>JAESUZ010004312.1:0-1342212 GCA_017311185.1 Proteles cristata cristata
AGGAAGTCCAAATGTAAGCATAAAGATCATATACCCAAGAAAGGAGCATCATCATCAGGAAGGTCTAATAGAGCCAAGAACTAAGCTTCAGCCTAAAAGTCTACTATTCAAACCAAATTCTTAAAGATGAGGATTCCCTCATGATGCCATTATTTGTATTTCTTATATAAGTTAATTGAGAAAATGCATAATTCTCTAAGCATTCTGAATTCTTGTTTTAAACCAATATGTATTCCCCTAATCAAACTGCAACTCTAAGCTTTTAAGAAATTGTAACATGGGGCACCTGGGTGGCTTAGTCAGTTAAGCATCTGACTTTAACTTGGGTTACCATCTCATGGTTCATGAGTTTTGAGCTCCACTCAGGCTCTGCGCTGACAGTGCAAAATCTGCTTGGGATTCTCTCTCTCTCCCTTTCTGTCCCCCTCTTTCTCTCTTTGTA
Source organism: Proteles cristata cristata (assembly GCA_017311185.1). Classification (NCBI taxonomy): domain Eukaryota; kingdom Metazoa; phylum Chordata; class Mammalia; order Carnivora; family Hyaenidae; genus Proteles; species Proteles cristata. Next base: position 443 of record JAESUZ010004312.1, read on the forward strand.
TCTGTCTGTCTTTTTCTCAAAATAAATACATAACAATTTTATTTAAAAAATAATTAATTGTAACAAATAGTGCTGCTATAAATATTGGTGTGCACGTGCCCCTTCATATCAACATTCTTGTATCCTTTGGATAAATACCTGGTTGTGCAATTGCTGGCTAACAGGGTAGTTCTATTTTTAACTTTTTATGGAACCTACATACTGTTTTCCACAGTGGCTGCACTAGTTTGCATTACCACCAACAATTCAAAAGGGTTCCCCTTTCTCCACATCCTTGCCAACATCTGCTGTTTCCTGAGTTGTTAATTTAGTCATCTTGACAGGTGTGAGGTGATATTTCATAGTGGCTTTGATTTGTATTTCCCTGGTAATGAGTGATGCTGAGGATATTTTCATATGCTTGTCAGCCATCTGGATGTCTTCTTAGGGAAAGTGTCTATTCATATCTTTTGCCCATTTCAGTTCTTCACTGGATTATTTATTTTGGGGGGGGGTTAACTTTGGTAAGTTCTTTATAGATTTTGGATATTAACCTTTTATCTGATATGTTATTTGCAAATATCTTCTCCCATTCCATCAGTTGCCTTTTAGTTTTGTTGATTGTTTCCTTCTCTGTGCAGAAGCTTTGTATTTTGATGAGGTCCCAATAGTTCATTTTTTGTTTCCCTTGCTTCTGGAGACATGTCAAGTAAGAAGTGCCGTGGCTGAGGCCAAAGAGGTTGGCCTCTTTTCTCCTCTAGGGTTTTGATGGTTTCCTATCTCACATTTAGGTCTTTCATCCATTTTGAATTCACTTTTGTGTATTGTGTAAGAAAGAGGTCCAGGTTCAATCTTCTTGGTGTCACTCTCCAGTTTTCCCAGCACAATTTGCTGAAGAGACTGTCTTTTTCTTTCCTATTGGATACATTTTCCTGCTTTCTTGATTAGTTGGCCTTACATTTGTGGGTTCATTTCTGGGTTCTCTATTTTGTTCCATTGATCTGTCTTTCATCTGCCAGCACCATACTGTCTTGACGATGAGAGTTTTGTAATACAGCTTGATGTCTGGAATTGTGATGCCTCCAGATTTGATATTCTTTTGCAACATTACTTTGGCTATTTGGGCTCTTTTCTGGTTCCATACAAATTTTAGGATTGTTTGCTCCAGTTCTGTGAAGAATGCTGGTGTTCTTTTGATAGAGATTGCATTGAATATGTAGATGGCTTTTGGTAGTATCAACATGTAAACAATATTTGTTCTTCCAATCCATGAGCATGGAATGTTATTCCATTTCTTTGTTCTTCTTCAATTTCTTTGATAAGCTTTCTATGGTTTTCAGCATACAGATCTTTTACATCTTTGGTTAGGTTTATTCCTAGGTATCTTGTGGTTTTTTGGTGCAGTTGTAAATGGAATCAATTCCTTGATTTCTATTTCTGTTGCTTCATTATTGGTGTATAAAATGTAACCAATTTCTGTATGTTGGTTTTTATATCCTGGGACTTTGTTGAATTCACATATATGTTCTACCAGTTTTTTTGGTGTATATATATAATAGAATACTACCTGGCAATCAAAAAGAATGAAATGTTGGCATTTGCAACAATGTGCATGAAACTAGAATGTATTATGCTTAGTGAAGTAAGTTAGTCAGAGAAAGACAAATATCATATGATTCATTCATAGGTGGAATATAAGAAACAGAACAGATGAACATAGGGGAATGGAAGGAAAAGTAAGAAAAATACAGAGGGAGGCAAACTATTAAAGATTCTTAAATACATAGGAGAAACTGATGGTTGCTGGATGGGAGAGGGTTAGGGGGATGGGCTAATGGGTGATGGGCATTAAGGGGGCACTTGTTAGGATGAGCACTGGGTGTTCTATGTAAGTGATGAATCACTGTGTTCTACTCCTGAAAACAATACCACACTGTATGTGAACTAACTTGAATTTAAATAAATACATTTTTGAAATTGTGACAAATACGTGCAGGTTACATAATGTTTACTTTTTCAGTCTGCCAATCATGGACTACACAAATATATAAATTTTTAAAGCTTTTATAATTAATTACTATAGCCCATCAAGGGTCAGTTATTTACGAGTCAGGAATCATGACCTACATTTCTTGGATTTACCAAGAAAAATGTCAATTCCATCTCTGGAGTTTAAAGGCAACTTTATTTTCTTCCACTGAATTATAACATAAATCACTCTCATCTCTAGAGAACACTTGTCAAAGGATTTCACCACTCAGGTAGAAGAATATATACAGTAATTTTGAAGGTATATTTTTCAAGGTCTTTCTGGAATTGTCAGATGTAGAAGTGACTTGACTCCTCTTGTGGCTGGACTTTTGTCTCCCTATTTTCATTCCAAGGAAGAAGGACTTGCTAATTTGATTAGTTGATGCCTGATATAATGGTGGCAATGAAAAAACATGGACATAATTTTTTTTAAAGGCAGAAATCTATATTCTATAATCCTTATCTTGCATTTTCCGATTGAAAGATGTAAGCAGAGGTAGGCAGGCCTTGAAACCTCAAGATAAGTCATTCATATTCATGTGTTCTTATATCCTCTTTATCTCCCTCTAATTCACCTCCCCCTTCCTTCTCTCAGAAATGAGCAAATGTATATTCTTTCAGAAATAGGCAAGTGCATATTCCACAAATATAGATTCTGGAAGACTTACTACCCTTGTTTCTTGTTTGCTTTATTTTTCGTTCCTTTCCCTTCTCTTCCCTCCCCTTCCCTTCCTTTCTTCCCTTCTCTTTTCTTCCTTCCTCCAGATTAAAAGCTGAGCATAGTATTCTCATGAATAAATATGATTTAAATATCACCTTCAAAGTGATACACTTGTAGTTGATAACGACTAGTTTACACTTAACTGGAAGTCTATTTGGTTCTACCAATAGAGACAATTGTGGCAGGATGAAAAGAACAGGCTTTTAACTAGACATAAAATTTAAATTTTGGGTTGGCTAAGTCATCTTGAAAATAATAATTTTGAGCTTCAGTTGAGGAAACTGAGGTAGTATTTTTAACAGACAGAATACAAGGACTGAATGAGTTTGACTGTATGAAGGTAATACCATCATAACCAGGGTCATCATTACCACCATTACTTCTCTGTGTTGAATGATAAGCCTGTTACAGACACAATTTCATTATTAATACCCCAATTACAATTTGGAAGATAAAGACTCAAAGAAATTTAACTATTTTATGTAAGGTAACATGGCATGTGAGGATCAGAGACAGAATTTGAGCTCATTTGTTACATTCTAGAGCCTAAACTTTGAACTAGTATGACTTCCTACATTTTCCTTTTATTAGTATCACTGGTTTCTCTCAGGGAAAGAATTACATACCCTCTTTAATTCTGGGTTCCTGAAGATAGTCAGCTACATTATACAAAATAATGATTTTAATCATGCAAGCTCATTTATATATCAACTGGATCTATGTTGTTCAATACAGTTACAAATACTTATTTTTTTTAAATTTTTAATATTTATTTACTTTTGAGAGGCAGAGCATGAGCAGGAGAGGAGCAGGGAGAGGAAGACACAGAATGTGAAGCAGGCTCCAAGTTCAGTCTGCACAGAGCCTGACGCAGGGCTCGAACTCACGAGCTGTGAGATCATGACCTGAGCCGAAGCTGGACGCTCAACCGAGTGAGCTACCCTGGCGCTCCTACAAATAGCTATATAAATTTAACTTAACTAAAACTAAATAAAATTTGATTGATTTATATTGCTTAATGTAATACATTCTAGGTCCATCCATTTCACTGCCAATGTTAAGATTTTATTCTTTATGGTGGCTAAGTAATATTGCACTGTATGCTAACTACCTAAAATTTGAGTTAAAAAAACAACCAAGCAAAATCTGAAAATTCAAATCCTTAGTCACATTAACCACATTTCGAGTACTCAAAAGTCACATGTAGCTGTTACCATATTGAGCAGCACAGATATAGAATGTTTATATTAATGCATACATTTCTATTAGATATCCCTGAACTAAATTACTTTCAAAGGGAATGTGAAGAAATTTGTTCACCCAGGAACTTGTTTGTAACAAACCCTTTGTCACAGAAGAAAAATCATTTAATTAGGAAATTACTGTATTAGATCTTAACACACACATACACATACACGCAAATAGGCAAACCAAACATACAGAGAGTTAACATTCATTCTGGAATATTTTTCCTTTATGGTCACCCTGAATCTGACATTGTATACAAAACTTTATTCTGTGCAAAAACATTCTTAAGCAAAGCATAGGAGATTTATATTGCTATGTTGATACTTATCACTTCAACAGATTCTAATCTTGGATACTCCAAAACACATGCAGGACTATAGAACTACATAAACATTAGTCATCCTCATTATTTGAAAGTTCCTAGAGAGTTCAATTTGTTGGAGAAACTTCAATAAAAGAGGAAGAGAGTACAGTTATTTAAGAATCCCTGTGTTTTTCTAGTTTAACAAAGCAAGAGGGATGGCATTCTGATGTATTGAGCTAATCTTCAGAAACAGTCCATATAGTCACAGAAATATGGAAAATGAAAAGCCAGAGTGATCAAAGAATTTCAGGAAAATAAACAGATAAGCACACACAAACAAAAATGAAATGAATCAGCATGCTTTTGCTTTGCCTGGTTTCCTGAGGATCTATAGCAACTAGCAAGCAGTAGAGCAGAAACTTCTTAAGAAACACATACATTCTTTTTGTACCTGGATCCTGGTTTTCCTGTTTCTGTTTTGTTTTGTTTTGTTTTGTTTTGTTTTAAAGAAAGCAGAAGTCACTTGTGGAATATTCATTTATCTTCCTGGTTTTTTTCTGTTGGTCAATAAAGGTAAAATTACTTAACTCAATTTATAAACAGCCACTTATCAAATACTTAATAAAAAGTATCTCTAGGAATCACTGGACATTATATTTATATCTAGAATTATAAATGTATTTAATTAAATTAATTAAATTTTTTAAAATTTAAGAAGGCTTCATGCCTAGCATGGAGCTCAACATAGGGCATAAACTCATGACCCCGAGATCATGACCTGAACTGAGATCAAAAGCCAGGTGCTTAACCAACTGAGCCACCTAGGCACCTCTCTACATATATTTTAAATGCTGTTTATTTATTAAATGTGTAGTATGGGATTCATTTGCCTCTGGGAAATGGCTTTTAAAACTTACTATCTACACCATAGGGTGAATTTTTTTGATGGAAAAAAACAGCTACCAGGGTACCTGGGAGACTCAGTTGTTTAAGCTGCCGACAAAGGCTCAGGTCATGATCTGCGGTTTTTGAGTTCCAGCCCCGTGTTGGGCTCTGTGCTGACAGATCAGAGCCTTAAGACTGCTGCAGATTCTGTGTCTCTTTCTCTCTCTGCCCTTCCCCTGTTCACACTCTGTCTCTCTGTCTCTCAAAAATAAACAGTAAAAAAAAATTTTAAAAGGGGAGCCTGGGTGGCTCAGTCAGTTAAGCGTCCAACTTGGGCTCAGGTCATGATCTCATGGTTCATGGGTTCAAGCCCCGCATCGGGCTCTGTGCTGACAGCAAGCTCAGAGCCTGGAGCCTGTTTCGGATTCTGTCTCCTTCTCTCTCTGACCTTCCCCTGCTCATGCGCTCTCTCTCTCTCTCTCTCTCCCTCTTTCTCTCAGAAATAAATAAAACATTTAAAAATTTTTTAAATAAAAAAAACAGCCACCCTCTAGCTTACATTTTTCAATTACCAATTACATTCTAAGTACATAATAGTCCCTGTTTCATTCTTTAGTGTTCATACTTAAAAAGAATGGACATAACTTTACCATCAGGTAGACACTTAAAAGGTGCTTATGAGAGACAAATTATTTTTGACATTTATACTCAAAAGATTTAAGGAAATTGAACAAAAGGAAAATATTTTTCCTAATTTCAACAGCTCTCTTAGATATTAGGCGAACACAATTTTAACATTACGACGGAGACAGTAAGATTTAAAGGTGGAGTTTTTAAAAGTATATCATATTGTTAGTGGTAAACAAAACAAACTCTCCTTGTTAAGGATTCCTTTATATTTGCATGTTTAAAGTCAATGAAATTAGAATTGCTGATGGACTGTGACATCTGCAGTCTGTAGTCTGAATATCTACTTTCCTAATAGTTGACAGTAGTTGAAGTCTTTGAAGATACAATATTCGATCATTTGTGAACATTTTTCATCCAAGAATGTTGCATCATATGTTTGCACGTATAGGAGGATTAGGAGGAACTTGACGGAGGAACAAGGGGGAGAAGAAGGGTGGAAATGGTGGGGGAAAGAGAGAGGCAAACCATGAGAGACTCTTGAATGCTGACAAAAACTGAGGACTGATGGATGTGGGGGGAGGAGGGGATGGGCATGGAGGAGGGCACTTGTGGGGATGAGCACTGGGTGTTATGTGGAAACCAATTTGACAATAAACTGTAAAAAAAAAAAAAAGAATGTTGCATCAATCTACAGAAAGTTTTGTCTACATTTGAAAGTACACTAAAGGCAGAGAAGGACAAATATCATATGTCTGCATGTATAGGAGGAACTTAACTGAGGAACAAGGGGGAAATGGTGGGGGAAAGGGAGAGAGGCAAACCATGAGAGACTCTTGAATGCTGACAAAAACTGAGGACTGATGGATGTGGGGGAGGAGGGGGGGATGGGCATGGAGGAGGGCACTTGTGGGGATGAGCACTGGGTGTTATGTGGAAACCAATTTGACAATAAACTATTTGTAAAAAAATAAAAAAATAAAAAATAATAAAAAAAAGAACATTCCTGAAAAAAAAGAAAAAAGAAAGTACACTAAAGGATTCTGTCACCTCCTCAAAGAAAATTTGTTTCATCCCAACTACTGAGTTCCATTTTCTCCAGAGAAAGTGTTAGAGTGTATTTCAGAAGTACCCCATGGGGACTTTTCCAACTCTGTCTGAATGACAATACGAAGGTGATACTATAGGTCGGTTTGGGTGATTTTTTTTCTTTTCTATCAGTCCATACTGGGAGCCTACAAAAGTGCAGCCTTAAAATAGAACCTTTGGGAATACTAAGAAAATGATGGCAAGTAACTATTGAATATGTAAAATAATCAGAAAAGGTATAGGTCATAATTATGTACATTTTGTGAAAATTCATTGTCAGAGAATAGGGCCAATGGTTGTACATATATTCCATGATCTTTGGGGGGTAATCTGGTGCTACATGAGAAACAATACTAAACTCAAAATGGAGACAAATAAGCTTCTTTTTCCAACTTGTCTGCAAAATGGAATTTAATTATAATCACAGTAAGGGTACATTCTAAGGCTCTTAAAACCTGAGTTTAAATGTGAGCACCAGAGGATTCGAATGGCATATCTACACATCCTTACTGTGTTTTTAATGATACGGAGAAGGTTTAAAGAAGAGATACTCTTGCTTCTACAGGAAGTACCATAATTCTCTTCATGGTTGCTTGTCTATAAGCAAGGCAGGGATATCCTAAATGTAGCTGTTATTGCTGCCTTTCCACTACCAGGGCCAGGATGCCAGCCAGTGAAGATACTACTAAACGCTGAAAGACAAGTTTCAACGTGGGTAGTCTGGTGCTGGTATTCAGTATTAAGGCCCTCCTTTCAATTAATGTAAACATTTCTTACAGGAAAATAAGACACAGAGAGAACATAATTCCCCTTCACTCCACATCTGCAAGATTCCAAGGTCTGTGCTTGAGGAATCAGCACATGGTAGAAGGGAAAAAGCTGACCTAATGAATTAGTGTAGGAAAATATGGGCACTCAATGATGACCATGAAGATTTCAAGAGTCAAAAATGACTAGGAGCCAACATGGAATAATATTATCCAAATAGGAGTCATAAGTTGAAATGCATGCTCATTTGTTCACATGAATTAGAACCTTTATAATTAAAACAAAAATTTTTTCATTGTAATGCTTAAATCACATTTTTGACATGAAAATACAAATGAATCTCTTTTTTTAGGTATTTAATGATTCAGTGTATATAGATAAGTAGGAGGTCAAAGAGCTAAACAATAAATTTAGCATAAAAAAATGTGAGTCAAGCATTTTCTGTGCACGTGTGTGTGTGTATGTATGTATGTATGTGTGAACTGAATTGATTGAAGTGTCTAATGCATTACATCAATGTGATTCTGGCAGCATTTAATATACACACGACCAGAACTCATCATGGAAACAGTCTTCAAAGTCATGATACTGATTTCAATTATGATGTCTTTCCTGCTAATGTATTCTGTGCACCTGTTGGTATGCAGAGAAAGTAGAATTAAATCAAACAGAAAGCCATACCTGTAACAAAAAGAAGCTTCATGTAGTCTGAAGAAAAGGAAAGAAGCAAACATTGTGAGCTGTGAGAGCCATTCAGAGAAATGTGCTCAATGGCATGGAGTTTTAAAATCGCCCATAAAAATGAATGCATTATCTATCTTTTTCTCTCTTGGCACTTCTGCAGTTGACATTACCACTGTCTGCTGTGTTAAGATTGGGAGAACTAAGCTGGAAAATGTGATAGCAAATCCCTAACTCAAGCAGCAATATATGGAACAGGCTGTTAAACTGCCATGGTAGTGGAATGCATAAATGTCAACATTATTTTAGAATGATTTATTATATCCATAACAGTCAAAATAAATAAATGTGGCCCCACAGTCCACAACACATTGATGGCTTTTCTAATTCAGGATTTTGCAGATGACACTTTCTATCAGGATGACATTTCAGACCTTTAAAAACAAAATTTAGACTTCTGCTGGAGATTTCTAAAGTTCTCAGCATGGTATTTCAATTATTTTGGAAGGAGGAGTGATTAGCAGAAGAGTGCTATCAAGTATTTAAATGAAAGAAGGCAAGAAAAAAGAATATGTGATAAAATTTGTTTTGATGTGTACCACTACAAAAATGGCAGTTGTAAAGACGATTGCTTTGTGAAAGTGTCTTCAATCTGATTGCTGTGTTGACAACATAAACATCTTTACAGATGAACTTCTACTGGCCAGAAATTGCAGAGTAAGAATAACTATGTGGGTTTAGAGTGCAAAACCAAAAATTATACGTGCACACATGATTAAATATTCATTTTTTAGCATTTATACATATGGATTAAGTGGTATATTTTTAAATTTTTTATTTAAAAATATTTTAATATTTAATTTTGAGAGAGAGGGAGAGAGTGGGGGAAGTGCAGAGACAGAGAGACACAGAATCTGAAGCAAGCTCCAGGCCCTGAGCTGTCAGCAAAGAGTCTGACACAGGGCTCAAACTCACAGATTCCGAGATCATGACCTAAGTCAAAGTTGGGTGCTTAACTGACTGAGATATCCAGGCACCTTTTTTATATATCATTTTTAAACTGCAATACCCTCTTTTAGGGTGAACTCCTGAGATAAATCCCAAAAAATTGCTTATGTAATTTAGCCTTTAAGTTAACAAACACCAAATATAAATGAAATAATTCCTGTGTCTCTCTAGGGTAATATACTTAAGTTTTTTTTAAGTTGAAAAAAGAAAGACAAATGGCATTAAAAAAGAAAAAAAAAGATTTGATAAATATGTACCATTCTGCAATGTAGCAGTTCAATTCATACCTTTCTGCACAAAATACTTCTCACATTTTTACTCTGCATAAGCAAATATCATCACAGAAAAGTCACTCGATTATTTTAAAATCGAGGTTTGGAAACAATTTTTCTTGAAATGCTTTCTTTATATTTTTATTCTAATGTCCTTATTTTCTCAAACTGTACTTTATATTGTCTTCTTTATTGCCTTGATTTCCAAAATAGCCTTCACATTTTGAGTTCTATAAAAGATATGTGGTGACTAATAATCCATATGGTCCAAAAGACACTCCCCAACCTAAATTTTGTCTCTCAAATATTGAGAACATTCATGACTACATGCAACAGGAATTGCTTTTAATGTGTAAGATTAACAAGGAAAAAATAATGTTCACAAAAAGATATGTAGTTTTATGATACTCTGTTACTAGAAATAAATACCCAACTGAAATTAAAATAGGAAAATTATCTATTATGAGAATTTAGGTGATAAGTAAATTGTACATTCTAATGAAATAACTCAGAAAAATGTTTATTTTTACATGGCCTAAAATATATACTAAACACAAAACCTAATTTGGAAAGGAGTTATAGACATACAGATCTAGATCTAAAGACTGGAGTCTGGATTTTGGCTTTGCTATGTGCTATTAAACCCTATGTAAAGTTAAAAATTTAATCTTGAATTTCAAATTCAGTTTCTTTAGTTACATAAATGCAGGTATAGATTATTCAAAGGAAAACAAAGTCTGTATGTTGGGTGACTAGGCACTTAAAAGCAGACCACATCTTCCAGAAACTCTATCTAACACTCAATTTAATAATAAGGGCCAGTCCAATTCCCAGCTTGAAAATCAGATCTCTCCATGTCATTAAAACCAAACCTGACCTGAGGTAGGAGAGTCACATGCTCTACACCTTGAAGAACAGAAATGAATAAGCATAGCCTTCAGGACTTATGTGTCATTTCAGAGCCCAATATCCCTTGCCGCAACCCTATTTCCTATAACTGGATTTCTGCCCTGAGCACTGGATGAGGAACACAAGATCCTGATATGCCAGTGTTTCACTATTCTCTTTTGGATGCTGAAGTCCTTCTTCAAGCTTTCGTCCCATCACAGACACTAAATTGTCATTACAGACACAAGGATAAGACTTCTACTTCTGATTGCTACTTATTTCAAATTTCCCTTGACCACACTTTGCCCATGAGCTTGGACAACCAAAAGCTCTTCTTCACTGGTGATCATTTGCCAGTTCTTTTTTCTTTTTTAATGTTTTATTTATTTCTAGGAGAGAGAGAGAGACAGCGTGAGCAGGGGAAGGTCAGAGAGAGAGGGAGTCACAGGCTGAAACAGGCTTCAGGCTCTGAGCTGGCAGTCAGCACAGAGCCTGATGCGGGGCTCGAACCTACGAACCGCGAGATCATGACCTAAGTGAAAGTCGGACACTTAACCAACTAAGCCACCCAGGCGCCCCAATCATTTGCCAGTTCTAATCACTTCCTCTTTTGGATATCATCTCAGCCAGGCAAACATTTAGGTTTCTCTGCAGTTGATTCAGGTATCATCTACAGCTAGATTGGTTTTTGCAGAGTCTAGATGACTTGACCCAGTCAGTCACTATAGGAATCTTATAGACCCCATCCTATTAACTCTCCTTTGATACTCTTCCAAATTGCAACTGAAGTAGATAGGAAATATTTATGAATGCCTTTATGCACAGGTATCCTTGTAGACCCTGGGCATAGAAAAGGGAACTAGAAAAAAATCATCTGTTTCAAGAAGCTTAACACTCAGAAGTATCAGCTGTTTTAACCATATTTGCTCTTTCATTAGCCAATATGAAGAATGGCTATTTAACTTGGGGCTTCCTGTTCAGTTATACTCCTTTATATTTCAAAATGATAGATATGCTTGCCTTACTCCTTACTTTAGAAATTCTTTTTTAAGGTCGCATAAATAGGAAAAATAATGCCAAGTAAAATTTCATATTATTGCTGTCAGGTTGTCAACATATTTATTTCTCTTGTTGGAGGCAATATGAATACATATTCTTTAAATTATAATTTTCCTACAGAATACCTGTCACATAGATCATGTATCAAGATTATATTAAGGTTCTGTTTTGGCAAATCATTTTAACTTCCTTCAAAAAACTATCATGAAACATAGTCTAGATATGTGGCTTTTCTTGTGAATTTTTAATTTATACCCTTCATAGTTATTTATGCATGTTGCAAACAAGCGCTCTACAAAGTGTGTTTGTTCTACAGAACACTGGAGCTGCTATATAGTGTGTTAAAAGGAGTTTTTACAGGCTAATAAAATTGTGAAATGCTTTGTATTATATTTCCTTCTTAGATATTCACAATGAAGATTAAAATATTAAGAATTCTAATCCTTCTGTAGAAAAAAAAACCTGATTGAATTATAATACTACACTTTCCAAAATGATTTAACTATAGAATCCTTTTTTTAAAAATGTAGTACTGCTTTTCACAATGGGTTAACCATTTGAAATCATGTCTTTTATGCTTGTCTCTTATCAGGCAAAAATAAATTTCATGGGAAAGGAAGCACTTGGGCGCCAGTAACACATAGTAAGTACTCATCTAAATAGATCTTAATGAGTGAATAAAATACTTTTGTGGGTATTTATGAAAGTAATGTTATTTGAAATTGTATTCAGAAATGTTTTTGACTAAAGTCTCTGAATATGGCTTTAAAAAGGTTTAAATTTTTCAGACTTTTCAATTCAACTACGAAAAGGGTCCCTTTACTGTGAATTCATCCATTTGATTTGTTGGTAATAAGTTCTCTTCTCATGTGTGTTGGTTTAGATACTTCCATTTTACAAGGTACTTAAATCCCAGTGTTCTGCCCTGCAAAATTGGCATCAGACACCTCATAAATGCCAACAATTAGGCTCCAGGGAAATGGAGGTGGACATGCCACTGATTCCATGCCAAACCTGCACCTCTAGTGTAAACCAAGCAAGCAAAATAACCAGGTACATGGCTACCTGAAAGGAAAAAAAAAAAACAAAAAACATGAAAAATGAAAAGAAAACCAGAAAACACAAATTCTGATTCGAAAGAATTTTCCTTCTCTTCATTGAGGATGGGTGGAGATACGAGGGTCAAAACTACTCTTTACACAGAAAGCATATTATTCTATGGTTCATCATCATGTAAAAAATAATCAGGCAATTTTTAAAAATTACTGGTAGTAAAGGGAGATATTAAACTTTCATTACTTTGGTCTGAATGAAAAATACAGACTATACTAATTGTAGCTATTTCTGGACAACAGATAAAACTAAGATATTCAATGCTTCCTCTTACAACATAACAGATGAAGAAATGTTGATAATTTGTATAGATTCCTGATTATTCTTACAGAATCAGAAGTTTCTTTGAGTAGCTCATCTTTATTTCACATTTACTAACGTACTTAGTTGTCACTACATTAAGAATTGTGGTTGTTTTTTTCCTCTAGAATTTACTAAGGCCTTCTCTGGATTTCCATCAGAGTAAATAAACATCTTTAGCTAAGGCATGTCCATCTCTGAATATTCGAGTCTAAATCTATTTTGGAAAAATAGCCCTCACAACATTTATCAGAAAATTGTATCTACATTACCTTTTATAAAATGTGCTATGGGTTTAGTTTTGAGATATGTTATAAATCCCACTTCAAAAGGAAAAATCCAGGGGCATGAATGTATTTATTTTAAAAATAAAAATGAAATTCACAGAAGACAAACATATATACCTGAACAAGTTTTTCATTTGATTAATTATTCAACAGTAACATTTTTGTGGCAGAAATGTTTCCTATTCAATAATTTTGAACTCAATTCTACTCTGATAAAAAGTGAGGCAAATGTAAAGAAGTACTGAATATTACTTTTTAAACATTGCTGTAACTTGGTATAAGTGTAATTTAAATAGTGCATGAAAATAAATGGCGTTTTCAGGTATTATATGACATTGTTCCTATAAAATTCCAGTCTAAGTCATAAATCACAGCTTTTGAATCAAATACCTAGGTGCAATGATGCATTTCTAACAAATAACTCATTTTAACTATAAAAAGCACATTGGCATGCAGGATTTTGTAATCAGAGGTTTTCAGCTGCTCACCTTAAATTAAAACCTGAGTTAGGAAGGGGAAAATGAAAAAAAAAATCAGTTTTACTGTGGGTTTTATTTTAACCAAGCCACCTTTTGAATCCAATCAAAATTAGGCATTTGCTTATTAGTCTGAACCATAGGCAATTCCTGTGATAATTAGGCCTATTTAATTTGGTTTAATAAATATTTAGAAGATTCTAAATGAGCACAAAGAACTGAGTAGAAAGGGAGGTAAGTCAAATCCAGTTTTTCAGTTAAGGAGTTGAAAAATCCAGCAATGAGAAAAGTCAAGTATATAAACAACGTTATATTCGAGTCATGCCATGATGAGTTTCCAGAAGAAGGTATGAGGAGAGGGAGATAACATACAGATATAAGGACGTTAGGATTTACTAGGCAGAAGTGAGCAAGAAGGTACTCTAGGAAGCAGCTGGAGTATGACCACATTGGGCACAGGAATGAAATTATCAGACATTTCTAAAGAAAAAGAATGGTCTAATTGCAGGATAGTATCATGACTTGAAGAGGAGACTGACCTGAAAAGGAAAATGGAAAGGAAACTGGAGTAAGAGGTCTTGATTCCTAAACTGAAAAATTACTACTGAGTTAGGCAAGTAGCTACTATGGACCACTGAATGGCCCCAAGTAGAAGAGAGATTGAACCAATGTTATATCATAGAAAGAATAATAAGATGGCAATCTGGTTAGGATGGAAGGAAAGAAGGTGGAAGGAAGCAAGAAGACTGATTTGAAGACCAATGCAATAATCCAGACAAAAGAGTTGAGTAGAGTAAGGATGATGGTAGTTATATGGAAATGGAGACAAGGGGATGGATGCTGGAAACATCATAGAACTTAAAGCGTAAAGGCCTGACTGTAGATTGCACATAGAAAAAGAGAGTGATCAAGAAAGGAAAAACTGACTCTAAGGTTTTGAATTTAGATGCAAATCACAGAATCATTAACCAAAATATGGAAATCAAATGTATGAATGATCCTCAGAAATAAAATAATGCATTTAGGTTTCAAATATTCCGAGTTTGGGATACTAATGATATCTGGTAAAGAAGGCTACAGGCTATTATAGCTTGAGTAATGGGTAAACTGGAAGTCACTGACGTATGGGTGATGACTATAATCATTGGCCTAAATGAAACAGCATAATTACACAGTTTAAGAAACTAAAAGACAAAAGTTTTTGAATGTCCACATTTGATGATGCAGGGAGAGGAGCAGTAAAAGGGGCTGGCATGTGAGAAAGGGAACAGCAAGGAAAAAAAAATGAAATACCTACAAATTAATAAGAAATGTGTTAAATCTAAAATATCATTACTGAAGAGGGGCGCCTGGGTGGCTTAGTCGGTTAAGCGTCCGACTTTCGCTTAGGTCAGGATCTCGCGGTTCGTGGGTTCGAGCCCCGCGTCGGGCTCTGTGCTGACTGCCAGCTCAGAGCCTGAAGCCTATTTCAGTCTGTGACTCCCTCTCTCTCCGACCCTACCCTGCTCACGCTGTCTCTCTCTCTCTCCTAGAAATAAATAAAAAAATATTTAAAAAAAAATATCATTACTGAAGGATATAACATGTTATTGGGGAACATTCAAAATACCTTAATTACAGGACTATGTCTTGTTCCTTAGTGGTAAGACTGAATACTTAAAGAATGTTTACAGATGTCAAATTTCCTCAAAATACTGTATATGTCAGACACAATGCTGGTCAAAATACTAATAGTATTTTTCTAGCAAGTTGATAAAATGTTATAATGTTTATGAGAATAGCTAAAATATAACTTTCTACATGCAACACCATGACAATCCAAAGGAAACCACTGACAGTTTTAAACGCAGTGAAAATGGAAATTTCTTAAAAACCAAACCAAACCAAACAAACAGGAACAAAATGGAATGTCGGAGATTAGACCAAAGGTCCTTCATGGTCAAAGAATGCTGGATGACTCTGAACAGTATGGTTAGTTCTTCATTGGTTTTCTTCAGAAACAGGCAATTTAAAGCATAATCAGCATTACTAAGTACTAACTCAGTTTCTCCTAAAATTTTAGAACAAACAGGGATTTTAAGATTTAAATTGCTTTCAGGTATATAGGTTTGTTCTGAGGCAGGTCAAAGTTCCAATCAGTATCATCTGAGGAAAATCTCTAACCCACTGGGTTGTGGTGAAGTCTGCAAGAAATAATAATGCATGTGAAGAGTTTAGCACAGTGCTTGGCACATAGCAAGCATTCAGTAAGTCAATGGATATTAATATAGCCACTAGTATACCCCTCCAATTTTCAGATTAGGGATGTGAAGCTCTGATAATGCACATAAATCCAACAGGAGCTGGCAGAAGAGGAACTAAAGTGCAGATATCCCCTGAAGTCACCAAGCTATTTTTTAAACACTCATAATAGCTTTTGGTTCTCCTTTATCATGGCCACCCTCCTGTAGAGGGCAGATAAAGCAGGAGCCCAAAAAAGAAAAGAAAATAGAAGTTCAACATCTCTTTACTATTTTTCTCTAGGTTCTTTCACGCCATCTGGTCCGGCTATAATTTATGTCATATTTAAAAGTGAGAATGGTACACTGCACATTTAGCTACCGTTCTCTAAAATGGAAATTCAGAATCTATATTCTTGTTCTATTCTTTCCTTCTATGTGGCTGGTATACATTTTTTAATAATGAAAACAACTCTCTATTTTTCTGTATGTATTAAACATTAACTATTTAGACTATACACCCAAGTAGCATTTGAAACTCACCAATTTAAAAAAAAAAACATAAAATGGCTCCTAAAAGAACTGTTTAGAATGCCTCTAGTTAACAGTCACATACTATGTAATGGAGTTACAAACAGATCTTCCACCAGAGGGCTTTTGCTTCAGTTACAATCCTTCTGGGGATTCCAGCATTAGCAATATGGATGCAAAGCTTATCATCATCTGGCATTCAAAGGAAAGCTCAGGACAAATGGCAGCGAAAAGTGCCATAGCATCTACAGAATACCTGAAATGCAAGCTTTCCCCGTCTGCCATGTAGCAAAAGGCTGTGACACTCTGACAAACAATAGGCTATTTATTAATTACCCAAAGTAATGAGGGCTTTATTATTCTTCATAAATAAATAAATAAATAAATAAATAAAAGCTCAATTTATATCAATACTCATCTAGATTCCATCCAAATATAATTTACTGAGCAACATAATGGCCTTGATAAAATGGATGAATTGTTTATTTTTGGAGTCAGGTACTTATCTAAAGAAAAGTTCCCTCCTCTTAAAATTATCTACCATAAACTCCCCTGCACAATATCTTCAGAGAAAGGCAACAAATCACTGCAGGAATACTTGTACTATATTACATGAGTTGCTAAGGCAGCTCTGCTTCTGTCTTTAGAAAGCTCTATGTGGGGGCGCCTGGGTGGCTTTAGCTCTGTTGCTGTCTGAATTCTCGCTTTTCTTTTGTGGCCGCGATCTCTGCGGTTCGTGGGCTCCAAGCTCAGCAATGGGCTCTGTGCTGACTGCCAGCTCAGAGCCTGGGGCCTATTTCAGAGTCTGTGTCTCCCTCTCTCTCCGACCCTCCCCTGCTCACGCTGTCTCTCTCTCTCTCCTAGAAATAAAAAAAAAAATTTTTTTTAGAAAGCTCTATGTGTTAAAGAGATCAACTTTTTACTCAACCAACTTTCTATATAGTTTCTGCCCTTTGATCTTAGTTTTGCCCTGTGGAATTATACAGACTAACTGTAATCCCTTTTGCACACAACAATATCATGGCTTTATTCCACACATATATTCCTTGTTTTGGTTTAAGTACCTCTAATTCCTCAGGGGAAACTGTTGGGATTTAAAACTTTATACCTAGAAAGTTATTATTTATATTAACAGCAGTATAGTGATATTCACTGATAAAGCAAAAGTTTGGGAAGTATTAGACCTGTGTGTCATTCTTTAAAATACTTCCTGAACCTATTCAAGGAGATTGAGAATGTAATCTGAGCTAAAAATGGGGAGGTATGTTATACACTGATTTGTGACACATATAAAAACTACTTAGTTAAATCTAAAAATAGCTGAAGATGTGTATGAAAATAAATGTCAAAAATTATTGTTAAAATAGAATAATATTTGAAAATAGTAATTTAAAAATATTTTGGAACTCTAAACATACATACTTATAAAGAATAGGATGGGGAAAGTAAAAATATACAAAATACTTCCTCTTACCTCTAGTACAAGTTAGAAAATATCATTTTGTTCTTATCTCATTAAAACTATGATTTTTAAAATACAAAGTTAAGGATAGAAGATCAAACAGTATATTTACTTTCTAAAATATTGAAAATAAAGCAAAGAATCCTAGGTTATAACAATCAACATGCATTAAATTTTCAAATAAAAGTCTCTGATAGCTTTAGAAGGAAAAAGAAAATAAACCTAATATACCTGGTTTACAAGGAAACTACTTAAAATAAATGTAGGGACATGGGGTGCCTGAGTGGCTCAGACAATTAAGTATCCAACTCTTGATTTCAGCTCAGGTCATGGTCTCACAGTTTGTGTGATAGAGCCCTACATTGGGCTCCGTGCTGATAGCAAGGAGTCTGCTGTCTTTCCCTCTGTCTCTGACCCTCCCTGACTCACTCTCTGTCTCTCCCTCTTCCTCCTTTGGTCTCTATCTCAAAAACAAATAAACGTTTTTTAAAAAGTAGGGACAAATATCAGAGAAGTAAAGAAGAACAACAACACTAGGAGTGGGCATATCATTTCAGATAAAAAATAATGTAAATACACAGTTAACACAAAAGAAGTATACATACTGTAATGATATAACAATCACAAAACTTCTGAACTCAATAATTTAACATCAAACTGTATGCAGCAAAACTGTAAAAAGCACAATGATTATCAAACAGAAGTACGTTAGTAGAAAATTTAACATACTCTCTCTCAATTTTTGTTTAGACCAAGCAAAAAGAGCCCGACGCGGGGCTCGAACCCACGAACCGCGAGATCATGACCTAAGCGAAAGTCGGACGCTTAACCGACTAAGCCATCCAGGCGCCCCAATATTTGTTTATATTTTAAATAAAAGTAAAAGAAATAAATCCAATACACATATCCTCTTCCTCATTATATGTATAAATAAATGTAATATGCGTATACATTCTCAAATTCAAAGCTCATCATAACAGATAATTCTAGAAAATTGTTTCTTTCCTATTTGGCGTCTTTTGCAAGGCATTCAGCATGAACAAACAGCTGAAAGGTAATGTTAGTTGGAAAGAAGTCTGTGTTAGTTCCACTGCTATGACTGTTGATAACTAGTCACACTTTTCAATGTGAAATACTTCTAGGGCCATCCAAACCTAGAATGGCTGCCTTAGTCTTTTATGATCCATAATCAAGAGACCAAATTAAGGGTTTATATTTCTCATAAGAGAGACAGTATGACATGTAAAATATATATGTGTCATATCTTCATTGACATAAACAACATATATTTTCCTAATATCTTTGTCCTTTGCTCTATCTTTTGCAAAACATGATAAATGACCTAATTAATTGAACAAACTTGAGATACAGTGAGTTTTGACATCTAAGCATATCACCCACTTCCTATTTGACATTTTTTGACAATAAAAGTTCATGATAGTCTTAAGTCAAATTATCAGATGCTTAGGTATATCTGGCATGATGACATTCCCATTAAGGAGATATATGGTAGCAAAGGTGTTTGTATCCCAAACACCTCATGTGCAATCTTATGTGAAGTCACATAATTTACGTATATAGGAAAACCTGATTTGATGAAGAAGAGAAAATAAAATGATACTTGTCATTATAGAATAAAACTAGGTGTGAATTGATATGTTGGTATATACAGTTACTTCCTTTCAGAGTTTATTTAAAGTTCCCGTGTTGGAGTGCCTGGGTGGCTCAATCAGTTAAGTGTCTGATTTCGACTCAGGTCATGATCTCACCCCTTGTGGGTTTGAGCCCCACATCAGGCTCTGTGCTGATAGCTCAGAGCCTGGAGCCTGCTATGGATTCTGTCTCCCTTTTTCTCTGTCCCTCCCCCATTTGTGCTTGCTCACTTGTGCTCTCTCTCTCTCTCAAAATAAATAAACATAACAAAAAAATTTTTTTTAAGTTCCTCTGTTGATTAACCAGCTCTCAACATGGGTTTCTTGTTTAACAATGCTAGTGTTAAGAAATAGCAATTTCTTTTTTTTAAGTTTACTTATTTATTTTTGAGAGAGAGAGAGAGAGCATGAGTGGGGGAGGGACAGAAATGGAAGGAGAGAGAGAAATCCAAGCAGGCTGTACACTGCCAGCACAGAGACTGACACGGGGCTAAAACTCAAGAAACCATAAATCATGACCTGAGTCAAAACCAAGAGTCCAACGCTCAACCAACTGACCCACCCAGGTGCCCTGAGAAACAGCAATTTCTATAAACAAACTAGAATCAGAGGTCTGGCCTCAATCAACTTTAGGAATCCCAAACTTGGAGATGGTATTATTACTCTAAGTCATCTATGAATGTCATAGCTGAACAATAAGTAAACAAGTAACTATGTTGTCATTTAGAATACCTCTTACCCCACCTCAAATATGTACAGCCACTAATGTGCACAGTTATATATTTACTTACATGATTCTTAAGAAGATTTTTTTAGGAAAAAAAAAGGAAGCACAGTATACTTTGGGAAATGCTTTTTCAAAATATTACACATATATGCATGTATGGATATATATACATCATACATACATACATATGTATATATGAAATACATCATATATACATATACATTATATATACATATATGAATATACATGTATATATGTAAATTCATTTTGGCCTTATGTGGCTATTTTAACCATAGGAAAATCTTAAACTTTTACTCAAAATCCTCTAGATTAATTAAACTTAGAAATGTACATTTCTTCTGGTGGAAATATATTATGCTGAAAAGGAAATTTAACATATTTGATATGCTCAGGCCAGTAATTGAATTTGGATCAGCATATTAATCTTTATTATTCAAGATGCTAGAATCACCATGGCTAGGAATGTATTTAATGAGCTTATGGCAAGTGAATTGCAACAAGAGTTCTTTAAAACAAAGAATAAGAGTCAAAGGAAGGGAAGCAATAAGGACAATCTTTAATTTTTTTCTGCTTTTTTTTTTCATTTTATAATCATGTGCTTTACAAAGAAATTTCTTTAAATTAATGGGCCATAAGAGATTTTTTCTGGATTGAAGTAGGTTGATTAAATAATCAAATTCCACAGCCTAATGGAAATAATAAACCTCCTAAAGTCCAACCTTGCAAAAAAAATCCCACTTGAGTTTTATTGGAGAGAATTTTATATCAATGCTAAATGAGATAGCAAGCATGCATGAATAATTATTTCTACTTACTGTTCTCATAAAAGAAAAAAAATGAGTATCATTCTTCTAGTCAGAAGTAAAAATTCTTCCCCTATCATTATCATTAACTTGACTTGTTTTATATTTTAAAAAAATGTAATACATTTAAATTCTTCCTTGAAGTAATAGAAGGAATAGGTAATTTTAATCAAACAAAAGGGGGCCACCTTTTCCTTGATCAAACAATTATCTTAAGTTTTCAAGGAAAGTGCTACAAATATTCTAATGGAAGGGCAACATTTGGGTGCCATGCCTATTATCTTCCACTTCAACATTTATTCTCAGATATGAAAAAGTTGATTATAAAGATAAGAAAATGTTTTGTCTTTACAACAACACCAAAGGACTGCAAATTGTCTAAGAGTGAGTAAAGCTCATAGTTCTTGATCTCACGGACCCTAAAATTTAGTGGTTAGGAAATCAGTGGTTTTGGGATTCCCCGATGTTAGTAACATCCTTTTGAGTCCTTATAACGCAAATGACCTCTATGTCACTATTTTCAAAATATGCAGAGAGACTTCTGCTTCTGAGAAAATGAAGTATATGTACTTTTCTCTATTTCTCCCACTAAGTACAACTAAAAATTCCATGGCATATATATAAAACAAATATAAGACTGAATGGTGGAGAAAAGTCAGATTGGCCAGGGAACTTAACATCATGGTGGGTTCCCTGGGTTTTCTTTTCACCTCACATATCCCACACTTGGGACTGAAGAAACTGGCAACACAGAAATACCAACAGGTACAAACAAACAAGTTCCCTCAAAGGTCTTCTTTCTAGCAAAAAGGCCAGGAAAGGCCAGGCAGGAAACTTGTAGAAAATAAATGCTCTAGGGGTGCCTGGGTGGCTCAGTCAGTTGAGCGTCCGACTTTGGCTTAGGTCATGATGTCACCGTGTCAGGCTCTGTGCTGACAGCTAGCTCAGAGTCTGGAGCCTGCTTCAGATTCTCTGTTTCCCCCTCTCTCCGACCCTCTCCTGATCACGCTGTCTCTCTCCCTCTTTCTCTCTCTCTCTGTCTTTCTCTCTCTCTCAGATATAAATAAAACATTAAAAAATTCAAAAAAAAAAAAAGAAAGTAACTGTTCTATTCCAGTCAATACCATGGAAAAGTCTATGGTCCTACCTCCAATCATGCCAGTAAAGGCTGAATGGGAAACAAGGCTTCCATCTTGAAAGGTTTTAAAAAGACACCCAAACACCCTTGCCAGAGGTGTTTCAGAAAAGAGCAAGTAGGAGGCTGAGATTCTCATTCTTGCCAGTCAATCATGGTGCCAGTGGAGTCACGCGGGGAGTTTGCACTTTCACTCAGACATGGAAGTAATGAGATATCAGTCCTGTTATCCTTTGAGAGGGTTTCATAGGAGGACTAGTAGAATGTCAGAACTTCCATCATTATCCAGTGGTGATGAGACCACCCTCACCCCCATCATGGTGTCAGTGGAGACCAAGTGGTAAGCAGGAAGTCCCACCGTATTCAGAAGTAATGAGGAGCTCTCTCCATCAGGGTCAATGTAGGCCACATGGGGAACTTGGATTTCACTTCTACCTGGAAGTATAGGCTTATCTTATTTGATTATGCTTCACTTCATTGTGCCTTGCAGATACTATTTTCAATAAATTGAAGGTTTGTGGCAACCCTGCTTTGAGGAAATCTATCAGTGCCATTTTCTAATAGCATTTGTTCACTTCATGTATTTGTGGCACATTTTAGTAATTCTCACAAAATTTCAAAAATTTTTCATTATTATTTTTATTTAAAAATTTTTTAATGTTTATTTATTATTGTGAGAGAGACATGGTGTGAGCAGGAGAAGAGCAGGGAGAGAGGGAGACACAGAATCCGAAGAAGGCTCCAGGCTCTGAGCTGTCAGCACAGAGCCCAACGCGGGGCTTGAACTCACAAATGGTGAGATCATGATCTGAGCAGAAGTCTGACGCCCAACTGACTGAGCCACCCAGGTTGCCCCTCATTATTATTATTTTTTGTTATGGTGATCTGTGATCCATGATCTTTGATGTTACTATTGTAATTGTTTTGAGGCATCAAAAATCATGCCTGTATAAGAAAGCAAATTTAATAAATGAATGTTGTGTGTGATTTGATTGCTCTGCTCCACCATTAAGCTGTCCCTCCATGTCTCTCCATCTCTTGTCCACCCTGTCCCCCAAGGGCTCTGATGGAGATGTATAATGAGGTTCATGTTGTTTGCATGCTTGCTAACACAACTCTTGTTCTGCAGCCCAGTGATCAGGGAGTTTTCAATTTTTAAGTCTCATTGTTGAAGAAATACCTTCTGTAAAGCTATAGTTGCAACAGATACTGATTCCTCTAATATATCTGAGCAAAGTACACTTGAAAACCTTCTGGAAAGGATTCCTGATGCCATTAAAAACATTTGTGATTCATGGGGAGAAGTCAAACTATCAACATGAACAGGAGGTTGGAAGAAGTTGGTTCCAAAACCCATGGATGACTTTAAGGGGTTGAAAACTTCAGTGGAGAAGTAAGTGCAGTTATGGTGAAAATAGCAAGAGAGGTAGAATTAGAAGTGAAGCCTGAATATGGGACTGAATTGCTGCAATCTCATGATACAAGTTTAACGGGTGACCAATTTCTCTTTATGGATGACCAAAAACAGTGGTTTCTTTGAGATGGAAACTATTCCTAGTGAAGATGCTTAAAAATAGTTGAAATGACAATGAAAGTTTAGAATATTACAAAAACTTAGTTGATAAAGCAGCAACAAACTTTGAGAAGATTCACTCTAATTTTTAAAGTACTACTATGGGTAAAATGATATTAATCTGATCGCATGCTGCAAAAATATTATTTATGAAAGGAAAAAAAATCAATGCAACAAACTTCATTTTGGTCTTATTTTAAGAACTTGCCCCAGCTTCAGCAAATAGCACCCTCATCATTCAGTAGCCATCAACATCAAGGCATGGTTGAGCATTTTTTAGCAATATTTTTAATTAATTACTTTTTTTTAAACATAAAGCCATTGCACACTTAAGAGACTACAGTACAGTGTAAACATAACTTATATATGCATTGGGAAACCAAAAAATTCCCGTGACTCACTTTATTGTGGTGGTCTGGAAACAAATCCAAAGTATCCTGTAATAAGGTGCCCTCTCTCTTTCTGTAAGGGTCAATACAAATTTTGAGAAAAGAAAAAAATATATGAAGGAGACTAAATTACTCAGGGTAGTTGTAAAGATACTTCCTGTCCAAAAGAGATGAAGAGTTTAATTTTCATTTTGATGTCTATATTAATTCAATTTTATATATTAATATATTATACATTTATATATAATATAATATATAACACTAATATATATTAATGACAGATACATTTGACTTAAGACTAAAAAAATTAAAAACCAAGAGGGACGTTATATAAGGAAAAAGAGCCAATCCCTCAAGAAGACATAGTAATATATCCCAATGTATCCTAAATATGTATATCGCAAACAACAGAGATGCAAAATATGATAGAGGTTATCAGCAAGATTATAGAGGGAAGAAATGCTGGAAAGAGTTAAGAGAGTTTTCTTTAATGTTTATTCATTTTTAAGAGAGAAACAGAAAGAAGGAGAGAGAGTACAAGCAGGGGAAGGGCAGATGGAGAGGAGGACAAAGAATCCAAAGCAGTCTGGGAGCTGTCAGCACAGAGCCTGATCCGGGACTCAAACTCACAAACTGTGAGATCATAACCTGAACTGAAGTACCAACTTAGCCACCCAGGTACCCAGAGATTTAGAAGATCTTGACTGTTACTCAAGTTCATTCACTCAGTAGCTATGTGACCTTGGACAATTCACTTAATCTCCTTGTATCTGTTTCTCTACATTCCATAAAATATGGAATTAAATCCACTCTAAAATGCTAGATCTCTCAGCAATTGGGTAATTTCATATGTTCTGGAATTAGATAATTTTTGGAACAAGCACAAACATTTATAATGATAATTTTTAATAGATATTTTTATGTTTCTAAAGAACATCTGAAATGGTTTATACAGAGATCATTATATAGATGAAACAGAGGTTAAGAAACTGTAGTCAACAAATTTTTTAAACAAATCATTATGTAAATATCTTACTTGAAGATAGCAAACCACTCTTCAAATGTTCTTAGAACACACTAAATTGCACCCCTAAGCCTAATGCCCAAATTCATAAATCAAAGTGTAAATTATTTAAAAAATAGGAACCATAGCTGAGAGAATTCAGCACACCATATTTCCACTCTAAGCCAACATTATTTTGACCTTGAATAATGAGTTATATTTGAAGAAATCAAATGAAATCAGAATAATCAGTGAAAATAATACTATATTTTCTATATATAGTAACATATAAATATACATAGTATATAATATAATAGTATTAGAAAATATTACTCTTTAAAAACCTTGGAAATGATCTCCTTCAACTCCTTTTTTTAAAAGTTTATTCATCTGAGAGAGAGAGAGAGAGAGAGGGAAAGTGCACACAAGTGGGAGAGAGGGGGGAGAGAGAGAGAGAGAGAAAGAGAGAGAGAGAGAGAGAGAATCTCAAGCAGGCTCTGCACTGCCAGCGCAAGCTCAGCATGGGCTTGGACCTCAACACGGGTCTCAGACCCACAAACTTCAAGACTGTGACCTGAGCTGAGGTTGGGGGCTCAACCGACTGAGACATCCAAGCAGCCCTCCTTCTTTATACCTCCTCAAATTAATAATGGAGAATTTGAGGTATATACCGAGTAGTAAAAGCACTGGATGAAGGACTCGATGTCACTGGTATTTAATTATGTCAATATGGAGCCTACTACGACTACAACAAAATCATAATGTAGATTGGGCATTAATTCACAGAAGAAAACGTTAATAGATGGTCTCAATTTCCCATATGCAAAGTAAAGAATCTAGTATTCAAAGAATAAAATTTTTATAAGCTACCTGTTGAAGTGAAAGGTAAGCAACCAGTAAGCATTTTCAGAGAGATTATCAAATAAATTGCCTCATGTTTCAACTTGCTAAAAAAATACATCTTTTTTTCCTCAATAAACAAGTGCGAAAATAAAGCAGAAAAAATTAATGGATGTTTCCAAGTCATTATAGTACATATAGTGATTTTCAGGGTGTATTAGAATAGATGCACCTTTTTTTAACAAGAGTACAGTTTTATTAAATCTGAAAAAGTACACTGTTGGGTGCTGACAGATGCCCAGTCAGAAAGCTGTCAACAAGTGTTTTTTGTTTTTGTTTTTGTTTTGTTTTTTTTGAACACTTTAACTCTGCAGGGTACTCTACCAAACACAATGAGAGGTCTAAAAAGAAACAGAAGGCATGACCCCTGACCTTGTAGAAATTAAAAACAAAGACTGGTGCATGCCAATGATTTTAGAATGTATGATAATCTGTCATCGTAGGTGAGCAAGGAAACATGATTATTTCCTTCACCCAATCAAGAGGTAAATATATTCCTAAGTATTCTCAGCAGTAATTTAAATGTTTCCTCTTATTCGCATTATATTTTTGTAACCATATTTTAGTAGTTTCTCTTGGAAGTTAAATCAATGTTTAGTGAAAAAACTCTTTCTCAAATTCAAATGACATGGTTGATTAAGATGGTAGGAGTTAAGGGGCGCCTGGGTGGCTTAGTCGGTTAAGCGTCCGACTTTCGCTTAGGTCATGATCTCACGGTTCGTGGGTTCGGGCCCCGCATCGGGCTCTGTGCTGACTGCCAGCTCAGAGCCTGGAGCCTGTTTCAGAGTCTGTGACTCCCTCTCTCTCTCTGACCCTCCCCTGCTCACGCTCTCTCTCTCTCTCTCCTAGAAATCAATAAAAATATTAAAAAAAAAAAAAGATGGTAGGAGTTAAAATCCCAGGGTTTGGAAGCAGGCTCACCTGGGGCCAAATGCCATTTGCACCATTCTAACCATGTGGCCTCAGGGCCCTAACATGACTTCCTATATCTCAGCTCTCAGTGTTCTCATCTGCTAATAAAAGGATAATAAAAAACTAACCTCAGAGCAGAACTGTATAAATTAAATTATAATACACTCAAGTGCTTAGCATGCTTCCTAGTACATAATAGTTACTTAATAAATCTAGCTATTACTAACATTAATATTAATAGTTCTGTTATTAATTCTAAAATGTGTTTGATTATTTGAAAGAACACATATTTGGATTCTGTTTCCTCTATTATTAGAATATGGCAATAAAATAGCAATTAACAATAACTAAAATGTGCACAAAGGTTGCCTCTATTTTCTCTCAACTATACCTTAATACACTACATCCAGTTTTTGAGAATAAACAGACAACCTTTTAGGGCACCTGATTTATCTGCTTAGATAAAAGATAGACATATATGTATTTATTTCACATCTAGTACAAGACTATATCATCATGACACTCAATGAAGAAAAACCTTATAGTTTGTGGCATTTGATAGCTTTTAGAGGCACTTTAAATCCCACGAGAGGGTTCACTTCCATCACACCCATCTTTTAACCTATTTATAATGGTGCCAGGGAATCTGTCCTTTTACTGAAAGACAAAATTTACTTTTGGCTAGAAGATAAAGTTCCTTGAAGTCTGTCACTCAAACAACCATTTTACAATATGGAATACCATATCTAATACAAATTAATGTAAAATCGAAATGTACTAGAATTCCTCACTTACTACAGCCTCCCCCATTACTTATCTTGAAAAATGATACTTCTTTTTCTCAATTTTATGTCAAAATAGTTGTGAAAATAGATTTCCATATAGCCCAAGGGAATTCATTAATTTTGTTTGGTTGTGTTTTTAGCACTCAAAATTACATAGCTATTTCTAGACTTATAGTAACGTCTGTGCAGGTGTTAAAGCATCCTCTCATTGGGAATGTCCTTGGGCATTCTTCTCTAGTGATCTGGGTCTTACTCTTCTGTATAGCAGTACTTTACAATGGCAAAGAAAGATGAGCCAGACTTCAGACTGGCTTGAAGCTCTGCTTTACCATTTATTAGCTGAATATCCTGGGGCAAATTACTGAATACCTGTTTCACTTTTCCTTGAAATTAGGATTATTGTGGGGATTTTGAAAATATGCTATATGTAAAACACTTAGTATAGTGCCTAGTATTTGGAATGTACTCGATAAACACAAGCTATTATTTTATTATTATGACCACTCTTCAAGATACAGCTCAGACACCATCTTTCCCATGAAACTTTTATTGACCTGCAGTAGTGGGATATTCTTCTCTGGATTTTCTTCTAACACAACTCTATGCTGGTTCTCCAATTTGTCAACTTCTTTAGCTTTGCAATTCCATTTCCTAGCCTGGAGACAGTAACAACTAACTGTGCTCATATATGCAATGTATGCTCTCTCTGAGAGGCTAGAGTAGAATATTTGTTCTTTTCTTACATGTAATTTCAACTTATTGAAGAATTTTTTTAAATTTTGTTTTTTATGAGAGAGAAACCAAGAAAGCAAGAGAAAGTGGGGGGAGAGGGGCACAGGGAGAGAGACAGACAGACAGACAGACAGACAGAGAGAATCCCAAGCAGGCTCCAGGCTAAGCACAGAGCCCAAGGTGAGGCTCAATCTCACGACCCTGGGATCACGACCTAAGCCAAAATCAAGAGTCAGACACTCAACCGAGTTACCCAGGCTCCCCTCAACTTCTTGAAGATTTTTAACTCAATGGATCCCAACCTTTATAACTTATCGTGTTTACCAGATAGGACAGAGCTGTAGCTTTTATTGTATAATTCATGCACCATTGAGATGGTCTGTGAATCTGAAGAAAGTGTGAGCAAAACATCACGTAAATTATAAATATGCATGAGCATTTTTTCTGAGAAAATGTTTCCAGTTTTTAGTTGGATCTTTGAAGGTCCATCACCCAACACAAAAAGATATTGACCACTGATTTAGAGACAGATTGTGGCCCAACCTCAGCATCTGAATAGGACTTCCTAACATTCATTTTATGAGCTATCCTCACTCTTTGCTTCATTTTTAATAGTTCTTAATATTCATATTCTCCTTCAAAAGTAAAATGCATTTTGCCTTAACAATGGCCAAAACTGAATAGGTTCATGTTAGTCCCTTTCCTCTCAGTACACCTGATTGTTATCGTAAACATACTGTAAAGTTTTAATTAAAATTGTTTTTAATGTTTCTTTATTTTTGAGAGAGAGAGAGAGACAGAGAGAGAGAGAGAGAGAGCAAGAGCAGGGAGGGGCAGAGCAAGATAGAGACACAGAATCCAATGCAGGCTTCAGGCTCTGAGCTGTCAGCATAGAGCCTGCCATGGGGCTTGAACTCACCAACCGTAAAGTCATGACCTAAAGTCAGACACTCAACCAACTGAGCCAACCATGTTGCCCTGTAAAGTTTTAATTTTTAACAGTATCTCCTTTTATTTAACAAATATGAATTTGGTGCCTCATTTATGCCAGATAAGGTTCTAGGACATGGGGATTTAAAATTAACAACACATAAATTTTCTGCTGCCCTCATATATTTGTTTACGTATGCAACAGTCAGATATCACACAAAGAATTAGATTAAATAATAGGTTAATGATATAATTTTAGATAGTGCCATGAAGAAAATGAAGTAAGATAATGGGATAAGAATGATTGTGGCAGGGTACAATCCATAGAACAGTTTTGGAGAGTTTTACTGAGAAGGCGATGTTTGGGCACAGTCCTAAAATGATATAAAGTAACCAGGAATGAAACTAGGAAAAAAACAGTCCAGACAGAAAAAACAGAGAGCACCAAAGAACAAGGCTGACATACTTGAGAAATGGGTATGATTCATTAAAATGATAATAACAAAGTAAAAATCTTAATTGTTTTAGGTTGATTAAAGTTACTTTTTATTTTTATTGTAGAAAATTTAGAAGATATACAAAAGTACAAAAATAGAATAAACACTTCACCAAACTTTTTAAACGTTTGGTAGGGCACCTGGATGGTTCATTTGCTTAAGCATCTGACTCGATTTCAGTTCAGGTCATGATCTACAGTCATGAGATCTAGCATGGCATCTGGCTCTGTGCTGAGTGCGGAGCCTGCTTCAGATTCTCTCTCTCTCCCTTTCTCTCTACCTCTCCCCTGCTCATGTTCCTCTCTCAAAATAAATAAATAAATAAATATATTAAAGTTTTTTAAAAATGTTGAGATTTTGGTATGTTTCCTTCCAGAGTTTTTAGATACACATATAGAAAATGGAAAAATATAAAATGTCCTGCTGTGTACAGTTCTTGTTCTGTCCTTTTCATTTATTTTTTTGGTTAATTTATTATTGTGAGGAGCATCTTTCTGGGTCACTAAAATTATTCATAAGCATAATTATGAATGACTGCATATTATTGCATCATACAAAAATTATTATAAATATATAATCAATCCTTATGCTGGACTTTTAGATTGCTTTTAACTTTTGGTTTTGGTTTAGAATAAATTCTGCAATCAATACACTAATGGAAATATCTTTTCACTATCTTTATATAGTTTCTTGGATTGGAAGTTTGGAAGTAGATTCCATTTTGATCTTACATGTCAAAATAGCATAGAACCTGTCTTAGATTTGTCTGACTTAATGCACATTTCATATAAAACAAAACCTTTAGAGCACCTTTTCAACCTACCGTTTTTCCTATATCAGCCATATGTTTTTACATTTATATGTTCCCCGGTCATTTAAAAATATTCCTCATTACAGAACACCATCCAAGTGCAGGAGAGTGATCTTTAATGGAGAAAGAACTCTTCATGACTAAAAGAAGTCTTTAGTGAAATGACCTCCCAGGGAGTCACTAAAATTATAACTACCAGAAGTGTGATTCAGAATTTAGAAAAAAAATCTTTGTTTCTTTAGAACTCAGTAACAAAATAATTCCAAAGTTAAGATAACATTGTGGCAATGATGGATCTATTAAAATTTGTACTTACGACTCTACTTTGAGCTACCTTGATCTCCACTGTGTTTTGGCAATTCTCTAATCCATGTGATTATTTATTGTCTCTCTATCTTATCCTAGAGCTATTTTTGCCCAGTGGAGGAGCAGCATCAATAAACTACAAGATTTTATTAGGTTTATTCAACAAATGCTGATCTCTCCTGTTGGGCTTAATTTGTTGGTCTGTTATCACGAATCTTTTCATGCATCATTTAGTGACCTTTCCTTCTTAATATTGTAGAGGCTGAGTAACATTAATCCTTTTATGTACTTATATTTGAAGATGAATTACTGATGTACAATTGCCATTTATGATAATTATAGTGTTGTTGACTAATACATGAAAAAGAGACATATAGCTAAGCAACCAAGGCAATACACTAAAAGCTATAGAATAAAAAGTTGTATTCCCTTGTCTTTCATTGACTTGGAAGACCAACTTGAATAGGCAATTTAACTCTTTCCTAACAAATACACCCTTATGATGATGCATCTGTGCTATCTGTCAAGTGGGAAGGATATCCTGTACTGATTCTTTTCTACAATGGTAGAGTGTGTGTCTAATCAAGCTCATTTTATTTTTAAAAAAATTTTTTTTAATGTTTTATTTATTTTTAGGAGAGAGAGAGAGACAGCGTGAGCAGGAGAGGGTCAGAGAGAGAGGGAGTCACAGACTGAAACAGGCTCCAGGCTCTGAGCTGGCAGTCAGCACAGAGCTCGACGCGGGGCTCGAACCCACGAACCGCGAGATCATGACCTAAGCGAAAGTCGGACGCCTAACCGACTAAGCCACCCAGGCGCCCCTAATCAAGCTCATTTTAAAGCACTTCACAAATACAAAGGCTAGAAAGGTATTGAATAAAGGTGTTATGTTCACTGGAGTAAAAATGCTTCCTGAAAAAAATATATTTCTAATTAAGGGTTATAAGAAAGGAGAAAAATATTTGTCTTCCATTCTAACAGAGGAACCATTTTTAGGATTCTTACCTTATTTTTTCCAAAAGTGAAAATTGAGAACAAAGGTCTCTACAAAGATAAATGTAAGATATCTAAAATTAAATAAGATACCTGTTTTTACATAAATATATTAAAGTTGGTCTAAACATTATTGAAGACACACACACACACACACACACACACACACACACACACACACACCCCTAAGACCATTAGAATTTTCAACTCCTTTAATATTCTGCTCAACTTAGGGTTCTTATGTATGCTTCATTAAAAATACCTTCTAGGATTTTTTTTCCCAGTCTCTTGAGATTAACAGTTATTTCACCAGAGAGCTTTTTCAGAGAGGTTTAGAAATAAATCTGAATTCCACAGCCTAACGGAAACTGTGAACTAAAACATGGAACATCTCTGACAGTCACTGGGGTATTACTTTTCCCCTTCTCCTATGTATGTTCACTGACTTGCCGGCCATACCAAAGCTTCTATGATGTGTATAAGTCATATCCAAGAGGAATTACTTTTTTCTTCTGAAGCCTGGAAGCTTGAGCATGCATGCATGGTTTTGACTTTTCAAAAAATGCATTGAATATTTCATAAGTTAAGGTCTGAATGCAAGAAATTCACAGGAGACTTGGTCCCATATCACCTTTATTTGTCTTTTGGGTAGATGTGTGCGGGTATTGTTTTTATTTTATTACGTACATTTTTTTACCTTTTCCAGAATTAGTCTGTATACATGCATGTAGAACACGCCCTAGTGAGAGACGACTTTGTGCACGTGCTATTCTGTAAAGGGTGGTGCTTACCTGATCTTCCTTGTGTTGGTACTAGAACCCCGACTGAATCTGCTAGTTAGAATATACACAATTTCTCTTTTGTAATACCC
Organism: Proteles cristata cristata; assembly: GCA_017311185.1. Lineage (NCBI taxonomy): Eukaryota > Metazoa > Chordata > Mammalia > Carnivora > Hyaenidae > Proteles > Proteles cristata. Next base: position 33,431 of record JAESUZ010004312.1, read on the forward strand.
ACAGAAGTTCCTAAATTTGGGATTTAATCAGGATAAAATAAGAATTAGCTGAGATTAACTTAAACCAAAACATATGATTGTGGTAAGATATATACATTCAGGCTTTTTAAATCGGAAGCCTAATTATTTTTGTTTCTTTCTCTACATGGTACTTAAAGAAGGGTGTAAGGATATTTTTCTTTACATCCTAGAAAGGTTTGGAGATTAATTTCTTCCACATCTACAAGAGAAGGAATAATAATTTTGCTTGGTAGTACTTTGGAGTCTGGATTTATGAGCCATATAAAGTCTACTGAGGAGCCAAGAAAAGATTTTTGACAGAGGAAGAAGAGATAGAGGGAGGTAGAGAGATGGACAGATATAAGGGGAGAGAGAGGGAGGGAAAGAAACAGACACAAGGAGAGAAATAATGAGAGAGAAGCTTACTGAAGGAAACAGAAAAAAAGCCTTCAGATTACAAGGAGACTAGTAGAGGTAGATGGAGATATAAATTGGTCCTGAAAGTCCAAGAGAAATGATTCAAGAATGGAAAGGATAACAAGTGAAACTAAAAAGAACACTCAAAGGGATACTACCTAAAGGTCCAGAAGCCAAAAGAAAGCTCAGTGAATATGTAGCAATGATCAGCCCTGATTAGAAAAAGATTCTCCCTTTTCTAATTCCAAAGCCTTGGCCAGTTAACTCTTCCAACTGCACCAGTGACTAATATAAAAAATTGAACATCCAGCAAAAATAGTCACTGCCTTTTCTACAAATTTTAGCAGAAAGTCAACTATATTGTCTCCTGTGGGCACACAATTTTTAAGAAGTTGTAAGAGCAAGAATGAACAGTAGACTTCCACATTTACACTAGAGAAAAAATTGGACTTGACCTGAAGAAACTTCAGACTCCATAAACTCAAAGAGTGGAGGTGAGAACACTAACAAATAATGATTATTTTAATGGTCATGAGAGTGAATGCAATAGGAATGCCTGGGTGGCACCATAAATAAAGCATTTGACTCTTGATGTTGGCTCAGGTCATGATCTCACAGTTCGTGAGTTCAAGTCCCATACTGGGTTCTGTGCTGATGGCATGGAGCCTGCTTGGAATTCTGTCCCTCCTCTCTGGCCCTCCCCTGCTTGTGTTTGCTTTTTTTCTCTCTCACAAGCTAAAAAAAATAATTTTTAAAAAGACTGAATGTATGTATAATCATATATACAATGACCACATCCTCTATTCAGAATGGATCAAATGGTAGCTTTTTTTTTTTTAAAGTTTACTTATTTATTTTGAGAGACAGAGAAAACAAGTGGAGGAGGGGTAGAGGGAGGGTGGAGGAGAGAAAGAAACCCAAGAAGGTCAATGCAGAGACTGATGCAGGGCTTGAATTAAAAAACCATGAGATCATAACCTATGTCAAAGTCAACACTTAACTGACGGAGCCACCCAGGCACCCCTCAAATGGTCACTTTTAATTTTTTTCACTTGGGAACATAGTAATTTCTAAAATGGGAATTATACTTGCTCACAATAGCAAGCATAATAAGGGGAGTCCTCTCTATTAGGTAAAAATAAAGACTAATGGAATTAAAAAGCATCTGAAAATAGAAGAGACTTTAAATTCTAGGCGAAGAAAAATTCCATTTCACCCTTTTTTTTTATTTTGTATTGTTTTGTTTTGTCCCCCAGCCATGTTTAAATCCTACCAGGAATATTGACATCACCAGTTACTAAGAAAGGTCATGGCATTTCCAACGTACCTGCAGTAATATTTCAATCATTACCTATATCCTTGGATATAAATCTAACAGGGCTTGTCTCTGCTACATAGAAAACTTATATCTACAAAATCTCACTACATTCATATCTGAAAGAAAAATCTGGACACAATCCTTTCTGTGTTCCTAATAATACTCATTTAGGTTCCAAATGCTTTAAATCATACTAAAGAATTGTCTTATATTCCCTACCAGGTGAAAAACACATCTAGGAAAAAAATAACCTGCTTTAAGATTAGATGACAGCATGTTACTCAAGCAAAGAAGCATGCAATTGCCCAGAGATGGTAATTATAGACTGCAATATAGACAATTAGTATTCGCTAAGCAATGGGAAATTTCATATGTTAAGCTGTCATAACAGTAGGTTTTATTATTAGAAGATGCTGTAGTTTAATGGGCAAACTTTGGACTTGGTGTTAAAAGGTCATAAATTAATTTTGTAATTGACAACCATCTCGCTTGGGATTACAGACAAGGCACTTAATTACTTTGCTCCACCATCTGTTGAAATATGAACACTCATATTTTTATTTTATTATTATTTATTTATTTATTTTTAATGTCTATTTATTTTTGAAAGACAGAAAGATAGAGCTTGAGTCAGGGAGGGGCAGAGAGAGAGGGAGACACAGAACCCGAAGCAGGCTCCAGGCTCTGAGCTGTCAGCATAGAGCCCGACACAGGCTCGAACTCATAGACTGCGAGATCATGACATGAGCTGAAGTCAGACGTTCAACTGATAGAGCCACCCAGGTGCCCCTGAACACTCATACTTTTAAAGGACAGTTTGAATTATATAATAAATAAACCCATTTATGTTGATACCAAGGAAATATATTAGAAAACAAAATATCCACCTGCGTATCATCTGGGTTATTCAGTCTTTCTGGGCCTGCTTTTCATTTCTTTTTTTCTTTTCTTTACCTTAAAGTGGAAGCAACAATAATTTCACCTCTTTGAGTTGTTATGAAGAATAACTCATATAAGATAATGCTTATAAATTACTGGGGAAAGTATTTGAGATCTAAAAATGTTTAGTGAATATTACTTCTGTGATATTTTAAATATTTAAATACTTAAAATTTTCTATGCAAAGATAAATTCCATCTCATTTTTTCCCATCAGGAATAATGACACCACAAGTTTTAGGAAAGCTCACAGCATTTCTATTGTGTTCACAACAATATTTGAAATGTTACTATCATTACCATGTATTAATTATAAATATATAATACATATAATATAAAATTATAAATATACAAATTTATATAATGTATAAATAGGGCATATAATAATATCCTATTGGCTTTGTTTCTCTGGAGAACACTGACCGACAGATTGCCTCATAGAAATACATCTTCTGAGAATAAAAAGACATTCGATAAATCTGACTCCTCATGGCTCCTCATGGCCCCTTTCCAAACACTCTCTGAAAATGGTTTTCCTAGCCTTTTCTGTTAGTCAAAATTTTAACAGAATAAGTGCAATGATAACCCCAGACTGGATATGGTATTGGTACTATAAATAATATGACTAGGACGATTGGCAAATTCAATATGGGCTTAAAGTATCACCCTTAATAAATACACTGTATTTACATAAGAGAATATTCTATTTTTAGGAAATATGCATTCAGGTAATTGGAGGGTACAGAAGCATGACATAAAGAACCTACTTTCAAATGTATCTAGAAAAAGATGTAATATATAGAGAATTATAAAGCAAATGTGGCAAAACCTTAATAATTGTTGATTCTCAGTAAAGAAGACACATAAACTCTCTGTACTATTCTTCCAACTTTTCTGTGTGCTTATTTTAAGATTATTTTAAGATTATTTAAGATTATTTTAAGATTAAGATTATTTAAGATTATTTTAAAATAAAAAGTTTAAAAAAGAGGCAAGAGAAAATGTGAGTAAAATGGCACAAATGGACCCAAAGCAAAGCCTTGGTTTTGTTAGCACCTTTCTCAGACCACCTGACTTAGTTTGTTGTTTCTGGCAGTACCCTTTGGTTAAGCTTTAAGGTTTTAGACCATCAGACTTATTGATAATAAGTCTTACAAACGGACTGAACCCATAGTCACATTTGAAGTTGGAAAGGGGTTCAGCATCTGAGATAATCTGAGTGACACTTGAAGATGCAAAAACACACAGTCATTTTTCCATCACTGGCTAATATTTTCATGTTTGGCTGATTTAGTAGTAGTTTTATAACATTAAACACAGTCTGTTTTTCCTTCAACTTGCTCAGGATTTATGTATCATTGCAAAATGCCTCCTAAGTTAAAGCCTGCTAAAACTGCTTCTTGGGTGAAATGAGGCCCCAAGATAACCCAACAGGCCCCATTTGATAAAAGACCCCGAAGGACCATTTACTTTGGGGCATTGTAAGGAAGTTGTCAGCACATTACTTGAATATTTAAAATGTTTCACTGAGAATGAACTTTACTCAGACGATTACTTCAGAAAAGTTATAACTTCCAGATGAACCTTTCCATCATTTTCTCTGATGCAACTAATTGTGACCCACCTAATGGAGAGAAAAGGCCATGCAGATCCTGCTGTTTTCAGAGTGAACAAACCTCAAAATTTTCAGATTGCTCTCAAAACTCACCTTCCTAGAAAATGTACATTTGGTTATATGCCCTACAATTTCAAGTATAAAGAATATAAAGCTGACAGGGATTTGCATTTTCTCTTCTCCACCTCAGATGCATGTACATATCATGGATTCCCTCTTCCTTTTTCTTGACATTTGGATGTCTATGGTCTCTTGATGCACAGGCAATCCAACCAGAAAATCAAAATTCAAATCAAGTTCAGCAACTTGCTCTCTGCCTCTTCAGAGTTTACAAGGACTTATGTAAGAATGTCTGTAACTGTCTATGAACCTTCCCCTGACTTAGTCATTCCTGTCCCTTGTGCCCTGAGCAAGCCCTGGCCATTATTAATGCCACCTCAAAGTAGCACATATATCATCATTCTGCACCACAGGTCAGCCACAAACATCTGAAAATAAGTACTAGTCATGCCCCTCAGCACACCTATCTTGGGAAAACCTATCACTGGAGTACAGAAAAAATGTTAAAGAATTGTGTTACTCAGGTCTTCAGAGTACAGAGAGGAACTGAGGAAAGGGTTCTTCCATATTTCAAGATGGTAAGAAAAGTCCTGTTGATGTAGGACGGGCAAGATGTGACCTTCATAACTGAAAATTTTCTGCTATAGAAAAGTTACAGATTGTCTCAGTTCAGAGTTAAGATGCTTCAGAAGTCTCTGTTCTTTTTTGTTTTTGTTGTTTTTCATGAAGCATTTAGCTCCATTAGTGTACCAACCTTTTTCTCCTTTCAAATCTTCCACATGTTTCACTTGATTAATCCTATACATGACTGCCTAATTCATATTGCCTCATTTTATTCTTTTGCTTAAAAAATAATAAAACTCCCAAACCTTTACATCAAGAATGAATTTCAGACTCTCTTATCCAAGCTTTAAAGTTCTCTAGAATTTGCTATGACCACACTTTCCAATAACTTTCCTCCAATAGCTTTCTTTCACACTGGCTCTCCATACCACTCTAGACAAACTGGGTCATGTGTTGTCCTCTAAATACATCTTGTGCTCCTCCACCTGGGGGCCTCTGTGGGCAATTTCCAGCCTAAAGTGTCATCTTAAACCCCCACCTGACAAGATTCTACCAATCCCTTAGGCCCGGTTTCAATGTTTCTTCTTTTATGAGCACTTCATGATTATCTCAGACATAAACTCTTCCTATTCTGAATCTCTGAAGTTGTTCCCATAAGGCTACATAACCTGTCCTTCCATTGTGGACTCCAGGAGGTTTCAGTTTCTTTCCAGGGCATGGAGTCTGGCACAGTGTCTAAGAGCAGAGTCTAAGAGCAGTGTCTAAGAGCAGAGGCTCTAAACTCAGATAACACAAGTTTTTTGGCTCCTCTATTTCCTGGCTCATGATCTGAGCAAATTACTTATTAATCTTTCCTAGCCTCAGTTTTCCCATTTATAAAATGGGGATATAAGAAGGTACTCCTTTAGACAAAGATTAAATGTGTTAATATTATAACAATCACTGAGACTAGTGCCTTACAACAATATCTAGTATGTAAGTATCTGCCAATATTGGTGTTGTTTCTGCATGTCCCTACACACACACAAATGCAATAGTGCTTTGCATATAATCACTCTAAAAATATAGGTCAAATAAATACCAGACAAATCCAGGCAGCTTATGAAGACATGATCTTGATTTTCTACAGTCATTCCTCTCATACACTGACAAAATCGGGTGAACTGATTTTTAAGAGGAAAACGTCCAGTTAAACATGGCTTTGGCTAAAAATAAATAAAATTCTAAAGTAAATTATAAAAAAAATCTGTGAAGTTATTGAAGATATGGAATGGACAAGCTTATAATTTAGACATTCAAAGTCCTGCAGGAAAGCTTGGTGACATATAACGCTAGAAAAGAGTTGGCATGACACAGCTAAGAAGATAAAATACCACCTTCCAGGTTTTTAGGTTCTTACATTTGTTGAGCTGGGTGATTTCATAAGAAAGTCAATGTACAGGAAAACAGGGTCCTCGATTTTATTCCTGACTTGTCAGGGAGTCCATTTTGAGTATAAGAAGATTCTTTACATGGCCTAAAATAAAACCGTGGTGATATATTTTCTAAGGCATTTTTTTTTCTGATTCATAAAATAATGCATGTCAAATTGACCAAAGGCTATAAAGTTAAATCACATTATTACATTTTAAATCAACTGCCTTTCCCAAAAGAATTAAAAGCACATCAGGTCAGAACTACACAACCACTGAACACAGAGTTTTCCACCTGTCAAAGTGAAATTACAATACACTCTTTAGGCATGACACCTCAAAATCTGGAAAATCATTTATCCCTGATTACTACATTCTCTAGTTATGCATCATCTATGTGGAAGGATCATTTCGAATCCATGGTTTGCTGTACATGTCCTGAGTGATTTCTCTCCATTTATCTTTCTCATCTCAGCTATACCCTTCTTCATCAGCGGCCCCAAGTCATGAGCACAAAGAAGTACTGGCACTTCCCAGAATACACTCTGCTCTTCCCAGACCCTCTAAGTCTGTAACACCTCTTTTTCCCTTCTGTCATGGCAAACCCCCATACACCCTTTAAATTACAGTCCTAATGGCACCATTTGCTCCTTTCTAGATATTTCTGAGGAGGGTTAAACATATCCATCTCTTGTGTTTCTGTAATGCCATAATCATACCTCCATTGTTTTACTATTACAATCACTAATTCATGTATCTACTACTTGATTGAACAGTGAAGCCCCAGAGGACTGTGATGTGGATCAATTCATATGTTAGTCTATCGTATCCAGTATGAAGTAGGTCTTCAAACCCTACTACTTCAACGAGTGCGTGGATGAATTTCTATCTCTCAAAGGAGCATTCGGCTTTCTGTCCATGTAAATCTCCTACAGATTCTATATATCTTACTTTTACATAAACCAAATCTGTTTTAATTTTCATTTAAAATGTCATGTTTGTCACAGACATCCATTTATATTTTTCAGAATACTTTCTTCGTTCATTCAAAATTCTCCCCCAAATTACTTAGGGGTTTTATGGACAAAGTGGCTGCTCTCATGTTTAATATTATGATCTTACATTTGACAGCAAAGTAAGTATTCTGAATTTCAGAACCATGATATTTATCAATAATTCCTCCCTCATGTCTATCTGATAATCACAAAGTATTTGCATATATACAAAGTCCATTATGCTGGAGTATTTTCTTTTCCCCAATTTCACTAGTATAGCCATTCACTGATCCATTCACCAATTCATCCATCCATGCAGCTGACGATTCCTGTTAAGAATTTATTGTCTATCAGGCACTGAGCTCAGGGCTGGAGATCCAATGATTAAAAAGACCTGCCCTCACAGAGCACCCAGTCCACAGAGCAGGCCAAATAACAACCACCACCACACGAGATAACACGAGTTCAGTTCTACTAGAGAATAGTGTTAAGTACAAAGGATGAAATGCAGGAAAGCACGTTTCTCTGATACTCTGTAAAGACAGATTTGAAAGACTTCAAATGCCATACCTGCAAGGATCCAAGGAAACCCTGGTGTTCCCCCAGATCATCCTCTCCACTGACTTTAGCAAAGGAACAGGAACCACATCCTAACCTCTCCACGGCATCTCTCAGTCACTCTCACTTACAGTCAGGAAGCACTTTATTTGAAACCCAAAGAGCCCTTTCCCCCTCAGCTAGCCTGTGGGGTGATGAAAATATGGGAGCCGAGCCTATCAGTGCTCGTATCAAGCAGCTGAAAAAGTTGTAGCCCATGAGTCATGGCTCTTTTCATGTGTTTCCAGATCTGTGGGAGGAGAGGCCTTTGGCTGGCGGCACTGGCAATCCAGCACCTATGATCATCACTGGGGAGGGGTGGGGAGAGAAAGAGGCTAGAGCCACCAGGATTGCTGCATAACCGTCCCGCCTCCCTAAAGTGTGCACATCCTCACTGCCACCACCGGACCATGCCTCAAAATAGTGTGAGAGCCAAAACCCACATTTTCAAAAAAAGGGACAAATAAATTAAGCCTCTGCCACCCACCTCCCTTATGTGCAGCTAAGGAAAATCAAGTGAAATAAACAAGCAAATTAGCAGCTGGTAGGTGAGCTTCAGATCACACATATGTTTTGAAGGCTCTGCCAAAGGGTTCTTCCTGAATTGGATTTGTTCTGTTGGGAAGATAATAATTAGTAACCATACTACTAATATTAAGGCCTAACATCTCTTGAAAGCTTATTGTGTACCAGACACCAAGCTTACAATTTAGATGCATATTCTATTTAATGGTTAGAAACTTCATGAGGTATGACTGTAATACAGACTTTACAGATGAGGAATTTAAGGCTGAGAAGGTCCTAACCCATTTGCCAAGGTTCGCATAGGTAGCAGATCACTGAGCAGATCTCATGCCTATTAATGCCAGAAACTGTTGCTATTACACAAGATACTTTCCTAAAAATGAAGGAAAATATTCAAGTAGGATCATTAAAGCATGGGCATTGTTCTCTGTCATGAGCTATTAAGCAACCTATAAATTCATGTGATGTTTCTACACTTCAGCAGCAAAGTCCTCTTGACCTAGAGTCAGTTCTCCCTTCCTCTGCATTTGTAAGAAATAGTAAAACAAAAACAAAATCAAAAACAAACAAACAACAACAAAAAACATAACAAAAACCTTAGGACTTGAGCTGATTACTCACAGGGGGAAAAATAATTCTTCTCTATTGTTCCCAGTTTGTTTAGGGAATGTTTTAGTCAAATTACTACCTTTGTAGACAAATATTTACAAAAGCCCTTTATTTAGTAAGACATTAGTTTTACATTATTATTCAGCATAATTTAGAAAGAATTTTTCATATTTAGAAAAGAACAAATATTTTCAGTGTCTGTAATCTGCAGTCTAAAATGCTCACAATAAAGAAAAACATAGCTCATAGGGTGCCTGGGTGGCTTACTTGGTTAGGCACTGACTTAGGCTCAGGTCATGATCTCATGGTTCATGGATTCAAGCCCTGTGTTGGGCTTGTCAGCTCTGGGCTGACAGCTCAGAGCCAGAAGTCTGCTTCGGATTTTGTGTCTTCTTATCTCTCTGCCCCACCTCCACTTGTGTTCTGTCTCTCAAAAATAAATAAATGTTAAATTTTTTTAAAAAAAGTAAAACATAGTTCTTTAAATAAGTAAGAAGTGAGAAAAATGGTATCTTTCATTTAACAGTTTATAACTTATGGCGCATGGGTGGCAGAGTCAGTTGAGCATCCAACTCTTGATTTCGACTCAGGTTGTGATCTCCCAGTTTGTGAAATACAACCCCACAGTAGGCTCTGCACTGACAGTAAGGAGCCTGTTTGGGATTCTCTCTCTCCTTCTATCTGCCCTCCCCTGCTCCCTCTCTCTCTCTCAAAATAAATAAATAAACATTCAAAAATGTTATTACTCTTTCTCAGAGATCACATAGAATTTGTAAAAAGCATATCTGCAAAATATTGAATGAGATTTAAATAGCTTTCACCATTTTTTAATTTAAGCTGGAAACCTACCAGGAACCAGCCCTCTAAGGAGATCAGTGTTTTCATCTGGGGTAATTAATGGACCTAGAAAATCTAGCCCTCCTGTGGTGCTCTGAATGGTAAAAAAGAAAGCAAAACATGGCTGTCCCCATTCTGACGCCTTCAGTATCCAGGGTGGTTGGAAGGAAGAGAAAGGTCTCCAACAAACCCCCTGAAGCCTTTTTACTCAGGAAGCTTTTCAACTGTCCTCCCCTATACAATCCCAGCCTGGCTTCAACGTGGAGAGTTACCTGGTCTTCAAGTGCTTTCAATGCACATCAGCTCATTAAAGACTGGAGGTCACTTGAATTAGTTTCTTTTGACATCATTTATCACATGCCTGTCTGCATCAGAATGTAAGCTTTTTATAGTTCTTATCATTAGGATCCATCTTGCTGGTTCCCCACCATCACTAGAATGTAGAATAATGCCTCTCACATGGTAGGTGCTCAACAAATATTTGTGGGCTGACTTTTATTTTAAAAGGGAGATACCTTGTTCCTAACAATTTATAGAATTGGTTCTTGCTGACCATGTGAGCTACCATATGTCCCCTTGCTCCTTGGAAAAGACTGTTTATTCCATATGCTCTAGTTATCTTGCTCTTGAATGCAGCCCCAGTAAATGAGGCTTCTTATAATCCTATTTACACTGGTTTTATGGCCTAAACTATCATTTACTCCTATCAATAGAAAAAGCGTAGTAGTCCTTTTGTATAGACAAATGAAACAGGGCTAAAATTTACCATGCCTGAAAAAGGAAGCTATAAAAAGTATCCAGAATCATCCATTCAGGAAAAATGGTCACTTAATATTTTGGTAACCAAGGTCCTAATAGTAAGCACTATTCCAAGAGCTCTCAAATACCCTGGGGCCCAGGAAAGTCAGGAAAGAACTGCACAAAAAATTCCAAGCTACCAATCAGGGAAAGGAGGACCTCAGATTGAATTCTGCCATATTAGGTCCATTTTGCTTTGCACCTTATTATTTCATTTAATTAACGACTTCTGCATAAGAGGAGGTTAGGGTTGTAGAAGGGTTTTTACTATGACTTTGGATAAGCAAGGGTCCCATCGGTACAAGAAGGGAGGGAACATTTTAATCCCTAGTAGCCGTTACAGCTAAATGAATGGTTCCTGGCATTGATATTTAGAAAGTAAGCCTAACCAAAGCTCTATGATCATCTGACACGACAACATTTAGACTTGGAGGCCAAACAGGAGGGACAGAACTAATTTTCTTAGCAAATATTCCAAGCACAGTTATTATCTTATTACTATCATTATCTCCCTACCTGGAGAACAATGGACAAAAAAGGAACTCCATCTTCCTCCAGATACTAACTTCCATCTGATAGCAAACAGACTGAGCAGGGGTCAGACTTAAGCTACAGAGAATAGTTAAGAGACCATTGTATAAACTGAGGAGCAGAGAAGACGGGGAGAATTGGATATGGTTGAGAGCTAAAATGGATTTAGAATTTTTTACTGTACATGATGGTATATATGAAGATTCTTTAGAATTCATGTTATTGCATTACCTCAGTGATCAAAGAACAATAACATTAGTTCTTACCATAAATATCAAACTTAGGTTTTTAAGACACTAATTTATTTTTAGCCATTCTCTCCTCTGTTCCACCACTGTACCTTATGCAATCCTCTATCGTATTATTCTAAGGTCCATTTTGAAGAGTAGAGTTTGAAGAGTAACTAAGATCCTTTTATGAGGATTTTCTTTTCTTCCAAAAATTTGAAAATGTATGACTAATGTTTGGGTTACAGTGACATCTAGATATATTTGATAGCACATTTTAATTTTTCCCTGAGTCCATAAATAACTTGGAAAACTTACTCCATTATACATTAGAAGAAAACCACATGCATAATGCTATCTGGACTGTGCATATTGCAGATTTTTCTTCATTTGTCTCTTAAAATTGGATTCATCTCCCAATTATTTCAAACTTCCAAGACAAATTCACATACAATTTTATTAAAATGCAATTTCTTTGTGGGCTATTTTTGCTAGGTCAAACACATTGATTCAGGAAGATGAAGTGCAACCAAATAAGTTTTACAGGAAGCAGGAGGAAGTGGTATCAGAGAAGCTTGCTTCCTCAAAGATGCCACCCTTTTACAACACCCAACATGGTATATTACTTCTCTCTTCCAGCCAACTTTAAGATTTTCCAGTTACTACTTTCATCTTTCCTTAACAGTAGCTCATGCCCTTGGTGATGCTCATGTATATTCACAGCAGTTTTAGTAGGTCTCAGTAATAATGCATTAAGTTAGTTGCTCATAGGCATTTAGAGAAGATAGAAGATTTCTCCTCCTTCAGCTATAGAGAAAGCTTTTATTGACTTCCTGTTATTGTGGGTATCTTCATTTCTGGACCCCAAGTCATGTTTGTTTTCAGTTCAGAATGCTGGTCTTGTCTCCTCTGAAGTCCATTTTCTAGGTAGAGCAAGTCAGGACTAATCATTCCACACCCATGTCAGTCCCCTGTAAATTTCGTCTCTTCTGTCTTCAACACTTCTTATGCTTGCCTCATCCTCCTTCACAAAACCAATTTCCTTTTTCCCATATGATCTCCTTTAATTCTTAAACTCTGCTCCTAGGTCACTGAGGGCACAAAAATGTGTCCTTTGTTAAAACATCACACACATGATCTCCTCCAGCATTAACATACCAAGGCAAACCACTCAAGTCAGATTCATCACAAAGCACTAAAATAAAAAAAAAAAAAAATCAAGACCTGTGACTTCAAAAAATATCAGGTAAAGTGAATATCATTAAAAGAACAGAAACCAAGAAGTGAAAGACCCACCATTCGTTTTTCTTCTATTTGCATATAGTATGGAATCACTTTTCTTTTATCTAAAGAAATAGAACAGGGTGGAAAAACTTCAAGGCTGACCTGATACTATGGAGATCAGGGTGTGGAGCAGAGTACAGTTAGAAGAGGGTGGCAACATGTAGCTATGGTATATGGACTACCCATACCTGGTCTGGAATCCTGGCTCCTTGCTCAACTGTTAATGTGTCATGTTGGGCAAGATACTTAAACTTTATACACTTCAATTTTTATTTACAGGAAATAAACATAATAATACTTTCTCATAGAGCTTTTGAAAATGAAAGTTATGTTAAGTGTTTACTGCATGGCTATGGGTCAGAGGGATTTTACTATCAAAAATTCTGAAATCTTCATATCAGGAAACTACTATTTTTGGATTTTTAAGATGATGCAGCTCTAGGCTTCTTTAATTTTGGCACTGATTTCCTTTTGTTTTAAGTTTATTTATTTATTTATTTTGAGAGGGAGACAGAGTGAGTGAGCAGGGGAGGGTGAGACAGAGAGGGAGAGAGAATCCCAAGCAGGCTCTATGCTGTCAGCATGGAGCCTGACATGGAACTTGATCTTATGAACTGTGAAATCATGACCTGAGCTAACACCAAGAGTTGGATGCTTAACTGATTGAGCCACCCAGACGACCCCCTGATATCCATTTCTAATGCAGTTGCTTACCACCCTCTTAATGTACACAGAGCTACAGTCACAGTGCTATGTTCACTGTTTCCCACACAGACCACAAGTACTTCTTTTTTGTCTTTGCTCTTCTTCATTTTCAGTTCTGCCTCTCCTGACTATCTTCATCTCTCCTTATACGTCTAGATCCCATCTCATGAAGCTTTCCCAGATTGCATTGTGGCTCAGTCAACTCACCTTTCCCTAAATATCTTTTCTGTATGTACATGCCACTTGTCTATATCCTCTCTTGGGTTTTACACCAGGTATTTCAAGATATCACCAAAGGGAATCAACATAGACTCAAAAATATGAATAGTCACTACTACTCTTTCCTTCTTTGTCAGTAACACTGATATTTCAATTAAGTGCTGCTACCTTCACTGAGCACTGATGTCTCTGCATGACACCTGGGATGCTTCCAGACCCTACTTGGTTGAGTACTATTGATTAGCTGATTGGCCAGCTCCTTGTTTGAGAAGCCAGTGACTAGCTGTACCCTCCAGTTCCCCAAACTGGACACTATTCCTTAGGCAATGTGGGAGACAATGCCTCCATTCCATTTCTTATCTTCTTCTTCTTTTTTTTTAAAATGTTTTATTTATTTCTAGGAGAGAGACAGCGTGAACGGGGAGGGTCAGAGAGAGAGGGAGTCACAGACTGAAACAGGCTCCAGGCTCCGAGCTGGCAGTCAGCACAGAGCCCGACGCGGGGCTCAAACCCACGAACCGCGAGATCATGACCTAAGCGAAAGTCGGACGCTTAACCGACTAAGCCACCCAGGCGCCCCGTCCATTTCTTATCTTCTATTAAAAGATAAAAACTTGGTATCCATAACCTTATAGATGTAAGAGTAACATCTCATGAATATTAATATCTTACAGAAGAACTTCAGCTCTATGTCACAGTTCTTTATTTCTCTTTCAAATTCTCATATGACTCATTCGTAAACGGAAATGCTACATTGGGGACAAATTCAATCAGCTCATCACATCACTCTGCCCCTCTGATGACTAAGACTTGCTTACTAGGTCAGGTTTGTCTACTGAATCTCTTCATTTAGATTTCTTTCTTCTTGGAAGCCCCTCAGACCTCAGCTCTGGCAGCTGCCCCCAAAGAACTTCATGTTTTCCCAAATATAAATATTCTGAGTGGATCTAGCTTAGGCATAACCATAGAACATACTATCTACATTTTGTTTATGCTGTTCCTTTTACCCTTAATCATTTACTCCTTCCAGTTGTAATTTAGTCTTTTATGTGTTTTTTGTCCTGTCTCTGCATCTGGATTGTAAGTTCCTTTAGGACAATGAAGAGAGTATCACAAGATCTGAGAAGGAAAACACCATGTTATGACATTGCAGATATTACTAAATATTTGCTGAGTGATTTTGGGGGGGATGTTAAATGGAGCAATAGACAGAATGTAAAGAATAGATATCTGAAGATAATATGAAAGGTGTGCAGACAATACTCATTAATTCAGTAAACATTTATTGGGGAGCTACTAAACATTCATCACTTCAGTGCATATAGCCAGGGCCACAAGGAGGTCTCAATCTAACAAAGGTATTCAATATGTTCAAAGGCATACTTTTTTTTTTTTTTTTTTTTTGCTTTCATGACTATAACAAATATAAACTTAAAGTAGTATGGGAACATAGGTATGCAAAGAAACCCAAGAATCTTAAAAGGTTATGAATTTCAATTCTTAGAAATAAACACAGGGTACTACTGATGAAGTTACTAGATAAAAAAAAAAAAAGATCATCTTTGTGTGATTTCCTTTATGTAGAGCTACTACTTGCAAGTTTGTTTCAATTAAGACAATATCCCTTTGCAGAAGTGGAGGGTTCAGGGTAGAAGTAAAGCACTTACGAGTTGTTTAGATGTTGGGGTGATCTGAATAGTTGTTCTTTATACATCCAGTAGTAAATACATTTGGTGCTCTCCTCCACTTCATGGAGAATCAAAGAACTGGGTCATTCTCCCTGCAAGCAATGCTAACTGGGTAAATGCAATGTGCCAAGCCAGTGCCCAGTTTTCTCTCATGACTTTTCTATTGGATAAGTGCAAAATGTATATTTTCCCTAAAAGTCACTTGGCCAGCATCTAAATCTTCCCTAAAAGATTTGAATTGACCTTGAATTGACTCACATTAGAATATTAAAACCCAGTGATTGCTTTGTTTATAACAAATAACCCTAATTCCCTTTTTTCCTAACAATATAAGATAAACAATATAACATATATTATAATTCTTTAAAATGGTCCTTTTAAAGAATTTCATTCAAATACAAAAATATCTGCTGATCTGCAAACTCTGAAAAGTAGCTGCTTTAATTTTGTTTTAAACAGGAAGAGTTACTGAAAATGAAGGTAGGAGGAAAGTGGATGCATGGGCAGAACAGGGTGAAATTTACAAATACCTAGAGCACACTATAAATGTCACTCTGCCAGTAGGAAGATCATTTTATTTTAAAACATTAGAATAGAGTGTGCAATTTGAAAGTCCTGGCAAGGAATTTTAAATTTTTTACCATTTATTTACTGTTGAGACACAGAGAGAGACAAAGCATGAGCAAGGGAAGGAGACAGAATCCAAAGCAGGGTCCAGGCTCTAAGCTCTCAGCACAGAGCCCAATGCGGGGCTCGAACTCACAAGTGGTGAGATCATGGCCTGAGCTGAAGTAGGACACTTAACCAACTGAGCCACCCAGGCGCCCCAGGGGTATTTTCTTTTTTCTTTCTTTTTTTTTTTAATTCATTCACTTATCATCACTTCTTTTTTTCAGGACTTATTTTAGGGATAAATATTGCTACAATAGGTAAGAACTAGTTCTAAGCCTTAAAGTGTTTTTAATCTGGTGGGAAAGGGAAATAGAGATGTGGACACTAAAACAGAGTCCTAATCAGCTAATACAGAGGGAAATTAAATCACAAATAGCAGTGTGTTACTAATTGAATTCTACTATCCTAAGGCGGATCTGGCAGATATTTACATTCATTTCTATACATTT
Source organism: Proteles cristata cristata (assembly GCA_017311185.1). Taxonomy (NCBI): domain Eukaryota; kingdom Metazoa; phylum Chordata; class Mammalia; order Carnivora; family Hyaenidae; genus Proteles; species Proteles cristata. Next base: position 49,891 of record JAESUZ010004312.1, read on the forward strand.
GTAATTACTTGATTCTAGTTTGTAACAGCATTGTTTTTGAGCTCAAATTGTAAATGCCTCCCTGATATATCCAAACCCTAGCTACTGATTTTCTGCATTTGAAACATTCCTGTTTGAACCCATGACTGTGTTTAAACAAGAAACAAAATGTCTTGTAGAAAAGGCAAGCTGAATTTGCTATTGAACTCTATAATCCATCCATTTGAGGGGACTTCAATGTCCGGTCCCAGAATTCCACTTAAATTACACCCGTGATTAAATCTCACAAAGGATGCCAGATACAGAGGCCAACCACACACTAACCTACATGGAAGATGATTAGACTTGGCAACTAGAAAGGTACTTAATGCAATTACCCTCTCATTCATTAGAGAACACAGTTTGGAAAAGCACGGTTATTTCTACGATATGAGTCTCTTTAGCAGTAAATGCATCATATTGACTAGAATGAGTTATAAGACATATCTCCCAAGGGTGAGACAACTACAGCTCATGGGTGAATGATATGCAGAATTCAGGACAAATGAGATCAAACTATAATTTACCATTCCTTTCAGGACAGGTTCTTTTTTTTTTTTTTTTTTTCTTTTTTGGAAGTTCTCCAGATTATATCTTTTAGAAGGTCTGGCTTGATTAAGAATTCCCTTGGATGAAAGATCAGATGGAGAAAACACTACCCATTCCTCTGATTAAGCATGTTTTCATTCTGCTGCAGGCTCACTCAGGAAACAAAACATTATTTTTAAAAAAAAATTATCATAAATTAGCTTAAACATTATATTGTAATAAGTGTACTCTTTTGGTTTACATCATATCAGATTTGATAAATGAATTTGTATAACTATATCCAGGAGATATTCAGAAGTAGGGTACGAGACTTTCTATTAGGGTATATTTACTGAGCTTTAGAACCTACTAAATTCCAATAACAGGCTCATTAAAAGGTATTTAAACTCTTAAAACTTTTCTATCAGTATTACTTTTCCATGTACCTTGAATTGTTTATATAAATACTATAATTTTTATGAAATCACATTTTTGAATCACATTTAAATACCATCTGCAATATTTCCAGTGCTGCAGACAAGAGTTTTTGTTTTGAATCCTGATAATTTACATCATATTTGGCAGCCCACAACACTTTACTAAACATTCTAGAACTCACTGTTCTTTTCAATCATCCCATAAAGGCATTTCAGCTAAGTAAAGGCATAGACGTGAGTAAGGTTAGATTTCCAGTCATCAAAAGTGACAAAAAATTATATGACCTAGTCCTAATGTGACTGAGAAGAAAAGTCATATGTTCATTTATGCATGCCAGCTCTGTGGGATACAACCATTCTGGGAAAATAGGAATGAGTTAGAATTGATCTCTGCCTTAGAGGACTCACGTTGTAGTAAGAGAAGCAGATGTGGTAGAAGGATGTGAAGAAGAAGTATGGAGAAGTACGGTAAGGAGTCAAGAAGGACAAATAAGAGCAAGATATACATGACAGGGGCCAACAAACATTGTGTAGTAACAGTGAGAACCAAATAAAGTGCATGCATATGAATTTGTCTCAAGAGATAAAAAGAGATACATATGATACATTGAGAAATAGTGGTTTATCCTCAAGGTTGGAAAGGACATGCTGTAATTTGCTCTCAGTGGTAGGTTTGAATGGATGGAAGAGGAAACCAAAGATAAGGAGACATGAGAAGACGACTGTGGCAAAGTATTTTTTAAAAACAAAGACAATTTTTTGTCTTTGAGGCTCAGCTCTGGATCCACCTCCTTCATAAAGCTTCCCTGAGACCTCTGGCCTCCCAGGACTTTTTCTTCCTCTGAATCTCTGTTGTTTCTGTCATTTATCCAAGTTTCTGCCTGACCTGCCTGACACTTACAGTACTTTCTCCCTCCTTCCTTCCTTCCTTCCTTCCTTCCTTCCTTCCTTCCTTCCTTCCTTTCTTTCTTCCTTCCTTCCTTCCTTCCTTCCTTCCTTCCTTCCTTCCTTCCTTCCTTCCTTCCTCTCTCTCTCTCTCTCTCTCTCTCTCTCTCTCTTTTTTTTGGCTAACATTACATACCTGTGTTGCTTGGCACTGGCATCATAAACTCCTTGAAGGTAAAGTTAATTTTTAGGAGTAGCAAGTGTCTTTAATCTATGTGGAAGTGAAAGCAGACAGAAATGGAGGCTGTTTCCTATGGCCTCATGCTCCCGCAAAAGAAGACTCTCAGCAAAAATTTCCTAATGATGGTGCTAATGATGTAGCCTAACACTAACTGGCATTGGCTTCATAATTAGGACTGCATTTTGTATGTGTAAAATGTAACCTGTGTATAGAATTCTCCTCCAAGAATGTGAAAGTGAGGTTACCCTCTGAAGAATAATCCCTGGTAAAAGGAACTCTATCTATAAGGGTTTCCTTAAACTGACAGTGTCTCTCTGGTTAAAAATAGGGAGATGGAGAACAGTGTCCAGACTTTGCTGATAAGAAAAAGAAAGTTATAACCTCACTGATGGCAGTAACATATCTAGAGAAGGGATATTACTGGATATGATGGTATGTTTGGATCAAAACACAAGGAAGCCAGAAGGAGGGAGGATGTTAGCATCTTCATAGGTTGGGAGCAGAGAAAAAAGAGGGGAGAGTATGGGTTTATGGGGCAGGCAGGGAGAAAGAGGAAGAGGGGAGGAAAAAGAAGGAGGGAGAATGAAAAAGGAAGAAGAGGAGGGGAAGGAGGAAGGAGAGGAAAAAAGAGAGGACAAGAAAGAGAAAGAGAAAAAAGAATGAGAATGTGACTGGCCAAAGCCTCTGTTCTTAACATCAGAGTTGTTATCTGTGGGAAAAAATTGTTCAAAATCATTTACATTCCTCTATTCCTCTGATCGACAATCGTCCAATTATTTAGGAAGGGAGTAGCAACTGTGGCAGGCAAACCTAAACTCTTTCTTTTTGAGCCAGACCTTATAAATACCACACCAGAAAAATGCAAATGGCTACAAAACCCTTTATACATGGTACATACACCTCCAGATCAGTGTTCCACAGAATGAATGCTGGAAAATGATCTGTTAAATCACTCTAGTGCTCTGTGTTAGGGGAAATTAATGCTACATAGATGAAAGACAATACACTCCTCAAATTATTTTTAAAGTTTATTTATTTTGAGAGAGAGAGAAGAGAGAGGGAGAAAGAATCCCAAGCGGACTCTATACTGTCAGCACGGAGCCCAGCATGGGGCTTGAACTCACAAACTGTGAGATAATGACCTGAACCAAAATCAACAGTCAGATGCTTAACCAACAGAACCACCCAGTCCCCCCCGACTCAAATGATTTTAATGGTGGCCATTCATGTAAGTATTCAAAAAAACATAGGAACATAATTATATATGACATTAATGCCAAGAACTATATATGAAGTCTGTATGTAAGTTTTCTTCTCTTTGTTGAAAAGGGGAAACCAGTTTGTTAATTGGAATCAACGCCAGCAAACATGTGCTCAGAATCAGGGCCTATCATAACATGAGTACTAATGGGTCCTCTGTAAAAAGAGATACCTCTACCTCTTAAGCAACTTTCAAATTCACGAAAAAGCACACATATGCAAGAAGAAAATTATAAAATATTATAAAAATATAAAATACAGCAAATGTGCATGCATGTATAATGGCATCAGGATTGGAACATTGGTTTTAGGAACTGAAAAATAGGATAATAATATAATGGAAAACACACAGGTTTAATACCAAGGAGATCTTGGGAAAGAAACTTGCCCTCACACATTCTAGCTCTGTGAGCTTGGAAAAGTGACTAATTTTTCCAAATTCTGGCTTCTTCATCTTGAATATGTGTGCAACTGTGTCTATATTTAAGGGTTATTGATATAAAAAACTTACATTGATCCCAATATTCAATTTAGGGTGGGTATCATTATCATTTCATTCATACTGTGATGCTGGATGCAATAGAAAGAGATCTGCTATAATCAGATGTTGGTTATCACATTTCTACAAGAGACTGTGTAAAGATTATTTGTCTTCAGCAGTATCTTAATTTCATGCTAAATTTTATCCTTAGAATAAATAAGTCCCTTCTAATGAAATGTTCCCCATGCTTACTCAGGGATTTCTCCCCACTCAGTCCAAACTCATCGCACACATGGTATTGAGCTGTTAACCCCTGGCACGACTCTGCTTCTTGACTGCCCAATCAATGGCACAGCCCATCACTTCAGCTACTTCCCTAACCACAGTGCATCCCTGAGTCCCTCTCCTCTCCACCAATGGCTTCCTCTGCCCCTCACCAAGGGCAACTGTGAGTTTCTGGGGGAAGATGAACATCTTTCTGGTCCTGGCTCTTTGCGGACACACATAGTCCAATACTAGAAAGCCCTTCACCAAATCCTGGCATTCTTTAATCACCGCAGAGTGATTCATTTCAACAGCCCCTTCCTCAGTTTTCTAGTCTGCTTGTCTTTCCTCATATCTCAGCTGATTTATCTAGATCCTGCCATTTGCAAACAAGACTAGGGACACACAAAACTAACAGTCTACAAAGCACAGGACAGAAATTCATGGAATTGTTTCTGATTTATCCCCATTCTTCTCCTATATGGCTTTAGGCATGTTGTGAAATTAATCATGACAGTTAATTTTTAAAGTATTATTTTACCATGTTAAACGTAGTTTGAATTCTAAATTTTCATTTTCAAATTAATAATAGTCTTTCTTGTAAAACACGTGTAACAAAAGGAAAGGTTAAAGGTGTAATTACATATATACTGCTTGATTAATGTCAGGGACCTTTAAAGACAGTCTTTCTTAAGTATATGTTAAAGTAGTATTTCAATATTAGAGAATTATATCAACAGATCAGGATGATTTGTTTGCTACTGTTAGATATATGTTAATGTTTCATTTGGAGGCTTTCAACTTGTTTCATTGATTCTAAAGACTATAATTTGGTATGAAAAATCATTCTGGTCATATTTGGTTTTAAAGAAAATGCTATTCACCTCAATATTAAGGCATCCAGCAATGTGATTATAATATAACCAATAATAGATTGTGAAATAGGGCCTTATCTTCAAGTCGTAACACTAATCACGACACCTAGACCTGCCATTATCCTAAGAAGGAAGTTGTTGTTATAAAAACATCGGACCACAATCTCCTCAAAGAACGAGAAGAAGAGAAGTGCTTATATAGGAAAATGATAATTATAACTAGTACCACAACCACTAACAGTAATGAGTGCTTATGATGTGTATAAATGTTAAGCATTTTACATACCATTTACTTCTAGGGACAAAGGGTAAAATATTCTGACATTTGGCTGAAACAAATGAACTTCTGGGTAGAATTGTTACATCTCTAGACTAATAATAACAATAATAATCAGTAATTTATATATATATCAGTAATTTATAGATCAGTATATCAATAATTTATAAATATATATTTATATATATATCACTTATTTATAATGTGCCAGATAGTCTGCTGAGTGTTTTATATATGTGATCTCACTTAATCTTCACAATTATACATGGGACAGCTACTCAGATATGCATGTTACCAATTGGGAATCAAAGCTCTCAGATGATAAATGACTTACCCAAGATCACATAATTTGTAAGTGTCAGAGTTGGGATTCAAATCAAGGCTTTACCTAAAGAAAGTGCCTTTAAATGTGATAATTTATTTACAACCACAGTTTGCTACAACCTGCCTCCTTGAAATGATAGGGTAGCTTGAATTCTAGTGACTTAACAGTATTCTAGTGACTTCTACCCAGAGAGTTACACCTGACAACAGCGAAGGAGTGAAAGATTTACTTCTTTCTTCCAAACATTCAGGATCTATAAAAATAAAAATTCAAAATTTATGACTATTTGTAAAATAGAACCATACTTTACTTATAAAAGCAACAAGGCATTTAACAAAAAATTCTTGATCTTTTATTTTAGTTTTTTTAATGTTTATTTATTTTTGAGTGAGATACAGAGTGCAAGTGGGGAAGGGACAGAAAGAGAGGGAGACACAGAATCCAAAGCAGGCTCCAGGTTCTGAGCTGCCAGCACAGAGCCTGATGTGGGGCTTGAACTCACGAATTGCTAGATCATGACCTGAGCCAAAGTCAGATGCTCAACAGACCAAGCCACCTAGGCGTCCCATATTGATCCTTTATTTTAGATTAAGCCCATCATATCCCTAAAACATTTTTATTTGTCATAAATCCTTCACAACCCTGACTTTTTTTTATTTGTCACCACATGATTTAAAAAAAAATTTTGGCTCAGGTCATGATCTCCTGGTTCGTGAGTTCAAGCTCCACGTCCAGCTCTGCTGTCTGTGCAGAGTACACTTCGGACCCTCTGTCTTCCTCTCTTTCTCCCTCCTCCCACTTGCGTGTATGTATTCTCTCTCAAAAATAAACTTAAAAACAATCTGTTCCTAAATAATGGCAGTATTGGAAGCCATGAGAAAATAAGATACCCTTGATCTAACACTGGGCAAGATGAACCAAATGCCAGTTAGCCTCACTAACAAAAGAACAATGAATTTCCTACAATGAATTATGGTTTTGATCTGAAGCACAATTTTTGATATTCATTCATTCATTCATTCATTCACTCATCAGATATGTTTACTGAATCAATGTATGTGGCCCTGGAATTAAGGTCTTAGAGAAGAAAGACAAAGACCTTGGTCTCACAAATATTACATTATAGTGAATCGTATTTACATTTCCTTAATTATGCATATTTAGAAAGGAATTCTTGGGTTTTTCCTAGACGACATGAGAACTTCTCTGAAAATAGATGATTCATTTATACAAAATGTTCTGAATTTGGTGTACTACTGGGGAGCCTTCAACAATGTAATTTTCAATAAAATAATTGGGGTGAAAACTGGGCTGTGAGTTAGAAGTTTCCTATAGCAGAAGTGTGAATGCACCCCGGCTCATTAGAGGATTGTGTCAGAGAAGGTTGGGCTGAAGTTCACCATCATTCATTTCGTGTCTTCTTCAGGCTCCCTACCCCAGTTATTTTCCAAAGCTTTAAAGTGTTCCCTATCATTTTGGCCAAATGTGCACAGCAGTGGAAAGGACGTGATACTTTCAGCAGAATTATTTAATTAGGTTTAAGCAAGCACTACATGCCAAGTAGGGTAGGTTTGCTTTCTGACCATAAAAATGTGCCTGCGATGCACGCTGCGTTCCCAAAGAGTGAAACAGTGATTGATAGGATGATAAAACAATGAAAGGAAGGATAAAGTCTGAGAGATAAAAGTCTCAAAAGGGAAATAAAGTAGGATAGCAGCTGCCCCCATCTTAATTGAAGCATAAATTTCAGGAACAGGATCTGAGGTTTAATTTCAAGCACATACTGGGAGAGAGTTTGTGTGTGTATGTGTGTGTGTGTGTGTGTGTGTGTGTGTGTTACCCATGTATATGATGGAAAACGTGTAAGTTAAATTCTATTCATCCTTTGGATGAAGAGTTTTCAAACCATTTCTTAAAAAGGAGCAAATTGCAAATGTAGAAGTTTCTGGATTATCTGAGAGATACTCATTTAGTCTGAATCAGTGATGAGCAGGGCCTGTTCCAGGCACTGGTGACGCAGCACTAGAAATGATACATTTCTGCACTCACAGAACTGTATATTTTGAGTTTACCATTTGTCTCTGCACATACCTTCCTTGCCCTGACCCACCCCATGCCACGGTTATTTTCTTTAAGCATAGATTCAATTACATCAGGTTCATATGCATAACATATGCTGTGCATGCAAAACCAATCCAGCCCATGCTTATATGCTCCGCCTCTTCCTGTAGGTCTTCCTACTCTCCAGTGGCAAGCCTTCCATTCTCCAAAGGCAACATTTATTTTTATATCATGATGGCTTTGCCATGCTGTTCCTTGTGCTTGGAATGCTGTTACACCTATTTCCCATCAATTAAAATTCTCCCTGAATTTTTGGTTTATTTTTAAGAAAGAGAGAGAGGGGGAGAGGGAAAGAGAGAGAGAGAGAAAGAGAGAGAACACATGAGTGGGAGAGAGTCAGAGAGAATCCCAAGCAGACTCCTACTGTTAGCACAGAGCCCCATGAGGAGCTCAATTCCAAGAACCCCAGGATCATTACCTCAGCTATCAAGAGATGGAAGCTTAACTGAATGAGCAACCCAGGTCCTCTTCTCCCTACTTTTTAGCTATGCAGCTTAAATGCCTCTTAAGCATCAAGACCTTCTAATACTCCCATCAGTTACAACAGTCCTTCATCTTAGTTTCTGGAGAATTCAGCTTGAAATATATTATCAAACTTTTTAGTTAATTCCACCCATTGAGCTGTTTAGATGTCAGTTTCACTCTGCTAGATGAATTCAGGGCAAGGAAGGTAGTTAATTTGTTTCTGGCCACACAGTGGTTTATATCTCGTTGACCTTCGAAAACTGTTTGGAGAGTAAATAAATATGTAGCTAAAACTATTTCAGATTTCTACAAGACTTTTTATGATGAAATCAGTTGCCTAGCTAAGTTCTCAAAGTTCTTAGGAAACCTCAAAATAAGAATAGTTGCACAGGTAAGAAGGTCCATTGCTCTGTACAGAAAGTAAGGGACACATTGCATACATGGATGGTGTGTAAATGTTTTCATGAACCACATTGGAGACTGCATATCCCATGACATGGGGCATGCTGTTATCAAAAGTGCTTTCAAAACCTTCACCTTTTATATTTTGTCTTTCTCGCTTAATATTGGTTCTCTATACAAGCATAAAACAATGTAATCCTGAGCTAGGCAAACCTTTACTTTGAAAATGCTTTAAGAAATAAAAATTGCTTTGAGAAGGGAGGCAAGATGGTGGAGAAGTAGGGAGTTCCATACATTTTGCTTGCCCCCATCTCTCAAACAGAGTAAGCCTGAGCCATAAGACACTGAACCAGAGGAGTTTGGGAGGAAAAGAGACAGAATCCAATAAGGAGACAACCGCATAGATGTGTGAGTGCAAACTGTGGAAGATAAAAATGGGCCAGGACCCAGAGACACGGAAGGAAGGAGGAAACCTCCTTAGTGCGGAGCTGCAGTGAGTCGAAGGGAAAAGAAAGAGCAGCTGAAACTGCTCACAGAACTGTCCCTGGAGAAGAGAAAAACCTTGGCTTGGGTCAGAGATTGATCCTATTTCTAGCTGTGGTGCTGACTTTGGGCTAGGTGCTCCAGTCCCAAGCAGTGCCAGGAGAAACTGCTCGACTACTCTCCTGGCCCAATCTGGCAGGGAAGTGGCCCACCTGAAAGTGCTTCGCTGCTCTCCCAGCTTGATTCCTGTCTGGGAGGCAGCCTGGCCTGAGGGATTCTATTTCAGGCAGTATCAATAAAGTGCATGGACTAAGACCTGGAGACGAGGTGAGGCTTGGGACATATAACACGGCCTACCTTGGCTATGCCTGCGGCACAGGGAGATTGTACCCAAAGAGTGATTTGCAACATTTGGTTCGAGAAGGGACCGGGGCACCATCATTTTTCTCAACACAACCACCAAGGCGGGACCTCAGGGAGGGGCCTGCAGGACTCCAGTGGAGGCTAAGACCCGCCTACACCAAACCATGCCCATCCCAGCTAGAGAACTGCTTGTTTTTTTATCAGAGCCTGGGGCAAGACCAATATGGATGCACTGCCAAGGTTAATTCTATATCAATTCTTTCTATTCAGATATATTTTCCCTTGTCTCATTCATATCTCTCTCCTCTGCTAGACTGAGCTCTCTGGTCATTGGTGTGCTTAAACAGTCACATTTAATCCATTCTCTAGATGTATATTCTACACTTCCACTGCTACCTTTCTCTCTCTGTCTTACTCTCTGGAGTAATCAGACTATATAGTTTCTCTGAGTAACATTAACTTCATCTTTTTCTCCTCACCTCTAACCATATTCTCCTCTTTTTCTCTCTGAATTAAGCCTTATAGTATCTCTGTCTGGTCATTTCACTTGCAATATCACTTCCTCCCCACCCTATCATTTCTCTCTTTGTATATGCTCTTCCATCAGCACTGCATACACGCGGCTCTTTATTTGTAGCTGGGAATTCTGGTTCTATGCTTTTAGACTGTCCTTTGTCCTTTGGATTTTTTCTTTTTTATGTATTTTTATTTTTATTATTTGTCTTCCCTCCTTCCTCTTTTTTTTGATCCCTTCTTTTTTCTTTTTATTTTTCCCTTTTGGTTTGCTTGTTCATTGGATTTGTCTGTGTGTTTACATGCCTTCATTTCCTCTGTGTTTTTCTATTTTCTTTTCCAGGGCTACCTCAAGAAACAAGTCAAAGTACACATGGTGGAGAGTCCCAAATACCATTATGAGTACCGAAATAAAATAACCAAAGTCTCAACAAGAGAGACCAAGAGACACCATTAAAAGAACACTTCCTGAATGGAAAGGCCCTGGACAGTCAATGAGCCTTCTTTAATATAGCAGTACTCGCAGGTGCAGAGCACATAACAAGCTTTTAAAACTAACAAGAGACAGAAAGCTAGGCAAAATGACAAAAAGGAAGAATTCTCTTCTAAAAACGTTCCAGGAAGAAATGACAGCTAGATAACTGCCCAAAACAGATATAAGCAACATAACTGAACAAGAATTTAGAGCAATAGTCATCAAATTAATCACTGGGCTTGAAAAAGGCATGGAAGACACAAGAGAAGCTATTGCTACGAAGACTATGGAGCTTAAAAATAGTTGTGATGAACTAAAAAATGCTGTAAATGAGGTCATAATAAAATGGAGGTGGCCACTGCACAGATTGAAGAGGCAGAGAGGAGAACAGGTGAATTAGAAGACACAATTATAGAAAAAGAAGAAGCTGAGAAAAAGAGAGATAAACTGAGCCAGGAGCACAAAAGGAGAGTTCCAGAGCTCAGTGATACAATCAAACGGAACAATATCTGTATCATAGGAATTTCAGAAGGGGAAGGGAAAGGCACTGATGGAGTCCTTAAATAAATATCAGCTGAGGACTTCCCCAACCTGGGGAAAGAAATAGATATTAAAATTCAAGAGGCACAGAGAACTCCCCTCAGACGTAACTTGAATCAATCTTCTGCATGACATATCATAGTGAAACTGGAAAAATATAAGGACAAAGAGAATTCTGAAAGCAGCTAGGGTAAAAGGGCCCTAACATACAAAAGGAGACCCATCAGAGTAGTTACAGACCTATCTACTGTACTTGGCAGGCCAGAAAGGAATGGCAGGAAATTTTCAATGTGATGAACAGAAAAAATATGCAGCCAAAATCCTCTATCCAGCAAGCCTGTCATTCAAAATAGAAGGAGAGATAAAAGTCTTTCCAAATAAACAAAAATTGATAGAATTCATCACCACTAAACCAGCCCTACAAGAAATCCTAAGGGGGATTCTATGAGGGAAATGTTTCAAGGAACACAAGGTACTAGAAACACCACCACAAGCATGAATCCCACAAAGGACACAATGACTCTAAACCCACATATTTCAATAGTAACACTGAATGTAAATGGGCTGAATGCTCCAATCAAAAGACATAGGGTAGCAGAATGGATAAAAAAACAAAATCCATCTATTTGCTGTCTACAAGAGACTCTTATCAGATCAGAGGACATCTTCAGATTGAAAATAAGGGGATGGAGCCATATATATCATGCTACTGGAAGTGAAAATAAAGTTGGAGTAGCTATACTTATATCAGACAAACTGGACTTTAAAGTGAAGGCAGTAACAAGGGATGAAGAAGGGCATTCTATAATAATTACAGGGTCTATCCATCTGGAAGACTTAACAATTATAAATGTCTATGCACTGAATATGGAAGCACCCAAAAACATAAAACAATTAATCACAAACAGAATCAATCTTCTGGATAAGAGTGTGCTAATAGCAAGGACTTTCATACTCCACTTATAGCAATGGATAGATCAACTAGACAGAAAATCACTAAAGAAACAATGGACTTGAATGACACATTGGATCAGATGGATCTGACAGATATATTTAGAACTCTACATCCTGAGGTCATGGAATACACTTTCTTCTCTAGTGCACATGGTGCATTCTCCAAAATAGAACACATAGTGGGTCATAAAGGAGTCCTCAATAAATATAAAAGAATTGAGATCATACCATGCACACTTTAAGATCACAATGCTATGAAACTTGAAATCAATCATAGGAAGAAGTCTGGAAAACCTCCAAAAATATGGAGGTTAAAAAACACTACTAAAGAATGAATCAGCCAATCTGACATTTAGAGAAGAAATTTTAAAAATACATGGAAACAAATGAAAATAAAAATACAACCATCCAAACTCTTTGGGATGCGGCAAAGGCAGTCCTAGGAGGAAAGTACATTGCACTCCTGCCCTATTTCGAGAAATATGAAAAAGCTCATATACAAAATCTTACAGTGATCCTAAATGAACTAGAAGGAGAGCAGAAAGAGCATCACAAATCCAGTAGAAGAAGAGAAATAATAAAGATCAGGGCAGAAATGAACAATATACAAACAAACACACAAACAAACAAAAAACAGTTAAAGAGATTAATGAAACCAAGAGGTGGTTTTTTGAAAAAAATAAACAACACTGATAAACCTCTAGCCAGGCTTCTCAAAAAGAAAAGAGAGAGCACCCAAATAGACAAAATCATGAAAGAAAATGGATTTATTACAACCAATCCCTCTGAAATAGAAGCAATTACCAGGGAATGCTATGAAATATTATATGCCAAACAACTGGACAACTTAGAAGAAATGGACAAATTCCAAAACACACACTCAATACCAAAATTCACATGGATAGAGGTAGAAAATATGAACAGACCCATAACGAGTGAAGAAATCGAATCAGTTATCAAAAATCTCCCAACAAATAAGAGCCCTGAGCCAAATGGTTTCCCTGGGGAATTCTACCAGACATTTAAATCACAGTTAATACCCATTCTTCTCAAGCTATTCCAAAACACAGAAATCAAAGGAAAATTTCCAGACTCATTCTATGAAGCCAGCATCACTTTGATTTCCAAGCCAGAGACGCTGCAGAAAAAGAGAACTACAGACCAATATCCTTGATGAATACGGATGCAAAAATCCTCAACAAGATCCTTGCAAATCGAATCCAACAGCACATAAAAAGCATTATCCACCAAGATCAAGTGAGATTCATTCCTGGGTTACAGGGCTGGTTCAGTACCCACAAATCAATCAATGTGATACATCACATTAACAAAAGAAAAGATAAAAACTGTATGATCCTGTGGATACATGCAGAAAAAGCATTAGACAAAAAATAGCATTCCTTGTTAATAAAGACCCTCGAGAAAGTCAGGATAGAAGGAACTTACTTAAATATCATAAAAGCCATTTATGAGAAGCCTTCAGCTAACATCATCCTCAATGGGGAAAAACTGAGAGCTTTCCCTCTGAGATCAGGAACACGACAAGGATGTCCACTCTCACCACTGTTGTTTCACATAGTGCTGGAAGTCCTAACATCAGCAATCAGACAAAAAAAGGAAACCAAAGGCATCAGAATTGGCAAAGAAGAAGTCAAACTTTAACGTTTTGCAGAGGACATGATACTCTACATAGAAAACCCAACAGACTCCACCAGAAGCCTACTAGAATTGATCCGTGAATTCAGCAAAGTTGCCAGGTACAAAATCAGTGTACAGAAATCAGTTGCATTTTTATACACCAATAATGAAGCAACAGAAAGAGAAATCAAGAAACTGATCCCATTTACAGTTGCACAAAAAAACCATAAAATACGTCGGAATAAACCTAACCAAGGATACAAGAGATCTGTATGATGAAAACTATAGAAAACTTATGAAGGAAATTGAAGAAGACACAAAGAAATGGAAAAACATTCCATGCTCATGGATGGGAAGAATATAGTTAAAATGTCATTACTACCCAAAGCAATCAACACATGCAATGCAATCCCAATCAAAATTGCATCAGCATTCTTCTCAAAGCTAGAACAAACTATCCTAAAATTTGTATGGAAGCACAAAAGCCCAAAATAGCCAAAGTAATATTGAAGAAGAAAACCAAAACGGGAGGCATCACCATCCCAGACTTTAGCCTCTACTACAAAGCTGTCATCATCAAGACAGTATGGTATTGGCACAAAACAGACACATAGACCAATGGAACAGAATTGAGAACTCAGAAGTGGACCCAAAAGTGTACAGCCAAGTAATCTTTGACAAAGCAGGAAAGAGTATCCAATGGAAAAAAGACAACCTCTTTAACAGATGGTGTTGGGAGAACTGGACAGTAACATGCAGAAGAATGAATCTAGATCATTTTCTCACACCAGACACAAAAATAAACTCAAAATGGATAAAGGACCTGAATGTGAGACAGAAAACTACCAAAACCCTAGAGGAGAAAGCAGGAAACAACCTCCTTGACCTCATTCACAGCAGTTTCTTACTTGACACATCCCCAAAGGCAAAGGAACAAGTGCAAAAATAAATTGTTGGGATCTCATCAAGGTAAAATGCTTCTGCATGGCAAGGGAAATAATCAATAAAACTAATAGGCAACCAATGGAATGAGAAAAGATAGTTGCAAATGACATATCAGATAAAGGGCTAGTTTCCAAAATCTCTAAGGAACTCACCAAACTCCACACCCAAAAACCAAATAATCCAGTAAAGAAATGGGCAGAAGACATGAACAGACACTTCTCCAAAGAGGACATCCAGATGGCCAGCAGATACTTGAAATAATGCTCAGTATCCCTCATCATCAGGAAAATGCAGATTAAAACCACACTGAGATACCACCTCATGCCAGTCAGAGAGGCTAAAATGAACATATCAGGAGACTTTAAATGCTGGCAAGGATGTGGAGAAATGGGCACCCTCCTACACTGTTGGTGGGAATGTAAACTGGTGCAAACCCTCTGGAAAACAGTGCGGAGGTTCCTCAAAAAATTAGCAGTAGAACTCCCCTATGACCCAGCAATAGCACTGGTAGGAATTTACCCAAGGGACACAGGAGTCCTGATGCATAGGGCCACATGTGCCCCAATGTTCATAGCAGCACTTTCAACAATAGCCAAATCATGGAAAGAGCCTAAGTGTCCATCAACTGATGGATGGATCAAGAAGATGTTGTTTATCTATACAATGGAATACTACATGGCAATGAGAAAGAATGAAATCTGGCTATGTGTAGCAACATGGATGGAAATACAGGGTGTTATGCTGAGTGAAATAAGTCAGGCAGGGAAAGACAGATACCATATGTTTTCACTTATAGGTGGATTAGGAGTAACTTAATGGAGGACCATGGGAGAGGTTTAGGGGAAAAATAGTTGGGGAGAGGGAGGGAGGCAAACCATGAGAGACTTGAATGTTGAGAACAAACTGAGGGCTGATAGGGGTAGGGGAGAGAGGATCGGGGGTGATGGGCATGGAGGAGGCCACTTGTGTGGATGAGCACTGGGTATTTTATGGAAACCAACTTGACAGTAAATTATGAAAGAAAAAAAAGAAATAAAAATTGCTTTTAAGCTAAGGAACAGTACAAATTTTTATGGCTTTGTTATAAACTTGTGAGAAGCAGAACTGGGAAGCCTTGACACTCTTAACTTTATGGAGAAGCTAACATAGATCACTATAAAAAACACAACCACCATCCTTACAACAGAGAACAAAAATGAATTTAAAACTAATATAAGCTATAAAACTATGATATATAAATTTTCTGTTCCCTTTTTAAAGAGTTAACCTTTCACTGGGAAAATACATAAATTCACTGTCAAATGTTTTATGTGCTTGCGCCCTTCTACAATATATGTTTTTATACAGAACAGTGGAATGTACTATCACTGTACCTCCCAATCAACAGGATTCACTTTCAAAAGACTGACTGAAAATAAAGAAGTTATGTTTCTTTATAATACTTGGATAGAAAGGACTTGTACACTTTTTCTATATTGCTAACTTACATAGTTCAGAAAGATATTCTAAAGAATAAAACAGCTGATCTCACAGTACAGAACTCTTCCTTCTGACAAGATTAAAGAAGTGCTAATATTACATTATCACAGGAGTACCTTGAAAACTGGTTTCATTTTATTCTTTTTGTCTTTTTATTCTAAGTCTGATGTTTTAACATGCAACCCAATTTTGCTGAAAATACAGAAATAAGCACAATCAGTATGGAATTTATTTTGGACTCGGAGATTAAGACTTAAACATATAAGGATATGTAAATGTGGGGCATATGGGTGGCCCAGTCCACTAAGTACCTGACTTCTCTGACTTTAGCTCAGATCATGAACTCATAGTTTGTGGGCTCCAGCCCTACATTGGGCTCTGTGTTGACAGCTCAGAGGCCGGAACCTGTTTCGGATTCTGTATCTCCCTCTCTCTCTCTCTCTACCTCTCCCAGGCTTGCACCCCGTCTGTGTCTCTCTCAAAAATAAATAAATAAATAGAAAGAATATGTAAATCTATCATGAGACATTCTTGCTATAATTGTTTTCTTCATTCTAATGCTACAAAGCACAAAGAAGTTTGAGCTATATTCCACAAATGCATCCTGCATTTTGATATCCCTCTTCTTTACAGACTAGCAGAATTCTTCCAAGCATGGATAACCCCTCCCTTGACTTGCCACTAAGGAGGACAATTGTCCACAACTGTTTATCAATAAGGGTTTCTGCCATGAGTCTGGTCATCTATACTACTTCTAACAAGTTTGAAATCTGTGAGTATTTTGAGTTTTTTCTCTCTTGATACCATCTTATAGACAAATAAGTTAATATGGGATTGGGAAGGGTTATTTACCAAATTTTAAAGAATAAATTATTTTCAGTCACTTTAGAAGTTCTCTTTTATATCCAAATGATTATCTTAAGCTATAATTTATTGATGGCTGAGTTCTACCTACTTTATTTTCAGAAAGTAAGAAAGTTGTGTTTGTTTAAAGAGTTCAAGTGACTTAGAATAATCTCCTTCCTTTTTTTCAATTAATGCGTTTTACTTATATTTTCTGTTTCTATAATTGAACTTAAAGAAAATCTTGCTTTGGGATGCCTAAAATTCAAAGAAGCTGTAAAAGCTTTGATGGTCTTGAAGTCAGAGCACAAGAATGACCCGTGCTTCTCTCAGGTAATTGTTGATAACAGATTTAAATTATGTTATGGAGGAGGAAGACATTTAAGGAGAGATAAGAAGGTCTAACAAACTATAGGTAATGATTGAGAAGAGTTTCCAGAATGCAATAGATAAAAGTAGCAAAAGGAATACTTGGATAAAACCGTAACATTTTAAATTCTAGAAGCCACAATAATAATGAAGTATGCCATCGTATCACCATTTTAAATAATACTTACATGAACTGAAATTGGAATGATAAATACTTACAAAGAAATAAAAAGCAGAATAAGGCTATAATCCCCTAAATTAGAGTAACCCTGAGGCATATTTATAAGATCATGTGCTATAAATTGACAATCACATTTCGATATTGTGTATAATACAATGACTTAACAGTAACACTTTCCCTACAGTGCCTTCAAAAGTACAACTGCTTATTCCATTATAGTTCAGAGTAGTTACTTAAAGAGTAAATCTCCTTAGCTTGCAATTTTGGGCTATCCCATTAACCTGCATTTGTAATATCTTGTGTCTGCTTTATATGTATCTTAAAATAACTCCTTTCTCTTGAGAAAAAATGGACTTAATTATTACTCTATACATTCTCCTACAGCCAAGGGAGTACCTTTCTTCAACAACCTGTTCAGTGGACTTAGAAAATAAATAGAAAATCTATACCTTATTCAATATATTTTTGCAACACACTAAAGCCCTCAGAGCAAGTGATAAATGATCTGATGTCTTCTTCAAACCTTACCTGGTTTACTCCTTTTAAAAATCCAACCCTTGCTGTCTATCATGCAAAGCTCCTGGCCACTGGCTGAAATCCAACCTGGGTAGCTGATCATGATAATTCCAACATGTCATGGGTGGCAGCATCTCTCAGTGTCCCACAAGCCAACTGCTGGAAGTGAACCTGCAACAAACAAGGTATTTCTTCATTTTCACAGAAAAATAGTCTACTATGTCCTAGGTCCAGCTGGCATCACTATTTAATCAATAATGGAATCATAAAGGAGTGTGGGAAGGGCCATAAATGCCTCTCAAGATGCTGATAAACATTAAAGCCAGAAGACTGAAGTTTATGTGTTACAGAAGGTGTTTTATCAGAGTTCAAGGTCCTCTTGACAGTATTATTGATCTATTTAAGCTGTCAGTATAAATAAACCTTATTGATATTAAAACTCACATATTTTATGGTGTTGTACACCTTCTCCTTCATGTAGGTGACCACTTGGAGTAATTAGAATATTTTTCTGACTCTACCCATAACACTTTAGGGAAACTGAGCAATGAGGTTCAAAAGGGCCAAACTCATCAGCAGCTAAAGAAAAATTCACATGATAGTTTAGATCAATGATAGGTTTCCTTTGTGAGTTCTGACACTCTGGTCATTGTCAACATTCCCTGTAAAAATTGTGCATCATGTCCATAAGAGCACGTGAGAAACACCTTTAAGGGGCATATATGAGGTACTGCAAATTCAACAGCCACCTTTATCCGTATCGAGACAGACTATATAACAGTAAGCAACATGAACACATTGTAGTCAGAATCTGTACACAAAGGGAATGCCCAGAGCCCAGGAAAGTAATTAGATGACTAAATTTGGGGACAATCTACACCACATACCTAATATTTCATCTATCAATGTCCATATAAGTAAATGTGATGTTTAAACCTTGTAAGCATGTCTGATTTCCACTCAAGGAAAAAAAAAAACATGCACAATCAACAACTCTTATTGCACTCTTACCTGCCACACAAATAACTCTGTTCAATAGAAATTTAGGATACCAGTAAACAGATTAGTTTATTGGGGTTTCCAGAATAGACTTTCATAAACATTAGGGTTTTTTTTAGCTACAGCAACTATATTTAGTTATTCATATACAAAACCAGAATTATTATTATTTTCTAAATAGTGCAACAGAAATGGTTGAGAGGTTATTCAAAGTCTGTAGGGGGACTTCATGTGAATGATTATGTGCTACAGATTCAGGGACACAGGTGCAAAAACTGATTTTAACAAGCCACAAAATGATATATCCTCATGCACCTGTGATTAGAGCTTCAAGTATTCCCAGAAGTCAATGGGGAGACTTCGTTAAAAGGCACAGTAGTGAGATTTCCTATTGTGTCATTTCAGCAGAAATGGTAAGAAGGCAACGGGTTGAAGTCAAGTATATACTTCAGACTAAAATGCAATACTTCAAAATAAGTCCTTAAAAGGAGGCATGTATAGCTGGACACTAAGTCATAATTCTGCAGTTCAGAACAAGAACGCAGATGCTATTAGTGACACACATAAGCTACCCACACACTCAGATCCCCAACCCCACAACAGACACATCCAGACACACACACACACACCCAAGGCTAAAATGTTCTAATCTGTTGATTTAAGCCCTGGTGCTTGTTAAGCTAAACCCTTAGTCAATTTATGGATGCAAAATGTTTTTATACATGCCAAAAATCATTACTTCTTCTCTGCTTTATAAATGCTCTAAAACTTATCAAATCAATTCCCTTACAAAACAAGTGTGTTCTCATGAGTAGTAATCCTGTTTGGTATCTTAGCAGGCTTGCAGGATATTGAAAGATGTCACATGCTGATGGATCTAATGACAGGGAAATGTTTATAAACATAATCTCCAAGCTCCCAAACTGACTTTGAAATGAAAACATTTTGAAAGCCTCCTGCTTTGGAAGCACCTATCTGTGCCCTACTGTGACTTCTCACACTCCAGTTCTACTACTTACTACAAAAGAGTAAAACTTAAGTAAATCGATGTAACTACTTGCTCTCTAAAACAAGCTTTATTTCATTATATAAAGAAGATGCTACTGATCCCTTCTTTGAAGGAGTAGGGTTTGTGTGTTTCCTTCAGTACTGACGGTTTTCCACTGACTATTGATAACCGACTTATCCATTAACCCACTTATTCATTCCACAAATTTTAATTGTGTATTTCAGTTGTTCCAGAAATGGGAGTTGGTGCTTAGATACAAAATGAAAAGACACATATTCTTCCCATAAAAAAGATTGTCATCTATTCTATTCTGATTTGTAGGCGTATATATAACAATGAAAGGAAGCAACATTAGACCAAATAAAACGAATTGGCTTTATTTTTTATTCTACTCATATATGACCAGACCATGGGATTTTCTGAAGTTTGTCAGTGAGTACAGCATTATAGGTCAAAGACAAAGCTACAATATCAAATGACTGATTCATAGAGTTCACTCACATAAAGGTTTTACTGGATGTGATAGTTTTGTATCACTGTTAAGATTTTTCCGTAAGCCACTTAGCTGTTAAAAGGGTTCAGAAAATACATGGCAATGAGAAACCATGAAATCTGGCCATGTGTAGCAACATGGATGGACCTTGAGGGTGTTATGCTGAGCGAAATAAGTCAGGCAGAGAAAGACAAATATCATATGTGTGCACGTATAGGAGGATTAGGAGGAGCTTAACAGAGGACCAAGGGGAGAAGAAGGGCGGAAATGGTGGGGGAAAGGGAGAGGCAAACCATGAGAGACTCTTGAATGCTGACAAAAACTGAGGACTGGTGGATGTGGGGGGAGGAGGGGTGGGCATGGAGGAGGACACTTGTGGGGATGAGCACTGGGTGTTATGTGGAAACTAATTTGACAATAAACTATTTGTAAAAAAAAATAAATAAAAAAAATAAATAAATAAAAATAAAAATAAAAAATAAATAAATAAATAAATAAATTAAAAAAAAAAGGGTTCAGAAAAATCCAACCAACTAGTACATTGATGTTTCTAGCATCCAACATAGAGTCAGTGCCTCCCAGATGTGTGCGCTGGGCTTCACATACAATCCTGGGCTGTCTACATCGCGGTTCACAATTTTTTTAACAGGTAGGGGATATTGTACACAAGTTGCTTCATGCAATATTTTATTATCCATTTCATTTGTTTTCTAAAGAAGATATACAAAATTTAAATGCATATATTTTTCTCAAAGAGAAGTCCATCAGGTATTCATAAGAAATACTAATTCCATGACATTGATTTGAAACTTTATTCTAATACCAGTGTTCAGAATGGAAAAAAAATACTGAAAATAAAGTTTTCACTTCTCTCTCTTTCAAATATGCTAACAAATAGAAACATGAAAACAAAAGGTACAGACAATGCTTTAAATAATACTTGTGGAAATTAAGTGATTTTTACTAAAATCAATATGGTTTCCGAACATTTTAATTTTCTTCTATTTTCTCATCTTAAATTTTTGAGTCTCTGCTTATTGCTATCCTTATTTTTAAGAAACTTGTATTTTTTCCTGTGGGGGGGAGAGGGAGAGGGGAGGGAGAGAGGGAGAGAGAGTGAGACACAGAGAGAGAGAGAGAGAGAGAGAGAGAGAATCTCAATATGGGGGCCTCAATCCCATGACTCTGGGATCATACCTGGGCAGAAATCAAGAGTCAGATACTCAACTGACCAAGCCACCCAGATGCCCTGAAACTTGTATTCTTTGAAACTGAATTTTGAATGAGTGCATTTTACTGCACAAAAATCATACCTCAATACTGTTGATTTAAATTTTATTAATGAATTTTGCCAGTGTTCAGAGAGGTTCTAGATAGGGACATGGTATATAGAACGTATTGATAAAATCCTGTTGTCCATGAATATAAAACAAAACAAGACCAGAATAAAGTTTTAAGAAAGTAGAAGAAATTCAAACATTCACCAACCCTATTTTCTTGTTTCTTGGTCTGGTCTTAAGTGCTCTGAAATTGAATTTTGGTCTTCTTTGTCTTCCTTTATGCACACTACCACTACCCTTTTAGTTTATCTTATTGCTTTGAAGAAAGCTTTCCGGAGGATCCCCTCAGCACTTAGGCATTCATTTTATAAGCTATTGATTTGTACTTGTTGATATGTTGCTCTTTAAACTTTATTTCAGGGATGCACTTCATCTTTCCCATAGAGGCATGCTGCACAGCCCTCTGGGTAGCCGACAGAACTGGAAGAGCATTCAGCACTCTGTGAGCTCAGTGCATTTGTTAAATGACTGCTTGGTGCATTTCACAAGCTTTGTATCTAGGCTACTCATTTTCCCACACAAACATCAAGAATATAGGAATAAGTAGGTCTCAACGATCAAAGTTATGAGGCTTTCTGCCTTAGAAATTTCAAATATGTTCCTTTTATCAGTAATATTGGAAAAGAGAAGGTGCTACCGTTTTTATTTACAAAATTATTGCTTCCAAATTCTTTTTTCCCTTCTTCTTCATTTAATCAGATGTAAAATCACAGATTATTTCCTAGCAGACAGGGGTCATCAAAAAATCTATGTGCCTACTGTTGCTTGATATATGGTTTCTCATTTAATTTTGTCAAAAACCATGCAAAGTAATATAATAACGCCCATTTTAAGGTGATTAAAATAAGAATCAGAGAGTGTAAGTCATGGTCCAAAGACATACAGCCTTTGAAAAATGGAGCTGAAATGTAGTTAATTGATAGTGCTGTGCTGTCAATTCCAAATTCTTATAAACTGAGTTTGAGAGACGTGCTCAATATACAGATGAAAATCTGAGTCTCAGGGAAATGAAGTGACATACCAGAGGTCATCAGGATCACAGGATCTGGATGAGTACGTAACCCCACGACACACCTGTTTTTCTAATACACCACTCTCTTACCCAGCTTATGTGGCATGGTGTCTCAACAACTTTATAGATTTCCAATTCACTTGATTTTAAATAACCAAGCTCTGAGTAGCTTTTATTTTAGACAGAAGATACCAAAAGTCAACAAACAAAATAACAGGATTTCTGAGTACTCAATTTTAAGTGAGTTTAACTTTCTGAAAGCAACAATATGACATCTTTATCTCTCTATTTCAAGCCATGTTTTTCCAGTGGAAAAAGAATACAGACACAAGGAGAAGACTGTGATGATAGATTGTGACAAAGACTATGATTAGATTAAAATATAAATAGCACATTGGCATTTTGTTGATGCTCATTTGGTATGTTTAGCTACATTGTGATTAATTGCAAACTTAAAATAATCTTCCAAGATACTCATTTAGTATTTTTACTCTGGAAAACTCGCAGGAAGCCCCTTGGGTTACAAAAAGCAAACTTTAGAGCAATCCTGTCAATATCTGAGAATACAGTGCCTGATACTAAAGTACAAACAATTCTATTCATTTCTATCTTGGCTCAAAGATGCCTAATTCTAAATTTGACTATGATTTATAAACTTTGAGAGTTAAAGTAGTCCATATTCCTGTTTGTATTTTCCTGACATGAGTGATCCAATTAGTCACATTTCTAAATTTTCTACAAATGACACTTGTCTCTGTACTTTTTCCTTTCTCCCCTGTTTTTCCCCTTCTTTCCTCCTTTTCTTATTTACTCCATTATCTTCTTCTTTTCCTTCCTTCTTCCCATCCTTCCTTCCACTCTCCCTTCTTTTTTTGTCTTTTCTGCCTTTGCATTTCAACAAACAGTTAAGCATCTATTACATTCTATGAAATGTGCTGGGCTCTGAGCACAAGGCAAGTAAAAAGATTCAGTTCCTTCCCATGTACTGCTCATCGTCTGGCAGAGTGGACAGAGAAGTGAACCAGGGCCTTGTGCAAGAGGGACAGAGACCTGAAGTGCCTTGACTTCAGAATATGTTACACTTGAGTACAAAAATAGTTCATAATTTGACCCTAGCTTGGCAGCCATCATCAAATTAGAATTTACAAACCAAATTTAATCATGTGCTGGAAGTTCCCAATCACCTCACTTTGAATTTTCTATGGCTTAAGGAATAATCCTTTAAATTCTCAGAGCTCATAAACAAATGTCTAAAGGTCAGTTATATTTCTTCAATGTGAGCTACAACCAGAAGCCCATGAGCCAGTCAACAGTGAGCTGAAGAAAGCAAACTTAGCCTAAGGACATTCCAGACAACATTCTAAATATGATTTTTGTCAGACAAAACACATCTGTGAACTGGTTTTGGTCCTTGGCCACCGGTTTGAGATCCTGTTTTACAACCATTGAAGGGTCAATCACTACTCACTGATAGTTTTGCTAAATCCTTGGTAGTTAAAAATTTCTCCTCAAAAATGTCTCTCAAAAGGGGTGGAAAAAAGCCCTCTAGCCTAGCAACTAGCTCATCAAAATCACCAAGGAGTGTGTTTAATAATGTGGATTTGTGGGCTCCACCTGAGAATTAATAATTCCCCATTTTCAGAGTGATATTAGGAATTCTGAAGAAGACAGTTCCCTAGATCACACTTAGACATACTGCTTTTTAAGAACTACTCTCCTAGAACAAAACTTAGTTTTGACATGTCTCATTATTTCCCCACAACTTTTAATTTATGACACTTATTTCTTTTTTAATTGCAAATGAATTAGTCTATTTTGGAGGGAATATTCTTCCATGAATTGCATAAATTGAGAGATCACCTTCAATGATCAATATTTTTACTTCAAATATTTAGGAACTTGATATTTAATATACACATGATCTTCATCACTCTTATTTAATACAGCTTTATTTGTTTTCATCACTAAGGAGAATCTTATTTTGCAATTTATTTAACATTTACTTATTTTTGAGAGACAGAGAGACAGAGCATGAGCAGGAGAGCAGCAGAGAAAGAGAGGGAGGGAATCAAAGAATTGGAAGCAGGCTCCAGGCCCTGAGCTGTCAGCACAGAGCCCAACATGAGGCTTGACTCATGTCTGAGCCAAAGTCGGACGCTCAACCAACTGAGTCACCCAGGCGCTCCAAGGAGACTCCTTAAAAATAAAGAGAAACCATGGTAAAAGACTATTACAGAACAATTATAAGAGGAGAAATCAAGATAAACATTAAAAAAGAGGGGAGAGCACCTGGGTAGCTCAGTTGTTTAAGCCTCTAACTTTGGCTCAAGTCATGATCTCCTGGTTTTTGAGTTTAAGCCCTTCTCTGGGCTCACTGCTGTTGGCCAAAGCCTGCTTTGGATCCTCTGTCCTCCCCTCTCTCTGTCCCTCCCCCACTTGCTCTCTGTCTCTCAAATAAATAAAAATTTTTAAAAAAAGAAAGGAGGAACCAAGTTCTCTTTGGTGTAAGGAAGCACTCACTGCATGTAGAATGTGAAACAAGAAATGAAGGAGGTTCAGTGATCTCATTATGACTTCAATTTCAGGAAGAAACTTAACGTCTCTGTACATGACCACCATCAATAACAGGGCCATACATAACATGAGTTTCACAGCAATTACACTTCCTGACGGACGCAGTCAGCATATTTGAAATTTGAAGTCCCAGTTACAGAGGTGGTGGTAGTAGTGGAATTTTTCAGGAATTAAGAGAGCTTTCTAGAAAGAAGGATAGGAAACTAAGTATTTGGCAAGTAGACACTGTAAATCATTGTGCCGCAATGAGCACTTTCCACATCTTCTCATTTCATCTTCACAACAAATCTGGGAGAGAGGCATTTTCATTCCCACCTGGCAATGGAGAACTAGAGTCAGAGGCAGTGAGTGGCTGGCAGGTGGTCCAAAAGCTAAAAGGGAGACTGACTCCTTAATTGAATAGGTCATGCTTTTTCTAATATAAATAAATGGTCTGTATATTGTTTGCTTATCAAGTTGCTTTTTTTCCAGCAATAAATCCAGGTCAACCATCTCTTTTCTATTTTTAATGCTTGCTCTCCTCTAAAAACAACATTCCACTTTATCCCAACATTAGGTACCCAGAGATAAAATACAAGAGAGAGTGTAATGTTATGTTTCTGTTTTTGTTGTTGGCTGTCCAGAAATCAATGCACTTCTTCTCCTATGAGCTCTCTGATTTTTATTAGGAAAGCAGGATGGAGCTTGTATTATTGCATTATTATTGCATGTTGCATTATTAACATAAAGATAATCTCGGAGAAAAGGTTCTCCAACATTTCTCCTACTACCTGGGGGAGTGAGGGGGGCTTAGATGTGACTTCACTCAACCAATATGACCTAAACTTGGATGTCTGGAAGAATGACACAAAGATTTTTTTAAAAAGTGTGCATGTGTGTGTGTGCCCGTGCGTGTGTGTGTGCGTGTGTGTGTGTGTGTGTGTGTGTGTGTGCATTTTAAGGTCGGACTCATGTCAGTGGTGGCTAAAACACTAGGCTTTCCTGCAGTGTGATCTTGTTTATTTTCCAGCACCCAGCCTCCCAAGCTTTCTTGTTCCTCCTATAAGCTACTTTGTGAGGTTCGAATCTCCTGTTAAATTCTTAGTCTGGTTAAGAGAGACATAGTTATTTCCAATACTTTCAACTAAAAATTCTGACTGATACATAAATTTCCTTTTCAGATTGATGGAAAAATCTACTAGGACTCACCTAGGAGACTGACCTAAAGTAACATGGAGTATATCAAAGAGAATAGCAAAAGAGAGAGGAAAGCAGGAAAAAGAAAATTTAAATATAAAAAGTGTGCCTGAAGTTATGAGGCATGTAGTAAAATAAAATGGAACATCTATCTAGGAAGCTGTAAATCAGATATTTTAGCAGGTGCCTTAATTGTGTTACTTATCAATGTTTTTAAGGAGAATGTGGAGAATGACTTCCGATATAATGGGATAGCTAGAGCAATCGATAAAGGAAATTTCAACTTTTAATGTTTGAGGGTCCTGCTCCTGGGGCTCTCTCAGGGAAGCTATACTTCAATGTTTACCAAGGTCAGAACAACTTAACTAAACTTCAAAGCATGGGCTCTCTTTCTTCCCTGAACACACATTGTACGCACACACATTGTACATCTGCTTCGTTAACAAATAACCTAAAAGAAACATTTCAAAATAAAGATAAGAGTAAAACTTCCCCTCAGTTCCATTCCCATGCCTCCAAAGCCTGCAACGTTGCACATACTTGAAAGCATAAGGTAAAGTTTATAATTTTGTGGAATGCCCTTTCTCAAGATGATTTATAACTCTTTATGTAACAAAAAACATACAACCCTGTATTAAATGTTCCTTCTCTGGAGTACTTACTCTCTTCCCTGTGAAGGTTGTGTATCCCAGGCAGCTGCCTTCACTTGGGCTGGAATAAAACTCTCTTTCCTTTTTTTTTTTTTTTTTACTTTTTAGAAATTTGAAAAGATTTGTTGATTTTGGGTGGACACAACTTTACAATAAAGACACATTAAATTAGAAGAGATTTACTTCACATACACACATATACATGCTTTAAAATGGGAGCACCCTAATATATAACATCAGAGTCAACCGATTCACTGACACTTCTATTCTGGGACAAATGGTCAGAGGTACAAAGGCCAAGACAGCATGTGGTCTGGCTTGTAATAAATTGTAACCAATTGCTGCTTTTTGAGAGCAAATACAAGCTTCCCCCACTGTCCAAAAGTAGAGTGTTCCTAAGAAAACTTTTGTAAGCCAAAATGGCTTGAAGTGAAGGTGGAATTAGCATTAATTTATATGGAAAAATGTTTAAACACTCCTATACACACACAAAAAAATAGCCTCTCTCAGGCTCTTCTGATATGTTAAGAGACATAACATAAAATGGATACATAATGGATACATAAAATAAATAAAAATTACGTTCAAAGTTGTGGCAGCTTGATACTGAGATGCTGAGTGAAGCTTCCATTGAAGGAGCTGGGTGGGGCCACTCTCCACTGCTTGGGCTGAGTTCTGCCTCTATGATGAGTTGTTGCAAACAAACACTGAATACTATTTTCCTGTTTTGCCTGTTTTCATGTAAGCGAAAATCCTCTTTGGATGCCTTTCAGTTAACAAAAACTAACGTAGTTTTTCTAATGTACGTAGTAATGTAGGTCTTCTATAAATGTGAAGTGGCATAACACAAACTTTCAAAAACCAGAAGATACCAAGACTAGAATTTCTTTTTATTTTTTTTTTCTACTTTGTCCAGGAGAGTCAGTGACAGACAATTATTAGAAACTTGAAAACACTAGGTTTTTTGAAATAAAAATGGAAGCAGTCATATTGCCAATCACCACTGATTTATTTTATATATATATTTATATAACATATATATTTATTTTATTTTAAATATATATTATATATAAAATATTTATTTATTTATTATATATTTCTCTGGGATAAAATAAAATAAAGCACATATATCTTAGAATTCACAGAGCTTATATTATCTGTAAATTTATCCTTATTCAATTGACATATATATTTTTAAGTTGCCTCTATACCCAATGTAGGGCTTGAACTCATAACCCTGAGATAAAGAGTTACATGCTCCACTAACTGAGCCAGCCAGGCACCCTGAGTTAACATATTTTGAACTTGGTTATAACTAATAGTATGCCCTATTTTTCTATCCCCTGGCAATCCTACTTCTGGGTATATACTCAAAGGAATTAACAACAGGATCTTGAAATGTCTGTGCTTCCGGCACCTGGGTGGCTCAGTCTGGTAAGCCTCTGAATCTTGATTTCAGCTCATGTCAAGATCTCATGGTTTGTGTGACAGAGTCCTGCATCAACCTACATGCTGATAGTGTAGAACCTGCTTGAGATTCTCTCTCTCCCTCTCTCTCTCTCTCTCTCTGCTCCTCTCCTGCTCAGACACATGCTCTCCTTCTCTTTATCTCTAAAAATACACAAAAATTTAAAAAAAGAAATATCTGCACTCCCACGTTCGTTGTAGCATTATTCACAGTAGCCAAGAAGTAAAAACAACCTAAATATTCATCAAAGGATGACTGCAAAAAGATGTTTTATAAACACACATACATGTGCATGCACACACACATGTGCACAAACACATGTTTTAGCCATGAAAAAGAAGGAATCTTGTCATTTGCTACACCATAAATGGACCTCAAAGGCATTATGCTAAGTGAAATAAGTAAGCCAGATAAACACTGCATGACATAACTTATATTTCGACTCTAAAAAGCCAAACTTATAAAACCAGAGAATAGCATGTTAGTTACCAGAGACTGGAGGTTAGGGAACATAATGAGATCTTGGTTAAAAGGTAAACTTCCAGTTAGAAGATTAACAATTTCTGAGGACCTAATACATAGGATTGTATGATTAGTAATGATATAACAATATGGTATCATACATCCAAAAATTACTAAGAGAGCATATCTTTAATGTTCTCTGTACAAAAATGAAATATTAATTATGTGATGTGATGGAAGTATTAACTAATACTATGGTGGTAATCATTTTACAATATATAAGTGTATCAAATCAACACATTGTACACCTTAAACTTACACAATGTTTATGTCAGTCATATATCAAAAACTCTGAGAGGAAAAAATTGGTTTAACATTTAGAACATAATCAATGCAGCCATATTAATTATACTAGCAAACTAAAGAAAGATCATATGATAATTTTAGTAGACAAAGAATAAGCACTTGACAAAATCTAACATCTATTCTTGATTAAAAAACAACAACTTTGAACAAACCATGAGTAAATAGTAATTTCATCAACTGAGACAGGACACTACAAACAGCTACAGCTACTATCATACTTAGTGGTGAAAGATGGTTTCCCCCTAAGGTCTGGAAAAAATAAAGATGTTAGTTCCCACAATTGCTATTCAACATTATAAAGTAAGTCTTAGCCAGTTGAATAAGGCAAGAAATAAAAGGTATTCAAATTGAAAAAGAAGTAAACTGTCTTTACGTACAGATAATATGATTTTCTATGTGGAAAATCCATTGGAATCCACACAAAAAGTACTAGGACTGATTGATGTGTGTGCTTAACATAGTTGTGGAATACAAGAACTACAGACAAACAATAATTCCATATTCCAGCGACAAAGCATTAGGCAGTTGAAATTTACTAAAAACACCCCATCAATACCACTTATAATAGCATAAAATTACATTAAATACATGGAGATAAATCTTGCACAAAATATGTGCAAGGCCTATATACTGAAAATTATTAAACATTGCTGACAGAAGTTGAAGAAGATTTCTATAAATGTAGAAATATACTGTGTTTGTGATCTGGAAAACTCATTATTGTTAAGGTATCAATTCCCTCCAAAGTAATCTATACATTTAATACCAGCGCAACTTCAGTAGGATTTTTTATAGAAATTACAAACTGATTCTAAAATTTATGTGGAAATGAAAAGAACCTAGACTAGCCTCTATCCCTCCCACCAAAGTTTTAACATTAAGAATTAAATTGAAGGGTAAATGATACATTATGTCAAGACTTATTAAATAGCTACATTTATCAAGTTATCAACTGTGGTTCGGTATGAAAACAGACTAGGTAAATGGGACAAAATAGAGTCTAGAAGTAGGCCCACATGTAGATGGATAATTGGTTTTCAACAAAGGTATAGAGATAATTCAGGAAGAAAGGATAGTTTTTACAACAATTGGCTCTAAAACACATACAAACACACACACACACACACACACACACACACAGAAGGAAGATAATTTTAATCCTAATTCATACCATATAATACAGAAAAATTCACTCAAGGATTATAGTCCTAAAAGCAGAAAGCCTCTTGAAGAAAATATAGGAGACAATCTTCATGTCTTTAGGTTAAAGATTTTTTGGATACTATACCAGAAACATAATCCATAAAAACAATTTGAAAAATTAGACACTCAAAATTCAAAACTTTTTTCTTTGTAAATGATGCCACTAAGAGAATGGGAAACAAATCTCATAAGCTGGAAGAACTATTTACAATTTATATAAAGGACTTGTATCTAGGATATATAAAGAACTCTCAAAACTCAACCAATAAAACAAAACAAAACAAAAAAACTAAAAATTATATATAAAAAAAGAAATGGTCAAAAGATTTGAATTGACACTCATCAAGGAAGCTATATGGATGACAAACCAGTACATGAAATGGTGCTCAACATCATTAGTCCTTAGGTCAAAGCAAATAAAGATACCACTACACACCTATTAGACTACATAAAATTTAAAAGGGTGGCCATCCATACCAAGTATTGAGAAGCGTATGGAGGAACCTGAACATACAATGCTGGTGGGATTACAAATGATACAATGATTTTGTTCTTCTTTTTTAAATTACAGCTTTTTTGAGGTATCATTGATAGAATTGTAAGATATTTAAAGTGTACAATGTGATGATTTGATATGCATATATATTATGAAAGGATTTCCTATACCAAGTTAGTTAACACCAACTGCCATCTCACATATTTATTTGGTGTGGTGGGGGGGCGGTCAGGGAGAACATTTAAGTTCTACTTTCTTATCAAATTTCAATTATACAAAACAGTGTTATCAACTATAACTTCGATGTTTTACATTACATCTTCAAATCTTATTCATCTTATAACTGAAAGTTTCTATCCTTTTACCAATCTTTTCCTATTTCCCTCATCCTCCAGCATTTGGCAACCAATGGAAAAGAATTTGAAATTTCTCAAGAATTTTTTAAACATATATTTTCTTTTTTTAATGTTTATTTTTGAGAGAGAGGGAGAGAGAGCATGAGCAGTGGAGGAGCAGAGAGAGAGGGAGACAGAGGATCCAAAGCTGGCTCTGCACTGACAGCAGTGAGCCCAATGCAGGGCTCAAAATCACAAACTGAACCATGAAATCATGACCTGAGCTGAGCACTCAACCTACTGAGCCGCCCAGGTGCCCCATGAAGTTTCTTAAGAATTTTAACATATACCAAATACACAATCTAGTCATTCGACTTCTAGATCTTCATTCGTAAGAAATGAAACATATGTTCATACAAAGATTTATATAAGTCTATTCAGAGCAGCTTTTTTTGTATTAGTCCATGGCTGGAAACTACTTAGATGTCCCTCAATAAGTGAATGAATAAATAGTGTTATATCCATATAATAGAATTCTACTCTGTATTAGAAAGGAATGAATTATTGTTATATACAACACATTAATGATTCACAAAATAATTACGCTACATGAAATATGCCAGATTCTCCCACCCTAAAAAAGTACAAACTTTATTATTCCATTTATATAAAATTCTAGGGAAAAAATTCAAATTGATTATAGTTACAGACAGCTGTTAAGTGTTTGTCTGGCGATGGGGAGAGGGAGTAGAAAGGAGAAATTAAAAGGACATACAAGAAAATTTTGGAGGGTGATTGCTATGTTTATAACTTGACTGTCATGGCTTCATGAGTGCAGACATGTGTCAAAACATACAAAAATGTATAATACTTCAATAAAACTGGTTTATAAAAAATGGATGAGATATAAGTATAAAGTTTCATCTAATGATCTCTTTGAAAAAAAAAATCTTTTCTAGCTGTAGTAATTGACAAAGAAAAATTGTCCCAAATATTGTTGGGAACAGAAATTCCTTGACCAGAGAAACTTTTGTCCTTCTTCTAGGAAGAAATTTACAATCCTGATAAAGTGTTTGAGAAATTTCTAATGAACTTTAACAATAGCATGGCCTCTTCTAAAATTAAGAAGCCACTCAATAGCTGTTAACCAGGTGTCTAATGCTCTTTAGCTAAATATTCTTTTTTCTCGCATCCATATAGCAATTTACATAATCAATCTTTTTACTTTAAAAGTATCTCTACTGAGAAAGAATATTTTTGGTCAACTTAGGCCTATGCTCTTGCAGACTTTTAAAGAAAATTGTGACATAGGCTCATAACAAATAAATTTTTTATTTTTAACATGTGAGTTGTGTAAACAAAGATGAGACGAGGGAAGGAGGTAGGGGGAAAGGGGAAGAGAGGATAGTCTAAAGGAACAGAGAAATGCTTAGTGGAATATAAATGACTGAAATTTTGAGGAGGAAAAATTTTAAAATTTCAAAAAGTAAACTGGATGACTATGAATTAGATTTTGAAATTAATGGTAAACTTGCAGGGTAGCTGAGTAAAAGGACCACAGGGATAAAGTTATTAACATGCAAAGTGTATGTAATATTATAATGTTTTATTCTGATTAAGGGACTTTATCGTATTTACAAAATCATTAGTTTGCGTTCAAATCTACCGAAAATGTATTTCTGCCTTTACGTTAGATAGTGTACAATTATCATTGGCCTGAGAAAACTTTCATAGTTTTATTAGCATGTTTTAATGTGAAATAAACTACAAGTGGCTTATTGCAGTTGCTGTTTCCATCTGCAATAATCGCTTACATTACATTCATCCTATAAGAGATTTCACAACAGAAGAAATCACCTTGTGCCTTTACACTTAATCAGAGCTCTGCTGTGTCAGGAAAAAAGGAAAGCCTGACCTTCTTGCTTTTAATGACCCAAAGGGAGTTATCTATTACATTAAATGCCATGACAACCCACAAAATATAAAGGATTTAAGGCAGAGACAATATATCATACTAACTTCTCATACAAACTGATTAATAGTCCAGGCACCAAGTAAAATACCAACAGAGAATAATCCTGACACCTGTTCCAAGGACTGATGAAGAAACGATGCTGAATGAAAGTTTAATCACTGATTTCCTTTGCACAGCCAGTTTCCTAACGAGATCCCATAATTACAAGTGAGAGGATTCAAATCCTTGGCTAATACATAGTTATATCTGAAAGCATAGCTACTAAACTAGGAACCTGAATCATTTCAAGAGTATGCTTTTCACACACAAAATAGTGAGGGATATATTTAACAAGGGGGACTCTGGGTGTCTGTTTACAGATTTAAAATCTTAGGTACAATTTTGGAAAGACCCAAAAAGCTCAGAAAAAGGATTCTGATAATTTGTGGAAGAAAAATTCAGTCAAAAAATAGTATATGATATTTTGTAAATGAAACTTTTGCTAAGCTTCAACTCTAAAGGGTTCATTAAATTTTGGAAATAGTTGACAATAGACATTTTTAAGGAATGATTCAGATCCTTTCAGTTGCACATGTAAGGATGAGAAGAAATTGAAATCTGTCAATCATTGTCATCATCATCTTTAAGGTAGCCCACTCTTAGATTGTTGGGCAGAGAGGCTGCAAGCTCTTAGGAACATTGTACAACATTTTTTATCTCAGATTCTCTTTTGAAGAAAACTGCTTCTCAAGTTCAAGCTTTTAAATGAAATCAGTGTCAAGTAATAAATGCTTTCCCTAATGAAAATTGAAAACTAGGAGAAATGTAAGGGGGACCAATGAATATTAACCAGAAGTCTTATCCATGTTATCACTCAGCTTGATGGTACTTTGGGTGTGCATGTGAACAGTTCTTGTTTGAAGAAGACCTCAAAATGTGGACAGACAGACTCAGGTGTTGGACACCATGAAAACTTCAAACATTGTGACCAATGAGAACTGACTTTTAATCTTGTTAAATCCTGTAATAAGACTGTAGCATGGAATCCTACGCTTGAATGCAACTGGATCCATGGTTATGGTGATCAAAGAGTTGATCGCTAAAACCCCAGATCTTCCAATTTTAAGCTCAAGACAAAGATTAGAAATGAGAAAGTCACTGAATTAAGGCATTTGAGAAACCTACCCAAGTGCTCTCATTCCTCCCTTCTAACTCCCTCCTGTTCCCTTTGCAAGAGATAACTGAGTCCCTTCTATATTCAAGGCACTGATTTTATTTGCAGTTAAAGAAGTTGGCATCCAAAACGATTAGATGGTTTCCACAAAGCAATTTGTGTGATTTGGCTTCTTTTAAATGACCATCACAAAATCAAATTCTCTAGTCCATTGTTCTTTG
Source organism: Proteles cristata cristata (assembly GCA_017311185.1). Lineage (NCBI taxonomy): Eukaryota > Metazoa > Chordata > Mammalia > Carnivora > Hyaenidae > Proteles > Proteles cristata. Next base: position 84,701 of record JAESUZ010004312.1, read on the forward strand.
GCTGTGTCATGTTGCATCACATTAAAAATCTGAATTTATGAACTTCAGTAGAAAACAGTGGCAAATATTAAATATGAAAAAATATTAGGGGAATAGAAATCTTTACAATATTCTAATAATCCCCAAACAACCAATGTCAATCAGGTCAACAGAGACATACCATTGGCATATCTGATGTAATGTGATTTTTCATAGGACAAACATTTACATCTTAAACTTGTTCCCTGAGTGTTGTTAATTTCTGGAAGCTTTCTAGATGACCAGCTGTTTTCTTTTTCCCCTTAGGAAAGTAAACTAATATCACTTAAAAGCAGAATATTCATATTGCCAGATTTAATAAAAAGAAGATTAGATGGTTATTTTACTGAGAGAGACTTAGTAAGTATTGGTTGGATTATTTAGTAATTTAGATCATCTCACCAATATTATCCCAGAGGAGTGTGTCACTCCCCAGAATGCACAAGAATGCTTACTGGAGACCTGCAAGAAAACTCCGGAACTTCATTTAAATCTTCTCTAATTTCTATTTTATGTGTCTTTATTAGAGTGAAAACTATGTATATCAGCTTCAAAGTACACAATTCCTTGTATAGGGTATAATAAAGATGTAGGATTCATAAAGATATATCACAGCTTATTGGCTAAGGGCACAGGCTCCAGGGCCAGGCTGAATTTCAAGTTTAAAATAGCTCTATCATTTCCCACTTACCTATGTGCTTAGTGCAATAATGACACAAACAGAAGATTTCATGGGGTTGTAAAAAAACACATACAAACCAAGTACATAAGAGTGTAGAGGAGGGTATATAATTTATACTGAGAAGTCGAAGAAGACCTTTCAGATAAGAATTTTAATCTGATATTTGAATGATAATTAAGAATTAGGACAGGACTCAGCTACACTTAGCTGTTGGCATCCAAAGAATACAGAAGGCCCCTACTTATTTTGCTTCCAAGCATACACTATGTATGAGATATTCTGCTAGCTATTTCACATGTGCAATAGCATCCATTCCTCATTATAATCTCATGTTGAAGATACCCTCTTTTTTAGAAAAATAAAGCTAAGATAAGTATATCTTTTTCGTTATATTTATGTATGCCAATTAAAAAAAATGTTACACAGGACAAAGTGAAATTTTGAACTGTGAAGATTCAGCTCCACTATTCTTAAGGCATGCATTTAGTAAACTGTACATTTTATTCAGTATGAGTTCCAACATGTGTATTTGTCAGAGATGGAGATATAATTCTCTTGAATACAATATAGAATACACATTCTATATTGAGCTTACATTATTATCTCAGTTTGGAGACCTAGAAGCAAAATTTTATCTGATGATAAGGATTTCATTCCAGTCTGTGTCAAACAATAGCATCCCAAGAAGACTTAACTAAATATCTTATAAAAGTTGCTGGAAAATGTTTCTAGCTTAGATTAAACATGCTTCATATCTTTGTGGGTGAAAACTTCTCAGATTGTCATTATAAGCAGAAAGTGTCAAATAGCTAAAATTAGAGCTGTTCTAGGTGAAATAAGGTTAAGGTAGGCCATGTGAGAGTTCTAATGAACATAATTTGAAATTTGAATATTGTAAGGTTGAAATTTTAATGGATTGAACTGCCACTTCATTACTCCGAAAAACGGTATTTTTGTAAAAGAGATCTTTTCAACAGGCACTTATTTTATTTGCCTTCCCCTCCCCCCTTCTGCTGTCCTTGTTCCCATGAAAGTGGGTTGATGGTAGAGATGAAATATTGTGTTAATTCGTACACAGTACAAGAACAGCTAGCTGTGTTAGCAGTTACTAACTTTCAAAGGCTCCCAGTCTGCTCATTTAAGTCACACTTTTGTCTGTCACAAAGGCTATGGTCTAACTTTTAGAGACTCAATAATGCAATCTGGTCAAATCCAGCTCCAGACTTTGTTGGAACTAAGCATATCAAAACAAGAAGAGATAAAGAGGTATCTTGAATGGTCATTCTCTCAGACATCTGTGCAGTAAGTCACATCAAAAGATCATCAGCAAGTAATTCACATATGCTGCAGCCATATAAGAAGCAACAGAGTTAAAACAGGTACCTGGCCCTTCATCCCACCAGGATTCCCACATCCTTTCAAGGTTCACTGAGTGCATACCAGGCGGCTACTAGACTGATTTGCTTCACAATTGGAACAACAAAGATTCAAAGCACTGCTACCCTCAAAAACACCTAAGAGAGGCAAAGGAAGAAGATTTAATTTATTTCTCTGGACACCATAAATTGAGTCAGAACTCTGCATTGAAAATCAGCATTTGAAAAAGTTAGGTGTGGAACATGAACACCAAGATGTACTTCTATTTACATTATCGATTTATTCGTGACTGTGTATCGTACTGTTGTTTAACCTCTAAATTTCTTTGGTGGAAGAAAAAATCCATGTTTGCAAAATGTGTACTCTGTTTGTTTTGGTAGAAGTCTCACAATAACGTGGAGATTATGTTCACCAAGTCTGAAGAGGTTAAATGGCATTCCCAAGTCATCGGACTTGCAGCTATCAGCAGTAGAAGAAGACATTGGATTGGCTGGAGCTAAAACTCATGCTTTGCTAAAACCATGGTCAAAATGGTTTGTCAGTTATTGAGCTTCAAAGGGCAAAAGACTGACTGTCCTAGTGATGAGATTCTGAGGCATTATTGGTTCTATGGTGTTTAATCAGTAGGTGTGATCCACAAAAGATATCCCAACATCTGAAAATATGTGGCCATGAAAAGCTACATTTAGAAATGTTCACATTATTAAAAATTGTAATAATAATAAACCATCAGTTCTTGAATGCTTTCTCTAGGTGAGGCACTGTTCCAAGCAAACACTTAAGAATCTATTTTATTGAATCCTCATAACAGCCCTTATTATTTTCCACATTTCACAAATTACAAAGTGAGGCTTGGAGAAGCTCAGATATTTGCCATATTCACATGGTCAGTGAGTGGCAAGTGCAGCCTTAGAATCAAGGGCTAACTTAAAAACTTATTCCTTCAGTTAACAATTTAAAACTTCTTATAGAAAAAAAAAAAAAAAGGGGGCGCCTGGGTGGCTTAGTCGGTTAAGCGTCCGACTTTCGCTTAGGTCATGATCTCGCGGTTCGTGGGTTCAAGCCCCGCGTCAGGCTCTGTGCTGACTGCCAGCTCAGAGCCTGCAGCCTGTTTCAGTCTGTGACTCCCTCTCTCTGACCCTCCCCTGCTCACACTCTCTCTCTCTCTCTCTCTCTCTCTCGTAGAAATAAATAAAACATTAAAAAAAAAAAACAAAAAAAAAAACTTCTTATAGTGTGTGACAACTTACCTGTTATATTTATTGGGAACCATTAGAAAGAAATAACTGCCCAAAGGGAAGAAGCTTTTAAAGCAAGAGTCAAGAGATCCAGATGAATTCCAATTTAACATAACACAATGTGTAGTGGGAAAATTATGGCTTCCATATAAATTTCAAAGTAAGAGATGGTCAACCATATTCATTGACTTGTGATTCTCTACCCTTCTTCATTTTCAAAGCCAGCAATTGTCAGGTGAGTCCCTCTTATGCTTGAAATCCCTTCTCCCTTTCTTCTATATCATTTCTCTGTTTACTAGAGCCAAGAAAATTCTCCCCCTTTGAAAGATTTATATGATTAAATTGGACTCTGCCCATTTAATCCAACAAAATCTCCATTTCTTTGTAATCTTAATCATATCTGTAAATTTGCTTTGCCACATAAGGTAAATTGTTTATATGTTCCAGAGACTATAGGGTGGCATCCATGGGGGATGAGAGTGGGGTCATTAGTCTGTCTACCACAATCCCTATTCAGCAATATAAGAAAGTAAACTACTGACATGTGCAACACAGATGAATCTCAAATTTACCATGCTAAATGAAAATGCTAGATACTGCAAGGTCCCACCTATATGATTGATATTTAGAAAATGCAAAACTATAGAGATAGGAACAGATCAGTGATTTTCAGCCATTGAGGATAAGAGAAAGGGACAGACCACAAAGAAGTTTGAGGCCACTTTTTGAAGTAGGAGAAATATTTTAGATACATTTTTTGTGATGGTGGCCATATTACTATATGCATTTATCAAAATTCATATAACTGAACTCCAGAAAGAACGAATTTTACTGTGTGTAAATTATAATCCAGCAATAAACCTGATTTTTAAAAAAAGAGAAGGATAAAAGTACTAGTGGCTCACTAAGTCACCCTGAATCTCAAAATGCTAGAACTGGAAGGCAGTGTTATTAATACGGTGCGACTATGTCCCTAATTTTCTGGGACTTTCCTGAATGCTTTCTGATTTCATACATTCCTTCTGTAGAACTCTAAATATGTCAATATTTTCATAGGCGAAATATATTTCTTACACCCAGGAAAAGTCCCATCACATCTCAGTTGTTCCAGTTTTGGATTGGAAACATAATTACGATCATGCTCAAAGGTCATAGATCCTATTCCTATCATTTTTAAGAAGCAGCAGCCAGTGAGATGGAGTAATTTGCTTGAGGTCACATATCTCATTAGTATGAGAGCCAGAAGTAGAATGCGGGTTCCCAGATTCAGCCCAACACTCTATCGGTGAACTGAAGGATTCCTACAAGTCTAAGGGAAACAATAATTGTTTTTGGCAATCCCTATATTTAAGCATTAATGAGGCACCTGTGCAACCACACACATTGTGAACGGAGCTGGAGTTAGCACACATAATTGGAAACAATTTTAGCAATTACATTTACTTTCCAGATGTGTATACTACTCTTGGACCCTGGAGGAATGAAGTCATAGGGCATTAGATTTAGGAACTGATTAAACAACCAGATACCTTTCGGTGTTGGCTTTAACCAGAAACGAGTAGGGGAAGGTAATTTTGGCACAGGGCTCAGACATGGAAAAGGCAGAAGCAGTACTATGTTGCATACTTTAATGAGGAGAGCCAAATCACTCTCTCTGTGAATGGCAGCTTCGTTCCCTTCAAAAGATTTCTTCTCAAAGATGCAATTCAGTAGAGGATTCTCAATCCAGACTGAGAATGGGCTTTGTTTACCTGCCAAGTCTTTCACACATCTGTTCCCCTTCTGTTTCTTTCTTGCTGTTTCATCATGGCAGGACATTGAAACTCAGGGAGCACTTCTAGCTAATTTCGAGTAACAAACAGATTCTTATGGTACAGAATTATAGTATAATCTGATTGACAGCATCAGTAATGAAATGTACTTTGTCTTGCAGCTGGCAATTGATGGCATAAAATACAGCTCATTTAATCACATTTCTTAGGATGAATGAGTTTAAGTTGCTTTAAGTTTTGTTACGTTAAAACAATTATAATAATAAAAAATTCATGCATTTGGACTCATTCACAACCTTCTCCCACTCAAATTAAAACACTCACTTTAATGAAAGACATGCTGAACAAAGAGCTGAACATGAGCTATTCAATGTGTTTGTTTATATCTGTCCTGAGAAAATACCCAAACAAGTTTGCCTCCTGAAATTTAAGAATCAAGAAGCCTAAGATTTGCTCAAGAAGTGAAACATTAAGCAAACATGTTGCCACAGTAAACTACAGAGATAAACTCAGCCCAAAAGTTCTAATGTGTTATTATAAGTAGAGAAAACTAACAGCTGATAGTCAAGCAGAAACTACCTGAAAGGCATACAGAAGCCAGCATGATGAAGATTGAAAGTTAGGAAGCCTGAGTTCAAGTTCTGTTCTATCATAAATCCAAACAGTTACTGAGGGTCTACTATATGCCAGGGAATTGATGTACCACATTGGTTAGGGCTTTGGTTGCAAGCAATTGAAACATCACTGTCTAAAGAGAATGTGTTGAACATATATTAGGAGCTTATCAAACTCAATGGGAAGGACAGAGAAGCAGATTTTGAAATAGGTAAGAGCTATGCATAGGACAAGGAAGTAGAAATTATAGAGAGCGTCCACTCAGTATGAACAGACACCACACATTTCTAGTTTCACTGTTAATTGGCTTCATATTAAGATTGCAGAATGGAAATGTATGCTCAATTTATCTCAGGACATATCTTGGGTTGGCGGATGATCAGGGCTAACTCAACTACGTCCCCTACAGAAGAGATAACTTCCTGAAAAGAATTCCAGTTGATGTTAGGATGAAGAATGGAATGCTGGATGAGGAAAACAAAAACAACTCTTTAAATCCAATGCATGGGCCTTCACACATTCACCAAGGAGATTTACTGTAAATAAAACTAAATAACGTAATTGTAACAGCTTTCCATTCTAGTTGGAATGACCCAAATTACTTACCTCAGTTTATTAAACCTCCTCTCCAGTTCTGTCTTGTAGCGTTCCCCTCGTCGCACACTGATCCTGAGACATACTGGGATTTTTTTCTCTTTACACATATCAGGCTCATCCTCGTCATGGGCCTGATATTAACTATTTCATTTGCCTAAAATGTTTATCCTCCCTTACTTTTCAGGGATGAATCCTTCTAGACATTTGGATGTTGGCTCAAATGTCCTCTTCTCAAAGAAGTCTTCCCTGCTCATCTAACTTAAAATGAGTCAGTGACTTTCTATCATATGACACTTTTGTTATTCACTGCTTTAGAAAATATATTTCTTGTCTCTTTCCCCTAACTAAATCATAAGATTCTATGAGAGTAGGAAATCTGCATGCTGGACAGTTCCTGGACATAGCAGGCACTCACAATATATTTATTAGATAAATAATTCTCACAATAACCATATGTAATAGGCATTACTATTTCTATTTTATAGAAGAGGATCCTGAATTTAATAAAAGATAAGAAATTTGCATGTCAGCATTTTATGTATGGCATAATTCAAAGTCAGATGTGTTTATCTGTATCCAAGGCCAGGATCTTAAATGCTGGCATATGTTGATTCTCTACCATTAGCTGTGTGACTTGAGGTGAGTCACAAAACAGAAAAAATGATTTCCAATTTTCCAGCAGCAGAATCTTTACTTCCTTCTGAATACAATCATATGTACAACCTCAATAAACTGTTCATTTCATGTGTCCAAAGATAAAATATTTACGTATTGTGAAATCAACCAATGAAAGTAACAAGGTTGCCCTGACAAACACACATTTATTTTGGTTGTATAGGGTGAGAAAATTCTGATTTATGCATACAGTGAGCTTAAAAATGGATCTTCCTCAAATCTCATCCTCATATATTAGAGAAAGGACAGGGAAAGCTTTATTCCAACAGTGAGCCAAAGGGCGTGAACCTGGAGCCATGTGCTAATGTACTCTTGGTCCCTAATGTACTAATATTTGATGTATAACATTATTCAGAGAATGGGCTGTTTATTATTACAGCCTCTAAAATATAGTTTTTATATGCTACATATGTAAAGAAAATTTGTGGAATTCCTGAAACATCCTCAAGGAAATTCCAATTTAGAATTGGTGTGCCTAATGTTATTCAGGACTACATACACTCTGTAGGCATGCTCCATGTCTTCTGATACAACTATGATAACTCTGATAAAAGAACACAAGAAGTAAGCCACAAAATCCGAAAGCAGTCTTGAAATAAGCTGCAAATACTCAAAAGCAGCATCAAAGCGAATATGTTTTCAGGGAATTAAGCAGAATAATGGACACAAGGCAGTAACCAGTTGCAATTAGTCACCATTATCTCCCTTAAAAAAAAAAAAGGCTAATAGCATTATGTATCAGAATAAGAGGGTGAGAAGGAATAGTCAGATACCTAATTTGCAAAAAAAGCTGATAGGAAGAATTCTTGGCTTTATAAAAAACACGCCTATAAAGTCTACCCTTCAAATACAGACAGGTGATCAAAGCAGACAGGTTACCATGAAACAAACTGGAAAGCTGAATGATAGAATCACTTTCTTTCTTTGAAGATTCTATAGAAAGTCACACTGGTGTGACTGGTGTGATACACTGGGGAAAATATTTGTCTAAAAGCACAATGTTGGACAAGTGAGGTTAATGAGTCAGAAGGGATTAACAGCAAAGCAAAGGAAGCTTAGAAGTTAGAAGGCTTGCTGGCATGAAGCCCAGTCAAGGCCCAATTCCTAGTTTTGTAATAGCAATTTTTCATCCCTTTTCTTAATCAACCACCCCCTTCCCCCAATTTTATCAGCCTCATGCCCCTCAAAAACCTGAATCTGCCCCTGATCTTAGTACTGGGATTTAATAGGGAGATAACCAGGTATAGGCATTCATGTTAGTGTGACTAGGGCACCATGGGCTGGCTCTCACAGATCTCTCCCTGCCCTCTAATTCTCTCTTCTGTTCTCTCTTCTGTTGTAGTCCCCTTTCTCTCTTCCCACTTTCCTCTCTTTCTCATTTTTCTCATGCACATACTCTCTCAATCTCTCGCTCCTCTTCTGACACTTTCTTCTCTCTTTCAATCTTTCTCCTCTGTTTCCAACTCTCTATTTCTGTTTCTCTCTGTGTCTCTACTTCTCAATCTCTCTTTCTCTTTCTCATACTTACCAAGACAGATTTACCATTCTGCTCAAATTACCTAAACTTCAGTCAGTAACACTGAACTGTAAAGTTCTGCCTAACTCTAAACCCATGACCTTTCTCCTTTGTTTATTTTTAGCTCCTTTACTTTAGAAAACTTGCAGTTGTAAATTCTTTCTCTTCCCCTTTGAGATATAAATTTTCCTCCAGCCTCCTCAGTATTATAACTCAGGAAAATCCTTCTCAAGGGCCTGGGAGCCATTCCTTTGAAATGTAATCATCAAGAAAGATCAGGCTCCTATTTCCCAGTGTCCATCGAGGTTATGAGCCTAACAAGCCCCACTGGCAAACAGAGATGGCTGAATTACATTGGCCACCTTTCTGTTTCATGTCCCCCAGGACTTTCTCACCAGCTCAGCCCAGGGCTTAAAAACTCATTTATCCTGTATCAATGAGTTGAGCTCAATCTCTCTCTCCTATTGCAATGGTTTGGAATAAATTCATTCTTGCCTGTATGGCTCCAACCAGTGTCATTTTTCTTTGACAATATGTACATACAACCTATTTCTATATTGCTGCAGATAAAGAATTTAGTTCTAGTGCATCCCATTGTCTGTCTTTCCTCAGAGACTTTAACCTTGTTTTTCTATTCTCCCTGAATCTTAATTTCCTTTGAGTGTTCACTTAAATCTGACTTTCTTTGACATTCCTATTTATAAAAACTTGTACTTCTATATCACTACACTTGTTTATTTCTTGTACAATGTTCACCACAATTAGTAATTATTTGTTGTTTATCTGTTTATTGCCTGGTTTCTGCATTGGACTATATAAGTCTATATAGATCAGGGACTATAATTTGAATTGTTCACTGTTTTTGTTTTGTTTTGTTTTGTTTTGTTTGTTTTTTGCCTCAGAATCTAGCACAATGTCCTAAAACATAATACATAATAAATATTTTAAAAATAAATCATTGAATAAAACACATCAACAGTATTTTTCTAGTCCTAAATTATAGCCTCTGTGATCCACAAATATTAGGGAAGGCTTAATATTCTCTGGGGATCATACTCACAAGGGAATCAGCATATTAAGTAACATGTGTGGTGAATGACATGTTTACTGTGGGGTCAGTCCTGGGCACATAGATGCCATCATTGATAAAGTTCTAGGGAAAAGCTAGGACATTACCCAACTCTTCACACACACTAGTGTGCTGCCTTCATTCCCTTCCACTGCTGAGTGAGTGATAAGTAGGCAGGAAGAAAGATGTTTATGGCTGGCAATACAGTTTTTTCAGGCCAGGGGAAGGTACCAGCCAGAGTCAAAATGTTTTTCAATCTCATTTTATGAATTAGGCAGAAAATCTCTCTGTCACTTTTGTTTCCTTCCAAGTATAGCCCAGCCTCACTTCTCCCTCCAGGGAAGGCCCTGAGTATGGAGGATCTGTGTGTCCCAGAGTTTAATAACTACAGGCCATAATTCCTGTTACAGTCAACCTGGCAAATTTCCTCCCACAATTTTACATTTGTGTTTCAAAAATAGAATAAGCACTCTTGCTTCTGTCATCTTTGTGGCGAGTCCACCCTGATAATACACACGCATGGGCTTTGTACTGCAATAAAATAATTCATTAATTTTAGTTTCATGTGATAACATCTGCTAGCTGCTGTTCTAATAAAGCCAGGCTCTACTAAAGCCTGATGACAACACAGAAGTTACTTGTAAACAGGAAGAGTTATGTGCCCACACAACATGCGCTCTCAGCAGCCAGGGTCCCAGATATTCCTTTCAAACTTTCTGACTCTTTGAACATATGTATCTAAAAGCTCTCACCAGGAGAATAACAACAAATGTGAAGTGAGAAGAATTACAATGGAGGAACTTGAGGAAAGAGAAAGGTCATAATAGGGGATCTAGGGGAAATTGCTGGGGAGAACCTCTCTCATTTATAGGATGTCTAACAGGAAGAAGACAATACTTCTCAGCCAAGCATTATGAGGAAAGTTTGAAGAAAGCTATCACTTGCTTGCCTTTTAATAGGAAGAGGAGGGATGTTAAGAAAGTAATAAAGTATCAAGAGAAGAAAAGACTGTCAGTGATATTATTTATGCCAATCATGGAAAAGTCCACTGTGCTTCCATAACTAGATCAGAGTTACTTGGGAAGTAAGGACAAAACCAAATAAATAGCAAAGAAAATACTGAGTTACTTTCCCAATTAAACACATTTGTAGAATATGTGATTCTTATCACTGAGGAGCTGGGTATTAATTTGAGAGTCAAGGAAGGTAGGGAGCCATTTCTAGGAAGATTAGAAAAGGACAAAAAGTCATTTTTGGAAATGCAAAAAAGGAAGAAAAAAAAAACAGACATAGTGATGGCAATCATTTAAAATGCTAACCTTAATTTCAGTGTTGGGAATGGCATTAAAACAAATCATTAAGAATTTTAAGGCACTAAGCACAACATTAGGAAATCATATTATGCGAGATCACTTTAATTTTCTTCATTAAGGAAGTAATGCAATGTACATAAAGAACACCATATGTAATCCATCCAAATGCAAATAAGTAGCAGGATTCTGTCAGTTAACTTCTCAGCAAGCTGAGATTACCAACTCAATATCACATATTGATAAGGTGACTAAGTGATAGGTAGGTAAACCAAAGGTAGGTAGGTAGATAGGCAGATTGATCGCCAAAGGTTCAAAAGATATGCTGTTGAATTACCAAAAAAATGAGGAGAAATGTCCCACTGAGATTAACACTGGTGCTATTTGACAAAACAGAACTTTAAGTACAAATCTCTTACTTTGTTAACCCTAGGTAGCCTGATTAACACCAGTCAGGGAATATTAATAGAGTAAAATTAATAACCTTGACTCCCAGCTTTCAAGGTTTTATTCTTGTCCATATAATACTAGGCATTATCTCTTACAAAATCATTCCCCAAATATTTCTATGGTGTCTCACTCATGCTCCAGCCACTTGCTGTATCACAAAATGGGCTCCTAAATCTTAAGCCCAGTCCTCAACTCCTGAAGAAGCCCAAACTTCCTTATAGATTTATTTGCACGTGGGTCATTCCAGCATTATCCAAAGTGGGGAAAATTCCTCCTGTGACAATCCTCTTCCTCCTATGACAATTCTCCCCCAAGGTACATGGCAGAGTTCCTTATTCTACCACATCCAACAAAGATCCTCTTGAAGGCAGTCTGTTTTGCTTCCTATTGAACCTCCTTCTCTTTATTGGGCTCAGACTTGAGAGCAGGGGACTGAGGTAGCAGCACACCCATTCTGTCTCTTCAGCCTAGTCATTATTTCTGGCATCTGTGCGAAGTTTCAGCTCTTGTCCAATTAAAAACCCTCATGCTAATCAATTGCTGGTATAATCCTATACACAAAGGCTCTGCACCATTGGCCCAGGTGTTCTGTCTGGAAGAGCTTCTTTTCCCATCCTCTCGTCTTCTCTCAATTTCCACTGCTGCTGCTACAGTCCACACATTCCTCGTACAGCTCATTGTAATTTGTCCTTCAAGACTTCAAGACTTTTTCCAGAATTAGATACCCTTCTCTGTGGTCTGATATCACCTTATGTATAAGCACCCTCCGTTATTATTGGCTATGTATTTAGCTCTTCTACTAGTCATATTTTTAATTTTAAAAATAGGACTTATTACTTTTTAGCATGCTATGATCTGAAACTTTTCCTTTCCCTCAAATGTTTATGTTGAAGCCCTAACTCCCCATTCTCTTTTATTTGGAGATGAGGTTTTTGGGAGGTACAATTGACCCTTAACAAAACAGGCTTGAACTGTGCAAGTCCACTTATACATGGATTTTTTTGTAATAAATATAGTAAGGTTCTGTAAATGTATTTTCTCTTCCTTATTATTTTCTTAATATTGTCTTTTCTGTAGCTTACTTTATTGTAACAATATAGTATATTAAACATAGAGCATGCAAAATATGTGTTAATCAACTGTTTATGTTATTGGTAAGGCTTCTAGTCAACAATAGGCTATTAAGTACCTCAGTCTTGGGGGAATCAAAAGTTACATGTGCATCTACACCCCTAACCTCAGCATTACTGAGGGTCAACTGTAATTAGGGTCAGCTAGGTCATGAGGGTGGAGCTTGCTTTGCTTCTCCACACACACAAAAAAGAGGTCATGTGAGCATGCAGAGATGACCACCACCTACAAGCCAAGAGATGAGACCACAGAATGAAACCCACCTTGTAAACACCTTGATCTTTTTTTAAAAATATAATTTATTACCAAATTGGCTAGCGTACAATGTGTGCAGTGTGCTTTTGATTTGGGGGATACATTCCAGTGATTCATTGTAAGCACCTTGATCTTGGATTTCTCAGCCTCCAGAACTGTGAGAGATAAATTTCTTGTTTTTAAGCTACCTAGTCTATAGTATTTTACTGTGTCAACCTGAGATGACTAAGAATAGTTTTATTAGGATTCTAGAATAATTGAGGAGAAAGCAAAGTTCCCAAAGGGCCTTCATCACTCCTCCACAAGTTTCCCTAATTACTAACTTCACATATTAATATTATACCTTTGTTACCATTGATGAGCCAATATTGATAAATGATTATTAGAAAGTCATTTTTAAAAACCTCCATATCTTCAGTCCCTAGAGATGAGCCTGATACATTGTAGGTGCTCACTCATTTTTTATTAAAATCACAAAAAACTAAAAGAACGAATAATTGGATGAACAAATGATATCTCTTGAATACATGATTCAGCCAAAAGATATCTATCATAATGAATTGCTGATTAGCTTTTCTCTGTCCCTACTCAAGATGCAATGGGCAGACAGAGCTACCTCAGCTCTTAATGTTGTATTTTATGCTAGGTGCTCTGTAGTACATTTTATTCTCACCTTCACTTTCAAAGACATGGTGTTCAAAACTTACCTAAACATTACAATACTGAGAGTAAATTTGGGACTAGAGAATGATTGTGGTAATCTCTAAATATGAACTCTGATATTTCATCAATTCTGTCTGCCTTACTTGTTGGGATGAGCACTGGGTGTTATATGTAAGACAATTTGACAGTAAATTATATTGAAAAAAATTTAAAAAATAATAAATGAGACATATTTTTCAAGGAGTATCCAGATCTAGAAGGCTCCTATTTTACCTATAATCTCTTTTTAGGTTACTCATCCTCTTACTATACCCCCTCCCCCAAGAGACACTTAGTTCTTAACTGAATATTTTTATTGTGTCAGCATTGCCTTCCCACTGTCCCCAAATCAGTTATGGATCCAGAGGTAAGTAAAGGGTTTCTTCTTTGTCAGAAATGGCAAACCCAGGCTGCCCCCTAAGCACCAGAGTAAAAGTGATGGTCAGCATTATAGACTGCTACAGTTATTTCTTGAAAGTTCTGTAAGAACCTTTGTTAACCCATCTTTAAACATTCAAGACTCAACAGTAACATTTTACGTTCAGCTCTGGAATACGATAAAAGCACAGAACCCTAACACAGTAAGCAACTCAGATAATTCTTGTTGATCAACTGGGTCACTCTGAAACATAATCTGACTATATACTCTGAAATATAGTAGTACTATAGTGGTAAAAGGATTTCATTTTCGCTTGTGTTTTGAAAGAAACAAGATATAAAATAATCCCAACATGTAGTGATTGTATCAATAATGTGGGTTTTACCATTGATGAAATAGTTCTTACAATTTAAGGAGCTACCATATGTAATGGCTTTTTAGAATTATATCAACACAACTGAAAGGAATATTGTAATTTTAAGTCTTTCATAAAGGCTAATAAAATAATTCTTAAATATGAGTCTTCCACAATAGAACTGACTAAATAGTAGAGCTTTTGCTTGACACTGAAATAATATAGAATTCAGAGCCACGCTGTCTGGCAAACTACCTTTTCTTTCTTTAATTCTGGCCAGGTTTTCCCTGTCAGTATTTATAGTTTTAGGAAAGATCGAAAATGCAGAGAAACAAAATGGAAACTGTTACGTTAAGTAAGATTAAACAGATTTTATTATTGTATGCCTTTTCAGAGCTTGTAATATGCTAATGTAACTCAATTATCTGAGAGGGAACTTAATATGCATTCCGATCATATTTTGACCACAACACTGTTTTTGAAGTATACAAGTTAATACCTTGAGAAACAGGGCTCAATAGAACACATATTTAGGAAGAGTATCATTAGAATTAAGCATAAGAAAACAGAGCTTTTTCTTTACAATGTGCTGAATCAATGGTAGGACTATGGTGCTGAGAAGTCCCTAAATCTTCTGTGCTAGATGACCACTTGGTCACAGTCTAATCTGGCTCTGCCCTGATATGTCTCTGGACATTAGAGCCTCTGGTCCTAGATCATACCCCAGTGCTGAGTCTTAGATCCTAAGTCAGAGGCCATGCCCTGGATCATGCCCTCAGGTTGCACAAGCTGTTCAATCCAGTACTCACCCCTTACTCTCCTTCAAGAAAAAATTCCTTACCTTTGAATGGGGTTTTACAATTTTCAAAGTGCTTTCAAATACAAACAACCTTCTTCAAAAAGTAGTAAATCTCACAGAAAAAAAATTTCTGCACAGGAATGTTTATGGCAGACTTACTCATAATTGCCAAAACTTGGAAGTAACAAGGTGTCCTTCAGTAAGTAAATTGATATATGAATTGTGGTACATCAAGACTAAGGAATCTTATTCAGTGCTAAAAAGAAATGAACTATCAAGCCATGTAAAGACATAGAAGAACTTTACATGCATATTATGTGAAAGACACCAATCTGAAAAGGCTACACAATATATGATTCTTACTACATGACATTCTGGAAAGGACAAAATTATGGTGATGGTAAAAAGATCCATGGTAGCCAAGATTGGAAGAGAGAAAGGTGGGATGAGTAGGTAAAGGACAGAGGATTTTGGGGGCAGTGAAACTACTCTGTATGATACCATAATGATAGATCCACGTCATCCCCTCAATTTTGCTGTGAACTTAAAACTATCTTGAAAAATAGTCTTTGAAAAATGTTAGCCAATATGTTTGAAAATGTTAATAAAATATAAAGTAAAGTAATGAATTAGATAGAGTATCTTTGTTTTGTTAGTGATGAAACAGAGGATTTAGACCCTAAGGACCTGACCACAGTTACCTGGCCAGTAGATTGGTATGTGGCCTGGGGTTATGGTTTTGAATTCAAGCTACTACACTGAGTTTACTCTTCAAACTATACCTGGTCTGCAACTTACATCTGAGGTTTCTGGAGATGAAAACAAAACACACCTTCAGTGGTTTAGAAATCTTACAAAGGTAATTCTTACTGTGGTACTATCTAAATTGGCCCAGTTGAAGGGCACCTGGGTGGTTCAGTCATTTAAGCATCTGACTCTTGATCTTGGCTCAGGTCATGATCTCACGGTTTCATCACCGAGATCCAGTCCTGTGTAAGGTGTCAGCGTGGAGCCTCCTAGGGATTCTCTCTTGCCCTCTATCTTTCTGCTCCTTTCCCATTCACCCATGTCCTCTCTCTCTTTATCTCTCAAAAAAAAAAAAATGAGGGCGCCTGGGTGGCTTAGTCGGTTAAGCGTCCGACTTTCGCTTAGGTCATGATCTCGCGGTTCGT
This sequence comes from Proteles cristata cristata, assembly GCA_017311185.1. Classification (NCBI taxonomy): domain Eukaryota; kingdom Metazoa; phylum Chordata; class Mammalia; order Carnivora; family Hyaenidae; genus Proteles; species Proteles cristata. The sequence goes on from JAESUZ010004312.1 coordinate 100,813, forward strand.
GGGTTCGAGCCCGCGTCGGGCTCTGTGCTGACTGCCAGCTCAGAGCCTGGAGCCTGTTTCAGTCTGTGACTCCCTCTCTCTCTGACCCTCCCCTGCTCACGCTCTCTCTCTCTCTCCTAGAAATAAATAAAAAACATTAAAAAAAATAAATAAATTATAATTGGCCCTGTTGTAATGGGATAAAAATTAAGTTATTACAGGGAAGAGAGATGGGGAAAAAAGCTTAGTAACAGCCAACCTCAAGATGAAGATGTGTTCTTGTAAAAATCTGACTCAAAGAAAATAAAACAAAAGGAAATGAATGGATTTTGATTGAAGCAAGTCTTGTTTAGTCATAAGGAATTGGATCATGCCTGGAAGAATATTTAAATTCCTAAAGGGGTTTCCAAGGGAAACCTACAAAACTCTGGCCCAGAAAATGTCCCTAGGAAGCCATTCTTTGGGCTAGGGGAACCCATTGGCCTGGAGGCAGAGGCTGACTCAATGACTTCTTAAATTGTTTTCTCCTTCTGTGAGCTAGTGACCAAATGCAGTTCGAAGGAGATGAGGACCATTCCCAGCCCTGAATTTAAATCTAGCTGTTTTAACAGGAAAATGAAAATGTTATGATTCAGAGATATTTATCTTTAATGTGTGCAGTTTTACTGATCAGAATCCAGCTGGTTTCTTCAAAAATCAGCCGGTGGAAAAGTGTGGGCCCATCTAACAGGAAACATTACAATATCAGCCTTCTAACAAGTCATGAGTCATAAAAACACAAGTGATTAAGTTAGGGGAGCATCATGTCCATGTCTTTGTGTGTTAACAATTGAAGGCAAATTCTTTTACTTTAGAAGACAAGTGATTAAACAGGAAGAATCATTGATTCCATAAAAAATAACTACAGCTGCTCTAAAGCTTCTTTAAAAGAAAGAGATCTTTCAGGGTAAGGGTAATGGAGGTCAATCAGCAATTCTGCAAGGACACCAGAGACTTTTAAAGGGCAGTTTTGTATAAGGTTAATCTAGGTGGGAGGCCAAGGCACATTCAAATGTAAAATACTAAGACCTTTAGGATAGCTGCCTGGCAAAGTCAAGCAATATTGCTAACCTGATGGAGCTGATTAGAGATGAAACTTTTTTTCCTTCTAATCCATTGCTAACTCACTCTTCCTTTTCAAAGGACATCAAATAAAATTGTACATTACTATTCAGGAAATTAAATTGAAAACCAGACAATTCTCAAGTGTACATATTAAGGCTATCATGTACTCTAAGGATATTGTTAATGAACTTTCAAAATGTAATCATGTCAGCGCCTTGCCGTATCCTTTGGTTTATGCATATATAGTTCTTTAAAATCCACATAAGCACTATGAAAGACAGGCTAAAAGAGTATCATCCTTTCTCCAAATTATTTAAAAAGTGTACACGAGTAGATGTTAAACCTAACACTGTGTCCATTTGAAAAGAGCAAAGGAAATGAAAATATTGGTTACAAATGACCTTATTATATAATTTTGTCAGCTCACTGTTTCACCAAAGAAAAAGAACCATAAATTTGGAGCACAGTAACATTAGCAAAATTATGAAGAATTTATCTAATGTTGATTTATATTTCATATTTGAAGATTTGAAATATGATTATAGGTCTCCCCTTGTGCTACAGGATTTGCTTCCTTGCAAAAGCAGGAACAGATTCTGCCCTGAAGCTTTGTCTGAACACAAAACACAAAGGAGCTATTCTACTGTATCTATATAGTATAGATGGATATATCTATATCCATAATATTGATATTATGGATACATGTATATTAAGTATTGCAGGGAATTCAATGGAGAATAGGAAAGAGAATCACTGAGAGCTTCCAATCTTTTTAGGAAAATAAGCAAAAAAGGTAGTATGAGCAAACAACCTCTAGTTTTATAACCTATGTTTTTATTTCTTTTGATGGAGAAGTAGCAAGCTAAACCAACTATAGAATAAATACTATTCAACCAGTTATAATGTACATCTTTTCAACTGGGGAGTAGTTAATAAATTTAATTGAAAAAATATCCACAAAATACAGTTCATTGAAATAATACATGCTTATTTATCTGAATTTATATACTTGAACTCTGTGTCTGCTTTCTCATCTACAAAGTGGGATAATAATGGTATCTACCACAGAGTTTTTGTAAGGATAAATGAGTTAACTAGTGTAAGACACTTATAAGCAAAGCCTGGTATACACTACATTTTAAATAAGTGTTATCCTTATGGAATACACTTCTGGGAGGGGTTGAGAGGTAATTATCTGTGAAATATCTGTGCCTTGCTGTGTAGAAGCATGAAGATGTGTTAAGTCACAAAAGGTATGGATTAAAGTGCCCCAACGAGCTAAGCTTGGTCCTCTCATGTCCAAGGTAAACACTGGAGCACTACGGCCATGAACCTTATAGGATCCTGAGATTAGGACAGTAGGCACCACGACAGTACCCAGAGAGCTATGAAAAAAAGGACCCTCCTAAGACCTTTGGTACTATTTAACACACCAGAATTCAGGCACAAAGACAGGGCAAGGGTGATGTGAGGTTGGTGGGAAAAGTCCATGCCCGTGAGATAAAGACCAGGAACAGAGTTAGTGTAGAAATACTAAAGCAAAGTGATTTTTTTTGCCTATCCATGTTGGTGGAAATAGCTTCATTTCTGCTAAAATCATCCAGTTATTATTATTTTTATCATCCTCCTCTTTCTCTTGTGACCCACCATTTCTGGGACTTCTGAGGCTAGCAGATAAAGCTGGGTCTAGGAGGGAGTGCTGGTGTCATAGTCCCAATACCTGCCAAATAATGGATAGAAACCACAAAAGTCTTAGCATTTAAGGCATTGTTAAATTCCATGCATATACTACATGCTAAAAGAGTGCTTTCTTTCTTACATTTTCTTATCTAAGAATGAACACAGAGAGAAGTGCTCAACTATGTAGCCGTAAGGCATTTACTTCAACCAAGACATTTTGCAATCATCTGTGATGTGTCAAAAATATACATGAATTTCACATTCTATTACACAAAATATTCATGCTTGTATAATGTGAAATAGTTCCTCCTGCATACCTTCTACTCCAATTTTCAAGGAAAACTGATGGTCCAGAAGAATGTCCTTCTCCTGTGGATTTGTAAACTCTGGTCACCTGGCTATGGGGTTTCCTTAACTGTAATCTTAGCCCAGTTTGAGAAACATGTTCTCTTTTTCTCTTAAAGATATTTATTAAATATTTTTTTAGATTGTAGAAATCATACACACTAACAGTTAACAAGTTGAAAAATATTGAAAGGACCAAACAAAAAAACAAAAAAAAAAATCAAATGAAAAGTCACTCTTGACCCAGAGAAAAGATATGGTTGGTATTTTTGCATACATTCTTTTTTTAAAAATGTCCTGTGTATAATTCCATGAGATTTTTTCCACACATACAGATTCCTATAATGACCACTGCCATCAATATACAGGGCTGTTCTACCATCAAAAGAAACTACATGTTGTCTTATACAGTCATGCCTTTTTCCCTATCCCCATTACTCTGACAATCCCACACTTCACTTCTATTTCTGTAATTGTGCCACTTCAGGGACGATGCAACATGCAACTTTTTGATACTGGCTTCTCCCCAACTCCAGTAGAAGCCCTTAAGATCCATCCTAACTTAATACATGTATCAAAAATTTGTTCCTTTTTATTGCTGAATAGTATTGACATGGATGTATCACAGTTTACCTATTCATCCACTGAAGGATATTTGAATTGTTTCCAGTTTTAGCTATCACCAATAACACTGCTATGGACATTCTTGTATAACTTTTCATGTTTTCTTCTTCATAAATAAGTTCCCAGGAGTATAATTTTTAGGTGTGGCAATTATACATTTAATATTTTGGATTTTGTTTTAGAAGCTACCAACCTGATTTCCAGGGTGGCTTTACCATTTGCCAGCAATATATGAGAGATTTAATACTTTCACATCCTTGACTGCATTTGTTATTCTGGTAGATGTGTAACGGTATTGTACTGTGGCTTTTGTTGGTATTTCTCTCATAGCTAATGGTGTTGAATATCTTTTCATGAACTTACTCGCCATTCACATATATTCTTTAGTGAAATGTCTGAGTATTTTAACTATTTTTTTATTGGAGTTCTTGGTTTTTATTGTTGAATTTAGATAGTTCTTTATATATTAGGGTTATGAGTCCTTTGCTGTATATAGGATTTGGAAATATTTTCTCCCAAGCAGCAATTTGTCTTTTATTCCCTTAACAAGGTCGTTTTCAGAGCAACAGTTTTAGTTTGAAGTTCATTTTGGAGGCTACTATTCCTCAATTATTCTAGCACCATTTCCTAAAGAGACTCTTTTTCCATTGCACTGATTTTCCACTTTTATTAAACATTATTTGGGTATATTTATGTGCATTTATTTCTGGGTTCAGAAGCATGCTTGTGATGAAACTATTTGACCATTACCAACACAAATTTTGCCTAAAAATCCTCGTGCTGTATAGCAGTAAATTTAAAATATTTTACTTATTTCTAGTACACTCTTTTTGAAAATATATATATACTTAAATATATCACAAAAACAATTTTGGGCTGACCACACAAATCATAGAATTAATTCTATCAGTAATTCTTTAAATAGCCAACAGTTCTGCTATAATAAAATATGATTCAATTTATTTAAAATTTTGCACGTCACCTTTATGTGTTTTAATAATTTAAAATACTATATAAATTAATATAACATAGTTTCATATTGTAAACAATAGGTAGAATATTAAAAGCACAAATATTATATATAGAATACATAGCCATGTATACAGATAATATTCCTGAATCCCATACTTTATAGAGTAATAATAGAATCATGGAAAGAATGCTATTTCTGTCTTTGTGCTTTTTTTTATTTTACAAATATTCTATGATGCTCATGTGTCATTTGTGTAAAATGGAAAGAATTCAATACTCAAAGACTACAATTTAGCTGTAAAAATCACCCTCTAAATTAAAATAAAAATTTGAGGCTAAAAATAAAATACAATAAAACAAATCACTTGACAAGTTAACTGAAATATTAAACTGGGGGCTTGATTCATCCTTTTATCTCTCTTTTTCTCTCTCCCTCCCTCAAAGTTTCATTGAACACCAATGACAACCAAAGCATTTTCCTATCATCTGTGAGACAAATGATGCAGAGTTCTGCTAGTTCTTTGGAGAGGTTGCAAACTAAAGGGCTTCTTCACCCTAAATTCAGAATGACTTTTCTTTCAAAATTGTTTTTTCTTTCTTTCTTTCTTTCTTTCTTTCTTTCTTTCTTTCTTTCTTTCTTTCTTTCTTTTTTTTAGGGATGGAAGAAAAATAATTAAAACTACAAGAAAAACTTTGAAAGGACAAAGACAGACTATCATTTTGCAGGTAGCTATCAGTGGCTCGATGTGGTAATTAAAATTTCATTTTCATAATACTGAACTTGATTGTATTATTTTCTATCCAGCCTCTACTCATGATAATTCTTAAATGTTCAAATGTCCCTGTTAGCTGGTAACTGTAATATCTACCTTCTGTGAAGCAGTAAAAACAGGGTAAGTGGATTAATACTGATGGAAAAGAAGTTTGAATTACTGACTAATCTAATGTAGAAATGGTTTTCCATGTTGTGCATTTCAATTATACCACCATTTTCCATGACTTTAATTTTGATAGCTCCCCCACCAAGCACACAAACAAACAAAACTATAAAACATTAAAACAATGTCAGACGGGAGTAAACAAGTATCTCCCAAGTCTTGGAACATGACCTAAAGCGTATTCTGCAAGCACAAAACTCCTTTAAATTCTTGTTTTTTCTTAAAAAGTAACATAACTCCATTTACTCTTCAGACATAACAAGATGTCCTTTATGACCTTCCTAAATTTTTAACTGTTTCAGAAAAGAATAAGTATAAGTTATTAGGGGCGCTTGGGTGGCTTAGTCAGTTAAGCATCCGACTTTCGTTTAGGTCATGATCTCGCGGTTCGTGGGTTCGAGCCCTGCGTCCGGCTCTGTGCTGACTGCCAGCTCAGAGCCTGGAGCCTGTTTCAGAGTCTATGACTCCCTCTCTCTCTGACCCTCCCCTGCTCATACTGTCTCTCTCTCTCTCTCTCTCTCTCTCTCTCTCTCCTAGAAATAAATAAAACATTTAAAAAAGTATAAGTTGTTAATAAATTTTACAAATAAAATAATAATTTGTGTCTTCCAGAGAGCTAATATTAATAACAATCCACTATCATTATTATAACTACTAATACTAATTAGTTAACTTTTAATGCCTTTGACTTAGACTATGCTGTTTTATATTTGTTATTTACTTTAATCTTTACAGAAATATTTATAATAGGGTATTTAGAGATTAGAAATTGATGTTCAGTTTCTACATCTGAAAAATGGGGATGATAGAACTTCTCACCTAGACTGTTCTAAGCGCAGAATGTGCTTAGGATTCTCTCTCTCTCTCTCTCTCTCTCTATCTATCTCTGCCCCTCTCTTCTCAAAGTAAGTAAATAAACTTAAAAAAATTGTTAATTTGAATGACTGGAAAAATAGTAAGCTCTCATTAAATGTTCAAGACTGCATAAGTTCAATAATGCTGTGGCTTCATACATTTTTAAGTGTGAGAAGACATTTTAATGTCAACACATTTCTGAATCTAAATTTACTTACATCTGTTAAGTAGTGATATTAACATTTATCAACTGAAGAAATATTTAAAGACAAGACTCAATTCAATAAATCTTTAAAATAAATGTGTATTTTAATTACTATAATAAAATCTGAAAGCACCTGAAAAATGCAGTGAGCAATATTTATTGTTTCCAGGCAATGGTTAGAACAATGTGAGAATTGTTCTAACAATGTGACAATGTGAGTATTCTAGCTCTAGAACGCATCTCCCTATTTGTCAAAAGTGGGGAGTTCCATTCACTGCAGTGAAAAGTACTGGACAACTCTGTTGACTGGGCCCACTGTACCGGAGTATCTGCCCTCTGCCTGTGGCCTGTTCAGCTAGAGGTGCCTACAGGCCCTACCTGGCCTCGAATGGCTTCTCAAAGCCTTGTCCCTTATCCTTGGTCAGCCTCCCTCCTAGATGAAGTGTGCTTCATAAAAGACCTGGCCTGTACCTCTGCAGCTCAGTAAAACAGGGAAATTGTATAGACACACTGTTGATTCACCATCAGGCAAAACAAATTGCTAGCAAAGAGAGCACAGATTCTGTTATCGGGTACACCTAAGGTTGAATTCTGACACTTGCTCTGTGATAAGGGGGAAGTAATGTAATTTACGTCAGTCTCAGCTTCCTTATAAATGTAAGGTGGATAATTTCTAACTCATAAGGTTAGTGTAAAGATTAAACGAGATAAGTTATGCAAAGCTCTTGAGCACAATGTCTGGCATATAATAAGTCCTCAGTAGTAGCTAATGTTATACTTACTAAAACAGGAAATAGCTCAGCAAGGCATACTCTTTATGAAATGCACAATACTTCAAAATGCATCATACACTCTCTGAATGAAGTATAAAGCATTTATAAATATACAAAAATTGATTTGGGGCACCTGGGTGGTTCAGTCAGCTGAGCGTCTGACTTCAGCTCAGGTTATGATCTCACGGTTCGTGGGTTCGAGCCCACATCGGGCTCTGTGCTGACAGCTAGCTCAGGGCCTGGAGCCTGCTTCAGATTCCGTGTTTCCCTCTCTCTCTGAACCTCCTCTGCTCATGCTCTGTCTCTCAGAAATAAATAAAACATTAAAAAATTTTAAAAAGTTGATTTGAAGTCAGAACAGTATTATTCCAACATACATCACACTGAAAGAAATAGAACAATGGTTATTTTGGAATTCTACTGAGAGGAAATAAAAAAGCTACAAGCAAGAGATATATTTTATTTTCTTTTGCCATATTCTTGACAAACCTGTTAACAAAAGTGACCTAGTAAAGGGCTTCCCTCTATTGGTTTATTTAAACTCAAATAGTGGATGTAACTGGGAAGTTTGGCTAATTTCTAAGCAGTGCAAAAACAATTTAAGGAAAAAAATATTCTTAGGAATATTTTCATATTCAGAACATGAAGAAGAGTCATGGGTTTCTGATGCTCATTACAGAAAATATGTAAAATAGTGAGAAGGTTTTAATAGAAAAATTTGTTATTAGCTCACTCAAGACAGTAATAGATGAAGTAATCATAAGGATATTTTAGTAACAGAATCATTACTTCATGCCATTTTTTTTTCCTTAGAAAACCTAGCAATAAGTTCAAGAGCACAATGCAACCTTTTCCCATTCTCTTTAAAGGGCAAATAGAATGCATAGCAATAAAACAACCTAATGAGTCCCTAAAGGAAAATGTATCATGAAACAAAAAACTAAGGAGAGCAAGGATTAATTTCTCATTACATACTGTTATCTAGGTGGTATAATGAACAAAGAAAGTAGAGAAAGTTAGTTTTTCATCTGAGATAAATCTTCATTGAATAGAATATATATACCTGGTCATTTAAAAATCTGTATCACATACAGAAACCTTAAAATTTGTAACTCTCGTGTTTGTTTGTTTGTTTGTTTGTTTGTTTGTTTTTTAATGTGCTGACAACAGAGGTAACTAGAAAAGGTGTTTTGGCATTCTAATAACAGACTATGGCTAGAGATTTAGTTCTATCTCATATATTACTCATTTCTTCAGTTACATTTTACTACTAAATACTTTACTAGCCATTTCAGTCATGTGTTATTGCTGTATTTTGCTACTTAGACTCAGTTCAATCAACTGTTTATTGTTGCAATATTGTTTTGTGAAACCCAACTCTGTAATGGTGACATCTAAAGCACAGTGCAGACTGAACAAAAGCCAAGAAAAGACATATTTCATAGTGATGAGAACTCAATTCTCCATGGAAAGCAGTTAATAAAACAACTGGAGAAAAATACAACCAAACCAAAAGATGATGTTTGTAATGAATATATTCAGAAAAGACAGGACTTGTATAGTATTTGCTGTTTCCTGAAAAGAATAGTTAATACCTAAAAAGATCATAATTGCAAGGTATATAATGCTTTTCACTTCACACTGCCTTTTTCAAAATTCAATCATAATTAATCATCGTGTGTATTTTAGTTTGTGTTACTTCTCTTAAGTTTCACACTTGTTGGACAAATATCCCAGGATGGTTTTCTAAAGTACAAATCCTTAGCTTTAACCAGTCTACCATAATGTTTGCAGAAACAAGTTAACTCTGGTATACCATCATTGTAAACGGTAGAACTTGCCCATGTACTCACAATGGAATAACATGTTTAAGTTTCTGCCGACCTCAGATGCTCATCATGACGAATCACACATTACTAACCTGTCTTCTTTACCACGGGGTAGAATAAGTAAACAAGCAGTCTGGAGGTGCAAGCCTCCTCTATGACATATTTCCAAGTCTCCCAAAAGGAAAGAAAATTGCTTTTTAGAACTGATGGTCAGGAAATGCTCTTTTTCTTCTGGGATATTGTATGTTAACACCCTTCCCTCTGAAAAATGCTGACCTAAGAAATGACTCATCTCCAGCTCTACCTCAGGAAGAATAAGGCAAAATCTGTGACTAAACGATGGCTCTCTGTGGCTGTCTGTCTGCACTCTCCTTTGCTGGTGTTGTTTAACCTTGTCTTTGAATCCATTTCTTCGCTTGTCTTTTATTTTTTATGTTTATATTTCTATTGTCAAATAAATATTTCCACTGGAAGGTGTCTCAAATGTCACACGGACAATCAGCGACCTCAGAAACTTCATCCCTGAAACCTCCCATGCCCATCCTGAGCAGAGATCTGCAATTCTGGTCCCAGCAACACACCACCATTGGGTGATGCTGCATCTAAAACCTGCTGTCAGGTCTCTTCGTGGCTGCTTTTTAAGCTTTAGGCCTTTGGTGAAATTCCTTTCTCCCTCTCTGCTTGACTTCTCATGTAAAATGTTAGAGTTCAATTCTGTAATACCAAAGAGGTTTTTCCATCAGAAAATAACCTCAGATAAGTACCATATATGTGGAGAGAAATGTTACTAATTAAAGCATATCCTAGAGGAGGCTGTGTGAATAAAAAAAACCTCACAAATGTAGTTTTAAAATAATTAAATATTGTTTTCAAAAGACTCTACATGATTAAAACATACCCTTTTTTTCCCCCCTCCTTTAGCAAAAGGGACAGTGAGAAAGATGACCCTCAGTGAGTAAGCACTTTTTATTCATTTAAACAAAACCTACAACAGAAACACTTGGTCTTGGTGCCCCTGTGATCAAATCTTTCCATTTGTTTTAGGTAAGTGGTTTTATCAGGAGATATATTATGATGGCAAAAGTCTTCTGCTAGGTGGACAGTGATTTCCAAGGGATTGCAAAATGGACTTAACGATCTGCTCTAATCATAACACAGAATTTCCATATGGTCATTTTATAAACCATATGACAATCACCTTTCATCAGTGTTTCCCACAGAAAACTTAAGACATGATTAAACATGAAGTCAAACAGATAAGGAGTATCTATTTGGAGGGGTGCTGGGTGGTTCAGTCAGTTAAGGATCCAACTTTGGTTGAGGTCATGATCTCATGGTCTGTGGGTTTGAGCCCTGTGTTGGGCTCTGTGCTGACAGCTCAGAGCCTGGAGGCTGCTTCGGTTTCTGTATCTCCCTCTCTCTCTGACCCTCCCCTGCTCATGTTGTCTCTCTCTCTCTCTCTCTCTCTCTCTCTCTCTCACACACACACACACACACACACACACACACAAATAAATAAAAACATTTTAAAAATTAAAAAAAAAAAAGGATTGTCTGTTTGGAAATCCAGAAATCCAGAATACTATTCAGGGTAGTCAGAGTAAGCCATGGAATGAAGGTTTATAATGAGATAATGACACGTTACATTTTTATTTTACCTATTGTCTAAAATAAATTGCCAACAGCAAGTACTGTTGATAGAACACACACACACACGCACACACACACACACGCACATACACACAAGTGCACATCTCTTCCACTTCTTGGTCTGAAGGGCTCTGGCTCTGCTTATTTGGTAATGGAAATTTTATAATAAGTAGGGCTGACAAGAATGTCGAGGTAAAAATTTTGAGAGTTCTGGCAAGTTAACAAAGCTGAACATAAATTGTCCTGTATAGGTAACCTATTTATAAGCTGATGATAAAAGCACTTGGGACTCACATAAGAATTTCAACTCAACTTTCAGATTTAGGGCAACTTATTCACTGTTCAACATCTTATTATAATGACTTAATCAAATAATAGAAAAGTAGTTTTCTTGCTGACAACTAGTTAAGGACCCTACTTACAGATCTTAATCCTGAAGGCATAGGCTAAGAAATGGTGCAGGTGAGAAACAAATGGAGGTAGCTTCCCACTGGTTCTGTAAAACACACACAGAGTTTAACACAACTGCTCTTATCTGCGGGGACTGGGAATCAAAGAGACGTTCACAACCCACACTCAGTCTACAGGTTGTAAAAACTGCCTGGTAAGCTAACCAGGAAATGTTATAAATGAAATGTCTCCATCCAGCATCAAGGAGGAATAAGCATTTCTGGTTCAATTGTCCTATGGCAGTCAAGGATGAAAGTTTCAGATTTATCAAATTTTCAAAGGAAAAGTTTCCCAAACAAAACTGACTCTCCTGTATCTACTAATGTCTCTCCTTGATGGTAGACCTGTCCCTAGTTCTATAAATTACTACCCTCTTGGGCTGTCCAGGAAAATTTGCAACATTAAGTGTCTATATTTATTTGTAACAACAACAACAAAATGATGGAAACGGTGACCCTAATTCTTGACAGATTCCATTTCATAGCTGAAGAACAACCTGGATCTCTTCTGAAAGGATAAGGCAGAAAAATAACCAGAGGAAATGAAAAGTCTCAATAGTTCAAAAGAAAGGGATCATATGAGCACTAGAAAGAAATGTTGCCCAGTGAAACAGAAGTACTGTAAGAAGCAGGGGAGAACTTTATAAAAACTCTAAATAGTAAAACCTAAAAACAGAAAAACAGGGTTGTAACAGGCTATGCCAAACTAAGAGAACTCTAAAAACAGTGATAGCAGCGAAAGCATGTTCCATATATTTACACAAAGAGACCACAGTAGTAGTTACTGCCAGATTTGGAATTTCCAAAGTATAGAATTAGTGAATTAGGATATGAGATAAAGGATCAACAGAAAGCAAAAATGTGGAAGCTAGATTAAGAGATAGAAATCATTCGGGGTGCCTGGGTGGCTCAGTCGGTTAAGCGTCCGACTTCAGCTCAGGTCAAGACCTCACGGTTCGTGGGCTTGAGCCCGAGTTGGGCTCTGTGCTAACAGCAGGCTCAGAGCCTGGAGCTTGTTTCAGATTTTTTTTATCTCCCTCTCTCTGATCCTTCCCTGCTCACACTGCCTCTCTCTCTCTCTCTCAATCTCTCTCTCTCTCTCTCTCTCACAGAAATAAATATAGCATTTAAAAAAATAAAAAAAAAGAAATCGTGAGAAAATACAATCAAATGCATGGAAACTACATTGAGAGCTCCAATATACATGGAACATAAAAGATAGGAACACTATCTATGAATTGGGGAAACAGTTAAAAAAGGGCATGAAAAACTTGGTAAAAATCAATGCAAAAAGAACTTTACCTGTTTATGGTGAAGTTCCAAATTCAAAGCATATAGGAAAAAAAACCCAAAAACCTATAAGCACCTAGAGAGGGGGGGGGAATATATAAAACTCTGTGTGTTTTGTATGTATACATATATAATACATAGTCTCAAATTAAAACATAATTAGATGGAAACCAATCTTCCTAACCCTTTTGCAAAAGATAATGGAGCAATGTTTGCAGATTTTTGAAGAGAAAGAATTATGAGTCAAGAAATATACACTCAGTAAAGTTCTGATTCATGTGAGAGAGAAAAAGGAAGGCATTTCAGATATGGACTGTTCACCCAAGTACTATTCTTATGTCCTTCTGATGAAGTAATGAACACCCATTTGAAAAGATATTCCGATCAGTCAGTGAGAGCAAAGGCTCAAGAAAGGGAAGATATGTAGAATGATGGGAAAACAATAGTCACTAAAATTTTACAACACGGTACATGGAAGGCAATCAATAAATATCAGTTAAATCCATGAAGACTATACACTTAAGTGTTAATCTAGGGTTTGAGCTGAAAATACATATGAAGACATAATCCCTGAAGTAGCTATATATTGTAAATAAAAACAAAAACCAAAAACCAAGCAAAACTTTCAGATTATTTCAACAAAACATTGAAGTATTTATCTTACCCAAAGAAGAATCCATTGATACATTTTCATTCTTTTTTTTAAAATGTTTTATTTATTTTTGAGAGAGAGAAAGAGAGAGACACAGCATGAGCAGAGGAGGGTCAGAGAGAGAGGGAGACACAGAATCTGAAGATTCTCCAGGCTCTGAGCTGGCTGTCAGCACAGAGCCCAAGGTGGGGCTCAAACCCATGAACCCTGAGATCATTACCTGAGCTGAAGTCAGACGCTTAACCGAGGCCACCCAGGTGCCCTCATACATTTTCATTCTTGAAATTAATAAAGGAATATGCATATATATATTTAAAGCTCCTAAAGGGAATGGTATATAGAAGGTACTTAGAATGTGAAATCTCCAACTAATAGAACTTGGAAGAATAGTGGTTGCAGGCCACGGAGGACCAAGAACACTTGACCATGATAGAAAAGTTTGGAATAGGAAAAGAAAAAAATCTTAGGAAATCATAACAACAGGTAAGATAAAATAAGAGGAATGTGATCAAAACATCAATTATCACAATATAGGTGACTGTCTTAAACTTTCCTTTTAAAAGGCAAATAAGTTTAGTTTATAATCAAAAGAAAATTTTAGCTGACACTAGAATCATACCTCAAATAAAATAAATCTTGAAAAGGATAACAATAAATATGTGGAAAATTATTTATTAGGCAAATGCAAAGTAAAAAGTGAGTGATATTAATATCAGAAAATAAAACTCACAGCTAAGATTTTTATTTTCTACTGTTAAAACTTGTAAAACCATAATTCAGATCTAAGCATGAACATTTATGCACATGGCAAGGACATACAAAAAATAAAAGCTATTTAAAAGAACATGTAAAAAAAGGTAAAAGCTATTTAGAAGCTATCTAGAAAAACACAAAAATAAAAATTGTATGGGGCATTAACATACTGTTCTAAGTCAAACAGATCAATTATTTAAAACATAAATAGGGATAAACAGGAATGTAACAACTTGATTCAGTACTACATATTGAAAACTGAACCATATAAATAATGATTATACATTTTCTTCCATATATAAACAATATATTTGGAAAATAATTATATTAGGCTTAAAAAATTAGTCAATATATTAAACAAAATTTACAATTAATATTAATAGTAAAAAAGAAAAATGATTGGTAATACGTTAAAATTATTAATTCTCATCTGCATGATTATATCAAGATAATAATTTAGGACCCTTTAAAAATAATCAACCAAAATTAAAATGATATTTGGTTAAAAAGATACTCAAAGAAAAAATATATAACCACAAGTGCATTTTACTTACTTACTTATTTATTTAGAGAGTGTGTACATGAATGAGTGGGAGAGAGGGAGAGAGAGAATCCTAAGCAGGCTCCATGCCCAGTGCAGAGCCCAGTGTGTGGCTGGATGCCTTAACACTGAGATCATGACCTGAGCCAGAATCAGGAGTTGGCAGCTTAACCAATTCAGCCATCCAGGTGTCTCTGAATGCATTTATATTTAAATGATACAAATTTTAATACCTCAATTAAGCATTTGTTATAATTAAGAAATTAAAAAATGACAACAAAACGCTTTAAAATGTATGGAAGAAGGAATTAACAAAGATAAAAATTATACAAATATATTAAATTAGATACAATAGACAAAGGTAGTCTTGATCAATACCAATAATTGGTTCTTTAAGAAAACTATGAAATAGACAACCTTTTAACACTGATCGAGAATAAAAATACACTAAACACTATTCAAAAGGGAAGAAGCAAATTATAAAATTTTGAAACTATATAAGAATACATTCAATATTTATTAATTAATATAAAAATTTGGAAAATTCTATTGGTCATGAACAATTTAAATCATAAAATGTCAGGAAGTTTCAGTTAATACACTGATGAAATAGTCATTACAAAAAAGAAAGAATATTCAAAAATCGATCCTCTCATAAGAAAATGAGGTAAAGGCCTAGTTAATTTTTCATTTGAGTTCTGTAAAACTTTCAAAGGATGGCAAAGTCCTAGGCAACTTTATCTTGGAGCACAGGGAGCATACTTTTTCTGTAAAAGGTCAGATAATAAAAATATAGTGGCTCTGAGAGTCATGAAGTCTTGCAATTACTTAACTCAGCTGCCAAAGGATGAAAGCACACACAGACAGCAGATACTCCAGTGGGCATGATTGTGTTTCAATACAGCTTTATTTACAAAATCAGGTGGTGGGCAGGTGGTAGACTACAGGCCATAATTTGCCAACTCTTGCAGCTAACATAAGGTGATACAGACTTTCCTAATTTGCTTTATAAAGGTAAAAAAAAAAACAAAAACAAACTACAATCTGACCACAAGAAAACACAAAGGGAAGAAAAGACTAATCTCATTAGGATTATATATGCAAAAAATCTTAATTGAAAATTAATGAGTATATTTCAGCAATATATTAAAAGAATAACACATTAATTAAAACGATTAATCCTAGTAATGCAAAGACATTCTTCTTTAAAGATCTATTACATTAGTAACTCTTCATATTTAAAAAGGCAAAGGAGTAAATATGATCCATACTAATATTCCCAAAACACTTGAGAAGTCTCTTTCATAATATGTTTTCATAAAAATAATAAAATATAAAAAATTTTAATAACAATTAGAAGAAAATTTAATTAATTTGAAACAGTATTATATGAAATTACCAGCAGAATTTTTTTAAGGATAAAACACCAGATGTATTCCAAATTAAGGATATTACAAATTAAGAAATCAGTTTTATTAGTATTAGTTTTAATATTTGGCATGCATTATGAGAATAAAAGGAGCAAATACTGAAACATAAGTTTAGCAAGATGACTTGTTTGAATTTTTTTAAACAATTTTGTCCATATAGTAATTATAAATAAATAGATATTCTTAAGAAAATATATTTGGAAAACTATATTCATAATAAAAACAAAAATATAAAAAATTTCATTAAGCTTAAGAAATATGTAGGATAAATAAAAGTTTTAAATTATAACTCCCTATTAAAAAACTATTGTACAGATATCTCTTCCAAAATTAACCCATAAATGATATTCAATTGCAACTAACATCCTAAAGGCATTTTAATGAGGGGGGAAGGTGGTAACAGGCATCTATACAAATCCAATATACGGCACTAGATAAGAATAGCCTAGAACATATCATTGAAATATGTTGGAAGAGTAGTTGGAACTACATTATTGCATGATGAAATCAGTTGTAAAGGAAACAATTAAATAACTATGCAATGAAGCCACTATAGACAAAGAGATTCATGGAAAAGGATACAAAATGCAAAGACTGAACTAAACAGCCATTAATAATTTGTTATATAGTAAAGGTAATAATTCAAACAAGTGAGAAGAAACTGAATTATTAATAAATATTATTGGAGCCACCTTCTAACTAAATTTATACAACTTTTCTGAGAGAAAATTAGTAACATGTAAAGAGTTTCTAATATATGTATCCTTTAAGGTAATTTGAGTTTAAAAATGCTTCCCAAGGAAATAATCAGACCAACTGCCTGATTATCACGACTTTCATTACCTAGTGGTCTGTAATAGAAAAGATCCAAAATAACCCACTGAATATTTTGGATAGCTAAAGGTATCTTCCATAGATTTCTGGATTTATCAGAAATTAAAAGCATAACTTTTACAGACGCAAAATATAAACTTCATGTTGTTTTCCAAGGACAAACAGATATTTTAGGATATACCATGTTAATCCATGGTTTATTTAAAAGAATAAAAAATAAAAGTTCCTACAGGGGGGTTTATAAAATATGTAACTTAATAATTTAATTTAGCAAAAGCTATTAAACTTATCACAGGTTTTATTGGTTATATGGAGAATCCCAGTTGCAACCATTAAGATCCTCTTAAATTAGAAGATAATGACTAGGTAGCCACCTTACTATAGTCTCTCAGGTAAGTAATCTGAGTGAAAGGAAGAGATTTTGGGTCAACATACTTTATATACATACTAAAGATCCACATACACAAGATTCACAAAGATAAGATAACTTGCCTCAAACCACCCACCTATCCATCCATCCAACATTCAATATTTAGATTCTACTCAGTACCAGACATTGAGTTATTCACTGAAGAGAAGGTTTCTCCTGTCACTGACCTTGCAGCCAAAGGCATGGTTTTCCTGGGTACATGTTAGAAGAATCTAGGTTACTGGATTTTAAAAGTCTTGATTTTCAGACCCCACTCTAGGATTAATTAAACAAGAACTTATAGAGAACCACCCAGGCATCAGTACTGTTTTGTTAAAGGTATGAAATCATTCCAATGAGCATTTATTTTTTTTTTTTAATATTTTTTATTTATTTCTAGGAGAGAGAGAGACAGCGTGAGCAGGGGAGGGTCAGAGAGAGAGGAGTCACAGACTGAAACAGGCTCCAGGCTCTGAGCTGGCAGTCAGCACAGAGCCCGACGCGGGGCTCGAACCCACGAACCGCGAGATCATGACCTAAGCGACAGTCGGACGCTTAACCGACTAAGCCACCCAGGCGCCCCTCCAATGAGCATTTAAAGCTGAGAACCTCTCAAGTGGGAAGACAGATACTAACCAAGTGATTACAAATGCCCAGAGTTCTATGTGTTAACTACTGACAAGTGTGAAGTCTTCTGCCCAGCTCAAGGATGTTTCCACTTTATGTTGTTGCTTTCTTGAGGTAGCTAAACATTATCATTTATGTAAATATCGATTAAAAGGATTTGGATGCAAGGTATGACACTGATCCTCAACAAAGTGGAATACGATATTCTTGAAAGCCTAAGTACTTTGCAGGGCTCTAAGTAAATAAATCATAGGATTACAGGTACAGTGAATACAAGCAGGGATTGTGAGGCACCTGGGTGGCTCAGTCAGTTAAGTGATTGACTGGATTTTATTTCAGGTAATGATATCCTGGTTTGTAGGTTTGTGAGTTCAAGTCTTATATTGGGCTCTGTGATGACAGTATGGAGCCTGCTTGGGATTCTCTATCTCTGTGTTTCCCTCTATCTCCCCCCACAACCCCCACGATTTGCTCTTTGTCTCAAAATAAATAAATAAACTTGAAAAAAAAAACACAGGGATTGTGACCTAAATCTTTTCATGAAAAAGGAAATATCAGAGGTCGTTTACATCACGAAAATTCTAATTAAAATTGTTAAGTCACATCATTATGTTTCTTCAAATATATAGTGTAACCTTTTTCTTTCAGGGGAGATAGTGCTCACACCAATAAGATTGGGAAATACAAGGATGCCCCATGTTGATGTTCCTTATTATTATTTTTTAAGGTAAATTCTATGCCCAATGTGGGGCTCAAACTTATAACCCAGAGATCAAGAGTTGCATGCTGTACTGACTGAGCAAGCCAGGTGCCCTGATGCTCATTATTATTAATTTTGCTTTATTTTATGATAAATATGAAAATAAGTTTAACTTCTTACTCAAAGAAATATAAATCAAATATGGCATAGGCCTATAAAAATGTCATAGCCATAGAACCTATGACTCTAAAATTACATAACACAATGATTGTGTGTTGTCTTTAGAAGTTCTAAGACTTCAGAAATCTAAATACAATTTTACTTTTAAATTCTCTCAAGTCATAAATACAGAAATCTTCAAACAGTAGCTTTTAAAGTGAAATGCCAAAACTCCTGCTCAAGACAGAGGGTGCAATGAGTTTTTAAAACAGTATTTTGTAAGCTATTTTTTGTCACTTTAAATATCTGCAGCCTCTAGATTAAAATATAGCTTCACACAAATTTTATCTCTGTTTGACCAAACAGCAAACAACTTATGTATTTCAAAGAGTGGAGTCCCTTATAGTTTTTTTTTTAATTTGTCCTACCGTATATAAATTCATGTTGAAAATTCTTCTAATACAGCTTTGCATCTATCATCTCCTAATTCACAATAAATTCTATATAAGATATATTGTCAGCAGCTAAAAGCAGCCAAATAGAATCTAATGATACCATGTAGAAAATGAAATGCCAACTGTAATGAGAGCGGCTTCCTACTTTGCACTGCTGAAATCATACTGTAAACTTGAGCCATGTGAATGAAGCAGTTCACACTCACATCCAGAAGGAGATGGGCTCATGTATAAATGGTGCCAATGGATCTACCCAAGAAATTCTGAAGCTGCCTCTAATAGAAAGAGAAATCCACTCTAACTTTAATCCAGAGGAAACTAGTCTTTTAAACATATCAGTCTAGGGGCACCTGGGTGGCTCAGGTGATTAAACAACTGACTCTTGATTTTAGCCCACGTCATGATCTCACAATGCTTGGGTTCAAGCCCCGCATTGGGCTCTGCACTGACAATGTAGAGCCTGCTTGGGATTCTGCCTCTCTTTTTCTCTGCCCCTCCTCTGTTTGCTCTCTATTTCTTTCTCAAAATAAATAAACAAAATAAACTTAAAATAAGTTATTAAAAAATAAAATAAATGTATCAGTTTTATGCACAGACAAGACGTCTATAATGCCACTCTCCTGTCTTGATATTTCATCTATTATTTTTCTCTTCACTCCAGGGTTCTTTACCAATCTCAGATCCCAAATGTACTTCTAAGTGTACGTGTATGGGCATGTGTTGTTTGGGAAAGTTATCCTTTCCAAAATAACATTTGACTTCTAAAGTAAACTGCTGAACATTTTTGCATTTTCTGCCAAAAGGTATTAGACACCAGTGGAAATACACATCTATTTTCACTTCTGGGATAACAAAAGGTTTCTTTAGGAGAGAAAGTGAGAATGGGCCTGTAGAATGATATATGGAGCCTTTCTCTCTCGACAGATGCACTCAGGTCCCTAGAGATCTCTGTGTACGTCTCTGGACTCAGTTCTGCATGCTGATCAGCAAGCACCACAAGCGTTCCTGGTGAAGAATCGAAACCCCAGGCTAAGAAAGATTTGTTTTGTGTAGTTTCAGCACGTAAAACTCACACTATACTGCTTGGGAAACGTGGCTTGCATAAAGCCATCTGTACATGTGCATGAAGAGGAAACATCTATCAGCAGAGCTTTAATTTATTGCCACAAGCATGGGGATCATGCAACACAAATGTGAAAGAAAACCTTTACTTGGCCTGGCAGAGAGTGATAAATATGAACTGATAGATTATGTGATAGAAGGCAGATTTGCAGGAAATTACAATTGTGTTTATAGCGTATAGTTGGATGTTTAATTACTTCCAGCGTCTGTAAAGAGTGATTGATCTAATGATAGATTATGGACTTATCTCTGAAAGAAAGCAATGAATCATGAACCCCTTATCCATACAATTGTTGAAGTGTTGTAACTGTCATACATCTGTCACAAAGATATTTGTTTCTGGCTTTCATAAACTAAATATGCATCAAAGTGGTCAAATAACACTATAGACACTATGGAAATAAATCATTGGAGATCAAAGCTGTTTTCCTAATTCCAAACAGCGTTATTTTTCTCCCTGTCCTTTGAAAGATGCAGCTTCCCAATTCTTTAGACACAGACCCATTTTGTATTTTGAACAGCCGCTACACATGAGATATTTTAACATGTGTGCATTTGGTCTGCACCGCTCACTTAACAGATTTTGTTCTTCTGCAGCTACAGAAACTGTCTGTGAGAAAGCTGAATAAGTGCCTTATGGTTATCCAGCTGGCAGCAAGGATCAGATCCCACGTCTGTTGGTCTTACCGTAAAGTTGGTGCTTTTAATCACTACACTATACAGATGTGTTCCCATGAAAAACCATGTTAGGCTAGATAAGAACTTCCACAATCAAAACAAAATACCAGAGTTACAAGAAAACGTAGAAATCACATAATCAAAAGCCCTAACACATGAGTTACCTCTTCAACAACATTTCCAAGTGATAATCAACCAGTGTCTGCCTGAATAAGGTCAATGACAATGCTACCCATAATGCAATAGTGGTCATTATCACACTGTTAGATAGGGTATCTTTGGAGGAACATTTTTTTTCCATTTATTAGAAAAAACTGACATTTCCAACAATAACAAAAAAAACCCTCAATATTTCCAAACTTTACTACTTCCAAATTTAACGTAGTAGCTCATTGTATTCGTAATCACTATGTTCAATATATTTTGGAGATTATCAAACCAGTGTTACAATTGATTTAGAAATATAAAGTAAGGATATTTTAGGACCATGTGGATTAAATTAAAAAAAAAATAGCTGGAGCATTTCCTTGAATAGATTTTAAACAACACATTTGGGCTATGTGAAAAAAATCCCCCCAAATCCAGACCATATCTATTGCCAGACTGTATTTAGACACCACTTGAATTATTAGAAAATTCATCCTTCTACCGAGCTGAAATCTTTCTCCTAGCAGCTTTTACTATTAAATCCTGTTTCTAACCTCTGGAGGAACACTGGATAAGTTTACTTCTTCCACTCAGTGATGACATATATCTTGGAACAAATATGGAAATGGAGGTAAAAACTGCTCCAAGAATTTTAAATGTGCTATACACTAACTTGAAGGTAAAATTGTGTTTATTTAAATAGACATATTTAGGCTCCCATGCAATCAATTTCCCTAAATGAATGTACTAATTTGTTTCAGAGCAGAATATGTGATTTTTTGCCATCTATTCCATAAACAGAGATCTTGGTGAACACTTGCGATGATGAGTAGTTAAAATAGATAGAGTACTTTGAGCCTTCTAATAATGTAAGGCTCTCAGCCTTGCAAAGTGAGTTGGGCTTACCATCTTCCAGGTTTTAAGTTAACCATCTGTAAAATGGGAACAACTGGAAAATACAGGCTTCTACTGGGTAAGCCTCTAGAAGTCCTTCAGCTACAAAAGTAAAGCAAATCAATAAAAATTATTATTTTACTTGAGGGACAGCCACTCCTTGGTCTTTTCAGGGAAATAATTTCATTGTATGGCATATGATGCAATTAATTTAGAAGTAGAGCAAATATTCAATGTTAGAAACAGTATATATAACATGTATGTAAGACATGTTGGGTTTTCATATGACAAATACTCACTGCAAAATAGAATCTTAAATTTGTTGTGTTTTAAAAGTGAGAAATTTCTTTGACTGGAAACAATTTTAACCATTTAATGTAAGCAAGAATTGGGTTACAGATAGTCAGATAGCAACATTTTCCCTTTAGAGAATGCCACATTTTAGTTTGAGCAAATGAACTGCAGAAATGTAGTAAAAGATATTTCAGATAATAATGAAGTATCATTTTTCTTGCTTTATACAGCATCACTTATGGACAGGTTCTGTGTTAATGATAGTTTCATGTTAGTGCTTTCAAAAAGATATAGAGGAGAAGAGTGGGGAACTCTCACAGAGCAAGGATTATACAAATTTTGTGTGAGAGTTTTCATTCACTATTCCCAGAACCTAGGAGGGAATCGATATATATCAGCAATAGCAATTAAATTAATTAATTTAAAAAATCAAGATTTAAAAAGTCTATATGCGTTCCTTGGACACAAAAGAGTAACTTAGTGAAAGTTTTAAAATTTGTAGTAATTTTAATTAATGTTTTGAAATTTCAACTAATTTCATAAAAAGGATAGATTTAGAGTAATATATTTCTCTCTTCATCTAGACTATTAAAATAAACCATCAAAACCATTTTCCTTTTTTTTTTTTTGCTTGAAAAATAGGATACTGGTAGCTATAACAATAAAAGTTATTGAGTTCTTACTTTGTGCCAGGCACTATTTTAATTGATTTGCTTTAATTAACTCATTTAATTCTTGTAACAGCCCTATGAGGAAGGTATTATTATTATCTCTAATTATAGATGAGAAAACTGAGGAGCACAAAGTTACTTTTTCAGAGCCACAACTGGGAAGTAGATTCTAATCCAGGAGGCCTGCTCTGGTGTCCACCTCAACCACTAAGCAATATTTCCTGTCATATATAACAGTGTCTAGTTTGTAGCAGACACTAAATCCTTAGTTTTCAACTTATCAGCCATCAATGGAAAGAATGGTTCACCAGATACTCTGCCCCAAATGTGATGCAATGTAACCAAGCCCTTTTCCATGGTTTTCAAGATGAGAGCCCTTTGGCAAAGAAGCTCAGAATTCAAAGGTGGGCGTTGCAGTTCTTACTCTATTGGGGAGAGAGATGCAGTAGCTGGGCCCAGGACTCCTGGAGCAGGTATGTGGGCCAAAGGAAGAAAATGTAACCTGTCTGTGCTCCGGTTCATTTATGAAATGGGGAAGATGCTGATGAAGTTGTCTGGAGAGATGGTATCCATGCTGTAGGGAGGATGTGAAGACTATGTGGCCAGCATCAGGGTAAACACTCTGTAGGTGTTAGCTACTATTGTCATTATTACAGCTCAGCTTCTTTACTGACTCACTTATCTTAGCACATGACCACTTGAGGTGGGGAAATCTTATTCATTCCAAAAAGAGGCTATTTGGGCTGATTTGCCTGTCTTGTAAAGGCTGAATCCAATCCAACTGCTGCAAAAGGGGAATCTGTGTGAGTCTGTTCATTCTCATTAGCTGTTGTCAAGGCTTGCTAATTCCAGACTGTTCAGAGACACCAGGGAGAGCGAGTAGGAGAGCGAGTAGGATCAAAGAATGCAAATTTTCATGTGCTAGATGCCCTTGAAAATCAGCAATTCTGTTGCCTATTTCCTCTACCTAACCCAAAAACTCTGTTTCCAAAAGCATCGACTACAGGGAAGGATGACACATCTTATACTTCTCCCAGTTGGGGAAAGGTGGTGAGCAAACTGCTCTCGGCCATGCAATGTGGAGGAGAACTGGGAGGAAGCATCCCCACCACACACACCAGATTGCCAGAGTTCAGAGAGCCCGCCACAGCTGCCTCACTCTTTCTTTCATGAGAACCCTCATAGGACATGCACAGCAAACAGATTTGGGGGATAAGTTGTCCAGAGAATACTGCACTCTCTCCAAGGAATAACTCCTTCCATATAGCATAATTTCTGGATCAAATTAGCATCAACCTTCTTAATTGCAACATGCAAACAAACAAGGAAAACATGGATTCCAGAGTAACCCCCACCTCTCAGATACCCACACACCTGCCCTACCCCTGGCTCTGAAATTACAAAAATATATGAAATTATTTCTTTCCTAATTACATTCCCTGTATAATCAGAAATACATTTTTACCATGGTGGATTTTTCATCTCAATCACTAGCATTTAGATGACAGGATGCAAATAGATTCATGGAGTGTGACACAAAATTAATATTTAAAAGAGCAAAGAATGCACAGTTGCTCTTTTTCCTCAAGTCCCTTTAGAATCCACAGAGAAAAAAAGGCACAATGCATACACAGTGAGATAGTTACAAAATGAAGATGTTGAAACACTGAGCCTTCTCAGCAGAAATTGATGGGGTAATGCACACTTGCATTTTGCCTAATTGCCTGACTTTGCAGGCACACTTCTCTCTTAGAACCAATGTTCTGTATGGCAATGACCTTCCAAAACTAGTCTAATAGCTAATGCAGTGAGATGTAGTTGCAAGTTCCATAGATACCTAGGTGTGAGCCCTGCTTTTATCATTTGCCACTCATGTGAATTGAGGTTAATTATTTAATTTCTCTGAGCTCCAGTAAGATCACCTATAAAGCATCAACACTACAACTTTTCTCCCATGGTTCCAGAAGATCAGAGATTATAGTTGGAACCTACTTAGCATATAATATGCATTTATAAAGTGATGGTCATTAGTGTAAACACTGAATAGTGCACACAATTTATTATTTTATCTGTACCTAGCTGCTAGATCAGAGCCACAGCATTTTGTTTGTTTTTGTTGTAATGGGAAAATATAAATTACAAGGCTCACTTTCAGATGTTAGAGCGTTATTCCTTTCACCTGGCAGCCAGAGAAAGACTCTATCCTTCATTATAGCCCTAGACTTTGGCTTCAGTACAGGTAGTTGGGGAATAGAGTGGGTGGTACACCAAAGAATGAGTAACTTGAACAAAGTATTATCTTTCCTTGCTAGTGGGCTTTATAACTACAATGTTTGTACACACAAGCTGATTGCCCACCTCTTCCAGCTTTCTAGGATACTTTATCTGCTTATTTCCAAATTAAGCTGCTCCAGCACTCCTTTCTACATGATCCATAAGATTCTTTTTTTTTTTTTTGCTTTAGATAGTCATTTATTTATTTATGTGATATTTATCAGGTGTTTTATATATTCTAGGTGCTGGATATATCTTGGTGAATGACATAGCCCTGGTTCCTATGTTACAATCTAGTGAGGAAAACAGATAATAAACTAGCCAACAAATATATCATTATGACATCAGTGACTGTTGAGAAAGGACATGATCCATAAGATTCTTGAGGACAACAGGGATGCACATATTCTCCTGCCCTTCCCGCTATATTCTCCATCACCTCACATAATCTCACCCATGGATGTGTTTGCAGGCTATTCTGCTGTGCCTCTGATGCTGACCACAACCTCACCTCTTTCATTTCTAAGTGTGATCTCCAAACACAAGTCAGAATATACAGGGATACGCTGGAGGGAAGTGGGGAAGGATACAGGCTAGCACAAAGACAAGTACATTTAAATAGAAGACTCTGTATTCTAAACCTCTTCCTACAGGCTATGTGCTATGATGGTTTCTACCTTGTCTTTCTCCCTTCCCTTCCTTTCCCTTCCCTTCCCTTCCCTTCCCTTCCCTCCCCTCCCCTCCCTTCCCCTTCCCTTATCCTCTCCTCTCCTCTCCTCTTCTCTTCTGTTTTAAAAATGCTGGAGCCACCACCAAACTGATTTCATAGTCCCCTAAAGAGTCATGCCTCATGATTTAATATACTGTTCAGGATCCCTTATATCTATTCCATCTGGAAGGGTTAGGTCACATCTATGGAGTCTTGATTTAAAAACAAAAATAGCTATCTGCCTGTAAAGACTTATATTATCCCATTCAGAGATTGTGAAACAAGATGGTAATTTAATTACTTAATAGATTTTTTTCTTCCTGTTTCAGATATTATCTCACTCATTTTTATAGCGACTTTATGAGTTAGGTAGACAGACATTTATGAATTTCTGTATCTTTTAAAGATGAATAAACTGGGGGCGCCTGGGTGGCTTAGTCGGTTAAGCGTCCGACTTTCGCTTGGGTCATGATCTCGCGGTTCGTGGGTTCGAGCCCCGCGTCGGGCTCTGTGCTGACTGCCAGCTCAGAGCCTGGAGCCTGTTTCAGTCTGTGACTCCCTCTCTCTCTGACCCTCCCCTGCTCACGCTGTCTCTCTCTCTCAGAAATAAATAAAACATTGAAAAAATTTTAAAAAATTTAAAAAAATTAAAAAAAAAAGATGAATAAACTGAATCATAGACAGGTTGTGTGATTTTCTAATGTCACACAGATAGTGAATGAGCCTGATTTGGAAGCCAGATTCATTTCCATCTCTTTCCTACTTGCTTATCAAGAATGGTAGAATATTGCCTCAATCTGAGTATTCTGGATGAATAGTATTTATTAAAAAGATACAGATTCCTGGCTCCGTTCTGGTCTACAGAATCAGAATATCTAAAGCTGGACACAGGGATATGCAATTTTAAAAAGGTCCCACAGGAGCATCTGGGTAGCACAGTTGGTTACATGTCGACTTAGGCTCAGGTCATGATCTCACAGTTTGTAAGTTCCAGCCAGGCATCGTCGGGCTCTGTGCTGATTGATACCTCAGAGCCTGGAACCTCCTTCAGATTCTAAGTCTTCCCCTCTCTCTGTCCTTCCCATGCTCCTGATATGTCTCTTTCTCTCAAAAATAAATCTAAAAAAATAACTTAAAAAAATAAACTCAAAAAAAAAAGGGTCCCACAGGGAACTGGTATAGACCAAAGTAACTGAAACATTTCCCTAAGAGCTATATGAGGGGAAGGGGTGATAAGTGGGGAGGAAGGAAGGAAGGAAGGGGAGAAAGGCCAGGAGAAGGGCCAGGAGAAGGGGAAGGGAGAGGAGGAAGGAAGGGAGAAGGGAAGGGAAAGGGGAAGGGAAGGGAGGGAAGAAGGGAGAGGGTAGGGGAAAAGTAAGGCAGGAAGGGAAGGGAAAGAAAGGGAAGAGAAGAATAATGAAAGAGAAAAGTTAATGCCCGAACTTCTGGAGGTTTGAATAAGGGTTTCAATGTTTTATTTCAAAGGGATTTGAGGGAATATAAAAGTCAAATACAAATGAACATTGTACAATTATAGGTAAAGCAAGAACAAAGACTGAGTAACAGAAGAACTAAGCCTGCAAGAAAAGTCACTTGGCTTTGACTTGGACTGTAATTCTTCTAGCAGCTAAAATCAATTAAAACAGTGTTTTGAAAAGTTTTTAAATCTGATGGTATTAATTTGGTTCTAATTCTCCCAGCATCTGAGCAAAAGAAGAGATGTCTCTTGCATTTTTATTTTCTAAGTCAGAACTCAAGGGAACTGCTTATATATATGGTCAAAGTAAAGAGAAACTCTAGTAGTTTGGAAAGCACTTTCACGTCTCTTCCCCAACCCAGCATAATCATAGAACTGTGGTAACAAAACGAAAGGAGTACCTACTGCACATCATGCATGGTAAGTGGATTATCCTATTTAATATTCATGAAATTCTTAGGATGCATCTGCATCTTATGGGCAAGAAAACTCAAAGTTAGAGATTTTATGCAACTTTTCCAAAGACATACACAATAAGTGACAAAACAGGGCTTTGACATGGGATAGTTCACCTCCAGAGCCCATGTTCACCTGATTCTAAGGTAAATGAGCAGTGAAATAACAGTGATAGATAAGCAATAGCCCTATTGGGAGGGAGAAGTAAATTAAGGCTGAGAAAATGGAGAGAAGGAACACTATGTGAGAAAACCAGCAACCAAGCTGAATCAACAATTGTTTCCCAGGAAGCTGAAGAGGACTGCTTCTCTGCTGAGATGTAATTCCATTTGAGCCAATGGAGGCCATATCTCATCTTTGGCTCCCAGTAATAATTCTTCAGGTAACAGTCATGCTAACTAATAGAGGTTTGGGTTTCTTTAAGAATATAAAGAAACTCAAACAGTACCACCAACTATAAAAGGTGGAACATGGGACTCTGTCATTATTTAAACTTTGATAGGCTCATAAATTAATTATCTCCACCAATCAGTGGATTCACTGGCATTAGCTAGTCAGACAAGACTATATGAACAATATCACTTGAAAAGTCTTTTATTTTAGACAAAGTGTATTTTTAAAAAAATCCCTACTATTGTCTTCATGATAAATTTCTGAGATTTCTAAGTTCACTAGATGTCTTTGAGGTTGACAATTATTTTGGGGTAGACTTGAGCAGGTTAACACATTTAAATATTTATTATGTGATAATTAGTGTGTAATTAAACAATGTGAGGTATTTTTAATATATATTGAAGGCTAGGGAGTTTTCATAGCCTTTTGTAAACTCAGCCTCCTCTTTTATAAATAATTTGGACTCCTAGATTTGCCTCACAAGCCTGAGGCCTGAAAGTAAGCCTGACATTATAAGATGGTCTGTTTGAGTTTTATGATGCAAACCGATAAAGTCCTTGGCAGATATTAATGCCTTATATATAAAATCAGTCTTATGCACAATGTTTTATACTACATACACTGGTATTTTTGTTAACTTTGGATTATTCACACTAGACAAATATATACAATAATATATTCTCTGTGAAGCACTTAGCAATCAATACTCAGCACTTAATAAGTGCTAGAAATGTTTCTCTCTCTTCCTCCTTTCCAAACTAGAACTTCCCTATTGGATAACTTATACCTGTCTCTATGCTTTGTGCTTCTCTTTTAGCCCACATTCATACTTTCTTCCCCACATTGCCTTTATCTACAAAGATGAGATAGTTTGAAGTTGCTTTCTGGCAAAGAGAGGTCAAAAGAGAAAATACTAATTGTAATTATATTCCTTAGGTACAAAAATAAAAAAGTATTTTCTGTGTTTGCTCTGTAGATAAAGATGGCTATGATCCCTGCTGGTCACATGAGTCAGCAGAAGAAATATCACCCAATCCATTCCTATCTTAAAATAGTAGTAATCCTAAGCTCCTTGAGAGACTGGAATAGAAAGTAAGCCATAACATGTAGACTCTCTCTGAAAGGACTCTTTGGGATGCTTTACATGATTAGACATTGTGAGCTATTCTATTCTATTCCGAAAGCAAACAATGTTCTGTTAGTGACCGACTAGAAATAATTCTTTATTTCTTTTGTGAGAGTTTGGTTGTGTTTCAGATGCTGTCTCTCTGTTCCAAGTACCATCTACTGCTGCCTGCTTTATGTTTTCTCTGTTGTTTTTGGTAAGATAAGCACCACAGTCAGAATGGCACCATGCTGCTGAAGCTGACAGCAAGCACTTTTGGTGGTCCTCAGAAAGCAGCAGCACTTTGTTTTGTGTTTAATGCCTAAGATGTGGAATCTGCCGAGGCACCTGTCATTTTATACAACTCTCTAATCTTCCTCTTTATTAGCTGTCTGGCAACATTATCACACTGACTGCTTGGTTTAAATCTTATTCACTCTTGTAATATAAAAAGACAAGAGAATGTCCCTGAAGATAGAAACTTAGTCTCTTGTACTATAGACAGTTACTTTTTTTTCAATGTAATTTTCCCTGAAACAAAAATTCTTTTATATTTCCACAGGAAAAGAGACTATCTCTTTTCCTAAGTAAATATTTTGCATAACAATTGTCCAGATGTGCAAGATGCCTACTAAAGCTTTCTCTATTTAATGACTAATCCTTTAGATCAGTTGTTTAAAAAGGCATATGCTGTAGTATATATTCTCATTCATTTACTTATTTATTTTATTCATTCAGACAACAGTTATTGGCTCTTGCTATGAATCACGTACTATGCTGGGTTTCGTGAATACCAAAAAGAATAGCATGCTTTTGGGACAACAAGTAGGGGAGATAAACTCACAAAGACATGAGACACAACATGTTGAGTGTTATGATAGAAGTAAAAGCCAAATGTCCTGGAAATGCAGAGGGATTTCTGTCTAGTTTTGAATGGGGGAGTGTGAAGAGATTTCATGTAGGAGGAGGAGATATTTGAGTTCACCTAGTCACTGTGTACCAGAAAGGAAATAAGAGGGGACAGTCTCAGTAGAAAAGATCTGAAGAGCTTAATTTGGCTGGGACAAGGGGAGCTTGGTAGGGAAGACCAGGACAGGAGACTGGATGTGTCATTTGGCCTAGAATGTAAAAAGTTAATTGGAACTGATTAGCTGGAATTAATTGCCTAGGTACTGGATGGCCAATAGATATATGTCTCAAACCTAAGAGTTGGATCTGGGCTGCAGAGGCAGTCACTATAATACAAGAACAGTCACTACCAGAAAGCAAATCTGCAACATCCTATGATTCAAGATCCTGGAGCCACATTTCTGTCCTGAAAAGGAGCTCCACCTGGTCTGGGTGAAAGTTGATCACAGAGGTGGCAGCTGAGGAGAAAAAGAACAGTTGATGGGGTTTGGGAGAAAGTCAAGCTGGGGAGGTGAGAGAGAAAAGGAGGCCATATTAAGTTTCTCCATCTCTTTGGAGGTTTAACCTTCCCCATTCAGAATTAAAGAATAAGAACAAGAGCTAGGAAGTACAAAGTTCTGCCTGTCATGGATCCCTTTTGTTTTTTCCCTCCTCTTCTTCCCATAGGGAATATACCTAGTTTGAGGCTAGCCCAGGACCTAAGAGGCAGAGAGAGGAGGGAAAGGGTGTTCCTGGAAAGAGGATATATACAGGTCTGACTGTATGTGCTTAGGGGTCCAGAGTAAAAAGCGAGCCCAGAACTCGACCTTTCCCAGAAGGGCAGTGCAGCTTTTTAATGAGATGTTGGAGCTTTTCCCTTACTTTTATTGGGTCTCTGAACTTTTCACAATGTTAAATATGGGGTCAAATTTGGCTCCAATTGTTGTAATTCTTTACATTTTTCTTACTTCTGAAAGCAGTCAAAGCCTGTTGTTTTCTCTTGCAATCTCTGCACTAACTACAGCTTGCTTCCCTGGTGGTCTTCGCATTTCTGGAGTAGAAACAGGGCATAGCATAATATAGTTTATAAGAAAGAAGAACCTGAAACATAACTGGTTGACCTCCCAGTGCTAGCGTTTCCTCTATATTTCATCCATTACATGATCATCTGGCTGTTTGTAAGACTACTTGCGAGGAACTCACAAGCTACCTGTGCCCTGGCACAGCCATGTTTTACAATAATGTTTCTCCTTATACTGAGCTGGATACATTTCCTTCAGCCTTCTGGTTTCTCATATTATCACTTAGGCTTAATCACATCTCTCTTCCACATCAGACTCCTTTTGAGATTTGAAAACAGCTAACATATTTTGCAGCTCCTTCAAGAGGGAAATGGAAATGACTGTTGGCCGACTCACTCATCAGATATTAAAAGCTGGGATCATTCACGTGAATTAGCTTCTTTATGAGGAAAATAAAAATGAAACCCAATATTTAAGAAAACCAGAAGAAAAAAAAAACAACAATAAAAGAGGAAATGGCAAGGTCAAGATTTAGAACTAGAATAAATTACAAATTATTTATGTTTAAAAATATATTTACACTTAGCTTTTAGTTTTATGAAGGTAATATAGCTTCAGAGTTTAAAAAGCCAGGTAATGGAATTACTATAGTAATAACATACTAATAATGATCACCTTCCTCATCACCTGATTCAATTAGAAGTGAGTCCATTGCTCAGCCCTCTCTGAAGACTGCCTCTGTCTAACTAATAGTATTATTTGCATCCATACCTCTCTTTATTGCTGGGTACACACACACACACACACACACATGTACATGTGCTGTATTTGTATTATGTATTCAAATACAGAATATATGTGGCTAGGACAAAATTTGCTAACATTTGAACACACTTAGCATGTCTACAATCTGCTAATTCTCAAGATTCAAATTCTGGATGTCTTTTTGACTTATTAGGCTTATTTATTTGGTATGTTAAGTTACTCGGAAAGCACTGTCAAACCAATAATGATAAGCCTTAGGTTGCCTTAGCTTTTTAATTTCTCTCATTAGAAAACCCGGAATATATGTCAACATAAAATCAGAGAGGTTGGAGGGACAGAGGATAGGTTTTATGCAGAGAGACTAGGGTTGAACTACAAATGTTCTATAAATGAACTGTAAAATGTTGGAAAAAAACGGAGAGAGAGAAAGAGAGATACACGACAAAACCTGCAAGAACTAGTGCTTAAGGGGAATTTAATGGTTTGACATATGATAAGATTTGAAACACTGCATTGTGAATACATTGATAGAGAGGGAAAGACAATTGTGAAAATGGTTGCTATCTGATCACCTTAAGTCATCTTTTAAAGAGCCAAATGAATACTGGAATTTCCCTTTAATTAATAATCATCATCTAATCAGTGTTTCTGTGAATGACACTCAATACAGAAGAGGAAAAAGATAGGTAATTTATAGCCTTCTGCATTTGTGGTGCTCAAATCTACAGATAACGCTCCCAGAGTGAAAATATTAAACAGCGCTGACATGGAAATAAGAGCTATATCCTATTTTCAAATACACAGTAAGGACAAAAGGAAATTAGATTCAGAATCTGTAATAAAAAGGAAATTAGGTTTTTTTATTTGTAGCCTTTCATCTGTGTTTTTTAAAAAAGAGTCCATTAATATTTAGCCTCCAGACCCTCCTTGCTATCTGCTAAAGAGATAAACATACATTCATATTTTCAATTGGTCTTCTCTTTCCTCACTGGCACTTCTAATGGTTTAGTTTGCAAATCATTAAAACCAAGTCATCCAAGCTAAATGAAATGTTTAAATATTATTTTTTGACCACCCCCCTCATATTCTAATATATACATTAGATACACACACACACACAGACACACACACACACAGACACACACACACAGACACACACACACACACATACACACACAAGCACATACTATGACAATGAGTTGATTTTGATCTATTTACTATTTCTCCATTCCCATAGCAGAGTTGGCAAAAACAAAACAAAAGAGAATTCATCCCCAAACCCAATAATATTTGTTTGCTTTCTGGTCACCTTCAGTGATTTTTATGTTTATTTTTCTGTGTCTTCTACAAATGTCAGTGGAGTTCACTGAGCTGGAAGACAGGTAGGGGTTCTTGAAAAGGTTTAGAACAAAATAAACTGTACAATATTTATTTAGAACCCCACAAATATGATAAAAACACAAAGAAATAGTAGCCATGAACTCTCCCCTTATGGAATTCATGATATAGTCAGGGAAGTGAGATGGTTTGAGGAGCACCTAAGAGTAGAAGAGATAAGTAACAATTTTAGTCCACAGGATGGTATCAAATGCCGAGTTTCAGAAATAGTTTCCATTTGGAACAAAAGAGCTTCCTATCTTCTTTACCAAGAAGTCTGGGATGGCTGGTGGTAAGGAAGGAGTCAAGCAATGTGATTGTGTTCCCTATTTTGTCATTAGTGAACTCAGTGACTTAAAAGAGTTGCTTAATTTCTGTGGGCCTGAATTTCATTATCTGAAAAAAGATTAAAATGAGTAATAGTTGAAGAATTTTTTAGACCTAAAAATCTGTACTGTGACTCCTTTTCATGAAAAAGGCATGAGTACACCAACAGTAGCTAATGCAAGCCATAAGAAAAGTCTACATACAGCAGATGTAAGTGATAGAGCATCTATCAGTAGGGGTAGATTGGGTGTCTGAGGCAGGTTCAGAAATGAGGCACTTCAATCAAATATGTAAATATTTCCTGGAGGTGGTTCTGGAGTCACCAATGTGCATATTTTTTTTCTTTTTATTTCTCCTTAACCACTGGACTTTCACAAGATTAGAGATCATAAAGTTTTACCATTTGTCCATGGAATCCAGTGTAGGAACCATAATCTCATTTCAACTGGTAATGTTACAGATCTTTACAGATGAGATATCTTGTCATTGCAGAGCTATACTCCCCTTTCATCCAAATGTGTTTATATATAAATTCAGTGTGGAATCTTGCTATCTCAGAGGCCAGATTAAAAACTTTTAGTACCATCCTGCACTGCTGGGACTACGATATTCCTGGCAATTTCTATGAGACTAAATTAGAAATGTCATTTTCTCCAACGGATCAGAAAGAGTTCCTTCCCTATAAAAAGTCTAAGTTTAACCTGTATACATACTTTCCAGAATATGTATCAAAATGAATCTTGGGGCTTGGGTGTGAAGCTGGCAAATTTCTCTTCATTATGTCATCCATCTAGTGGACTTTGGAGTGTCTGTTGCATCTCTAAGGGAGACTGAACAAAGTGCAATCTTTTCACTCAGACCTCTTGCCTTTGGGCTCACCATGAACTCCAGCACTGAGAGGCTACTGTTGGATGATCTTTGTATATTGGTGACCTAGTGTGAGGTCACCAGCCAGTCTAGTTGAGGGAAGGCTGACTTTCCTCGTCTACCTTGACATAAATTGACAATGCATACACACAGAACTACAGATCTCATCAAGAAGAGGGGTCTCCAGTTCCATCAGTTTCTATTGTTCTTCTATTCTGTCCTTCAGATTGCTAGGCATTTTATGGCTATGGAAGAATGATTCCCAATCTTTCCTCAATTTTTTGTCTCTCCCACCAATCTGCAACTTTTCCTCTCTCCACCAGGCCTCATCACCATGAGTGAAGGGACTCTGCACACAAAGGCACGGACAATGCTAGTTTCTGTATGAGCAAGATTTGAAAGATGGTACCAAACCTCTCCTTCAAAGCATTGACTCCTTCCTTATTACTATTGTTTCTCTTCTTCCCACAGCAACCACTCAAATTGCTTATTTCCTCACCTGGATATTTATCAAAATCTTACATTCAGAAAAAGAGTAGATGTGGTTTGCCACAACTATGTCACAGTTCAGTGGGCAATCCCAGGTTATCTGTATTTTCACATGGAACAAAGTTGACCATATAACGAATATATCCCTGATGGTGAAACATTAAAGATCAAGTGCATGAGAAAAGTTTAAATCAGAGAAGTAAAGATGCTGCCTGCCTTTAATAATAACGTTTTACAATACCAATAATGGAACACAGTAGTAATGGTAACTATCATTTACTGCATTCTTACAATATGGCAAAATGATCTGCAGATACATCATTTCATTATTCCCTAACAACCTTATGAAGTAAGGACTCTTATTTCTCTCATTTTACAACAAGTGAAATCCAGTATTAGAGATGTTAATAAGCTCACCCAACACACAAACAGTAGATGGGTAAACAGGATTCAAACTCAGGCAATTCGATTCTAGAGCCGAACATCTCAACTACCACTCACTGCCTCCCAATAAGTATTATAATTAAAGAGATTGATGGCTGATATAATTTAGACTATTTTAATTTAGATTAAATTAAATTAGATCGGCAGACAGACACTAGAGTCTCTTCCCAATTATGACAGTTAAGTTTCTGAAAACACCTCTGATTACAGAATTTTCTACTGAAGACCTCAAGACCTTATTTTTTTAATGAGTTTGGAGAAATCAAAGACAATAAGGGAATAACTGAGAAAGCCTTTTAAGTAAGTATACTGAAAATAAGTAAATAATACATACTTACATATATACATACATAAATACATTAAAAAAATAAAGCATACTAATGTTCATTCAAATGGAACAATAAAACAGCCTGCCAAATTAAAATAATATTTATTCATTTTAATGTTAGGACTACTCTACTATCAAATTTCTACTTAGTAACCCTTGGTCAGCTGAAAATTTTCAGCCTCTGTTTCTCATGAAGTTTGCTTCAATTTACCACTGTCGTTCTTACAAAGAGCCATTTCTTTCTTTCTTTTTTTTTAATGGTTTATTGTCAAGTTGGTTTCCATATAACACCCAGTGCTCATCTCAACAAGTGCCTTCCTCCATGCCCATCACCCCCCATCCCCTTCCCCCCTGCCCCCATCAATCCTCTGTTTGTTCCCAGCATTCAAGAGTCTTTCATGGCTTGCCTCCCTCCCTCTCCCACAACTATTCTCCCCCCTGCTTCTCACCCATGGTCCTCCATTAAGTTCCTCCTAATCCTCCTATATGTGAAAACATGTGGTATCTGTCCTTCTCGACCTGACTTATTTCGCTCAGCATAACACCTTCAAGGTCCATCCATGTTGCTACACATGGCCAGATTTCATTCTTTCTCATTGCCATGTAGTATTCCATGGTATAGATAAACCACATCTTCTTGATCCATTCATCAGTTGATGGACACTTGAGCTCTTTCCATGTTTTGGCTATTGTTGAGAGTGCTGCTATGAACATTGGGGTACATGTGCCCTATGCATCAGACTCCTGTGTCCCCTGGGTAAATTCCTAGGAGTACTATTGCTGGGTCCTAGGGGAATTCTATTGTTAATTTTTGAGGAATCTCCACACTGTCGTCCTGAGGGGCTGCACCAGTTTACATTCCCACCAGCAGTGTAGGAGAGTGCCCATTTCTCCACATCCTCGCCAGCATCTAGAGTCCTCTGATTTGCTCATTTTAGCCACTCTGACCGGCGTGAGGTGGTATCTGAGTGTGGTTTTGATTTGTATTTCCCTGATGAAGAGGGATACTGAGCATCGTTTCATGTGTTTGTTTGTCATCTGGATGTTCTTTTTGGAGAAGTGTCTGTTCATATCTTCTGCCCATTTCTTCACTGGATTGTTTATTTTTCATGTGTGGAGTTTGGTGAGTTCCTTATAGATTTTGGATACTAGCCCTTTTTCTGATATGTCATTTGCAACTGCCTTTGAGCCATTTCATGTGCATGTGGAATGCTTTGTTCTTTTTTAAAATATACAGTGTAACACATCTATCTTGGTCAGAAAGTCTTAAGGTTGCTAGCAAGGTAAAAGGAAAGAATTGTATACTAGAATTTTGAGGAAGGGATATTATAGGCTACTCTATATGGATATGCCTTTCAACTATGTGATGGCAATCTACATATAATCATATGTATCGCACAACAGTTATGTAGAGAAGAGTCTTTTCCTTGTTCACACTGATTTCCTTCTTTACCCCAATTATTTGGAAGTAGATGATATCTGAACACCTATTAGCTGAGCAATATCATGGAAACATTGCTCTTTTATCAAATACAGCAATCTAAGTTGAAGGCCTGTGATAACAGGTAAAAGTTTATTGCCAGAGATGGAGAGAAGTGTTGGAAGGAGGTGTGGGGTTGGGAATAAGGTGAGCCAAATTAAGTATTAACAGTGGAAAATCTGATGGTGGGGCTTATATACAATATGTACATACTAAGTATTCACTGAAAAAATACAATGGTAAATGGATGGAATAATGGATTAATGGGTGAATAGATAAATGGATGGAGGAGGTAGAAAAATATTGAATATTTCCAACATTACAATTCATGCATTATATTTGATTGCTATTTTGCATTCTGTTACAATCTCTGTTGTACTTTTCCATCCAAGAGTGAGAAAAATAAAAACATAATGTCCTCTAATAACTGTCTGTGAGAAGCTAAGGATGTATTTTGCTTTGCTTCTTTTATACTGTTTCATATTAACGAGAGGTTTTAAAACATCATGAAAAGTACCAACCTTGAAAGCTGCATTTTGTTTTTCTCATCTCACCTATAAAAATAAAAAAGACAAGAAAAAAAAGGAGATTTAAGTGAAATCCAATTAAGGCAACACAGCAGTAAAAAGAACATTAAAAAAAAAAACTTTTACCCATTTTCGTTTGACAAAGAAGACACATTTAACTGTGAAGAGAGAAATACTCTGATAAAACTTTTTCTCCCCCTAAATAGTTTTTTAAAAATATATTTTGTGCTTTTTGTATTTTGTGATAGTTGCTTTTTAAAATTTTGGAAGGGACAGCAATTATGAGTGACAATAAGTAAAAATACAGAGGTATATTTAATAAAAATGATAAAACTAAATTGCATATAAGGATAAAATATACTGGCATCAATTAATCAACCTATGGAAATTTGCCATCATGATAAGATTTTTTGATCAATTCAGACAAGAGTATTTTAAGAGGCTATTACAATTTATTCTCAGATTCTGTATTTTTATTCTTGAATGCTGATGAGAACAAAAGCTTTTGCTTCTTCTCCCTCTTTACTCCCGCAATAATCTGTTCTCCCTTATGGACCAAGTGATTATTGCGTTGTTTATAATAACTGTTCTACATTCCTTATGGAAATTGTAATTATGATGCTGAATATTCAAACTGCAAGCCATTTTTCTCAGGGAAATTATAATTATGATAATGCAGTATTTACCCAACCAATGTTTTCTAGTCATTGTTCTCTTTAAAGAATGAGGAGGTAAGAGAAAAAGCACTGAAATAAAACATCCTGTTGGGATCTCAGATATGTATTCTAGAAAATAATAATAATAATAATAAATAACAACAATAGCTAATAATTGTTATATGGCAGGTGTGGCATAATCAGGCTGACATGTATAGGACATATGTATGTATTATAGGCAGGCATATGTGAATTACACGTTTCCTATTTAACCTTCTTCACACTGAGCCCATGAGGTAAGTAATATTACTATCCCAATTCTATCCCATATTCTACTCAATATGAAATATTGAGTAATTTACTTAATATCATACAGCTAATAAATGGAGTAAGGTTTAAACCCAGGTCTGTCAGACTTGAAATTCTATTTATGAATTCATTGTTAAAAGCCTCTGTTTCATTCACTGGTATCAGTGCACACTGGTGAATTGATTCTCCTAAAGTCTCTCTTTTCTAAAATCAGTGTTTCTCAGTCTGAATGCAGTACAGTCTGCTCCCTGGCATATAGACACTGGCTATAACCCTTAGTCCCCCCAAAAGGAATTTCTTACCCTTCCCCCAAGAATGAAATAAACCTCTGTGCAGAGTGAAATTCAATGCCGTCTTTTTGAAGGACAATATGGCATTATTCAGTAAGATTGAAATTTTTCATGCCCTGACGCAGAGTTGCACTTCTAGAATTTATGTTAGAGGTATACGAGTACTCATTACAGCTTTGTTTTAAACAGTATAAACATATAGAAGCAGCCTGAATGTCTCCCAAATACTTTATGCTACAAGAGAATACAATAGGATATTTAAGTTATTAAAAAGCCGGTTCACATTATGTGTCCTGGAAAAATGCCCAGAAAACACTTTTAAGTTAAAAGAGCAAGTTGTGAAAACAATCTAGATAATATGATTCTGTCTTTGTTAAAATATACATGTTTGTGTATATGTAACATCTGATTTCACATAGAAAATATCTAGGGAATCGATACTAAATACTTAAACTAGTTATCTTTTAGTAATTAGTTGAAGAGGGAATGTTGCCCCATAATTAATGAGTTCTCAGTGCTTGAAATGTTTATAGCAAACATGCATTTTTTTTTTTGATACTCAGAAAATAAATTTTTAAGAATAGAAAAAGATAGAATCAAGGACACCCCAAAATAAAAACAAACACAGTATTTCAAAAAGAAAGCCAGAAAAACAAATAAAGGAAAATCTAATGTCAATCACTTCAAAATATTAATAAGTGAGCCCCTAGGTATGATGGGAACTGGGTCTCTTCCTAACTTCTCTCATCTGCTTTCCTTTCCTCCACTTTGCCAGATCTCTACAACCAGGGCAGCAGACAAGGATGGAGACCCTATCCTTTCCTTCTTAGGAAATCAGCAGTGGTTTAGGACTTTTTCAATATTAACAAACAGTACCTGAGTACCTACCATATACAAGTACTTTACAGACATGTTTTTAAATTCCATAATTGCAAGACAGGTGTTTTTATTTTTGGTTTTATACATGAGGAAAA
This sequence comes from Proteles cristata cristata, assembly GCA_017311185.1. Lineage (NCBI taxonomy): Eukaryota > Metazoa > Chordata > Mammalia > Carnivora > Hyaenidae > Proteles > Proteles cristata. Next base: position 141,029 of record JAESUZ010004312.1, read on the forward strand.
TTAGGATCATTGAAATAATTTATTATTTACCCAAAGAGCCCAAGTTGGTCTGTGTTCTCTCTCTCAGATCTCTCTCTCTCTCTCTCTCTTTTTTTTAATTTGGTGTTAGCCAGGCTTGATCAAAACAGAAAATAAATTTTAAAAAACTAAGAAATTAAACAAAACAGGAAATAAAAGACAAGAACAAAAATATATAAATTGGTGGTTACTTTTTTAGCAGACTACATTCTTTCCACCTGTTTACTATCTTAAGCAGCTTGAAGATTTCCTATATCTGTTCTTGGTTCTCTTCTCAGCTTTACTCTCTGATACCCTACCCAAAGGGTTTCATTGCCTTCTCTCATTTCTTTTTTAAGCCTAAGAATAACCTCCCCCTTGTTCTTTCAGTGGAACACATTTATTTCATGTATAGGCCACACAATGAATATTTCTGTTCTCCCACACATGGAAAGGTTGATGGTAACAATAGGGGTCAATGTCAAGCCTCAATTTCAGCACTAGCCCTCAGGAAGACCTACCACCACTTGATGGAAAGCTGATTATGACACTGGACTTCCACCTAAGAAGGCACAGTGATTCATTTTCACTAAAACTGAAGCAAATTCCAAATATGGGTTTGCTTACTTGCCTGCAGACTGTTCAGCACCTTAATCTGAGAACTTATAGAGTGTCTGATGCATCAGTACATGATCCTCCATAGTATCACCCAGTGGAAATACTCTGAACTTCAGCAGTGAGCACAAGTTCATGGGATCTACTCATCTCAACACATACAGCATGACACAGAAGCCCTGGCCTGACAGTCCTGGAGAATACCCTTTTGACAGTACAGCTGAAACACCACTGTGAAGATGGTATCCTGCAGTGATGTGGTGTCACCAGAAGCATATGATAAATATTCCAAATCAAGACTTTTATTCAGTGCTTCATCCTCAGTAGACAGAATGAATAGATGGGTCCAGGAACCAAGTGGAGGAAGTAAAAGTGGTTGAATTTAGCATCACTCCCAGTGGCCTAAGTGGGGAATTGGTGATTCCTGTTTCCACAAATTTAGCATCTGGATCTAGAGATCCTGATTTTCAGAAGGAGGATGCTTCCATGAGGGGACATACTAGGAGTCCTATTAAACTTTGAAATATATTTTGTATCCAATCACTTTGGAAATCCTGTGTCAGATGTCTGGCAACAAGAAGAGCCACCATATTGGCAGGGTAACTGACTATCATGACAAAGTAGAGCTGCTGTCCTACAACAAGGTCACGGAAGAGCTTCTGGTATCCAGGTGGTTCATAGAGCATTTTCTAGTATTTTCTTGCCTATTTTTGATAGTAAATGGACAAGCAGAGCAGTCATGACCTATGGGAATACTGAGGAGATTCAGACCCCTCAGGAATGGTCTGTGCCAGCCCACAAGGTAAACTACATATATCAGTAGAGGTACTGACTGAGGAAGAAGGGATTCTAGAACTGTTATCAGAAGAGAGAAGACAATATGTATCAGTTTGGGCCTTGAGAATAGCTGCGCTGACAGGGGGTGTGGTCCCCATTAATCTTCCTCTTGGAAGTTTTCTCATGAAAGGTGACCTGCTAAGGGCTTCTGGAGGAAGTGTTTCCAATCAGAATATATTTATTACATGAAGCAAGAAAAGCCAAGTGTCACAAGGAGTAAACACAGTAGATGCTGCAGGACATCACCCACCTCTGCCCTCAGGACAAGGAGTCATTTCCCAGTTGCCAGAAGTGTTGGCCTCCCATGGCTCACAGCTTACTCCCTCTCTAGAGATTTTTCTCCTTCTACCAAAGGGAACTAATATACTCAAATTATTCACCCTCCCACAGGCAAGTCACATCTAATGACTCATCAATATAAGAGTACAAACACCAACCCCCCTTTTCTTTATTTGGGACACCTCCAATAATGTTGATCCCAAGTATATTCCCCAGAAAACTTCCTGCATAAAAGTTTTCATCACAGGGGCACCTGGGTGGCTTAGTCAGTTAAGCATCTGACTCTTGATTTCTGCTCAGGTCATGATCTCATGGTTAATGGTATCAAGCCCCGCATCTGGCTCTGCGCTGACAATGTGGAGTCTACTTGGGATTCTCTCTCTCATTCTCCCTCTGCCTTTCCCCTGCTCATGGGCGCTCTCTCTCTCTCTCTCTCTCTCTCTCTTTCTCTGCTCTCTCTCTCTCAAAATAAATAAACTGAACAACAACAAAAAGCCCAACACTTCCCTTTTAGGCACATGCTCTCTCTCTTACTCTCACTCAGGAAAATTGACCTAAAGAAAGATTACAAAACTCAGAAGACTTGACGCTGAGCACTGAACATAGATATGATTGCCTCTTAAGCCCATATCATATCCATGATATCTTCCTGTTTCCCATAAATAATAGTTTCATTTAATTTTCAACATATATTTGTTTAGGCAGTAAACACAGTCAATAATGATATGTTTAAGCTTGTAAGCAGAAAGCATTCTTCAGTGTTACACAGTATCTACAATTATGCTACCATAGGATTAAACTAATGTATTTACACCTCTTGAAGTCCAGACTGAGATAAATTAGTACACATGTATACACACACACACTAATTTATATTATATTAAAATATATATGTTCATGTCTCTGCATATTTGCATATATATCTGTATTTATGTTAGAAAACAAATCTTGAGATGAATTTCAAGGTTAATTTGGCCAAAATCCCTAGTTATGTTAGCCTATTTTATTTTCTTTTTAATTTTTAATGTTTATTTATATTTTGAGAGAGAGAGAGACAGAGAGAGAGAGAGCGCGCAAGCAGAGGAGGTGCAGAGATACAGGGACCAAATCTGAAGGAGGCTTCAGGCTTTGAACTGTCAGCACAGCAACCAATGAGGGGCTTGAACTCATGATCTGCAAGATCATGACCAGAGCCGTAGTTAGACACCTAACCGACTGAGCCACCGAGCCACCCCAATGCTAGACTTGTTCTTTGTTTTCAAAGAACAAAATCATACTTTTAATCATACCATTTTTCTAGGAAAAATTCAAGACTTCTCTGCTGCAGAAAACTTAAAAGATTAGTTATGGAACAAAAGCTTACATTTGCTACCATAAATGTAAGGATTTTATCAAGCATGAAATGTATTCAGAACGATTCACGGTCCAGTAAAATATTACTTCAGGCAGCCTTTACAATCAGAACACACAAGCTACCTAATTCTCTGCAGTTCTGGGAGAATGCAGTTAGGATTTTACAACCAGTGAACAGAGTAACTCAGTGGTCACCATGTCTCTGTAGTCTCTTTTCTGCAAATCACTGTACCTCTTCACTTTGTTTCTGAAGACATTCTGCATCACAAATTCCTTTACCTCATTTACCAACTCTTAGGATTAGATCAGATCACTACCCTCTTCTGTCTAAATGTATGTTGGCATCTTTAGTTTACTCATGCTCTCTGACCATGATACTTCATTACAGGCTCCACAGGATAAATAAACACAGGTGTTAGATTGTATTCCTCTGACACAAAACTGAGAATAGAAAATTTCAAGAAACTGGCCAGAAAGAGGGAAGAAAAGAGTGGTTACACAGAGAAGAAGGCTTCCTAACTTTAGTTTTATCTTACTCATCTTTGGTTATTGGACAAAGTACTATTACATTATTTCATTGGGGACTAGGTTTGAAGAAAGTCTGAAATATTTGAGGGATGTGAAAAGTTTCAACTTGTGATAACTGGGATTGGATACTCCCTCACAGGACTGCACTGCACATCCTCTATGGAGATGTGGGTCAATAAATCAAAGCACAGGAAACATTTTCAAAGAAGCATGAAGCTAATGAATTGGACATTTTGCTAAGAATGAGAAGGTTTTATACACAGCTCTCCACCCAGTGAACTTTAAGTTAAAGACATACAGACTTCCAGAAACACCTCTACAAGACCATTGTTCACCTAGTGATTGATAATTCTGTAGAAATGTACAGTCAGTCATTATAAATGTATTCTGGGGCCATTCATTATTCTTAAGGAAAGTCATTAACATGTAAACCTGTAAACCTCAGGAAGACAGCAACATGGATTTAAATCAGTTCATTAATCATTATAATTGGGGTTGTGGAGGATACAAAGATATTCATGACCTACTCACAAGGAGCTTACCTTGACTTATAAGGCCAGTACAGCTAGTATTCTCTCAAACTTGCAATAGCAAGTGACTACTCAGTTTCTAATGAGTAATATTTTGGGGTTCATGGAAGAGAGTTAACTTTTGCCCATGACACCTAGAATGAGCACAGCTGAGTGAATATCAGTACAGAAAGGAACATGTTATCCTACACTTAACATCATGGTGTTACATATAAAAACACAGACCAGCAAACAGATAAAGACTTCCATATAAAAGCATGGAGTTTACTTTGTAACCCCAAGGTCTCCCCAGGACAGAACATATCAGAGTGGAAAATGATGTCCTAAGAATTTAATGTTGATGCATTTTTTAAAAGAATATTTAAAATTAAATAACAGAGAGCGGTTGGGGAAATGTGTGAATTTGCAGGGCAGAGCCAGAGAAATGGTTTGGAGATGAGGAGGCAGTTTATAAGAACTGTTGAAGTGGCACTTGCCAGAGAGTAAAGGCAGGTTTGTTTTCTGTCTGTCTGCAAGTAGAACCCAAGCTAACTAAAGTGAAACCGTGCCTTCCTACAACTCTGGGGAAGCAGTATGCCTTAAAAAGTACTGGACAAGGAAGCAGGAGGCCAGGGTTTAGTCTGTGTCCTGCCTCCAAAGAGTTATCTGTTATAGGGCAATGTTTTTCTTCAACCTGAGGTACAAGTTAAGTCTCAAGAGACAAACTAAGCACAGGGAAGTTGTACAGCTTGACATATTCTAAATAAGTGACAGCTAGTAAGGTGTATCCAAGCCAGCAACCCAAGGGGGAATCTAAAGAAATACTGAGAAAGACAAAACATAAATGGAAAGACAAAGGAGAAGGAATAGAATCAAAACATGCACCTGAAGCAAATGTCAGGGAACATATGGAATACTGACTTAATCCTACAATAGGTGAATGTTTGGATACACGAGGCAGATCCTAGAGATCATATGACACAGGAAGACATGTGGATTTGTATTGATTGCTCAGGAATCACATGGTGTATCTGTGGCCCGATGTCAAGTCAGACTGTCAGCAATGTGCAAAGAGGACATCTCTCTTTTGTTCCACAGTAAATGGCACATGGTAAGCACTCAATACGTATCTTAGAATGAGTGAATGGTGCATGTGTGAGTAGATGAGAAAAAAGGGATAGGACTAAATGGGATAAATATAGCAAATAACTGAGTGATGAACTGAAAGTAACAACATGCATTTGACGAATATCATTGGTTATAAAAGCACTGGCTGAGGGGCGCCTGGGTGGCTTAGTCGGTTAAGCATCCGACTTTCGCTTAGGTCATGATCTCGTGGTTCGTGGGTTCGAGCCCTGCATCGGGCTCTGTGCTGACTGCCAGCTCAGAGCCTGGAGCCTGCTTCAGTCTGTGACTCCCTCTCTCTCTGACCCTCCCCTGCTCACGCTGTCTCTCTCTCTCTCTCCTAGAAATAAATAAAAACATTTAAAAAAAATTAAAAAAAAAAAAAAAGCACTGGCTGAAAAATCAGGGAGCCACGGTGTCATTACAGGTGTCTTATAATTTTTAAACTAGCCCTTAACATTATTCAGTCTTTTAAAATAAAATAAGAAAGCAATATAATGAAAAACATGAGATTCTTTATTTGGTCCTCTCCCCTCTGGCCTGCCAAATAACCACTCCCCACTACGTTAATTAACAGAGAGTGATTTAGACAAGAATATAGAATGGAAGTATTACTTTTGAATCAATAGGAAATGTGATGTGTCTCCCACACACTTTAATGCTATCTTAGGCTTTGTTATTACACCTACAGTATATAAAGGAAGGTAGGAAATGAACCTGCTTTAGTGTTCAGTTGTCATATCAATAGGGAGCATTGCTTTTGTTTTGAAAACTAGATTTTATGAGATCCACAAACAAATGGAACATAATTTGGGAGAAAGGCTGAGTTAGTGAAGAAATTCAAAATAATATAAGGAATGGCTGAAGGAATTGAACATGATCCAGGGAAGCATGCAAATTGTTTTGGAACATCTGAATAAGAGTCATAAAATTTTAGCTGGAGAGATTTGAAGTAACATGATGAAGAATACTAAAAACTGCCTCAAGATGGCTTTTATTGCCTGAAGACAAGGGCTGGCAAACTACAGGCTGCCTAATCCAGCCCCACTCTTTATGTTCTTTATATATTGTTTATGTTGGCTCTCCTGCTGCAACAGCAGAGACGAGCAATTTCAGCAGAGACCATACAGTCCACAAATGTGTTTAGTGTGCAACCATTTACAGAAAAAAGTCAGCCGGCCTTGAGAGATAGACAACCATTATTTCATTAATTCATTCACTTAGGAAACATTTTTCAAACACATACTTGACTCTAAAATGTATAAGACGCTAGCAATATATAGATAAGACACAGTATGTACCTTAGCCTAGGTACTGTCACCAGACATAAATGTCACTAGGCGATCATTAACAGAGGATATTTTAGAGGGAGAAAAATCATGAAATAAATTATTGGATTCAATGTCTTCAAAGGCTTCTTTCAAATGTGACAATTTTTAAAGGTAAAGTTTCATTGAGAAAAAAAACCTTGAGAAACTGGTTAATGGAAACAGATGGAAAAGCAGGAATTGGGGTTCCTTCAGATATGGAGAAGAGTCAAGGTGAGTGGTCAGAGAATAAAAACCAGTCAATTTGGATAAGTATGTAAAGTAGGAGTAAGGAAACACAGAGGAGGTATTTCTGGAAAGACCAGAAAAACCGTAGTGTGAAGGGTATTCTATGTGAAGCCTAATGTTTTTCAGGTTATTTCAGACAATAAGAACCTACAAAGTATATTTTAAAAAAGGGTAGTATAAATAAAGTTAAATGCTGGGAAGACTGATTTGACAGTGATATGTAGGATGAATTGGAAAAGAAAGAAAACAACAAACTCAAAATAAGAAAAGCACAAAATCTACAGACTATTGGATAGGAAGAGAGAAGTAGAAATGGATGTGTAGTGCACACTTTCAGATCACAATGTTATGAAACTTTAAATTAATCACAGAAAGAAGTGTGGAAAAACCCCAAAAACATGGAGGTTAAAGAACATCCTACTAAAGAATGAATGGGCCAATCAGGCAATTAGAGATGAAATTAAAAAAATATATGGAAACAAATGAAAATGAAAATACAACAATACAAACTCTATGGGATGCAGCAAAGGCAGTCCTAAGAGGAAAGTACAATGCACTCCAGGCCTATTTCAAGAAATTAGAAAAAGCGCAAGTGCAAAGTCTAACAGCTCACCTAAAGGAACTAGAGGCAGGGCAACAAGAGCACCCCAAACCCAGTAGAAGAAGAGAAATAGTAAAAATCAGAGCAAAAATAAACAACATAGAAACCAAAAAAACAGTTGAACAGATCAAGAAACTAAGAGTTGGTTTTTTTGAAAAAATACACAAAATTGACAAACCTTTAGCCAGGCTTCTCAAAAAGAAAAGAGAGAGCACTCAAATAGACAAACTCATGAATGAAAATGGACTTATTACAACCAACCCCTCAGAAATACAAGCAATTATCAGGGAATACTATGAAAAAATATATGCCAACAAATTGGACAACTTAGAAGAAATGGACAAATTCCTAAACACACACTCACTACCAAAATTCACACGGGAAGAGATAGAAAATCTGAACAGACCCATAACTAGTGAAGCAATCGAATCAGTTATCAAAAATCTCCCAGCAAATAAGAGCCCTGGACCAGATGGCTTCCCTGGGGAATTCTACAAGACATTTAAAACAGAATTAATACTCATTCTTCTCAAGCTATTCCAAAAAATAGAAATTGAAGGAAAACTTCTGGACTCATTTTATGAAGCCAGCATCACTCTGATTCCCAAACCAGACAGAGATCCAGAGAAGGAGAAGGAGAAGGAGAAGGAGAAAAGGAGAAGGAGAAAAGGAGAAGGAGAAGGAGAAGGAAGGAGAAGGAGGAGGAGAAGGAAGGAGAAGGAGGAGAAGGAGGAGAGGAGAAGGAGAAGGAGAAGGAGAAGGAGAAGGAGAAGAAGAAGAAGAAGAAGAAGAAGAAGAAGAAGAAGAAGAAGGGGAGAACTATGGCCAATATCCTTGATAAATACAGATGCAAAAATCCTCAACAAGATACTTGCAAATCGAATCCAACAGCACATAAAAAGAATTATCCACCAAGATCAAGAGGGATTCATTCCTGGAATACAGGGCTGGTTCAACATTCGCAAATCAATCAATGTGATCCATCACATCAACAAAAGAAAAGATAAAAACCATAAGATCCTGTCTGTAGATGCAGAAAAAGCATTTGACAAAATACAGCACCCCTTCTTAATAAAGACCCTCGAGAAAGTCAGGATAGAAGGAACTTACTTAAACATCATAAAAGCCATCTCTGAGAAGTCCTCAGCTAACATCATCCTCAACGTGGAAAAACTGAGAGCTTTCCCTCTGAGATCAGGAACACGACAGGGATGTCCACTCTCACCACTGTTGTTTAACAAGTGTTGGAAGTCCTAGCATCAGCAATCAGACAACAAAAGGAAATAAAAGGCATCAGAATTGGCAAAGAAGAAGTCAAACTCTCACTTTTCGCAGACGACATGATACTCTACATAGAAAACCCAACAGACTCCACCAAAAGCCTACTAGAGCTGATCCATCAAATCAGGAAAGCTGCAGGGTACAAAATCAATGTATGGAAATCAGTTGCATTTTTATACACCAATAATGAAGCAACAGAAAGAGAAATCACGAAACTGATCCCATTCACAATTGCACACACACACAAAAAAAACAAAAACAAACAAACATAAAATACCTAGGAATAAACCTAACCAAAGATATAAGAGATTTGTATGATGAAAACTATAGAAAACTTACGAAGTAAATTGAAGAAGACACAAAGAAATGGAAAAACATTCCATGTTCATGGATTGGAAGAATAAATATAGTTAAGATGTCATTACTACCCAAAGCAATCTACACATTCAGTGCAATCCCAATCAAAATTGCACCAGCATTCTTCTCAAAACTAGAACAAACTATCCTAAAATTTGTATGGAACCACAAAAGGCCCCAAATAGCCAAAGTAATATTGAAGAGTAAAACCAAAATGGGAGGCATCACCATCCCAGACTTTAGCCTCTACTACAAAGCTGTCATCATCAAGACAGTATGGTATTGGCACAAAAACAGACACATAGACCAATGAAATAGAATTGAGAACTCAGATTTGGACCCAAAAGTGTACAGCCAACTAATCTTTGACAAAGCAGGAAAGAGTATCCAAGTGAAAAAAGACAGCCTCTAACAGATGGTGCTGGGAGAACTGGACAGCAACATGCAGAAGAATGAAACTAGATATTTTTCTCACACCATACACAAAAATAAGCTCAAAATGGATCAAGGACCTGAATGTGAGACAGGACACCATCAAAACCCTAGGAGAGAAAGCAGGAAAAAACCTCCTTGGCCTCCTCCGCAGCAATTTCTTACTTGACACATCCCCAAAGGCAAGGGAATCAAGAGCAAAAATGAACTATTGGGACCTCATCAAGATTAAAAGCGCCTGCACAGCAAAGGAAACAATCCATAAAACTAATTGACAACTGACAGAATGGGAAAAGATAGTTGCATATGACATATCAGATAAAGGGCTAGTATCCAAAATCTATAAGGAACTCACCAAACTCCACACATGAAAAACAATCCATTGAAGAAATGGGCAGAAGACATGAACAGACACATGAAACGATGCTCAGCATCCCTCTTCATCAGGGAAGTATAAATCAAAACCACACTGAGATACCACCTCACGCCAGTCAGAGTGGCTAAAATGAGCAAATCAGAGAACTCTAGATGCTGGTGAGGATGTGGAGAAACGGGCACCCTCCTACACTGCTGGTGGGAATGTAAACTGGTGCAGCCCCTCAGGAAGACAGTGTGGAGATTCCTCAAAAAATTAACAATAGAATTCCCCTAGGACCTAGCAATAGCACTGCTAGGAATTTACCCAAGGGATACAGAAATGCTGATGCATAGGGCACATGTATCCCAATGTTCATAGCAGCACTCTCAACAATAGCCAAAACATGGAAAGAGCTCAAGTGTCCATCAACTGATGAATGGATCAAGAAGATGTGGTTTACCTATACCATGGAATACTACATGGCAATGAGAAAGAATGAAATCTGGCCATGTGTAGCAACATGGATGGACCTTGAGGGTGTTATGCTGAGTGAAACAAGTCAGGCCGAGAAGGACAGATACCACATGTTTGCATGTATAGGAGGATTAGGAGGAACTTAACGAAGGACCATGGGGGAGAAGAAGGGGAGAAATAGTGAGGAAGAGGGAGGAAGGCAAACCATGAGAGACTCTTGAATGCTGAGAACAAAGGGAGGACTGATGGGGGCGGGGGGAGGAGGTAGATGGGCATGGAGGAGGGCACTTGTGGGGATGAGCACTGGGTGTTATATGGAAACCACTTGACAATAAACTATTTAAAAAAAAAAACTAAATAAAAATAGAAAAGAAAAGAAATGGATGTGTAGTTCACCTGAATGAGATATAATGGATCTACAGCAACTCAGGCTCTTCAAGAACAGGGAAGCAGGGGCTGGATGTGTCTGGGACCAATCCCTAACTGTGTATTTCTTTCTCAGGGCCAAGGGATTCTTTTATTTGAGATTCAAACAAATATGGTAAGTTCCATCCTGATTTGAGTCAATACCCTAGGAAGTCTATCACTGGATAGAAAGCAGCGTGTTCAAAACAGGATCCCTGACAGAAATTATGGCTATATAGAATGGTGTTAGAGAAGAAGCCATCAATTTTTTCAGGGAGCTAGTTGAAAAATAAAAATTGAGAACAGGGTGTGTTAAGTCTGGAAAGAGAGAGCAGAGTAAAACAACCAACCAGAAATTCAGTAGTAGAGTTTTGATTAACATGGTAGAAATAGAAAAAAATAATGTGAGTCTGTGGGTATTTATATACCAAGTGCTTCAAGAATAATTACAGCCCATTGGTTGGTAAGCGTGAGGCTGATAATGCATCGTGTAATTTGGAAATGGGTGTGGTTATGCATGCAGATACCAGATTTCAAGGAACACAAGCCGTGTCCATAGAATAATTATAACTACTTTTGTAGGGAATTCAAATGTGTCCTTAGCAATTTGGGTTGGAGTGTACATGTAAATATATCAAATGTAAAAAACCATGCTTATGTTAGAATGAACACCATCAAGAAGGAAAATAGGCAACAATCTTTTCAAAGATTATTATTATTTATAGATTGTAATTGTGGCTCTAAAAGGAAATCTTCATTTTCTGCCCATAGTTTACTGAATTGTGTCTGATGGAAGTGTTTAGCTTTCAGAAAGTTGGTCATATATTGACAAATGGGGAAATCACCAGATGGACATTATGTAGTAGTTTTAACCCAACAATCCTGTTGTAAAGAGAAGCAGCCCAAAGCTGTAAATTTGGGGAAAGTTTTTGGCCAAATCATTAGAGTCCTGCTGTGTGGATTAAAAGGCTTTAGGCCATTTTCAGATTTGTATATATAATTTTCCCTTTTACTGTTAATAAATTCACAGATGTCTGTATATTGTTAATACATATAGTGAGTATATTTCAGTGTGTACATTACAATGGAAAGAGCTCTCTTTGGCTTCAGATGCACCTACGTTGAATCTCAGCATTACTACTGATTAGCTGGAAAATACTGGATGAGTTCTATAACTTCTCTGAGCCCCAGTTTTCTTATCTATAAAATGAGACTTAGTGACATTATTTATACAGATAGTGCCTCACACTTATTAGACACAAAATAAATATCAGTTCCATTTCATCTTTAATACTGTTTTAGATTATTAAACTATCTCAGCTAGTGGCATTTATCATCTGTGACATTCAAAATATGGAAGCATTATTAGAACATATCAAATGTTTAGTATTCAAAGGATGTTCTCACATGGAATAATTCACATGGAAAGATTCACATGAGAGAACTCATTAGATATGTCTTCATAAAACAATCACATCAATGAATCATATATTAAGTGAGTTTAGCTAGCCACCTGCAGCACATTATGGCCATTAATAGGTGTTCTTTTGTATTAAGGACAGACATAATATCCACAGGGAGAGTCAGCTGAATACCAAATAAATACATTTTATATTTTCTATGTTGTACCTCAGCAATACTTAGAGCAAAGCTTTGAGTCTCATGGGGCACATTTATACACTGTCTGTAGCTCTTCAATACCTGAGACCCTCATGTAAGAACACTGCAATTAAGTTCTACAAGCCACACAGTATATTTTAATGGGAAGTGCTATAGCTTAGTGCCCAATAATACTTGTTCTATTTTTAGAAACCTTTGATAGGGCTCTTCAACTCGTTGTGTGATCTTCGACAGATTACTTGACCCTGGGCCTCATTTTCCTGATCTGTAAAATAGGGATGATAATAAATAGCATCTACCTCATACTATGAGGATTAAATGAGAAACTGCTACAATTAAAGCACTTGCTACACTGGAATCATGATTTTTTCAAATCTTTTTCCAAACAAGGTTTGTGGGGATTTATGACATACATGACACTTAGGGAAAAAAAGGACATAAATAATAGGAATACTACTGTAAAAGGTAGTGGTTAAGGAGGTGGGGTCTTCTACTCTGCCATAGAACTGATCTTTCTCAACTCCAACCGAGAGCCAAGACCCCTGGTTAAAATCCTTCAATTATACCTCATCATCTATAAAATGTAGCTCATTCACTCTACATGTATTTGAGGCCCCACCTTGCTAAAACTCACCCTTTTGTTTTTAAAGTTGTATTTTAAAGTTGTATCTATACCATAGATCTCTAACCTTTTGTTGTACACATGATCTTAGATTTTTGCTCTGCCTCTTGTGTTTATATACAGTCCCTTCTCTATCCCGAATGCTTTCTTCTCTCTTCCTTAATCTCCCATGAAAGACCTAATAGTATGGGAAGATTCATGAAAGGAACTCTGGACTCCTTGGAAGAAGGTCTCCAAGAAAGGCCAACATGTTAAAGCCAGTAGAGACTAATAGACCTATGGATTCCAGAAAGGGGAAATCAGGTCTCTCAGGGGGTTCCACCTGGGAAGAAGGTAGTCCATGCAGAGAATCTCCCAGCAAGTGAAGCCATTAACATAGACAGGAATTTTGAGGTGAATGAAAAAAGAGGGGGTTGTCACCTTCCAGCCCCAACCACTAAATTAATGTTGAATGTTGATTTATGCTAATGACACTTAGTAATGTAATTCTCTGTAAGAGCATCTGTACAATATTTCAGATATTCCCAGAGGTGCTTAGAGAAAGAGGCAGTAAGTCAACCAGATAATATTGTGTGAAATTAATTAAACAGTGACTTTAATATAAGGGAGCTCTGAATTGGAAAATACATCTGTTGTGTATAAGCATTTTCTTCCAACAACACCTGTGGTGCTTAGGTTTGCCTAGCATTCTTGTGGTAAAAGACTTTGGAGTAGAAAAAGCTACAGTCTTTTCCTAATGCATAAAATAAGGCTAAATAGCTTGAGGGCAGAATTACACCTATGAAAATTCTTTTATATGTTTTCATATGCACTAAAATAAAACATTATACAATATAACGTAGAAATTTACACATATTGAATTAGTGATAAAGAGTACTATACTATTTATTTCTATTTTAAATTGTGGGTAGATAATTCCAAAGCTTTATTTAGATTTTTTTTTAATTTAGTAATTTTAATAATGTAATAAGGATATTTACCATTAAAACAACAATTAGAAATCTGACGGCATGCTCCTCCTCAGCCCCAAACAAATGATTCCCTGAACCCATCTTCTCAAGCAAACAACAATCAGAATTCTACATTCATTACTCTCTTCTTTCCATTTTACATAGTGTTGTATCTATAAGCATTTGTATAAAAAGGAATATATATATATATATATATTCACTTATAATGTTTTTAATTTTAAAAAGAAATCATATTAAATTATTTGGGCTTTTTTTCAGTTATCATTTTATTGCAGTTATATATTTTATTGATATATTTGGATCTGCTTCTACTTTTTAATTTATTTCAGTTTGACATTCTGTTCTATACTTCTTAAAATAACCATCATCTTCCTTTATTTTTTCCCTTATTTTTAAAACAAACTAATCACATTCATTGAATTCCACTCCTCAAAACACATCTTCTATAGACTTTTAATTTTGTATTAGTTTAGATATATTTTATCTTTTTCTTTGCTCTTAGTAACTTTTAAAACAATAGTTTTAGACAAATTATATATATATATATATATATATATATATATATATATATATATATATATATATATATATATATATATAGTGTTTATTTTCGAGAAAGAGAAACCGACTGGAAGTGGGGAAGAGGCAGAGAGAGAAGAGACAAAGAATCCCCAACAGGCTTCAGGCAATGAGCTGTCAGCACAGAGCTGGATGCAGGGCTCAAATCCACAAACCATGAGATCATGACCTGACCTGAAGTTGGACAGTTAACCAACAGAGCCACCCAGGCACCCCAAGAATAATAATTTTTAAAAGATCACATATTTCTTAGGTCTCCTAAGACCTACCTATCTCCTTATTTAAATACTTTATCCAAACAGTTCCCAGTGTAGATCTTTGACAAGTTTCAGAGGCTTTGTGTATAATAAAGTAGACCATCTTCTCACATTTAAATACCAGCTGGATATCAAATTCCAGGTCTTAAGTGCTTCTAATACTTTAAAAGCACTCCACTGTTTTCTTTTATCCAACACTGTAGTTGAAAATTTTGATATTAGCTTGTTTCTTGTTTTCTTTTTTTTTAATTTAAGGTTTTCATTTTAATTTAAGTATAGTTAACATACGGTGCTATATTAGTTTCAGGTGTACAATATCATGATTCAACAATTCTATATATTACTCAGTGCTCATCAGGATAAATGTATTATTATTATTATTTAAGGATAAGTGTATTCTTAATCCCTATTGCCTATATCTCCCAACCCCACCCATCTCCTCTCCCCTATAGTGAAGAGTCTGTTTCTTGGTTTGCCTCTCTCTCCTTTTATTTTTCCTTTGCTTCTTTGTTTTGTTTCTTTTTTTTTTTTTTTTTTACAAATAGTTTATTGTCAAATTAGTTTCCACATAACACCCAGTGCTCATCCCCACAAGTGCCCTCCTCCATGCCCACCCCTCCTCCCCCCCACATCCACCAGTCCTCAGTTTTTGTCAGCATTCAAGAGTCTCTCATGGTTTGCCTCTCCCCCTTTCCCCCACCATTTCCACCCTTCTTCTCCCCCTTGGTCCTCTGTTAAGCTCCTCCTAATCCTCCTATACGTGCACACATATGATATTTTTCTTTGTTTTGTTTCTTAAATTCCACATATGAATGACATCATAGAGTATTTGCCTTTCTTTAGCTTCTTTTGCTTAGCATTATACTCTCTAGCTCCATCTGCATTGTTGCAAATGGCAAGATTTCATTATTTTTAATGGTTGCATAATATTCCATTGTGTATATGTATGTATGTATATTGCATCATCTTTATCCGTCTATAGATGGACACATGGGCTGTTTCTATAATTCAGCTATTGTAAATAATGTTGTGATAAACATAAAGGTGCATGCATCCCTTTGAATTAGTGTTTTTGTATTTTATAGGTAAATTCTAGTAGTCACAATTACTGAATCACAGAGTAATTCCATTTTTAACTTTTTGAGAAATCTCCATACTTCCACAGTGGCTGAACCGGTTTGTATTCTCACCAACTGTGCATGACAGTTACTATTTCTCCATGTCCTTGCCAACAGTTGTTTCTTGTGTTTTTGATTCTAGACATTCTGACAGGTGTAAGGTGATATCTCATTGGGTTTTGATCGGCTTTCCCTAATGATTAGTGATGCTGAACACCTTTTCATGTGTCTCTTGGCCATGTGTACATCTTCTTTAGAGAAATGTCTGTTCATGTGTTTTGCCCATTTTTAATTGGATTATTTGTTTCTTGGGTGTTGAATTGTAAAAGTTTTTATATATTTTGGATACTAATCCTTTATCAGAGCTGTCATTTGAAATGTATTCTCCCATTTAGTAGTTTGTCTTTTAGTTTTGTTTATTGTTTCCTTTACTGTGTAGGAGCTTTTTATTTTGATGTCACCCCAATAGTTTATTTTTGCTTTTGTTTCCCTTGCTTCAGGAGACATTTCTAGAAAGAAGTTGCTATGTTCATAATCAAATGAGTGTGATTCTTGTTCCCTTGTTGTGATATACTTCTTTCTATTCATTCTTTCATTCTATTAACATTTACTCAATCCCTATTATATGATGCTCTAAGTTAAGCAACCTGGGTATAGGAGTGAATAAGATGCTTAGCCACACATTCCTGAATGTTGCCCTCTTATGTCATGAAGTTAACATGGGAACACATGGTTTTAAGGCCAATTTTAATGGAAGTATTACCTTCCTTTCATAATCTTAAAGACTGATACTCAGAATCTCTATACCTATGCTATTTGCTTCACCTGATTTGCTACTTCCCGCTCCAAGTTCCTGCTAGATTGTAATTAACCTCGCCTGAAGTGATTTAAAATTCACCTGATTTACCTTGACGAGATTTCTCTTTCTCATAGCCTTTGAAAAGTTATACAGAGGTAAATTCACACAGAGGTTAATTTCATATAAGAACTCATAATTGAAGGTTAGCAGGGAGGAATTGCTATATTCAACTTCATGCCTCTACTATGAATTGAGAAATGTAGAAAAGGAACAAATACTGTTACGCTTCATAATGCTGTTTTCCTCTTTCTAGACAAATAAAATTAGGATTTGTGGCTGGGAAGAAGTTCTGTGCAGCTTAGGGAAAATTATGAAGCAGAAGGAAATGAAGTGAACAAAAGATAAATATTCAAAATATAATCTTGCCCTGGAAGTCTCACACGTACTAAATCCTCTATGAATTGCATTTGTTACCATATAAAAAAAAAAAACAGGATATGCTCATAGACAAATATATATGCATGTGTTTCATTAGCATACCTTTCTGGATA
The DNA here is from genome assembly GCA_017311185.1 of Proteles cristata cristata. Classification (NCBI taxonomy): domain Eukaryota; kingdom Metazoa; phylum Chordata; class Mammalia; order Carnivora; family Hyaenidae; genus Proteles; species Proteles cristata. The sequence continues at coordinate 158,253 of JAESUZ010004312.1, forward strand.
ACCACAGCAAGGCACAGACATAGACTCAGAGAAGACAAAGGAAAATGGATCCAGAAAGGAAAGAGGGATGACAGTTAGGATGTATTATGGAAACCTGCATATCCTTGGAAGCTGTGTGCACTTTAGTTTTAATGACATAATAGAATTCAACATGCATCTTCTTACATAATGTCAATAATAAAATACTACAGCTTTGGGCCTTCTGGGAACTCAAACGTGATAGCAGCTAATTGCCTTTGAGAGGAATATCAACAAGCATGAAGTGTCATTTCTTCCCATTGACTTCCTAGTCTTCCAATAGACTTACTAGTAAAAACCATGCACATAATCCATAGCCGACCTGACATAAATCCCTCTGCCTGCTTGAGGAGCACCTGTTAGCAAAGATTTTATCATATATGTTGGATTTCTCTCATTTATTTATTTTATTTGTTAAATGCTTATTTATTTTTGAGAGAGAAAGAGAGAGTGGGGAGAGAAGCAGAAAGAGGGAGACAGAGAATCTGAGGCAGGCTCCAGGCTCTGAGCTGTCAGCACAGAGCCCAACATGGGGCTTGAACTCACCAACCATGAGATCACAACCTGAGCCAAAGTCTGATGCTTAACAGACTGAGGTACCTAGGCACCCTGTAGCTCTCTTTTTTAAAGGGCAAGGACACACAATGTTCTTATAGAGATTTCTTGTAGAGTTCAAGGATTGCCCGAGTTCATTGTGCTGAATCTGGCCGTGCCCTTTGACACTGTGGCACACGACAGAGGCCAGTCTTCTAGTTAGCACCTTCATTTGCTGCTAAAAGACATTGCCTGAGAAAGAGGAACTTGTGTACATATGTGTAGATTTACTTCATTTTCCTTTGCCTTTATGTTTCCCTAAAACTCTACATATCCTCTTCCAACTCATAGCAACTGCAAATATATTTTAAATAATTACAAAAGTAGATCAAACAAATGTACATATAATGAATAATTCTAAAACTAAAGAAAACATTTGTATTGGCCAGTGTCATTTCAATAGATAATAAGGTCTATAAATCTAAGAAATACTACACCTTCAACTAATAAAAGGTACTCTTATTATACCTTGTATGCTATATGAGAAGTTCTGTCACATATTCTTCAACATAGGGCTAGTAATTTTAAAAACAAACTACTGTAGATAGTTTCTTTACAAGGTAGGGGTTTCTTTGAATAACTTGTCAGCATGAATACATTAGAAAATCATTAATGAAATAACTATTTTAATTTCTTTTTTTTAGCTTCCTTACCTTTATTTTTTTATTTTTTAAAAAAATTTTAATGTTTATTTATTTTTGTTTTTTTGTTTTGTTTTGTTTTGTTTTTACAAATAGTTTATTGTCAAACTGGTTTCCATATAACACCCAGTGCTCATCCCCACAAGTGCCCTCCTCCATGCCTATCTCTCCCCTCCCCCCCACATCCATCAATCCTCAGTTTGTTTCTCAGCATTCAAGAGTCTCTCATGGTTTGCCTTTCTCACTTTCCCCCACAATTCCCCCCTCCCTTCTCCCCCATAACTATTTTAATTTCAATCAAAATAGAGGAAAACATGACATTTTCATGTTTTATATGGGAATAAGAAGGATATCACACATGCTTTAAGTCTACAGAGCTTACAAGGCTTTTAAAAATAGGAACTGAACACATTAAGAATGTTATAGGGGCATGTGGGTAGCTCAGTTGGTTAACTGACTGAGTTTCTGCCCAGGTCATGATCTCATGGTTCATGGGTTCAAGTCCAGCATCAGGCTCTATACTGACAATGGGGAGCCTGGCTGGGAGTCTCTCTCTCCCTCCCTTTCCTCCCCTCCCCCCCCCAATAAATAAATTAACTTAAAAAAAAAGTCTTATAAACATTGTGTTAGGGTAAAGAATTACAGTATAGGGAGCACTGTGTACCTTCCACTGATGTAAGTAATAGACGATTCCCATTAATTGAAGGACCTCACAGGTACCTTGCTGGTACCAGCTACTGCCCCTCCCACCTCCAAAGATAAACTTATTCACCAAATTTAGTGTTTTATCATTGCTTCACTGTTCTTCAGAGCTTTACCACACTGCTTACTATCGTGAAACATAACATCCGACTTCGCACACTTTCAAGTTCATGTAACTAGATTTGCTTTTTTCCTGTCAGTGTTTGTCATTAAGATAGATTCATGTTGTTTTGTGCAGCTGTAGCTTATTCACTCTTGTTGTAGAGTATTACATTATGTGAGTATACCACATTTTCCCCTTCATTCCACTGTTGACAGGCAGTTGGGATTTTCCTAGCATTTCGATATTATAAACATTGCTGCTATTCACATTCATGCATGTGTCTTCTGGCTCAGGAGCCCTGAGACACAGTAGCAATAGTTTTTCTTAGGTTTACAGCTAGGAGTAGTATTGCTGAACAATAAGGTATGCATATGTTCAGCTTTATTATAAAAGGCTATACTGCCTTCTAAGTCTGTTTATTTGAAACATGGACTTCACAAATTTTGTTTCCTTGCCAAGCCTTAATATGATAAGACTTTTTTTAAGTTTATTTATTTCTTTGGAGAGAGAGGAAGCGAAAGCAGAAGAGAGGGAGAGAGAGAATTCCAAGCAGCCTTTCTGCTGTAAGCACAGGGCCAGATGTGGGACTTGATCTCACTAACCATGAGATCATGACTTGAGCTGAAAGCAAGAGTCGGACATTTAACTTACTGAGCCACACAAGTGCCCCAGTGTTGTAAGAATTTTAATTTTTGCTAATTCTGTATCTCAGTCTTGATTTTAATGTATGTTTCTCTAGTTTTTAATGAGGCTGATGCTACAAGATTTCTCATCTGTGATATGCCTGTTGAAGGTATTTCTTGTGTATTTTGTGATCTTTTTCTCTGAGCTTATTTTTCGTTGAAGCTTTATCTGTGGAAATTCTTTGATGCCTGAGCCAAGTGTGGATTCACCCAAACATAATTTGCATTTTCTCCTGCTACTGATTTAGAAGTTTTATCAAGCTGCAACAACTTAACACTGAACACTTGGCTTGAGAGTTTGTTTGGAACCCCCAAGTAGAATGAATTCAGGTTGTAAACCATACATGAAGGCTCCCTATGGTTACTCAAATGCTTGTGAATATTTTTTCTCTTCACTCAATGTCAAGATTCATGGAAGACAATGATTCTTGCTATTTCTTGGAGTGTAGAGATCTTATTGGTAATTTGCCTTAAAACAAAGGTGCAGCCCTTTACATTCCCAGCTTTTCCTGGGCATGACAAGGCACAGAGACGTCACTCTCCCTCCCAATGATGTGTAGAAATCAGCACCCCAACTTTTGCTACATTTCTTGGAGGTTTCAATAGTCAGCCCCACTCAGCAATGCATCACCCAGCAAGGAACCTAGTCATCTTCTAAGAGAACAAGGAAACCAAACATCTCAGCTTCACACACACACACACACACACACACACACACACACACACACACACACACACACTGAAACCTTACTGCAATCAATGAATCTGGAACTTTGCAATTGGAAAAATCTAGAAACCTTTTATTTTTTAATTTATTTTTAATTTTTTAAATGTTTTCTATATTTCCGAGAGAAAGAGATGAGAGTGAGAGAGAGAGGCAACGTGAGCAGGGGAGGGTCAGAGAGAGAGGGAGACACAGAATCTGAAACAGGCTCCAGGCTCTGAACTGTTAGCACAGAGCCCAACGTGGGGCTAGAACCCACAAACCATGAGATCATGACCTGAGCCGAAGTCAGACGATTAGCCGACTGAGCCACCCAGGCACCCCTAGAAACCATTTTAAATTCAACAGAAATCTGAGATTTTTTTGTGCTGTTGATTATGCTCTCATTTTGAACTACATATGGAAGGTACATACATTTCTAAGTTTGGAGGAAATGAAATCTTAATCTAGCCCTGGCATCATGTCCCACATTCCATAATCCCCTTTCTCTTACCCTGTGTCAAACTCTGGACCATTGCTAAATTGCCCTGAGTTAATTTGCTAAACTACATAGAAAATATTTTTGTGGTCTGGAAAAATTATGTCTTTTGTAATTGACCAATCTATTTTCTTTATTTTTTTATTTTTTTAATAGTTTATTGTCAAGTTGGTTTCCATATAAACCCAGTGCTCATCCCCACAAGTGCCCTCCTCCACGCCCATCACCCCCCTTCCCTTCACCCCACCCCATCTGCCCTTCCATTTGTTCTCAGCATTCAAGAGTCTCTCATGGTTTGCCTCCCTCCCTCTCCCCCACTATTTTGCCCCTTCTTCGCCCACTCATGGTCCTTCGTTAAGTTCCTCCTAATCCTCCTATACGTGCAAACATATGGTATCTGTCCTTCTCTGCCTGACTTATTCGCTCAGCATAACACCCTCAAGGTCCATCCATGTTGCCACACATGGCCAGATTTCATTCTTTCTCATTGCCATATAGTATTCTGACCAATCTATTTTCTATTTTTATTAGATTCAAGCTCAATTTTTATAGCTTGATGAATCATTTTCCTAATAACAGTTAACATTTTTTGTGTGTGTATACTATCTGCCAGACAATATATTAGTGCGTTTCATCCATTTAGCAAATGCTTGCAACTCTTCCTGATGGCCCAAGACTGCCTGGCTAGTAAATGCCTGAGGCGTATTCTACATCATCGGGTCACTCTTTCCACACTGACTCTCCACAATACTGACATGCATTGTGAGCAAGTACCCTCCCCATAATTCAAATACAGCAGGCAACTACAAAATTAAACTATTTATTTCAGCACAAACAGATTTTGAATTCTTTGGCAAATAACAATGAAAGAACCTTTTATTGTAAACTCTTAATTCACATCCATGCGTATGGGTGTTTACCCTGAAGCTTTGTATTATTTAATAATTATCTGGTTAAATCACTTTATGGATCAATCTATCAAGTACAGAATTAGCTGATATTTCTAGCTTTCATGTTTATGAAGAGCTTCCATTGTTCTCCTGCTATTAAAATGTTGACATATGCACACAAGATAGAAAAAGGTTTCCTTTGAATGCCACATAAATGAACAATTTAAACAAAGCCTTCACAAAGGAGTCTGTGATCAAAGTCCACTAGACCTTGATATATACATAAGTCTGCCATCACTTAAACCTGTGTTTCAGTTTCCTGTAAAATGGGGATAAGACACATTTAACTTCTCTTAGGTAGAAACGATTTAATGAAGACATGAATGCAAAGCAGTTTGGTTTCTTCTAAGAGCTAAGAATTTTATAAACAAAAGGCATTATCATGATGTTCTTGTTATTATTCACTTGTGCTATAAAAACCTCCCAAATGCAGCCAGGGTATGAAAAAAAATCCAACCACATCATTGAAAAAGCTTTTATCTTCTTTGCTCTTCTATCTGAGAAGCATTAGTTTAAAAAATGTCTGATGTACTTGACAAGTCAGAAAGAACTATTGTTGCAGATGGAAAAGTAATCTATATTCAGGTACTGATCCAACAATATATGATTCCCAGATATGTAAAACCACTAAAACATAGAAGCAAGTAATTGTCAGAATAACTCTGATTCATCTTTAGTTTCCTTGCTTATTGACCCATTAACTTAAATTGTTTTTTTTCAAATCAACTTTATGTTGGTATAATTTATGCCTAATACAATTCACACAGTGTAACTGTAAAATCAATGAACTGTGACAGATTTGTAAATCCAAATAATCACTACCACATGGATCAAGATATAGGATATTTTCATCTCATCAGAAAGTTCTCTCATGCTTCTTTGTAGAGAACCAGTTTTAACTCATTAGAAATTAGATCTTATATTTAAGTGGATAGTATTATCTTGGATTCAAAAATCCTGTGCCTGGATTCTTGCCTAAAGGATGGGAGGGGTGTGTGTGTGAAGCAGTAAGAATCAGCAGTTTTTTAAATTATTTATGAATTATCATTTCCTCAGAAATGCCTTCTCCATCTAAAAGCTTTATTATAGTTTCTTATCATACCCTGGCTTTTCCCTTTATTCCTTTTATCACAATTTGCAATTACATATTTATTGGTGTGTGTGTGTGTGTGTGTGTGTGTTTGTGTGTGTGTGAGTGTGTATGTGTTTGTGAGTATATGTGTATTTATTTAATGTTTATATCATCCACTAGACTTGAGACTCTCCATAAATAGGGATCATATTTTGTTTTTTTTCTACTTCTTGTATGTTGTTAATTAATACCTGACACTCTTCTGGCACAGAGAGGTACACAATAATTATTTTTGAATACACCATTAAATAGCTGATGCATTTATAGAACATTTATTAAGTACCTACTGTAACAAGGGGACTGCATTTTACTAAAGAGTTAAGGGTGGAAAAGAATGTGCAATAAGGAGAAGCTACTTTTGTTGAATCCATGATTGTTTCTGTAAAATAACAGCTCAGTTATTACCATCTTCAGTCAATTAAGATATATGCTCTTTTAATTAGGATCCAGTTGACAACATGTATGACAGAAGAAGGGCTATTCTTTGAGACAGAGTCATGCTGTACATTCAATACATTTTGCAGAAGACTGGCTTTTGCATCAGATACTCCTGGGTCCTATCTGTGCTATTCACTAGCTGTTAGTCCAGTTATGAGTCACATCACCTCTCTGACCTATGATTTCCACACTTGTAGAGATAATAATAGTTCTAGCCTCATATGGATGGTGTGAGGTTAAATCATTTGTCAATTATTATGTTATCTGAAAGGGAGAAGACAATTGATAGCCAATACCATGGCTGAAGCATAAATGCTGGTGTCAGAAAAACGAGAGTTTAAATCCCAGCCCTGCTGTGGGCAAGAACTACAACCCCAGATAAAGTAACCCCTCATGCCTCAATTTCATCATCTCTAAAATAGCAATAGTCACAGTTACTTCACAGTTACTTTATAGGATTGATGTGAAATGACTTAATGTTTAGAAAACTCCCTGATAGAGACTGTAACCTAGTAGGAGCTCAATAAACGGAAGTTAATACAACTACTCTCATTATTACCATTAAGGTCTCACTGTATGCATGGTACTGGGTACTAATTAGTACCATGACATGTATTAACTTGAAAATACTTCAAAAGTGGCCACAGATATGCCTAATCTAAAAAAATGTAATTATTCAAAACTATATTCTCAAAGTGTGCATTTGAGAATCAAATTCAAAATTCTATAGTGAATTATTGTCTATGAATTCAGAGAGACTATCAATGCAATGGAATGAGAGCAATTGTATTAAAGGGAAAAATTGTTGATTTTACTATTAGAATTTGAATGAGTAGTTTAACAAATTATTTTTTTTATATCTCTATGTAGGCAATACTCACATAAAGAATAAAGTTGTGAATGGTATTTAGGGAGAATATATCATAGGACAAATTGTAATTCTGGAGACAACCTTGTGTGGAAGACATTTGACTGATAAAAAACATTTGTTCATAAAAAAGCCTCAGATTAAAACGTTGCCTGAAATTAAGAGGCCAGCACATAGCTGAATTAACATTTGAATTCTAAACTATTCCAGTGTTTACCTTCTTTTATGGAATATTTCTTATATCAGTGCTGCATCTGCTATGTAGCAGGTACTCTTCTAAGCACTAGGCACACAGCAATGAGTAAAGCACAAACGTTACCCTCACGCAGTTCACATTCTAGAATACAGGATAAGAAGACAAATATTTGGTAGAGCACACTTTCTCTCTATTACCTCAATTAGTCATTACAGTATTCTGGGAGTTCAGCAAGGCAAGTAACATCTCCATTTCATAGATAAAGAAACCAAGGCTAAAAGTAGGTTACTAAGCTAGCAAACCAAACAACCAGGACTAGAGCCTATATCTTCTGGCTCCAGATCTGGTGTCTTGCTGTTTGACAAATCCATGAAAACTGCAAATTTTACGTAGAGGAGGCATAATCATATTGACAATAACAGAGTGAAATACAAGGCAAGAACAAACGCTTATCCTTAAGATGGGAGAGAACGGTGGTTGGTAACAAAAGACAGATAAAGAGCTGAAGAGTGAGATGCAAAATTAGTTGTCAGATGCTGACCTGGAGCCTTACCATGTGGAACACATCAGCCTGACTTTTAGCCCTCAGCAATTCCATTTTCCTGTTTGTTGACTTTATTTAGAGGCTTCTGTGTCTCAGTGTAACAGAGCAAGCCAGAGGTGTCACACAATTAGCAGTCATTCCCCTAGCAAAAGCAATCATCAAAGAATGACTAATGGGAGTTATGCCATTCTCAATGGCATATACATATCCTTTGCCACTTAGGTGGAATAATTCAGAGGAAGAGGTTCCCATGCTGTCTGTGAGAATTTTCCAACAGGATTCATCTCTAGTTATCAGAATGGCTAAATTAGTTGATATATCCTTTACTGCTTCCTATTTTTTGTTTGTCTCACTCCCCAACCCCTTCCCAATGATTGTTGGGACTAACTACAAATAAATTCCCTACAGTAAAATCTTTGTACCACATTTTCTGGGGGGAATCAAGACTAAGGCACAAATTGATTTGCCAAAGTAAGAGTGCCCAGCCAATAGCCTTAGAATTAATGGGTCCATGTCAACGCCATATCTGATATATCCAAAAATCTATTGCAAATGGAATGTTTCACTCTTCATAGAGTGTATGCACCACTGTCTGCTGGGCTTTTTGTCTTTATAAGTATTCTCCAAATATAAATGCTCCCAGAGATACGCAATGTAGTTTTTGCTTACAAATCAAATGAGGATTGTTTCTTCCATTAACAAAACAGAATCAGATCACAGTTAAGGCTTGCCCCTCCTTTCTTCACTGCCCTCACCACCAATGTTTTCTCTCTCTCCTCTACCTCTTCCTATATTCTTCCCGTTCTCCTTTCCTTCCTCCCTAATTTTCTTTCTTCCTTCCTTTATCCCTATAGTAAATATAACCTTACCAAAAATCATAGTCTTTTTGGAAGAATTTTTTTTTTAGTGGAGAAGGTAGATAGATACAAGAAAGCTGATTAATATCATATTTCCTCTCTTGATGTCTTTTGTTATCTAAACCTCTCAGAAGATTTGTGGAGGTAGGTAGAGGTACCAAGTAAGAAAAAAATTATTAGTATTGAGCTGTACCTAGAGCTCTTTTTTATTACCCAATACAATACACATAGATTCTTATTAAGAAAGAAAATCCTCTGTGAAGCAAATAATCCATTTCATTTTCCAAATGAGCACAGTGTAGCTAAAAGAAAGAGCAGAATTAACAATAGAATTCACAGTCAAAACCCCTTGTCATTTCCTTCTTTAGGAAAATGAACACAGGTGGAGAATGTATTAATTTCATTATAAGGTAGAAAAACTAAACTCACCCTGTCTTTTTGTATTTAACTCCCAATTGGCATAAGGCCATTGCTACCTCATTCATTAGATTATCAGAGCTCAAACAACCAGCTACCTCTCTTTGCACTTGGGAACAGAACACACTTTCTTATTTTATTGAAAACAGAATCATTGGTATACGAAACAATACTAACATGTACTTCATAAAGTCAGTCCTGGTCCATCATCACAAATAACTGCCCACATGTAGCAAAGTGATGAAAGTCCTTTCATTCTATTGCTTGTGATAGGTTCTACAATCACAAAATGAAGCAGGTAAATTAAGTTCTCCTTAGAAACAATGGACATAATAAAAGTTACATATGCAAATAATTTATTGATGACCAACCTTATCAATTAAATTTCATGTTAGGTGTGCTGGAAAATATGATTTTATTAATTGCAATATTACCTCAAATGGGCATTCTTTCTCTTTTTCAATGCTGATGTACTAGAAAATTACAAGAAAAAAAATGTTTTCGTTGCCCGGAAAGTGGATTATATTACTTGAAGTACATTTCAAAAGTATTTCAACTGTTATATTGAAGTAAAGGCCAAAAACAGATATGGAACTAAAGCCATCTCTACAATAATATAAGTGAAATAAAACTTAGGTCCTTGCTGCTCAAAGTGGGAAGTCAGTCTCCTGAGTGTATGTCAGCATGACAGGAGACAGACCAAGTCAAAGGACCAAACTGGCTCATGTCCTGGGGTGTCACCCTTACTGAGAAAGTAACTTAGAGTACCATCTGCCTATTTAAAACACACACACACACACATACACACATGAAATGATACACATTTAAGATTTATGTTATGGCACACTCCACTTCTGATATTATTTTCTCTATTGTTATGGTAAATGAGGCTACAGTAAACTCAAAGTCATAGAAACCATGTGATGCAAATCTTTTAAAACTTCTGAGACAAAACATTAGGATTCAGGTAAGTTTTGTAATTATAGTAGGTCTGTTTGGGCTCTTACTCAAACCTCTGAAGGGCAAGTTCACTGTCCTGGCCTTCAGAATTTTTTTTTAGAAAGAAAAAGGAATATAAAAGCAAAAATGAACTACTGAAACCTTAGCAAGATAAAAAGCTTCTGCACTGCAAAGGAAACAATCAACAAAACTAAACGGCAACCGATGGAATGGGAAAAGATAGTTGCAAATGGCATAATGGATAAAGGGCTAGGATCCAAATTCTATTAAAAGACTCACCGAACTCCACACCCACAAAACAAATAATCCAGTGAAGAAATGGGCAGAAGACATGAACAGACACTTCTCCAAAGAGGACATCCAGATGGCCAACAGACATATGAAATGATGCTCAGTGTCACTCATCATCAGGGAAATACAAATCAAAACCACACTGAGATATCACCTCATGTCAGTAAGAGTGACTAAAACGAACAAATCAGTAGACTATAGATGCTGGCGAGGATGTGGAGAAATGGGCACCCTCTTACACTGTTGGTGGGAATGCAAACTGGTACAGCTGCTCTGGAAAAGAGTGTGGAGGTTCCTCAAAAAATCAGAGTTATAACTACCCTATGACCCAGCAATAGCACTGCTAGGAATCTACCCAAGGGATACAGGAGTGCTGATGCAGAGGGACACATGTACCCCAATGTTTATAGCAACACTTTCAATAATAGCCAAATCATGGAAAGAGGCTAAATGTTTATCGGCTGACAAATGGATAAAGAAAATGTGGTTTATATATACAATGGAATACTACTTGGAAATGAGAAGGAATAAATCTGGCCATTTGCAGCAACGTGGATGGAACTGCAGGGTATTACGCTAAGTGAAATAAGTCAGTCAGACAGATATCATATGTCTTCACTCATATGTGGATCTTGAGAACCTAACAGAAGACCATGGGGGCAGGGAAGGGGAAAAAAGTTACAGAGAGGGAGGGAGGCAAACCATGAGATTCTTAAGTACTGAGAACAAACTGAGGGTAGATAGGGGGTGAGGGAGAGGGAAAAGCAGTGATGGGCATTGTGGAGGGCACTTGTTGGGGTGAGCACTGGGTGTGGTATGGTAACCAATTTGAATAAATTATATTTTAAAAAAGGAAAAAATGGAAAAGAACTTATTGAGCTGGTTATTAGTGGCTGCAGGAATTTTATCAAACTTTTACTCTTTGCATGTGAAAAGTTAATCTCAGACCTAAAATTGGGCCTTTGGTCTTCAATATTTAGATTTGTTTGGTAAAGTCAGAAACGTGTTCTGTATCAGATTCCACTCCACTTGTCCTAGATAAAACATATATTAAAAATTTGATTAAGTTAAATCAAAAGTGTCTATTGGGTAGCAGGAGACTGAGGAGAAGGAGAAGTTAACTACCATAACTCACACTGAACATTACATAAAAGAAAAGTGGGAATCCCTTCCAACCAGATAAGCAGCACCTCACTTCTGAGAATCATTTCCTTCCTCTCTGCAAAATGTGGTAGATTGGCTTTTCATTCAACAGATACTTACAAAAAAAAAAAACCAAAAAAACAGATACTTACATAGAAATTACTGGCTGCCAATGGCTGTTCTTAGCACTTTGTATGTATCGACATATTTAATCTTATGGCAAAGATCTGAGTTACAAGTGCCATGAATAATGCACAAAGTAAATCCAACTAAGGAAATAGAGATGGATGGGAGTTGGGTATTTTAGATAATCTGGTAAGGATATGTAATTATTTTTTTTCATATGTTATGTGTTATATTGGGAGTTGGCTGTTTAGATAGGAGTGACATTTGAGTTATCTTGTCTAAATTAAGGGACCATCCATGTAACTGTCTGGGAGAACACTGCTTCAGGCAGACAGACCCAGCAAATGTAGAGACTCTGATGTAGAAATATGCTGAGGTGCACGGAACTAGCAAATTGGTCAGCTTTCCAGAGGGAAGCTAGCACAAAGACTTGCTGGCAAAGACTATAGAAGCAGGTGAGATCAGAGAGGAAAAGAGTTTGGGTTTACTCTGTATTTGACAGAAAACCAAAATGACTCACCAGCCTTTCTAATCTAGTCTACTCCTTTACTTGATCATGATAAGAATTTACATATACACTTTTTAAAATATTTTTTAACAATATCCTGAGTCTTTTACCTTTGTTTATTTATTCTTCTCAGGAATGTCTGTCTCTTCAGAAATCTTGCCAATATATCTTTCCTCATAAGCCTAGACTTAATTTTCTAAGAAGAATTCTATCATTTGGCATCTAGCGAGTCTTTATACTATGTGTAATTCAACTAACTCTTAGTTGAATTACTAAGAGGCAGCAAAGGTAGAATAGGAGCCAGAGTTTTCAAAATCTTCTTAGGAGGAAAGGATTTATAAAATTAAAAACTTTAGATCTGTGTAATACAGAATAGAAGTCTAACATGGAGAATATGACCACATTAGCTAACTTAAACCACAGGAACATTAGATATTCCATTAGTTAGAATAGCTTCAACGTTCAACAGATATGCTCTGTAGTATACCATATGTGCTAGCTCATGTTGCCTTAAAATTTTTTTCTAAAGAAAAATAAAGTATGGATTTTGACTTGTGACAAAACTGGATTCCAGTCCTTACCCCGGGGTCATTTCTTCTGACAAACACTAAAGTCAAAGTGCCAAGGGCCAAAGGTGTTTTAAAACCAGAAAAACAAAAAAGAAAAAATTTGTTCCAATATAAAAAACAGAAAATAGTAAGTATTAAATCAGCGTCTCTAAAATGTATTATTCTCACTTATATAATTGTTAAACTTGATACTCATAAAAATTATATTTGAAAATAAATTTGGCAGTAATTCTCAAGTATGCCCCAAATCACTGAGAAATCATAGTCAATCATAAATTAAGTGGAATACTTATAACAAAATAATTTCAAAAATAAATTTGAAAAACTTTTTTTTAAATTTATTTATTTCTAGGAGAGAGAGAGCGAGAGAGAGAGAGAGAGAGAGAGAGCGTGAGCAGGGGAGGGTCAGAGAGAGAGGGAGTCACAGACTGAAACAGGCTCCAGGCTCTGAGCTGGCAATCAGCACAGAGCCCGACGCGGGGCTCGAACCCACGAACCGCGAGATCATGACCTAAGCGAAAGTGGAACGCTTAACCGACTAAGCCATCCAGGCGCCCCGAAAAACGTTTTTTTAAAGGCATATTTTAAGAGAGAAAGCATGAGCAGAGGAGGGAAAGAGAGAGGGAGAGAGAGAGAATTCCAAGTAGGCTCTACACAGTCAGCACAGAGCTGGTGGCGTGGGTCAAACTTACGAACCACAGGATCATGACCTGAGTCGAAACCAAGAGTTAGACACTAAACCAAATGAGCCACACAGGTGCCTTAAACTTGAACAACCTTTAAATTTTTAATGGGAAACTTATACTTAATGTGAGATGTGGATGTATTTAACTTTGCATGCTGTAATGCACATGGGTCCGACTTCGGTTCAGGTCAAGATCTAGTGGTTCGTGGGTTCGAGCCCCGCGTCGGGCTCTGTGCTGACAGCTAGCTCAGAGCCTGGAGCCTGCTTCAGATTCTGTGTCTCCCTCTCTCTCTGATCCTCTCCTGCTCATGCTGCCACTCTCTCTCTCTCTCTCTCTCTCAGAAATAATAAAAAACATAAAAAAAAAAAGCACATGGTTCCTTCCAAATGTGGAGTGCTGGGACCTGTCCCCTCCCCCAGCAGCTCTAGCAGCCAGACATTTGGTGGCTGGTGAGTCTAGAGGCCTCACTTCTCAGACCCTCTTTTTTCTTACTACAAATGGAAAACGGAATACTTGCCTTGTTAGATGATTCTGAAAAATAGAAAAAAGACATGCAAACTACTTGAAAATATATCAGACACCTAGCAGAACATTCAATAATAACTGGTTGTTATTATTAATTATTATCATCATCATCACCATTATCATCTTCATCAGTCATTATCTATGTCTGTTTTAAGTGAATTTGCCTTATGGTTCCCATAAAAGTTGTCATAGCATCAAACTGTAACCTCTGTATCCCTTCATGGTATGGAGTGCTGCTATACATGTACTCGTTCCAAAGGACTTTAATAAATGACATTTACATTGAGTGATGAAAGTCAGAATTTGGGAAGAATAGAAAATTATTGTTAGAATTAAACTGCCATGTTAAAAGAATGCTGCCATAAATACTAGGTTGGGGGCTGAAACAAAACGTCCAGTGTTATGGTTATCCTTAGAGGCTGATCAGGAACTGGAAGGGGAATATTAGCATGCCCCGTGTTATGTGGAGGTCAGGCTATTTTACTGCATAGCTTATTACAGAATTGGTGATATATACAGGGACTGTGTTATCTGGCTCAGTACCTGGACTTAGAGTTTAATAAATGAATTGATTTTATTAGCTGCAAAGCACTAATGATAATTTAATATCCAAATCCATTCATTTTAATTTCTAGCGCAAGTTTAGCAGATATCCTTTTCTTAATCTTGTTATAAATAAATCTTTCTGTAGTCATTTCCTTTCTTTGGTTCTCTTTTCCAGAAATATTGCTTAAATAATTTGATTTGGAGTAAGAGCTGGACTAGGTATAGTTTGGCTAAAATGTAAAATAATTTGTTAGCAAAGATTAAACTCTGTTCAGAAGAGTTAAGCTATAAAGGTAGAAAAAATGTAGCATTTTGAATATACAACTGGGGCCAGCAGACTTCTTTGTAAAGCCTGGAAGCATGCTGAGAAGTAGAAGTGCCTGTTTCAGATTCTAGAGCCAGTAAAACTGTGAATGAGGACAAAATTGAGAGAGAAGTCCTTCCTAAGAAGACAATATGTAATTTTTGCGATTTTTTTTTTTTGCTTTACAACCTGAGCCTTTATTATATTTTTATTCATTCAGGAAATTTCTTTTTTGTAAGTTTTTTTAATGTTTATGTATTATTTTGAGAGAAAGGCAGAGTTCGAGTGGGGGAGGGGCAGAGAGAGAGGGAGGCAGAATCTGAAGCAGACTCCAGGCTTTGAGGAGTCAGCACAAAGCCTGACGCTGGGCTCAAACCCACTGACCAGACCATGAGATCATGACCTGAGCCGAAGCTGGATGCTTAACCAATAAAGTCACCCAGGCACCCCAGGAAATTCCTTTTTGGAGTGCAGATGGTTTCTAGGAGATTGACTAAGTTAAGTTTCTCAAGGACCATCATTTCCAACATTCTGATGATCAAATCATGGTGATATTACTTACAATAATCCTCTTCTCACTTAAATTCAAATTCTCTAAGGCACAAAATTCATACAAACTCTGATTCCACCTCCGTTCTTTTCAGTCATGGTCTAGAAATCCAAGTAGCAAACATAGGGGACATCAAAGAAACTATGGCTACAGACAGAATGGAAAATAAAAATAGGCATGAAGAATTAAAAATGCGATAAATGAGATACATCATAAATTAGAGGCCTCCAATGCACGGACTGAAGATGCAGAAAGGAGATTAAGTGATTTAGAAGACACCATTATAGAAAAACAAGAAGCTGACAAAAAAAGAGACAAACTGATCCAAGAACAGGAAAGAAGAATTCGAGAGCTCAGCGATACAGTCAAACGCAACAATATCCGTATCAAAGGAATCCCAGAAGAGGAAGAGAGAGGGAAAGGTGCTGAAGGAGTCCTGGAACAAATTATAGCAGAGAACTTCCCCGACTTGGGGAAGGAAGTCAATGTGGAAATACAAGAGGCTCAGAGGACTCCCCTCAGACGTAACTTGAATCGATATTCTGCACGACATATCACAGTAAAAATGGCAAAATACAAGGACAAAGAGAGAATTTTGAAAGCAGCTAGGGAGAA
This sequence comes from Proteles cristata cristata, assembly GCA_017311185.1. NCBI lineage: Eukaryota > Metazoa > Chordata > Mammalia > Carnivora > Hyaenidae > Proteles > Proteles cristata. The sequence goes on from JAESUZ010004312.1 coordinate 174,421, forward strand.
AAGGGCCCTCACATACAAAGGGAAACCCATGAGAGTGGTGACAGACCTATCTACTGAAACGTGGCAGGCCAGAAAGGAATGGCAAGAGATCTTCAATGTGATGAACAGTAAAAATATGCAACCAAGAATCCTCTATCCAGCAAGCCTGTCATTCAAAATAGAAGGAGAGATAAAAACCTTTCAAACAAACAGAAATTGAAAGAATTTGTCACCACGAAGCCAGCCCTACAAGAAATCCTGAGGGGGATGCTCTGAAGGAAAGGTTGCAAGGAACAAAGATTCCAGAGACACCACCACAAACATGAACCCTAAAAAGGATACAAAGACTCTAAACCCACATATTTCAATAATAACACTGAATGTAAATGGGCTGAATGCTCCAATCAAAAGATATAGGGTAGCAGAATGGATTAAAAAACAAAATCCATCTATATGCTGTCTACAAGAAACTCATTTAGACGGGAAGATACCTTCAGATTAAAAGTAAGGGGATGGAGAAATATATATCATGCTACTGGAAATCAAAAGAAAGCTGGAGTAGCGATACTTATATCAGACAAACTGGACTTTAAATTAAAGACAATCACAAGAGATGAAGAAGGGCACTACATAATAATTACTGGGTCCATCCATCAGGAAGAACTAACAATCATAAATGTCTACGCACCGAATATGGGAGCACCTAAATATATAAACCAATTAATCACAAACAGAAACAAGCTTATAGATAAGAATGTGCTAATAGCAGGGGACTTTAATACTCCGCTTACAGCAATGGATAGGTCAACCAGACAGAAAATCACCAAAGAAATAATGGACTTGAAAGATACATTGGACCAGGTGGACCTGACGGATATATTTAGAACTTTACATCCTGAGGCCAGGGAATTTACTTTCTTCTCAAGTGCGCATGGCACATTCTCCTAGATAGATCACATACTGGAACATAAAGCAGCCCTCAATAAATATAAAAGAATTGAGATCATACCATGCACACTGTCAGATCACAATGCTTTGAAACTTGAAATCAATTACAGGAAGAAAGTCTGGAAAACTTCCAAAAACATGGAGGTTAAAGAACACCCTTCTAAAGAATGAATGGGCCAATCAGGCAATTAGAGATGAAATTAAAAAATATATGGAAACAAATGAAAATGAAAACACAACAATTCAAAATCTATGGGATGCGGCAAAGGCAGTCCTAAGAGGAAAGTACATTGCTCTCCAGGCCTATTTCAAGAGATTAGAAAAAGCGCAAGTCCAAAATCTAACAGCTCACCTAAAGGAACTAGAGGCAGAGCAACAAGAACGCCCTAAACCCAGTAGAAGAAGAGAAATAGTCAAAATTAGAGCAGAAATAAACAACATCGAGACCAAAGAAACAATTGAACAGATCAATGAAACCAAGAGTTGGTTTTTTGAAAAAGTAAACAAAATTGACAAACCTCTAGCCAGACTTATCCAAAAGAAAAGAGAGAGCACCCAAATAGACAAAATTATGAATGAAAATGGACTTATTACAACCAACCCCTCAGAAATACAAGCAATTATCAGGGAATACTATGAAAAATTATATGCCAATAAATTGGACAACTTAGAAGAAATGGACAAATTCCTAAACACACACTCACTACCAAAATTCACACGGGAAGAAATAGAAAACCTGAACAGACCCATAACAAGTGAAGAAATTGAATCAGTGATCAAAAATCTCCCAACAAATAAGAGCCCTGGACCTGATGGCTTCCCTGGGGAATTCTACCAGACATTTAAAACAGAATTAATCCCAATTCTTCTCAAGTTATTCCAAAAAATAGAAAGCGAAGGAAAACTCCCGGACTCATTTTATGAAGCCTGCATCACACTGATTCCCAAGCCAGACAGAGATCCAGCAAAAAAAGAGAACTACAGGCCAATATCCTTAATGAATACGGATGCAAAAATTCTCAACAAGATCCTTGCAAATCGAATCCAGCAGCATATCAAAAGAATCATCCACCAAGATCAAGTGGGATTCATTCCTGGGTTACAGGGCTGGTTCAACATTCGCAAATCAATCAATGTGATACATCATATTAATAAAAGAAAAGATAAAAACCATATGATCCTGTCAATAGATGCAGAAAAAGCATTTGACAAAATACAGCATCCCTTCTTAATAAAGACTCTCGAGAAAGTTGGGATAGAAGGAACCTACTTAAACATCATCAAAGCCATCTATGAGAAGCCTTCAGCTAACATCATCCTCAACGGGGAAAAACTCAGAGCTTTCCCGCTGAGATCAGGAACACGACAGGGATGCCCACTCTCACCACTGCTGTTTAACATAGTGCTGGAAGTCCTAGCATCAGCCATCAGACACCAAAAGGAAATCAAAGGCATCAGAATTGGCAAAGAGGAAGTCAAACTTTCACTCTTCGCAGATGACATGATACTCTACATCAAAAACCCGACAGACTCCACCAGAAGCCTACTAGAACTGATCCAAGAATTCAGCCAAGTTGCAGGGTACAAAATCAACGTACAGAAATCGGTTGCATTTTTATACACCAACAATGAAGCAACAGAAAGAGAAATCAAGAAACTGATCCCATTCACAATTGCACAAAAAACCATAAAATACCTTGGAATAAACCTAACCAAGGATACAAGAGATCTGTATGAGGAAAACTATAGAAAACTTATGAAGGAAATTGAAGAAGACACAAAGAAGTGGAAAACATTCCATGCTCATGGATAGGAAGAATAAATATAGTTAAGATGTCATTACTACCCAAAGCATCTACACATTCAATGCAATTCCAATCAAAATTGCACCAGCATACTTCTCAAAACTAGAACAAACTATCCAAAAATTTGTATGGAACCACAAAAGACCCCGAATAGCCAAAGTAATCCTGAAAAATAAAACCAAAACGGGAGGGATCACCATCCCAGACTTTAGCCTCTACTACAAAGCTGTCATCATCAAGACAGTATGGTATTGGCACAAAAATAGACACATAGACCAATGGAACAGAATTGAGAACTCAGAAGTGACCCAAAAGTATACAGCCAACTCATCTTTGACAAAGCAGGAAAGAATATCCAATGGAGAAAAGACAGCCTCTTTAACAGATGGTGTTGGGAGAACTGGACAGCAACATGCAGAAGAATGAAACTAGATCATTTTCTCACACCATGCACAAAAATAAACTCAAAATGGATAAAGGACCTGAACGTGAGACAGGAAACTATCAACACCCTAGAGGAGAAAGCAGGAAACAACCTCCTTGACCTCCACCGCAGCAACTTCTTACTTGACACATCCCCAAAAGCAAGGGAATTAAGAGCAAAAATAAACTGTTGGGACCTCCTCAAGATTAAAAGCTTCTGCACAGCCAAGGAAACAACCCAGAAAATTAATAGGCAACCAACCGAATGGGAAAAGATAGTTGCAAATGACATATCAGATAAAGGGTTGATATCCAGAATCTACAAGGAACTCACCAAACTACACGCCCGAAAAACAAACAACCCAGTGAAGAAATGGGCAGAAGATATGAACAGACACTTCTCCAAAGAGGACATCCAGATGGCCAACAGACACATGAAACGATGCTCAGCATCCCTCCTCATCAGGGAAATACAAATCAAAACCACACTGAGATACCACCTCACGCCAGTCAGAGTGGCTAAAATGAGCAAATCAGAGAACTCTAGATGCTGGCGAGGATGTGGAGAAACGGGCACCCTCCTACACTGTTGGTGGGAATGTAAACTGGTACAGCCCCTCTGGAAAACAGTGTGGAGGTTCCTAAGGAAACTAACAATAGAACTCCCCTATGACCCAGCAATAGCACTGCTAGGAATTTACCCAAGGGATACAGAAATGCTGATGCATAGGAGCACATGTACCCCAATGTTCATAGCAGCACTCTCCACAATAGCTAAAACATGGAAAGAGCCTAAGTGTCCATCAACAGACGAATGGATCAAGAAGATGTGGTTTATCTATACCATGGAATACTACATGGCAATGAGAAACAATGAAATCTGGCCATGTGTAGCAACATGGATGGACCTTGAGGGTGTTATGCTGAGCGAAATAAGTCAGGCAGAGAAGGACAAATATCATATGTGTGCACGTATAGGAGGATTAGGAGGAACTTAACAGAGGACCAAGGGGGAGAAGAAGGGCGGAAATGGTGGGGGAAAGGGGGAGAGGCAAACCATGAGAGACTCTTGAATGCTGACAAAAACTGAGGACTAGTGGATGTGGGGTGGAGGAGGGGTGGGCATGGAGGAGGGCACTTGTGGGGATGAGCACTGGGTGTTATGTGGAAACTAATTTGACAATAAACTATTTGAAAAAAAAAAAAAATGGATAAAGGACCTGAACGTGAGACAGGAAAGTATCAACACCCTAGAGGAGAAAGCAGGAAACAACCTCCTTGACCTCCACCGCAGCAACTTCTTACTTGACACATCCCCAAAAGCAAGGGAATCAAGAGCAAAAGTAAACAATTGGGACCTCATCAAGATTAAAAGCTTCTGCACAGTCAAGGAAACAACCCACAAAACTAATAGGCAACCAACGGAATGGGAAAAGATAGTTGCAAATGACATATCAGATAAAGGGTTAATATCCAGAATCTATAAGGAACTCACCAAACTACACGCCTGAAAAACAAACAATCCAGTGAAGAAATGGGCAGAAGATATGAACAGACACTTCTCCAAAGAGGACATCCAGATGGCCAACAGACACATGAAATGATGCTCAGCATCCCTCCTCATCAGGGAAATACAAATCAAAACCACACTGAGATACCACCTCACACCAGTTAGAGTGGCTAAAATGAATAAATCAGAAGGCTATAGATGCTGGTGAGGATATGGAGAAACGGGCACCCTCCTACACTGTTGGTGGGAATGTAAACTGGTACAGCCCCTCTGGAAAAAGTGTGGAGGTTCCTAAGGAAACTAACAATAGAACTCCCCTATGACCCAGCAATAGCACTGCTAGGAATTTACCCAAGGGATACAGAAATACTGATGCATAGGAGCACATGTCCCCCAATGTTCATAGCAGCACTCTCCACAATAGCTAAGACATGGAAAGAGCCTAAGTGTCCATCAACAGATGAATGGATCAAGAAGATGTGGTTTATCTGTACCATGGAATACTACATGGCAATGAGAAAAAATGAAATCTGGCCATGTGTAGCAACATGGATGGACCTTGAGGGTGTTATGCTGAGCGAAATAAGTCAGGCAGAGAAGGACAAATATCATATGTGTGCACGTATAGGAGGATTATGAGGAACTTGACGGAGGACCAAGGGGGAGAAGAAGGGGGGAAATGGTGGGGGAAAGAGAGAGAGACAAACCATGAGAGACTCTTGAATGCTGACAAAAACTGAAGACTGATGGACATGGGGGGGAGGAGGGATGGGCATGGAGGAGGGCACTTGTGGGGATGAGCACTGAGTGTTATGTGGAAACTAATTTGACAATAAACTATTTGTAAAAAAAAAAAAAATGTTTGGTAGAATTCCCCTGGAAAGCCATCTGGCCCTTGACTCTTGTTTTCTTGGAGAGATTTTTGATTACTAATTCAATTTCTTTACTGGTTATGGACCTGTTCAAATTTTCTATTTCTTCTTGTTTCAGTTTTAGTAGTTTATATGTTTCTAAGAATTTGTCCATTTCTTCCAGAGTGCCCATCTATTGGCATAGAATTGCTCATAATATTCTCTTATTATTTGTATTTCTGCTGTGTGGGTTATGATCTCTCCTCTTTCATTCTTCATTTTATTTATTTGGGTCCTTTCCTTTTTCTTTTTAATCAAACTGCCAAGGGTTTATCAGTTTTGTTAATTCTTGCAAAGAACCAGCTCCTGGTTTCATTGATCTGTTCTACTGTTGGTTGGGTTTTGTTTTGTTTTGATAGCATTGGTTTCTGCTCTAATTATTATTATTTCCTGTCTTCTGCTGGTTTGGGGCTTTATTTGCTGTTCTTTTTCCAGTTCTTTAAGATGTAAGGTTAGGTTGTATATCTGAAACTTTCTTCCTTCATTAGGAAGTCCTGGATTGCTGTATACTTCCTTCTTTTGACCACTTTGCTGCATCCCACAGGCTTCAGGCTGTGGGGTTATCATTTTCATTGGCTTACATGTACTTTTTAATTTCCTCTTTAACTTCTTGGTTAACCCATTCATTCTTTAGTAGGACGGTCTTTAGTTTCCAAGTATTTGTTATCTTTCCACATTTTATCTTTTGCTTGATTTCAAGTTTCATAGCATTGTGTTCTGAACTATGCACGGTATGATCTCTATATTTTTATAGTTGTTGAGGGCTGATTTGTGTCCTAGTATGTGATCTATTCTGGAAAATGTTGCATGTGCACTCGAGAAGAATGTGTATTCTGCTGCTTTAGGATGAAATGTTCTGAATATATCTTTTAAGTCCATCTGGTCCAGTGTGTCATTCAAAGCCATTGTTTCCTTATTGATTTTCTGTTTAGATGATCTGTCCATTGCTGTAAGTGAGGTATGGAAGTCCCCTACTATTATGATATTGTTCTGAATGAGTTTCTTTATGTTTGTAATTAATTGATTTTTATATTTTGGTGTTTCATGTTTGGAGCATAAATGTTTACAATTGTTAGATCTTCTTGGTGGATAGACCCCTTAATTATGATATAATGCCCTTCTTCATCTCTTGTTACAGTCTTTATTTTATTTGTTTTTTAATGTTTTATTTATTTCTGAGAGAGAGAGACAGTGTGAGCAGGGGAGGGTCAGAAAGAAAGGGAGACACAGAATCTGAAACAGACTCCAGGCTCTGAGCTAGCTGTCAGCACAGAGCCTGACACGGGACTCGAACCCACCAACCATAAGATCATGACCTCAGCCGAAGTCGGACACTTAACCAACTGAGCCACCCGGGGTCCCCTCAGTCTTTATTTTAAAATCTAGATTGTCAGGGCACCTGGGTGGCTCAGTCGGTTAAGTGTGCAACTTCAGCTCAGGTCATGATCTCACAGTTTGTGAGTTCAAGCCCTGTGTTGGGTTCTGTGCTGACAGCTCATTGCCTTGAGCCTGCTTCAGATTCTGTATCTCCCTCCCTCTCTGACCCTCCTCCACTTGCACTTTGTCTTGCTTTCAAAGATAAATAAACATTAAAAAAAAGTTTAAATCTAGATTGTCTGATATAAGTATGGCTACTCTGGCTTTCTTTTGGCAACCATTAGCATGATAGATGGTTCTCCATCCCTTTACTTTCAATCTGCAGGTGACTTTAGGTCTGAAATGGGTCTCTTGTAAACAGCATATAGATGGATCTTGTTTTCTTATCCATTCTGTTACCCTATGTCTTTTGATTGGAGCATTTAGTCCATTGACATTTAGAATGAGTACTGAAAGATGAATTGATTGCCATTATGTTGCCTGTAGAATTGGAATTTCCGTTGGTGTTCTCTGGTTCTTTCTAGTATTTGTTACTTTTGGTCTTTTGGGGTTTGTTGTTTGTTTGTTTGTTTGTTTTCATCTTATCTCCCCTAAGAGAGTCCCCATTAAAATTTCTTGCAGGGCTGTTTTGTTTTTGTGTCTCTGGGAAACTTTTAATCTCTTCTCCTATTTTGAATGACAGCCTTACTGGATAAAGAACTCTTAGCTGCATATTTTTCTGATTCAGCACATTGAATATATCCTGCCACTCCTTTCTGGCCTGCCAAGTTTCTGTGGCTACGTCTCCTGCAAACCTGATCTGCTTTCCCTTGTAGGGTAAGGACTCTTTTTTCCTTTGATGCTTTCATGATTTTTTTCCTGCCTGAGTATTTTGTGATTTTGACTCTAATATGCCCTGTTGATGGTCAGTTTTTGTTTAATCTAATGGGAGTTCTCTGTGCTTCCTGTATTTTGATATCTGTGTGTTTCTCCATGTTAGGAAAGTTTTCTGCCGTGATTTGCTCAAATGAACCTTCTACCCCTTTTTTTCTCTCTTCATATTCTAGGTACCCTATGATTCTGATGTTATTCCTTTTTAATGAGTCACTAAGTTATCTAATTCTTATATTGTGCTCTTTTGCCTTAATATCCCTCTTTTTCTCCTGCTTCTTTACTCTCCATAAGTTTGTCCTCTATATCGCTGATTCACAGGTCTGCTTCATCCATTCTAGTTGCCATGGTACCCATTCGCGATTTCAGCTCAGTTATGGTATTTTTTATTTTATCCTAACTAGCTTTTACTTCTTTTATCTCTGCAGAAAGGGATTCTATGCTATTTTCACCCCCAGCTAGTATTCTTATTATCATGATTCTAAATTCTGGTTCAGACATCTCACTTGTATCTGTGTTGATTAAGTCCCTGGATATCACTTCCTCCTCTTCTTTCTTTTGGGATGAACTGCTTCATTTTGTCATTTTGAAGGAAGAAAAGGAATTGGTAAAGTAAAAAATAAATAAATAAAAATTTAAAACAACACACAAAAATCAAATAAAGGATGTTAGATGCTAGGTGTGTTTTGGTCTGGTTGTTGAAAGAAGCTTGATAGATTAGAGAAAAAAGGGAAAGAAAAGACAAAAGGGGAATAAAGGAATACGTTTGAAAATTTGAAAAAAATGAATACAATAAGATAAAATAAAATGAAATGATGAAAGTAAAATAGAATATTTAAAAATTACAAGGAAAAAATTTACAAGGAAGTAAAAAACATAGTAGAAAAACTGAAAGAAAAATCTTTTTTATAAAAAAGGAAAATGAAAATAAATTTTTTCTCTTTCTATATTCAAGAATAAGAAAAAATAAAGGGAAAGACTTGAATAGAGGGACCAGAAAACAGACTGATATACAATTGAAATTACATCATTTCCCCTAGAAGTCAAACTATGAAACTCTTTATAATCTATATACTAGGCAGGTAGAGAGACTTGTGGTGTTTCTCAAGAGCGCTGTTGGCCTAGTTGGGCGGGGCTTAGTGTAAAGGATCTGTTCTCCACTAGATTGAACTGTTTGGCTTACTGGGGTGGATTATTGTGGTATGTGTAGGCATGTATGTGCATGCACAGGAGGGTGAAAATGGCGACACCCAGCTACCCAGTCTCTAGTATCAGAACTCTGTGCTCTCCCTGACTGACAATCAAGCACCCCTCTTTTGTCTCTGGCTTCCATCTACTCCCCACTTCTACACTGTCCATGACCAAGCCATCAGGCTGCCAGGCAGCATCTCCCTTCTGAGTTTTATCTCAGACGGGGCTGTGTTTCCAAGCCCCTCACTTCTGAGGGATTGCAGCTTTGACCTGCTCAGATCCTCTTGGGGAGGGTCTCGCTGAGCAATGGTCAAGTGCTGGCCACACCCAGGAATGTTCACAGGACCTTGCTGCTCTGATGCCCAGATACTGTGGCTGGGTGCCAGCCACCCCAGAAAATGTTCACGCGATCTTGTAGCAGCAGCAGCATTTCAGAAATTACAGGAAATCACAGCGCACATCTGGTGCCACGCTGCACCCTTAATGTCCTTGTTCCAACACCAGTGAATATGGCTGTTCTCTGGGGACTGCTAGGACTTTGCCTGAGAGGAGGCCACACAGCCTCAACCAAATGTCTCCCAGCAGGGAAACCACCTCTCCCCGTGTGGCCTGAGAGCCCAAAGATCTCGCTGGGGATTTATCCTTCCCACCAGAGCTCTGCCAGGTATTGAGCTGTGGAGTTTCAGACTCTGTGCTCCCCCTGTTTATAGAGTCTTAATGTAATTTAAACCCTCTTCTTTCTCCTTTCTCCCTTTTTTATTCAGTCCCTTGCGGCTGTTTCCACTCTTCCTCTTCTCTCCAGCTGCTTTCTGGGGGGGAGGGGGAGACAGGAGGGAAGGATGTTCTTTTCCTATACTGCCCCCCCATTTCCATCCTCTCCCCACAAGCAAAAACGGCTCCCTGCCCTCCATGGCTTCTCTCCCCCAGTTCACATCTCCACGCCATGTACCTGCTGAATTCTGTGGTTCAAGTTGTACAGGTTGTTATGTTAATCTTCAAATCAGTTTTTTAGGTGTGCAAGATGGTTTAGTGTTGATCTGGCTGCATTTCTGGGATGAGAGATGCAAAAATAACCTTCCATGCTGTTCTACCATCTTGTCCCCCTCCCCTCTTCTGTCCATTTCTTAATAGGATTATTGTTTTTTGGGTGTTGAGTTTGATTAAGTTCTTTGTACATTTTGGATACTAACCTTTTATCAGATATGTCATTTGCAAATATCTATTCCCATTCTGTAGGCTCACTTTTAGTTTTATTGATTGTTTTCTTCACTGTGCAGAAGGCTTTTATCTTGATGAAACCCCAATAGTTCATTTTTGCTTTCGTTTCCCTTGCTTCCAGAGACATGTCTATTAAGAAGTTGCTCCAGCTGAGTTCAAAGAGGTTGTTGCCTGTTTTCTTCTCTAGGATTTTGATGGTTTCCTGTCTCACATTTAGGTCTTTCACCCATTTTGAATTTATTTTTGCCAATAGTGCCAGGAAGTGGTACAGTTTCATTCTTCTGCATGTTGCTATCCAATTTTCCTAGCACCATTTGTTGAAAAGACTGTCTTTTTTTCCATTGGATATTCTTTCCTGCTTTGTCGAAGATGAGCTGACCATATAGTTCTGAGTCCATTTCTGGGCCCTCTATTCTACTCCATGGGGCTGCGTATATGTGTTTGTGCCAGTACTTACTTTATACGTTATCCTTTCTTTATACTGTCTTGATGATTATAGCTTTGTAATATAGCTTGAAGTCTGGAATCATGATGCCTCCAGGTTTTCTTTGTTTTTTTCAGTATTACTTTGGCTATTTAGGGTATTTTGTTGTCCCATACGTATTTTAGAATTGTTTGTCCTAGGTCTGTGAAAAATGGTATTATTGTTTTGATAGTGATTGCATTGAATGTGTAGATTGCTTTGGGTAGTATAGACATTTTTAACAATGTTTGTTATTCCAATCCATTGGCATGGAATATTGTTCCATTTCTTTGTGTTGTCTTGAAATTCTTTCATAAGTGTTCTATAGTTTTCAGAGTACAGAACTTTTACCTCCAAAGGCATATTCCTAGGTATCTTATGGTTTTGTAAATGGGATCAATTCCTTGATTTCCCTTCCTGCTGCTTCATTATTGCTGTATATAAATACAACAGATTTCTGTATCTTGATTTTATATCATGAGACTTTGCTGAATTCATGTATTAGTTCTAGCGATTTTTTTCTGGTGGAGTCTTTTGGGTTTTCCATGTAGGGTATCATATCATCTACAAAGAGCAAAAGTTTGACTTCTTCCTTGCCAATTTGCATGACTTTAATTTCTTTTCATTGCCCATTTGCTGAGGCTATGACCTCCAGTACAATGTTGAACAACAGTGGTGAGAGTGGACATCACTATCCTTTTCCTGATCTTAGGGGGAAAGCTCTCAGTTGTTTTCCCATTGAGGATGATATTAGCTGTGGTTCCTTCGTATATGGCCTATTTGATGTTGAGGTTTGTTCCTTCTATCCCTTCTGTCTTGAGGGTTTTTATCAAGAAAGAATGCTGTATTTTGTCAAATGCTTTTTCTGCATCTATTGAGAGAATCATATGGTTTTTATCCTTTCTTTTATTAACATGGTGTATCACATATATTAATTTGCATATAATGAACCCATCTTGCATCCTTGGAATAAATTCCACTTGATCATGATGAATAATTCTTTTAATGCACTGTTGAATTCAACTTGCTAGTATCTTGTTGAGAATTTTTATGTCGATGTTCATCAGGGATATTGGTCTGTAATTCTCCTTTTTTGTGGGATTTTTGTCTGGTTTTGGAATTAAAGTAATGCTGGGCTCATAGAATGAGTTTTGAAGTTTTCCATCCATTTCTTTTCTTGGGGAACAGTTTCAAAGGAATACGTATTAATTCTTCTTTAAATGTTTGATGGAATTCCCCTGGGAAGCCATCCATCCATCCATGGACTTTTGTTTGTTGGGAAATTTTTGATTACTGAGTCAATTTTGTTACTTGTTATGGGTCTGCTCAAATTTTCTATTTGTTTGAGTCATCATCTCATGGTTGTGGAATGGAACCCAGCATTGGGCTCCATGCCAAGGATGGAGCCTGCTTGGGATTCTCTCTCTCCCTCTCTTTCTGCCCCTACCCCACTCATATTCTCTCTCTCCATAAACAAACAAACAAACAAACAAACATTTTAAGCCTAACTGAGTATGCTTAATGAAGAATAATGATGAGTAGTAAACCTAATGGTGGTAACTAAGGATGTTGATGGTAATGACTGACATGGTAGTGATGGAGGTGATGGTTCTGGTGGTGATTATGAGGTGTTTGGCTATAAAATAGTTGAATGCTAGCATTAGACTATAAGTCTCCCAAGTTGAAAATGACTCCAAATAAAAGGAAAGTTAACACACCTGGGAGACAAACCATGATTCTCAGCATAGGGACAAGCCAAGACTCTAATTGCTCCTTCAGCAAGGACTCCAGGGCCTGAAATGACTGCATCCCAGGAGGTTCTGCCCATGTGTTATATAAACAGACCCCCGAGGGACCAATTTTTCATAACCCTGCTGGCCCCTTGGAATGCATGAAGAAATAGATACAAAACTGGACAGCTCTCTCATTTATTGATGTTTATTTCCTAACTATTGGAACCAAGACATCCCATAACATTTCCAAGACATTGTGGTTTTTTCTCATCACAGGTATTAATCAGGTTTAATACAATGATATAAAAAAATATGTCTTCCATGGATTTCTGTTTCTAATTCAGGCTTTATTTTCTAAGCATTTGTTTACCTTCATCTAAGTGGTTTCTTCTTTATGTGCTGAGTTCTCATAGGCTACAGGCCCAAGCCTCTTCTGGTCTGGTAAAACTAGAGGTAATTGTATCAACTGATACCAAATATATGGATCATGTTTGCCTATTTTATATTATTAGATGACTATGGGATTAAAAAATTAAATCAGTGCTATCTAGGATTTTCCAGTGCACACCACGTTGAATGGTATTTACTCTGCCTTGCTTTCTAGAGCACATTGATTTCTGCTAATGGTATATTCAAGGTGGATTTTCTATTTGTCATATTCTTATAAGAAGTGAAAATGTGTAAAAGGGGAAAAGGTAGGATTTTTAAAAATTTTTTATTTCATGTTTATTTATTATTGAGAGAGATAGAAACACAGAGCGTGAGCATGGGAAGGGCAGACAGAGAGGGACACAGAGAATCAGAAGCAGGCTCCAGGCTCTGAGCTGTCAGCACAGATCCCTATGCAGGACTCGAACTCACAAAGCCTGAGATCATGACCTGAGCTGAAGTCAGACGCTTAACCAACTGAGCCACCCAGGCATCCCAAGATTTTTTTAATCTATTATTATTATGTAGAAGAAATTTGTTTTCTCCTTTATAATAAATGGAAAAAAACTTAGCTACTTCTGAGACTAGTTATTGTGAACTTAAGTGCCATACCACCAATAACAACATAGGAAGTTGACAAACCAAATCAGATTTTTTTTTTGTCTTCACAGCACTTCCTAAGGATTTAAAGACTCATATCTAAGAAAAGGAAATATGGTTAGTGCCCAGAGCTGTTATTATTATTATAGGAATCAAATGAAAAAAAGTATTATAAAGTATTTAAAAAGCCGGTTACAAAAAGTTTTTTAATACATTTAGGAGTGTCTGGGTGGTTCAGCCTGTTAAGCATCCAACTCTTGATTTCAACTCAGATCATGATCTCAAGCTTTGTGAGTTCAAGCCCTGCATCAGGGCTCCTCCACACTAACAGCAAGAAGCTTGCTTGGGATTCTCTCTCTCCACTCCTTCCTCTCTCTCTGCCCTTCCCCTGCATGCACACATGCACTGTCTCTTTCACACTCTTTCAAATAAATAAACTTAAATATAAATTATATATACAATACAAATATAAATAAAGTATATATATATGTATATATATGTATATATATATATATATATATATATATATATATATATATACATATATATACACCCATGTAAATACATACATATAGAAAAATCTAGAAAGATAGTCACTGCCAGTATTAGTCCCTAAATAGTGGGGAAATATGATGCTTTTACTTTTCCTTATTTGCATTTCTGATTTTCTACAATGCATACATATTGCCTTTGTAATTTTTAAGTGCACCTGAAATTAGCAATGAAATCTATCCTGCATCCCCAAAGATTCAATAAATTAAGTTTACTAAATAATGATAAAATGCTGTCTAAAGATAAGCTATAGAAATCCAAATACAGTTTAGTAGAAACAAAACAGATTATTGTCAGAAATCCTGGGTTTTAGGCCCAGTTCTTCATCTACTAACTGTATGATTTGGGATAACATTTAGAGTTTCAATTTATGAGAGAATGAAAAAATAATATAACATTCTTCCTTTTTCATATGCTATGTACAAGCTAAGATATCAAGTGTAAAGCAGCTCAACCACCACATTGCATAGAACTGCAGGTGTGTGGGTGTACAAGCGTGCACATTGGGGCTAAAGGAAACGAGCTCATGATCAGGAGAGAACAGAGTTTGAGTTCTGAGTCACTGATAATTATTGGCAAGCTTTGAGAAAGTCACTAAATGTCTGGCACTTCCATTTTCTCAATAGGAAAGTGGAAATAAAAATCTTACTCGGAACACATTTCTCCTCATACCCAAACTTTGAGAAGGAGTTAGTGAGATTGAACTTCAAAAAGCATTATATGAAAGTTAGTAATTATATGAAGAAGTAATCAAAAGAATAAAAATTTAAGGTTTTTAGACAAAGAGATGTATCTTAGAGATGGGATGTCTGTAAGCATCATATCCAGCAATGATGATCCATGCTTCTTAGGGACATGTCGACATTTTGAGTGTCATGCTATTAAGGAAATAATGGGACTTGGTTTGATGTTACAATCTGAACATCATCATAACAATAACAGCTACTGAGCACTTATTCTGTCCTATATAATCTGCACCACAGATCAATTAAATCTGAACATCTGTGGGTGGGGCCCAGGCATCAGTACTTTGTAAATGTTCCAGGTGATTATAGTACAGTCAATGTTGAGAACCACTGTCTTAGAGCCTCATGTCCAGTAAAAATCTAAGAACAAATTCCAGACACCTAATGACAACTCACTTTTATGAGAACTGAGTGATTGAAAAAAAAGTCTAAGTATGCATTTTTCCCATGTTATTTTTACAACTACCTTGGAAATTGATTTATTTAAAAAAATATTTTTAATGTGTATTTAATTTTGAGAGAGAGAGAGAGAGAATGTACGGGGGGGCGGTGTTTCAAAGAGAGAGGGAGATATAGACTCCATGCATGCTCTAGACTCTGAGCTGTCAGCATACAGCCTGAGGTGAGACTAGAATCCATGAATGGTGAGATAATGACCTGAGCTGAAGTTGGACACTTAACTGACTAAGCCACCCAAGCAACTGGTGGCTTAAATGCAAAGACTTCATCAGAAGAAAAGCTTCATTGCTGTGCAGCTTATAAACCAAGGAGCCACAGCACTGGGCTCAAACCAAAGTAGCTCCGTCAGGGAAGGTTTAGGCTTGGAGTTAAATAGCCAAAAACCACAAGTTCTGTGCCCTCTGCAGAGATTGGTCAGATTCAGGTCCCAAACTACAAGTTTCAGGAGCAGGGTGACAAGCAGGATACACTATTTCTGGTCGTTTCACAGTGTGGCAGCTCCTGGGGAGCATGACAAAATATGTTGTGACAGTTCTTTTTTTTGGGGGGGGGGGAGGGTTGGAGGTGTGGGGTTTTTTTTTCTTTTTTGTGAATTTTGTTGAATTTTGTGCAAGCTTGTCATCCCAGGCTGAGACATGGTCATTTGGCCTGATTAAAATGTTACTTTCTCTCCCTAGACATGAGGGAACTCATATTGCATGTTAGTAGTTGCTGTCTAATTATTGGGGTTCTTTGTTCTCATTTTCATCTTTCAGATAGAGAAACTGACTTGTCACTCAATGATATGGCTGTAACTACCACACTACCCTGGCACTGTGTCAATTTGAAAAAGGTATCTGAGTGTTTACATTCAGAAACTATTTGGGAATTGCACAGATGACAAGGAAATTTCATTTCTGAAGCATGTTCAAGCACAAAATATGAAGTGTGCTGCTTTTTACCTATAGGATAGAGGTTCTCAGACCTGAGCATCCATCAGCATCATGTGGAGAGAGTGTTCAACCCAGATTGCTGGCCCCAATCCCAGAGTTTCTGACTGGTAGGTCCTGGGTGAGGCCTGAGAGTTGCGTCTCTAACATGATGCTGATGCTGCTGGTCTGAGGATTGCACTCTAAGAACCATTGCTGTAGAATATTTGAGAAACATCAAAGTGGTAAAAGCTTCACATCTTGTCCCGTTTTCTTCTCATCCTCGTGATCTTTGAAGCACCCAGTGCCTGGTTTTCCTCCCAGCCAACAGCAAGAGGAAGGGATGAGCCCAGGATCACCCAGCTGACCCCAAATGCTCAAAATCAGCTTTCCAAGAAGTCTAAGATGCAGGTTTTCATGGGCTCTTCTCTCCCATCCTCACAGGGCTTCCAATCACCGGAGAATGGCTGCTGAAAATCACTCTACAGTGACCGACTTTATTCTCAGGGGATTGACAAATCGGCCAGAGCTCCAGCTCCCTCTCTTCCTCCTCTTCCTTGGGATCTACTTGGTCACCGTCATAGGGAACCTGGGCATGTTCACACTGATTTGTCTGAATGCTCAGCTTCACACCCCCATGTACTACTTCCTCAGCAATCTGTCACTTGTGGATCTCTGCTACTCCTCTGTCATTACCCCTAAAATGCTGGTGAACTTTGTGTCAGAGAAGAATATCATCTCCTATGCGGGGTGCATGTCACAGCTCTACTTCTTTGTTGTGTTTGTCGTTGCAGAGTGTTACATGCTGACAGTGATGGCCTATGACCGCTATGTCGCCATCTATACCCCTTTGCTCTACAATGTCATCATGTCTCCTCAAGTGTGCTCTTTACTGATGGCTGTGGTCTATGCCATGGCGTTCATTGGCGCAACAATAGACACTGGCCTCATGTTAAAACTGTCCTACTGTGAGCGCCTCATCAGTCATTACTTCTGTGACATCGTGCCCCTCATGAAGCTCTCCTGCTCTAGCACCTATCATATTGAGATGACAGTCTTCTTTTTAGCAGGATTCAACATTGTAGTCACCAGCTTAACAGTCCTTGTTTCCTACGTCTTCATCCTCTCCAGCATCCTCCACATCAGCACCACAGAGGGCAGGTCCAAAGCTTTCAGCACCTGCAGCTCTCACCTTGCAGCTGTGGGAATGTTCTATGGATCTACTGCGTTCATGTACTTAAAACCCTCCACGGCCAGTTCTGTGGCCAAGGAGAATGTGGCCTCCGTGTTCTACACCACAGTGATCCCCATGCTGAACCCTCTGATCTACAGCTTGAGGAATAAGGAGGTAAAGGCTGCCGTGCAGAAAACACTAAGGAGAAAAATGTTTTGAGGTAAATGTTATTCTTTCTTGATTTTAAAATTAAGTCGTTATATAGAGGGAAGCTCTCTGAATGCTTGTCCAGCCACGATGGGAAGCAGTCCCTTGGCTACATGGTTGGGTGAACACCTCCTCCCCTTCATCCCTCTTTCTTCCCTCCCTCTTTGGACTCTCATTTTTGTTTAAAATAAAATCATTTCAGGTTCTTGCTTTCTTTCACTTGATGTCCATTTTCTCTGTCCTGAACCCTTTGGTAAACATTTACTAAAAACATTAAACTTTCAGCATTGAGGGGCACCTTGGTGTCTCAGTCACTTTAGCTGAAACTCTTGGTTTCAGCTCAGATGATGATCTCACAGTTTCATGAGTTCAAGCCCTGCATCAGGCTCTGTACTAATAACATGGAGTCTACTTGGGATTCTCTCTCTTCCCTCTCTCCCCGCCCCTCCCCATTCACACTGTCTCTGTCTCTCTCAGAAATCAATGAGCTTTAAAATAAAATAAACCTTCAGCATTGAGTTTGAACATCATCCATTGTTTTGTTACCTTCCCTACAGAAACGAGTACTTAATCCAATTCTTTGTGTGTGTGTGTGTGTGTGTGTGTGTGTGTGTGTGTGCCTGAGAGTGTAGAAGGCAAATAGAGGTGAATGTGAAAGTCAACAAGAAGTGATACACAGCTCCTTCTTCATCCAGACCTCCTTCCTTGCCTTCACTTCTCTCTGTTCCTGCCCAAGAACCTCTATGAGACCCTTTTATATAATTCCATAGTGACAATAAAAATAACAAGAGCCAGTCACATGTTTTAAGATGCTTACTCTGAGCAATGCAACCCCCCTAAATGCTTTATATACATTATTACAATTATGCCTCATTACATGTAGGTACTGTTGTCATCCTCATTTCACAAATATAGAAACTTAGTTTAGTAACGTGCTAAGATCACATCACTGGCAAACAAGCAACACCAGGATCCAAGTCTAAGAACCTCAGAGCCCACAGTCTTGACTCTCACACATTATCCCCTTGGCTTTAGGCCAACACTCCATTTGAACAGGCTGTTAAGCCTGACCCAATTATGCTCTTCTGTTGTCAAATACCTCCAAAAAATAATTTCACAGATCCGCACCTTTTATCACCTATCCTAGCCTCTTCCCCTTTACAGACAACTTCTTCAAGATGACTTAGGAAAGACTACTGTACAATAACCAACTTGACCCAGGCCCTTTCCCAGGTTTAGCACTGGAAGCCCTACATCTTGGGAAATCTCCGGGCCCCAGACAAAGCAGGATGATGAGTCCCTCCAGATGACACATTGCTACACAATTTCTTGTCCTGATAGCTCTGTCAGCCTCACTCAGTAAATCCAGTGGCCTCGGCACAAAATTTCTCCCTGCTCCCCTTGCCTATTAGAGTACCAAGGATGAAAGGGTTAGACTCAGCAGCCTGACACATGGCAAAGGATTTATGGGCAACCTCTTGTCATTTATAGCAATTTTTGGTATGCTATTGTGTCAAGCGGTGGCTTATTATGGGAAACAGAAATAACTCCAATGGTCTCAAGCAGAAAGGACTATAATACAGTAAACTAGTTGCTAACACATGTTTTAATGACAGGAGAAGGGGTGAGGAGGCCCCTGAGTGACTCCACAAGACATGACTTAGAGGTCCAGCAGCTCCTACTGGCACCGTCACCACTGCCACCATCACTACCGCCAGTGAAAATTGCCTCTCACACTCATGATAGTGGACCCGGGGATTAGCATCACCTGGAAACTTGTTAGAAATGTACACTTTCAGGCCCTGTATAGGCTTCGGACCCACAAATTCATGGGCAGGCCCAGCAAGCTGTGCTTTCCTGAACCCTCAGGTGATTCTGAGACACACTGAAGTGTGATAACCTCATGCCACCTTTCAAATGGTAATTAATTCACATCACAGAGCTCCAGCTACCAGGGAATCTGGGTGTGAAATTTTGAGTCTTTAACCTGACTAGAATGAGAGCAGAATGGATATTGAAAGCCATTCATGAGGTGCCTGGGTGGCTCAGTTGGTTAAGCAATTGGCTTCGGCTCAGGTCACGATCTCACAGTTTGTGGTTTTGAACCCCGCGTCCAGCTCTGTGCTGACAGCTCAGAGCCTGGAGCCTGCTTCGGATTTTTTGTCTCCCTCTCTCTGCCCCTTCCATATTCTCTCTCTCTCTCAAAAATGAACATTAAAAAAAAGAAAGAGCCATTCCCAAATGGCCAAACATTTTTTTCCTGACCTTTCTCCAGAGATGAGATCTCTGTCACTATTGATCCCTTTTATTTAGGAAAAAATGTAGGAATATTTGTTAGCTGAAGGTGAGAAGGCATAGGGCCAAATAAATTGGTGAATTTCATATGAATTTCATTTCACAGGATGTTTGTTCAGCAAAGGACACAGCAGATAGAGTTAATAGAAATAGCATGGAAGACATTATCTAACTATCATATATTAGAAATGGGGGCAAACCAATAAGAAGAAAATCAGCAGCAGAAAAAACTGGGCAAGGTGTATACAACAAACATTTTACAGATGAGAAAACCCTAAGTAAGGGCCGCCAAGCATATGAAGAGATGCTTAAACCAATTACTAATCAGAGAAGTGCGAATTAAAATAATGAATATCTCTTTACACCCACCACTGGGTACGCAAATGGATAAACTATAGCAGAGACTTGGCAGCAGTTAGAAGCAGAGGATTAGCTATGGGCGATATAGCCTAGAGAGAGCTCCAGTGCTGTGCAGGATATAAAGCACAATATTACTTATGAATACAAAATTACTTTCACACAAACCAGAAAAAACACATTTAGAAAGAAAAAATAACATAAAATATACATTAAGTAGGTTAGAATGGCTACCCAGAGAGATAAGAGGCATAGAAATAAGGGTGGGAAAACAGAATTAAAATTTCCTTTTTCTGGACTCACCACCCTCCATCAGATACATATCAGTCAACACACCAGAGAAGCTCTGGATCAGAGCCAGCCACTGAACGGCTGACTGGGGGGGTCAGGCAGGCCCACCCCCTAATATTTGTGAGGCATGGAGAAAGGGTCTCTGAATATTTAGAAGTTAAAAATAAGCTAACAAAATGTTATATTTTCTTCTTCCTACCTTGACAAATACACCTTCATAACAAGCTAGAATGCCAAGTTCAAATTTAGAAATCTCAGGATGCTAAGAGTTCCGCACCAGAATGTGATATTAAAGGAAGGCTCTGCCTGGCCCCCAGCCCCCTGCCATGGCCACAGCTTGTCCCCTCCCCTTCCCACCGCTGTTGCTGTCCCACTTCACAAGGGGCCTCACACAGACACACATGTGGATATCGTCTTGTGCCGGCTCTGTCCCTATCCCCTGCACGCAGCCACCCCTTGCTAATCCCTTTGGCTTCAGGAGAAACAGCCAGCTGTGTGGCCTGCTTTTAGGGGATGGACCTCAGGAAGAGCCTAATAAGCAGGTAAAGGGTATTTGAAATTGAACTGAAATTCTATTCCCAAACTGAGAGCAAGTACAGAATGAGGTACAGAAGCTCTGGCTGGGCACATTCCCCTGGAT
Source organism: Proteles cristata cristata (assembly GCA_017311185.1). Lineage (NCBI taxonomy): Eukaryota > Metazoa > Chordata > Mammalia > Carnivora > Hyaenidae > Proteles > Proteles cristata. Next base: position 195,507 of record JAESUZ010004312.1, read on the forward strand.
CTGTTCATCTGGGGGCAGGGGAGTTGGGGGGGAGGGCAGGGCACAGCCAGAAAAGGCCAGGGATGGAGCACCTCTCACAGAGTCTAAGAAGACTGCTATGGAGGGAGGTGACCTTTGCCCATGTGTCTGCCCACAGCTGCTTCTCCTCTCCCTGAATGGCAAGTCCTACAGTGGTGGATAAGATATGTTTGTCCCTCATATTACACTCTATTTTATTTATTTTTGAGAAGCAGAGAGAGAGGATAGTCAGAGCATGAGCAGAGCATGAGCAGAGGATGGGCAGAGAGAGAGGGAGGCAGAATCTGAACCAAGCTCCAGGCTCCAAGCTATCAGCACAGAGCCTGACTTAGGGTTCAAACTCACGGGCTGTAAGATCATGACCTGAGCCAAAGTCAGACACTTAACCGACTAAGCCACCCAGGTGCCCCCAAAGCATCTTTTTTAAAGACTGAATTCAAATTTATATGCAGAAGACTATTCTTTATGAGAAAATCATATTAAGTTTGAGACTAATTTCAGCGTTCTCAGGGTATTTTTTTCTATGTATTATGGTGTGGCATAGTGTTTTCTAAAAAAGAGAGGAAGGTTATGTGAGTGCATAAATTTCTCATTCGTTTTTCATACTATTAGAGATACAAGGAATATTTACACATGGCACATTTTTTCTTGTGTGTCCTCTGAGAAGTATGTTCAGCCTAAACCTCAAAGGGTGTCTTCCTTTTTTGCCTTTAGTTAACAATACTATATCATATACTTAAAAATGTGTTAAGATGGTAAATCTTATGTTGTATTCTTATAACACATAAAAATTTTTTAATAAGGGACAGAAGGAAATTTGTGGAGGTGATGCGTATGTTCATGGCATACATAAATGTGGTGATGGTTTCATGGATGTATACTTATCCCCAAGCTCATCAAGTTGTATACATTAAATATATACAGCATTCCGTATGTCAATCACACCTCAATTAATTGTTTTTTAAAGGGTACCTTAATGTTCAGTATCAATCAATACCTACCATCTTATGAGATGATCTTATATGCAGTTTACAAATAAGAAAAATCAGGCTAAGTGGGTTGTCCAAAGTGTGGAAAAAACAAAGTCCACCAAACAAGAACCAGCAAAGGCTGCTTATTCAGTGTTTGCCTTTGGTAGAGACTCATAAGAAGAAGGAGAGCATCTTCAGAGGTGCTCTAATTGGGGGTGGTTGGCATGGGGAAGCTGAAGACAGGCTAACTAGAGACAGTACTCCCTATGTGATTGGTTTGGGGAACATATTTGGCTTTCTCTGGTTGTTTCCAACATAGTTGGAACGGATGGCAGAAATCAGCAAAGCTGGCAGTCAACAACTGAATCCTGAGCATTCCAGGCTGATTGTTGCAGAGGCTGTGATTCGGCTTTGCAGGCTGGTTGCCACAGAGATTATGGGTAAGAATTCTATTCTTACACATGGTCTGGCCATTATGTGTTTGTCTATTCAGTTCCTCAAAAGTTACACAGCAAAAAAACTGATAGTACCATCCCTGATCTTTTTTTTTAATTTTTTTATTTATTTCTAGGGGGGGGAGAGAGAGAGAGAGAGAGAGAGAGAGCGTGAACAGGGGAGGGTCAGAGAGAGAGGGAGTCACAGACTCTGAAACAGGCTCCAGGCTCTGAGCTGGCAGTCAGCACAGAGCCCGACTCGGAGCTCGAACCCACCAACCGCGAGATCATGACCAAAGCGAAAGTCGGACGCTTAACCCTAAGCCACCCAGGCGCCCCCCATCCCTGATCTTTTGACTGCAGCATTGAAAGCTCATGCTTTTTGTACTTTTGTATCCTCCTATGCATTCCAGAGCTTTTCAGAAGGATCTAATGTAGTTGAAACTGCTTGGAAAATGTTCCAGGGTGAGGGTATGGAAAGGATGGCCTTTAGCATCATATGTGCAGCAGTTTTGGAAGAGGAACCACCTAAGACCTTAATTGGGAAAAAAGAATAAAATGCAGGTGTAATAGTCCCAGAGTCTTGGGGTTCCATTCTCATTCCGAACCACAAAATTAGAGCCTTCGATACATTTAAGCAAATTCCACTCAACTCCCACACCAATTACAGAGGTTCGCTGGCCCGTTGCTTCCCTCTCTCCACAACCATGCTGAAACTCCCTCATTTTTGAGACTTTAGCACAAAGCAGTGGAGCTCCACCAGCTCAGGGACATCTAAGGGTAAGCAGTCTGGGCACCAGTCCCAGGTGAAGTTGGATCCTCCTCCAGAAAAGACTCTCGCAAAGCCAAGCCTCCCTCTAATTATCAGAGGCCTGGACAGTTAGAGAAGCATCTCTTGCTCCTAGCATAGACACCTGCTGAGAGCCAGCCACTGAAAGCCGTCCTATCCTCACCCTGCTGATCCAGGGATCCCACCTGCTGCCTCTGTTTCCCCACCCATCCCCACCCCTCCCATAGTGCTCAGCAGTATCTTGTTGCTTGTACACACAGCTGCAGGGCACATGCTCTTGGAAGCCCTGGTGACCAACAGAGAGTCATGTTCAGAGACGGACTTTCTCCTGCCACTGATGTCCCTGGCCCAGGAATTCCTCTCCACTACGTTGCTGTCACCACATAATATGGTGGGAGAGAGTTCCACCACCTTATTCCTGTTTTTGCATGGAACTTAGCATAAGACAGCTCCATAGGTCAAGCATATGTTGACCAAGTTTCATTACTGAGGGCTGGGCTGGAAGAAATGAAACAAGCAGATGAAGCCTGTGCTTGGGCACCAGCAAATCAGGATACCGAAAAGATTTTGGAAAACATCTCCACAATTCCCCAATTTTAAAAGGCTAGAAACTACTGTAATTTTAGAATCTATGGAATTTTTGGGGCACCTGGGTGGCTTAGTCGGTTAAGCGTCCGACTTTCACTTAGGTCATGATCTCGCGGTTCGTGGGTTCGAGCCCCGCGTCGGGCTCTGTGCTGACTGCCAGCTCAGAGCCTGGAGCCTGTTTCAGAGTCTGTGACTCCCTCTCTCTCTGACCCTCCCCTGCTCACGCTGTCTCTATCTCTCTCTTAGAAATAAATAAAAATATTAAAAAAAAAAAAGAATCTATGGAATTTTTTTCATTTCAAATACTAAAATTATATTTTGAATTTCTTGTGGTGGAGGGAGAGTGGGCACCATAATTGTTTCATGGCCTAAGACCCCAATGTAGTTGAAATAGGTCATTGACTGATAAACGAGTGAGTCTCAAACTTTAGCCTACATCAGAATGACCTAACAGGCTTAGGAAAACAACGTGCAAGTCTGCACCCCAGAGCTTCTGATTTACTAGCTCCAGGGTGAGAATTGAAAACCTGCATTTCTAACAAATTTCCAGGTGATGCTGATGCTGCTAAGTTGGGGACCACATTCTGAGAAGCACTGTTTTAGTTAAAAGGTATGTAAGCCTCTTTGTCAGTATGTATGTATAACCTTTTAGGCTTGTCAGATTCACCAGGAGGTTCTTCAGCCTCCTTATTTAAGGCTGGGTTGGGATGGCAAGGAATGTGTCCATGAGACTGGCTGTCAACATTCTAAAAACCCAGCATCAAAAGAGCATCAAGGTGTCACAATTTGGTACATAAGATATTGGTAGTATTACCATTTTACAGATAAAGTAAACTGAAGTTAACAAAAGTGGAGTAATTAAGTCAAACTTAGGGATTAGTAAGAAGCAGAGCAAACATGCAAGTGCACATCCCAGAAGTATATCTTAAAAGATCAAGCTCTTTTTTAAGAAACCATGTATTTATTTACATTAAGATTGGAAATTTACATATAAAGCCGCGTGGTCTCAAAGTGAAAATTATCACCTAGATGCTCAGAGCAATGAGAACCTTGTGGTGGCACCATACAGCACCAACTGCATGAGTTTAGTTGTCAGGCCAGCCTGAGTGCAAATTCTGATGCCTTCATTTACTGTCAGAACAAAAAATGCGCTGATGGTTTCTTCTCCTACAGAGAAAAGGTGTTACCAGGGCCAATCACCTAGAAGATAAATGGATTCTCATACATGAAATCAACATTGTAAGAACAGGGGCCTAGATGGAAAAAGGGAGAGGATTTGACATCCTGTCCTCAGTTTGGGCTTTGAGAAATAGACAGGTCCAAATGTGATCCTGCATGGTGAAGGGAAAGGGTGGCCTCTCAATAGGAGCTGTGGTGTGGATACCTCTGTAGTATTCCCAAAGCTGACAATGATTAAACAACATCTCATAAGATGTATTCTGTGGACTTGGTTCAACCTTACTTTCCTTTTGTCATCCCCTAGCCTTTAGAGCAGTCATAGTAGAACCCTCTGGCCTTACATCTCAAGATGCACCACTGGGCAGCCAGGTTGTGGTCATTTGTCCACTGTTGAGAAGTAGAGGCACTCTGAGGCCTGTATGCTGGTGGGTGGACATGAAAAGAAGGGACAGAGAAATATCCAGGAGAGAGTCTCTTGGTCCAATCACCTCTCTCCCACCCTAAGAGTCAATCTCAGTTCCAAAATTTTTAATGGAAGATTCACCAAGTACACAGAAGTGACCAAGAGACGCATGAAAGAGAAATAAATGAAAATAATTATTAAAGCACCTCTTCATTAAATTAAAAGTCTTATTGAAACTATAAATATTTCTGGCTATATAATCAGAAAAAAAACCTATCACTATAGATACATAAAAATAATGGATGGACAATATTAAAGCGACCTGTCATTATATGGTATGCTTTATGGGAAAGTAAGGAAAGTTGCTGTAAGGACAAAGAAAAAACATTAAGAAAGCAGAATCTGATAGTGCTTGAGCCAGTGTTGACCTGGGGGTGTTCTTGGAGGCCACGAACCTGGATTTTCACATAAGAGGGGCAAGAGATGCAGCCGGGGGAGTTAGCACAATGCAGACTAGGATTTGAGACCATGTCACCACCTACCACACTCATAAACCCACACTCAAAGAAAGTGGCACTTGAGTGAATGAACTACAAGAAAACTGCCCCACACAGGCGGAGCGCAAGGACACAAGCTGGTGTCAGTCTTGACTCTGGATGGAACAGGGAAAAAAGGAAAACCCTCTCCCCTGAAAACCCTAACCACACCTGCACTCCCATGTATATGAACCTTGAATTCATGCTAAATCTATGAGTTGTAACACCTCACATCAAACCTTCATCATTAAGAGGCCCTAGATGTTATTAATTGGAATTAGAAGTGTGGTAATCCTCCAAAGGAAAGTACAGGGTTGGATGGAAGCATTAAATGGGGAAATCAAATTGAATTTCCAAGGTCAGGGATAGTTTCTCGGAGGAAGTGAAATTCAGAGACCTGAAGGGTAGAGTGTTGTAGATATTCAGCACCCCAGCACCAGAATCCCCTTCCCTGTATGGAAAACTGAGCTGTTTTGAGTGTTCAAATCTCCCCAGTTGGTAGGAAGTAAGGCCAGACAATGCTCCCCAGATGTCTAAAAGGTACAGAGACACCTCAGCCAGTCAGATTCTCCCACTTAGGACTTTGCTTTCAGAGCCAATGGTACAAAGAAGCAAGGAGAATTTTGAGTCCATCATGGAAGGTTAAAGATATTGACCTCTGGCAACCAGCTGTGATACGTCGTGGTAATGGGACCACTGGTAATGGCCAATGCCCAGTGTGACTTAAAGCATCACATTCCTTACTTGTGGCCATAACTGATTCTAGCCACTGGGGTTTCCATGGATCCTAATTATTTCCTAAACTTGGTTCTTATGTTCTGTACAGTTTTGTGAATTACCCCACATCTTTTCAATAAATGTCTTTGCTGCTGAAGTTCACCAGAGTCAGACTGTTTCTTCCAGCTAAGAAACATCACTGGCTGTAACAGAAGCTAACCAATTGGAGCACCCAAGGGAAAGGAGTGGGAAGGAGAGTATTTGGGCCAGGGAACAGCTCTCACATCCTGTAACTATTCATAAGCCCCTCCACCATTTTCTTGGTAGGGTGAAAACAGTCCTTCCCTCTTGCTTCCACACAGTACCCAATGTGTATTTATACTTGTTTTTCCCTTCCAGGCTCTTTTTGTTGGCATAGTAAAGGCAAAAAAAAAAAAAAAAAAAAGTACAAACAGGCCAGATTCCAGAGATTATTATGATTTCAGAGAGTAACATCTTTGAGGAAGAGTGGTAAGGGAAGTCTGTAGGCCATATATCTCACAAGAGCTAGATTTTAAAAAGATATACTAATACTGTAATGTAGCAAAACAACTCTAAACACATTTTCTTGCAACCTAGATGTCTATATATGTATCTGCTCAAAATTTACTGGGGAAACTTCTTAAAATAATTTAATACATCTCCCAAATTATTTCCAAACTCAAATAAAGCTAATGACATCATTATTGTTTACATGGTAAGCATGTGGTATAGTTAGCATTTATATTTTAAAAGAGTACTGTTTACAGTAGAGGTCTTTTATGTGACATTTACATGCATGCGTATGTGTGTACACATGCGCACACCCACGCACACATTTTGTTGTCTGTTGAGGTGCCTTGTGTAATCAATACAAGGAGTAGCTCATTTCCTACTGTATACAATTTATTTTATGATTTTATGTTTTAAATGATTATAGTTTATAACATATGGTGTGCCTTCACTTTTATGACAGATAATTAACCATCCTTTTATTTTTTATATTCAACCTTCACTCAGAAACCGTGTCCCATTTCTTAACATCGTTACTATGGAAATACATGATTAAGTTTTATGATGTGCTAAGAACTCTTTGCTCACAGTCCTAAATGATAACTATAAGGTGACCAGGAGTGGATGGGAGAAGGATTTCCAGATAGAGAAAAAGACATGGTGGGGGCGCCTGGGTGACTCACTTAGATAATCATCCAGCTTTGGCTCAGGTCATAATCTTAGGGTTCATGAGTTGGAGCCCCACATCAGGCTCTCAGCCCTCAGCATTGAGCCCACTTCAGATCCTTTCTCTTTCTTTCTCTGCCCCTCTCTCACTCACATGTGTGCGCTCTCTCGTGCGCGCGCGCGCTCTCTTGCTTGCTCTCTCTCTCTCAAAAATAAATAAACCTTTAAAAAAAAGACATGGGGCAACATCCCTCCTCATCAGGGAAATACAAATAAAAACCACACTGAGATACCACCTCTCGCCAGAGTGGCTAAAATGAGCAAATCAGAGAACTCTAGATGCTGGCGAGGATGTGAAGAAACGGGCACCCTCCTACACTGTTGGTGGGAATGTAAACTGGTGCAGCCCCTCTGGAAAACAGTGTGGAAGTTCCTCAGGAAACTAACAATAGAACTCCCCTATGACCCAGCAATAGCACTGCTAGGAATTTACCCAAGGGATACAGAAATGCTGAGGCATAAGAGCACATGTACCTCAATGTTCATAGCAGCACTCTCAACAATAGCCAAAACATGGAAAGAGCCTAAGTGTCCATGTACGGACGAACGGATCAAGAAGATGTGGTTTATCTATATAATGGAATACTACATGTCAATTAGAAAAAATGAAATCTGGCCTTGTGTAGCAACATGGATGGACCTTGAGGGTGTTATGCTGAGCGAAATAAGTCAGGCAGAGAAGGACAAATACCATATGTTTGAACGTATAGGAGGATTAAGAGGAACTTAACAGAAGGCCAAGAGGGAGAAGAAGGTGGGAAATAGTGGGGGGGAGAGAGAGAGGCAAACCATGAAAGACCCTTGAATACTGAGAACAAACTGAGGACTGATGGGTATGGGGGGAGGGAGGAAATGGGCATGGAGGAGGGCACTTGTGGGGATGAGCCCTGGGTGTTATATGGAAACCAACTTGACAATAAACTATTTGTGGGAAAAAAAAGACATGGGGATATAGAAAATCCAAGTATGTTTAGGGAAAAGTAGGTAATATAGCTAAGTCAATGAGTATACTGAAGAGTAATAAGAGAGTTTTGGGTAAGAGTGGTGTCATCATTGATCTTATGTGTCAGCTTGGTTGTATCATGTCAGAAGTATGGCTTTGTTATTGTCTTTATGTGGAGATCAAGTATGGTTCAAGGAGATACATTTGGATGCCAAATTGACAATGGGTGGACTATGACAGCTAATTTTATGTCAGCCTGGATTGGCTACAGTATCCAGTTATTTGATCAAACACTCATCTAGAAGTTGCTGTGGCTGTATTTTGTAAATGTGATTAACATTTGTGATCATCCAGCTCTAAGCAGGTTATCTTCCATAATGTGGATAGCCTCATCCAATTGGTTGAAGGCCATTAAAGTAAAGAAATTTCCTGGAGAAGGAAATTTGCCCCAAGAGTTTAACATAGAATCCTGCCTGAGTTTCCAGCCTGCTGGTCTGCCTCATGAATTTGAGATTTAAAAGTACAATGTCAACTCTTACCTGAATTCCAAGTTGCCAGCCTGCCTTACCAATTACAGACTTGTCTGCTTCCACGATCACATAAGCAAATTCCTTAAAACAAATCTGTAGATGGATAGATTCTATTGATTCTGTCTCTCTGGAGAATGCTGACTGATACATGTAGTTACTGATAATTAATCCTCCTCCTCGCCTCTACACTCTGAGTAGTGAACTGAGAAGGAAGACAAGAGCCACATAATATGAGATCAGCCTAAATATTGATGAAGTTGATAGGACACACCATCACTGCTAGCCAATTGGAGCACCCAAGGGAAGGGAGTGGAGAGGAGAGCATTTGGGGCCAGGGAACAGCTTGCACATCCTGTGACTAGTCATAAGCCCCTCTGCCATCTTCTTGGTGGGGTGAAAACAGCCCCTCCATCTTGCTTGCCCACAACACTCAATGTGTATTTATACTTGTTTTCCTCTTCTAGGTTCCTTCTGCTGGTGTAAGAAAGCAAGAACAAACAAACAAACCAGATTCCAGAGATCATTGTGATTTCAGAGAGTAACATCTTTGAGGAAGAGAGTAAGGGAAGTCTGTGGGCCATTTGGCTCACAAGAGCTATATTTAAAAGGACAAACTAAACACCTTAGAACTGTAGCCATAAAGGACCCTCTAATTTCCTCCCTGCTTCCCCAGATTAACTTTACAAACCAACAGAGTTGGTAGTAGTAGCTCTTCCCTGCAAAGAGAGGGCACTCTGAAGAGGATTAAACTCCTGAAAACAAGTCCATCCTAAAAAAAGAAGGCTCAATGGAGAGAGCCATACTTCAGCAGTACTGTCTCCTAGCCCCAGCACTCAAGACTCACTGTTTTCTCTTGGGGATGAGTCAGGAAAAAGGATGCGTCTTGGACAGAGAGAAAGGATTCCTCCCATTTTTTTACCATCCTGGAGCACGGAAGGAATTGGTATCCAGTTATACAGGATTCATCTACTATTGCCCAGAGCTAGTGGCCCATTTATAGATGGGACAATCATTACAACCCACAGCAGTTTCCCTTCTTGTCACATCTTAAAGACTCCCTTATAAAGTTCCAGTAAATATAGTTACTATAATATACCAATACTGAGATACTACTGAGACATACCTTTAATTTTTAAACTACCCCCAAGAAATAAAGAAATCTTAAGATATGGCCTCTTTAAGAGACTTTCCCTGTTACCCGGGCCATTTCTCTCCACTGGTCAGAGTTTCTGGAACCTATGTGCAATTTTGGATAAATATACAAAGTATGTCTCAAATGAAGAACAACCCAGAGAACTCCCAATCCAATTTGGGAGCTCTTTTGGGAGAGGAGCTCTTTGTCAGGGAAGGAATAGAGAGATGTGCACCTGTCATTTTTTTTTAAGTTTATTTATTTTGAGAGATAGAGAGAGCATGACTAGGATAGGGGCAGAGAGAGAGGGAGAAAGAATTCCGAGCAGGCTTCAGGCTAACACAGCTCAGCACCTAATGCAGGACTTGAACCCATGAACCATGACATCATGACCTGAGTTGAAATCAAGAGTCAAATGCTTAAGCAACTGAGCCACCTGGGTGCCCCTGTCAGTCTTAATCCTTAGCTTCCCTGTGTTCTTCATTCTCCTGTAAGCTGTTAGAGCAGGCAAGTATACAAGACCTGAATTAGTGCATAGGATCCATAGGGCAGAGCAAATCTGATATTTGGTGAGGCATGGAAAATAAAGAGTCTTAGGCATGGATGAAGGAGGCCCAGGAGCTAGAAAAGCAAAGGCAGCAAGGAATATTTGAAGCTAAGCTCTAATCATTTTCCTGCCTCCTGGTGATCTTTACAAACATAGTAGGGCCACAAACAGTGTTTGGTGAGAAATAAAATAGTTCCCAGAGAAAGGACTAGTAAGAGACAAGGTGAGAGTCTTAGGTCAAGGAAATTGAAGGCTTGCCCAGAAAACTACGACAACATCGCTCAGAATCCCAGTAGAAAACAGGACACTCAAATTGAATGTTTGCCCTACACCCTAGCTCCAAGAGAATTTACGAAGGACCTGAATGGTGAAGAAGTGGGAAAGGTGAAAAGAAAGGAAGAAAAAGAGAGAGTGACTAGTTTTAAATGGAATCTGTAGGTAATGAAACTTTGACCAGCACCCATCAGAGATGATACTTACAAATATAAAATGAATGAAAACATGAGATAAAGATACTGAGCCTGACAACTACAAAGTTAGTCCTCATGACTACAAAACCCACCAGCCACAACACAGGACCTAATTCAGGAGAGCTGGAGGAAGAGACTGTGACATAACCTGTAAGAGTTGTTGCTGTTGTCACCATAAAACTTGGTCAGCCTGGGCCTCCTGGTCAAGCCATGATGCTAGCAAACATTATAGCATAGGAACTAAGCATAAGCAGGAAAGAATCTTTGAGAACACACCCTCTATAGTGACCACAAGCTACTAGTATCAAAACACGGTGGTCACCAATGACAAAGAAATTAATAAAAAGATCTAAGCCTTACAGTTCACATAGGTGATCACAAGTTCTATTATTTGGGATAAATTAAAAAATGAATAAAATAAATCTGTGAAGGATAGCTAAAGGTAAGAAAATGAAGATGCAGGGATATTGAGTGACTCACCACAGAGTGAGTGTTAAAGCCCTGACTTCCCTAATATCAAGAAGTGAATGGCCTGCAGGTCTGGTCTATGTGTGAACGCAGCACGGATCTAGTAATCATGGCTGAGCCATCCTCTTCTGGGCAGTGATCTCTCGATTTAGAACCTTATTAGAGGTAGGGCCAGCTCCTTACCTTTAGAATGAGAATTTCTATCTCCAAATTAAGAAAATGTCTAGTTTTCATGCAAAGAAAGAAGAGTAAGGTAGAAATGGCTATTCCTTCTTATCCCTTTCCACGCTTAAGTGTGCTCTTTCCTTTTAAATTTATCTGCAGGTTTGAACTGTCCACAGGTCCTCAGCCAGGTATATCTCTAGTCCAAGCTGGGCTCCAGTAGACTGTGCAACAGAATCCAGTACTCACAGCATCTCAGAGAGGTCGAGTAGTTGCCCATGCTACTCAGAACTTGGCCTTGAACCAGATTCAAAGACTGAGAGCTGGGAAGACTTCCTCCCTTGATTCACTCTCCCCACCCCAGATCCAAACAAGAGGAGGAGGGGCATATCCAAACCAATATCCACATCCAAAACATTCCACTGTGGGACTCTAGGTTGGGAAGACTCAAAAAGACATGCAATGCAGCCTCTCTCCCAATAGTGACAGCAGAGCTGGGTCCTACACCCCCTTCTTTCCTGATCCTAGTAGGGAAAACACTCAGTTAATGGAGGAGGGGACAGTCCTGAACCTAGATCCTTCTTTTCCCTATTATTCCAGGAAAAGAAGAGCCTAATCCTTTTCTTTCTATATTATCTTGGCAGGAATTCTGAGCTAAAGACCATGATTTCTGATTAAGGCTGTGCCTAGTAGCTCCTCTCCAAATGAAGGAGGAAAATATCCTTTGTCTGTATCACTGTGGCCATAAGATGATATTTTAAAGAGTTTATTTCACATGTAGATAAATCAGAGGTCTAAGTAATAATCACGAGGTGGTTCCCTCGAATACTCTCCTACATAATACAGAAAACAGAAAATCATGGACTTTGAGATCACACATAGAGCACACTTTAACCACTACCACGCACAATTTCACCTCAATCCTGGCACTGCTTACACTAAGAATAATGGAGGCAGGTGCCTACTCTGTCCCCTCCCTTGTTTGGTCCTGGGGCTAAGGGTGGATGCTATGTGGAAATCCCCACATTGGCTCTCTACAAAGATGACCAAAATCCAGTAACACAATTTATAGATCTGGAAACTGAATAGGGTTGTAACATTTTCCATGTGACAAATTCTAGTGCTTGCTCTTTTACTTTTTAAAAGAAATATATGTATATATAATATATCAATATATATACTATTTATACTGTGTATATGTATATATATTGCCCCATTAAATAAATTATATATGTATATATGTGCATATTAAAATGTTAATATGCATATTTTTATATATGAATATGTGCATATTTAAATACATACTTATATACTTTTCCATTTCCATTAAAAAGAGGTAGAAGATGGCGTTTAAAAATCAACAAAGGCCTTAGCATCTTCAGTATCAGTTCAGACTGGATGACTCCTTTAGCTACTGCCACCTGGTGGCAATATGCCTAAAATTCAAGGACAGGAATCAAAGATTGTGCTCAGGAGCTCCCTCTAGCCCACGAAAGACTTGACAGACAAGTTCAAAACGGTTGAAGGGGTGCCTGGGTGGCTTAGTCGATTAAGCGTCCGACTTTCGCTTAGGTCATGATCTTGTGGCTCGTGGGTTCGAGCCCCGCGACGGGCTTTGTGCTGACTGCCAGCTCAGAGCCTGGAGCCTGTTTCAGTCTGTGACTCCCTCTCACTCTGACCCTCCCCCTGCTCCCCCTGCTCCCCCTGCTCACGCTCTCTCTCTCTCTCTCCTAGAAGTAAGTAAAACATTAAAAAATTAAAAGAAAAAAACAAAAACGGATAGAAAACCCAGATTTTGACTTACAAGTACATCTGCACAAAAGGTGCACTGGGTATTAGGACAGAGATAGGCAAGGAATAGCATAATATTTAAAAATGATCACCAGTCCTTGAATGTAGGCAGAAATGGAAGGTGTAAGTATACATTAACAGTTTTAAATTTTTTTACAATAAAAGAAAAAAGAGAGGGAAAGAATATTGGAGGAACATTTTTAGTGTAATGAAAGTGTGCTTATACTTGTACACTGAGAAAAAGAGTTAGTAGAAAAGACAATATTAAAGATACAGGGAAGGATATGGATTTGAAATACTGAGAGGATGTGATGGGGTGAGACCAAGAGCACGTGAAAAGGTATTTTGCCAAATTCAATACCCAGTCATTGTGTTTAAATACTAAATAAATAGAAATTGATAGTTCTTTTTTAACTTTTTAATATTTATTTATTTTTGAAAGAGAGAGACAAACTCTCTCTTTGTGAGTGGGGGAGGAGCAGAGAGAGAGGGAGACACAGAATTTGAAGCAGGCTGCAGACTCTGAGCTGTCAGCACAGACCCCCACATGGGGCTCAAATTCGTGAACTATGAGATCATGACATGAGGTGAAGTCAGATGCTTAATGACTGAGCCACCCAGGTGCCCCAATAGACAGTTCTTAAGATGAATTGAAAGCTTTCTTTGTGTAAAAATATTCATTGCTCTTATAGGCTGAATTGTGCCCCATGCCCTCCAAATTCATATGTGGAAGCCTTAATAAGACTGTATTGGAAATAAGACCCTTAAATAAGTAATTAAGTTAAAATGAAGCCATCAGATGGGCCCTAATCCAACACCTAATCCAACTGGGTGTTCTTATAAAATAAGGAAATTTGGACACCAAGTGAGACACCAGGGATATATGCACACAGAGGGAAAACCATATGAGGATTCAGGGAGAGGGCTGCCATCTGCAAACCAAGTGGAAAGGCCTTGGGAGAAATCAAACCTGCTAACACCTTGATTTCTTGATTTCTAGCCTCCAAATCTGTGACAAAATAAATTTCTGTTGTTTGTGCCACTCAATCAATAGTATTTTGTTATGGTAGCCCTAGCAAACTAACGCATTCCTATTAAAACCTAAACCCAGAAGAGAATGCCCTATACTATTTAATATTGTATAGGAGGGAAAAGAAAATGGCATTAGACAAAAGAAAGCAATTGGAGACAGAAGAATCAGAAAGGAAGAAGCAAAAACATCTATATGGGCAGATGACATTATTATATATCTGAAAATTCCAAAGGAATTAACGAAGGTTACTAAAACTATTACCAAGAACATTGCAGGAATAAAATCAGAAATCAACATTCTTCATATACAAACAGTAACCAGCTAGAACTTATAATAATAGATCTCATTATAAAAGAAAGGTAAAATAAAGTTTCTAGGTAAAATTCCAACAAGGACTTTACAAAATCCACATGGCTAAAGATATAAACACACTTAGGACACAAATGAGATCTAACAAATAAGAAGACATTCCATGTTCTTGAATTGGAAGACTCAGTGAAAATGCATCAATTCTGTTTATAAATGTGACATGATCTCAATAAATATAGCCTCAGGGTTTTTTTCCCTGGAGAATACAACCTGATTATAAACTTTATAAGAAATAATAAATAAACAAAAATATCATGGAAAATCCTGGGGGTGGGGAGATGCACAATGTGTAAAAGTTAACCCTAACTATAGAGAGACATTAAAAAGCTTCTATAATAGCACATAAAGAGAATGGTAAATGGATAGAATAGAATATAAAACTTGCATATGGAATTAAGAACAAGTAGAAATTTAATATTTGATGAAGGTAGCATCTCAAGTCAGTAGGAAAGAGATGAGAGTCCATTTTTTTAAATAGTGATGGTACAACTGGATAGCCATATGAACAATAATAAAATTAGATCCATTTCTCACACCACAAACAGTGGAAACTTAAAGTGTACATATTTATATCTCAGACAAAAAGCTAAAGTCTGTAATATAAAGAGCTTCTAAAAATTGAGAATAAAAAGACCTACAACCCAAAAGAAAATAGACAAAAGGCATGAATAGAGATTTCAAAAAAATAGAAATAATTGCTTTTAAGCATATGAAAAAATGCTCAACTTTTCTCATATGAGAAATGCACTTTAAAAGTATACAGAAAAGATACTTTAAGACAAAATGGTGTTGCAACTTGCTCTTCCAACGATAAGGGAGTAATAAGGCTAAGACTTGCCCTATGCCTTAAATTAGGAAAACAGAATATCTGAAACAACTGCTTTCAACAATTGACAAAAAGCAGCAGAGGAATCTAGTTCCAGGAAAGGGGGGTGGGGGGGAAGAAATGTGATCACCTTTTCTTCCGAGAGGCAATTTCCATTCAGGGGTGCAGGGAAAGCAAAGCAAACAGAGCCTGGTAGTCTTGCTGAACTGAGGAGACAGAGGCTGGCATTTGGAGAGCCCAAAGCAGCTAGAATCTGTGGAGCAAAATACTGGAGCAGAGGTTGCTTGCAAAAGGGAACTCCAGAAACCTGTATAAAGGTCTACTTGAGACTTTGGCTCAATATCAAATCTGAGTACAGTTAAATTTCATAAGGAAAGTTAAAAAAAAACAAACACGCTTCTTGGACAAAACCAATTACCAGAGAGTAACAAGCAGAATAATTCTCAGAGCTCATGCAGCCTGGAGTCATTCGAATTCCTGCCAGACAGAGTGAAGAGACTTCAATAAATACATGGAGTATACACTAGGCTATTCTAGATGTACCTAGAGAAGCTTAAAAACAAACTTTAAAAGAATTGGACTGATCCTCAATACTTAAAAGCCTGCTGGAAGAAAGCCCAATATACTTTATAGAAATGTAATACAATTTAGCACTCAACAATATAAAATCTGTAATTTTTACATCCAATCAAAAGTAGCTAGGTATGGAAGAAGCAGAAAAATGTGATCTATAACCAGGAGGAAAATAACTCAACAAAAACAGGCCAGAAGTGACAGAGATGATGGAATTGACAGATAAGGACTTTACAATTAACTATTGTAAATATCCTCAATTTTCAATAGTTTAAAGAAAAAATGAACATGATGCTAAAAGAAACTGGAGATTTAATAAAATCAAATGGAACATCTAGAAACTTCAAAATACTTAATATCTGAAGAAAATAAAATCACTCAATTGTATTAACATTAGAATGTGGGGCGCCTGGGTGGCTTAGTCGGTTAAGCGTCCGACTTTCGCTTAGGTCATGATCTCGCGGTTCGTGGGTTCGAGCCCCGCGTCGGGCTCTGTGCTGACTGCCAGCTTGGAGCCTGGAGCCTGTTTCAGTCTGTGACTCCCCCCCTCTCTGACCCTCCCCTGTTCATGCTGTCTTCCTCTCTCCTGGAAAATAAATAAAAAACATTTAAAAAAAAAAAAAAAAAAAAAAAACATTAGAATGGATGCTGCTGAAAAATACCAATACACTTGAAGACATAGCAATAGAAACTCTGTATATAGAAATACAGAAAGAATAAAGACATAAAAATTAACAGAAACTCAGTAACCTTTAGAATGATAGCAAGCAGTCTAACACAGTTATAATTTGAATCCTAGCAAAAGAACAGGGGTAAAAATAATGGCTGAAAATTTTCCAAATAAGATGAAAACTATACACTCGAAGGCTATATATATTTGGATATATATCCTAGAGGCTCAATTAATCTACAAGCAGAATAAACACAAGTAAACCACACAAAGTTATACCATAATCAAATTGCCAGGTATCAATCTTAAAAAGAATATTTTAAAAGCAGCCAAAGGGTGGGGGGGGGGAGAGGAAATTATAGATCTATACAGAGTAACAAAGATAAGAGTGACTACAGATTTATCATCAGAAAGAATGCAAGCAAGAAGATAATAGAATGACATCTTAAAAGTGCAGATAGAAAAAAATTGTCAGTCTAGAATTCTGTATTCAGTGGAAATATCTTTCAAAATGAAAGGTGAAATAAAGGTTTTCATACGAACAAAAGCTTAGAGATTCTATTGTCACCTGACTGCGCTAAAATGAATGTTAGAAGAGGGGCACCTGAATGGCTTAGTCGGTTAAGCCTCCGATTTTCGCTTAGGTCATGATCTGGCGGTTCGTGGATTCGAGCCCTGTGTTGGGCTCTGTGCTGATTGCCAGCTCAGAGCCTGGAACCTGTTTCAGTCTGTGACTCCCTCTCTCTCTGACCCTCCCTGCTCATGCTGTCTCTCTCTCTCTCTCTCTCTCTCTCTCCTAGAAATAAATAAAAAACATTAAAAAAAAAATAAATGTTAGGAGAATTTCTGTAGACAGAATGACAAAGTAATTTGGGGAACCCCTGAAATTGTAAAAAGTAACCTTGTATATATAATATAAATGTAAACTTGGAGAGCACTTAAAATTTTAAGTATGTGGATAAATATGAAAGGTCTTTTTTCTTAAATGTTTATATCCTTAAAAATAAAACAAGGAAAAATTGCAATTTTAAGTATAATGTGAGGTTAGGCTTCATTGTGAAGGTGATAATTATACAAATATTTGAAAAAGACACGGCTGGAGTTGTACTTGGTAATATCAGCTACTCTAATGTCCTGTTGGGTAAACATAGCTCAATGAAACATCCCTTCCAGGCAATACATTTTTCTCATGCATTTTAGTAACCATACCTTAATCCAAAGCACTAGCTTTAAGGGGAAAATTTTTAGACATAGAGCTTAGAGGTGCAAAAGACCTTTCTTGGAATTTTAAGAAAGTGTAAGTCATATAATGAAGGTACCTATACACATCCAATTCTATTCTTAAACACCTAGCCCTGGATGCTCTAAATTCCATTCCTTGTGTAATTGGCTTTAGGAAGGGATCTAATAAACTTATTCCTTCAAGGACTGATAGTTGGCATGTGACTATCTGCACTCTCCATTCCTTATTAGGTACACTTTTATTTTAATGAGGATAAACTTTTTAGCCAATAAATCTCAATTTGAGGAAATTCAAGTCCCAGCAAGCTGGTGAGTTAGATATATTTTTGGTCATAGTTAAGGGCTGGAGTCCCCTTGGAGATGTTAGGAAATTATAGCACAAACACCAAAACCTATCTTCTTCAAAGCCTATTTATGTTGATGAGTGTCTTTACATATTTATCAATAACTGATTTTTTTCTTTGTGGCCCATATTCCACCACAGTTCAGCAGTGCTGGTTGGTACCTTATTTACAGATTTTTGTTTAACATTTTTCTACATCCTTCAGTATCATTAATAAATTCCAAGCTATCTCCATCCCACTGCACAAAATTTACAAATAGAGAAAAAAACAATTCATTATCACAAAGTTCACATAAGCCCCATAAGGCAGACTCTCCTTGGGACTCTCGCACAAATAAGACCTCAGGGGTTCATTAAAAGTTGAGTTTTCTCTAAGAACCTTTGAGGGCTCTTGCTTGATGATGCAACCCCAGGGGAAGTTTCTCTGAGTTGATGCTCCGTCAGAGTCTGTTGCCATGGAGACATCATTGCAAATGCATCTCAACGCTATTAGAGCCACCTGTCTTATTGATTTTGTTTTATGTTATTTTTACCTTTTTTGAGGTAAAATTCACCATTTAAACATTTTAAGTGGCATATACTATGTTTTTTTTTGTACATTTGCAACCCTAAGCAGTCACTCCCTACTCTTACCGACCCTCAGCCCCTAATCTGCTTTCTGTCCCTATTGATTTGCCTAATTTGGTCATTTCATATAAATGAAATTGTACAATATGTGGACTTTCATATCTGTCTTCTTTCACTCAGTGCAATGATTTCAAGGTTCATCCATGTTGAAGCATGTGTCAATATTTCAATCTTTTTGTGGCTAAGTAATAGTCCATTGTATGGATATACTACATTTCATTTATCCGTGCATCAGTTGAGGGACATTTGGGTTGTTCTCACTTTATAAATAGTGCTGCCTGGAAGTCAGTCAGAGATGAGAACTTAGGGTCTTCTCGGGTCTTTTCTGAGCATGTGCTCAGCCCTGGGCATGCATGTGGACTTATAGATTCCCAGGAATGTGTGGGAGCTTTTCAAACCCCTTGTTTCCCCCAAACTTCTCATTCTCTAGTCTTTCCTCCCAAGCTTTATGGCTCATCTATTGTTTGCCCCCATTGTTTTTCCTTGCCTTACAGGGCAGTGATGAATGAATTTGCCTCTAAACATTTTCCACACTTGTCCTCCTCCCTCTATAACCACTTCAGCCCTGGGAGAATTCCAGGTTAGATGAAATAGAGGCAAAGGCTTTGAGCTGGTCTTTCAGAGAACCACCAGAGGGGTCAAAACCAAGAACCACAATTTTGTCAATTTCAAATCCTTTATCTTGGAGAATGAAGTTTATTGTGCTGCCTCCAGTACTAGTACTTATACCAGGAAGGCAGGTTGTTGTCTTCAAGACCAACACCCAGCTGGGAGCGGGAGATGCAGCCAGGATAAATTAAAATACCACAAAGCTCTCTTACTGAGATTCAGCTTTTTCCCCTTAATTGTGTGCCTCTGGTTGCTCCAAACTTTTGATTAATATCCATAGTTCCAAGAAAGTTAATCTCAAAAGTCTTCTGTGAGTTTATTCATTGCTTTTGTGTATGAAAGGACTTGGGAGTCCCCTACTCCACCATTTCTGCTGACATCACTCTAGAAACATCCCCTTTTGCTCTCAGACATGCCCATCTGAATGATAAATTACATGGCCCTGCTAATTATTCGGATCATACACTTTGGAATCAGTCTGTTCTCACTACAAATCCTGTCTCTGCCACTTCTTCTTTGAATGACCATTACAAAGTTGTTTGAATTTCAAATTCTCTCTCTGAATTTCAAATCCCTTATCTTAAGATGGGATAATTAACAGAACTCAAAGAGTTATATTTATGAATAAATGGTGCCACTTTTGGCACCATAATTTAAGGTATAAAGTTTATGGTGCAATGTGGGTTTCCCTGTCTTTACTACTGAAATCTGAAGCCTCAAGGAACATGGTTAAGGCAGGTATTGTTAATGGAGGGGGAAGGGTGGGAATCAAATGAAACCATGTATTTTAAAATTCAACATTAAAAAGTAAGTAATAGGGGCACTTGGGTGGCTGAGTCAGTTGAGCGTCGGTTGAGTGTCATGATATCATGGTTCTTGAGTTTGAGCCCCGCATCAGGCTCTTTGCTGACAGCTCAGAGCCTGGAGCTTGCTTCAGATTCTGTCTCCCTCTCTTTCTGCCCCTCCCTCACTCACACTCTGTCTGTCTCTCTCTCTCTCAAAAACTAAACATTAAAAAAATTTTAATTGTTATAAACAGTGTACATAATATGGTTTCATTTCGAGGAAAAAAGGCATATGTATCCTTATGAAAGTATCTGGAAGGATTGATTGACATTAAGTAATTAAGAAGGGTCATTATTAGATAGAGGAAATATGGTGTTCTTAACTTCTCATTTTTTCTTAGCTACTTATATTTTCTCATTTTTATGTACATTTATTGCTTTTGAAATTTTTAAAAATGCTTATGAAATATATAATAAGATCCCTCTCCTATTTACCTCCAGAAACCCAGTAAATCAATTTTACTTTAAAAACTAAAGTCATGTGCAAAAGTCAGTGATAGCAAAACAGCATGTTACAGGATGGGCTGGTGTCCAGAGGTCCTGGGTCCCAGGCCCAGTTCTGTCTCGCACTAGCTACCTGGTAACTTTTAGAGTATTTTTTTGAGCTTCAGTTTCCTAGATGAAAACTATCATAAAAATACAGCATTCCACTTTTTCCCTATGCTGTGCTAACAGCAAGATATCAAGAAGAAAGTGCCAGAGAGACACAGATGTACATATTTGAAAGGCTACATCCTTAAAAACCTGGCTCTCAAATGTTCATACATCAGAATCACCTAGAAAAGTTAAGACTCAGACTGCAGGCCTCATCTCCAGAATTTTGATAGATCTGAGTGGGGCCCAAGGTTTATTTACAAATTCTCAGGAGGTGCTGATGATGCTGGACTAGGAACCATGTGTTAAGAATCACTGAACTAGAGGCAAGGAGAAAAAAGTTCTTCAGGTTCAAGTTCCAAGTCCTCTCTCTTAGTTCTGTGACCTTGGGCAAAAAAATCTCTTTATCTACTCTTGAGTTTCTTTACCAAGAAAAAACATATTATAATTCCTGCTAATAAGTACCATCTGCCCCCAAGATTTTTATGAGGATTCAATGATTTAAATGCGTGAAAGGAATACATAAACTCTACTGAATTATGCAAATGGCATCAATTATATAAGTAAGGCAACTAAAGTAACTAGAATTTAAATTATTTTTATTTTGGGAAATACATCTTAGACACAGATGTCTGTCAGTTTAGATTCCCAACAATGAAGATGCATGCTTCTAGAAAGCATGTCTAAGATTTGAGTACTTTGCCACTGTTGGAGATAATACTGTCTTGGTTAAATACCATGATGTGACTGTGTAAATAATAATAAACAACAACATAAGAGTTAAAACTTATTGAGCCCTTGCTAGTTACCAGGCACTGAGGTGATTTAAATCTCACAATGATAATTCCCAAGTGTATTTAAGAGAGTTTAGGCTTCAAATGGTCAACTAACTTGCCCAGGGCCACACAGTCAAGATCAGAAAGAGTTTCTATATAATATACTTACAATACTGCTTGTTGATTCACTTAATTTAAACGTTATTCATTAATTCAGTGCCCAGAATAGTCTAACCCAATATAGTTATTATGAGTTATTTGTTAAGGGAATTACCACCAATTAGATTTGATTTGGATTTAGAGCTCTTATACTCACTGAACCCCCAGTTCTTCTCTCTCCCCAGCATCGGTGCATCACAATTTTAATTTCTCAATACTTAATGTTTACTGTACTATGGTTATGTTTCTCTACTTGTTCTATTTTATTTTTTCCAGAGTGAATGCTGTCCCCATGACTTTATACATGCATCTTCTTAATATTTCTATATAGTCCACTTTCAGGGATGGAGTGCATCATGAGACAGGGATCTAAGGACAGACAGATTACTTGGGACCCCAATATAAAGGCTCCACAGAGGAAAGGGATCCTTTGATCCTCCTCAAACCATTTTTCTTTTTTTTTTAATATTTTTTAATGTTTTATTTATTTTTGAGAGAGAGATAGAGACAGTGTGAGAAGGGGAGGGTCAGAGAGAGGAAGTCACAGAATCCGAAGACAGGCTCCAGGCTCTGAGCACAGAGCCCGATGCGGGGCTCAAACCCATGCACCATGAGATCATGACCTGAGCCAAAGTCGGACGCTTAACTGACTGAGCCACCCAGGCACCCCAAACCATTTTTCTTTCAATCTGTGAAAATATTATGTTCTATTTCTAGTTTCATCTACTTCTAATCCTGACCTAACTTGAATTTTAAAGAAAGACCAATGAATATCATCTTTTTTTTTAAATTCCCTTATTTTATTCAAGATAAACTACACTCCAAGCTTACTCTGCCCAATTTTTTAAAGTAGGCTCCACACTGGGTATGGAGCCCAACATGGGGCTTGAACTCATGACCCTGAGATCAACACCTGAGCTGAGATCAAGAGTTGGAAGCTTAACTGACTGAGCCACCCAGGCAGCCCCCAATATTTAAGCTATAAAATTGTTCTGATTCCTGAAGCTTTCAACCTACAAAATTGTCAGTTGATAGAATCTAATCTTTCTTTAATAGAACACTATATAGAGTCCTTGATGTTGACTTTCCAGCATTATAGGGCTTAAACCCAACTACGAATACCTGTGCTAAGAAAACCTAGTTACTGGCATAAATACACAAAGTACTATATCCTATTTCTTTTTTGCTTTAAAATTTTTTCAATACATATACTCAAAGTATGTATAATTTTTCATAAATAAATAACAGTAATAACATACATCTTTTTTAATGGATGTATACAGTTCCTTGTCTTTTATTTCTTTCCTTTATCTTCGTCTACATTATGTATATGCCACAGGCGGGCACCTAAAACAGGTTCTTCATGGTCTTCTAAATTTTACATCTGTGGCATTAATATTCAGTGAGTCGAGGGGCACCTGGCTGACTCAGTCAGTAGAGCATGTGACTCTTGTTCTCTGGGTCATGAGTTCAAGCCCCACATTGAGCATAGAGTCTACTTAAAAAAATAAATAAATAACAAAATTCAATGAGTCAAGCTCCATTAACACTGATATGCATATCCTGTCAGAGTGCAGACTGTACTCCTTTTTGAAAGGTTTCTCAGGAACGGCCACATGGTGCTGTCACCCGAATTACTGTCCTCTGATTTAGCTGGTAACTAACTTCTCCAAACACCTGATTATATTGGATCACAGAGCTTCAGGTCCAGGGAAAATCTGAGGCAAATTTCCAGATGCCTGATGGCAACTCATATTTCTTTTTTTTTTTTTTTTAAGTTTTTTTTATTTATTTCTAGGAGAGAGAGAGAGAGAGACAGCATGAGCAGGGGAGGGTCAGAGAGAGAGGGAGTCACAGACTGAAACAGGCTCCAGGCTCTGAGCTGGCAGTCAGCACAGAGCCCGATGCGGGGCTCGAACCCACGAACCGCGAGATCATGACCTAAGCGAAAGTCGGACGCTTAACCGACTAAGCCACCCAGGCGCCCCGGCATCTCATATTTCTATAGCAACTGAGCATTTGGGGAAAAATTCCATATGCATTATCCCATTTTGGGTTTACAGAACACCTTAAGAGTTGATATTTTGACTTCTCACTTTGCAGATAAGGACAGGACTTGTCATTCAGTATATGGTATAACTTTAACCACGCCACGCTGTACTCTCTGGATTTGGGATAATGTCAGCTTTACATTATCATGTTCTGGTGAATATTTTGGGATTGCCTATATCAAAAAGGAGATTAAATTTCTGAAGCAAAATACATACCCAGACCCAAGAAATGCAACACAAAAATTTTTATCTCTAAATGTATAAAAAGACTGTATGCAGTAAAAACTCCAGGCCTTGACCATTTCCTCTAACCACATTGATCTCTAAAACACTGTCGAACTCATCTGACTCCTAACAAGCATTGGCAGTAGTGAGGTGAGTAAAACATGGGAAATAGTTCAGTGGGGCAGATGCTACCACCTGGCTTCCCACCTGCAGGAGAGTTGATGCAGAAAATTCCTCTATAGTGATAGAGTTCATTCTCAGTGGCTCCACAAGGCAGCCAGGGCTCCAGCCCCCCCTCTTCTAGGGGGCACCATGTGAGGAGGTTGGGCTGGGTTGCTCTCATATTGGTTCTCAGCTTCACACTCCCATATGCTACTTCATCAGAAATTTCCTCATTGGTGGATCTTAGCAACTGCTTTATTATTACCCCTAAGATACTGATGAACCTCATGTCAGAGAAAAACACCATTTGAGGACAGCATGCCACAGCTCTGCCCCTTGCTTGTGTTTGTCATGGCTGAGGGGGACATCTGATGACCATGACACTTTGTCATCAGATGCCATCAAGGCAGTTGCCTGTTGGTAGTTGTAGGATTTGTAATGGGATTGAATGGCTCAACAATAGACACTGTGCCTTGTATGAAGATTGTCCTTTTGTGAGTTGTTCATCAGTCATTACTTCTCTCGTATACTAGCATGTATGACATTGATATGACAATTTTCCTTTTGGATTAATTCAACATTGTAGTCACTAGATTAACAATCTTTGTTTCCTGTGCCTTTTCTCTCCAGCACCCTCCACATCATCACCACAGAAAGCAAGTCCAAAGTCTTCAGCAAAAGCTCTGAGATTTTTCTATGGGTCTGATGCATTCATACATCTCCCTTTTTGCTCCCAGATCACTTGCTGTAGGAGAAGCCAGTTGCCATGTAACGAGAACATTCAGTCGGCCCTATGGGGAGTCATGTGGTGAGGAAGTGAGGCTGCCTGACAGACTGGGACTTTCTGCCAACAGCCACATGAGTAAGCCATCTGGAATGCGAATCATCCAACCCCACTCAAACCTTCAGATGACCAGAGCCCCAGCCAATCTGTTGACTTTAACCTTGTGAGACACCTTGAACCAGAGCAGCCCAGCTAAGCTACTACCAAACCCTTGACTTACAGAAACTAAGGGATAATGAACTTTTGTTTATTACACAGAAATAATTAATGTACATATGAAGAGATACTCAACTTGTTAATGTATTAAGAGAAATGCAAATTAATATAATGAATATCACTTTATAGCAGCAGCCCATTTTAATCTCAGGATCCCTTTGCACTCATAAAAAATATCAAGGACCCAAAGAGTTTTTGTATATGTGAGTTATATCAATTTATATTTACTATGTTAGAAATGAAAACTGGAAATCTTTATTTTATTTATGTATTTTAAAATAAAATCATAAATCCATTCAATATTAATACAAATATTTTTGTGAAAAATAACTATATTTTCCAAAATAAAATAAAGACAATGAGAAAAGTGACCCTGTTTTACAGTTTTGCAAATCTCTGAATATCTATTTTAATAGAAGATGGAAGGAATCTCATATTTGCCCTGGCAATCAATCAATTGAAATATCACATATGCAGCCTCTGGAAAACACCACTACCAATCTCATGTAAGAATGGGAGTTCAAAAACCAAATAGTGTCTCAATATTAGTATGGAGGTAGTTTTGATCTTGCGAGCCCCTTCAAAGCTCCTTAAGTACTCTCATGGGTTCCTGGACCACACTTTGAGAACCTCTGCTTTACATTCATTAGATTAACAGGAAAAAAAATTTTATGTTCATTTACTTATTCTGAGGGGGAGAGAGCGCACAAGCGCATGAGTGGGGGATGGGGCAGAGAGAGGGAGAGAAAGAATCCCAAGCAGGTTCACTCCTTCAGTGCAGAGCTCAAATCAGAGCTCAATCTCACAACCCTGGGATCATGACCTGAGCTGAAATCAAGAGTCGGATGCTTAAGGGGCACCTGGGTGACTAGTCAGGTAAGCATCGACTTTGGCTCAGGTCATGATGTCAGTTTGTGAGTTCAAGCCCCGCATCAGGCTCAAAGTCTGAAGCTTGCTTCAGATTTGGTATCTCCTTCTCTCTCTGCCCCTCCTTTGCTCATACTCTGTCTCTTTCTCTGTCTCTCTCTCAAAAATAAATAAACATTTAAAAAATTAACAAAAATAAAAGAATTGAATGCTTAACCAACTGAGCCACCCAGGCACCCCCAGACTGACAAAAATGTGAAAGTTGAATGGTGTTAACCGTCGGTGAACATGCAGGAACATAAGAAACACCACAGCCATTCCGGAGAGCAATACGACACTACTTAAGACAAGGTAACTAGATGCCGACCCATGACCTAAAAATTCCAGGTCCTGGATACATATGCCAATTGAATTGTCTTGAAGGACCACATGGGGAAATATACATTTTCTATGGAACAAAGAAGGCAAGTAAAATGAGTGTTCATCAACAGGCAGATGAGGAGGTAAAATGAAGTATTCTGTAACGGTAGAAACCACTGATTAGCTGTGAACATAGTAACATGGATCAACTTTAGAGGTACAGGGCTGAGTCAAATAAAAACAGAATGAGATCTAAAAATGGGGCACCTGGTGGCTCAGTGATTTGGGCATCGGACTTCATGATCTCACCGTTTGGATTCAAGCCCTGCCTCAGGCTCTGTGCTAACGGCTCAGAGGCTGGAGCCTGCTTAGGATTCTATGTCTCCCTCTCTCTCTGCCCCTCCCCTGCTCTCTCTCTCTGTCTCTATCTCTCAAAAATAAATAAACATTAAAAAAATACTAAAAAAATAGAATGAGATTTAAAACACAAAATCACTTATGAATATTAAAATTATAGTACATAGACTTTTGGGTAAAGCTCAGTATATCATGGCAGGGAAATGTTTCTGCAAGCAACATAAAGGCTATATGGATTACAAAACATTATGTTTTGTTTTCAGGATATCAGGAAGCTATGGAGAAAATGAGGCCAAAATGAATTAAACTTCAAAAGGGGATGGAACCATTTGAAGGTAAGAGTACAATCTCTAGGAATTTTCTGCTTCCGGATGCCAACTCACCATGGGTTTTGGTCTAGGCAGAGGGCCTGTGATAGGGTTAAAATGAGCTGTCAGGGCTCTCAGGGGCTGTTATGAGGGTGGAGCAATCACTGGAAATTTGAGGGACTTAAACACATGCCTAGTCTTCCCCACAGGACATTTACCAAGTACTGGTGGA
Source organism: Proteles cristata cristata (assembly GCA_017311185.1). Classification (NCBI taxonomy): domain Eukaryota; kingdom Metazoa; phylum Chordata; class Mammalia; order Carnivora; family Hyaenidae; genus Proteles; species Proteles cristata. The sequence goes on from JAESUZ010004312.1 coordinate 222,671, forward strand.
CTAGACCAAAAGTGAAATCTCCTATACTCATGGCCATTAGGAAACAGACACTGCACAGGGAGTGAGCCTGCATTAAACTCACTGATACAAACTCGCCGTATTCGTCTTTCCTTCAAAACATGTGCCAGATTGTGAGACTAACTATATATAGTTGGAGGCTAAGGAATTAAGCTAAATCTCCTCAAGAGGATAAAAGAACCTCTCACAATCCTTCAGAGATTAAGAGACAAGGACCCAAAAAACTCTTAATCAAAAACCTGGAAAGATCACGCTTTCAGAATAGAAACAACTAAGTGTGGAACAAATCTTACCAGAACTCCAGCACAGACCTAACTCGGTTCAGTCCCTGATAGGATTCAATGATCAGCCTCTAGCCCTGTGTGCCTGACAAAAGAAAGAGGAAGCATCTCTGGCAAAAGATAGCCTTTTCTAGAGCATTTCTGGTTCTTACAGTTCTTTTGTCTATAGTGTTCAGCATACAGTGCAAAATTGCAAGGAGATAAGATCATATGCAAAACGGAGACAGCAGAAGCAGATCTACAGATCACCCCGGTTCTGGGGTTCACAACAAGGATTTTTAAAATAACTCTGATTAATAGGATCAGGAAAGTAGAGGATGGGTGAATTAAAGTGTGGAGATTTTCACCAGAAAACTAGGATCTTTAAAAAAGAATGAAGTGGAATTTTCTGGAGTGATAGCATTCTAATCTTGAGTAGGTGTGGATTACACTGGTGTATGCATTTGTCAAACTCTGTATGCATGCTCAAGCTTTGTGCATCAATGTATATATGTTTTACCTTGAAAGAAACAACTGCCTGTGTCTCCCCCTCTCTCTGCTCCTTCCCCACTTGTGCTTGGTCTCATCTCTCAAGAATAAACATTAAAAAGAAATAATTTAAAAAGGGGGGTGCACCTGGATGGCTCAGTCGGTTAAGCATCCGACTTCAGCTCAGGTCATGATCTCACGGTTCTCAGGTTGGATCCCCACATCGAACTCTGTGCTGACAACGCAGAGCCTGGAGCCTGCTTCAGATTCTGTGTCTCCCTCTCTCTCTGACCCTCCCTTGCTCACGCTGTCTCTCTCTCTCTCTCTCTCTCTCAGAAATAAATAAAACATTTTAAAAACTTTTTAAAGAATAAACATTAAAATTTTTTAAACAAAAAAGAAACTAATTATATAGAAGTATAATTAGTGATATGCATGCTGAAGTATTTAGGGAGGAGTATATGAATATTTGCTATTTGCTTTGACATGTGCCCAGAAAAACAACATAGATTGATGCGTAGATGGAGGGATGGATAAACAGATGTGTAAAAAATCAAGCAGAGTAAAATATGCTAATGGCAGAAGCATTACAGATATTCACTATATATTCTTTTCAACCTTGCTTTATATTTAAATGTTTTCACAATAAAATATCGATGCAATTTAATAAGAAGATATTATAAGTACTGGTATGTGAAATAAATTTGACGGTTTGGATGAAAAAATAGACAATTTCTTTGAAAATTTAACTAATCACCTGTAGTGTTTTCAAATATTCCACAAAATTATTTTGACACTCCTTTCAAAATGTGGAGCCTAATTCCCTTGAGTATGGGCTGGATTTCATGGCTTCCTTCTACTGAATAGGAAAAAAATAGAAAACAGCCGTTGTGACTTCAGCGGTGAGGTCATGAAAGGCAGCACAGTTGCCTATTTGTTCTCTCTCTTGGAGCATCTGCTCTGGCAAAACCGGCCGTCATGTTGCTCTGGAAAGAAGCCCACATGGTAAGAAACCGAGGCCTCTGCCAACACCTAACAAGGAACTGAGACTCCAGCCAGTAATCACTGGGTGAGCTTGGATTTGAATCCTGTATTCCCACTGAAGCCTTTAGTTGTCTGCAAACCCAGCTGACACCTCATGAGAGGACAACCCAGCTAGGCTGTTCTTAAACTTCTGATATGCAGAATTTTTGAGATGAACTTTGGGCAACAAAGCCTTTGTAGAGAGCAGTACGATACCACTTCAGACAAGTTAAGTATATGCTGTCCTAAGATCTAAAAATTCTAACAGCAAATGAGTGGTCATCAATAGGCAAATGAGAAAATAAAATGAAATAATATGCTTGTTGCTTTAGCTCTCAGTTTGAGTATGGTTTTTATGCAGCGATAGAAAACTAGTGCTTTTAAGTTAATAGAAGAGAGCCTCGAAAATCTGAAGAGTAGTTAAATATTGAAACCGAGTCCATTAACTAAAACTTCACCACAAAGAAAACCCCAAGCCTAGATTGGTTTCACCAATAAATTGTTCTCAATATTTCGTGGAGAGAACTGACACCAATCTTGCACAAACATTCCCAGGTAACAGACAAAGAAACACTCTAATTTGTTTAGTGAAGGCAGCATAACGTGCCAAAGCCCTTGCACGAAAGAAAAATTAGATCAAGGTTGCTCTTTTTTGTAAATATAAATGCAAAAGCTTTAACAAAAGTTTAACAAACTGAAGCCACCCCAAAATTAAGGATATGATGTAGAGGCAAAGAAGCCAGTGTTGTATGTAAGCGATAAATCACGAGAAACTACCCCAAAACCAAGAGCACACTGTATACACTGTATGTTAGCCAACTTGACAACACATTATATTTTTTTTTAAAAAGCCAGACACAAAAGAATATATACATATGATTCCATTTCTATAAAGTATAAAGAAGACTAATTTATGTTAACAGAAGTTAGCATAATGATTACCCTTTGGGAAATGATACTTAGGAAGCACTTCTGGGGGGACACATCTGGATGGCTCAGTCAGTTAAGAGTCTGACTTCAGTTCAGGTCTTGATCTCTCAGTTCATGAGTTCGAGCCCCGCGTTGGGCTCTGTGCTGACAGCTCAGAGTCTGGAGTCTGCTTCAGATTCTGTGTCTCCCTCTCTCTGCCCCTTCCCTGCTTGTGCTGTGTCCCTCTCTGTCTCTCAAAAATGAATAAACATTATTTTTTTTAAAAATGGAAGCATTTCTGGGGGTGTTAGTAAGGTTCTATTTCTCGATCAGAAGAAAGTTTAGTGAATGTTATTCTTATGATGTATGCATATTAATGTATGTATATTATACTTCGACAAAATGTACACTGATTTAGGCAAAAGAAAATACATACATACAAACCAATAATAAACACTGGCAAAAACACACATTTTGAAAAGATACAGAAATGGGAATTTGGAAATACCATTGTGGAACAGGAAAGGATCTTTTCTCCTGTTCCCATGCCTGGCTCATTCCATTTAGCACACACAGGGCAGCTCTGACTCAGAGTTGGCCTCTAGCCTGGGGATGGGGAGAGAGGCAGTCCTGGCCTAAACATTTGTGAGCCCAGGAAAAACAGTTCAGATAGAAGGCCACATACCATGCACCTATACATTTTAAAGTTATAGATCAAGCTAACAAATTGTTATGTAAAATATGTTCTGTTTGTCTACCTTGACACACACACACACACACTCCTTCATAATGGAGTGCCAATTTTGAATTTAGAATCCCCAGATTCCCCAGATCCCTTCTTCCCAAACCAGCCAAGTCACACATTGCAAGAAGTCTCACAATTGCACGCGTGGGCATTCCACAACTTCTAAATTCTATGCAAATCCCCACAACAAGCCGTTTCTTAGGCCCAGGAGTGCACACCACCAGCATGATCTACCCTTGGGAGGATGCACCTGAGGAAAAGACCTGTACAGGCCCTGGAAGGCGGGCGGGGCCACCTGGAGGGGCAATCACAGCGTCTCAGGTGCCAGAAGAGTGGTCTAGAGCAGGTGCATGTTCTCCGAAAGGACACAGCCCCATGGACACTTTGCCTGTGAGAAGGATATAGCCAAAGGCAACTAGTGTGAAGACCAAGGTCAGGGCCTCTCTTTGCCACGTCTAGAAGTAGTGTTAGAGACAAGAGTGCCCTATGCTCCAGTGTTTGCTTTTCCACATACCCAACTCTACCAAACTGAAATAGAGTTGACATTTGCCCTACACTTCATAGTTTAAAAGCACTTTCACATACAATACTCTTAGTCAATCCCCACAATCTTATAAGAAGATTTGATAGAGGAGAATACTGAGCCAAAAGTGACTTGTCTGGAGTCAGATAATTAAAAAAATGAGTATTGGTAGGTCTTCAGTAGGAGACTTTTCCCTCCAAATTTTAAAGATCCTGTTCTTTCCACTGTTCAATACTGCCACCCATCCCTCATCTTATAGAGAATCAATGGAGTCTAAAAAAAAAAACCCCATAAATATATAGAAATTGTAAATATGTGGCTGAAACATTGTAGGACATTTAACAGCAAATATAGAGTCGTTTCTGGGAAAAAGCCTGGGCCCAAAGCAAAAATCCTCACCAAAACAAAGAATACTATGTAGGAGCAACAATCTTAGCTGGGTCTTGGGGGCTCCTCTCCCACCCAAACCACAAAATGAGGGCCTTTGACACATTTAAGCAATCTCCACCCAAATTCCACACCAATTACATGGGGGCCCCTGACTCCACAACCCTCCTTTTCTCCACCACCCAACCAAAAATACTTTATTAATGAGAGGGCAGCATAAAACCACGGGTCTCCATGTGCTCAGGGCCAATCCAGGGAGAGCAGCCTGGCACCAGCCCCAGCGGACACCCGACCCTTCTCCAATGAGGACACATTAAGCTAGGCCTCCCTCTAATTACCAGATGCCTGGCTCCGGGCCTGGCCAGTTATTTAGAGAACCAGTGCCTGCTCTGAGCACAGATCTCCATGAGGCTGGGGCTGCAGGCACTGTCTGCCCAAAGCCAGCTGCCCGAAGCTACATTCTCACACCACTGTCCTGGGACCCTTCCTGCGGCCTCTGAGCCCCAAAGGCCAGTGGGACCATGTCACTTGCTCACACAGCTGCAGAGTACATGCTGTCAGATGCCATGCTTCCCGACCGCAGGGGCCCCCGCCTCAAAGGACTGCGCCTGGAACTTCCCCTGGACCGCCTGGTCAAGTTCATAGCTGTGGGCTTCCCCTTGCTGCTGATGTCCCTAGCATTCGCCCAGGAGTTCTCTTCCGGTAAGTAGCCTCCAAGACCCAGTGATTAAGAGACATGGCTTTCTTTCACTCTTTGCACGGGCTCCAAAGTGAGCCAGCTCCCACGCCATCTAGGTGCTATGACTTGGGCCTGGGCATGACCCAAAAGGCAGCCTGTGCGTGAATTTAGGGCACCAGCAGAGCAGACGCACCAAAACTTTTGAAAACCATTTCCAAACTTTTGTAATAAAAATATTTCATTTTAATTTCAGTATTCATGATTGTATGCCACTGCAATAATTAAACTTTTATTTTGATGTTCATATGGACTTAGAGAAATGGGGCCTCCATAATCTTTTCAGGACCTAGGACCGCTCAAGGTACTAGTCGGCCGTGCTTTAGATGAGTCTCTTACTGTCTCAGAGCCTTCTGCCTACTCTCCACCTCCAGGGTTTCTGATTTAAGGACATATGTTGAAAGACTGACATATCATAGGTGCTAAATAAATTCATTCCTTCTTTTCCTCAGCCCATGGCCACACACACACACACACACACACACACACTAACAAACACACAGATCTGGTGTTCTAGACACTAGACTAACTCAGCAAATTTCCTACCTCTGTTAAAGAAAAGGTGGATTTCCTGAGGATGGGGCTTTCTGGATTTCTTTCCTGACTATATGATTAGCTTACTATGTTTCCCAAGAAGGTATGTCAACCTCCCGTTGCCTCTTTGTTCTTCCACAAGACGGAGAGAGCTACTGGTTCCTACTTCCTCCTCTCTCTAGAGAATCATGGAGAAACAAAACTCTCCCTCCGAGCCCCCTTCCCTCTCAGGATCTCCTGCTCACTCTTTCCTTCAATGTGGGCTCAGAAGTACAGGTAAGTCATCCTCTAAACTTTAGTGCCTAAAAGATGCCAGTTCTCTCAGGAAGGAGAAGTCACCACCAAACCCGAGGAGTGTGGGGCACCCCTGCTGCCCGCATGTCTGGGAGTCCAGGGGGAGCTTTGAGAGGAAAGAGCCCAGGTCAAAGAGCCAGGGCACTGGGGGACCTGAGCCAACAGGCCTATGGTGACTCTGCAGTGCAAAAGCTGGAAGTGGGGCCTGTGAAGAAGAAAGCAGGAAACTAGGAGAGCTCTGGAAGCAACCCCTGGAAGGCTCTCAGCTGGAGGTCCTCTGGGTCCCCATTCCTCCACTCCCAACTCCCGGCTGCCTCCAAGCTGTGTTCTTATTCCAGGGCCCCCCATCCGCTGCTTCTCTCCCAGTAACTTCAGCATCAGGCAGGCCGCCTATGTGGACGGTTCCTGCTGGGACTCACTCGTTCACCACGAACAGGATGAGCTTGGCCAGTACAAGATGAAATCCCTGTGGCCTCATAAGGTAAAGGAGGCTGGGCTCCATCAGGCCGCTTCGTGGCTGGGTGGAGCAGGCCAGACCACATCATTATCTTCTCTCTTGCCTCTTTGCCACCTCACCCCTTGCTTTTTTTTTTTTTTTTTTTCTTGTCATTGATTTTCATGTTTCTTCAAATGTCTGGTGATCTTTGGTTGCCCACTTTTATCTGACTGGAAGCTTTGTGCCTTGGGCTGGTTGACCAGCAGCCTTCTGCTTACAGTGAACCCTTCAGGCCATTTCATTGGGAAAACCTCAGATATCGGTATCTGTAATCCTTTCTCTTGGACTGAGTCCCAAAAAGAATCACTGGATCCTTAATTTGCGCAGAGTGAGGCAGGGTGGCAGTTGGTATTAAACTCAGTTACTAACCCGCTAGGAAATCCACTGTGGGTCTCAGCACTCAGTATTCATTCAGCTAACGTGGTTCTCAGGGCTGTGCCCCTGCCCTCAACGGACCCAAGTGCAGAAACTCTTTGGTTTTATATTTCCAAAGAGTAAACCATAGGAAGATTGGGTGGATGGAAAGGGCAGTCACTTGACAAGTGCATCATTTTATAGGGAAGATCTGTGAGTCTATTTTTCAATAATCTTGTTTTCAGCCCCAGCTGTACCCCCATTTTCAGATGTACCTCACATCTGCAACTCCTGAGTCTTTCTGGGTCTGTGGTACAAAAACAGCTTGCTTGGCCCGCCTCAACTCCCATCCGCACCCCCCACCCCCAGGCTACTATTTCCTAGCAGACAGCTGCATTCCAGTTTGCAACATTTTATTGCTCTTGTCTCCCGTTTTCCTCATCCAGGGAGAATTATGTCTTTTTTATCCCTTTCTTGTCGTTCTAGTGGGGCTTCGTGAGGGAGCAGAAGTCACGTGTATATCCAATTCACAATGTTGAATTGGAAGTCACTCATGACATTTTTAAGTGATGACAATTTACGCTCAAAAGGCCACCCAGGTCTGGGACCCAGACAAAACCACAGACTTAATGGAAAGAGTTCATGGGGTCTCTGGCAATGGAAGTGTTCACGCAGGATCCAGATGGTGACAAGGTCAAGATATTGCAAACGGCATTCAAATGTCAGAAGAGTCAAACTGTCTGACCACCAAGAGCTCTTTAAGCCCAGATTCACTAGCTCACTCCAAACCTGCTGAAACAGAATCTCTGGGGGTGACGCTTATTTTCAAGAAATGCCATTTCTTAGACCAGGAATGAAAAGGTTCTAATTTTTCTCATGGATCAATATAGTTTCCCTAACATGGCCTCATGTTTAGTTCAGAAACACACACACTCACGTGTGCGCTTTCTTCCACCTAGCTGCAACCAAATATGCATCCTCCCTCCTTTTCTTCAAACTCTCTTCTAAAATAAAAGGAATAAATAAAATAAAATGGGGATACAGGTGGGCCACAAACAGGAATGCTGAAAAAACAGACCCACATGCTACCTGATAGCATCTTTGTGAAGAGCAAATGAAATAATGCATGTTAAGCACCTTGCACAAATGTAGCTTCAAAAAGTCTTTTAATAAATTGAGTTTTTATTGTGGGTAAAATAGCAGCCCAGCCCCTGTTGCCTGTGGTAAGTGTGATAAAGAAATATAAGGAAAAGTCCCTTATCTCAGGTGGTAAATTGTGTAGTTGAGGACACATGACTCATACATTTGTCAACGTCAACTTGTATACATACAGAACAGAAATAGCCCCCAAGCATTTCAAGACAGTGCCTGGTGGTGTCGCTTGGCATGGCCAAGAATGCAGAGATGAAGACACTACTGCACACGAAAGGAATCAGGGAAGGCAGCATGGAGGCTGTGAGATTTGATCTCCTCTCTGGAGAGTCTAAGCCAAAGTCAGCAATGTTGGGGCCCCTGGCTGGACTTTGAAAGCTAATGGACTCTGGGTGTCTGGTGATAAGAACTTGGAGCAGTCAAAGAAAGAGAAATGGAAGATCAATAATGAAGACACTCTTCTCTAGGATGTGAAGCCATGACCATGATCTCTGCTTAGCGACCCAGGCTAACATGCACGGGCAACGGAGGAGCTCTCGTGGTTCTCTCTCTCTGTCTCTCTCTCTGTCTCTCTCTCCCCCACCTTTGCTCTCCCTCTTTCCCTCCTTATATCCCTCTCCCTCCCCTGTCCTCCCTGGGGTCCTACACACCTACACAGACCCCACATCTGAGGAGTGGAGTTGGGGAACAATGGAGATCCACCATCCACCCCTTCTCCTCTGGGTGTCACCATATTCGGCCAGGTCAGTAGACAGCCTTCCGTCCTGGGCCTGTGGTAGCTCATTCCCCGCACCGCCTTCCCTTCCTGAGGCAGGAAGCAGCGAATGAGACCCCCTCACTGAGAGCTCTCTCTACAAGGCCTCCCTCCTCAGCTCACTCTCGCCCCACAGGCCCTGCCCTACTCCCTGCTGGCCTTGGCTGTGGCCATGTACCTGCCTGTTCTGCTGTGGCAGTACGCAGCCGCGCCAGCCCTCAGCTCGGATCTGCTCTTCATCATCAGTGAGCTGGACAAATCCTACAATCGCTCCATCCGCCTGGTGCAGCACATGTTGAAGATCCGGCAGAAGAGCTCAGACCCCCATGTTTTCTGGGATGAGCTGGAGAAGTGAGTTATCTCTCTCACCCCTTTCTGAAGGCCTCCATTGAGCATTAGCATGTCATACAGGGTCATCGTCAAACTATTGTCTGTACCATCCTTCTCAAAGTGTTGAACACATCATCTCACTAACTTTCCATCATTTCTGTACAAGGGGGACAGAAAGGACTCTTCCTTAGTTCACAGATGAACATCCTGTGTCACAAAGGGGTTAATCTCTCTAATGTACCACTTTCATATACCATTCTCCTGCTCAGAACCTCCCCTCAGGCCTGTAGGGAACAACAAATTCTCCAAGTATTTTCCTGAGGACCTCTACTTTTTCACACCCTTGACCACCAAGTGACAGAAACTTCTCATTTTACCCAGGCAGTCTCCTCCTCTTTGCCCAAAGAACCATTCACGCCTCATTTGCTGTGGCCCAGGCACTGCTCCCAGTGCTTCAGACCCATCAGTATGCCTTGTGTGTATTGGAGGCAGGGGTGGGGAGGGGACAGAAGTTTACCTACCCATATAGGGACTCACACTCTACAGAGGGGAAACAGACAACAAATAAACACAACACATAGCAAATCATATGGCAGAAGGTAAGTAGTATGGGGGATGGGGGACGCAAAGCCAGGTAAGCGGGTCAGGAAAGCCAGAAGACTGTAGAATGGTGCCATTTTAAATAGGGCAGCCGAGGTAGGCTCCACCAACAGGAGCATCGAGCTGAGATTGATCTGAAACTATATTCTGTCTTGTGTGTGTGCACACTCTCTATCCTCTGAAAAAAGTTCCTCTCCTGTCTGTCTTTCTGAACTCCACCCACGGCTCGAAGGCAAGCTCCAAGGCAATATGCCCCATAAAGGTTTCTGAACACTGCAGCCCCTGCTGTTACCTCTATCCTAACTTGTACAAGACCACAGCTTGTGTCCATCACTTTAGCAACAAATCAAGCATTATTTTTATTTCCTATTTGCATAGTTTCTCTGCCCCTTCCCCACAAGCCAGATTGTAAGCGCCTTCAGACCAGAGACTGGCTTACATGTGCCTGAACACCACAGCTCTCAACAAATACTTGTTAGCCTATTTGTTTTTATAAATGGATGGGTTGGCCTAAAAATCGCATGCAGAGTATACAGACCAAGCACCAGAATGTGGTTATTTAGACTCCCGTGTCCAGTGCTAATTTAATACATTTATTGTTTCCTAAGGATCTCATTTCAACTTACAGGTTTAGTCTGCTTTGCTGGGCAGAAATCCAATGTGACCATTTGCTATTCACTGATCATTCACCAGGCTGACCACATTGCACTCATCAGTTGGAAAACTAAGATATACTCACACAGCTCTTTAGGGAGAGGAGTGGTTATGCTCAGGGAAGGCAGATTTTCATAGGAGCCAACAATGCCACGTGGCCTCCACAGATTCCACTACTTCCCCACGTGGCTCTCTCAGATATGGTTCTAAATGGCCTCTCCTAAACCTGCCTCCTTTCTTCCCCGGCTCAGGGCTCGGAAAGAACGATACTTTGAATTCCCCTTGCTAGAGCGGTACCTGGCATGTAAGCAGCGCTCACACTCCCTGGTGGCTACCTACCTCCTGAGGAACTCCCTCTTGCTCCTCTTCACTTCAGCCATCTACCTGTACCTGGGCCACTTCCACCTGGATGTCTTCTTCCAAGAGGAGTTCAGCTGTTCTGTCAAGACAGGCCTGCTAAGTGATGAGACCCACGTTCCCCCTCTGATCACATGCAGGCTGACCTCTCTGTCCATTTTGCAAATTGTTAGCCTCTCCAGCTTAACAATATACACCCTGCTGGTTCCAGTGATAATATACAACCTCACACGACTTTGTCGGTGGGACAAGCGACTCCTATCTGTCTATGAGATGCTGCCAGCTTTCGATCTCCTCAGTAGAAAGATGCTGGGATGCCCCATCAATGATCTCAATGTGATCCTTCTTTTCCTCCGCGCTAACATCTCTGAACTCATCTCTTTCAGCTGGTTGAGTGTCTTATGTGTTTTGAAGGACACGACCACCCAGAAGCACAACATTGACACAGTGGTCGATTTCATGACATTATTGGCTGGCTTAGAACCCACAAAACCTAAACATCTCACCCACCGGGTGTGTGATGAAAACCCATAGTTAAGAAACCATGGAGCAAGAACATTTATGGAAAGTAAAAAATCTCTCTTCTTCTTCACAAGCCTCACACACCAAGGTACAAAAATACCCGCTTTAGAAATGCTAAGTGTGGATTCAGCTGAATCATACATCCTGTATCATGTTTTCCTAAAGGTGAGAAGATAAAATCAACACATGAAAACAAATCTGAAAGTTGGAGCTGAAGAGTCAAAGAACTAAAAAATTAGATCTAGAGCATTCTGTGAGGATGGGCGGGAAAACCCCTAAAACTAAACTGAAGTCTAGACATTCTACAAGGAAAGAAGATGCTAAAAGCTATTTATGGAAGCAGGCTCTTTTCAGTATATGTATACCCTGGCCCTTCTGGAATGCACACTCAGCTCAACCTAAAGAGCAAAAGGGCAATCTGCTAAGTGAATAAAAATGTGAAATCCCTGGAAACCCTGTGGTGTGGCCTGAAATCCTAGGAACTTGCCACCTTGCTTTGTGAAAGTCATTGACCTTGCTCAGGCCCGGCGTGGCCTGCAGAGTGTGCTAGAAGATAATCTAGGCAGGAATTTATTACCTGCCCTGGGGGGTTAGGACAACATAGAACAAGGCCAGGGCCATGCATCGGGTAGGGGTGGAGCTACGGGCGTTTTTCATCATCTAAACCAGGGACCACTTCACCAAGCGCTGGGATCATGGGCTTCTTCACAATTCTTGAGGGGCCCAGGTGTGCTTCTAATACTCCCGAGGATGCCACACCTCCACCACTCACAGCCAATCACTGAATAGTCACCATTAGACCTAAATGGGAAAGACAGTAAAGTGCTGCTGGGCCCTTTCTCTCTCTCCTCTATTGTCCCATCTTAGCTTCTAACTTCCATTCCTATGCCTGCCACCTTGATCTGACTTCAGAGGCCACAATACCATGTTGTCTCTCATTTGATATTTCTTTTTAGAGCTGCATATCTCTTCAGAGAATTTTTGTATAGGCCATTTAGACCCTTCTTCATATAGGTAAGCAGAAAAATTACATTGCTCCCATGCTTCTCATGATGCTGAGCCTTCAAATATCCTGACTCACCGCCCAGGATGCCCTACTCTGTTCTCCACTGGCTGAACACCTGCTCTCCTTCCAAGTCTGCCCAGACATATTTCCTGCAAGAAGGCTTCCCTAGCACCTCCCCTGTTCCCTGTGTGCTGCCATATCATTCAGTACCTACCTCTGAGATAAAAATTCTTACACTGTATGAATTGCCCACTCCTTTGCCTTTTCCTCTTAAGTAAGTTTCCTAAAGGTTGTATCGTAGTGGTCACTAAACAAATATTCATCTGAATAAGTGACTGAATTTTGCTCGAAAACGTTACATTGTTTGGAGCACACAGACCCAGGCCTTAAATAATCTTGTATTAAAAATGCTTTGTGGGGCGCCTGGGTGGCTCAGTCAGTTGAGTGTCCGACTTCAGCTCAGGTCAGGATCTCGCAGTTCGTGAGTTCAAGCCCCACATCAGGCTCCATGCCAATAGTTCGAAGGCTGGAGCTTGCTTCAAATTCTGTGTCTCCCTCTCTCTTTCTGCCCCTCCCCTGCTCACACTCTGTACCTCTCTCTCTCTCTCAAAAATAAATAAACATTAAGAAAAGCTTTGTGCACAGAGATGCACTTCACAGCAATTGCTGACTGAAAAGCCAAACATGGAAGTAATCATGTAAAATTATTATGCCATAACTGGAATAGTAAGCATTCATTTAAAATTATGCTTATGTTCATGCTCTGTCTCTCCAAAAAGAATAAACATTAATAAAAAAAAGTTTAATTATGCTTATAAAGAAATCATAACACCACAAAATGATTATAATAATAGTCAGTGAACAAAAAGGAAACATTAACATACATGAAAATGCATAAAGGTATTAAACACAGACTAACAAGTTAAAAGTGGTTCACCTTGGGGCGCCTGGGTGGCTTAGTCAGTTAAGCGTCCGACTTTTGCTTAGGTCATGATCTCGCGGTTCGTGGGTTCAAACCCCGCGTTGGGCTCTGTGCTGACTGCCAGCTCAGAGCCTGTGGCCTGTTTCAGAATCTGTGACTCCCTCTCCCTCTGACCCTTCCCTGCTCACGCTCTCTCTCTCTCTCTCTCACCTAGAAATAAAAAACATTAAAAAATTAAAAAAAAAAAGTGGTTCACCTTATGTGGCAACATTGTGGATTTTTAAAAATCTTCTTTATACTATATTTTGTAAATTTCTTTTTAAAAATTTTTTAAATGTTTTATCTCTTTTTGAGAGAGAGGTAGAGACAGCATGAACAGGGGAGGGTGAGAGAGAGAGGGAGATACAGAAACTGAAGACAGGCTCCAGGCTCTGAGCTAGTTGTCAGCACAGAGCCTGCTGCAAGGCTCGAACCTACAAACTGTGAGATCATGACCTGAGCTGAAGTCAGACACTCAACCGACTGAGCCACTCAGGTGCCCCTATATTTTCTAAATTTCTAAAACTTGCACAAAATGTTTTATAAATTGTTAGGCAACTTTTCTACTGAAGAAAAAAATAATATTGTAATGCAAATTCCACTGAAATTCATTGGCTAAAGCAGCTTGAAAACGAAAGCAATGAACACACCCTCCCACCAGGTACGAAACCTGTAGATGAAGAGGAATAATAAAAATAAAGTCAAGTCACAAAGCCTGCAAAGACAAAATACAGATGGACAGCAAATATATCATGCAGTTGGCAAACGGGGTTGTTGTTTTTTTTTTAATTTTTTAATGTTTATTTTTGAGAGAGAGCGAGAGAGAGCATAAGCGAGGGAGGGGCATAGAGAGAGGAAGACAGAATCCAAAGCAGGCTCCAGGCTTTGAGCTGTCAACACAGAGCCGGATGTGGGGCTTGAACCCACAAACCATGAGATCAGGACCTAAGCCCAAGTCAGACATGTAACCAACTGAGCACCTATTTCCAGTTAAAAAAAAAAAAAAAAAAGACAATCTCTTCCTGTCACTCACTTATCTTTTCTCAGGTTCCAAGATCCAATCTACACTAGCAAAGGCATGATTGTGGATATTTGATAGTGGATATTTTGTGGGCAGAAAATATTCCTGGCAGTTTCCAAAAATGAATCTATTATGGCGGCCTGGAGTACGTCTGTGAAAGCATACTGGCATCCCAAGGAGGTGCCCTGTTAAAACTCAGCCACGTGCAACAAGGGCAGCTTTCAATATAGAAGGACATAAAAGAACTTTCATAAGACTTCTGTGTTGAAACCATTTTGTACAGTAATCAGAAATGAAATACCTGGGTCATCAATTCGATACCTTTGTTTGAACTCTGATTGTAAGTTACTTACACACATTAGCTTAACAGTTTTCTCTATTCACTGAATTTGTTTTAACTATGTACATATTTTCTTCAATTTCCATATACAACTCCAGAAGTCAACATTTTGACTGTATAATGGTAATTACATTTTACACCAGTAAAGTACCTTACGGTTTAGAACCCTCACTAGCCTCCCTTATTCTAAATTGTATATTCAGTTTTAAACAGAAAAACCTGTGAGGCAGAGGCTTATTCACCTAGTTGCTGACATTGCTGGAATAAAAATACAACAAGCCTTTTGAGCATTCAACTCTTCTGACTTTGGCTCAGGCTATGATCTCATGGTTCATGAGTGTGAGCCCCACTGCCAGCTCCCTGCTGACAGTGGTGAGTCTGCTTGAGATTTTCTGTCCTCTCTCTGCCACTCAAAAATAAACTTAAAAGAAAAAACAAACAAACAAACAAACAAAAAACAAGCCTTTTGTCTTCCAGACCTGAGCTTTTACCAATACTGCCCCCTATAAATTGCCTACCTCCAATTATTTGATGATTCAGATAGGCCTTGGTTACAAAGTTAGCGCTAAATAGGAGTTGTCTCAGAGGAGCGTCGACAGCCAAGCAGATACCGGAGGAAACATCTAAATATGGTGCCGTCTGGAAGAAAGCATAGAGGGAAATCTGGGAAGACATCAGTGGAAGATCAGATCATAAGAGCCTATGATTTTGAGAAAGAAGATAAAAAAGATATGGGTGGTTCAGAGGAGGATGTCACCGAAGGGAAGACTCCAGTAATTGATAAGCATGGGAAGAAAAGGACTTCTGCAGGAATATTTGAAGATGTGGGGGGTGAAATACAAAATATGCTGGAAAGATTTGGAGCTGACATTAACAAGGCTCTTCTTGCCAAGAGAAAAAGACTGGAAATGTATACCAAGGCTTCTCTCAAAACTAGTAACCAGAAAATTGAGTATGTTTGGAAAACCCAACAAGAGCAAAGGCAGAAGCTTAACCAAGAGTATTCTCAGCAATTTCTGGCTTTGTTTCATCAGTGGGATTTAGATGTGCAGAAAGCTGAGGAACAAGAAGAAAAACTAGCTAACCTGTTTCGACAGCAACAAAAGGTTTTTCAACAATCTAGAATTGTTCAGAGCCAGCGACTGAAAACAATCAGACAGTTATACGAGCAGTTCATAAAGCAGCAGCAAGAGATGGCAAGTGTTCGAAAGTCTCTTCAATCCATGTTATTCTGATGACTCTTTGAAGGAAGAACTTGAACCTAAATAATATGATACAATTATAACATTAGCTAAGAGGCATGTAATTCTTCACAGTGGTTTAAATATTTTAATTTAAAATAATACATCGTGTTAATCTTTAGTTTCAGTGTAAGAACCCCTTTCTGTTAACCTTCACATAAAGCTGAACAGTTATGTGAGTAGTAGCAATTCCTAAATTATATATACCAAGCCTTCAGTTCTTTAATAGTAATTGTGAATTTTTCTCTTTAACACTTGTCAGTTAACTTCTAGCAATAAAACTGAATTAAAAAAAAAAGTTAGCGCTAAATAAATATAAGTATAGGTCCAGAAACACACTTTTTGTTTCATCAGGGAAACATTTACTGAGTGCCTACTTAGTGCTAGTTTGTTATAAAAACTCTTGTCTTTCTTTCTAGAGTCTAACTTGAGGAGGCAGAAGCCTTTTTTCTATTCACCAGTGTTGTCCCAGATCAGATCCTAGTAAAATCTCGGCCTCATAGGCTCTGGGGAAAACTATAAGCGAGCTGAATACTGGAAAGCCGCAGTGCCAACACAGGCGTTCAAGTGCGTCCCACAATTTGGGAAGACCTATATTGGGACCGTGTGGAAAACGAGTTGAAACGCAGTGGGCTGGCGGGAGCGTGTGTGAGATTCGTGCCGCGAAGATTTAGGGGCTTTTAGATGTCAGCTGCACAGTAACACTCCTCAGCTAAGCACCCAGCGGCGAGGTAACGAGGGTGATCTCCGCCGCCTGCACGCACGCCTCCCTGCTCCAAACCACTGATCTGCCGGGCACAAACCGCCCCAGGCTGACGGCTCCGGAAGTTACACGCAGCCGGGGCCGTTACGTAACTTCCGGGCGGGGCTTACTTCCGACGCAGACGCGGAAGTGCTGGGAGGCCCGGCAGCCTGATGTCTGTTGCCGGACTTCTGGTCCAGCAGTCCGCCTTGGGAAAGTTCTAGAGGAGTAGATTCCTTGAAGCCGGCCTCCGGAAGCCCAGAAGAGACGAAGCTGGCGCTTTTCGGCCTGGGAGCCGATGTCGGCCGCTCCCTGGAGGCCCCGTAGCGGGGCCGGACCATGAGCCTGCTGGGAGGCCCGGCCTCGCCGCGGGCCCCGCTGCAGTCCACCAAGGCCAGGATGAAAAAGCTCCCGAAGAAGAGCCAGAACGAGAAGTACCGGCTCAAGTACCTGCGGCTGCGCAAAGCGGCCAAAGCCACCGTGTTTGTGAGTCTGAGTGTCGCTCGGCCCTTCTCCGCCTCGACACTCCTAATGCGCGAAATCTTTCCCCACACCGTCCCCCTCCCAGAGTAGCCGAATCCGTAGTGTTAGTTTTTGCGGTACACGTTACTTCTCGTTAACCTTGTGTCCTTGGGCACATTAGCTAATTTCTCCACTCTTCTGTTTTCCGAAGAGAGCCAACCACCTTTCCGAGTCGTGAAGATTGTTTTTGAGGAAAGTAAAGTGCTTGACATCTAGAACATGTGCCAGTTTGTCATCCTTCTTACCACAAAACTCTTGGAAAGACGTTTTATTCTCAAGAGAACTCTAGAGCGAGGCACTGTTTTTAAAAATGGCATCACCGAGACCCCAAGAGATGACGTACAAGAGCGCTGTGTGCCCGCCCTGATTCCTGGTCCTACTGCCTTTAATACTTCCACTCCACAGCCTACTTCCCAAGCACCCCAAATACGCATAACTGACCTCTTCCCTCAACAGGCTCACGTAGCTTTCAGTAATTCTCCACCAACACCCTTCTAACCTCTTGAGTCTCTCAGGTGTTTCTTCTGTTATTTTATTCTGGAGGTACTGAGTTTATTGACTAAGTGAACTGGTCAGCCAGCCACAACTTTGTGTTCTAGCATGCTGGCCTGCTCAAGCTTGCCTCAGTGCTGGGTAATAGGGAATGGAGTCCTCAAGTGGGCTTCCATGTATGAATCACCACCTTACCTCTTCTTTCTACCACACTTTTGAACATATCCCTGCTTTTTTGGTAGCACAAGGAAAGGTTTGGAAATTAGAACATTCATTCCAAAGCATTTATTTAGCACTGGCTGTGTGCACTGGAGGGAAATGAAAAAAGTAGAATTATGAGGACTTGATACTTAATTGACTGTTCATTTTCTTGTATCCTCTACATGTCAGAGCTACCTGAAGTCTATGTTATTAGGACATTGATTCTGTCAGGTACATGAAGTAGGCATTGTGAAGAAAAGGGATATTTGAACATTCAAAGTTTGAGGTCTCACTTGTGGAATATCCAGATGAGAGCATTTCCTTTACAACTGATGCTTGGGAAATAGGTTGAGTCAGAAAGTCATAGATGATACTTGGATGCACATAAGGAGATTGTGAAGTTTAAGAATTTTGCATACCAGAGTTGATTTTATTCTGTCCAGCTGTCCTTTTAAGGTTCATACTGTAAGGTTGCTTTGGGTTAGCAAAGCTTGGAGTTGTTAGCTCCACAAGAATCAAGGCACTTGGGAACGGACATTTCTCATATTTGTAAGGATTAAATTTAAGCCTATATGGATTTAAGCAGTATGCGCGTTTCTCTGCCAAGGTCTAACCCTTAGTATCGTGATCATACATCTTGGTTTGCTTAGGGCAACCCCAGTCTACCATACTGTACCGGAATAATAGTCAAAAGCACCCCTTTTTCACTCTAAGGTGCCCCAGTTTCAATAAATTATGTAATGACCCTGCCCATTATGGAATTTGACTCTACCTTTACCTGTAGGTTTTCTTAATAGTTGGTCTTCAAATTAGACTAACTTGTTCTTCTCACCCAGCAACACAGACTTCTTGGTTTGAAATATAGCTTCTCTTCCCAGCATAATACTTTGATCTTCTGTTCTCTTAATGTGATTATATCCAAAACACTTTTCTTAAAGGAAAATGCTGCTATTTGTGATGAAATTGCTCGTCTGGAGGAAAAATTTCTTAAAGCAAAAGAAGAAAGACGGTGAGCTGCCTTCATGTTGTGTTCAGAATCCCATTTTCAGTGGTTGATAGGGTATTACTGGTCAGTAGATTTTTCTCCAGTGGGATTTTTATGCATTACACAGCCCATTGGCTCTGGTCAAGTACAGAGAACCTCACAGCCTCTGGTATTGGTTCCCACTTACCCGAGTCGTGTTAGATCATGGTGATGAGACAGTGCCTCTATTCACCTTTCTGACACGGCCCTCTTGCCACATCTGATAAGCTATCTTCTTGTAACTACCCAGTTACAAAAGTCTAGGGATAAAAGAAACTACCCCTCATTCCACAGATATTTATTCAGTATGCACTATTCTATGCAAAGCACAGTGGGAGTATATAACTCATACATGAGCAGATCAGATCGTGGTACATGCCCATCGGAAGCATGATACCTCTCAACATCAAGGTAGAGGAGCCCTCCAGATGCAAGAGAGATAAACTACAGCCCTGATCTTTGGCTTCTCGAGGCAGTGTCCCCTGGAGCCTCTTATTCACCTGGGTCTAAGAAGAACCTTATTCTGGCTTTTCCAGTACTGAAGTAATACTGAAGTGAGATAAAAGAGAAGTTCATACCCATACCTATGCTCCTTCTCCTTCCCAACCTCAGGTATTTGCTAAAGAAGCTCCTCCAGCTTCAGGCTCTAACCGAAGCAGAAGTACAGGCTGCAGCTCCTTCCCACAGCTCCAGTGTGCCCCTGACTTACAGTGTGGCCAACTCTGTGGGGACCGTCCAGGGAGTTGGGTCCATGTCTGTGCCCAGCACTGGGGCTGAGGAACCATTTGGGAAGAAATCCAAGAAGGAGAAAAAAGAAAAAGGCAAAGAGAACAACAAACTGGAAGGTACCTTGGGAAGATGATATCAGTTGCCCCAGTGGCTCCACAACTAATGACAAAGACCCAGTACTAACTGGTAGACACACAGGGCCACAGATATGCTTAAACCCTCATCTGGTCCCTTAGCAGCCCTAATAGCCCTTGGAAAGCAGGTGTAGTAGAGCCACTCTGGGTGGAGAAATTCTAGTCAGACCTGGTTCAGTGGAAGGGAGCAGGCTAAGGCCTCCCCTTCTCCCACACCCCCGGCTCTCTGTGTTGCCTTCAGTTCAGTCTTTCCTGGAGGCAGGGAAATGGGCTAGGTGGCCTTTTGAGCACATGGATGGCATGGGAAATTTCTGATCTGATAAATGAAGAAGCCTTCAAAACTGCAAGGCTCTTAGGTCCTCGGCGCTGATACTGAAATTAGCCATTGCCAGGTGGGTGGGTTAGAAAGGTACTCCGGGCTTTGGGGAAAAGTCCCATGTGCCCATTCAGTGAGTGTACAGAACAGGATCAGCTTACTGCTCTTAGCATTCATGTGTAAATTTTTCCCCTTCCCCTCAGCATTGAGAGGGGCTTAAAGTGGGTGACCCCAGATTTGCGTTTCAGTTCTGAAGAAAACATCCAAGAAAAAGAAAATGGAGGGAGGTGCTCGCAAGCTGGTTCAGCCCATTGCCCTGGATCCCTCAGGACGGCCTGTGTTCCCCATCGGACTGGGGGGTCTAACAGTATATAGCCTGGGGGAGGTGAGTGAGACCAGCGATACAGAGAGAGGAGAATCAGAAATATGGGAATGGGGTTGAGCCTGCCCTCCCTGTTCCCATCAGCAGCAGCCCCTTGCCGATCCACACCAACCCCAGAAAGTCTCCAGTCCCTAGGAAACCAGGTCAGTTTTGTCCACTGTGCAGCCGACACGCTTTCTCTCTGTGATTTGAGTCACTCTCTGCAGCCCCAAAGTGATTTGAAAGGCCACCACGGTGCACTGGACTTCGGGATTCTCCAGTGACCTCAGTCGCAGATTGGGGGAATCTTTTTTATAGATCATCACCGACCGACCTGGCTTCCATGATGAGAGTGCCATCTACCCTGTGGGCTACTGCAGTACTCGGATGTACACCAGCATGAGGTGCCCAGACCAGAAGTGTCTGTATACCTGTCAGATCAAGGATGGTGGGGTGCAGCCTCAGGTATCCACTCTATTATTAGCTACTGTATTCTTTTATTTCTTCTTCTTTTCTTTTTTCTTTTTTTTCTTTTAGAACCTTCTCTATGACAGCCACTACCCATTTTGACACTCCCAGTACATCCTGTATAATAACCATCTGGGTATCTCCAAGATGCAGAAAAGCGATTGGTCCCAAGCAAACCTTTGCTAATAAGCGATTGAGCTAGGATTTTAATCTATGTCTGTCCGACTCTCCTACTGACGCCCTTTCCTTTGAACCCTGCTGCTTGTACCATTGCTATGGTGACTGGCAGGCTGAGCAAGTGTGCTTAATTGTATAGCGCAGGCCTATATACAAGAAAGATTAATTTGATATTCTGCCATTTCAAGTAGGGCTAAAATGGAGGTAGCAGAGAAACTGCACGTTGGTGTTTCTGGTCGCACACACTCTTAAGGACCTGGGAGACGTGAACCTTAATCTTTTAAAACAGTTTTTTCTTACGTTTCTTTACCTCAGACCAGAGAGACAGTGTGAGTGGGGACAGGGCAGAGAGAGAGGGAGACACAGAATCTGAAACAGGCTCCAGGCTCTGAGCTGTCAACACAGAGCCCAAAGCGGGGCTTAAACTCACAGACTGTGAGATCATGACCTGAGCCAATGTTGGATGCCCAACCGAGCCACCCGGGTGCCCCAAAACTTAGTCTTATTAAATACTTTTGTTCATCCTTCTCACTGCTGTGATGCAAGGGAGTTCGTTTTCCCCAACCATCACCTCTGACCATTGGGAAAAATAAACCATTTTCAAAGTTGCAGCCTTCGCTGGTGTTACAGATCACTAGAAAGTTGGACGGAAGGAAGTAGAGACAGGGAAAGGAACCTTTGAGCAGAAGCTGAGAGCCTGCCTGCTGCATGTGGGTAATCCTGCATCGCTTCTGTCCTGATGAGAGTGCTCTGAGTGTTCAGATGACTTGGCTATGCAGGAGTTCTGTTTAGAAAGTACTGTAACAGGGGGCACCTGGGTGGCTCAGTCAGTTAAACATCCGACTTCAGCTTAGGTCATGATCTGAAGGTTCATGGGTTCAAGCCCCACATTGTGCTCTGTGATGACAGCTAGCTCGGAGCCTGGATCCTGCTTCGGATTCTGTGTCTCCCTCTCTCTCTGCCCCTCCTCCGCTCACGCTCTCTCTTCCCAAAATAAAAAAAAATTTTTTTTTGTAATGTACTGTAACAGACTCCCATTATAGCAATATACCATATTTATAACAAATTTATAACTTCAATGCAGATCTAAGAAAAATTCTAATAGAATTATCATGGATATTGACAAGCTGGTTCTTAATTTCCCTGAAGACAAACTGCTAAAATATTTTTGAAAAGAGTTTGTAGGGGTTTTAGGTGTTTTGTTTTGCTTCGTTTTTTAGCTGATTTCTGGACTTTTTCAGGTATATTGTGAGCCTTAATTTTTTTCCAACTAAAATCAAGGGGTATCTGTAGTATATACTAAAAGTACATATACTGGAGTGTGTTTCAGACAATTCTTTTTCATCTCTTTGTCTATAAATGCCAATAGGAATTTTAGTTTCTTTAGCTTTATAGAATGTTTTATATCTTAAAATATAGAAGAATATTTTTATAATCTGAGAGTGAGGTGAAAGCTTTTCTTGAGCAAGGCATGAAATGTGGAAGCTGTAAAAGAGAACAGATTTGACTATTAAAAAATTGACAGATGACAGAAGACACCATAATCCAAGTTAAAACTCAAGCAAAAAATAGGAACAAAGCATATAACAGTGGATTAGTATCCACATAAAGTGTTCCTCTGGTCAAATATAAAAAGCAATCAGGGGGGCGCCTGGGTGGCTTAGTCGGTTAAGCGTCCGACTTTCGCTTAGGTCATGATCTCGCGGTTCGTGGGTTCGAGCCCCGCGTCGGGCTCTGTGCTGACTGCCAGCTCAGAGCCTGGAGCCTGTTTCAGTCTGTGACTCCCTCTCTCTGACCCTCCCCTGCTCACGCTGTCTCTCTCTCTCTCTCTCTCCTAGAAATAAATAAAAATATTTAAAAAAAAAAAAAAAGCAGGTACAACAGGTATCTGTTGAAACAGTGCAGATGGTTGGTAAGAATGGACCTCATTAGCAATTAGAGAAATGCAGATAAAACGATTTTGCTCATAGGCAGACAGCAGAGAGAGAATATTGAGTGTTGGCCAGGGTGTAGGCAAAACAAGCATTAGCGTGAGTGAAAACTTGCAGTCTTTTGGAAGACAACTTGGCAATATCAGCAAGTTTAGTATGTGTATCCTTTGACCATACACTGCTAGGTGTTGAAGTTATTTCCTAGAGAAGTGTGCAAATGTGAACAAAAGAGTTACGTATCAAAATCTACATTATGGCATTGTTTGTAATGGCAAGAAATTAGAAATAGCTGAAATGCCCATCAGTAGGAGAATGATTAAAAATTAAGATTTATCCACTTTATGAAATATTATATAGCAGTTAAAAGAATGAAGTACAGTTATACATAGTAACAGGGAAAGCTCTCCAAGACCAAAAAATGAGATTTTGGCCTTTTAATTGCTCTTTGTGCAAAATAGGATAGTTTGCACACAGTATAAAAGATTGGAATTGGGGGTACCTGGGTAGCTCAGTCAGTTAAGCGTCAGGCTTTTGGTTTCACCTCAGGTCATGATCTTCTGGTTTCTGAGATTGAGCCCTGCATCAGGCTCTGTGCTGATAGTGAGCCGCCTTGGGATTCTGTCTGTCTTCCCTCTTTCCCCTCTGTCTGCCCCTCTCCTGCTTGCTTTCTTTCAAATTAAATAAACAAACATGTAAAAAAAAAAAAAAGATTGGAATTGACATGACCAGTACCAAAAAGAGAGCAGTCCTGGAATATTTGAAGATAATGGCTCACAGTTTTTTCCATAAATTAGCTGAGAAATAAATAAATATAAACTGTCAGTATCTTAAATTGGTAACATATGTCATTAGTCAAAGTAACAAAACCACTGATTAAAACTACCACAAGATTATTATTCACAAAATTTTAAAAGTTCTAAAATTTGACACAGTAAACTTGAAGTAATAACTGCAGAAGAAAACTAACAGCAGGAGAAACCATACTCAGAAAAGTATATTTTGGATTCTAAAAAATGATTAATGCACATTATCCTTTGAAAATATACAGAAAATAAATGGATCCTGTTTGGGATAATTTTAGTAAACATTGGAAAACCCGGATACTGTTTTGTTTTTTTGTTTTGTTTTTAAGTTTTTATTTAAATTCTAGTTGGTTAACAGTGCGGTATTGGTTTCAGGAGATTCAGTGATTCATCATGTGCATATATAACACCTGGTGCTCATCACAAGTGCCCTCCTAAATATCCGTCTTCTATTTAACCCATCCCCCACCAAAGTCCCCTCTAGCAACCCCCAGTTCTCTAGACTTAAGAGTCTGCTTATGGTTTGCCTCTTTCTTTTTCTTTCCCGTACGTTCATCTGTTTTGTTTCTTAAATTCCACACATTAGTGAAATTACATGGTGTTTGTCTTTCTCTGACTTATTTCCGCTTAGCAAAATAGACTGTAGCTCCCTGTTGCAAATGGCAAGATTTCATTCTTTTGATGGCTGAGTCGTATTCCACTGTGTGTATATACCACATCTTCTTTATCCATTCATCAGTCAGTGGGCGACATTTGGCTTTCTAAGATTTGGCTGTTGTTGATAGCGCTGCTGTAAGCATCGGGGTGCATGTGCCTCTGCAAATCAGTATTTTTGTATCCTTTAGGTAAATACTTAGTAGTGCAATTACTAGGTCTGTAGGATTGTTCTATTTTGAACTTTTTGAGGAACCTCCATACTATTTTCCAGAGCGGCTACACCAGTTTGCATTCCCACCAGCAGTGTAAGAGGGGTCCCCTTTCTCCACATCCTCACCAGCATCTGTTGTTGCCTGTGTTGTTAAATGTAGCCATTGTGACAGGTGTGAGGTAGTAGCTCAGTGTGGTTTTGATTTGTATTTCCCTGATGATGAGTGATGCTGAGCATCTTTTTATGTGTCTGTTGGCCATCTTTAGGTCCTCTTTGAGAAAATGGATACTGTTTAACTGAACTTTATAAAAAGAACACTAGTAAGGGAACTTAATTGGCTAAATATTTTCTATGCAAAAATTCATTGAACTTACAGAAAACTGGTCAAGGAATTAAGTTGGCTCAGTAGTATTTGTTACAAAAATACTTTCTTGGCAAAAATTCCTCAGTAGAATTTTGAGTTAAGGATTACTTTTATATATATTTATAGTCAAGGTGTTTTGCAGTTCAACAAATAAATGGGGCTTGGAGTCAGAATGGCCTTATTCCTCCTAGATAGCACAAAGTAAACATAAAATTACATGATCTTATTTGATCTCATGTATTTTTTTTTTTTGGTTACAGATGCCGTTTTTTTTTTTTTTTTACAAATAGTTTATTGTCAAATTAGTTTCCACATAACACTCATGTATTTTTAAAGTACCATTTGTATTCCTACCGACAGATGTAAGTGGATAGGAAAGGCATGTAACAAATTAAGTGTGGACTTGAGAGCAGTCATACAAGGTGTTTAGAACTGAAATGGTTAAAAGACTTTCTGTGTTTTCTTGGATTTGTTTGAATTTTTAATAGCCCTCTAGGAAATTGGACCCACCTTCTAATATCCTATACATCAGCTTCAAGTGCTAGAGTAAAAATTAGTTATAGAAGTAGTGTGATTTTTCTCTCTACCACTTTCTCCTTCAAGGTTGATCTCATAACTCCTTTATCTTTCTCAGTTTGAAATTGTTCCCGAAGATGACCCCCAGAATGCCATTGTCACCTCTTCTGCAGATGCCTGTCATGCAGAACTGCTCAAGACCATAAGTGTTACTATGTAAGTTGAAGCTTGAAGATGGTCTAAATAGGTTGCTTGTGCTACACTTTTCCTTGCTTTTACTGGAGAGCCCTTATAGAAAACTATCCTGCATCCTTTAGATTTCTTACCAGAAATACTTTAGATTTCTTACCAGAAATCCTTTGGATTTCTCCACAGTATCCAAGTCAAGAAAGTTTGTTCTCGGCATTCATCCCCACATTCCATTCCTAAAGCCATTCTCATCTCCCTCTAAACTTTTAAACTATCGTCCTCCGTCTCCTCTTTAGGGGGAAATTCATGCCCAGCCTGCTTCCAGCCGGAGCTGACTTTTTTGGGTTTTCTCACCCAACCATTCACAACCTGATTCAGAGTTGTCCAGGAGCTCGAAAATGCATCAAGTAAGTTACTGCTTTGCTCATTGTCATGCTGAGTTGTTCTGTGTTCAAACCAGGCTTGCTCCTTAGCTGGTGTGCCTCTGTATTAGTCCTCTTAGCCCTCCGGATGAGAGGCAGAAGCCAGTACCCCCACTGTACTAGAACTAGCATTTTCTGTGTGTGTCAGGACAGCAGAAGGGTTGGGAAATCCTGCAGAATAACAAGTCACTAGAGCTGCCTATCTTCTCTTAGTGTTTTCGTTAACGTGATTCTTAGGTACATACGGGAAAGATCTACGGAAAAAACATACCTGATCTCTGTGGAAGGAAGATTGGGTTATGGTGGCTAACGACAACTCTTGATAATGATGCCCTTTGCTCCTGCAGTTACCAGTGGGTGAAGTTTGATATATGGAAACCTGGAGATGGGCAGCCACCCCAAGGACTGGCAGAGGATAGTGCAAGTATAAGCTTTGAAGCCTTTCAGAGACAGGCCTTTGATGAAGATCATACTGATCCCATTCTGCAAGGTAGCCTAATTTTCCCTTCCTGATTTGAAAATTGTCTGTTTTTAGGCTGCTCTGTGCTCCTCGTGGGTAGCAGAGTATATCAAGTAGCCGGGCAGGAAGTGTTAGAAACTTTGCTGCCCTGACCACTGAGGGCCCCAAGTGCGAGGGCGGGCCACCCTGTGGGGCTCTCCAGGAGCACTTGCAGGGGTCACGGGGTCGGCAGGGGGAGTGGAGGGAGGCCGCAGAGAAACCAGGCATTCTTGTTTTCCCACCGGAGACAGACCCAAATGGCACTGCAGAGGAAGGTTTACTGCCCAGGACAAGAATTTCATGTTAAGTGAAGGGGAGCAACTGCTGCCTTGGTCCCACCTGTGCTGGGTGGGTTCCCTCCCACAAACCAGGGTGGGGAGGGGAAGGGGGGACGGTCATGGGATCTGGCATTGGGTCATATAGGGAGAGCTCTGGACTGGAACTCATAGAATTAAAATTCTCATTTTTTTGGTCTATATACTATATAACCCTAGACAAATTACTTCATCCATTTTGGCCACAGTTTTCTCCATGGTAAAAGTAAATTTCTGCATGGAGGAGGGTACTTGTGGGGATGAGACTGGGTGTTATATGGAAACCAACATGACAATAAACTATTAGTAAAAAAAAAAAAAAAAAGTAAATTTCTGTCCTGTCTTACCAAGCAAAGGCAAAATTAGCTGACAGGAGCAAGCGTGTTAGGTACTGAAAGGACATTCAGGGGTCGGATCAGTCCCCTGAGATTCCTGGGCAGCAGTGGAACTGAAGGAATTTTCTTCCCCAGGATCCTTGGACCTTCCAGAGCTTCAGCCCACGGCCTTTGTGTCTTCTTACCAACCCGTGTTCCTGACGCACGAATCCCTGGTAGACACTCACCTGCAGCACCTGAAGTCTCTGCCACCGTGCAGCCCAACTCAGTCTTCTGATTGATCAGGAAAGGGGTCAGATACTACGTCATTTAACTTAAAGCAAAACTCAGAATATGGAGGAAGGCAGCAGTTCAGGAGCGAAGGAGAGACACATTTTGTTATGGAGGTTCCTGTGGTGACGGTGTTCCCTGGAAAAAACTTCAGCTGCTTTATTTTTAGCAATAAATTTCTCTTTACAAATCTGCTTATTTTCATCTTGTTGTAATCAGGTGGTTTTTTTGTTTGTTTGTTTTGGCTTTTTTGCTTAGCTCTGCCCAGGGTGGTAGAGGAAACCTGTGTTCTGAAAGCCAGAATGAGAGCAGGCTGCAGACTCCGGAGGGAGCGGTGGGAGGAGTCCCAGCCTTCCGCCAGGATTCTGATCCTCACTCCGGGAATGAGGGCCCAGCAGCTGCTGCTTTTCCGTGTGCGGGCGATCACAGTCCAGTCTGCTTCTCCCCAGGCCAGAGAGGCTGGCCCAGGGCACGCTGTTCACCTTTTTCTTCACACTTCACATCTTTCAAGGGAACCAAAAAGTCCTCTGTAACCTCTTCTCTTGGCTCTTTGCCATTCCTTACCCGAGAATGTGCTTGTAGCCGAATACCTTGAATCCACATGATGACACAGATACAACATGCCGGGGGCAGGGGTGGGGGGGTGCAAGGGCGGCTCCCTCCTCCATAACAGCCTCACCCCTTCACTAGCTCTGTAATTTTGTGTGGAACCGAATGTGTTGGACCCTGCCCGTGGCACTGAGGTAGAGGTTGACCGCATCACCCCTTCTGGACCCCAGCAGTACCGCGTGGGAGGCCCTTGTCCGTCCAGCCAGGGACCAGGACAGCTGGAAGGCAGCGGAAGGCCCCCAGGAGGAGGAGCATGAGGAAGGAGTGTCGGCTGCCACTGTGCTGCAGTTCGTAGCTGCTGACCAGGGACAACACGAAGGGCCTTCCTGTTTCTTAGGAACGGATGCACCAGCAGAGGGCGGGTCGGCAGCCGCGTCCAGAGGACACCACACGGGCCACGGGAGTATCAGAAACGAAAGTAACTGCTAATAATTGTATGACTCTTAACTCTAGTCTTTTTATATAAGTTTGTGCACCTTTTACAGTATAAAAAAAAAAATTAGGATAACAGCAAACCAGGGGTACAACGGGGGTTACTCATAGCCGTTAGTGCTTCAATGTTTTTCTTTTCTCGCAGCATGCATTGGCTGGACATATGGGCACTTCTGCAGAAAAGATGTGTACTGCTTTTCTCACGGAGTAAATGCCTTCCCCTTGTATTACAGTCCGAGTAAAACACATACAAGAGAGCCTCATCTGAAGAAAGATATTTAAGATTTCCTTTTAAGTAAGTTATTGTGCTGTTTGCTTTAATAAGAGCATTTGTAGCTTTCCTAGAAGAGTAATTTTCAAAGTATAGATCTCAACCCATCAGTTGTTCCTAAACTTAGGGAGTGAACCTGGTAAAGTTAAGTAAAACAATTATAACTTAATAGAATGCATCCCATGTCAAGAAGTTGAAATTTGGGTTTCAACTGTAGTATGTAGATACGTATTTATATGAAAATCACGTGTACACACATGAAAGGGGTACATGTAATAAATGTAAAATGTTTTGCTATGGATCATCATTTTTAAAAACTTGAGCCTCCCTCCATCCACCCCATCCCCCACCCCGGTATACTTAAAACATCTTTTCGTCTATTGGATTGTTAACAAGATTGAAATTTGACAGTGTCCAGCATCAGTGGGAGTGAGGGTAAATGGCACTGTACCTTGGTGGGAATGTAAACTGTTGGACCCTTCAGGAGAGTTAAGCTGTAGGTATCAAACTTTTAAACCTGTTTAATCCTTAAAATTGTTACTTCACATTAAGAATCCTAAGGAAAGAAGTACAGTATGATGTTTGCATGTAACATTCATCACCGTATTCGTTTTAACAGGGAAAACTTGGAAAAAAATTTCTAGGTCCACTAATGGAAAAATTGGTTAAATAAAGTATGGGTCTCCCACAAACTAAAACACTATATTCAATTAACATAGGAAAATTATTTTACTAGAATTAGTAAAAAACAGATTACAAAATAATATGACACACTGTGTATAAAATATAACCCAAGCAAATCAAGTGAATGTTTACCAAACTATTAAATGTTTTTTGCCAAGTGATGGATTGTGGGGTGATCTTTACCTGTTTATTTTTTGTTCGTATCCAAATCTACAGTAGTTATAAATTTTGTTTTACAAATACTAAAAAGTTATTTTCATTTGGGAAATTAACTGAGTTCCCACAGAATGTTTAAAATCATTCAGCCATTGAAAATAAAGTTTCACATGACTTTTCATTAGTATATCCACTCTCTAAACCTAACATCTCCACTGTGTGCACTAGGTTACTGGGGGAGAAAGGAGCCTGGTATGGGGTTCCGGACCATGTCCAGCTGTCCACAAGTTAGAACAGCCCATGAGGGAATGGGTGTTGGCACAGGGGAGGGGTGGACGGGAGATTTACTTCTCTGGAGCCTCTCTGTTCCTAGGTTCCTGGCTCCCCTTAGGCCAGATGCATGTGAGGTCAAAGTATGGGTGTTTGGAGTTCATTGTATACTAGGAAGTCCTCAGAGGAGCCAAAGTTCTTTGTATACTGCATAGTTGTGTTTTGGGTTTTTTTACTAAAATAAATCCTGGCACTGACAGCAATTCCTGCTGTTCAAAGCTACACCGGGACTCCTTGGGGTTAGGTGCTTATTACTTCAGTTCTTATTTTTCCCATTAAGGGAGTTGAAGCTACTCAAATAAATCTTACTCCTTCCTCATGCTTCAAAGGACAATTTACAAGCCTGTTCCTAACCCAGTTTTGGTGGGCTATAAACGTTTACACATCACTAATTATACTTTTTTCCAAATCGTAATAGAGGACACAATTGTCAAGTGCCATTAGCTAGTTTTAATCAACCAACAAGCACCATTATGTGTGTATGTGTTTTGTTTTTTTTCTCTTTGCATTAGGATTCTTAACTGTACTCACAGAAGCCTGCTTTCACATTTGTCCCATCTGGATTATTTTTCTAAACACTTATTGTGTAGCTTTATTTTCAGCCTCTTTTTTCTTCCATCTGGGTTATCCTTTTTATAGGTAAACCTCTTACCTTAAAAAGCCTGAGATTTATTTTTTTTATAGTTTGTTTATTTTTGAGACAGAGACAGAGCATGAGTGGGGGAGGGACAGAGAGAGAGAAGGAGACACAAATCTGAAACAGGCTCCAGGCTCTTAGCTGTC
This sequence comes from Proteles cristata cristata, assembly GCA_017311185.1. NCBI lineage: Eukaryota > Metazoa > Chordata > Mammalia > Carnivora > Hyaenidae > Proteles > Proteles cristata. Next base: position 253,319 of record JAESUZ010004312.1, read on the forward strand.
CACACAGAACCTGATGAGGGGCTCGAACCCACAAACCACGAGATCATGACCTGAACCGAAGTCGGACGCTTAACCAACTTAACCGCTTAACCAGGTGCCCCTGAGATTTATATTTAACCTGTTTGCCTGTCAGTGACCTCTACTGTCATGTTTTCCTGAGCCTCTTTCTCCACCCGTTTCTGGCTGCCTGAGCCTCCCTGGGCCACCACCGCCTCACCCTTTTCTCCTCATTCTTTAAAGCAGCCCCTTCACACCTCCCCAAGTGCATGCGTGCAGTTCCGGTTAGTTTCAAACATTCATATTATCACTATTAGACTGAAGGAACAGAACTGGCTTTGGGTTACAAGAGAACACAAATAGGGCTAGGAAGAGTTCAGTTCCACATGAGAAAACACTGTTGGGACATTTAGAAACTTTACAGAGTTTCAGTAACCACTTACCAGATTTTGTAAAGAATACACAAACATGAGCCGGCCCACATGGCCTTGAAATCCTTTCCAGCCATGAGTTTCCACGGTTCTGGATGTAAGCAGACAAAAGTGTTAGACACTGTGCTCTCCACAAGGGAAGTGAATGACGCTGAAGTCCCACTTGTAGCTGGTAATTAGTCCAGTAAGACACCTAGACTGGGGGACAAAAGGCAAGCAAGCATTTGCCCGCCAGCACTGGCTCATCTATCCAGAGTACGGACACAGCCGTGTGCCAGCCGGGAGCTGTCCGGTGCAGCTTTTCTGTTAGTTGTCTTTGAAAAAATCTATAGCTAAACACCTAAATGGCCACATCTAAAGGACCCACACTTATGGCCAAGAGAATGATCACAGTGCCACTAAATCATTCAGCAAGCTTGCGGAGGTCTCCAGGAGTCGGGTTTGTCATGAAAGCAATGAAGGGAGGAGCCGGCAGGGCGCTGCTGGGGTGGTACAGGGGGCACTGCTTATATTCACAAGGCCACGTGGTCCAGGCGTAGCGAACCGCGGTCAGAGTGCCGTGACAAGAACTGACATCCAGGGCCAGGGTCTGGGCTGAGAAAGTGCCCATGGGAGCTGCGAGCCACTTGCACTGATGGCCACCGCAACATGAGATCTAATAAGAGAATCAGAAAATAGGAACGGTTAGGGCAGTTAGGATACTCCAAGAGACTACAAGGGAGAGAAGGAGCGGCTCTTGGCCAAGGATCCACTTCCTATAATAACCAGAGCAAACCTGAGTCCCGGTTGGTGTGATCATAAAGGTTTGTGTGATAAATCAGTTTAAAAAAACCATTAACTAGCTGAGGGAGACACGGAAACCTAACCACATAGAGCATTTAGAGAAGGCTCCCCTGAGCATCCTTGCCGTGAGCCTTCCGACGAGATGGCAAGGCAGGCAGGAACCGAGCGAGCAGGGCAGTCCAGCTGTGGCTACAACTCCAGCACTCCCAAAGGAGCCGGGGAACGAGGAAGGGGCACAAAGGGACCTTGGACAGACAGCGTTTCTCAAACCGGAAAGCAATCCAAGGAAGGGGACATGAAGTATCCAGGTTAAATTCTGTCCTGCTCCCCACTATGATTCTGGGTCCGGGTGCCAGGTGTTCTGCCAGGGGAGAACTGAAGTCAGAAAGCAGATGTCTGGGGAGCTAGACTGGCCTAAAATCCAGTGTCCAAGGCAGCTCAGTGGGGTGAGCACTGCCCCAGCACCTGAGGCCAGTGGAGGATGTAGTTAGGACTCCAGAGGAGAAGCAAGGAGCAGCCCTAGATGAACTCGTGTAATTAAAGTCTGCCTTTAATATGCGTTCATTCCCTCCAGTGCCCTCTTTTCATACAACAACCTCCTCCCCCACCCCCACCCCCACCTCATCTAATGGCCTCCTGGTTCCCAAAGAAGCTCATTTGCATGTTCCAATAAGAATGCCTCACCCCCACCCCCAACTAGGGAAGACTCCTCCAGGAGCTCTTGAATTATTAGCCCTAGTTCCTCAATGGAAGGATCCTCACTAGGTACTAGAAGAAAGTAGTTTCATTACATTAATTTACGCTGAGCTACAAATCCCCAAGCTAAACCTCTCAAAGGAGAAACTAAACTCAAAAGACTGTCAGAATTTGCCATAGTGTGACATAAAAAGACATCCAAGATGAGGGGAATACTCTGGAATAAGGAATCTTCCATTAGGTAACCTACAAATAAAGCTGCAGGCTCTTGCCAGGGCAAAGATAGACGCTCTGGAAGCAAAAACAAAAAGGAATAGTTTAATGTGGATTCATTTTCCTTCCCTTGATTGTCTTGTCAAAACTGCCCCAAGTGAAAGAATTAATAGCTACTTAGTCACCCGCCTTAGACAGACTCAGCCCCACCAACCACCAAGATCTGCTTCATGGAAATGTTACAATGGAAGACATGGGCCTCAGTGTGGAGAAATCCTGACTCCCAAGCCAGGATAAAGCTTTGGCCCTTCTTCTCACCTCAAATATCTTGTCCTGCCTCTTCACCTGGATTTGCTGTGAGTACATGAGGTTGAGCAGCCCCCTGTCAGCCAAGAGCTCCATCTTCTCAGGCAGTGGTCCTTGAAAGATCAGCTTCTCACCATAAGCCACAGCCCGGGCCCCCAGGTGCAGCCTGTAGGCCACAGTCTGTTTATCTCGAGGGTGGATGCTACCGGATAAAGAACAGACAGAGAACTTTGGGTTTGCACAAACAAGAACCACATTTTTAAAAAGAGGGGGAAAAAGGATTATACAAAGCACACTTTAGGAAGGTAAGAATAAAGAAACTTGACTTAATCTAACAGGTCAGTGGCTAGTCAGCTTAAGAGACCTAGTGAATGGTAGCCATAAATGGGGCTCTGGGCCTCCTATGGGTTAGAAACCTTGAAATAGCAGAGAACTTGGAAGGAAGTAAGACGGGTCCCTGAGGGAGGGAGGAAAGGCACTGGAACTAGCCTAGGAGGGTTAACTCAACATTATTCCAACCACTGACCGTCCTGTGTTTCATCTGAATCAGTTGTTCACATGTTAAACGAATAAAACCCTCTAGGTTTAGATAGGACAATAAAAAAATATCCACTTGTTCAAAAATAAATATGTGTTCAGGTTCCCACTATAAACCAGACACTGTGTTGGGTCCCATTTCACATTTCAAATCCCCTTGTATTCCACAGCTAGCGCGTGGTAGTCTTGGAGCCATTCACAGATATCCTCCTCTGAGTTCACGGAAGAATTCCACGTCCTGCTCTCACTGAAGCCGGGTGAGGCCACAGACCTGCTCGGAGCCAACGCAATGTGAGCACAAGTAACGCGTGTTACTTTTATTGCCAATGTGAGACTCCATCACTTTAGATCTGTGAATGACTATAATGAGCAAAGCCTCTCTGTTGACCTCCTTTGGACATGTACTGTGAACAGGAAGTAAAATGTTACATCAAGGCACTGAGATGTTGAGGGTTTTCGTGGCTGCAGCACATCCCCAGTGTAAATGATTAATAGATAAAGCTCTGAAGGTCCAATCCTTAGAGCACCCACTCTCTGGCCCTCACAAGTGAACATTAGAGCGAAGCCACAGACAAAGAGCGTGTAATATTGTTCAAGCGAAGCCCAGAAGCACCCTTACCTGCCGTAAGGGGACGTCCTATCACAGAGATCCATTGCTACTGCCATGAAAGTGTTGGGCATCCTCAGGTTGGGGACATAGCCAAAGTCTGCTGTTTGATGCCAACGAATCTGGGGAAATTTATCATCTGAGGCTGCAGACAAATATGAAGATAACTGGAAAGTAGAGAATGTTGCATCAGAATTTTACTGCATCAGAATCCTACACCAGGGTCTTTTTTCATAAGCAGACTCTGCTTCTGCTTCACTCATTTGTTCAAATGTCCATTCAGCAAGTATTTACTGAGCGTCTTACTGTTGTGGCTCAACTCCCCTCACTCCACGCAGTGTATTTCTCCTCCTACGGAACCTGGGCTAAGCCCATTATTTTCTCTGACCAACAGGACACAGGGGAAGTGATGTGCAGCTTCTGAGTCATTGCCTCAAGTGCCTTTGCCTTCTGGTTTCACTCTCTTGGAACCTGGAGATGGCCATGTAAAAAAAGTCCCAGCTACCCTGCTGGAGAAACTACATGGCGGGGGGGGGCTTGGAAACTGGAAGATCCTTAGGAGAGAGGGGTTAGTGCCTCAGCAGTCCCAGCCGAAAAGCCAGTAATGTGAACGCTAGAGGCTCCAGTTCAAATTGAAGCCACCGTGAGCAAGACTGGCTGGCATCCCACGGAGCAGATGAACCATCCCAGGTGAGCTCTGCCTTGGGCAGACTCATGGAGTCAGGAGCAAATACAATGGCTGATGTTTTAAAGCCACTAAGTTTGGGGGAAGTTTGCTACAAAGCAACAGGTAACTGATACATCTATATATAACATGGTCAGGTGCTGTAGGGAAGCAGAGAGGAATCTGCCTGAGAACATGTGGTAAATTGCATCTAAGCTCCCAATTCTTCACATTTTCCTATATCCACAGCCTCTTTCCATATATATATATATATATATATGTGGCTTTGTGGTTTCTCCCACTAAGAAAAAAAGTGTAGGGACACAAGTTAAGCATCCGACTCTTGATTTTGGCTCAGGTCATGGTCTCTCGATTTGTGGGATGGAGCCCTGCTGACAGTGAAGTCTGCTCAGTATTCTCTCTCTCTCTCTCTCTCTCCACCTCCCCCTGCATCTCCCCTGCTCACACTGTCTATCTTTCTCAAAATAAACAATTTTTTAAAATACTTTAAAGAAAAGTTAATAAACGATAGTATAAAATAGAATGGATTAAATGCTATATTGGAGCCACAGACAGCAAGTACTCTGCATTAGAACAAAGTTTATTCTTATAAGAAAACATGGCCTCAGAATATGTAAAAAAAAAAAAAAAATTTGGATAGGCCCAGGAAATATAAGCAACTACTACAAACAGGACATATTAGAACCTTACAATATACAAAGGTGGGAAAGAAAAGGGCAATTTTGAGAGCAAGAGAGAGTAATTGAGCTGAACTGGAGGGTGTATGTAGGAAAGACAATATTGGAAAGATAATGATGCAAGTGTTTGGAGAGAACTCATACTTTATCTGTAAGCAACAAGGAATCACTGTACAGCTGAAAGCTGGAGGACATTGTGAATGTACTAAATGCCACTGAACTGAATGTCTTAAAATGGTTAATTTTATATTATGTGAATTTCACCTTCATTCAGAAATTAGAGAGCCACGGAAATTACTGGCATGATAAAAGGACTATTTCAAAGGATGAATCTAGTGATCATGCAAATGATTCTGTGAAAAGCCCAAAAGCAGAGAGACTGATTGGTTCAGAAGCTACTAGAACATTCTAGATACATAAGAGAAAGGCGTGACCTAGGATAGCAATAGGAATGGGATGAGCAGGAATAAGAAAACCTAAGAGACAAACTGATGGAAGCAGGTAACCACCTTGGATATGGGCTGGGGGATGGTATGCAGAGAAAAGACAGCATCCATTACTCAGAATCTAACATCTGATTATCTGCTTAGGATTCTGCAGATGTAGGTAAAGTCCTCTATCAGCTTACTTCAAGGAAACCAAAGGAAGAGTATGTGGAGAGCCAAACTCAGTCAGATAAACCTTTAAAATAGGGTACCAAAGTCAGAGACTCTCACTAGCCTTCAAGAAGTCAGCCCCTGTGAGTTCTACAGTTTCAAGGAAATGAATTCTACCAACAGCCACCTGAGCTTGGAAGAAAACCTCAAGCCTCAGATGAGACCCCAGCTCTGTCCAACACTTTCAGTGCAGCCCTGAGTGGAGGACAGAGCTAGGCCATGCATGCCCAGACTCCGTACCCATACAAATTGTTTGAGATAATAAATGTGTGTAACATTGTTGTCAGCGGCTAAATACATAGTGATGTTTTTATCCAGCAACAGAAAACTAATATACTAGTGAAAAAACTCTCCAGGCAGAAGGAAAGGAAAATGGCAGACCCCAGGGCAGAGTATGCCTAGTGTGCTTAAAGACAGTAAGGCAGACAGTAGGGCTAAAGTGGAGTAAGCAAAGCAAAGAAAATTAGGGGCAGAGCACGCATCACTGTGTTGACTTCACTCATATGGAGGAACCACTGGCGCCTTCTGATACGGCTTACATTTCAAAGGATCACTTTAACTGAAATGTTGAGACTATCCTAAGGGGCTGGAAAGGTAGAAGCAGGAAGACTGGTAAGGAGGCAATATTTCAAGGAAGAGACAATGGTGCCTTAGACTAGTGCAGGATCAGTAAAGGTAGTAGGATGCTGACTGACTCTGCAACATACTGAGTAAACGCTTTCATCTAAGCTTAAAATTGAGAGACTCCTGGAGTGCCTGGGTGGCTCAGTCGGTTGAGCATACGACTCTCGATTTCGGCTCAGGTCATGATGCCAGAGTCGTGGGATTGAGTCTGGTCTTGGGCTCCTTGTTGAGCATGGAACCTGTTTAGGATTCAATCTCTCTCCTCTCTTCTCTCTCTCCTCCCTCTCTCCCTTTCTTTCAAATAAAAACAGTTTTTTTTAATTTTTAAAAATTGATAGACTCCTACCCCTACAAAGGACAGAAGCTCCCAGAAAAATTCTTCAATATTATTATGACTCATGTGGTCCCACTCTTTCTTCCTTCCTCACTTCTCTGATATTTATATCACACTGTTCTCTGATGCAGACTGCAACTTATTCTTAGCCACAGTCCAGCCAATGAGAGGCATCAACCTATTATCCCTCTTTTACAAACCATGATCTAATAGTAAGTCAAACCACAAGCTGGCAAATGGCCTGGGAGAGCAACCACTGTCTTTGAGCCCCATTTGAAAATTTCTGTCCTCAACAGAGAAGCTACATTATGAAGAGAGTGTTCCCTGCAGCCTTCTCGCTCCCATAGCCAGCAAATACCGGAGATCATCCTGGACAATTGTGGCCAAATGAAGCTTTGAATACAGGACATTTTCTGCTTCTTGACCTGTTCCAGAAGGACTAGAAAATCGTCAGGAAAACACTGGGGAGGCTGCAATAGTAGCAGAAGGGATAGGATCTGGAACTAAGGGGATATTTCCGGTTCTCTTATTAAAGTCTCCTAGCGAATCTGCATTAACATGTGACGTGATAAAAGGTGCTGAAACTTCCCAACGGAATTTCATGAGACCCAGTGAGCAACCCTACTTCTTCCCAGCAGACTGAAAGTAGAACCACGTTCAGCACCCAGTGTCATGAGGAGGATCACAACAACAGAGCTTCCAGAAAGAGAATAGGGTAAGTACAAGGCTGAGGCACAACATCGAGAAATGCTAACACAGCCACTCAGGCCAGGGAAGTGGTCTCCAAATGGCAGTGTGTGAATTCCCTGCTTGCACTATGACAGAGTGGCCACATGGAGGCACCAACATACTCCATTCCCAAATGAAATTCCTGTTTTCCCTAACCTGAGATCCGCTATGATGCCGTTCAGTCTCCCGCGGTGATTAGTGGAAATACGGCCGCTAATGAAGGCATATAATAGCCAAAGAATATAAACGTGGCCACATTCAGAAGCCCTTACATTCAGAAGCATGCTGGACTCTGCACTCCACTCCTGTTTCTCCAAACCCTCGGAACTCTCTAGCCTCCTCCCCTTCTTTCCCTCCCATGATTCTGGTCACCCCCTCCTAACAACTCTCGGACACGTGTGTCTTGCCCGGGTCTCTCCGCTGGGCTCGAGTCCTGCATCCCTAACTGCGCTTTATTTTATTGCAAACATCATTTCAAATTCCACACCTCTACAAAGCCAATTCATCTTTCCTTGCAGGCCAACTGCCTCCCCAGACTTTCTGACTTTTCTCACCAATAATAACAAACATTATCTGGCATGGACCAGGCGTTACATGGATCAGCTCATTCACTACCTAAAATAATAATCCTCTTTTTCAATATCTGGTTCAAAATCACGTAGCCAAAGGAGTGTCAGGGCTGAGATTTGAATCCACGCAGACTAGCTCCAGATCCATGGGCTGAACCATTATTTTGCCATATTTGATATTTCTCTTCGAAGGTATATGTTTGTGTTCCCAGTTTTCCACAAGTAACCAACATATTTTTGCCAATGATGATCAGTTAAAGCCCTGACCCTAAGGGACTGCTACTAAACAGTAAAGCCTGAGGAAAAAGAACAGGTCTCTCTGATTCACACTGTATTTTTCACACTGTATTTCTAGCACCTCACACAGTTCATGGCATATAACAAGCATACAACACACACAACAAAGATGAAAAAAAGAACCTCAGAAGTCCAAGTGTAGTTTCCACCCCCAGAAATGAAGAACTGATGACAGGGCTGGCTATTTTAATAATAATGAGTAATCTTGTTTCGAAGTCAAAACACATGTAAGGAGGAGGGAAGAAAATGGTTGTAAAGTCATGATAAATGGAAAGAAGGTCCTAAAAATCTTCATCCAAGAAAAGGACAAGGTAGTAGAGATGGGAGGTCGGAGAGCAGAAGGTGTCTGTGGAACGAGCAGAGGCAGACATCTAGAAGGATCCGTGTCCAATTCAAATCTTAAAGCCTGTTCCATTCGTATGTGGTGAGCTAGGCCTTACTTTTCTAACACCTTCCTTGTTTTATTTCCTGTATTCCAGGAGAGTCACTGCTACCACCCTGCTAAAAAGTCTAGGTCTTGGAGGACCCATATGAACAGGTAAGGCAAAGTCGTTATAAACATGGTTAAATACGTTTATTCCTTTTAGGCAAGGACGAGAGCAGAATCCGTCTGACTAGTTGCCACTAATTAAAAGTATGATTTCTCTTAATATATTTTTTTCTTTCATGTGTTAGACCATATTTAATAACTACAGACCAGTTAGGTCCTGAGATAGAAATGTGCCACAGGAAAACATGATCCCATGTGACTGACATGCAAGTAACCTGGGGAAGGAGAGTGTGCTAAGACATTACCCATCGGGGGAAAGGAGGTGTCTCCCCCAGATGCTGGACAGTCACAGAGGCTCTCTACTGACGTCCAGGCTGAGATCTAAAGGAGGAAGTTGGCTAGGAGAGTGCGGGAGAGAAAGGCTGCTCCAGGCAAAGAGCAGGGGCAGTGGGCCGAGAGAGAGAGCCAAGGTCACTGCAGGGGGTGGAGAGGACAGCGCCAAGTCAGGGAGGGCACGGCCAGGTGCACACATAGCTGCTAAGAGTCTACACTTAACACAAATTCATAAATTTCTACAGAGAAACTTGAAGACACATTCAAAGCCTTAAAAAGCGTTCAATTTAATGCTGCAATATCATTTCTGGGAATTTATCTTACGGAAAGAATTAAGCACGCATGTAGTGATTTTGCTACAAGGAAAATCAATGCGCCGCTGCTTACAAAAGCAAGATGTTTAAAGCAACTAAAGGGTCCATTTATTGAGAACTAGTTAAATCAACCTCGATATAACCATATTTCAAAGTACTGTGCAACCATTATAAATTGCCCTCAAGATTAATATTCAATGGATGAGGGGGTTCCTGGAGGGCTCAGTCGTTTGAGCATCCCACTCTTGGTTTTGGCTCAGGTCATAATCTCACGGTTCGTGGGTGGGGCTCCATGTGGACAGGGCAGAGCCTGCTTGGGATTCTCACCCCGCTCTCTCTCTCTCTGCCCCTCCCTGCATGTTCTCTCTCTCTCAAAATAAATAGATAAACAAAAAAATATTTGTTGGCATCCAAAAAGGTTCACAACACAACATTAAAGAGAAGAAGCAAGGGGAGCCTGGGTGGCTCAGTTGGTTAAGCACTCATCCCTTGATTATAGCTCAGGTCATGATCTCACAGTTCATGAGTTTGAGCCCCGCGTAGGGCTCTGCGCTGATAGCATGCAACCTGCTTGGAATTCTCTGTCTCCCTCTCTCTGACCCTCCTCTGCTTGCTCTCTATCTCTTTCAAAATAATAAGCATTAAGAGAGAGAGAGAGAGAGGAAGCAAGATATGGTATTATGGTATGGATCCTATTGCAAAAATACATGAACAGAATAGGTCTGCTTATTTTTGGATAGTGCAATTGGAAATGTTTTAGCTTATTTTTTTGCTCATCTTTTAAATATCTTTAATAAACACGTTTGTATTCCTTTTTTAATAAATATTACTGCGGTGTCTAGGTGGCTCAGTTATTTAAGTGTCCAACTTCAGCTCAGGTCATGATTTCATGGTTCACGAGTTCGAGCCCCGCATCAGGCTCTGCTCTGACAGTTCAGAGCCTGGAGCCTGCTTCAGATTCTGTGTGTGTGTCTCTCTCTCCCCCCCTCCCCACTTGTGCTCTGTCTCCTCTCTCTCTCTAAATAAACATTAAAAAAAATTCTTAAATAAAAGAAATATTACGGGGCGCCTGGGTGGCTTAGTCGGTTAAGCGTCTGACTTTCGCTTAGGTCATGATCTCGCGGTTCGTGGGTTCGAGCCCCGCGTCGGGCTCTGTGCTGACTGCCAGCTCGGAGCATGAAGCCTGTTTCAGTCTGTGACTCCCTCTCTCTCTGACCCTCCCCTGTTCACGCTGTCTCTCTCTCTCCTAGAAATAAATAAAACATTAAAAAAAAAAAAAAAAAGAAATATTACTAGTTAACTTTTTTTGAAGATGTAATTGTCCCATCAGTGAACTGAGATGAATCAGTCTTGACTAGCATTAGTCTTTCAGTTCTTGACCAGCAGATGATGAGGGTAAAAAAAGGAAAATGGATTCCAGGAAAGAGACCTCCCTAGCACACCACCTCCCCAATGCCCAAAACCTTCTTCCTCTCATACCTGTCACATACCTGGACAAATCCAAATGGGAAGAAACGCTCTGTCTGCCCCTGGGAGCCATGGTGGAATGTTTGACGCCAGTCGTCAATGAGCGCAGGGAATGTGCAATTGTACAGGTCCCTGTTAAAATTTATATTGGACTCCCCTAGAAACAGTCCAGATTGTGAGAGGGGTTTGGGGTTGATGCAAACATGGCCGCACATTACTCCCCAACCTCCACCCGTGTCCTTAGGTACTGAGTCTTCCTGCAGTCTCTCTGGACTGGCCTTGTCACTTGCTCTGGCCAAGGAGGCATCAGCAAACGTGATGCAAGCAGAGGCTTGAAAAGTGCTTCAGCTCTGGGGTTTGCTCTCTCTTGATACATCTGCAACCCTGGGGCTGCTATGTAAATGAGAAGGAATCTGAACTAATTTGCTGAAGGATGAGAGACCACTTGAGTACGACGGTATCCCAGCAGTCGACAGGAGGGAGAGGCCATTTGAGGCCACCAGACACCTGCCACGTGGCCAAAGACATATAAAAGATCCCAATAGAAATTAACCAAAGTAGTCTATACAGGAAAACTACCCAACAACCCACTGAATGGGAGCCAAATAAAACTATTATTGTTTTTCAAGTCACTAAGTCTTGGGTTGGTTTGTTACACAGCAAAAGCTAACTAATACAATGAAGAAACAGCAAATTGAACACTCACCCTGGTACCATATCATCCCTTTCAGAGTCATATTATGCAGTGGATGGATCATGGCATTCCAGAGAACAGAGTTCTTACTGGGACCGGTTACAGAATCAGACTGAGTGAATCTGAAATTGATCAGAAGCACAAGTGTCATGACAGAGCTAGTGACTGATCATATCATGGTCCCTAAACTGGGTGTCTATCCAACTTTCATTTGGGGTAACCTATGACAGCAACACAGGCTTAGACTGGAGGACCATTCTGTTTCCCATGAAAACATGTTGAATAAACTCCAACTTTCATATCCAACTTCATCCCAGGATAAATGTATCCGTCAGTCTGAGTTCAGAGGGGGCCAGCCCAGTTTCCAGATAAGGTCACCAAAACCAGAGGAGAGGAGTATTTTATTGTGAATGTCTCATGCAGACAATGAATTTACCTAACTAGTACCCAGGAGATGGACACTTGGATTTTTTTAAGCTTTTTGCTTATCTTCCTCATAGCTAAAATCACTGCGTACAGGCTTATTTCCTTAAGATAAATGCCCAAAAATGAAATTGCTGGATCACAGGGCATATTTTCTCAAAGCTTTGAATATGTTCCTAAACTTCTCTGTAAAATATGTATATTAATTAATACTCATGGGAGCTGTGGATGAGAATGCCTGCATCCCCCATACCCTTGATGGTATCCCTTCATGTTCCCAGGCACCTGGGAAGCCTGACTCTAGATCCCGCCCACTCTACCTAGGCCATTCTCTCAGTCCCAGAGTTAAAGGTCTTCCCTCCCCCACAGGCATGCCTTTACCTAAGCTATACCAAGAGGTGAAGTCCAGCCTCTGCCCAGGGCCCTTCCCAGACCGAAAGACACAATGTTTGTGAAAGCAGTTCATTAATTTCTGTATTGATATTAGTGTCAGGATTTTAATAAGTACACCTTTCTCCCCCACCCCATGTGTTCTTCCTGAGCCACCTCTCCCTGATCATGCTTTCATAATCAGTACACTAATACACTTCTTTGATTCCAAGTATATTTGTTCTTCCTGTTAAACTGTTTATTCTTATAGACAAGAGAGCACAGTGGTTAAGAGCACAGACATTGAAACCAGGCTTTGCCGCTTACCGGCTGTAGCCATGAGCAAGTTACGAAGCCCCTCTGAGACTGAAGCTCAGTAGCTTAGGATGTTAATAGTATCTTCACTTGTAGAGGTTGTTGGGCGTATTATGTGAATTAACACATATAAAGTGATTATAACAGTATCCATCAAAGAGAAAGCTTTCAATAAGTATTAGCTATCACTATTATTAAGGAAAAGGATCATAACTGCTTCTTGACATATTCTCAGATGATCGTGGTGCTGGTGACAATAAAAATAATACCTTACAGGGGCACCTGTAAGTCAGTCGGTTAAGCATCTGACTCTTGGCTTCAGCCCAAGTCATGATCCCATAGTTTATGAGCACGAAGCCCACATCAGGCTGACAGCTCGGGACTTGCTTGGGGTTCGTTCTCTCTCCCTCACTCTCTGTCCCTCCCCCACTGATTCATACACTCTTCTCATGTTCTTTCTCTCTCAAAAAATAAACTTAAAAAAAAGAATACCACACATGTTCGCAGAATAAGTTACGTACATTCAATACATAGTTGGACACTCAACACAGATTTGGCTCCGCAAAGGAAACCATGATCCTTCTCTCTAAGGCCGTCTCCCAGGCTTCAGGATGATTTCTTACCCTCGTGCAAGGACACCACAGGCTTTCAGTGACCTTCCGGATGACCAGGCTTCAATGGGTGTCCCACTCCATGAAGAAGAGATCAGCCCAATGGGATAATGCAGCGTGTCATACAGGTTACGCCCAAAGAGCCAGCACACTGCCGACATGTACTGGAAAACTCCATGGCCTAGGTTTTCTGTTCAGAAAAGGTTAAAGAAAAAAAAATGACAGAAACGTGGTAGTTACAGAGAAGCCACTGGGTTGGTGTGCAAAAGATCCAAACTCGATACAGTGCTGGCACTCAAAACGTTGACAGTGTAACACTGGGAATTCAAATAAATTTCAAACGAAGTGTGAAACTGACCGAGTGCCTTCTAGGTGCCAGGCACTTCTGGATGGTTGGGCTACAGTGAATAAAGAGTTACAGAGAGACATGGAGCTTCTCCTCATAGCTCTACCTTCTACAGGATAAGGCAAACATTCAGCTGAATAAAATATACGGCACGATACAGTTAAGTGCCTCAGGACGTACAAACAGGTGGTAAGGCGTTTTAACAGCAAAAGAAAGAATATCAAATGAAAGGAAGATCACAAAAAGCCTAATAAAGAATGACCACCCCTCTCCTGTGTTTCCATGAATCTTTCTGCACAGTGTTTTCCTTACCCCACGTAACTATTAACTACTGGATGGCAGGGCTCTGACCTTACTCACTTCTGGGTCTCCAATGTCCAATACCTAATGGAGAGTCAGTAAATGTTCACTGGCTGGTGCTGGGTGGCTCTGGGTAGCTGGTATAAAGGTGGGTCACCCCATCCCCCAACGGTCCTACTGCACCCGCGTCCCTGATGTATTTTATTTATATATTTCTGTCTCATTAGCTTGCACCCCCACCCACCCTATCCCTTGATACCCAAAAATGTACTCAGTCTCAGAGTTCAGAGAGTAAAAGGGGGCTGACAGCAAGGTATAATATATTATCTGAACCTAACTGGTTCCTGAGTTTTGGATAACATGTAGGGAGAGTTCATAGACCAAAAGATTTATCCAAAACTTTGCCCAAATCTCTTCAGTTCCTGAGTTCACAGGGGCAGAATTCAGATAGTGTAATACTGAGTACCAGACACTTTGTATAGAATATACTAATTTTATTCTGCATTTCCTGTATTCCTCTGTGCTAGAAGGCAAACTCCAAGAGATCAGGTGTACTTGCCCATTTTATTCACTTCTATCGCCAAAGCACTTAGAACAGTGCTTAGCACATAACGGTCCTCAAGTATCTGTTGAATGAATCAATACTTGGAAAATGTGGGAGCAGAGGTAACCAAGGTAAAGCAGGTACAGACACAAAAACAAAAGGGATGAGAAAAAGCACAAGGGAACACACTTGGAGGAAGGGACTGAAGAAAGCAAAGAGAGAGGGAGAGCAGTCAGAGGAGGAAAACTAGCCAGAGGAGGTACCACGCAAGAGGAATGTGTGGTTTCTTGAAGCGGCGGTCAGCAGTGTCAAGGGCTAGTGTGTCCAGAGTGTATAATTAGAAGAACAGCAGTAGCTTTGAGGTAAACAAGCTGTGAGGTAGAAGCAGAAGACAAATTACAGAGTGAACATGGAAAAGGAGGTGAAAAGAATGAGGACAGAATATATTCTAGAAAAGTTTAACAAAGCAAAGGAGAGAGGTGAGACACCATGAGAAGAGGGGTTGTTATGTTTATTTTGTTGTTGTTTCGTGAAATCTGAGAGCAGGGCCTGTTCTGTCCTGCTCACTGCTGTATCCTTGGGGCCCAGCACATAGCCTGACACAAAACAGGAGGGAAATAAAGATCTTGCATTGAATGGACAGGGGGGTGAAAGACCAGAGCTCGAGGGGCCAAAGAAGGCCCTGGAGGGGGAAGTGCCTGCTCATAGGTAGCCCTGAAAGGACAGGAGTCAGTTGTGTTCAGACACAGAAACGAAGGAAGGAAGAGGAAAGGAGAAGAGCATTGAGTTGGATGGAGAGACTGAGACTGAGTGGAGAGAGATGCTGGCAGAGCTCATGTGGAGGGGCCTCAGTGTGCTCAGTGAAGCTGAAGGAAGAGTCATCTGCTCAGAACAAGGGGGAACCTTGGGAAGAAATGCATGAAATGGCTACCATCAGAACTCAGGTGGAGTCAGCAAGAAATGAGTAAAAGGGTGGCTGAATCCTAACAAACAGAACAGAACCAAATTCAGGATTCCAGACTCCACCTAGAGCACTGACCCTGGATGTCAGAGACGGCACACGCTCCACAGTCACTCACCTGAGGTGGGCTTAGACCACTGCAAGTCAACCTTGGCAAGGTCCTCCAGTTCCTGCTCTGCCTCAGTGAGTGACACAGAGAAGATGCGGACAGACTGATAGGCCGCAGTGTTAGACAGCTCTCTTGTGGCATTGAATATCTAGGAAAAGAACCATGAATGTCATTCTTTACACCAACCTAGTGGGTGGTCAACTAGCCTACTGCCTCTTAGCAAACACTGCCCACCCTCTGAGCCTTCATATACCAAGATCAAATAAATAACCCAAACCAGCAATGGGTTGGTCTGAGTCACCTTGATCCACCTTGATGAACACAGACCGTGGTGAATCCTGTCCCCAAAGAAGGTAGGAATGCAGTGAAATTTGAGCTCTCAAGGTGAAAGTCTGAATTAGATGAGGTTTAGGCTAAAGAAGCCCAGTCAACTAGACCGCTGTAATGTCTTGAAACTCAAAGGCTTCTATTCAGACAAAGTATCTGATAACACAAGACCATAGCATTCACTTCTTTCCAAAAGGGAGCTCAAAAGGCCAGGGGGAGGGAGATGTGTATAATCCATCCCACAGAAGAGAGGCGTCTCCAAAAGGAGCACACCTGAGAGATGGCTGTTTGAGGGCTAAAATATACTGAAATGTCTCAAATGCTTCTATTCTCATCTCGTCCTGCCCACTTACTCAAGAAAGGCACAGAAGACAGGGCAACTTGAAAGGTGGTGTTCAGTGTGGCCGCAGGCAAAGAAAAGCGTCCATGCAAAGACGCCACCTCTTCCTGAATCCCTTCACAAGCCCTCAGCAGTTGCCAAGAGTACAACAGGAATGGCTTGGAGCCCTTCTGGATGAAAACGCATTACACTGCGTAGTTTCTTTGTTAGTCGTTCCTCTGCGAGCTTATACGAAAGCGCTATGTCCTTCGATCCTGGTTTTTGAGTTATGTTTTTCTTTTATTTTACAAAGAATATATATGGTACGCATATTGATTTGTTTTGTTATTTGGGTGCCTTTTCTTGTCTCCTCTCTATCCCTCCCAGACTAGTCTGGTTTTCCCACAACAAAGGGCTAACAGGAGCTTCAGGAAGCCCAGGCTGATATCACTGGCCTCAGGGAATGAGAGAGAGCTCCAGATGACAGGACTGCCACAGCGAGAGCACAGGAGGCTGGGATACTTTCCACTGGCCGCTAGCCACCGAGTGTGCAGCTGGCTCCCTCCCGCCCACCGCGGAGAATGCAGCTGGCCCTCCAGCCCACAGTGTAAGAGACACCCTGGAGCAGGCAGAGCGCCCCCACGGGGCACTTCATTGAAACGGGCTGCCCCTTGCATCGCCTTTTGACTTGCCACTGAGCCTGCTGTGGCCAATAAGATGGCCAGATGCAAGCGAACTGTCTCTCCGAGTCACGGCCTTCAAGTACCTGCCCTGGGTAATGGCAGCTCTAGCCGGTGGGGGTCGCTGGTCTTCGTCCTATCGAGACAGAGACTACATACGTTCTCAGGAAAATTCCATAGGCAATCCAGACACATGTGTTCAAAACCTTGCCCAGCAAGCGAAATGTAAAATAAACAGTAAAGAGTAAAAAACAGGCGAAAGCACTCACAGTCTATTCTGGCAGGAAAATTATTTTGCAGCAGCAAGTACCTGTAAAAAGTCACCTCCCTTGAAATCGGCTCTGCTCTGAGCACTAAGGATGGTATGTCGCTTCCATGGAAACCGTGGATGAAACTGCGTTCCTTCTCTCCACCCACACTGGCTTCCGCACCGCCTGGAAACTCAAGTGCCGCATCTCCGCGAGATGCCAGCTTGGGGAGGCGGTACGGGTGAACATGCTACTTGTCTCATAGGCCCATTGCGAGTGCGGTGGACTATTCAAGGCCGGCAGGGTTGCGGTGTTTGGCACTCTCCCATGTTACCAGCACACAGATCTGGATCCCAAACACTGGCTGAGGAAAAAACTTCCATTTGCAAATTTGCATTTGTGTATCATCTCAAGCCAAAACCTGAAAGCCACAGCAAATGTTAAAAAAAAAAAAAAAAAATGGGGGTAGGGGAAAAATTCCTGCTGTTCCTGATGACAATTACTTCCGAAATTGGTATCCTTTCCCAATCTCACCAAGTCTTCTTGATGGAAGCATTTCCTCGGGGGTATGGGCAGCAAATTTAGGAATAAAGAGATTTCAGGAAGATTTTCATTTAAATGACACTTGGTTTCCCCCGCTGATGAAAGGGGAAGCCTTACTCCATCTGCTGAGATCAAATCTCATCTCATCAAACACCTCAGTGTAATTATTTTTCTACCGAGTATTTAAATGAGGATGTAAATGAACACCAAGGTATTTGAAGTCATTAAGGCTGCTGCGGTGGAGAAAGTGTACCATTGTCTCCCTGAGGACGCACAGTTCACCATCAAAGCAGCTGCTCCCCGGTGTTCATTTTGTAACCTTTATGCTACATTCTTGAATTAATGAAGAAACGTCAAGAATCTATTTCCTCAGAGAATCTTGGCATGGGGTCTGCATGAGGGAGCAGGGCACATGTGTGTGTGTGTGTGTGTGTGTGTGTGTGTGCGCACACATGCACAGCGCGGGGAATCCACACAAGGGAACTTCACTTAATAAAGAATTTAGATTTTGTTAAGTTATAGTCCCCTCTACTACAAGTAGAATATAGCAGATTTAAAGGTGAGGGAATAACTATAAATAAGCCAGCCACCATACCTCCTATGAATCCTTTATTGTAATACAGTATGAGGCCTTTGCTTCTGGATTTTAACTTCTCTACTTGTAAAGTAGCAATGTCAGTATTGCCAAGGTATTGAAAACTGGGCTTCCCTGTCTAGCACTGGCCATCTTCTCCTAAGCCTAACTAAAAATATCCAGGTCTTAAGACCTACCCTGAGTTAGGAGGCGACAGATGAACATTTAGACTTTTCTCCATTTATACACATCTCACTCAGCGTTATAAATAACACTCAATCTTAAAATTCCACTTCACCCTAACAACAAGATGGGCCTACAATCTGCCATTTCCTTCATTTGAATGTGATGAGTGGTAGGTTATAGTAGAAATCTTACCTCCTCAGAAAAGTCACATGGAGGAGGGCAAAGAGAAGAGACAGATACCGCATGTGGGTACATGTGTGTGCATGTGGGTGCGTGTATGTGTGTGTATGTGTGTGTCTGTGTTGGGCATCTTTAGAGGAAAAGGAGCAAAAGGAATAAAGGAGGAGTCAGATAAAGCATGCTTTTGATCAAAAAAGAAAGTTCTATAGATCATTAGGAGACTAGAAAACTTGGCTTTTTGGGGGCTTCTGGGTGGCTCAGTCAGTTAAGCATCCGACTTTGGCTCAGGTCATGATCTCACGGTTCATGGGTTCGAGCCCTGCGTTGGGCTCTGTGCTGACAGCTAGCTCAGAGCCTGGACCCTGTTTCAGATTCTGTATCTCCCTCTCTCTCCGACCCTCCCGTGATCATGCTCTGTCTGTCTGTCTGTCTTTCTCTCTCTCTCAGAAATAAATAAACATTAAAAAAAAAATTTTTTTTAAAGAAAACTTGGCTTTTGATATTGTCAACACCTAAAATGCTGTCTTGCAAACTAAGTGCATGATTTAAAACAAAAAAATAAAAAATTAATGCTTGGCTGTGTCAGATGGAATCTTTTTCTATCTCCCTGTATCTCTGAGCTTATAGCCTTAGTCTAATGCAGAAGATACTACAGAGTAAATTCTAGGCAGGAAGAATGTGTTTATAACAATCAAAATCTGATTTAGCTTGACAGAAATGAGATCAGATCCCCTGGCACAGTGTGCTATTGAGAACCTGACTGTATAGATACAAATATATCCCCTCCCTGCCTTTCTGTGCAAACAGGGAACTACAATCAAAGCATTAAAGAAAGGACTATTTTCCTTGGTGAGTCAACAGCAATCCCGCTTCTAAACAAAACCATGCCTTCTCTCAAGATATAAGACTTCAGTTTTGCTTCCAGCCACTTGTACTGAAAGGAAGCCCAGTTAAAGTTCAGTTCAATAAACACGTAAATTCAAAGTTTCCACATATTTAAGTAGAGCAGGAAGCAAGAGTAAATAAGATACTGGTTATGAAGACATAAATGCAAGAATTTAGATTCTGAATTAGAAAACTAATACAAAAATAAAATAGATATGCCCAGGGTAGGATCTTTTTAGTAGCATTAGTTAGTAATTAGTTAACAAAAGAAAAAGAAAAAAAGCAATCAAGAGTAGAAACAACAAAAGCGAAATAAATCACAGAGTATGTTAAAGGACTCAATTTTATAAGTTTTTTAAAAAAATAAACAAAGTGGGGCACCTGGGTGGCTCAATTGATTAAGCTTCTGACTTCAGCTTATGTCATGATTTGCGATTCATGAGTTCGAGCCCTGCATTGAGCTGTCTGCACAGAGCCTGCTTTGGATCCTGCCTGTCTCTGTCTCTGTCTCTGTCTCTCTCTCTCTCTCTCTCCCTCTTCCCTGCTCATGTGCTTTCTCTTCTCTCAAAAATAAATAAACATTTAAAAATGAAATAAAATAAGTAAAAATTTAAAAATAAATGAATTGAGATCATAGTGTAGTCATAGAGATGTTTAAGACTCAAATTTAAGTATTCCTCAAAAATGGAGAAGTATCATGAAAGAAAGGCAGGAAAATAAAAATCAATTTTGAGGAGAAACTAAGTTTTAGAGGAAGAGATGGGAAGACAATAATCTTTTCAAGTTCTAACTTATTAAAGGAAACAAATCAAAGTATGCAAAACATATTTGTGCCAATCCATAATGCAAATGAAAGTATTTATTCCTAAGATTCTTGTTTATATAAGGGGACTCTTTATTGTAAACTGAGCCTTTGATAAATATTTAAGGGACTAGGTAAACATATCAGTTTATTGTTCTTATAACTTTCTTTTAAAAATTAGTTATTTCATGCTCATTATAGAAAATGAGAACATACAGACAAGGAAAAATATCAATCCCAATTTCAAATGCGCCAAAGCACTTAACTCAGACTACTTTTTCGGAAATTCTGATACTGCATTAAAAAAAATGTTTACTCTTCTTTCAGCAATATTTCTAGCTTATATAATTTCAATACTCTGTAAAACTTGCTAATATGCTGTCTAGCCCTGATTCTAACTTAAATAACAATGGTCCCCTTTTACTTTTATTTTTAAATCAGACAGCTTACTAAACAAACAAAGAAGTGACAATTCTGAGGCCCAAAGCTATAATACCATCACGTGCTATCCAGAAATCCACTCTTTTGATTCTAGACAGTTTTTGTGTTTAATTAGAAAGTAGAGTTGATCTTGAAAAGAAATCTGAATGCCAAAGACATACAACACCAAGGTTTTGATCTACCTCTGCTGCCGACCTAGAATACCAATCAAACTACTAAGAGGTGTCCTTCCCTTCACAACTTTCTCCGTGTCCTTTTTATCCAGGTTACTTCAGAGACCTCACTCATAGCCTATCAGGGCAGCCCTATTCTCTAATAGCAATGAACACAGGAACCCTTCAAACTCAATTTCATCACTGACCAACATATGGCACGCCAGCATTCCCTGGTTCCATCCCACATGACTCGATCCCCTCTGTGTGTCCCATTCCTACTTGGGAGCCTACGTAGAGCTCCTCCTACCAACAATTCTAGCAGAGTAAATAGAGCCTAATGAAGCCTCTATTTAGTTATCATAAAGGAAAAAATACGCTAGGTCTCAAAATTTAAGAACAGTTGATCTTCAAAGGCTTTGAGTGAAACAGAGAAAAATGAACTGATGCTAACAAAAGAAATCCTAGGCTATGAAAAAGTTGCACAAAACAAAGTCATCACTGGCCTTCTTTCTGTGTAAAAAAAAAAAAAAGGAAAAAATTATATTTTTATGTAAAAAATATATACATATTTATATATACATCACAGCCTTTGAAGATTAGCTGTTCTTAAATTTTGAGACCTAGCATATTTTCTATTATGTATACATAACATATATACATATATGTGCATATATATCAGCATATTAACTTGATACATGAAAATATATTAATTTGATATATGACACCTAATTGAAGTATCAAGATATATAGCTTATGTTAAGATAGTTCACACACACATACAAACACACACACACACACACACACACACCAAATACGGCAAAATATTAACAACTGTCAATCTAGATGGTGGGTAGATAGGTGTTTCTAAGTCTCTCTTATATGACACCTAATTGAAGTATCAAGATATATAGCTTATGTTAAGATAGTTCACACACACACACACACACACACACACACACACACACAAACCAAATACAGCAAAATATTAACAACTGTCAATCTAGATGGTGGGTAGATAGGTGTTTGAAACTTTTTATAAAGAAAAATTGAAAAAAGAGCAACCACTTATATTTAGACAGCTATTTTCAATTTATAAATACCTTTTAGAAACAAACAAAATAATTTAATCTTTATAATGGTCCAGTAAATTAGTTAGGTAGATATAATCACTACTGGACCACAGTAGTGAAAACTGAGTCTCAAACATCTGACAAAATTCAACATACTTTCATGATAAAAACTCTCAGACAACTAGGAATAGAAGGATCATTCCTCAACATGATAAAAGGCATTTATGAAAAACCCACAAGTAACATCACACTCAGTGGTGAAAGAGTGAGAGCTTTCCTACTAAAACCAGGACAAGGGAAGGGTGTCTGTTTTCACCTCTACTATTCAACATTGTACAGGAAGATCTATCCAGAGCTGTTAGACAAGAAAAAAGAAATAAAAGGCATCTAAAGAGGTAAAACTATCTCTACCTACATATGAGATGCTCAAAACCCAAAATCCAAAAAAAAAAAAAAAAAATCTACAAAAAAGCTACCAGAACTAACAAACGAATTCAGGAAAGTATCAGGGTACAAGATCAACATGCAAAAATCACTTGTTTCTTATCATATGTTTGCATGTATAGGAGGATTAGGAGGAACTTAACTGAGGACCATGGGGGAGAAGAAGGGGGGAAATGTTGGGGGAAAGGGAGAGAGGCAAACCATGAGAGACTCTTGAATACTGAGAAACAAACTGAGGACTGATGGATGTGGAGGGGAGGGAGGATATGGGCATGGAGGAGGGCACTTCTGGGGATGAGCACTGGGTGTTATATGGAAACCCACTTGACAATAAACTATTTGCACACACAAAAAAATCATTTGTTTCTGTACACCAGCAATGAACAGTCTTTGTTCATAAACAGAGGAAATTAAGATAGAAATTTCATGTACAATAGCATCTACAGGAATCAAGTACTTACAAATAAATCTAGCAACGGAGGTTAAGAGACTTGTACACTAAAACTGCAAAACATTGATGAAAAAATTAAAGATCTAAATTAATGGAAAAACATCCTTTCATAGCAGGAAGGTTTAACATCATTAAAATGTCAATATCAACCAAAGCAATCTACAGATTCAACACAATATCTATCAAAATTCCAAGCGCCTTTTTTGCAGAAATGGAAAAGCATATTCTCACATTCATATGGAATTGCAAGGGACCGTGAATAGCCAAAACAATCTTGAAAAAGAAGAATAAACTTGAAAGACTCATACTTCCCCACTTTGAAACTTACTACAAAGCTACAGTAATTAAAACAGTATGGTACTGGCATAAGGGGCATGGAAAAAAATAGGAAATCCAGAAATGAACCCTTACATGGTCAACTGGAGCTCCAGGAGTTCAATGCAGAAAGGACAATCCTCAACAAATGATGTTGCAAGAACTGCATATCCACTTGCAAGAGAATGAAGTTAGACCTTCACCTTACACTATATATAAAAATTGACACAAAAAGAATCAAAGACCTAAAACTATAAAATTCTTAGAAGACAACATTGGGGGAAACCTTCTTAACACTGGATTTAACAATTTCATGTATGTGACATCAAAAGCATAGAAAACAAAAAATAAATAAATAAACTAGACTTCACTGAAATTAAGAACTTTTGTGTATCAAAGGACACTCTCAAGAAAGTGAAATGACCACCTACAGAATGGGAAAATATTTGCAAATCATACATCTGAAAAGTGCTTAATATCTAGAATATATAAATAATTCCTACCATACAACAACAAACAACCCAATTCAAAAATGGACAAAGAACTTAAATAGACATTTCTCCAAAAGAGATAAACAAATGGTCAATTGAAAATACACTCAATATCATTAGTCATTAGGGAAATGCAAATCAAAACTACAATGATCCTCAAAAAACTAAAATTGGGACTATCCTGCAATCCAGCAGCAATTGCACTACTAGGTATTTACTAAAAGTATACAAAAATATGGATTTGAAGGGCTACATACAACCCAATGTTTACAGCTGCATTATCAACAATAGCCAAACTATGGAGACAGCCCAAATGTCCATTGACTGATAAATGGATAAAGAAGATGTGGGGTGTGTGTGTGTGAACACATACATACATAATTGAATATTACTCAGCCATCAAAAAAAATGAAATCTTGGGGCACCTGGTGGCTTAGTCAGTTAAGCATCTGACTTCGGCTCAGGTCATGATCTGATGGTTCATGGGTTCAAGCTCCACATCAGGCTCTGTGCTGACAGCTCAGAGCCTGGAGTCTGCTTTGGATTCTGTGTCTCCCTCTCTCTCTGCCCCTTCCCAGCTCGTGCTCTGTCTCTCTGTCTCGAAAATAAATAAATGTTAAAAAATTTTTTAAAAATGAAATCTTGCCATTTGCAATGACATGGATGGAGCCAGACTGTATTATACTAAATGAAATAAGTCAATCAGAGAAAGACAAATACCATATGATTTCACTCATATATGGAATTTAAGAAACAAAACAGATAAACATATGAGAAGATGGGAGGAAGAGGAGAGAAGGAAACAAACCATAAGAGACTCTTAATGATATAGAACAAACTTAAGGTTGATGGAGGGAGGTGGGTGGGGAATCAACTAGATGGCCTTAAAGAGGGCACTTATGATGAGCACTGTGTATTATGTAAGTGATGAATCACTGAATTTTACTCACAAAACCAATATTGCACTGTATGTTAACTAAAATTTAAATAAAAAGTTAAAAAATGTTTAAACACAATGAGATACCACTTCATACCTATGAGCACGGCCATAATAAAAAATTTTTTAATTAAAAAAAAAAACAGAAAATAACATGTGTTAGAGAAATTGAACCTTCAAAGATTGCTGGTAGGAATGTAAAATGGTACGGCCACTGTAGTAATGTTTCGGTGGCTCCTCAAAAGTTAAACATAGAACTAATAGATGGTCCAGCAATTTCGCTCACAGGTATATATCCAAAAGAATTGAAAGCAGGGGCTGGAACAGGTATCCGTATACCAACGTTCACTGCAGTATCATACACAATAGTCAAAAGGCAGAAACCGCCCAAAGGTCCATCAACAGAAGAATGAATAAACAAAATGCTACATACACAATGGAATACATAAAAAGGGACAAATTTTTGAATACGCTATGACATGGATGGACCTTGAAAACATTATGCTTAGTAAATTAAGTCAGATACAGAAGGACAAAGATTGCATGATTACGTTTATAATACCATCTAAAAGAATTAAATACTTAGGAATAAATCGATCCAAGGATGTAGGAGACTTGCACACTGAAAACTGAGGTACCTAGAATAGGCAAATTCATAGAGAAATTCATACCAGGAGCTGAAAGAAGGCAAAAAGGAGGGGGGAGGCGGTTACTGCTTGATGGGTACAGAGGGATGTTGGGATGATGAAAAATTTTTTTGAGTACAGATAGTGGTGGTGACAGGTACACATACGGTTGTGAATAAATTTAATGCCACTGATTAAGATGTTAAATATGATGTTATATTCATTTTAACCACAATTTTTAAGGTGGGTTTGGGGGGGGGGGTTAACAGGGGGGCTCACAGGTGCAGAGGAGAGGGGCAGATGAAGGAGAGCAAATCAAAAGCAGGCTCCATGCTCAGCACAGAGCCTGACACGGGGCTTGATCCCATGACTTGGGATCATGACCTGAGCCTAAATCAAGAGTCAGATGCTCAACCAACTGAGCCACTCAGGTGCCCCCAAAAAGCAGAGACTTTGAAAACAAAGTCTCAGAAATACGAAGTGATTTTCTCCAAGTCATGTAACCAGTAAAAGGCAAAGCCAACATTCAGTTTCAAATTTTTAAATCGCCATGACAACAAAAGACATATTATATCAGATGCACAGCTTGAAACAAATTCTAGTTGTTTTGAATTCCTAGGCTCTCTCCAGAAGCTCATCTTCTAAGACCAATCAAAAAGAAGAGTAATCTACTTTGTCATCAATTTGATATGAAATCTCTTACCATCAGATACTCTCACTCCTGCCTTTAGCTCGGGAAGTCAAGGAAATGGTGCCTTGCACACATCCAGAGCACTAGCTGTGATTAAGAAAGAGGTTCTGGAGTCGCACTACCTGCTCATATTCTGGCTGCACTATGAACTGTGTGACCTTAAGCTGGTAATTTAACCTCAGTGGGCCAGTTTCCTCATCTGTGAGGCAAATAACCATACTTACCTCATAAAGTTGTTAAATCACAAACACTCAGAACAGATCTTGGCACATGACAGAAAAAGGTTTCTACATCCTTCTACTTGTCCCTTTCCTCCACCTTCTTTTTCTTGTTCTCCATCATCATGATTTATCAACACTAAGACTCTGCAAATTACCTGTGAAACTGTCATCTGCATGTTACTTTGCCCACTGCAAAGCCAGACATCTCCAAATAAGACATCATGAACTCTCAGGGTGAAGTTTGTTCTCCCAAAAGTCTGCTGTGCCAAAACCTCATAAGGTCCACCAGGCTTCATGGGATCCAGTACCACCATCCAGCTGTTAGAATGTGCTGAAATCATAAAAAGCCTCCAAGGAATTAATCAATTAATTAAAATGAAATTAAAGCCCAATCCTGTCATGCATCATACTCACTTGTGGCTGTTCCCAGCCACTATGATGAACTGAATTCAAAGATAAGAAGATTAGGGCACCTGATTAGGGCAGCTGGTTAAGAGGCAGACTCCTGATCTCAGCTCGGGTCACGATCTTGTAGTTCGTGAGATTGAGCCCCACGTTGGGCTCTGCACTGACAGTGTGGAGCCTGCTTGAGATTCTCTGTTTCTCCTTCTCTCTCTGCCCCGCCCTGTTTTCTCTCGTTCTGACTCTCCCTCTCTCTCAAAATAAGCTTTAAAAGGATTTGAAGATGAGCCAAATTTCAGGCAAGTAAACAGAAATAACAAAAGCAGCAGCATTTCAATCCTTGAAATCCCCTCCTTCCTTGTAACTGAAGCATTTACAGGAAAAATTAATCTCCCAGTTATAATCCTAAATAAGAATAGACAAAATAGTCCTAAATAGACAAAAACATACTGAGACCAAAATCCAAGGGAGTTTAATTCTAAAGAAACATAAAATAGAAATTCATATTATACTATCCAACTGTCAGCATTAATATACTCATAATCCAATAGATTTATGCAGTGCCCCCAAATTAATTTGTAATTATCTAATCAAGTGTGAACACAGGCGAGAGAAGATCATTTATAATCTGGAAGTTCCTCTTACCTGCTAGCATCATCCTTGTCATCAATCCCCCCACCAACTCCCCATGCTGCCTCCAAGGATTAATGCTACTGGTATCTCTGGATTCTCCTGCCACTGGACTCACAGGTGAGCAGAGAAACTGACACAGGACAAAGGAGTAGGTGCATACATAGTATGAACTTGAGATTAATCACAAATGGATCTCTCTGAGAAGAAGACATTTAGACATGACCAATTAATTATTTTCCACAGTTACTTACCAGAATTAAGGTTTTCGGACTCAATTAGGAAGATGAAAAGCTATCCAAGACCCTATTTCAGAAACTCATAGCACATTCCTTAGGAACCACCCCCCTACCACCTTCCTACCTCTCACCCACTCATACTACCACCACTGCCAACATCATACTCAGAAACTTAGGGAAAATATCCTCAAAGTGGCAAAATGATGCCTGGGAGAACCAAACAACATGAACAAAGTTGAAGAAAGGAGAGTGAGAAAAAATTTAAGAAAATAAAGAAATGATTGTTTTAAAATAAATATTCTTGGCATCATGCCAAAGGCTGCAAAATAATTTCTAATTTGTGCCCCTCAGACCAGTGTTAATTCAGAGGGAAAGAATGGTAAGAAGTGGAAGTACCCTAAATAACCCTAAAGTTATTATAGCATCCTGTAAAAATTATAAAAATACTATCCAAGTGCCTACTAAGTGCTAGATGCTATGCTAAGTTCTTCCCAATCAGCAAAAGCCAAGCAGAAGCATGAGAAGTCCAGATGCATGATAGGAGGTTAGGAAAAGCTCAAACCGTACAGACTGCTCAGAGTCTTGGAGAAAATGTCCACAAGCCTGAAGGCACCAGTGAAAGGGTGCCTGCATGCCCCTCTTAAAAGCACAACCCACTGAGATTGCTACTCCCATCCTGTAGAGGTCAAGGAAGCTCAGGACCAAATGCTCACTATTGTTTTTATATCAGACATCAACACATTAAATGTATAATTCACCTAAAGCAGAAAAATCACTGTTTTGGAAACAGTGGGCAGCTAGTACAGATTGTGTCGCACAGGTGTGATGTGCTCCAGATGGCTTACGCTGCTGAGCAGGCAGACGCTCCAATCTGTCCCCTCTCCAGTCTTGCCAAGGTCTTTCCAGGCTTCTTGCACTCACGTATCTTACTAAATCTCTGTCCTTCTGCCACAAACATTACTCATTTATGATGAGGGGGTCAAAAAACCTAGGGCAGAACTTCTTTAGCTTTCTGCTACTGTGCAATCTATTCCTAGTCACTGTTAATTAGATATTTACACTTTGCCTCAATCCACGCAATATGGCCAGTGAAGAAAATTACCTTCACCAGAGCTTCTGAAAAGTTTTGCTGCCCAGCAACTAAAGGGCAAATAAGGGAAGGGGGAAACGTTTCAGCAAAGGATGGCAATACCATCCTACTATAGCCAGAGGATGGGCTCCCTCAAGCACCTAAATAGTCTGAAGAGAATCAGGGATCCACACCAAGAACTGTTCTCTTGAGGAAAACTCTCAACTCCCTGAGAGACCTTGGAGAACTTCTTTCTGGCCTAGTCCTCGAGTTCTTTTTGTTTCAAGCTGTTTTCCTCCCCACTTGATAAAAGAAAAACTCTAACACAATAACGAGGGTTAAGTGAAGTTACCTGCCAGGGATTGCAGGGGAAGCCAAGTCCAGAGCTTGCTAATGGTTAAATCAACCTAGAAACCATCTGTTTAAGTCACTGAGGATTCACTCCTATGTAAGAATATATGAAGAAGAGCAAGCCCAGTGAAGGCTGGTTCTTAGACTAAAGGCAAGGACGGGATTACAGAGGCAGAAGTCACCATGTTTCACAAGAAGTGATTAGCCCTTGGCTGTCAGTCGAGGACTGGCTGGTTAAAGTGGAGCTCTCAGTTCGTGGGTTCGAGCTCCGTGTCAGGCTCTGTGCTGACTGCCAGCTCAGAGCCTGGAGCCTGTTTCAGTCTGTGACTCCCTCTCTCTCTGACCCTCCCCTCACGCTCTCTCTCTCTCTCTCTCTCTCCTAGAAATAAATTAAAAAAAAAAAAACATTTAAAAAAAATAAAGTGGAGCTCACCACAGGATGATGAAATCCAATTACAGTCTTTAGAAACTTTGTTGACCCCCCTGCCAAGTCCATTAGATTGAATCCAAATAATAAAACCAAGCCATACTACGAAGAGTTGGAAGTTCAACATCCAGCTGACTTTCTGCTCAGCCTGATGGACTTTCTGAACAATAGCTGTTCTGATTCCTTCTTCTGGACCTTCATCACATGTGAATCTTGTGACCTCTCTTACCAATCCAGGCCCAGGTTTCTGTAAACTCTCATTCTGTTGCATTCAAATATTTGCTTCCTCACATACTTTCATCTCCCATCTAGGAAGATTCGTGTCCTTCCTTCATTACACAGTTACTTAGAGTGCTTACTGTGTGCGAGGCATTCAGTGAATGGTGGAGGGTAAACCCCAGTCCTGAGCTATACCAAGAAAACCATGCAAACTACTAATCAGGCTTTGTGTTTCCGTGTCCGATGGTTAGCATATCTGGGGGCCTATTTCTTCCTGTCCCTCTTTTCATGTTCCAGTCAATGGCTGAAGTAAAGAACTCTCTTCATTTTCTTTTCTCCATCTCCCTGACCACCCACCACCTCAAAATCAGAACAAATAATCAAAGGGAAAAAATTAAAAGAATTTGTCTAAAGACATGATTAGTCATAGAGTGCATTCGTGCTTTTTTCTTTTTGCTATTAACATCAGATGTTATTATTTTTCAGGTTATTGTGCCAAATCTCAGATGCCAAGAAGAAAAAAAGGGAAATTATCCATGACCTTTCCCTTTCCAAGAAGAAAAGCCTAGAACAGGAAGAAGTTCCTTGCCCACAAAATCCTGGCACTTCACCAGCTATAAATCAGTTCAATGATCTGTAGAAGTGACCTGGAGGTAAAGAAGATCCTACTGCCCAAACCACCCCTTTGCAACCTGCATTTATTCTGTATAAAGCTCATCACCACCACCAACTATAAATGTAAAAAGCAAAAAAAGAGCTTGAACATTTTTCCATCAATAAAACTGTTTATGCAAATTGTTTAAATTATAGCATGCAATAGGGGCACATGTACCCCAATGTTCATAGCAGCACTATCAACAATACCCAAATCATGGAAAGAGCCTAAATGTCCATCAAGTGGCAAATGGATCAAGAAGATGTGGTTTATCTATACAATGGAATACTACATCGCAATGAGAAAGAATGAAATCTGGCCATTTGTAGCCACGTGATTGGAACTTGAGGGTGTTACGCTGAGAAAAATAAGTCAAGCAGAGAAAAACAGATACCATATGTTTTCACTTATAGGTGGATTAGGAGAAACTTAATGGAGGACCGTTGGAGAGAAGGGGAAAAATAGTTGGGGAGAGGGAGGGAGGCAAACCATGAGACTCGTGAATACTGAGAACAAACTGAGGGCTGATGGGGGTGGGGGGGGAGAGGGGAAGGGGGGTGATGGGCATGGAGGAGAGTACTTGTTGGGATGAGCACTGGGTGTTATATGAAAACCAACTTGACAACAAACTACGAATGAATGAATGAATGAATAACAGCATACAATGGCAGATACACCCTAAGGTGATCCCCCAATAAGTAACACCCTTATATAATCCCTTCCCCTCAACTTCAGGCAGAATCTGTGATTTGCTTCCAACCAAGAGAAAATGGCATGGGGGAGGAAATGTCATTCTTGTGACTTGGGTTACATTACATAGAAAAAATAAAGAAATTTTGAAAATGTAATTAAACTTCCTAATCAGTTGACACTAAGTTAATAAAAAGGAAGATTACTCTGGGTGGGCCTGACCAAATAAGGCGAGCCCTTTAAAAGAAGGTCTAGGGGCACCTGGGTGGCTCAGTTGGTAAAGCATTTGACTCTGGCTCAGGTCCTGATCTCATGGCTTGTGAGCTCAAGCCCTGTGTAAGGCTCTGTGCTGACACCTCAGAGCCTGGAGCATGCTTCCGATTCTGTGCCTCCCTCTCTCTCTCTGTTCCTTCCCAGCTCATTCTCTCTCTCTCTCTCTTTCTTTCTTTCTTTCTCTTTCTCTCTCTCAGAAATAAATAAAATATTTTTTAAAAATTAAAAAAAATAGGGGCGCCTGGGTGGCTTAGTCAGTTAAGCGTCCGACTTTCGCTTAGGTCATGATCTCGCGGTTCGTGGGTTCGAGCCCCACGTCGGGCTCTGTGCTGACTCCCAGCTCGGAGCCTGGAGCCTGTTTCCATCTGTGACTCCCTCTCTCTCTGACCCTCCCCTGCTCACACTGTCTCTCTCTCTCTCTCTCTCTCCTAGAAATAAATAAAACATTAAAAAAAATTTAAAAAAATAAAAGATGGTCTAGGGGTCAGAGATTTGAAGCAGTAGAGATTCTTCCATGAATTCTATAGGCATAGGAAGTAAACCTGCCAGCAGCCTACAGGAGCTTGTAGGGGATCCTTCCCTAGTCAAGCCTCCAGATGAGAACACGGCCCAGCAAACATTTGATTTCAGTCTTGTGAGACTCTGAACAGAGAACCCAGCTAAGCAATGGCCCAGGCTTCAGATCTGTAGAAACTCTGCCGTAACAAAAATATGTTGTTCTAAGCACCTAAGTTTGTGGTAATTTATTGTTTATCACAGAAAACGAGTGTGCATGCTAACACAGCAACTAGGAGCTTTTTACTTTTCTAAGGGGGTTAGACTTTGTAATTTTCTAAGTTAAAAAAAAAATATCCCTACTTACCTCAGTCATGATGATGAATCCAGACACACTCTCATTTTATCCCCCGTGTGTGTCAAAGTGAGAAGATATACCCTATCCACCCCAGTTTTATTCCTTGTGTCTGAAAAAATCATCATGCATCATTTGACAATATGGTTTGAATAGGCCAGAACCTGACCCACATTCCCAAACATCCCTCAAGATTTAATTGTCCCAAAGCTTAAGTGTCAGTCTGTTGGACAAAAATCTTCATGCTGTTAATTCCATTTTGTTGTGGACACCCAGGGGATTGATTATAGGTAATAAGTTAAATATTAACAGAGACAGAGTGACAAACTGAGGTAGTCTAGCTGAAAATCCCAGAGTCCTCATCAAATTTAAAGAGGAGTCAGCCCTTCAATATACCATGCAGTGTTTCCTTTGAGAAACATTTTCTTTCCCGCCCTATGAAATGTCCTACATGTCTACCTCCTTTATTTCAAATAACATTTTATCCATTTTGCTTCATGTACAGAACACAGCAAGATGCCCCTAAAAGTAGGTTTATGGATCTACAAAAAAAATTTTATTTTTTCTCTTCTACCAAGCAAATGCAGAGAGCCTAACAAATATATATAAAGTATCTATATATATATACATATCTATCACTGTATCTATCACTGTAGCACTATGTAGTCTCTGTTTTCTAAATATTTATTGGTAATGTTAATTATTAGCCAAGGTATCCCTATGTTTTATTTTTAAACTACAGCAGCTCTTCGGATTTCTAAATCAACAGCGATCACCAGTATTTACACTCTGTGCTGTTAATTTCTGAGATGGGCACAACAGAAAAAGAGATAGCACTGCTTGTGTCTCAAATTCATTTTCAGTATATCCTGCAGGTCACCAGTAGTATTTAAATCTAACAGAGAGCAACTTCTCCATCAGCTTATGCTTCCCCTTTCAACGTTCTTAGTTTTGCCCAGTTAACATTCTTACATTAAAAAGTCTTAAAATCCAAGAACTAGAAGCACTCACCTCGCATCTATGCCTGGCACATTGTAATTTTAAATGTTTGCTGGGGTGCCTACATGGCTCAGTTGGTTGAGCTTCTAGCTCTTGATTTCAGCTCAATTGATGATTTTATAGTTCGTGGATTTGAGCCCTGTGTTGGGCTTTGCACTGCAGCCTGCTTGGGATTCTCTCTCGGCCTCTCCCTTTGCCCCTCCCTCGCTCCCATGCAAGAGTGTGTGTACACGCACACATACATTCTCTTTGTCTCTCAAAATAAATAGATAAACTTTTAAAAAAATGTTTGTTGTATGGAAATGAATTATAAAGAGCCTGCACCAGGGTCTGGTCACTCTGGACTGGATACTGACAAAGCTAATCAGGAAATCCTTGCTGTCAAGGCCCAGTAAAATTCTCACAAGCTTCCCTGTTATATATATCTTCAAGTCACTGCTCAAACCACCAACTTCCACATTAACCCCCCTGCTCCCCAGAGTAGCCTCCTCACCTGTCTGATGCTCACCTTCAACATTCCATGGTTATAATCGCTACCTCTAACCATGCATGATCTGATCCTGTCTCCACTTGACCCGGCCGTGACTGTGTCCTCCAAAATCCAGTTAACTTACACTATGCTCCTATGCATGTCCCTTACACACCTTTGCCCTTTCTAGACAAAGACTCCTTTGTAAGACCTGTCTGCTCACAGAAGGTTCTAGTTCTCGCCTTCTTGAATATCCTCAAAGCCACTACCTTGGGTCAGGACTTTGTCATCTATTGCCTAAATATCATAGGCTAACAGTTCCCACCACCTCTATTCTTTCTGATCTCCACTCCACTCCCCACAGTGCTGCCAGAGTTATCTTCCTAAAATATGAATCTTTTTTTTTTTAACATTTATTGGATTTTGAGAGAGAGAGAGCATGCATGCAGGCGAGGTACAGAGAGAGAGAGAGAGAGAGAGAGACAGAATCCAAAGCAGGCTCCAGGCTCTGAGCTAGCTGTCAGCACAGAGCCCGATGCGGGGCTCGAACTCACCAACCATGAGGTCATGACCTGAGCCAAAGTCAACCGCTTAACCAACTGAGCCACCCGGGCGACCCCTAAAGTACAAAGCTGATGGAGTTATTTGGCTACTTAAAATCCACTGATCCAAAGTAGAGTATACAGTTCTTAGCAGTGACAAACAAGCCTTCCTACATTTCCAACCTTCTCTCCTGTCATCTGCTACCAGTCACAGACCCCAGGGCTTAGACAAACCAAACTGCTTGCCATGTCTCCAATGGCCCATGCCTTTGTCCAAGCCATTTCCCCTACCTGATTTGCCCAACTTATCTTTCAAGATAAATCTTTGACTAAGTAATTATCTCTCCTAAGCACTCTCATAGCACACTGCAATTCCACATTACGGCACCTGACTTAAACTGTAGCTGCTTATTCTTTTTAGGCCTCCTCCCCTCATCTGTAAACTTCATTAGGAGAGAGACCATATCTATCTTGCTAATCACTGTATTACCAGTACCTAGCGCAATATATGGCACATAGGCACTCAATAAATGTTTGAGTGACTCTCTAAATATAATAACAATGATAATGATAATAATGATGGCTAACACACATGTTCACATGCGTTAATTCATTTAATCCTTACAATAACCCTAAATTATCATTATCTCCACTTTATAAATAAGGAAATTGCGATGCAAAGACGTTATATAACATGCCTGAGGTTACAGAGTCACATAGTGAGAGTCAGAACCTGAGCTCAGTAAGCCCAGAGCCTGGGTTCTTAAGCACTCCTCCATACTGCCTCTCTTTTATGAATAATTCAGTTCAAATGTCCCGTTCAGTGGAAACTGTTGCTTACCATCCGATCTGAGTTAGCCGCCTCTTTTCTATACCCCATGGCACCCCACAGACACCTTCATCATAGCATTTATCGCACTGCACTTTATGACTTGGCATCTATTCCCATTACGCCATGAGATCCTGGAGGGCGGGGACTCTGACTCTGTCTTAATTCTCTTTGTGTCCTCAGTACCTAACACATGGTAAACACTCAAACTTAAACGGATGGGTGGGATAACCGAGTTCCCGCGCAAGCATTCCTTTTACAGACTGTCCAGCAGGTGGCAGAAGAGGACAAAAGCTGAACTGAGGAAGAGCAGCCTTACCTTTGACATTCGTGACCTTCTCCATGATGGTTTCTAGATCTTGGTACAGAGTCACTGTCACGGTGGCTCCGGAATTGCCATAGCCCCAGATCACGGCCCCTGCTGGCTCCTTCTGCAGCACCATGTAATTATTGATGTATGAAGCAAAGCGAAAATCAACATCTAAAAATTTTAACAAATGCTTAGAAAAGCATCATTGGGGGCTGGATTATTCATCATCCATTGCATCTGGTTAAACAGCAAGGAACATAAAGTCTTTATGCAAGACAATTTGAATATACCCAGACCCTTTAATCTTCTAAAACTAGATCTTATTCCTCCTAATTAGGTAAGCAACAGAACGAAGGCAGTTGCCAACAGTATACATCACAGTACAACATGGCCAATAAGGAAAACTCAAGGAGCCTAGGACAACCAATGTGCCACAAACCTCCCCCCCTTCAGAGTTCTTGATCTTCCTTTGCTCTCAGGCTTGGCCCTGACACTCTGCACTCTCCCCCTAAGTTGTGAAAATCTCCTTTTATGCAACTCACAGATGGTATTTATGAGAAAAATAAACCGCTTCCTTCCCCTACTTTCCATTACCAGGCCCACTCCTCGTTGCTGGGAATAAAGAAACCCGCCTCTCTCCAACACAGCCTCCCCTAACCTTTCCCGTATTCTTTATCTGCCCCTTTCCATCCTGCCAGTGTCGACTCCTGCAAATAATTCCCCTTATTGTGGGTTTTTTTTTTTGACAACCCACTAAAAATTTTAAATAAGCATTTATGAATATCTGTGACATCTGCTTCCTTCTAAGGTAAATTGAAATAAGTTAAGATGATAAAAATAAGGACGGCAAGCAACAGAAGGTCAAAATGTCAGAACAAAGGTCTTTCGTCTCAATTTTACCCATTTCACAAGCTAAGTTATATAAAAAGAATGAGAGAGAGAGCACTTGAAACTGTAGATTCTATTCTAGAGTCACTAACAAGACTGAATAAGAACTCACTTTAACGAGATCATTCCTATTTTTAACATGCAGCCTATATTGAAGTATTTTATTAATAACAAGCATCTATCCAAATTATCTCCATGAGTTCCTCATCAAAACTTAACAAGGAGGAACAAAATAAAAAACTTTCCTAAGTTATGTCCCAATTTGTCTGAACAAAACAGACTAAAATCCCTAGAAGAAAATAATTAACAGAGTTACAATTTTTTAAAAGGGTTTTAAATGAAAATGATAGGCAGGAAAGAGAATGAGAACTAACAAGGTTGACATTTTCCTCCCTGAAAGTTACAAATGATGATGGCCCCTGAGGCTATACTTAACAGGGCCCCAAAGCTAATGGGGTCGGTCTCCTTTACAGATTCTGTGGCCTATTTGCCCTGTGCTTCAAATAGCAGCCCAGTCGCTAAACATCCTAGGCGGCTCTCTCTCATGAGTTCCATCCTAAAACCTACATGACAACCAACAGTCTTCCAGAAGCCTGGATAATGGGCTGGAGATGCACGGCGACCACAAGCAAAATGCTCTAAGAAGAGACTCTAACATCCCAGAATTGCATAAGCACGTTGGCTGCCTGCTGGAGGAAAGGGGAGAGGCACATGTGTGGGAGGGCCTAGTCTTGGGTAGGTGCTTCATATGGAACAAGAACTGAAAACCAAAGGGCTAAGAGCTAAGCAGAGGTGGGGGGAGGGGAATAGAGGGAAGAAAACTGGCTGTCATTTGCACAGGAGCCTATGCAAAGGAAGAGCTCTCTAAGAGTGCAGCCTTTGTCTCATTGTGCTGGGGACACATCTTTCTTTCCAAGTCAGTCTGTTTTCGCCAACACACACTCCCTGGTCCTCACTGTGCCTGGCTCTATTCTGAGTTAAAGAATTTTAAGGATAGAAAGGATCTTTCACACCCCAAGGTACAATCATGTTCTTTACTGATCAACAGACTGATATCGACATAGATTAGGGTGTAGATTAGGTAATTTTACCTAATAGCTTGCATATTCATTAATTAATTCAACAAATTTTTATTAATGCCTACTGTGGGCCAGGTACCATTTTAAGCACTGAGGATAGAATAGTAAGAAAAAGAAAGAAGAAAAAAATAAAGGAAAAGTAGCAGGAAGCTTACATTCTACTGGGAAGCCGTCCACAATGCATATTCAGCTCCTTACATCACACAGGTAGTTTACGAAAGGACTAGAAACCAAGTCACCTGATTCCAGAGTTACTGCAGTTTCCAGTCTGCTGCAGATACTGGTGGTAAATTTTTAAAAAAGGCATATTCCCTGACCTTTTAAAGCTCACATTCCAAGCTGATAAGGGTAGACAGTGGAACATTACCAAGGAATTGAGCAATGGACAAAATAGGAGAACAGGAAAGGAAGTGGGACTGGTCATTCTTTTTGTCAAACACAAGACACTTATCATTTGAAGCTTTTTTTTTTTTTAGGTCTTCAATTTTTCCTTCATTTGGAGTAGAAAACAGGAATTAGTGTTCTGTTAGTGAGTGACAAAATTAAGACAGTGGTTAGGTTATCTCTTGTGAGGAACTGGCAGATGCCCTGGGGAGGAACATCCTGGGAGTCTGGAAAAACTGGCAACGTTCTAGTTCTTAAGTTGGGTGCAGCACCCTTGGTGTTCATTTTATTCTTTCATTGTTCATATACTTTTGTACATTTTAAATATTACATAGTAAACATGGGCATGATATGACCCACAGGTGAAGACAGAATACTGTACTGGCAATGAAAGATAACAGCCTTTGGGGCACCTGGGTGGCTCAGTCGGTTAAGGGTCGGACTTCAGCTCAGGTCATGATCTCACGATTCAAGCCCCACGTCGGGCTCTGTGCTGACAGCCAGCTCAGAGCCTAGAGTCAGCTTCAGATTCTGTGTCTCCCTCTCTCTCTGACCCTCCCCTGCTCTCTCTCTCTCTCTCTCTCAGAAATAAATAAAATATTTAAAAAAAAAAGATAACAGCCTTTAACAGAAAAGTTAATAAAACAACGGATCTACTGTTTTATCATATGCTGGACCCAAAGGTCACCCAGGGAGGGTAAGAGGCAGAAAATGATATGTAGAGAGGGCTGCTGGTTTACACTTTTGTTAAAGCCTGAAAAGCTACTTATTGGACGCCAGTTGGTCTGTCTGGGTACTTCTGGGTGCTCACGTAGAGCACGAGTCATTTTTCTACACCTTGTCCCTATTCTCACCTCCACGTGAATTTCTTAGCCCGGAACTTGGGGGTCCACTATTTGAATGGTTGGAAGAAAAAAATAGGGCCAGCATTATCACTTTACTTTGCGTTAGCGGCAGATTCCTGCTTCTGCTTCTCCGTGGTTGTGACTCAGGGTCCAGCCTGGGATATTCAAACGACAAGATCTGACCTGGACAGTAGTCAAAGTGAGTCACCCTCCTCCCCAGTGTCACGCATATCATCCCCGTAAGCTGTGCCGGCAATCAAAGCTAAGCCTTAAATATTCTGAGCTAGTGAGGGGGTTGTATTTCTTAGTCCTAATCACCACTTAAACTACTAAAATTTAATTCCCCCAAGGAACCAAGTCTGAAGCAAACCCTCCCCAAGGGTACTACTGTGGGGGCAGCAGTGAAATGTTTTGGATGACTCAGTTACCTGTTTCCAAATACTATCTAACTAGCTTCGCCCCCATCCCTTCGAGTTCCATTGCAGTTATTCAAAGACCCTGAGGGCCACGGTCTGGCACATTTGGGCCTTGCCTATCAGATACACCCAACCCTCCCTCTGCCCCACACGCGGCAACGTGACGAGGGTGGAAGGGTGGGGAGGCAGCTGACCGGCCGGTACTCCAGCCCAGCAGACACCTGCGGGCTAGGACTGGGTCTGGTCGGAGGAGCGGCTCCCGGTTCGCGGGGCCTGCGGAGGCCGCGGGATCTCGGAGCCCGCGCAGGCTGACCGGCAGGGGTCGGGCCGAGCCAGGTCACCTCACCTGCACTGGTGTCGGCCGGCAGGATTAAAGGCAGCACCAGCCCAAATACAAATCCCGGCGCTACCATGTTTGGGAGGATCCGCCAGCCCTGCGCCGGACTCGGGACGCGGACTTCACCGCGGGGGCGGGGTCGTGGGCGGGACCTGCGGGGAGCGGGGAGGCCTGACTCCACCCCTCCCGGGCCATTCGGTTGCGGAGCCCGCACTGGCCGCCGGGCGAGGCCGTGCCGCCCCCCCTTCCCGGCCGCCGTAGTTGGATTTAAAAAAAAAAAACGGTTACCCAGCAACGAGAAATAACAACCGGAACCATCGGCACCAGCTCTGAGAGAAACTAGAGGTGAGGCGGTTTACCCCTCTTCCTCTCCAACACTAAGACCTCGCCTTTTCCCTTTTCCTTTCGCATTCTCTTAGGACCCCCGACAGATTCCGGGATCTCCAGTGCAGGTTGGGGTCCAAGGCAGCCCATTCTGCAAGAGCCTGAAATCCCAGCTCCTCGACGGCCCGCCCCCGACTAGACCCGCGTTCCCCCTCCGAGCGCCCTCCAGTCCTCACATTGGTTCAGGGTCTCAGCAGTACTTTTCCCAACCCGAGAATGATTCGATACCTCATCTCCTATTGTCTCAAAATAAGGAGAACATCCTCCACAGATTGGGCCTCATTCAACCGTCTAGTCCCTCACCTAGACCCCAACCATGGCTTGGGGGTTTTGTGACATTGACACCTTCACAAAACGGCCTGAGCCCGGAGTGTCGTTTGGCTTACTCAGCAGCCCAGCCCTCTGCTTGGCTGCTATCCTTAATCTAGTCCTTGTATTCCAAGACAAGAAGATAAAACCTGGTCAAGACAAAACCAGAAAATAGAAGAATCCCAAAATGTTGGACTCTAGGACTGCAAAATCATGACCTTGCCGCCACCCCCTCCCTCCCCGCTGCTCCTGCTTCCCCGTTCAGAGTATAGAGGTGCTTCAAGGCCTCGTAGGTTATGCCTCAGAAGCGGAAACCAGGGCAAGACTACGTACTGAACTTTTACATGCAACACATTAGAGCAATTTCTAGAACCAGGATTAGTTCTTCGTATTTTAAATTTTTGATCCCAAACAGCGTCTTCTCCGCGATTTATGATGAATTGTTAACAATCATTTTCTCTGAATTCCTGTGGGATAGCAGAAATTACCTTCACCTTTTAAAGACAAAAAAGGAGACAGAAAAAACTACTTTGTGTTATAATGAAAAATCTGTGATTTTTGTGACTAAAAAACGATTTGGCCTGTTAAATGGGTCTGTATTTATAATATTCTAATTAATAATGGAAAGCTCAAAACTCTTTGGAAGCAATGATGGTTTGGGGTTGTGTAGGGAGAAAAGAAGTCCAGAAAATTTGGGTCTCAGAAATAATTTGTCATAGTTGTGATTATATAAGTAAACTCAGACAATTTTAAAGACAGTACTCTCTAATGAATCTCTAGGTACAGAAGGCAGTCCCTTCCAAGGAGATGTCGATTCCATTCTCCAACACCCACTACCGAATTCCACAAGGATTTGGGAATCTTCTTGAAGGGCTGACACGCGAGATTCTGAGGGAGCAACCAGAAAATATACCAGCTTTTGCCGCAGCATATTTTGAAAATCTTCTAGAGAAACGAGAGAGTAAGCTTTTAAAAATAGGCATATTTTTCATTAAGTAAGAGACTAAGCATTTGGTATGATGAAACTGGCTTAAGACTGTCCCTATTCCATAGAAAGGCTTTATGAAGCAGGGATCTTCAATTAACAGTTCTTGCTGTTGAAAACATGTGCATTTGTGACAGGTTCTCGTAAAATCACATTATTTCACATTATTGAAGATCACCAGTTTATTACCCAGACCTCCTCCTCCATTGTGTTTTTCCTGGACACACTGGGTGGAAGGGAAACTCAAGAGATGATCCAGTCTAGCTCTCCCTTTTCCAACAGGCTGTTCCTATGCAGCCCAGGCAGTTGACTGTTCTTTCTGGGAGGAGAGTTTGTGGCTTTCTTTACATTTTGACTCTTCCTACTTGAAAGTATTGTAAGTGTTGTGAAATATAATTCTGTGCTTCTTTAATAATGCAAAAGGCATGGGGAAAAACTGCTTTTAAAAGTGAAAATCCAGGGCATCTGGATGGCTCAGTTGGTCGAGTGTCCGACTTTGGCTCAGGTCATGGTCTCACTTCTCGTGAGTTTGAGCCCTGCGTCGGGCTCTGATCCTGGACAGCTCAGATCCTGGAACCTGCTTCAGATTCTCTCTCTCTCTCTCTCTCTCTCTCTTTCTCTCTGTCTCTCCCTCCCTCTCCCTCTCCATTTCTGCCCCTCTCCCACTTGTGCTCTGTCTCTCTCTGACTCAAACATTAAACATTTTTTAATTAAAATAAATAAAAGTGAAATTCCAGGTCATTTATATTCTTTCTCTATTCTCCCAAGGTTCTGTCCTGCCCAGAGACTAAGACTCATGCTAATAATGACTGCTTGAGAGCCAAAGCAGTTTCTTTACTTTCAGAAATAAAATTTCCAAAGTCCCAGCCTTGAAGGCTCGTAAGCATTAAGAACTAATCCAGCAGTCCAAACGAGAATTGTTACAGTTGTATACTTCTATTAAAAACCCTATTCTTGATTAGAATAAACATTTTGTATAAGCTGTTACCACCATTACTTTTTACTACAGTATTCCAACAGAGTAGTAAAGGTGACTAGAAATAGCTAGCTACAAGTAAATAAGCATTCCATTTCAAATCATTTTCCAGAAGGAGGCCTACCACAAGACCTGAGTAAAACAACTACCATGCATACAGCACAGCTCCACCATTTTGTCTTAGCTCAACCCAGACAGAGCTCAGAATCTCTGCCAGTTTCCTGAATGTTGCTGGTCTTTTCCATATCTAGTCAGTGTGACTATCTGTTGCACAATTTGCAACGTAAGGGCTGCTAAAGAGCTATCAAGAGAAATCTTTTAGGGTAAGAGGTGAATTACAATGAACATTAATTTAATTTCATTATTATAACACTCATTTTACAAATTCATGAGTAAAAAGTCTTTAGTCATTTATTTAATTTTAGATCTTAGAAATGTCCCATTACAAAAACATTTGAGTCATTGCTACTGGCTCATGATAATTAAAGCAATTGGTGATTCAGACTAATGGTCTCAGAATACAAGCTCTCTGATAAAAACTGTATAAAACTATTAGAAAACATTTGAAGCACCACACCCATTTTCACTCACGTGAACCAAAGGTGAGTTATCCAACTGATACAAGTATGAGAATTTTGTGCTTCCAAAAAGGAAGAAAAACTCGTCTAGGCCAGTCTCTCACACAATGCAAGAATTCCCTTGCCAGCATTCTTCATGGGTAATTATTAGCCTTCAGTTTTATTTTTCTGACAGGGAACATGTTAGTATTTGCTATAAGTGATGTCACAAACCCCTAAGAAAAAGGTGGGCTTTTTGTTAAGTGATACTGAGATAATAAAGATGGAAAAAGATAAAATTAGGCCTATTCTTTGTATCATACACCAGAGTAAGTACCAAATTGATCAGAGATTTAAATATTTTTTCAAATGAAACCATACAAATACTAGGAGGAACCATGTATTAACCATGTTAATTTCTCTGCAACTTAAAGGAGGAAAAAATTTTGCTAGCTAAGTTGCTATAATTACTTAAAAATCCAAAGCAATTAGGGAAAAGAATGATAAAATTGACAACATAAAAGTAACTTTTACATGACAAGAATCATAAGAAGAATAAACCTAATGACAAACTGGGAAAAAATATTTGTAGTTTATATCACAACAGGTTAATAAACCTAGTAAATAAAGGTTTGTGAAAATAGTGAAGAAAAAACCAACAACCTTATAAAACAATGGTCAAGAGATCTGAGCAAACCACACAAAAATGTAAATGGCTCTTAACATATGAAAATATACTAAACCTAACCCATAACAACAGAAGCCCAGATCAAAACTACACTGAGATACTACTACCAACCACCCCCCTTACAACTGGCAGAAGGCCAAAAGTTTGCCAATTTATTCTCGGCAAGGCTAAAGGGGAAATAAGTCATATACACTGCTGAAGGAGATATAAAAGAAGGGAATTTGGTAATATCTACCAAAATTATATACACTGTCAACCTTTGACCCAGAAATTCTACTTGTTCCCTTTTCATTACATCATTATTTGAGGAATCGACCCAAATATCTATTATAGGGGATTTGTTGAATAAACTAGAGGACATCCACACAATGGAATTATATACAACAGTAAAAACAAAACAAAACAGGGGCGCCTGGGTGGCTTAGTCGGTTAAGCGTCCGACTTTCGCTTGGGTCATGATCTCGCGGTTCGTGGGTTCGAGCCCCGCGTCGGGCTCTGTGCTGACTGCCAGCTCAGAGCCTGGAGCCTGTTTCAGTCTGTGACTCCCTCTCTGACCCTCCCCTGCTCACGCTGTCTCTCTCTCTCTCCTAAAAATAAATAAAACATTAAAAACAAAACAAAACAAAACAGAAAACAATGAAGATCTCT
Source organism: Proteles cristata cristata (assembly GCA_017311185.1). Taxonomy (NCBI): domain Eukaryota; kingdom Metazoa; phylum Chordata; class Mammalia; order Carnivora; family Hyaenidae; genus Proteles; species Proteles cristata. The sequence goes on from JAESUZ010004312.1 coordinate 296,772, forward strand.
ACATGTTGCTATGGAGTGGTCTAAAGGATATATCAGGCAAAAACAATGCTAGCAATTATCTAACAAAGGGATGTTGTTATAAATATATAACTATTTGTTTATATTTTTAAGTGAAAGAATAAATCTTTTGAAAATTTACATTTCCCTCTGAGGGAAAAAGAACAGTAGAGGAAACAGAATAAAAGCAAGACTTCTCTGAATATATCTTGAATTTAAAATTATAAATGTTTAACATAGTTTAAAGTAGAAATAAATGTTAAAATTGTTAAGCAGTCTTGGGGCGCCTGGGTGGCTTAGTCGGTTAAGCGTCCGACTTTCGCTTAGGTCATGATCTCACGGTTCATGGGTTCGAGCCCCGCGTCGGGCTCTGTGCTGACCGCCAGCTCAGAGCTTGGAGCCTATTTCAGAGTCTGTATCTCCCTCTCTCTCTGACCCTCCCCTACTCATGCTGTCTCTCTCTCTCTCCTAGAAATAAATAAAAATATTTAAAAAAAAATTGTTAAGCAGTCTCTAAAGTTTCAAAGCAAAGTGAAACAAATAAACCTAACTAGTATTGAATGGGTAACATAACCACACAGAATTTATTTCAAGTGACTTTATAAAACAGTAATTTGTACATCCCTGGTGGATATTGCCTAAAAACAAAATGAGGTATAAAAGTCTTAAGTTGTGTTCAGTAATCATTGTTAATAATATTATAATATAATTATTCTGAAATAATTGTTTACACTGTCAGACATAGCAAATAACTATCCTACTGTTATTAAGAGTAAGATTTTTAGTCTAAGAAAAATGACATGCAAATATAAAAATGAAAGTAATTCATAAAATCCTATAATCCTAAATTCAAACAGGAAAATATCAGTGTGACCTCAATGATACATTTTCTTTTTAAAAATGAAAGAAATGTTTTCTAGCTCTATACATTTTTTTTATGACCACAAAACAATGACCAACCCAGTACCAGTGAGCACCTAACCTCTAGACTGTGGCCTCTAGCCACCATTTCCCAGGAAACAAGGCTTCTTAGAGGACTAGCTAATTCTGAGAACTAGTTAGGAAGTATCCAAGTTGAGTCTGAATGTCTTGCCATACCAGAAAATTAAGGAAACTATCAAAGATAACTAGAGTTGTTTCCAACAGACTCGGGAGCATCTGAGCACACAAACTCCTACTGGCCATTTTGGACAAAGCATCAGGAAGAATAAAAAATGCAATCTATTGAAGTTTATCCAATTTATTTAAATACTCATCAGTTCATAATGATAAAAACAAACAAAACGTCCTTGAGAGAATCCTAAGGAACCAACTGATTATTCTGAAAACTGATTGATAATGGGAAAGAATCAAACCTTAAACCTGCCTTTTCTAGATGAACCTTACGTCAGGGTGACCAAATAGTTGATATAGGAAAGCTTTTCTTAACTGATTACTCCAGAAAAAAAGAAGTAAAGATCTAATAAGAGCATTGCCATTTTGCAACCTCTAAAGAAATGATCTAAGCAATCATCATCCATGAGCCCCTAAAGAAAACAACCCCCTTAAAAAGAGAAACAACCAGATATTATGTATATCCTGACAGAATTACACTGCACTATCTATAAAGTATTCTTCCTGAATGAATGAATGAATAAATAAATAAATAAAACCTGAGTAAACTACAGAAAATTCAAAAGCAAAGGAACTTATTAGAAGTCATTACAGAAATGGAATCAGAAATATCTAAATTGTGGAAAACTCCAAAGGAAAAATTACGCAATTTCCTCAACAAAAAAATTTCAAGGAAATAACTGTGGGCTGGGAGATAGGTGAAAAAATCTTTCAATTAAAAGAGATTCAAAAGACACAACAAAAGGCTCTATGTGTCCATTGTTTGGCTTCTGATTTGAACAAATCAACAGTAAAAAAATAAATAAAAATATACAAGACAATGGAGAAAATTTGGATAGCTGGTACAAAGGAATGAGTGTTTTTAGATGTGATAATGATATTGTGGCTTCTTTATATCTTAAAGATGCATATTGAAATAAATATTTGTAGATAAAACAATAGGAATCCTGGAATTGGCTTGAAAATGATTAGAAGAAAGGATGGGAAATTGAATGAAGTTACAGATAAAATACGATAAATCATGAGTTTATATTGTTGAATCTGAATAATGTGCAAGTGAAAATTGTTATATTATTCTCTACCCCTAAGTTTGAAATTGTTAATAAAAGTTAAACATAATTCTGCTTAAATAGAAATACTTTTTCCTGTCATATCTACTGACTACATAATATGCCTCATTAAAAAAAAAAAAAAACCTCTCCAGGGGTGCCTGGGTGGCTCAGTCCATTAAGCGTCTGACTTCAGCACAGGTTATGATCTCCCAGTTAGTGAGTTTGAGCCCCATGTCAGGCTCTGTGGTGACGGCTCAGAACCTTGAGCCTGTTTCAAATTCTGTGTCTCCCTCTCTCTCCACCCCGCCCCTGCCCACTTACTCTGTCTCTCTCTCAAAAATAAACAAACATCTAAAAAATCTTTTTAATTAAAAAAAGGGGCACCTGGGTGGCTCAGTTGGTTAAATGTCCAACTTCAGCTCAGGTCATGATCTTCCAGTTCGTGAGTTCGAGCCCCACATCGGGCTCTGTGCTGACAGCTCAGAGCCTGGAGCCTGCTTGGGAATCTGTGTCTCCCTCTCTCTCTGCCCCTCCCCAAGCAGCAGCACTCCCCAGTGCAAGCAGCACTCTATCTCTCTCTCTCTCTCAAAAATAAATAAACATTTATATTAAGATTTTTTAATAAAAAAATTTTTAAAGTAAATTAAAAAATAAATAAACATGAAAAACCAATTAAGATTTTCAGCTGGCAGTAAAGAACCTGCAATTTGAAAAAGAAAACTTGTCTTGTGTTATGATTCTGGGTTTGCTTTAATGAATTCAAAATAAGTCTGAAATTATTATTTTTTTTTAATTTAGAAACCAACTTTGATCCAGCAGAATGGGGGACTAAGGTAGACGACCGCTTCTATAACAACCACGCATTCAAGGTACGGTCCCATGAAACTCATGGATTTGTTTATTTCTTCTTCCCATCTCCAAAGCAGAGATCCTCAGAATCTCCCCAGAATCATGAACATCAGGAGAGGCATCACAAATATCTTACTCAACCTTTCTAAGTGTGCTGTTCTCTCTGAGGAGAAATGTTGTTCTAAAGATCTATATCGTGATCAGATACTAAGCTGAGATTGAAAGACGAGCAATAGGAAGAATGTACTTGAAAGTTATTTTTCTTCAGATTTCATTGAGTATCACAGTGCTTATAGCAATAGCGGATCCTCAATATTTGTTGAATTAATCAATGGCATTTTATAAAACAAAACACCATTTATCCAAATGTTTCATCATCATTGACATCTTACCAATGACTGATTAGAATTAAAGTTTGTAATGGCGTTTCTTCTATACAGTTAATCTATTCAGAGACTGAGCCTATCTTCTCCTTAGAAGTGTTCCTACAGCCTTTCTTAACCAAGCTTCCTCAAAATAATTAAGCCCTAAGGCAAAGGCACTCATTGCACATAGGGAATAAGTCTCTCCTTTGTATCTAGAATGATTCTAGCTGTGTACTATCCTTGGGGAATTGAGAAAAGAGTTGAACTCAAACACTGTGTTCTGTGGTCCAGAAGGGAGCACTGATTGAGAAGGGCTGTGTGTGATCCAGCATTATTGGCATCAGCTGGGAACCTGGTGGACCTTCTGTCTCAGGCCCTACTCCCGATCTACAAATCAGAAGCTGAATTTTAACAAGCTCCCAAAGTAATTTGTCTGAGAAGCACTCTGCTAGACAACTGAGATAATATATTAGCCACAAAGCACCGTCAGATATTAGAATTAAAAAGAATTTGGGGCCCCTGGGTGGCTCAGTCAGTTAAGTGTCCAACTCTTGATTTCCGCTCAGGCCGTAATCTCACTGTTTGTGAGATCCAGCCCTGTATCAGGCTCTGCATTGACAGCAGGGAGGCTGCTTGAGATTCTCTCTCTCTGTTTCTCTCTGCCCCTCCCACACATGCATGCTCTCCCTCTTTCTCAAAATAAAGAAACGTAAAAAAGACGAATTAAAAGGAATTATCCAAGTTCAAGTTTTGATTGTGTTCCCAATAGATTTGGGGAATTTCCTGGGGAAATACCTGTCACTTATTCCATAAGTTCAAACGTGAAGTTCCATCCATTTGTGCCTGCCAGATGTGGGGGTGTTGGGTTTGTTTTCATTTAAGTAGATTCTCTGTATTCATGTTTTATTTCAATCAAAGGAATAATGCTGAAAAGTTTTAAATCCTTATGTCACATAGCAATTTCAGGGTGTGTTTTTTTCATCTCTTCTGAATTCTAAAGACTTTACATGATTAGCTTATATGTCTTCAAATTTCTGTTTTATAGATGAAAGAAACTCTTTCCACAGGTTGTGAATTAGCAATGCCTCTATTTTGGTGGAAGATTTAAATAACCATGTCAAAATAGAACTGATTTCCCTTTTCTAAAAAATTTATTTAAATGGTTCCCCATAGCAGAACTTAATTCTTTGACGTCGTTTTTAATCTACAGACTTCATTAAAAGTCAACTTGAGGGGCGCCTGGGTGGCTCAGTCAGTTAAGCTTCCAACTCTTGATTTCAGTTCAGGTTATCATCTCACAGCTCATGAGTTCAAACCTCACATCAGGCTCTGTGCTGACAGTGTGGAGCCTGCGACTCGACTTCACATGAGACACAATGGCTTATATTTTGTTCTTATTTTAAAAACTATCAGCAATTATTTTTTATACTTTGCTCAAGATTCATTACAGCATGGGGGCTCCTTGGTGGCTCAGTTAAGCATCTAACTCTTGGTTTCAGCTCAGGTCATGATCCCACAGTTCATGTGTTCTAGCCCAGAATTGAGCTCTGCTCTGACGGTGCAGAGACTGCTTGAGATTCTCTTTCTTTCTCCGCCCCTCCCCCACTCTCTTTCCCTTTTCTCCCACTCTCTTCTCCAAAAAATAAACATTTAAAAAAAAGATTCATTACAGCAGATTACCAACTTTTAGTATAAGACAATGGTTTGTTTTTAATATAAAACCATGTTACATTCCAAAAGCAAAAAACCAAACATTTTCTACCAATTCCTCGGTCCTATTTGTTTATACATATTCTCTTGAGAGTTTTCATTTATTTTTTTCCAACCTACTTAAAAAACAGTACATATTTAATTCCCGCTTCTTCTCAATAACATAAAGCAATTTTTAATTACCTTTAAGCAATTTGATCCAAGACTTTACTGTTTCAGTATATTGCCTCTGGCCCTCTGACCTCTCTTCCAGGAACATGAATCACCTAAGAACTGTGAATCAGAACAAGAAAAGTCTGGTGCAACTGTGAAAGAGGATGAAACACCAGTCACAGCCTTAGTAAGTTATGTTTTCTGTATACTATTAGATTCCTACAAAGAAAGATCTCACTCAACTTAAAATTGTACTCCAGGGGTACCTGGGTGGCTCAGTCGGTTGAGCCTCCAACTCTTGATTTTGGCTCAGGTCATGTTCTCACAGTTTGGTTTGAGCCCCAAGAGGCCCTGGGAGTGGTTGAGGTTCTCTATCTCTTTCTCTTTCTGCCCCTCCCCTGCATGCTTGTGCTCTCTTGCTCTCTCACTCTCTCATTCTCTCTCTCTCTCTCTCTCTCTCAAAATAAACAAATAAACTTTAAAATTGTATGTCAAATATGAATCTATTCAGTTACCCATATTGCTAAAATTACTATTTTGCTTTCTAGATAAGTAGCATCAGCGATAAACTAACTGGTGGATCATTTTTAGCTGTGCCTATTATAAAGGAAAACTCGTTCTTCCCTCTAAAAATAAAATCTTGTTTTCCAAGATTGTCAGTAGGTGGGGAAATATTCCCAAGAAGAACAGACAGAACCCACTGCCCCAGTCTTGATGCTTCAGATTCATTCCTTTGGGAGTCTTGCACTAACTGATGCTCTCACTACCATGCAGTGACAAAGGTTCAGAGAGATAACAAAAGGAAACTCACAGAGAACTACATGCCACCAAACAAAATGGCCTTACACAGTGTGTGTTATTCACCTTCCATGCACTGCTACCCTGAATGACTTGCTGCCTGACAGCCCACGTCTAAGCAATAAAGACCTCAGTGGGGTCCACCTTCAAAGCTACCTATTTTCAGGAGTGTGCTAGAGCCAGCTCTCAAGAGACAGCTATGCACATGTCTACACACCCATGTTCAGCAATGTCTGTTTGGTCGCTTGAACTCAGCCACAGATGGAGTATTAAGATCGTGGCCAATACTGCAAATCAGACTTTTTTTTTCCTGGAGAGTCCATATATAAACATTTACCAGCATATCACTGGCTATATTCTTCATAGTCCAGACTCAAGAGGACCAACCCTAGTGAGAAAGACCTCACGCTCTACCAGTGTGGAAGGCCAAACTTCTGAGTTCCTTTTCATACCTTCCTGTACCAGGTAGTTACCCAGTAGTTGACCCCTAAAGGAGGCATCCCCTTCAAGGAATACCTCCCCTCCTACCCAGTGGGGGGCAGAACTCTTCCCCATAACCTTTATAAATTATTCCAGAATTATATCAGTACAACCCAATCAGCCATTGCCATAAGGTGCAATGGGAAGTCAGGGAAGAAGAAAGGGAGTTTCGTTTCCTTACATTTTTAGTAGTTGCCCTTACACAGCTTTTCATAAGTTTGAGTTGAGATCTCATTGATTTCCAACTTCACTATAATCATTTGCCCATATTGGGGCATCATCTCAGAGAATTTAATACCATTCTGTTTGCATTTAAAAGTTTAAGAGCTAGAATTGCCTCATTGTATTTTTTTAACATTTATTTATTTATTTTGAGAGGGTGAGAGGAGCAGAGAGAGAGGAGAGAGATTCCCAAGCAGGCTCAGTGCTGTTAAGAGTGGAAATCAAGAGTCAGATACTTAACCAACTGAGCCACCCTGGCGCCCCTGTGCCTCATTGATTTTTTAATGGAGTGAGGGGTATAAGCACCCCAAGGGTCCATCAACAGGAGACTGAGTAAATAAATCAAGTTCTGGGGCACCTGGGCGGCTCAGTCGGTTAAGCGTCTGAGTTCAGCTCAGGTCATGATCTCGCGATTCCTGGGTTTGAGCCCTGCATCAGGCTTTGTGCTGACTGCTAGCTCAGAGCCTGGAGCCTGCTTCGGATTCTGTATCTTCCTCTCTCTGACCCTCCCCTGCTCGCGCTGTCTCTCTCTCTCTCTCTCATAAATAAATAAAATAAAGTAAATCAAATTCCATTAGTACAATGTAACACAATGGTGTTATAAAAAAAGAGAGAGAGAGAGACAGACAGACAGACAGAATGGGCAGAATTATATACTGAATAATAACATAGAAAAGAGAACCAAGATAGATAGTTATGCAAAAGTAGTTAGGAACATTGTAATTAGCATGATCTCATTTTTTAAATAAAAAGGCATGTATATACCCATATGAATACTTTGTATACAGAGAGCTTTTGGAAGGATATATATACTCAACCCATAATAATGGTTACATCTTAGGAGTAGGATTTGGAAAGGGGGAGAAAACTTTCACTACCAGTGAGTTAAGTTTTTAAATGTATATGTATCACTGTTATAATTTAAAATGATATATTAAAAACTATGTAGCTATTGAATCAGACCCTTAAGATATATGTTCCACTGTCTACAGTTTAGGTAAATTATACCTAAATTTTTTAAAAAAGATGCTATATACAGAAGTTCAGCCCACCACATTAAAACTGATATTATTGCACATTAAAACTGACATTATTGCTTTAAATGTATGATTTTGATTAGCTAATCATTGAGAAATTAATAAATTAATTTCATGTAATCATGATTATTTTGAAATAGGACACTTACTATTCTTCTTGACATTTTTACCATGCCTCAAGGATTCTTACTTATTTTCCAAAAAATGTTATTGCTCAGGGAGTGGTTAAGTAGGAGCTACTAGAGGTGTGGAGTGGACAAGGATCATTTATTGCAGAGACATATTAAAGAATGACCAGACAAGGGGTGCCTGGGTGGCTCAGTAGGTTAAGTGTCCGACTTTGGCTCAGATCATGATCTCACGGTTTGTGGGTTCGAGCCCCACATTGGGCTCTGTGCTGACAGCTAGCTCAGAGCCTGGAGCCTGCTTTGGATTCTGTATCTCCCTCTCTTTCTGACCCTCCCCTGCTCACGCTGCTCTCTCTCTCTCTCTCTCTCTCTCTCTTTCTCTCTCAGAAATTAAAAAAAAAAATTTAAAAAAAAGAATGACCCAACAAAATGCCTGCTATTTTGACCCCTGCCATTTGGTACATATGCAATGTGACAAGTATATAAAATCCCCCTAGGAAGCAACAGATCTTGATCGTTATGTCCCTCAATGTATGCACTATTTTTATGGCATCAAAATATTGGATATTTAAGAAGTCTCTTACTTTTCCCTCCATTCCATGAAGGAATCTTCTGAAGAAGAAAAAGAAAAAGAGGAGAATGCTGCTGTCAAAATCCAAGCAGCCTTCCGGGGACACTTGGCCAGAGCAGAGGTGAAGAAAATGAAACCAGATGCCCCTCAAGAAGAGGAAACAGAGGGAAACAAGTGAGGAGACTGGTTTTACTCCCCCGCTCCCCAGAAAGAAACGTGAACAAATAATCCAAATCCATCAACCTCTCTGTGATTGTTGTTTTTTTTCTTAGCAAGGGAGATGTGATGTAGTGAAATAACATTTGTTGCTGTTGTGAAAATCTGTCATGAGCATTTGTTTAATAAACATGCCATTGAACACATGCCTCTTCAAGATTCCTGAGATCATGAGTCTTATTTATACTTCTCCCAAGTCCATGTACAAGGATAAGTATCCTTGGATTTAAAGTTACAGAACTGGCATATCCTGAGTTTTCAGAGACCTCAGACGTTATGTGGTCTCACTATCATCTGATGAATAAACCCTCTATCACATCCCTGCAAAATGGTTCTTTGGCTCCTATTTCAGTCCCAGTGATAGAGAATTCCACTGCCTTTCAAGAACAGTCCATTTAGTTGTTTTTTTTTAATAACTCAGATTATGAGCAAGATAAACTGAATAAAAAATCTGCCTCCCTGTAAGTTTCACCCATATGTTCTCATTTGTCATGTGTGCATGGGTGCAGCCATTTAGTGAACAATGTACTGGGCCCAATACACGTTCTGGGATTTAGCAGTGAATATCTGTCCCTGCACCCATGTAGCCAACAGCCCTTTGTTGTCTTGCTCTCCAGAACCACGCAGAGTAAGGCTAATACATATTCGAAAAAAAACAAAGGCCATCATAACATCATAAATACCCTTCCTCAACTAAAACTTCCCAAATTTTCCCCAAAGCAGAAATAGCAATACAGGTGTCATAAACTCAGAGGCCTTATGCCTTTTTTCCCCCAGTGAATCATTCAAGCCCCCTGCCCAGAACCTTTTTAGTTTTACAAAGTTCAGTCTCTCCTTTTTAGACCTCCTCACCCTTGAATATCTAAGAAACTGTGGGGTTCATATCTTAGACCAAAGGATGCAGTTCCCTTCTCAAAACAAAATAGAGGGAAAAAATGGAGTCTTGTTCAACTAATGCTGCTACCTTCTACCACAATGATACAGCATTGTGGTAGTGTCCTGGCTGGTTCAGATTCCGGTATGCACACATTGCATGTCCTAAGCTTTGGTTCTAGGATTACACCTCTCTCAGTTCATAGTCACACAGCCATCGTTCCCCAAAGCTCAATGACATGACTGGATGACTGGCTGTATCTCGATAACCTTCTAAAGCCACATGTTACGCATAACAAGTGTGCTCCTGCAAACACTTAGATCTTTGTCTTAAGCTCAGACATTCTCTTTCTGCAAAGCAGTTTTAGTTCAGGTGCCCTGCTGCCCCCACCCCTGTCTCTGAGACTTTGTCAGGCTCTACAACAGATGTTCACCCAAGTGATGTTCTCCGCTCAGACCAGATGACTTAAGCCAATGATTTCAAGGTTATGGCATCCATTCTCCAATTTCTACTCACCTCCAGACAGCCGTCCCCCTTTCCAAGGTCTTGCTGCCACTAGGGAGCTGCAGGCTAGCTAAACACAAGTCTCTGATATCCACTGGACCTCATCCTCCCATCTTTAATTCCCCCTCCCAGGCTTAGGGAGAAAAAAATAATAACTAACTCTCCTCCAGCATTCCAGCTACTCATTCTCCCATTCCATTCAAAGCACTAGCCTTCAATCCATTTGCTCCTCAAACAAAGCCAGCCTGCTTAAAGGATTATGAGGAGGACCCAGAATTAATGCAAACACTTAGCCTCTCTGTCTAGAGAGAAGATCAGAAGAGAAAAAAGGTCACTCCTAGTGAGTATGTACCAAGAAAAAAAAGAAGTTACCTGTTACCTTTTTCATAATTCTGTTATATGTGTATAAAGTGATCAACACTGTGCTTTCCATATCATACACAAATCTAGTGGTGGTGACATTTTTGGGAAGGAGGAAAAGGAAGAGAAGATAGTAGACAGGAATGGATGTTGTATTATAACCATGCATATGAATAACACTTTACTGTCACTTAACTCACTTGCCTCTTCTCTCCCCACCTGCTCCTTCTCAGTCTCCTTTGCTGGAAACTTCAACTCTCCAACCATGAAACTCTGAACTGCCCACAGGCTCCGTTGCTGGACCTCTTTTCAAGTGATCACACTTTTTCGTTGATCTCATTCAGTATCATGGCTTTAAAAGCTGACTATTCTCAGGTGTACCTGTACACATTGGGCCTTCCTCCGACTCCAAACTTGTATATTCGATGACCAGCCTAACCTCCTTATCTGGATGTCCCTAGGCAACTCAAACTTAACACGTCCAATACCACATCATTGTTCCTGATAACAGCTCCTGGTGTTAGTTCAAGTCTTCAGTTGCCTCAGTTTTTCCCATCTCAGAAAATGACCACTCCATTCTCCTGTTTGCTCAAGCCAAAAGCCTAAAATTCATCCTCAACTCCTCTCTTTCATTCACACTTCATTTATAGTTCACTGGCTAAACCTGTGGGTTCTAATCTATAAAATATACCCAGGATCTGACCACTTCTACTGTGACCACCCTGGCTCTGATTCCCATCCTCTCTCTTGTGAATTATTGCAATGAACTCTTTATTGCTCAGTCATTACCACTCTAATGCTGTATAACCCAGCCCAAAGAGATTTAAAACAATTACTTTTTTCTCATGAGTCTGTGGATAAGTAGTACTTTAGTTGAAGTAGGCTAGACTCCAGGTTTGAGATGAGGTTCAGATCAACTTTAAGCGGAAGGTTTATGGGTTGACTGGGAAGGTTTGCCTCAGGCTGTGAGCCCAAGGGTCAACTATAGTGCCTCCGCTTCATGTGTCCTATTCAGAGCCCAGGCAGAAAATGCTACCCAAGGCATACTCTTGTCATGGGAGTCACAGAGGCACAAGCAGGAAAAGCCACAATGGAAGAATATTTCAAGCTTTCTCTCATATCACTTCCCCTGACATCCCATTGATCAAAGAAAATCACTTGCCCAAACCGAAAGCAAGAGATGAGACAATATACTGCTCACCGTGCAACCATAGCAAAGGATCTCATGTAAACATAATAGTACTACAGGGCAGTGAAGAATTGTGAAGAACCAGTGATTCAGTCTACCACAGTATACTCTCTGGGTTATAATTATTCATATGCTTTTCACATTACAAAATAATTCACTCCTGTCCCCAAGACCTCTAAAAGGTCTATCATATCTTTGAAATCCAGGATCTACATCAGGTCCAAATATGGCTGTTCTTGAACCATATGAATTAAAGGAACAGGTGTCTTCCTCTCATACATCCAACATATAACAAATGATGTACAAGACAACAGAACCACAAAAAACTACGGTCATTAAAAAAAGAAAATAATGAAAGCAAAGAGCAGTCACTGGGCCATAATACTTAGGAAATTCCACTGAGTGAAGATTGTTGTGTTCCTCTATTTGGGAAAAGGGAATAATGTACCATAACCAGGCATAGGTTCTGCTCTCTCAGAATGACTTTCCAGTCTATTCTCCATAACTCTTGGTCCTTCAGTCTAGAAAATTATTCTTTTTCCATCATCTATCTTAGTCACTTGGAAGGGGCATTGGAAAATATGCCTTTCTTGGTGGATACGTGGATTTCCCAAACTGATTCCTGCCTGTAGACAATTGAGAACCCAAATTTCTGTTCACTTCTTGCACAGGCTTAGTCTTGTTTAGTTGTTTTGCCAATAGACTTTCCTTAAAAGCTTTCTGAGTTTGTGTGTGTGTGTGTGTGTGTGTGTGTGTGTGTGTGTGTGTGAGAGAGAGAGAGAGAGAGAGAGAGAGACTCCCATCAACTCCATGAGCCAAAAGATGCATCTCAATTTCTTTCAAGATATGCCTCCCCTCTCTGGATTTATTATATTAAAAAGAGTGAAGAATTGGAACCGATATTGTAATATACTAACGCCTTATAACTGTCACAACTAGTCCCCCTGCTTCTCCTCTTTTCCCTTTGCAGCACAGCCACCAGAATGTCCTATTTTAGTTAAATCATACCTTGTCACTTCTCTGCTTAGATTGTGCAATGGGTTCTCATCTCGCTCAGTGTAAAAGCTACAGTCTCCATCATGGTCTAAAAAGTGCTATGCAGATCTTGCCTCCTGTCACCTCTCTAATTCCTTGCCCTAACCTTTTAAAAAATTTTCCATGTTTCTGAACACCATCTAATTAATGTATCTTGTATACTGCCCACTTCCTCCCACTAAAATGTATGTTCCATAGGGATAGAGATATCCTATTTTGTTTACTGCCTAGTGCCGCTATTACATACAGCAGAAAAGAGTGAATTATATCTAGTGGCTCATACAAAAGTGGGAGGAAATGGGGGGAAGAGACATTTCTCTTCCTCCATCAAATGAACCCTAATTGGGTTATACATCCATCCCTGATTAAATCATTGAGACCAGGGGAAAAGAATATGCTAATTGGCCTGGACCTATCAACATCAGAACACACTGCTGGAGTAGAGGGTCAGTTCTGACCTCCCAAAAACCTGGTTGAAATTCAGGGGTGTTAGAGGTCCCTTTAAGGAAATACAGTAATATTGTCAGGAGGAAGAGATAGTAGATGCTGGGCAGGCAACCAACAAATACTCACCCCAATACTTTAATCACCATATGGCTTCATAGCACACTATGCTATTTATTAAATTATTTGCCAAAACCAAACACTGGGGAAGTATCACAAATGAAAGGAAAAACTTAAAACAACAAATGAGGAGCTTAACAAACATGGGATTGTAGGGATCTAGGTCGCCTGACACATAAATTGCAGTGTTAATGGCCCCCCCTTGGAGCTGTGCAATGCAGACAGGGGAGCCTCCCAAGAGACAGAGCTTTGGAGTCCAGGAGAACATGAAAAATAATGTGAGAGAGAAAGAATCTAAACTGTTTTTAATATATACACAGGGCACCTGGGTTACTGAGTCAGTTAAACTTCCGACTTTGGCTCAGGTCATGATCTCATGGTTCACGAGTTCGAGCCCCACATCAGGCTCTGTGCTGACAGCTCAGAGCCCAGAGCCTGCTTCAGATTCTGTGTCTGCCCCTCCTCCACTCACTCTGGGTGTGTGTCGCTCTCTCAAAAAAAATAAGCATTAACTTTTTTTTTTACTTTATGTGCAAAGTTTTGTTCTGTGGGGGGCTAAGGGTGAGAGTTTGTGACCATGAGTCTTTCATAAAATATTATGAAACTGGACCTATAGAAAAGGAGTTTCTGCCAAGATAATCAATCAGTCCTTTTTAATAAACATAAGTCCAACACAATCTGGAGGGATGGGTTCTCTGATGCACCGTTATGGAGCTCAGTCAGTGTCTGTAAGAAATAAGCCCAAGAATTGAATCTGAATTGCTGCTGGTGGTCTGTCTTTAAACATGACTTCATCCACTGTTGTTGCTGGTCTTAAAGCAAACCCAACAGTGACTTCTCTAATTTCTCAATAAAAGTAACCCAGTAGTTTCCATATACCTCCAGCTCCCTTGAGTTTTCTACTATTTGGAAACATTTCAGCAGGTATCAGATTTTCTCCAAACTGGATTTTGTCCTATGGGATTTTTCCCATGTTCTTGTTTAATGGGAGGGAAGGGAGGTTGTATAAGAGCCAGGTACTAATTTCCTACCAGGAGCTCTCTTGCCCTGGGGGTGTTTTTAAAGAGCAGTTTCCAAATTAAAAACTAGGACTTTGGCTTTTTGTTTTTCGTCCTATTCTTTCCTCTCCCATTTATCTGTAATGAACACGTAATGACCCATTTTGTATCCATTTATGATGGTGATAAATTTACACTCAATCTGAAGGGCTTTTTACAAATATAGCTACAGGGATTGACAACTGCTTAGGACTGTGAGGCTCTCAGAAGAGAGTGGACGTGCAAAATACAACACTTCAGAACATGAAAACACTTCCGTGAAAAAAAACATGCTTGGGAGGACGCAGTCTCTGTTGTGTAGCACCAAAATATAAAAGCCTATTGGGCAGTGATGTTACTACACCTAAAATCTCAAAAGCCACCACACTCCTTACCAAATACCTTGGCAAAGGACTGTCAGCACTCTGAGACCAAGAGATCAACACCACAGGAAGGAATATACTTTCCCAAGGGGGTCATATAGAATGGAGAAGATGTGAGTGTCTGCTATCATTCTATCCCTGAGGACGCCTGTCTCAGGGGGCTCTGAGCATTTTAAACTAAAACTCTGGCATTCTATTCCATTGAAATCAAATTACTAAGAAGTAGGGCTCAGTCTGATAAACGAGACATTAAGCCGATTTTGGAAACTGTCAGCGGGAATTATTTTTGAAATCCTTGAGACAATAGAAAGGAAGACTTGAGCAATTAGAAAGAAACCTGATCCCTGCGGTGCTAACCCAACAATGAGTTTAGAGTCATCTACTTCTATACTTTTTTTAAGTTTATTCATTTATTTTGAGAGAGACAGAGACAGTGCAAGTGGGGAAGGACCAGAGAGAGAGAGGGAGAGAGAGACTCCCAACCAGGCTCCGCGATGCCAGTGCAGAGCCTGTCACGGGGCTTGAACCCACGAAACTGCAAGATCACGACCTGAGGCAAAACCAAGAGTCGGATGTTAACCAACTGAGCCATCCAGGTGGCCCTAGAGTCACCTGCTTTTAGATCATGCAGGTAACATAGTGAAAGTTGTGGTGTGCTGCTCAGACCTGCCCCCATCCCCACCTTAATTTTTCAGGACCAAAGTCTACTTCCTTTCTAGAAATTGCCTTCAGCATTAGAGAGATGCTTCACCTCAGGTTGCACCCTCCTTGAGACAGCTTGCATCTAATGACTACAGTGATACAAGGACATGGCCCCTTGCCTTTAATTGAGACCACTCCGCAGGGCCACCCCAGCTCTGAACCATAGGACTGGCCAAGCTTCTGTTGCAACTTTATCACAACTCCACTTCTTCCTCTATCCAGTCCTGGTCCCCTATCATCTTTACAGATGTTGTTCAATAAACCACCTCTACTCAAACCCTCAAAACCATCAGTCTCAAAAAACATTTCCAAGAAACCTGACCCACGATAATTAAGTTGAGAGTCTCTGACATACCTGCACATATATGAACTCTTCACTTCCTCTGATGTCATAAAAATTCAGGGATGGGCACACCTGCTGATCAGGAGCTAATCTGTAACAAAAAAGTTATACATTTCTATTTCTTCTCTAAATGAATTATAACTGCCAAAATTCAAAATAATAATACTATGTACTCAACTGCGTTTCCTCCAAAATTCGTGTGTTGAGGCCCTAACCCTCAATGTGATAGTATTTGGAGATGGGGCCTTTGCGAGATATTTCAGTTTAGATGAAGTCCTCATGATGAAATTAGTGCCCTAATAAGAAAAGACATCAGAAATCTTTCTCTCTTTCTATCTCTTTCCCTCTCTCTATCTCTCTTCTTTCCATTATAATGGAGGAGCTAATGGTGAGGGCTTAGGATTCACTAATGATCAGGTACCATATTGGGAGAATAATGACACTGGCCACTTAACTGCCACATTGGGCATCATATCAGATTCTTCTGGGGGTGGCCATATCTTGACTATCAAATATCACTTCCACTTTACCCCTTCCCATTAGCACCTAGTTTTTCTCTTTGATTTCTACACTTCACCAACACAGACCAAGACTTTGCACAAGCTCTACAGATAAGCCCAGATTGGCTGAAGCCAAGTAGCACCTTCTGCCATTGTTTCAGGACCAGACATGGGATTTGGGCCTGTCTAATTAGGTGAGAATTTCTCAGCAAGGGCTGATTTCACACACCCCCACCCCCCACCCAGGAGATGTTTGGCAATGTCTGGAGCCATCTTTGGTTTCCCCAAGTCAAGGTGGAGAGGAACAGTATTCGTATCTAATGGGTGGAACCCAGAGATGCTTCTTCACACCCCACAATGCTCAGGACAGACACCCCCACCCCAACAAAGAATTATCTAGCCCAAATGTCACTGAATTAGGCATAAAAATGTAATGTGGTCGCAAAGGAGCTTTAGAATAAAGCTGACCTAGTAGGAAGCGAGTCAAAAGATAGAAATGCACTATATCTGGTCAATGACCTACTGAATGACCTGCTGAGGTCTAAGGACTTTACACTTGTAGGAGCCCATTTGTTTTTAATTGTTTTCAGCTATAACTGATACTCCTCAAAACTCCTCTCTCCTGCATAAAAGAATAGGCAGGAGTAAAGCAGACACAAAGAAAAAGGAAAAAAAGAGGAAAGAGCACAAGATAGTGACTGAGGGGATCAGCGGCTGGAGCCAGTTATGCAGAGAAAGGCAACATGCTGGTGTCCACCAGTTAGGGCTTTCTGACCTAGCAGTTGGGAGTCACTGGAGTTAACATTGTAGAGGATAATCCTTTCCTCAAGGGAACATAGAGATTTATCAGAAAGATAAGACATACAAAGAATATAGGAAAGATAGAAAAATGATTTTTAAAATACAACACAAAAAGCACAAACCATAAAAGAAACATCTGATAAATATGATCACATTAAAATTTAAACTTTTATATTTCAAAAAACACCATAAGCAAAGTGAAAAACACAGCACAGAATGAGAGGAGATATTTGCAATTCAAAATGCATAAAATTAACAAAGGGTTAGTATCCAGAATATAACTTCTACTCAGTATAAAAACTTAGCATGGGAATGATACACTAAATTCATGATAGTGATTATTGTGGAGAATGGAAAAGAATGGGTTTGATGAAGGGGACCAAAAGGATCTCAGGCATGTACATGTTTTGTGTCTTTAAAACAAAACCTTAAGTAAGACAATGAATGAATACAAATAAGACAATTTAATAAGTCTGGCTGCTAGGAACATGAATGCTTTCTATATTAGCCTCTATTCTTACCCTTACATTTCAAATACATTTTACAAAAAATAAATTATGAATTCCTGAAAATCATTAAGAAGAAAAATTAGGGAAGTGGGCATGTATATGAGCAGAAGAGGAAACCTTGATCCAGTAAACATATGGAAAAAAGATGTTCATTCTCCCCAGTAAGGGAAATGTAGATTAAGCAATGGTGAGATACAATTTCTCATTCATTGATTGGCAAAACTTAAAAGTAGATGATGTAGAACAACTGGAATTCATACCATTCTTGGGGATGCATGTACACTGGCACATTAACAAGTAAGCTTGTTGACAATAAGCATACTTTTTAGCCTTTAAGGAGGTGAATATATAATACTCCCTTCTTCACCCAAATTCTGAACCAAATGAGGGAAATGAAGGAGAAAAACTGGGATCAAAAGATAAGATCTAGAAACAGAAAATTCAGATGGAACCATGATCAGTAATTAACATAGCTCAAAAATAGTAAGACTATCTCTCACATATGGATACAGTTGCTATTTGGACTTTGTGTCTCCTCACTTTGGGAAGAGAGTTAGAATGATTTCATAAAGGGGTGCCTGGGTGGCTCTGTCAGTTGAGCATCTGACTTAAGCTCAGATCATGATCT
The DNA here is from genome assembly GCA_017311185.1 of Proteles cristata cristata. NCBI lineage: Eukaryota > Metazoa > Chordata > Mammalia > Carnivora > Hyaenidae > Proteles > Proteles cristata. Next base: position 314,892 of record JAESUZ010004312.1, read on the forward strand.
CACGGTTTGTGAGTTCGAGCCCCGCGTTGGGCTCACTGCTGTCAGAGTACAGCCCACTTCAGATCCTCTGGCCCCCTCTCTCTCTGACCCTCTACTGCTCATGTTCTCTCTCTCTCTTCCAAAAATAAATAAACGTTAAAAAAAAAAAAGAATGATTTCTCAAGAAGGTAGAAACGTAGAGTTGATTTATTGTTGTATGGACATTCAAATATGTTTAGTAGGGTTCATAGTAATTCTAGTTGCTGAAAAGGTAAACTACACCAGTTACCAACCTATTGTCCCTCAGCTTTAATTCCACCTTCTAGTTTGCTTTGTGTTGCTGGAACTGGGCTCTGCACACCACATGTTCCCCTTTGCCAACTGAATCTCTCTCTATTTGTTTTTTAATGTTTATTTATTTTCAAGAGAGAAAGACAGACTATGTGAAGGAGGGGCAGAGAGGGAGGGAGGACAGAGGATCCAAAGCGAGCTCCGTGCTGACAGCAGACAGCCTAATGTGGGGCTTGAACTCAGGAACCACAAGATCATAACCTGAGCCAAAGTTGGATGCTCAACCAACTGAGCCACCCAGGTGCCCCAGCCAGATCTCTTTTAAGCTCTGACAATAAGGCTGGGGTGCCTGGGTGGCTTAGTCAGTTAAGTGTCTGACTTTCGCTTAGGTCATGATCTCACGGTTCGTGGGTTTGAGTCCCGCGTCGGGCTCTGTGCTGACCGCCAGCTCAGAGCCTGGAGCCTGTTTCAGAGTCTGTCACTCCCTCTCTCTCTGACCCACCCTTGCTCATGCTGTCTCTCTCTCTCTCTCCTAGAAATAAATAAAACATTAAAAAAAATTAAGCTCTGACAATAAGGGCCATGAAGGAGAGACTTCAAGGCTGGAGGAGGAAGACGGCCTATGCTCCCTTGTTTCATTTCTTGTTGGTTTCCTATGGCTGTTAATGTCACTCAACATTGCTTCTGCCTCACCCCAGAGCAGCAGTTCAGAAGCAAATGAAGTACTTTCCGGTACACATAGTTCGCCTCACCACGTCCCCTCAGAGACATCAGCTCCAGTCAAGCAGTGTTCTTCCTCAGATGCCATTGTTTCAGCTCTGCAAGTCCTTTTCACTAAGTTTCTAACTTTTAGTAATTCCAACTTCCTCTCTTTGTTCTCCAGGCCTGACAGCGGTAACTGCTTCCCGCAATTTCCATCTCCGTAATAGCTGAGTTTTCTATTTTAGCTTTTTTAGCCACCATGTAACAATTCCCTATACTTGATTAACAATTCTTTATGTTAAACTCTATTAAAATAAGTATAGTGCTTTTTACCCTTTGATTAGGTCGTGATGAATTCAGATGGGAATGAAAATATCAGATTTTTCTTTTCTTTTCTTTTTTACTTAGAATAGTGGATGGAGACTTCTGGATTAAGAAGGAAGACTAAACACACACATCCAGTTCCATATCATCCAGAAACTCCATTAAAGCAACAGCAAATCGGGGCACCTGGGTGGCTCAGTCAGTTAAGCTTCCAACTTCGGCTCAGGTCATGATCTCACAGCTCATGGGTTTGAGCCCTGCATCAGGCTCTGTGCTGACAGCTCAGAGCCTGGAGCCTGCTTCAGATTCTGTGTCTCCCTCTCTGCCCCTTCCTTGCTCACGCTCTGTCTCTCCCTCTCTCCTTCAAAAATAAATAAACATTGAAAAAATTACCAAAAAAAGCAACAGCAAATGAATTTTTTAATTAAAACATAATTAGTGCAATAGGAAATGAGACAAAATCAACACATTTTGGAAACCAGAAACCAGATTCAGCAGAACCCAAAGAGCCTAATCCCAAATCCAAAGTGAGGAAGGCTGAGAATCAAGACAATTTGCACAACAAAAGTCATAAGAGGCACAGAAATAGACAGTGTCAGTTAGCACAGGAACTAGAGGAAAAAGGGAAAAGGCTAAATAAAACTGACTAAAAGCTATCTGAGCAGCATTAAATCCTTAGGTTCACTTCACCACTCCATGCCACTAGGAACCCGTCCTACCCGCATCCTAGCTGAAATCTGATGGTTTACAGTCCAGAGAGAACGAAAGAGCATCCAGACTGGGAACTACCAGGCCTACTCGAGGACAGAAACACCACGCCCAAAGAAGGCTATGAAGTGACCATGTGCATATTGAGTCATGAATCCAAAGACCTCCAGCCTTCTTTCCCCATCATCCCCCAGAGCACAGGTAGAAAGAACCACAGGAGATTGGAAGGCCCTTCTCTGAAGAATCTGACTTAAATAACTGGCATTAGGTGTTCTCAACAAATAGCCCATCAAATCATTTTGACATTCAAAGCCAACAAGACGACCCACATGATAGACAACATTATCCAATCAGCTTTCTGGTTCCTCATTCTTGAAGAAAATCATTCTTGATCAGCCTAGGATTATGAGACATAGACTATGGGCAAAGCCTTTAATACAGAAGCAGATTTTTTTTATTTTTTATTTTTTAATGTTTTTTTTATTTATTTCTAGGAGAGAGAGAGAGACAACGTGAGCAGGGGAGGGTCAGAGAGAGAGGGAGTCACAGACTCTGAAACAGGCTCCAGGCTCTGAGCCGGCAGTCAGCACAGAGCCCGACGCGGGGCTCGAACCCATGAACCACGAGATCATGACCTAAGCGAAAGTTGGACTCTCAACCGACTAAGCCACCCAGACGCCCCTAGAAGCAGATTTTTTAAATCAAATTAAATTAATTTGATTAATTGTGAGACAACTATGCAGGGAGAAGAATTCTCAAAAAATACATCATTGATATTCTCAGGGAGGATGATTTTACATTCCATTTTTAAAAAGAAGAAACATTCATAAAATGTTAAAAGGAACTTTTAGAATTATTAAACTTGACAGTAGAACTTCAGAACTCAATGGAGTTTGGCAGTTCCTCAAAAAGTTTAGAAATGCCATATGATCCAACAATTCCACCTCTTGTATACACCCAAAAGAATTGAAAACATATGTCAACATCAAAACTTGTATGTTAATGTCCATAGTAACATTATTCATAGTACATCAAAAATGGAAACAACACAAATATCCATCAACAGATTAATGGGTGAACAAGATATTGTGTTTCCACACAACAGAGTATTATTTTGTTGTAAAAAAAGGAATGAAGTATTGTTACATGTTATACACAGACGAACCTTAAAAAGACTATACTAAGTGAAAGAAGCCAGACACAAAAGGCCACACGTTGCATGATTCCATTTATATGAAATGTCCAGAGTATGTAAATCCATAAACACAAAAAATAGATTAATGATTTCCAGGGGATGAGAGTAGGAGAGAATTGGGATTCACTGCTAATGGTATAGAGATGTTAGAAATGTCCTTCATGCTCTGTGCTGACAGCTCAGAGCCTGGAGCCTGCCTAGGATTCTGTGTCTCCCTCTCTCTTTCTCCCTCCTCCACCCCGGCTCATGGTCTGTCTCTTTTTGTCTCAAAAATAAATACAAACATTAAAAAAAATTAGAAATGTCCTGATCTTCTTGGGATGTTAGAAACATCCTAGAATTTGATAGTGGTAATAGTCACCCAATATAGTGAATAAACCAAAAAAAATCACTGAAGCACACACCTTAAAGTAGTTAATTGTATTTTCTGTGAGGTATATATCAATTTTAAACACTATTAAAATAAAATTTGATAGAAGGATTGAAGGGCAAGTTTGGGGAAATCTCCCAGAAAGAAGGGCAAAAAGACAAAGATGGGAAATAGGAGAAAATTAGAAATTTAGGGGAAAAGAGAGCAGGAAAACAGAATAAGGTAAATTATCGATGAAATCATTCTAGAAACATTCCCAGAACTGGAGGACACAGTTTCCAGATTAAAAAGATCTTATGAGTATCTAGAACAAAAGATAAAAGTAAATCCACTGCAAAGCACATGGAGAAAATCTGTATATATTTAAGAAAAGTAAGAAGACTCTACTAATTTTGAGAGAGAAAAAAGAGAGGTTTCTCAAGAACTATACTGCACCAGACATCTCTTTGAATTTCTGAAAGAAATTCTTCTGTATCCCACCAAACTATCCTACAAGTATAAGGATGAAGCAAAGACATTTTCAGATATTCAAAGCATGTTGGGTATTTTCCATTTTCCCTTCCAGCGTTTCATCCTGCTGTGTGAACTTGGAGAATTTTTTTTTAAGTGAACTGCATCACTAGTTTCCCCTACCTTCTGAGTTTGATAGTAAGAGACACTAGCAGGAAGTCAGAGGTTAGGAGGAGAGCAAAGGGGTGATATTTATTCCCTTTGCCTCCCTTTCTGGTTTTTATGAAGTATCTACATCCCTCTACCAAAGGCCATAGCTCCTGTCAAACATCTTGTCCTGTGGCTACTCTCTCCAGGTTCTAGTAACTTCTTCCTCCCCTTCATCCTTTAAGCTTACTATCAACAGCTCTGAGGTTCTGCCTTACCTCATTGGTCTTTATTCTAGTGTACCAGCTAGCCATTGCTATATTATTCTACATATCCACCTCTCCAAAGTCCAATGTCGTAAAACAACCATTTGTTCTCATAAATCTGCAGGTCAGCTAGAACTTGGCTGATTTAGGCTGGGCTCCGTTGGGCATCTTTCCTTCATGCTCTGCTAGCTAGAGCAACTGTGCCGCTTCTTACCGTAAGTCTATGGGATAGTTGGACCAACTCTGCTCCACACATCTCTCATCCTCCTTAGACTAGGATGGATGCTTCTGTCATGGTGATGGCAGAGGCTCATAAGAACATACAAGGACATGTGATTCCTCTGAAGGCCTAAGCTTGGAACTGACATTCTCTCACTTCCACCCACACGTCATTGGCCTAAAAGTCATATGACTAAGTCCAAAGATATGAGGCAAGGAAGTACACTCCACCCATAAAGAGGACATGAAAGAGTATGGATAAAGATAGGGATGAAGATCAGGGAAATACAAATCAAAACCACACTGAGATACCACCTCACGCCAGTCAGAGTGGCTAAAATGAGCCATCAGAGAACTCTAGATGCTGGCGAGGATGTGGAGAAACGGGCACCCTCCTACACTGTTGGTGGGAATGTAAACTGGTACAGCCCCTCTGGAAAACAGTGTGGAGGTTCCTAAGGAAACTAACAATAGAACTCCCCTATGACCCAGCAATAGCACTGCTAGGAATTTACCCAAGGGATACAGAAATGTTGATGCATAGGAGCACATGTACCCCAATGTTCATAGCAGCACTCTCCACAATAGCTAAAACCTGGAAAGAGCCTAAGTGTCCATCCACAGATGAATGGATCAAGAAGATGTGGTTTATCTATACCATGGAATACTACATGGCAATGAGAAACAATGAAATCTGGCCATGTGTAGCAACATGGATGGACCTTGAGGGTGTTATGCTGAGCGAAATAAGTCAGGCAGAGAAGGACAAATATCATATGTGCACGTATAGGAGGATTAGGAGGAGCTTAACAGAGGACCAAGGGGGAGAAGAAGGGCGGAAATGGTGGGGAAAGGGGGAAGCAAACCATGAGAGACTCTTGAATGCTGACAAAAACTGAGGACTGGTGGATGTGGGGGAGGAGGGGGCATGGAGGAGGACACTTGTGGGGATGAGCACTGGGTGTTATGTGGAAACTAATTTGACAATAAACTATTTGTAAAAAAAAAAAAAAAAAAAGATAGGGATGAAGAATTGAGCTTTACTCAGTCTAGCATCCCTGCACTAAACTTCATAAATAGTTGCCTTATTAAATCCACCTCAATGACATTATTTGATATGCCTCATGTTGCCTTCTTGGCTCTAGACTGAGGTAAGAATAAGATACCAGGAAGCGCCCAAGAAACCGTCCCCTGAACAGGATTCTCATATTCTATTGCCCTCATATTTGGAAAAGCACAGAACTAACCTCCTTACCAGGAGAAAGTGGAACACTGGTAATTCACGGCATTCAGTGGCACCGCAGTGACTCAGCTTCTCATACATGGTGGCAAGGAGTGACGTGCAGGTGGAGGACAATTGAAATAAAGTTACTGTGGCACTTAGTCTCCATGGTGACAGTCGTGATTATAAAGACTGTGGAGTCGGCTGGCTGCTTCTGATGGCTCCCCAGAGAGTAAACAGTGAAAAGGACATGTTGAAAGCTTCTAATACCCAACTCAGAACCAGGTGGAAGATCGGACAGTCTCTACAATAGCTCTAAGGGACACCATGTCCTGTAGTCTCTGAATTAATATGGATGAAGATCATGAAGTCTAGAAAATGATTTTAATGATTATAGAGTTGCAAATCCAATTAAATACTCAAATTCTTCAGTTTCAGTCTCTTACAGCAAGCCGAGAGTGCTGATGGGAAAGACGTGGAGCCCCAAGATATAGATAGGATGGACACGTTTATGCAGACAGGATGGGACTGAGAACTTGAATGCTCAAATCCTTCTAAACCTCCCTTGAATATCCTGCAACCCTTTTGCCACTGAATAAAAACTTTTCAATGACTGCACCAAGGAAATTCAATTTCCCTCAGGACTCATCTCCACTCCATTGCTTCCAGATCCTCAAGGAAAGGTAAATGGCAGCATAGTTCAGACCATAAAGTACCAGCCCTGGGCCTGGAGGAGAGAGACTAGATGCCAAAAGAGTTATAGGATTTCATGAACTTTATCAACAGGAGTCTGAGGAGCATATCGAAGTGGATTCTAACTTTGTTAGACGAAGAAAAACATGCCTTAAGACTTGATTAGCTAAATTTTTTGAAATGGATGCACAACCGGGAATTGGAATTTAATGATAATTGTTTGGGAAGTGGCATTACTAGACAAGAAAGTTGGCCAATCTCATCAATAAGCTGCGGCCAGTAAGATCAAAATGTCAGAACTTCTCTGGCATATTATAGATGGAAGAAGAAATCTAAATGCTACAGAATATGAGAATGTTAAAGCAGATCTGGTATATGCAACCTGCTCAAATGCCCCTATCCCTATTCCTTCAGGAAGCCTCGGATGATAGATACTCTATTCTTCAGGATATTAAGAAATTAATTGAATTAAATTAATCCTAAAGCCTGAAATGCTACCTTGGATCACTAGAGTGTGTTTATAAAAGTCAGGTAAAAAAAAATGGAGTTTTCATCCAAGTCTAGTGGGACCATGAATCTACTTCATGGTTCTCGGTTAGAAGGTACATTTTGAATAGATATACTCAGTAACTGGAAGAATCTTCATTTTGGTTCCCTGAGTCCCAAAATGAGGTCTATTATGGCCAGAAGGGACAACCACATAGAAGGCCCTAGAACTCCCCTACCCCAACCCATTTCCCCCTGCCAAACTAGTAATCCAAAAGCATATCCAGGGGTGCCCGGGTAGCTCAGTTGGTTAAGCAGTTGACTTCGGCTCAGGTCATGATCTTGCGGTCTGTGGGTTGAAGCCCCACATCAGGCTCTGTGCTGGAAGCTCAGAACCTGGAGCCTGCTTCTGATTCTGGGTCTCCCTCTCTCTCTGCTCCTCCCCTGCTAGCTCTCTGTCTCTCTCTGTCTCAAAAATAATAAAGATTAAAATTTAAAAAAATAAAGCAACTCCAGCATCCTGAAAGAATTATGGAGTTAGTTCCACCATTAAAACTTGAAAGAAGCAGAGGTGTGATTCCAATCACATCTCCATTTAACTTCCTTCCTAGCTCTTGCAAAAGCCAGATGGTCCTGGGGGAATAGCTATAAACTATCATACACTTAATCAGTGGTGCCATTTACAGCCAATTCTGCTTGTGGTTACTTTGTTGGAGCAAAACAACAGAGCCCCTAGTATGCAGATATTAAATTAACAAATCCCCGCTTACTCTCCATCTATATCACCAAAAATAATCAGAAGGAATTTGACTTCATGGGGACAGGAACAACAGTATACCTTCACTGTTAATAATCCTGCTTTTTGTCATAGTATAGTCTGGAGAACCTTTGATTGTCTTGATATCTTCTAGAACATCATACTGGTTCATTCCACTCTTAACTTGATAGAAAGCTCAAGGGCTTACCACATCAGTGAAGTGCCTAAGGATCTAGTGATCTAGCTCATGTCAAGATATACCTCTAAAGGAAAAGACAACTGGTTGCATCTATCCATAAAAAAAGAGGCAAATATTTGGCAGGACTCTTTGGATTTTATAGGCAACATATACTACATATGAGTGTGTTGCTCCTACTCATTTATCAAGAAATTCATAATAAGGCTGTCAGTTTCGAGCTAGGACTAACAAGAAAAGACTTCGCAATAGGCTGGTGACCAAGCTCTACCTCCGCTTTTAATTGTATAGGGCGGTGCTGTCTAAAGGTAAGTGAATGGAGCACGTGGTGCATTTTCTCCAAGAGGATCATTCTGCACATTTAGGGCCAAGGAAAGTGGCTTTGGGGAAGAAGAGCTAGCTATAAGATCATAGGCTGGAAAGGAAGCGGGAGTCCATCCCGGTCGGGGAAAACAGCTAAAAGGCTTGTGTATTTCCATTTAGCTTTGTCAAAACCCTGGTCTCAGGAAGAAGTGTCATTCCTAAACTGGAGAGGTCACCTGAAGCTCAGCATTTCCTGTCCTCTGGTGACACAACCAGGGTTGGGGAGCATGGGCTTGCTTCCCCCCAAATTCCTCTAAACCCCAATGTAAAGTATATCTTTGCCACCAACGCTGTCTCTGATGATAATGATGATGCCTGGAGGCGAACCAAAATGGGGAAAATGCATGCGATACACCTGGGTCAATCTTCACAGTGTAGGGGCTACGGCCACTCTTACCTAATATATTCAAGGATGATTTTTAAAAACTGTCTTCCATTCTGTAACCACCACAGTCCCTTGAAGGACAAACTCCTTCCTGGGAGCAGACTGGCTGTCTTAGAGGTGGTTTCTCTCTGGAACTTTTCCTTAAGGGTTCCCAAATCTACACTGAGGTCAGAGGAAGGGGAATGGTGGGAAAGGGTGTCCTATCTGGTTCTGCCTTCCCTCTGGCTTTGGCGAGGTTGGAAATAAGTGGCACTAGGCACCCAACCGCTCCCTGACAGCAAGGACTCCAGGGAACTCAAGGGAGCGGTCAGAGAACCATGGGTGCCATGGATGAGACCAGCAGAGAGGACTCTTGAGACCCAAGCTCAAGTCCATCCCCAGCACCGCGAATGCCCTTGCCCCCATCTCTGTGAGGGAAAGAGACGGTGTCAGAAGCAGGCGTCTGCCACTCAGAGTCCTCTGACGGCTGAGGAGGCGGGCAAGGGCGTAGTAAATATTTGGCAAAGTTAGCCGCTTCCCCAATGGGAATGGAGTAGCGAATGATCCAGAGAGCAACATGGAGGCCCGGGCAGACTGAGAGATATTCTGGCTCCTACTCCTGGAAGAAAAGGAGGAGGCTTTCAAATACCTGCCTGCTGCTAGCGCACCCCTTCCCTGACAGGTTTTGCAGCACTTTGCAGAGCGGGGGAGGGGCGGAGGAGAGATGCGCCAGGCTTGGGGACAGCCGGGGGCGGCGGCCGCCAGGCTACAGGCTGCGCGGGGAGCCGCTCCGGGGCCGAGCCGATGCCAGGGGAGTTCTAGGCGGCGTCATGATTTGCTGCTCCTCAACCACACACTTAGCGGTGGTGTTTTTATTGCAGCGGTTTAGCGCTCGGCAGCGTCTTGCCTCCTCCGCGGTGCGCGCGGGTCCCCGGGCTCTCCGGACGCCCTTCCGCAGACGCCGCGACCCCAGCCCCCCCACCCCCACCCCACCCCCGGCGGGGCTCCTGCTTCCTCCTCCGCCCGGGTCCCCGTCCCCCGTCCCGTCCCCGGCAACGTGCAGCCCCCGAGAGAGCAGGCGTCAGGCTAAGGTACTAACTGTATTAATGAAAATGGCAAATAACGTATCGTTTCCATCTGGCAGCACAAAAGGAGAAGCTGTTGGGAATGCAGTATTTTTGTCAGGCTTAGCGATGAAATTAATATCCCCCAATTACTAGAACCTCACAAATGAGATGAGTACAAATTGCCCTTCCTCGTTGCAAGACGAAGAACCTGTCGCATAAAACCCTGTTTATTCCTTTTTATGTTGCAGGCATCTCTGCCATGGAGACAGGCATCTTCCATGTCTGAGGATTCAGGGTAGGGAAGCTTGAGATGTTCTGATTGTCGGTGACGCACACCCTGACATTACAGGCTGGGGTTGGGGGGGCGGGGGGGGGCGGGGAATGTCCATCTGGAGCCTGAGCTCTGAGGACTCCAGAGGGCGCTGGACAAGTCCCCAGACCGGCACGATGACATGGCCTAGGCCCCACGCATCCCGGGCCCACCCGGTCACTTTGGCCATACCACCTTCGCAGCCTTACAGGTCTACCGCAACAAACGGTTGTAGCCCACTTACGGCCAGATATTTCTGCAATTTCCGACATTATTTTTCTTCATGAAATTTGTATATAGCAAAAGCCGGGTTTGCTTTAGGCAGAGCATATGCTTCATATTTATTGGAATAAGTTTTCTAGTTCCTTAGCATTCTGTTCACTGATATTCCGTATGCTAAAAATATCTTCGCTTTTTCCCCTGATACTCAGTAGTAGGCAGCCACAGTTTTCCTCTATAGTTTTTCTGGGTAGAAACCAGAACCGGCTCTCCACAGCCCGGGGGAGTATTCTATACCTTAGGCGAGGATGACCTGATTTCCCACCCATAAAGAGAAATACGATTTTCTTACTCTCCCCCAGTTTCCCGGATAACGCTATCAGGAGGCCTGCTTCTAGGGAGCGAAGACCCTTACTTTTAGAAAGGAAAAGGCTAATGCCCCTCACTCAGGGGTTCTGAATTCCAATTCCTCTCACAGGTTATAGTGTGTTCTGTGTAGGAAGCATAAAGAAGACCATCTGAACACTTCAATGAGTTAGGGACTCAAGGAGTATGCAAATAAGCTCAGCAGGTGCACTGCTCCCAGGGGGATTGGGCGGTAATCCCCTGGGACCGGGACTGTCACAGGCTGAGCCCACAGCTATAACAGCCTCTGTGATTTCCCAGAGGTCCAAAGGGGAGGCCATCTTCCCTGCTGAGTCCCCAAGAGACACAGGGAACTACTATTTCAGCAATGGGAAATTGATTTTTATGACAACTCCGGCAATAAGTGTGTAAGCCAGGACTATTCACACTTGAGAAACAGTTTTTGGAGTTAAAATGGTAAAATCAATATCCAAACTCATATGTGTGTGTGTATACATAATATACACATAAATACTGTGTGTGTGTGTGTATGTGTGTGTGTATATGTGTGTGTGTACGTGTGTGTGTGAGAGAGAGAGAGAGAGAGAGAGAAACAGAGAGAGAGGAGACAGAGAAAGACTTCCAGAGAGGGAAACAGAGACAGAGAGAATGAGGTGGTTGTGTTGGGCTGGTTGCGTGGCGGGGGTGGGGTGGAGGTGGGGAGAAGAACAAACTACTCACTGGAGCAGATCTCGGTTGGATATGCCCCTCATTTACTGGGAGAATGGATAGAGGATGGAGTTGCCAAGCCCAAGGCTACTTGTTCACTTACTGGCCCAGCAGCCCCTCAGAGATCTCCTGGGAAGACCATCCCCCACAAAATCCATTTATGTGAATGACTGCAGCTTGTGGCCTTATCAGAACCAGGAACCTTCCAGAGCTGTCCGGAGCTACATGTCATGGCATCATAGACCCACAGACAAATCAGGTGCCCAACCTGGACCCTGACCTATCTTCTCTGGGCCTGGCCTCAAGGAGATTTGGTCTGTAAGCAGACCAAACTTAAAAACTCCTTATGTTTCAAATAACCTTTTGTAGGCTGATTACCTTTCATTTAAAATGCCTTTCCTGACATAAGCAACACATTTGTGCGTTCACTCAACCCTTGTTTAATGAGTGGCTACCATTCCAGGTACTGGGGACACAATGGTGAAAAAGACACGGAAGCCTCCATCCCAGATCAATCCATAAAAACCTATTTAATCAATCATAAAGGCAAACTAGTTTGTGTGTGTGGGAGAATTACATTCTGAGCTCCATCTTGGGCTACCTGGAAAATAGCATCCCTTGCCTTGGCAATAGCAGTTGAAATTCCCACCTGGTCCCCGAGCAACAGCATCCATAAGTAAGAAGTGCAGAAGCCAATATCTGTTGCGTGCCTACTGTATGTCTGGCTGTGCTAGCACTTCACATACAGCTATGGGATGTGGCTTCATGAGGGAGACACAATTGCTCTCATTTTACCGATAAAGAATCCAATTCTCAGAAGCTACCTTTAGTTGCTTAAGGTCATAGAGTGAGTGACTAAGGTAGAATTTGAGCCCAGGCTGCTGGCACCATGTTGCTTCTTCGGTTCATCAACTGACTGCCTCAAATTGGGCTTTGGGCTCGAGAGGTGGGGCAGCTTGGGAAGGGGAGGACAGAAGGCACTTTTCCAGGGCTTTGACCATGGTGGAGGGGGAGTGGGGGCGGGGACCACAGGGCCATGGGGAAGTGAAGCGTGCCGAGGCATAGAGGTATATGGCAGTGGTTCTGAAATCAGGCTCTGAGTACACCAGCCTCTTGCCCTGATGTGGCTTGTGTCTGTTATGCACCCTGCTACCTGCCCTGCAGACCTCATGATTGACCATGTAGTTAAGTTACCAAGACTCCATTGGAACTAAGAACGTTTTTCTTCCACTGTGTTTTCTTGAGGGAGATGCTGCCGGAGACTGGCAGGAGGAAGCCAGAGTGTGAGTAATGAGGAGCTGCTTATGTAATAGGAAACCACACAGTCTAGGCCACATGGACCACTCCGGGAATCAGGGAGCCAGGATTCCAGAGTTCTGTTCCAAGGTCTACCGCACTTGGATCTGTCCCCTTGAGCAAATCGCCCACACCTTCTCTCATTTCTCCCCCCTCCACCATGTAACCTTGACAGGGGGATGCTTTTCCTCCCATTTCCCACCAAGAGCCCCTCAGGGGAATGCCCATAGCACTGGGAGCTGTGCAGCACTCTGAGTAACATCCTCTGGTTTCTAAACCCCAGTAAGTGCCTCTCACCTGTGGGTGCTCACTTTCCCATGGTATTCCACAGGGCTTGTGGCCCCCCCATTGGTCTCTCAAATGCCTTTAGACTTCTTTGATGCACCAAGGTCCCCAGTAAGGTTATCATGGCTTCTAATTATCTAGCTGTATGCAAAGGAATGCCAACAGCAGCTTCGACTTAAAATGCAATGAGCCTTGGTCTGGCAAGCCATTTTCTAGTACCACTTCTGCCCCCAATTAGATCTGTTGTGGGAAAGTCACTTACCTCTCTGGAACTCAGCTTCTTCATTTTTAACAGAAGGGGATCAAGCCAGATGTCTCTAAGAGTTCTTTGCAGAGTCTCCTGATCTGGACCCCCTTACCTAGGAACTTGATCATCTTATACAGGTATCTTCCACTTTCTGGAAGTTCACCTTACACCACTTCGCTTTTACCAAAGGCATATCCTAGCACCTGTTTTCGCTAACTGAAAGAAATCCAAAGAGGATTTTCGCTTGTATGACAAAAGGAGAAAAGCGAAAAGAATACTGCGTGTTGGTTTGCCCCAAAGAGGCAGCGCACACGCCCATTCCCCCAAACAGTGAGAACGACCCCACCAGAGTTTTGACAAGTATCTGCGAGCAGCTAGCTTCATCTTGATTTATTTTGTGCGTCCATTAGCAAGATGTGTCCTAAGGTATCAGAAAGGCCCAAGAGAGGTTATTTTGGGGGTCTGCTACTGCTAAAAAATGTTCCATATAAATTAACATATAACTGCTTCTTTGTAATTTATACCATTCTGTACCATTTCAATTTAGGAATGGTTTCGTAGGAAAGCTCTACTTTTGGATAGCGGGGGAACCCTTACTTCTTTTTTATGTCATAACCTTAGGAATGACAAGACTCCACGGCCTGATTGAAATCAGCACACAGAAACATGCACACAAATCCAGGCCCTTCCTCAATCATGCACCTAGTTAGTCCTATAGTGTCAGGCTCTGAGAAGCACCGTTCCAACCACTGCCATCATCTATCTCCCCTACCCTTGTACCTGCTCCCCAGCACCTCTGCCCCCATCCAACTCCTGGACAGTTTCTTCTGCCCAGCAGGTGCCCAGACAGCCACCCCTGACATGAGAGAACCAGGCTGTAAGAGGAGACTTGCCCCTTGCCCAGCCACCCGCATCTCAGCCTCGGGACAGCTCTGCTCTGCTCCACACGCCCTGCGTGGGTTGGTTCCTGTTGCTAGGAGAACCTGACCATTTGCATTTCCTGCTGTTTTTATTTTAGATTAGCAGCCGCACTGCTGCAGGAACACAGGGTATTTTAAGAAAGACAGAACAGGGAAGGGTGAGGGAGCACCTAGCATGGGACCTCCTTCCCAAAGGCCTCCAAGACACTCAAATGGAGGTGACACCCAGCCCAGACCCTGGCCCCACCCAGGCCTCTTGCTCACTCTTCTGGGAACAGCACCATCTCCCAGTGCTGACATCTTTACAAGCGCTGTCAAACTGTACAGGAGCAATGGGGCGCCTGGGTGGCTCAGTCGGTTAAGCGTCCAACTTCAGCTCAGGACATGATCTCACGGTTCGTGGGTTCTAGCCCCACGTCGGGCTTTGTGCTGACAGCTAGCTCAGAGTCTGGGGCCTATTTCAGATTCTGTGTGTGTCTCTCTCTCTCTGACTCTCCTCTGCCCATGCTGTCTCTCTCTCAGGAATAAATAAGACATTAAAGAAAAAAAAAAAAGCTATACAGGAGCAAAACAACAGTCTTCTTCCAGAAAAAGATTAGGCCTGGTACTCAATCTAACACACACAGAGCACCCGTTTCTCTATCTTAAAACAAACAAATAAAAATGCCTCTAGATTCTGGGGCACCTGGCTGGCTTAGTCGATTGAGTGTCAAACTCCTGATTTCAGCTCAGGTCATGATCTTACAGTTCATGAGTTAGAGCCCTGTGTCAGGGTCCGTGCTGACATGGAGCCTGCCTGGGATTCTCTCTCTCCCTCTCTATCTGCCCCTCCTCCACTCTCACGTGCACATGTTCTCTCTCTCTTTCAAAATAAATAAACGTGAAAAAAAATTTTAAACCACTTCTAGATTCCTATAAAGATTTCCAACTCTGTCAAAACACCTCATCTCCAAAGACGGCTTATGTTTCCTCCTTTCCCTTGCCCCTTCTCTCCAGGCCTGCCTTAAAGATGGAGGCCTGGCTTTTTCTTCAAGGTCTCACAGAATTCAGTGTTATCTTCTCTTTTAGGGCCCCCAAACCCAATTCCAGTGCTGGAGAGGGAGGTGAGGAGGTTGGGGGGGGGGGGGTGGAGGTCACACACACACACACAATGCCAAGCAATTCTCAGATAGCCCTCTGATGTCTGAGAATCCGACTCAATTCTGAGGCTAACTACCCAGAGATAACATCAGATTCCACAGGTTGAGGGGTCAGTCTTACAAGACTGTGCCCCATCCCCCACTTCAGATGCCAGTCACAAGCCCCAGGCTGTTACTTTTGGTTCTGGCCAACCAGCTACAGATCGGAGGCTCCAATGACCTCCTCCTTAGGTTTGATGAATTTGCTAGAGTGGCTTACAGAACTCATGTAAACACTTCCTTACATTTACCAGCTTATTAAAGGATATGATAAAGGATGCAAATCAACAGCCAAATGAAGAAATGCAGAGTGAGGTCCTGAACAATGGAGCTGTGTCCTCATGACGCTTGTGAAAGCATTCTGAATCCCCAAGCATGAAACTCACCTAAAAAGAACCAAAACATTGTCCTCCTGGGTTCTTTTTTTTTTTTTTTAATGTTTTATTTATTTCTAGGAGAGAGAGACAGCGTGAGCAGGGAGGTCAGAGAGAGGGAGTCACAGACTGAAACAGGCTCCAGGCTCTGAGCTGGCAGTCAGCACAGGGCCCGACGCGGGGCTCGAACCCACGAACCGCGAGATCATGACCCAAGCGAAAGTCGGACGCTTAACCGACTAAGCCACCCAGGCACCCCTGTCCTCCTGGGTTCTTATGGAGGCTTTGTTACAGAGTCATGATTGACTAAGTATTGCCTATTGGCTGATTCAGCCTCCAGCCCCTCACCACTCCCAGAGGTCAGAGGAGGGAGATGAAAGTTATAAGCCCTTAATCACAGGTTGGTCCTCCTGGCAACCAGCCCCCCGCCCTTAGATGGGGTCCAAAAGTCACTTGCATTTATAATAAGACACCCGTTTCACCTCTTGGCTCTGAAATGTTTTCAGGAAACTGTGAATGAAGACCAAATACATCTGATAAATACATTTTGGTCATGTATATATCTTACAATTCACTGATGTATAAGTGCAAATGCTCTTATATATATTTTATAAATCATTATATTGAACCTTCCCAATCCCCTTTTGTTCAGTTAATCTCTCCCTGCCAGTTCTAAAAACACCCGCATCTTTTCACCACGACTTGTCTCGGATCATTAATCTATTCTGCTGTCTCACCCACAGGACTATTGAACTCCTAGAAGGGGGCGTCTTTGTGATTTTTATTTTTTAATCCCCTTGTTACTTCTAGAATATTTGCTCACAATAGATGTTCATTAACAACTTTTAACATTTGTTCATTCCCATCAGACATGTATCACCCTACCAGGACTTCTACACCATAAATAATCATGAAACATTCTCTATCACTCGGGAGTTCTTGTCCCGGTGGAGGAAGATAAGAAAACGGTTTTAAACAACGTGATGAATGTTGTAATAAAGGTATGGTCAGAACTAAAAGAAGTTTCCTGAGGCAGGGATGAGAGTGGGGTGGAAAAGGAGCAAAAATCAGGAACGGTTTCATGGGGTTTACTCTTGAAAAGGGATTAACATCCACCATGGCATAACTGCTTCTATCAGGAAGGGCTCATGCAAAGGTTCAGAAAAAAAAAAAAAAGGATTGAATTGAGTATACAACCCAGGTGCTTAACAAGTAGGATCTCGGGGCGCCTGGGTGGCTTAGTTGGTTAAGCGTCCGACTTTCGCTTAGGTCATGATCTCGTGGTTCGTGGGTTCGAGCCCCGCGTCGGGATGTGTGCTGACTGCCAGCTCAGAGCCTGCAGCCTGTTTCAGTCTATGACTCCCTCTCTCTCTGACCCTCCCCTGCTCACGCTGTCTCTCTCTCTCTCTCCTAGAAATAAATAAAACATTTAAAAAAAAAAAAAACAAGTGGGATCTCAGGCTGGAATTCCACCTCTCTGACACCCACACCACTGATCCATCCGCAGGTGGCATCTTTCCTCGAGAAGTAACAATGTCTTTCCTCTCCTCAGCCACCTCTTCCAGGCTGCAGGGAGCAAAATGCTGCCAGAAAGAAGATAATTATGAGAGACCAAACAAAGCTGTTCTAAACGCATACCACAAAGCCCCCTGTAGAGCCACATTCCTCCGTGGGTGCTTGCTTGAACAAGCACCCATTTAGCTAGCCTCCTTTCCAATAGCCATCTTCGTCAGAGGCTCACCCTGCCAATCTCGCTTGATAGGACCAGCCTCTGAAGACCAACCGTCAACTCAGGAAGAGCTGACAGGACTCTGTCTGAACAAAGTAGGCACCCAGATGCTCAGCCTCTTTAGGCAGCTCTGTCTGGGCAGTGGGCATGCAGTCTTTGGGCATATGGCAAAATCTCTTCCCCCAAATCCGAGATTCTTGACCTTTAGTGAGACGGAGACTGCAGCAGAAATTCCTAGTTGTCTGCATCCTCTCCTTTTTCTTATTAACAAAAACCCTAATTTGATATGAAGCTGCATCATGGTCAGCTGAAAGGCAGCACGTCGCAGCCTCTCCTGCAGGTGGGTGTGGACAGTAAGATGGAGGTGAATTCCTGGGATAGCTCACTAACAGAGGAACAGAATTACGGGGGCGGGGGGTAGATCTTTTTGGCCTCCCTCTGCCCACCCCACTTTGCTTCTGCCTCCTGTCCAGAAGATGGATGTTCAGCTAAGGCTCTAGTAGCCATCTTGGGCTATGAGGTGACCTCAAAGGTGGGTACCACATGCTGAGGACGACGCTACAGCTCTGATGGAAATTCATTACCATCCCCAAAAAGCTGTTTGTGTGTGCATACACAGTTTTGCAAACGATTTCCAGGGTTTGGGGAGCCCTGACACCAATGCGTGGACCCTTATGTTGAAAGAACCTTGCCTTAGACATGTGGGGAGAGCCAGCTCTACCACACCTGCTTAGATTACTCCCGTTCCAGTAGGGAGACTAGGATTGTGTTGTCACTGCGTCCTCTGGTAACCTGAGAAGCCGTCTACTTCCCTCTCCAATTCCAACACCAATACCTCCCCAGCCTCATTCCTCTGAGCGGTTCTAAAGCAGGGCCACCCTTCTCTCCCTGCCTCCCCTCCTCCCGCCTCCTCACCTAGTCTCCCCAGGCAGCCAATCCCACTCCAAAGTCACTTTATACCAGGAAGGAAATTAGCATTTGTGTTGGGACCAAAAGTGACACCGCTCAGCTCTCCTTGTCATTCTGCTCTTAATTAATATTTAACCTTAGAGATTGTGTAGCAGACGGAAGTGGCTGACAGGAGAACACAGCCAGAGCTGGCTCTTCTTCTCTGCACTGCCTCCCCCACTTCTCTCCCTGTGCCTCAGGGCCCAGAGGGCCCAATGGGAAGTGAGGAGGAGTGGCAGTGGACACCCCTGAGTCTCTCGATTGTACTTTATGGATGTGCTCCCTCGGATCTCTTGTGTAAACAACGCTTCTGCAACAAAATGGGAGCCGCTAGAACTCAGAACTGACTCCCAGTGCCCAGAGCTAGACCAGGGCCTGGCCTGCCCAAAAGGACAAAGTGACAGGCAAGGGGGAAAGAAAGGCAATGCAAATGTGCCCCTCAACAGATTCTATTTAATGCACTATTTTTAGTTGCCTTCAATCCCTCGGGGCTGTCAGGGCGGTTGCAGCCCCACTCCCCCGGGGAGAGGAAATGACAGGCATTATTACCCAGCCCAGAACACTGGTGCAGTGCGTGTGTTGGGGGAGGGGGGGAGGTGCTGCTTTGGCAGATCCAAAATTGGGGAGCTTAACTTCCAACGGGAAATTGAGGACACTGGGAAAGATCAGGCTACACCCAGGAGGCCCACAGGACCCCCTCCTCCATCCCCAGCCAGCACGCCAGACCATCCCCAAATACACGTCCACTGGGCCCGGACCAGGAGTGTGGGAGTCTCCTCAGTCCCCAAGTGTCTCAAAAACTAGGTTATACAACATCCCTCACTGCCAAGTTCTTCCTTCTCTCTAATCTTAGCCCTGCCTTCGGTCTAAGCCCATTTCCCCTTGCTCTGAATGCAGAGGCAAAGAAGGACAGCCGGCTCCCAGCCCCCAGCAAGGGAGCCCTTCTTTGTCTTGAAGAAAATGATTCCGTTTCCTCTGGGCCCTCTCTTCTCCCACCTGAGTCATAACCTTGCCATACCCGTCATGTTTTTTAGCTGATCTCTAGCCCTGCTCCAATTATATCTCCAGCTTCCTCCCTGGCCTGTGATCAGACACTGGACCCTCACCAGGGAGCACCTGAAGATCAACTTCCCGTGTACTGTCTCAGAGAGCTTTGTTAATTGACTTTGTTATCTTCCCTCTCCACAAGACTAAACTCTGCTTACAGATTTCATCCTCTGCTTCTGGAACCTCCCTCACCCTCCTCTGCACTCAGCTAAGTGCAAAGCTTATAAGAAGCAGCACATACATTTTCATCACATTTAGGTTTAAATGAGATGCACATATAACATTTTGGGGCAAAGCAGGGACCGTTTGCTTTGTAAATTATACAGTGGCATCTAAGTGGTAGCTCTATTGTGGCGCACCCCAGACCCCTGGAGAATGCTTGTTTTTTTAACGGTAGCATTGCAAACCGCAGGATTATATTATATTCATTCATCCAATAAACACCGATCGAGTTTCTACAGTATTTCGGGCACTATGCTAGATCCTGAGACATCAAAATGAGAGAACAAATTCTGGTTCTAAGAGCATTCACGGCCTTTGAGGAAGATAAGACATAAACAATTATGAGCAGTGCGGTAACTACTGATAAAGCACACACATATCCCAGAGATACAGACAGAGGGACTAACCACAATTCTTTTTTCTCTATGATTCCACCTTGCTGGGCATTGGTGTAGCTATGCCTATGACTGCCAGCATCCCGTCCAAGGGTCAGCCTGGTCTCTTTTGTCCAGAAGTGTTTGTAGCCATGTGTACACCAAGAAAGGCGGCACAGAACCCTTTCACAAAATTTGGTGTAGGGACACAGAGAGAGAGATGGTCTCTTTTCCTTTTGTAGTTTGGGGCCCTGTCTGCAGCCTTCTCACCAATCCGAGGGTGAATCTAACACAGAGAGACTCTGAGGGCAGTGCCGCTGAAAAATGGAAAAGAAAACAGAGATCTATAACACCATTCTAAGCCCCTGGGTCCAGCCATGCCAACTCAATCAAGTGGCCCCGTAAAGCCTTGTTTTTATTTCAGCTAGCAACTCCAGAGGAAGTAGAAGTCTGGAAAGAGCCCGCAGTACCACGATGGCGGCTCCTGGAGGGTGGTTGAAGGGTAGAAGGCAGCTGCCCTGTGTGCAGACTTAAGGTAATTTGTCTTAATGGCTCCATGACTCTAAGATATATAGTTCAAGGAGACACTCATCTAGGGAGGAGTGGTGGTCAGGTGATGGAGCCTCTTTGGAGTTGAACAGACTCAAGTGGAATTGCAGCTCTGTTGCCTACCAGCTGTGTGACCTTGTTCAAGGTAGTTAACCTCTCTGTTTCCCCACATATTTCTTGTCTATAAAACATGAGTAATAGTAATTGCTTCACTGGACTACTATGAGCATTGCCTGGCTTAATGGACTGAAATAGACATACGGTATTCAGTCAGCCTGGTTGGGAACAACTCACTTTTGTGGAACTGCTCCTGCCCATTCTAATGGAATGGTTCTGGAGGGCACCGCCAATCATATAATCCAGCTGGCCACACGGTTGTGCCACAGGCTTGGTCAATTATAGAACTTCATTCTACTAGCCATAGGGATTGGAGTGGGGATGGGCAGGAGGCCGAAGTCTGGTTTAATCGGAGGTCTCTCCTGGGAATTTTTAAATTATTATTAATGAAGTTGGGATTGAGGAATGATACTTCCTCTTTGGTTTCAAGGCTATAATGGTTTAAGCTCAAAGCTGCCTGCAGCCATACTTCTGGTCGTATGAGGATGGCAACATTATGCAGAAAGAAACAAAGAAAAGAGATTAAAAAGGAAGAGGGTCTTATTAATATTTTATATTCCTGAATTTGGTTGTTCCTGAAGCTCCACCTGTGTCCTTGCAGTGAATTGATACCTTTGTTAATGTAAATTGGGTTTCTATCCCTTACAACCAAGAGGATCTTGATTAATACAACATGCGATGCCCTTCGTATAAAGCAGATGGCACATAATAAAAGCTCAAAATAAGTATTTGGCACAGAAAGTGCTCCCAGGAAAGTGGTTTGAGACCTTCCAGACTTATGAAATCTGTAATTTAAGGTCAGTTCTGGAGTCCTGGCATGTATGTACTGGTATACAATAATAATAAGTGCCCTCCCAGTATCCCAGAGGCTTCTCCTTATAGGTACAAAGCATTCCATTGTAGTGGTTAAAAGTAGTGCCCATTTTAAAAGAGGCACCTTTGTTAGCCAAAGGACTGGTAGAAAATCTTCATCCTAGGGGTAGCTAATTAACCCTCTGGAATATCACCCCAACTAGATGGACAATTTCACGTGGACTGCCCATACTGTCTGCAGGAATGATGGAAGAGAGGAGTGTGCCCTGAGAAAGCTCCGAAGGCTGTACAAACAGTGATTCTGGATGAATATCTGCTCTGCTTTGAATCTGTCTTTTTCCAGAGATAACCTTGGAGTGTTTTATTTTTACTGAAAGAAGTGGGAATTTGCTTTGTTGACTGGTCTCATATGGTTGATTCCAATTCCCTCGAATAAATTTTTTTAAGCTTATTTATTTATTTTGACAGAGAGAGAAAGTACGGGCAGGGGAGGAGCAGAGAGAGAAGAGAGAGCGAGAATCCCAAGCAGGCTCCACAATACCAGCGTGTAGCCTGATGCAGGGCTCAAACCCACAAACCATGAGATCACGACCAGAGCCAAAGTCAAACACTTAACCAACTGAGCCACCCAGCCACCCTATCTTGAGTAAGTTTATATGTTAATGACTCGTCCTTACCAAACTAAACCTGTTTGGTCTATTGGGTGGATGAAGACCAGCCTATCTCTGTCATTTATAAGGAATTAAGGGTCTATCACCTATAACTCTTTGAAAACAAGTATAGATCAGACATCTGGCTAGAGATAAAATGCCCAAACCCATCCAGTCCTCATCTATCTCTGGATTCTTATCTCTGTCTTAAAGGAATTTTCCTTAATTGTCAGTAATTCTAATTATAGCAAACCCACACACCAGTCATGGGACCACTGAGGGAGGTTGATGTGATGGCAATGTCGACAAGTCAGGGACAAAGGCTTTGAGCGTGACTCCAGGAACTATAAATGGTCACTTAAAATCTTACAATGGTTCCTTTAATTAAGCAGAGGCAATCTAGGGCAACCGATTAGGAAGCCAAGCTGTACAGGATCCCATACACTTGTGTCTGAATTATGAGCTGTTTTAACTTAGGATTTTCTGGTCTGTCATCAAAGAATCCCTGGAAATAACTTGCACATGCAGTCCCCGTCTCGTCAATGATAGGCGCCTTGATCTGCACTTGTATTATTATGTCATATTAGGGATTCATTTGTGTAAATCTCATAGAAAGTTTGAATGATGACGGCTTAACTATAAAGGAGGTTGTTTTCTTTTTTTACCTCATGATTTCAGTATTTGACTTGCTGCATGGTCTAAAGAGAGTGGATGCCGCTCCAGACTTCAAGTCTGTATTTAAGGCAGAAAGAAGGGGGCTGGTGGTGCCAGCTGCCTCTGCCTCCTCCTCTCGGGAAAGCAAAAGCTTTCTCAGGATTTCTCAGCAGAAATTTGCTTATATCTCATTGGCCATATCTGGTCTTGTGACCAGCCCTGGCTGTCATAAAAGCTGAAGTGGGAACAGACTTAGACTGATTATGGCACAATGTCAGGTCCGGACCCATGACTGCTCGCAACAAAATCTCATTTCTGTTAACAAGCAAGAAGGGGAAATGCGTAGATATTGGCTAGGAAGCCAACAGTGTCTGCCATGATGGTTTTAGTAAGATCCATACACATCCGTACATAGTATCCCAAATATGGAACTTTCCTGCTGTTATGATCTGACATATGTTTAGCAAATCACAACATAACCATAGCGCCATGACGCTGTTCCCAGCAGAACAAAAAGCGTTCTCTCTTTTTTAAGGACCAGGTTTTATTTCTTTTGCTTCTGAGGAATATCTACGACATAGGATTGTGTCTACAGTACAGACCTAGACTCCGTCTTCTGCGTATATGTGAACACTGAACACCAATAGAAAGACTACTTAAATACCTTAAGGAAGGCTTCAAGGTCAAAGGACAGGGTAGTTATACCTGGCATGCCTTCTATCTAAACAGCAGGAACATTCCACTACCAAACACCCCAGTCCCAAAACAGCTCATGTTCCAGCACTCTCCACTCACCCCACTCCAACACACAATCCCACGGCAGGCAAAGCAAAAATAACAGCAGTATATCAACCCCAAATAACTACCAGTGCTTCCCTCGTTAAACTCAAATGCACCATCCAAAATACAGAACAACAAAAGCTTGTAGTTAATAACCCGTCACTTTCAGCTCTTCCATCTGACCAAAAAAGAAAAAAAAAAATCAAACAAAACAAGCATCACTTTCCAAGGTTAGAGGCAGGGTTAAGCTGGGTAGAACTACCCCCCATTTTTACATAGGGAAAGATATTTGAATTAATTACCATATTCCTGTGTCATCCAGCTCCAAGGGTGTGTGACATGTCTTTCATGTTGGCTGGTGACTTTGAGGGAGCTTTCTCTTGCAGATGGCCTGCCACCCAGGCTTTAAAATGGCTGAATTCTGGTATCTATTCCCCTCATATGACCATGGTGGATGACAGTCTGTTAGGGCAATTCTGTCAATGTCTCCTTCCTTTTGAAGTTTAAGAGTAAGACACCTTTCCATATCAACATTTACTGTTCTCACAGAAGCTCATATGGAAATTAGGTAGAAGATGATTGTTGGTAACACCATCTCAAGCCATATGCCTGATGCTTAAAGAAAGTGATCAGTGGTAAGCCCTTAATTCCATATAAATGACAGTGGCAGGCTGATCTTCATCTTCTGACCAGGCCACTGGTTTGATGTGGTAGACAGAAAACATTAATATATAAACTTGTTCAAGGGACTTGGATCAACCATGGTCAGACCTCCCAGTGAAATGTCCCCCTCTAAAAAATACAAAACACAGGGCGCCTGGGTGGCTCAGTCAGTTAAGCATCTGACTTCGGCTCAGGTCATGATCTCACAGTTCGTGGGTTCAAGCCCCACATCGGGTTCTGTGCTGACAGCTAGTTCAGAGCATGGAGCCTGCTTCATATTCCGTATCTCCCTCTCTCTCTGACCCTCCCCCTGCTCATGCTCTCTCTTTCTCTCTCTCTCTCAGAAATAAATAAAACATTAAAAAAAATTTTTTTAAATACAAAACAAAACCAAACCTCCGACATTATCAACATGAAAAGAATTCCTAAAATGGAGCAGGGCAGCAAGACCACAAAGCTGGGCTCTTGATCCCCTGAGAGCCACCTTCCTTGTAAGATGTCTCACTAATGGCTGTTGCCACCAAGTTGACAGTTCCTCCTCGGGCTCTCTGGTCTGAAACTGAGTGTATAACACCTCCTTTCATAGCCCTCTTTCATAGCTAGGACAAAGTTGAAATGCTTAACCAAGATAAAGGAAAGAAATAATAAAACTGAAATAGAAAAAAAAAAAACAGAAATAGAAACATTAAACTCAATAAACTTCTTTACAGGCATGGCTCTTTCCCAAGATCTTAGGTCCCTGTCATGCTCCATCTCTCATGCTGCTTCCAGAAATGGTCCACTTCTGCATGGACTTCCAAGGAACACATGGGTCTATGACTCAGCTCCTCAGAATGGAAAGCCTAAGACTGAATCTCAGAGATGAAGAGTTACCATTCTATATAATGCTGAAGACATACCTGGCCTCTAACAGAATCTCACTGCAAATTAGATCATACCTGCTCACAGATAAATGCACTTTTTTTTTTACCTCTTGTTTTCTCTTGACAGTATTATTCATTCACCCCCCCTCATTCATTCAATCATTCAAAAATTATTTACTGAGTATCCACTATCTCCCAGATATTGTGCAAATACTAAGCAATAAAGAAAACAGCTCTAATATCTTTCCTTATGGAGGCTCCAGGCCAATGAACACATGCTTTAAAAATAGATATTAAAGTGTTAGTATGTTCCAAGGACCCACACTTAAGTATTTATGAATGAAATGATGATAGGGGGAATCATAAGGAAAATAGGTTGAATGAACTGGAAACTGTTGACTGTGGGTAAAGGGTACTGTGGAGTTGAAGAGTTTAAACTTTCTAAAATAAGATAAAAGGTTAAAAAAAAGTGTACATTGCTAGATGCTGAATAAATGGGAGCCATGACCAGTGGACCCAGATCAAATCCACTACTCCAAGCTTTCAGATTAGTGTCCATATGAAGTGTAAGGCTGGGATACTGACTCCATACCCATACTCCAAGAGATGTTCGTTCTCAACAACAGTAAGAAGGTCTCCATCTCCTGGATAAGAGTTTCTTCTTAGGGCATCTGGGTGGCTCAGTCGGTTAAATGGCTGACTTCGGCTCAGGTCATGATCTCAGGGTTCATGAGTTTGAGCCCCACGTCAGGCTCTGTGCTGACAGTTCAGAGCCTGGAGCCTGCTTCTGATTCTGTGTCTCACTCTCTCTCTGTCCCTCCCCTGCTCATGCTCTGTCTCTCTGTCTCTCAAAAATAAATTTAAAAAAATTTTTTTCTAAGTCTTAAAAAAAAAAAAAAGAGTTTCTTCTTTCTGTCCTGAGGTAGACAATGACAGGGAGAATGGCCTCAACCTCACGTGACACATTCCCGGTAGAACCAAGAATTTCTTTTATCTGAATGTCTGGCTGAACCACATCAGAAAGGGCCTTTAAGTGGACTAAAGAAGAAGGTAAGAATTATACCTCATGTGAGTCTTTTTTTGTTAATGTTTACTTATTTTTGAGAGAGAGAGAGAGAGAATGAGTGGGGGAGGGGTGGAGAGAGGGAGACAGAATCTGAGGCGGGCTCCAGGCTCTGAGCTGTCAGTACAGAGCCTGTTGCGGGCCTCGAACCCATAAACCCTGAGATCATGACCTGAGCCAAAGTCAGATGCTTAACTGACTCAGCCACCCAGATGCCTCTCATGTAAGCCTTTTTATAACAACTAATTAAAACAGGCATTTGTCTGGACCAAAATTGAGATGGTTATTAGGTTTGTGTTAGAGTTTGTCATCAAAATATTATCAAGACGGTTGTTCACTTGTTATAAGAATGATTGTGTTGGCCCCATGTTTACGGATGGGATGTGGAGGCCCAGAAGGTACAACACATTGCTCAGGCATCACTAGCTGTTATTCCTAAGGAAAGGTGGGGAAGCAAACTGAGGAAAGGGAAGTGAAGTAAAGCAAGTAGATGTTTAGGGCAATTTAGGAACAAGGAGTAAACTACATCCAGGACTTTTAACTACACAGGCCCAGAGAACAAGGGTTGGGGGTGGGTAGGAGGGGAGGCAGATTCCTACCACACCAGTAGAAGCAAGGGGTAAGCATATATGCAAGCACCAAGGAACATCAGGGCTGCAGAGGGGCCACAGCACACATTTGGCGTGTACCTGCCAGTCCTGGAGCACTTCGATATGTTGCCACAGATAAAATCAGGACGTTGAACTTCAGACATAAAACCTTGCATGGGCAGAAAGGAGATTGTGATTGCTGTCCTCCGGGCCTTTCTGGACTGGAGTAGCAGAAGCACAGTGACACTAAAGGCAGTGCAAGTTTCACGTCTCCTGCCTAAGATGTCCTTCTGCCCATTTCCAGCCCCCTCGTCCAGGAAGCCTTCCTGGATCATCCAAATTCTCAATGATTTCTCCCCTAACGCTTACTGTCTGCAGTATTCACTTGGCATCCACCATGTATTACTTTAAGAGATATAAATATATCTCATACACACACACACACACACACACACACATCTATATCTATACATCTGTACATCTATATACATTATGCATGCACACATATACATATGTACTTTTATCATCTGGCTATAAAATCCAAGAGAGAAGAGACTATATCTGATCTGCTAACCACTGTAACCCAGTCCATATAGCCCAGTACCAGTGCTGGGTGTGGGACAGAGTAGTTCAGTAATGAAAACACAGAATTCAAAGTTAGAACTCCTACCTTTCAGCCCTGGTTCTTCAATGCACCAGAGGTCTCACTCCGGACAAGTCATTTAACCTCTCTAGGCCTCACTTTGTCCTCAGAAAAAGAGGTTATAAACACTAATATCTTGGGGCGCCTGGGTGACTCAGTCAGTTAAGCATCCGACTTCGGCTCAGGTCATGATCTCACAGTTCATAGGTTTGAGCCCCGCATCAGGCTCGAGCCTGGAGCCTGCTTCAGATTCTGTGTGTCCCTCTCTCTCTAACCCTCCTCTTCTTACGCTGTCTCTCTCTCTCTCTCTCTCTCTCAGAAATAAATAAAAACATTAACATTTAAAAAAAAAAAACACTAATACCTCCTCACACAGTTCTCAGGAGCAGCAAATTAAACCATGAATGTGGAAGCACTTTGTAAACCACTATTCAGATTTAAGATGATATTATTATTCTGCCCTGAGTTTTGATCTAGATTCTTCCATTTAATGTCAATATAACCTTGGATAAGTTCTTCAACCCCTTTGCTTCTTCGTCTATAAGTTGGAAATACAATGCCTAAGTCGTAGGATTCTTGTAAGAATTCAATGAAACCACGTATATAATGTGACTAGCACGGCACATGACACCTGGGACCCACTCGCAAGTGCTGGTTCCTTCCTCGTCTTTCCAGGTATACTAGACCTTCTGTATTGTGCTCCTAGTAGTGCCCTGCACACAACAAAAGTCCGAAAAGTGTTTCCTCTTCTTGATAAATCTGCTCATGATAAGGGTACTGCTGATGGTCGATAACAACTATTGGTGAAGACCACTTAATGATCAGCTAATGACCAGCGAAACTGATTTGAATGCACCTTGAGCCGTGTGCTCCCCCCCACCTCTCCTTTAGGACATGTAGGGTGACAGTGGTTGGAGGCCTCCAGTCTGGCAGAGGCCCCTTTAAAAATGTACCGGGGCTCCTCCTCTGCCAACCAAGTTGCTAAAAATACTACTACAGCAAAAGCTGAAATATTTGCAGAGAAAACTGAATTTCCTGCTACCCCCACTCCCTCCATTCAAATGGATGAAATCCTGACCTAAGAAGCCCCCAGATCATCTCCACCGAAGGCACAGGCCTCCTACTTTCCACCCCCATCTTCTCATGGAGTCCCTCTGTGGGCTTCAGCTGGGATGTTATGTTCAGAAAGTGCCCACTCCAAGGAAGGGAAGCCACAGCATTGGCAAATAGCTTGCCATGTGCCTCGGCTTTTCTCTCTGCTTACGAGGACCAAGTCTCTCCAAATCCCCCACCATCTGTCCCCAGATGGATCTGTGTTGGACCCCAGAAGCTTCCCACTAATCCATCTCTTTTCTTTTGTCTCAAGTCTCTTCCTTTGCTGGCCTTGGGTTCTATCTCGTGCCCCTCCACGGCCACGCTCCCTGGTGGAAACAGCCCACCTCACCCACCTGCCCCAGCTCCCTCTCTAACCTGGCCCTCCGGAGCTCATCTCATTTCGGGGCCTGCAGTCCCTCTCCTTCAATAGCTGTGGGGGCTGCCGAAAATAGAGAAGAGTTTATGAAATTCGAAGAGTCAAGGACAGACAGGGCCCGTATCCATCTGGTTAAAGAGAGGACCTTGGCCCCCAGGTCCCAGCCAGGCAGGCAATCCCATCATCCGGCACATCCTGAGCTTTGCGGAGAGAGGCAGCCTGCTCCTCAAAGCAGCAAGACCCAGGCATTCCACACAGCTCCTGTCCCTTCACCGAGCTCATCTGTTCGAGAAGCGGAGGCTCTGAGTCCCAGCAAGCCTGTCTTGCTGACAAACCCTGGCCACCTAGTCCACAAGAGGAACCCCTTACCAAAAAAAAAAAAAAATCATGCGCCCCTGATGCATGAAAGTGAAGGGGTCTACTTCTATGCGTATCTTTGGATGTCAGTGGGTGGCAATGTGCCCACCGTATGTGTCTCTGTGGATGTGTGAACAGTGTGTGTTTCTGTGCCCCTGGGTGGGGCTGTGTGTCATTTAAATGAGGCTGTACACGGTGTTGCTCCTTCCTCTGGATTATTCGAGTCTGTCTTCTGATTCCAGTCCCTGCCTTTCTCTCTGTCTACCTTGTCCTTACCTCAGAGACTGCCCATCCCCCAAGGCAAGCACAGTGGCCAGTTCTGCGTAGGCGCCTCAAGTGGGCTGTTGCTGAAATGCTTGTCTTGCGGATGGAACTGACAGTTGCCATTTCTGCTCTGCCACTGCCCGCCGATGTTCAGAGACACCCTCACCCCATACAAGGGCGTCCTAAGAAGAGGGAAGGGCTGTGCTGCCTGTGTGGGAGTTTAGGGGGGGCATGTTGTAAAGGTACCCCCCCCCCAGCTCTGACCAGCAGGAAGAAGGGCCCAGAGGCAGCGCAGCCGGCAGAGGGATGTTGCCTAGCAACTTGGGAGACTTTACTGCAAACTCGCTAAATCCCAAATTCCTCGGCTCTAATTTGGGAAGAGAAAAGCACAGAGTCCAGGCCCAATACCCATTCTATCCCCAATTTCCTCCTTCTCTTTCTCCTCTGGCTTCTGGATTTGAAGTCCTACAAGAGTTGGCACGAGCCAAGGCTCCAGATGTGCCCATCACTTAGGTAAGGGGTTGAGTTCCCAGGACATCCTGCCATTTGGTGGAGGTGGGGGGATAGAGGACGTGCCAGAGACAGATTGGGGAACAGATTTTCAGTTATAAGGGTGGGTGGGTCCCAAACATGCCTGGAGAGACACCCCAATGCCCCAAGCCCTGGAATCCCGGCCAGCTTCCAGCTTGGTTTGGGAGCCCAAGCCTGTTCTCGTCATGAGTGACCACCAGAATTTCCCTCCCACTCATCTTCCTTTTGGCAAGCAACGCCTGGAGCCCAAACACTCAGGTAGGAAGGAAAGCGTGCAACAGCTATGCGATGACCAGCCAGTGGCTGTGGCTTCACTGCAGTGCTATTTCAGGGTCCCCTGTCCCAAACAGAGCCATAGGGTATTTTCCCCTCCTTGCCTGCTTCAGTTAGTGGGCCTGAGCAACAGCCATCCCAGCCACCCTTTCTTTCCTTCCCTCTTCTGGGAATTTAGTTGAATAAGACTTTCTTCCTACTTTCCTCAGAGATGGCCCACTCTGTCCACTTAACAAGCTGCACCACCAGCTCCAGTGTGTCGTGACTGGCTAGGGGACCCTGGCCACCATAGTGGAGTCAGCTGCTGCTCCACAGTGCTCCTCCCATATCTCCTTCCTCCAGCCTCTCACAAAAGCCCGCATCCTTCCTCCACCATGGACCCCAAAAGATGATGATTTTTTTTATATTTCCCAATACTAGACTTTAGGGTATTTTTCTTCATCCCAGGGGCAAGGTGAGAGTGGTGTTCTGGTTTTATTCTGAAGCAATGGACCACGAGGTTAGGGAGATTCTGGTATGGGGAAGGAAATGTGTTTCTCCAAAGCAAGTATCTATGCATAAATACATACATTAGATAGATGATGCATGATAGATAGATAGATAGTAGAAAGATCAATAGATAGAGATGTAATGCAACATCTCAGGTAGGGTGACTACTCCTATGTATAAGCACATGTACACGTCTGCATTAATCTGCACAGTGTGTGTGTGTACAAGGTCTGTATAATTATTTTTGCAGGTTGTATCTACAGAGTCTGTTGAAGTGCACATTTTAGTGAACCTGGGCAGTATCATATATGCACATCTGGGCCTTGTGAGCTTTTGTGTTTATGTGTGCTCACTCCCGGGTTAAGTATCAAAAGCTTTCTTGGTTTCCTAGCAGAGTGATGATGGGACATTTTAAACGCACATCTTAGGGGGCTTTTCTATGAGGACTGGAGGGGGTGAGGGGAGGAGGAGTTAGAGGGAGCCATATTTGGGACTCTAGCTAAGTTGTGCAAGTGTGGGGAGGTGGGTGAGAGGTGCGTGGTTTTCTACATATGGGTGGGAGGGGTGTTGTGCCCAGATGTGAGTGTATTTGTGCCCGGGTAGTCGGGGGCCTCCTTCTGCCCGCGGAGGCATACATCTGCCTGGCAGTCTGCCGCCTCAGCAAACAAGGAGGTTGAGTTTGAGAAGCTGGGGTGTGTAGGAGGAATGGATGGAAGTGTGTAGGCGGAGGGGTTGGGGCTGGAGGGGGAGGGAGGCGGAGGGAGCAGAGAGGGGGCGTGGTCCTCGCTGTAATATCCCCGCCCGCCCTGCCGAAGGCTTCTCCTGATTGGCTTCTCCACCGAAGGGCTCAGGTTACATTCGCGAGCCGAGCGGAGCGCGGGAGAGAGGACCCGAGAGCAGAGCGGCTGGTTCGACGCTGGTCACCGGGCGCCCCAAGCCCCCAGAGTCCCCACCCAGCACCACCCAGACCCCACCCCTGCCCTGCGCCAGCCTGTGCCCCAGCCAAGGACCCCCAACACCAGCATGGACTGCTGCACCGTAAGTTAGAGGGCCGGGGGGACTGGCACTCACCTTGATCTGGGGCAAGGGACTCCCAAGAACACCCCCCCCCCAACCGAGGGAGAGTAAGGGATGGAAGTGCATTTGAGGGTGCAGAAGACCCAAGAGCAATAAGGGGTGCTTGCTGAGACGTGGGTGGTGGGTGGTGGAAGGCACCCGCCTGACTTGGAAGCCCTGGGAAAAATGCTCCCCAACTCGCGGGGGCGTCTGGGCGCCCAGCGGCCAGGCAGCCTAGGTTGGACTGGGAACCCGGCAGGGATCTGCAGCAGGGAAGCTGCAGGTTAGACAAGAAGAGGAACTTCCCCCAGAGAGACGCTGTAAACTGTAGAGGACTCCTTTCGGTCTCCTTTCCTCCTGGCTTTTGCCCTCACCGCATTCCCCATCCCACTGCCAGCGCCGTGGGTGGGCAGACAGGATGATCTCCATGACCCTCGTGCACCGCACAGAGCAGGGCGGGACAGTCGGCTCATATCGGTTAGCTCAGTAATGATGATGGGCAGCAGAGCGCCTAGTCAGTGTGGTTCTGGGGAGGCGTTGGCCCGTCCCCCAACGCCTCCTAACCCTGGAAGGGGCTGGGTGAAGTGACCGCGAGAGAGCCCTGCTGGCGAGGGAAGGAAGTGTCTGCAATTTGTCAGCGCCCACGGAGACCTGGATGCGGCAAGTGCCTAATGCCAAAGTAGGTTGCTCTTAAGGTGACTTGGGTATGAAGGTGCCTGGCACAGGACCTGGCTTCCTGCACACTAGAGGAATACAGTGATCATATATATACATATGTATATATACACATATATATGAATATATATAACGTGTTTATTTATTTTTAATTATTTATTTTTAGCCCCTACCTATGGAGAAAAACTACTCCAAAGTCCTTGCGTTTTCTGTCATTCAGTCAACCCAGCTAATGATGCAAGAGGTTATGATTTTGCCTGCCCCCCACCCTCCACCCTACGACTTACAAAAGAAAAAAAAAAAAAAGGGAGGTTTGGAAGGAAAGAATAGCCCAATTTATAAGAGGTGAGACTTCCCTGTGTCTGGGTACCAAGAGGCAGAAAGAACTTAGGGACGAGTGGCTGTGATAGTTATTATGATTTAGTAATATCAATAATATTTGTCAATTTGTGAATGCTTACCGTGTACTTGGCCTTATATTAATCATCACAACAACCCTGGAAGGCCCTGTCCCAGATGGGCATAGCTAAAGGACTAAGCAGGAGGCAGCACCTCTGTCAGACTGTGCAGAGGGCAAGAAAAGGGAGAAGAGGTGACAGGAGCAGAGGGTGGGACAGGGCTGGGACTCAGCATCTTCCCACCTCATCTTCATTCTGTGGAGGTGGACTGGAGCTGAAAGGGAGCTGGGACATGGAGAGAACAGAGTGCATCTGGGGTCTAGAGGCAGGGCCCTCTTTTTTTTTTTTTAAAGTAAGCTTTCGCCCAAGTGGGGCTTGAACTCACAACCTCCTCAAAATCAAGAGTCACACGCTCTACCAACCGAGCCAGCCAGGCACCCCAAGGCATGACCCTCTTCATCTTTCATTCTGGGGCTCTCCTTGCTGACCGTCTGACCTGGGGTTTGGGAAACACTTAGTCCTGCCTTATTTCCTTCTTACTCCTTGGTAGGGAGGCTCAGATAGAAATGAGGAGAAAACCTGACTCTTTTTTTTAAGAGGCAGAGCTATGGATTCAAATGCACCAGTTGCTGATTTACATAGTCACATATATGTGACTTTCCTACATTCATGTAATATGAAAAGGCAAAGACATTTGTTTGGCTCCCACTCCTTTCTTCTGCTTAGTCTAGTTGAACTTAGAGGTCTAGCTGAACTCACAGAAATAATTACCTGTCCTGAGGCAGTTGTTAACAGCCAGGCTTCTGAATCCCATCACAATGTGGTAGCTCTTCTGGCCTCTGGTAACTTACAAAATGTCTCTGGGGCTGTTACTGACCTCTGAAATGGTGATTAAGTGAGGTGATGTGTGCAGAGCACTTAGCACAGGGCCTGGCATATAATAAGCATTAGGCAGGGATAATTCTTAAAGCTTTTAAGATTTGGGACCTAAAGAAGAATTTATGCATCTAGACTAAATTCCGGTTGTGGCTGAAGAAACTGAGACCCTCAGGGGTGAAGGGATATAACCACTTAGGGCCAGAAGCTTCTATTTTAGCCACTACTGCACTTTTCACCTCCAGGTCTATGGACCCCTCAGGCACACACCATCAAATCTTGGCTTTAGAAGGCACCAGCCCAGGAACCAAGACCCTTCCCGGATTCCTTTTACTCTCTCTAGTAGCTCTGCCCTGAGAATTCAGCTGGAGGGAGAGGAAGCTGATTGGGGGAGGAGCAGTGTGGTGGGTGTCTTTTCCTCTTGTTCCAGGTTTCCATATTCTGTAACCAGCTGGGGTGGGGAGAGACAGCAGGTTGGCCTTAGCATGATTGGGGGAAGGTACCTCTTCCTCCACAGCTGCTGGCCAAGGATAGGTGGCTCAGGAATGGGTTCGTGTTGCTGTTGTTGTCGTGTTAGCCACTGTCCTCTATTGAGGAGAAGCTTCACTGTTCCCTAATGATACCCCAAGAGAGGCCTGAGCTCTAAGAATCAAGGAACCCAGAAGAGTTGTTTCTGATGACAGGTGGAGACTAAGATGGCAGAGAGAGCGCACTAGACCTGCAGAAGACAAAAAGAGTGTCAGTCCTCTCCGCAACTGCACTGGCTCCTTGATAACTCCTTTTAACTGCATTTAAATCAATCATGGGCATCTTGAGCACAAATTGCAAAACTCTGAAACCCAGGAAATGAAAACAGCATTGTGAAGCATGATAAGCGGAAGCCATTTTTAAAACAGTACAAGTCCGTAGGGGAGGGGGGAAAAACAAAAAATGGACAATTCCTAGAAGCAAGAGGGTCCGATCAAAAGCCCTTTTAACTCTGTAGTAACCATCTGCATCCCAACCCACATTAATGCTGTAATATTAAACAACAAAGGGGCACAGGGATGGAGGCCCTCTCCATGCCAGAGCCTTACATCTAAAATCAACACCATCAATTCCCTGACTCTCTCTGCTGTCAGCTAGGGCAGGTTATGGGAGACAGAACCCTGCGGCATAAGGGTAGATGTGATCATTATAGGCCAAACCATATGAAATTGTTTTTATTTTTATTTTTTTTTTAATTTTTTAATGTTTTATTTATTTCTAGGATAGAGAGAGAGAGACAGCGTGAGCAGGGGAGGGTCAGAGAGAGAGGGAGACAGAATCTGAAACAGGCTCCAGGCTCTGAGCTGGCAGTCAGCACAGAGCCCGACGCGGGGCTCGAACCCACGAACCGCGAGATCATGACCTAAGCGAAAGTCGGACACTTAACTGACTAAGCCACCCAGGCGCCCCATATGAAATTGTTTTTAGATGACCACTTTTGGCCTACAAAACGATTTCACATCAACTTATTAATTAAAAGGTACTATTTGCTGAGTGACTAAATTGTGCCAGAAACTTTGTATCATGGGGTTTACTCTTCCTCACAACCCGTAGAAGTAGAGATTATATCCTGATTTCAGATGAAGGAGCTGATATAAGACATTAGAGAACTTGCCCCAAACCACGCAGGTAGTAAGTGCATAGAGCTCGGTTCATTTTCTTGACTGCCTTTGCTTATCCTGCAGAATAGGGTTTAAAAATACACTCTGGACTCTGACATACAAGGGTCTAAATCTTAGATACATTAGTAACCATCTGTATCACCTCATGTAAGGTTTATAAACACTTAAATCATGACTTTTAGTCGGGATAAACTAGGATACCAATTAAAGGTGCGTTCTGGCTCTGCCAGGAGTAAATAAAATAATGTCTGTAAAACACTGTTACTGTGCCTGGAACAAGGGGAGTGCTTAATGGGTAGCCATTGCCATAATCCCTTTCTTCTGGAGCACACAAGGCAAAGGGCTTCTTGCTCCTCCTCATCTCTCCTTTGTCGTTTTTTGTGAAGCCTTCTGAGCTTCCAGACTCCTCTCTTCTGTGTTTGAGTACCTCCTGGGGAACATTAGAAAAGGAAGAGTCCATGGCAAAGCAGTCTCTGGGCCTCCAGCCCTAGGGAGAAGGAGGCTGACACCAGGGGCTAGCCCCACTCTCACCCGAATTCCAACATCGAGCCCTGGTGTGATTTTACTCAGGGGAGGGACTGGCCTGACTCTTCTACACTCTGGTCCCAGGGAATCCTGGACTTCTGCAAGGAGCCTTTCTGAGCTGGAGGCACCCACTGAGGACAGGGGGAGGGACAGTCACGTCCACGAGTCCCTTCCGTTGTTTATTTTGCTCCTCCCAGCCCACCAGCCATCAGTTCTGCAGCTCTCCAGCCCTGCTGATGGTGAAGGACCCTGCGCGCACTCAGGGCTATCTGGCGGTCCCCACCATGCCCGTCTCTTTCTGGAGCTGAGAACACACCCGTGGCCACCTGGCCCCGACCTTTCCTTTTTGCATGTCGCTCCCCAGGAGGGACACACAAACACACACACACCAGTACTCGGCCTTTACTCAGCCCTTCGCGCCCACAGCTCCCCTCTGCGCTTCCCACTCGCGCGTCTGTCTGGACTCAGCCCCACAAGGCTCTACTCCTACCCCATCCTCGCGGGGTCTCGGCCCAGTCACCCCACAAGTACCCCCCTGCCCCGCCCCCAGGAGAGCGCGTGCTCCAAGCCGGACGACGACATTCTGGACATCCCGCTGGACGATCCCGGCGCCAACGCGGCCGCTGCCAAAATCCAGGCGAGTTTCCGGGGCCACATGGCGAGGAAGAAGATAAAGAGCGGAGAGCGCGGCCGGAAGGGCCCGGGCCACGGGGGAACGGGCGGAGCTGGGGGCGCCCGGGGAGGCGCGGGCGGCGGCCCCAGCGGAGACTAGACCAGGTGAGGCGGGCGGGGGGCGGCGGCGGGCACCTGCGGTGAGCGGCCCCGCCCTCCCCTCCGAAGGGGCGCCGACTAAGGGCGGGCTGCGGGTGGAGAGGGGGTGGAGGGGGAGCGAAGATGGGGGACTAACCCCCGAGACTGGAGGTGGGTGGCTGGGAGGAGGCTGAGGGTGCTGCGGGTTCCGAGAGCTCACCTGTCTCTCTCTTTCTTCCTCCCTTCTGCCCCGCCCTGGACCGAAGAACTGAGCATTTTCAAAGGTAATGAATACGACTCCGAAGCGGGTGGGAGGCCTGAGTGGGAGAAAAGGACCAAATCGTCCACCCTTCCCTCTGCCCGCCCTCACCCCCTCCCAGCCTGAGGGCTTCCTGACACATCTGGACGCCTGAGGCTGCGACAGGGACACACCTGGAACAACACAGATACGCAGCCACCCCTATTTGGCTGCACAAACCCGGCCTGAGGCTATAAACACTACTGCGGCGCACACACGCACTGGCCGCGGGCTTATTTCAGCTCAGTGACTCGGGTTGGGGGTTCTGGGTGACTGGGGTCCCCTGGCCGTCCCAGCCCTGTTGTCCTGGTTCGGGAAGGGAGAAGGAAGAAGGAGAGGAAGTACCGGGGAGGGCAAGTGCTCAGACCTTCTCTGTCCTCAGTTGCCAGGAGAGACGGATGGCGCGTCCCCTTCGCAGTGATGAGACTTCCCTGCCGTGTTTGTGATCCTCTCCTTCCCACCAACCTGCCAGCTTCAGGAGCTCTCCCTGCGTCCCCAGAGACTCCCACTCCCAGGCAGGCTCCATCGAGGAGTCGCTAAGTCTGTGCCCTTTTAGTTAGTCCTCCAGTCTAGAATGGTCCCCATTCGCCCTTCCTTCCCGCCCTAGCCCCAAGCCCCGCGCTCCCACATCTTCCTTCTTTTGCTTCTCGCCCACCTCTGCCCGCGCCCCGCATGCAGCAGTGCCTCCGCAGCCTCCGCGCACTTCCCTGCGCGCCCTGCGGAGGGCGCCCTAAGCGTCGCCCAAGTATACTCACTTAAAAAAAAAAAAAGTCCTTTCGTTCTGTGCGCAGCTTAAGGGGGCGCTCTGCGTCTCTGTGCTGTTCGCGCCCCAGCCTAGCCCCAGAATTTTGGCTCTGGGGCGAGGAGAGAGGGAAAGAGGGTTTCCACGGTGTAGGACGCCTCTTGCTCTGGTCGTAAGGGAATTACCTATTTCGCACCCTGTAACCCCACGCCTGCCTGTAATCTGCTTCCCCTCCCCTCAGCGCACCCCGAGAGCCGCCTCTCCAGCTCTCACCTTGTTTATGCAAACGCCGAGCGCCTGGGAGGCTCGGTAGGAGGAGTCTGCCGCGGCCCCGCCCCCGCCCCTGCCAGCCCTGCCCCCGCCGGGCTCCTGGGGTTGTGGCCCGAAGGATTTTTATCTCCGTGTGTGCATGTGACCGTGCTGGGTTGGAATGTGACCAATAAAGAGGAATGTACAAGTATTCAGAGGGTGCCAGAGGGGAGGGAGTTTGGGTGCACAAGGCCACCACCTGAAGCTTGGGCAAATTTCACTTGATCAAACCAAAAAGTGGAGGTGAGAAGGGGAAGAGAGGGAAGAGGGCCTATGTTAAAACTTACTCTCTCTGAGCCGAACTTCCCACCCACCTACGGCATCACCTGTAGGACTCCCAGCCCATTCCTTCTCTTACTGGTAAAACTGCAATTTGCTTTGCTGGCAGAAAGAAGAGGCAGGCGATATGGTACCCAAAGGCTTTAATTCTTGATATTACCCCTCAAGGATGGGGGAGAAATCAGACAACCATAGGGAGCTTGGACTTGGTGGTCGTCACACTGCTGGCAGAGGGGGGTCTCTCCAGGAGCCCTTTGCTAGAATCGGGTCTCATAGAAGTTTGCTCAGAAATCCCAGGAGCAATGGCATCCTCCCTGGTAGATATAAGCACATTTTTAGTGAAGGCTGGAGGCATCCCTCAGAGATCTGCGGCACCCCCCCCCCACATCCTCTAATCTGAGGACTTTACATTTTTACTGTGCATGAGAATCATCAGTGGGATTTCTGCTGAAATGAAGATTTCAGGCCCATCACCCCCCACCCTCCCCCCACACACACCAAATTCTGCTTCAGGAGGGATAGGAAGCAGTCTGAATCTGAATGTTTAACAAGCTCCTGGTATGTTCTGTCCAGGTAATCTGAGGACCACACTTTGAGAAATATCACTCTGATCCTTATTCTGGATCCAGATAAAGCAGTTGACAGGCAGCTTTTGCCACTCTTTCCCTTACTACCCCACACAGGAGAACTGAGTTCAGCTGAGGGCTCAGGGCAAATCCAACTGGCATCCACATCCTGTAGATGTACATGAAAAGGCCTTAAAAACTCTGATTTTATAGGCGTATGAATGCCACCATTCACCGTTCTCATTCATTCTATGAAGTATGAGGAGGGTAAGGGAAGCCGTGAGCCAAGTCCCCCATCCTGCATACTGCTCACAATACAAATGCACTTGCTACGGGGCGCCTGGGTGGCTTAGTCGGTTAAGCGTCCGACTTTCGCTTGGGTCATGATCTCGCGGTTCGTGGGTTCGAGCCCCGCGTCGGGCTCTGTGCTGACTGCCAGCTCGGAGCCTGGAGCCTGTTTCAGTCTGTGACTCCCTCTCTCTCTGACCCTCCCCTGCTCACGCTGTCTCTTTCTCTCTCTCCCAGAAATTAAAAAATATATATATATTTAAAAAAAACAAATGCACTTGCTGCTCTACCCCCCCACACCAAATCCCAGAGCTGAACAGCACTCCTTACTCCCAAACACCCCTAAAGATGTCAGAGTTTGAGGGCTGAAGTCACCCACTCCTAATCCAAGCCCTTTTCTCCCTTTCCGTACCCTCCCCCAGCCCTCTGGCTCACCGAATGTCACTGCCCCCATATGTCTCCTTGGGCCTCTTCCTCCTGTCTTTCTGGAACCTTATCAGGCAGAACGCAGCAACTGACAGCAACAGCACGCCCAGGAGCACCCCAATCAGAGCCCCAGCCACTCGGCCTTTGGATGGGTCTACAGAGACACAGGAAGCTAAGAGCAGCAGACCTTCCTTGGCCCCTCCCCGGAGAGTTCCATGCAGCCTCTCCAACCCAGGCCTGCCAGCTGGGCCTCTGCCCAGTGTCCCCTACCAGTCACAGAGAGGGTCAGCTCACAGGATGCACTGCCCATCTGGTTGGTGGCCACACAGCGGTAGGTGCCCGAATAGGTCAGGGAGAGATTGGTGAGAATGAGCTGGCCAGACACCTCATCTAGAGGGTAAGGAGGAAGGATTCCATCATTCATTCAACTCATGGTGAGCACCTACTATGATGCAAGCATATTTCATTACATCCTTACAACAATCCTGTCAAGAAGGGACTAACCTCATTTATTAAAAGTGGGGAAACTGGCTCAGAGAAGTAAAGTAATTGTCTAAGGTGACCCAGAGCGAAAGTGCCAAAGCCACTGCCACTTCTGTATTCTTTCCACCCCCCACAGCTGCCTTTTCCGGGGAGCGGGAGACAGCAAGGAGTTGGAGAGGGATGCTTCCTAGCTGATATCAGGTTCCTGGTTAGAGGGGGAAATCTTGATTGTTAGAAACTATAGCCTCTGGGGTGACTCAGCTCACCTGAATGTCTTCCTAAGCTTCTTAACTTTCCCTTTAGAAGTCAGAGTATACACCAGATGATCTGGAAGAGTCTCTGGACTGATAAAGGGGTTTGCTGCGGCTGGGGCAAGGGACAGGATGCTGGAGCAAGCATGAGGAGGCAGAGAAGCCAAGGCTCTTACCCAATTATATGGTTCCTCCAAAGAAACTGACTGTAATTCAAGCCAGTCCATACTACTCTGCCTCAGTTTGCTCTCTAGGAAGTTTGGAAATGATTCACGACCTTAAGAAATCCCCAAAAGTGGGGATCATAGAGTGTCCTCTGCCTTCCATTCATATCTTCCAAGATATTGGGAATATGTTTAACATAAGAAATGCTCCCGGGACCACAGAGCCACAGACTGCAGGAAGACAGACAGGAGGGAACAATTGTGGACATCAAGAAAGAGGCAGGGAAAGGTATAGCAGTTTGTTTCATACCCATGGTGTGGGTATATTCAGGCCAGAGACCAGATCTGCCTGGGTATTGCGTCCCCTCTTTCTGGATGTCCTGGGCCCTTACCTTGCACCATGCTGCCAGGAGACGGCGTAGGGGAAGATCCAAGGCGGACCCAGTTGTACACTGGCCTGGGGGCTCCCTGGGAAGAACTGCATTTCAGTGCAGCAGAGCCCCCCACCGAGGTCTGACCACTCTTACTGCACAAGGGGCTACTGGGGGGCACTGCAAAAATCACAGAAAGTACCTTAGCAATCCGTTAGCCTCACTCCCATGAAATGTCAGAATTCCTGCTCCCACACTCCTACCAAATAGTAGTCCACTTCAGTTCACATTCCACTGCATCCCCAGGAAATGATTTCCACTGTTGGAAATTCTGATTGTTAGAAAATTCTTCCTCATGTTGAGCCAAAATCCGTGTTACTCTAACATCCACCCATTTAGTCCCAATTTCTGCCCTCTAGGTCCACAAAGAGAAATGAGACATCTCTCCTCCACAGGACAACTCTTCAGATATTTGAATGCCGTTGTTATACACCTTCTAAACCTTCACTTTTCTGTCTAGGGGTCCCCAGCCTCCTTAAAAGTTTCTGTTTGCTCATCCAGGAGCTGGAAACTCTGAGCCCAAAGTTGCTGCTTTGTGATAGGGACCCTTGTTCTTTTAAAGGCCACTCTCCTTCTCTGCCACTGACCTAAGGACAGACAGAACCTGGGCTACAAGTGAGACATTCCCTCAAAGAGTTGTTGGGGTCATGACTCAGATACCTATGTATGGGAAGGGCTTTCTCTCTCATGAACCTTTTTTTATCTAGGGACTGAGGGAGGAGTCATTCTTCATGGAGGGTGGGGCAGGAATATGACCATCTAGATTAGAAGACTTTGGGAAGGAGGCATTTTCCCTTGGGGTCCCCAATGCAATTGTGTGCTTGGGCTGGAAATCAGGATATGGGGAGGTGAGGGGGGGAGGAGGGAGAAAATTTAGCAGGGCCAGTGCAATCTTTCACGGTACATGGGTGGCTGGCGGGTCCCCAGCCGGCCTTACCCAGCACAGTAAGGTTGATTAGCCCCAACC
Source organism: Proteles cristata cristata (assembly GCA_017311185.1). Taxonomy (NCBI): domain Eukaryota; kingdom Metazoa; phylum Chordata; class Mammalia; order Carnivora; family Hyaenidae; genus Proteles; species Proteles cristata. The sequence goes on from JAESUZ010004312.1 coordinate 356,817, forward strand.
CATTTGTGTAGAAATCTGGCGGGTTATTAACTTGGCAGAGGTAGGTTCCAGTATCCGAGGGGTGGACATCAGTCAGTTTCAGGGTGGCTACCCCTCCTGTGGGGGGGTTCTGAAGCAGGCTGGCCCTCTTTGCCTGAGAACCAGTTGGATACAGATAGCCATTGGTGAAGTACAGGATCTGGGGAGGAACAAAAGACGCATATCTGTGCCTTTTTCTGCCTGGTGTCAACGCTACAGTCCTTTCTCCAAAGCAAGCCCTCCTTTAGGGGTGCCTGGGTGGCTCAGTCAGCTGAGTTTCTGATTCTCCATCTCAGCTCAGGTCATGATCTTGAGGTTGGTGGGATTGAGCCCTGCGCCCAGCTCTGTGCTGACAGCCTGGAGCCCGCTTGGGATTCTTCCTCCTCCTCTCTCTACCCCTCCCTACCATCAAAATAAATAAATAAACTTAACAACAACAAAAAAAGAGGCCCCTCCTTTATACCAGACAGGGAAGCAGATGCTCTGGAGACCAGAACCAGCAAGGTATTTAGCTGTCCCCAAATACTTCCCTTCCCAGGAGCTGCTTGAGCTAGATTTATTGCTTTCAGCTAAGCATGGCTCTTGATGGGGGTGAGAGGGTTGGGGGAATTAATGCAAATATTCCTAGAAGGGGCATCATTTGATACTACTAACAATCACCAGAGGTTAGCCTCGATGGGTGTATTAACAGAAGCGGACTGCACGAGAACAGGGGAATTGCATGTCGTCGGAGCTAGGAGACAGAAGGCTGGGATACACAGACCCATATATGGGATAACAGGGTCGTGCAGGCTGTGGCCCTAAGAAGTTCTAGAAAGAGTCCACTCACGTTTTCATCGGAGCATACTGATACCGGAACACAGCCTCTGTAACCACACACCCCCCCATCCTGGGTGGGCCCTCTGTGCTGGCCGCTCCCAGCCAGCCCCACCAAGAGGCCAGAGCGCCCCCGCTCCGCTCCGCTCGGGCGCAATTGCTTTCAACTCACCGGATGGGACGAAGAGAGGGGCTTCCCCGGCGGCACAAAGCTCCACTCCAGGGCGAAGCTGTCTCCCACCGACGTGCTGTAGCTGCAGGGCAGCTCGGCGGTCTTGCCCACGGGGGTGCTCAGGGGCTCGGCCGGCACCTTGACCTCCACGGCTGTCCCGGGGTCTGGGGGACGCAGAGGGAGGAGGGCGGAGGGAGGGGAGCGCTCGTACGGCACCAGGTCCGCGGCTGGGGTGGGGCGGAGGCCCGGCCGCAAATCTCCGAGGTCTGAGGGTCTGGCCCAGCCCTCGACTCCCAAGGCCAAGGCTGGGGGCTTCCTCCCTCCTGCAGAGCTCACCTACCTCCCCTCAATCCATCCCTTCTCGAAACCTGAGGTTTCCGGGAGGGAGGAGCACACACCCCAGCCGGTTTTTTGTGGGTAAAAGGACCGAGACTGGGCCAGGTATGCGGGTGTGTTTGTTAGGGAAAGAAAAACAATGGTCGGGTGGTGGTTAAGCCCTCCCAGGAGGCCCAACTTGCCTGCAGGCTAGCGCGCCTGTGTCCCTCGCCCACCCGGCCTTGGGAGCCCTCTCCAGGCCTCGCCTCTGCGGCGCCAAGACCCCCCAGCCAGCCCCGCGGAACTGAGAAGGCCACAGGAGCCTGGAGGCCAGGCCTCGGGAGGTGGGGGTGGGGGGACAGCTCCACCGCGGGCCCTCCCGGCCGCCTCCTCACCCAGGCATGCCTCACCCAGGCGAGCGAAGCCCAGCAGGGCCCCACATAGGAACAGCCCAGAAAGCCGGGCCATGGCCGAGTCCTGCAGTCCAGCCGTCTATGGGTCGGTCTGGGCGTCTGGGTCTGGGGGGAGGAAAGGCTGCACCCACAGGGCAGCCTACTCGCGCTGGGCAGGAGCGAGACTGGCTATCTCAGAGCAAACAAGGGGAGAGGCCGGTGCCCTCAGGTAAGGAAATGCTCCTCCCTCGTCCGGGCCCAATACTGGAATCATTCTAACCCTGCTCCCTTTCTCTGTACTCTACCCCCCAACTTCTGAAACTGTCAGGCTCTGGGACAAGGGCTGGGCTTGGGTGGGCACCCCAACGGGAAGGGATCGGACCTGGAGCTCTCTGTAAGCAAAGCATGTCCCTGGAAGAAGAGGGGGGCATTCTGATAACCTGAGTCGGCAAAGGACATCACCACTTTGGGGCTTCACCCCAAGCATGAGCCCTGGGGAGAACAGAAGACCTTTTCTGACCCCTTCAGAGACTCTTATTCCTTCGAAGCCCTTCTTCTTTTTTCTGAGATCCCTTCTTTGGCACCTGCGTCACCACTTGCAGAGAGGTAGGAGTCTCCTTGGAAAACCAGAGCCACCTCCCCACTGCCAGAGGGGGGCAAAGAAAGTGAGTCTTGGAGGAGATCCCACTCTTGATAGGAAAGGGTGTGGCACAATTGGGGCACCTGCTTCTGCACCATGTCTCCAGCTTTCCCCCACCCTACAAGGGCGTCACTGTCTGATCGGCAAGAGGATGTGTTTGCTAAGGACTCCGTGGTCTGGGAGAGGGAGGCACAAGTCAGGTGGCTCTTCCCCAGCCCTTAAGAGGAAGCAGGAGATTAAGAGCACCCACACCTCAAGCCGCGAGAACTCAAGCCCTAGCAGACAGGGCACCAAATTTCATCCCCTTACTGATCCTCAGGCTTCTGGGGCCTTCCCCATGCCACCTGATAGCAAATGACCCTTTTAAAGACCCTCTAGAAGAATTGATGTGGGCAGCTGCGTGGAGAAGCGTTCTTGGGTTTGCAAAGGCAATTTGACTCTCGCTTTCCATACAAACACAGTGCATCTTTATTAAAAGTGGCAAAAATAAAAACAAAAACAGACATTTCAAGTTAGTTTAAAAAATACCTCCCCTATCCCCTGCCCCAACAAAACCCAGCCAAGCCAGCAGGACAGGTTATCTGAATGCAGGGAGCTGGCTCGGGAGGAAAGGGTAATGTTAGATGGGGGGAGTACAGATAGAAGGGGCCCGGAGGACTCCCTGACTGGCAGTCCCCACCAGGGCCCCAGCAGGCAGGTAGCCAGCCCCAGCAGCATTCACTAGTGCCCCGGGAGGACTGGGCAAGGGGGGGACGCTCTTCCTAATGTGCGGTCCACTTCCCCTTCTTCTACCTCCTGAAAGTTTGGGTCTTAACTGAGACTCAGTTTTCCCATAGTAAAGAAAGGTGGAGGCAGAGGACTGGAGGTCTGGAAGGTGGTCTCCCGACACCCAGGCCCCTGTGCTAGGGGATGGCCACTAGAGGGAGGAGAGAAACCAGATGGCTTAGCTAACAAGTGCTGGGCCATCACACCAGAGACCCAGCCTGACTCTGGGCGGGCACGATTACGGGGACAGCGCCCATGCGGTTCAGAGCAGAGGAAGAGACCCCACCAGGGCTGGGAGATGTTGGCTGAGGGCGGGCCTCATCTGTCCTGGGCAGCCTGGGTGAGGGCAAGACCTGGCTGGAGAGGCTGGGTGTGGGGGTCAGTGCACCAGGCCTGGGAGGACCTTGGGGCTGCCGGAGGGCTCGTGCTGAGGTGACAGACGAAAGGGTCCCGTTCTTGGAGATTGTGTCTGAGCCCTTGGGCCAGGGCAGGGTCCGGGGAGCAACGGCGTCCTCCCTAGTCATCAAAGAAATAATAAGAGCTCAGAAGCTGGAAGTGGGGTGGGGGGGGGTGTGCCGGGGAGAGGGGAGTATTTCCACCTGCTCCATCTTACTCCTCCCTCACATACCAGTTCACTGTACTCTCCCTTAAAATCCCCCCACTGGAATGACGTTTCAGTCACTGCCCACCTTCCCCTTAGATGACAGCTGCCTGCACTCCCATCGGAGGGAAGCTAGGGGAACCCCATTGGGACAGAAGACACTTACTTGATGTCATTGGCCGGCTCCTCTAGGGCCTTGCTCCTGCGATGGTACAGGAGGACCAGCCCAGCCAGCAGTCCTAATCCAACCAGAGTGCCTACAACAGCTCCAGCAACCACCGCAGGCCCCGGCTCTGGGGAAGCCTTGGTGTCAGAGGGAGACCCCCAGCCATTCCCCACGGCCCTCCAACCCCACTACCCACTGCCACCGTTAACAGCTTTCCTCTTTTTCCATGTTAAGAAGAGGGATGACTGTCAGCAGGAAATGGTCAGCCAGCCAGTGACCAAACATTTGGGCAAACATTTGACCAGAACGAGCTGACAGGCCTCCTCTCCTCTTGCAAGCCCACCCCCACCGGTGTCCAATATTCTCCTTAACCACACTTACCCCTCACTGACCTGTGATCACTTCCAAGGTCACATTGCACTGGGCACTGCCCACCTCGTTGTGGGCTCTGCAGATATAGACTCCGGACATGGAACTGGAAAGGTTTGTGAGGGTTAAAGACCCCCGGATGTCATCTGTGGACACAATTGGGCCATCAGTCCAGGGACCTTCTTTCCCACTGGAAAAATTCTGCCCCTTCCAGAATGTCCTCTTTGACTCTCTGGGAGACTCATCAGTCTGTTCCCTCATGGGGGGAAAAGTTGTGACCTCCAGTGTGCTGAGTTCCCTCTGCCCCCAGGCACAGAGCTGGGGCTAGCTCTATGCTCCTCTCCAGTTCTACTGCTCAGTGTTCCCAGCTGATAATCTAAAAAGATTTAAGGAGGAATTGATGCCCAGAGAAACCCAAATACCAGTTTTGTTTCTGTTCCAGATTGGCGGTGTGGTGAAAAAGAAAACATTAGGCTAGGAATCAGAAAACCTGAGCTCCCATGTGACTTTAAACAAGTTACTTCCTCTCCCTGGGGCACAATTTCTCCATCTGTAAAATGGGGTAATATGACCTCCTTGATGGCACTGAAAGAATTATATGAAATAATCATTATAATAGTTAAGGTTTATTGGTTGCTTACTCTATGCCAGAGAGAAGTCCCTTATGTGTGCGAACTTATGAAAATATCACAACAAACCTATGAGACAAGTCCTGGTTAAAAAAAAAATAATAACTTTGGGGACAGCTGGGTGGCTCAGTTGATGTGTGTCTGACTCTTGCTTTTGGCTCAGGTCTTGATCCCAGGGTCCTGAGCCTGCTCAGGGTAGAGCCTGCTTAAGATTCTCTCTCTCCCTCTGCCCCTCCTCCTCTTCTATAAAGTTAAAAAAAAGTGACCTAAAAAAATAACTTTTATTATAAAATTGGTTAAATGAAAAGTAGAAAAAGGGGCAAATTGAAAATCCATATACCTACTACTTAGATTCAACAATTGCTAACATTTTGCTATACTTATTTCATTTTTCTCTCTTTTTGTGAAATGCTTTTAAAATTTTTTAATTTTTTTTTTTTTTGAGAGACAGAGACAGAGCTTGAGAGGGTTGAGACAGAGAGAGAAGGTGACAGAGAATCCCAAGCAGGCTCCAGGCTCTGAGCTGTCAGCACAGAGTCCGAAGACGTGAGGGTCGAACTCACAAACCATGAGATCATGACCTGAGCTGAAGATGCTAAACCAACTGAGCCACGCAGGCGCCCCACCAAGTTTTTGTGAGACATTTAAAAATAAGTACTTCAGCATGAATCTCTAAAAAATAAGGACCCTGACCACATAACTACAATACCATTGCCATACCCCATAAATTAATAGTTCTCAAAAAAAATGATCTAATATCTAATAATATCTAATTATCCATATTGAAAATGTCCCAATTGTCCCCAAACATCTTTTGTAGCTAGTGTGTTCAAATCAAAGCTGTGAGATCCCCGTTTCACAAATGAGAAAATGGAGGGGCACCTGGGTGGCTCAGTCGGTTAAGCATCCGACTTCAGCTCAGGTCGTGATCTTATGGCTTATGAATTTGAGCCCTGCATTGGGCTCTGTGCTAACAGCTCAGAGCCTGGAGCCTGCTTCAGATTCTGTGTCTCTCTCTGCCCCTTCCCCAGATCACACTCTGTCTCTATCTCTCAAAAATAAACATTAACATTTTTTTAAAACATAATTTTTTTTTTTAATAAACAAATGAGGACATGGGAGCACAACATCACACAACTAGACAGTGGCAGGGCTGGAATTCAAATGCAGGTCATCTGGTTTCAGACCCTCTTCAGTAACATAAGTACACAGCACGTGTAAGCCCCCCAACACGGTGCAGGCACCTGGTGGGCCGTCTTTTTCCACCGTTCTCCCCACATCCTCCTCTGCCCTTTGCCCCCCCTCCCACCCCGGCCCTCCCACCCCCTGTACTGTACTAAAAGGGCATTGCCTCCCCTTTTAACCCCTGTCCCTCTGGTACCTCTCATCTGTCCCTACCCCAGCCGCACACTCGTTTGTCTCCAGAAACTCCCTCACCTAAAACTGGTGGAAAGAAAACCTGGGCGGATGGGGGTAGCCGCTCCCACTGGTATTGGGCAGCTGGCTTACTCCTTGGGGACTGGCAGCTCAAGGTCACGTTGGTCCCCTCACGGAGTCCGCCCAGGAGACGGCAGGATGGAGGAGCTGGAGGAACTGGAGTGGGGAGACAGGTTAAAAATTCAAACTCAAGGAACCAATAGACCCCCACCACCACCCCCCACAACTCCCCGCCTCCCTCTTCTGTCACTCCATTGGTCCCCCTCCAACCTTCACACACAGCCTTTTGGGAGAGAGACCGGCCTGGCCTCCCTGGGGGCTGGGGAGCTATTGCAAAGTGTGTGCTTCTCACTTACCCAGCACACGGAGTTCTAAAGTTTTGCTGCTGTCACTCCTGTTTTTGCTTTGGTGGTCCTGCACATTCACAGAGCAGCGGTAGGACCCAGAGTCTGTTTCCCGCAGGCCCTGCAGCCGCAGTGACACATTGTGGGAGGGCATGGAGTAGACCAGGGATAGCCTAGGTTTGCCTGTCGTGGTCCCGCTGATGTAGGCCAGCACCTGGTGTGGGGCACAACGCCTCCCGGTTATTACATGTATGCACTGTGCGTGCAGGCTCAGCCAATCCCCTCCCCCACGCTGGCGGTCTCCAAGTGCTCCTCCCCTGTACTCACCCCCTCTAACCTGTACCTGCTCCCCATCCACCCGTACTCCGTAGCCACCCTCACTGCCCCTGGGTCCTCTCTGTCAGTATAGTGGGTGAGGGATAATGTAAAGAGGGGCTATTTATGAAAGAAACTTAGAATGTGGGGACAGATCCAGGATTTTTAAAATATCTTTTCAAAAATCTTCCTTTTCTTGAAGACGTCCCCCCTTCCCTGTGTACAAGTTCAGCCCTGCAAAACTTACATCTACCCCTGTAATCTCAATTTCTGTCACACATACCCCCTATTTATCAAATGGCTTCCAGAACGTACTTTCCCTTGGGAGGAGCCCATGCAAATAAGGAGCTCTGAAAATGAAGTTTCATTGGCTTCTGGGTAAATCTTCCTCTAGGGTAAGTCTGAATCAGGAGGTGGAGGGGGTGGGCAGGAAACTGTCCCTTGTCTCTCAAAGGAATGTATAAAGGGACAGTGGGAAGTGGGACAGATAATCATATGGGAAGAGAAGTGGCTTGTGACAGTGTCTAAAGCAGAGAGAAGGTGAAAACAGGAAGATGCTCAGCTTTTTAAAGTTGTATGGTACTAGCCCTAACCCTTCCCTCCTCCTCGAACCCCAGTCCTCATCGGCCCTCCCCCAAAACAAAGCAAACCACCTTTTCACTTTCCTGTGTTTCCTGAGCTGGATTTCTAGGGAAATTTGGAGACAAGCAAATTCTTTGGGGCAGTCTCCAAGCTCAGAACAAAACCTGAGCCTGGGAGGGACCTTACCTTTTCCTGAAACTCCTTCCCTGTGGCCCATTCCCTGGCCACCCCACAGGGTATAGCCAGCCTCTGGCTGAGATGCTTTCCTGCCTCACCTGGTTCATATCCTTCCCTTCTTGTTCCAAGAACCACATCACGGTGAGCAACTCCCACGACTGGGGCTGGACCCAAGGCGCCTTCCCTTGCAGGGTGTACCACATTGGGAGCACTACTTCTGCTCCCTCTACCGCCTTCAGCACGGTCAGGCCAGGGGGCACGTGAAGTTTCAGCTGGGCCAGCGAGGGGGATGCTGGGGAGAAGAGCGAGAGGCATGAGCTCCGAAAGCTTTTCAACCCCATGGGCAGAGAGTGTTGGAAGCCCTCCTGGTTACCGATTAACCCAGGTGCTCCTACTGATCTAGCCGTCCACCCGGCCCACTGACAGCGGTGCTCCCTGGACCCCTGGCTCAATCCCAACCCAGGGGTTTCCCCAGGAAAGCGGAGAGTTGAGAACCCAGAAAGGGGCCCCTTTTTGGGTCCAGGCGATCTGGATGGGTCCTGTGAAGTCGCAGGAAATATTGGCAGAGTGGGAACACGAGTGAAGGTCCTCTGATAATCAAGTACAAATCTTATGTCTGCGAGCTCTTGGAGTTCAGGAGGTGGACTGGGGCGTCGGTGTCAAGGAGAGGACAATCGAAACTATGCTTGCACGATGGCGTCCAGAAACATTCACGTTTTGCCCTTCAGAGAGGCCATGGAGCTGCCAAATCCTAAGCCCTTTGGGGTGGGGTGGGGTGGGGGCGGATAACCTTGGGCTTGTACCTGGCCAGGCGTTAGGATGCTGGCCACGGTAGTCCTTGGCCTCAGCACTCTGGCGGACAGAGGCCGCACGCAGGCCGGGCTTTCCGTCCTCCAGAAGCCGGGCTGAAGGCCTCTAAGGGCCCCGGCGCAGATCCGGCCAGGATGTGCGCCACCCCCACGGCTTTCCGGCTGCGCGTCTTTACAGAAGCCCCGGCCCTATTCCTTGGCCTTCGCGGCATCCCCCTTATCCATTTCCTGGCGGGTCCCCGCGGGCCGGGCAGGAAACTTGTGCCCGGTGATAAGCCAGAAGACAATGACGGGGGGCGCAGCTAGACCGGAGATTCTAGAGGCGAAAACAATCTCTGCCTCAAGGAGACCGACCCCTCTGGGGACCAGGCCCCGCTCACCCTTCTCCCGAGGCCTGGGACACCAGGCCTGCGGGCGGGGCCGGATCTTCCCTGGCCTTTGTGGAGCACACTCTCGGGAGGCCACAAACGGTTCCCGTGGGGAACCCCGCCTGGGTCCCGGGAGAGGCACGAGCTTCTTCGCCACAGGCGCCCCTGACCACCTCCCCCACGTCCTGCATTTATTCTATCGCTTTGCAAAAGGTAGGGGTGGTTTAGAGATAGTGATGGACACACTGAGGTGTGGGCACACGCTCCCTGTCCTGCGCCCCAGTCAGAAACCAATGGCTGCAGGGGGCCCGAGGCCTCCCGGCCCTCAGGCCTGGGTGCCCGCTACAGCAGAAGCCCCTTGCGCTCGCAGGGCCCATGGTGCGGTGGGGAGAGGGCAACCGAGTAGTTGGGTCTGCGTGAAGGACGCAGGGGCATCCCAAGAAAGGGACCCTTCTGGCCCACTCCGAGACCAGAGTGAGGGAGCAGGCAAGGGCCTAAGGCGCACAAAAATGGGCCCGCTCCCGGGGCTACTATTTTTAGTCTCCCTTTCTCTGAGAAACTCCCCCCGCCGGCTTCTCACGCTCCAAGGGCAGCAGCGCAGAGCCGCGGAGCGAGGAACAGACGGGCCTCCGGGAGAGCCCAGTGCAGCCTAGCCCAGCAGAGCGGGTGCCTGCTCGGAAGCACCGCCGGCCCGAGTGCCATTTAACTCTAGAGTGGCCGGGGAGAGGTCAGCAACCTTCTGGAGCGGCTCGGTAGGGACGTTGACCCTGGGCTGACGGTGTAAAAACTGGGATCCGGAGTAAGGATAGAAAAAGAAGAGGTTACAGGAGAGATATAGACGGCGCCGAAGCAACGAGCTTGGACTTGTCTCCTTCCCTTGCTTCCCAAATGCCTAGCAAAGGAGATAGGGGAAACACAGAAGGGAAAGGCGCGCTGAGGTTGACCTTGGGAGAAGGGACCCAAGAAGGTAAGGGATCCTGGAGCAGGCCCACCAAGCCTAGTGGGGGAGAAAGATGTTTGGGCTTTGGTGTGGCAGGTGGGCCACTCTTGAGCCCGCTTTGTCTGGGGACCCTAAAACTTCATGCCCCCACACCCTTGCAGGCAACAGAGCTGAAGGGGCCACGGTGAGTTAGGTGTTCCCCATCTTGGTCCCCATCACTGTGACTGAATTTCACTCTACAGCTCTCTGCATCTGGAGACTTCCAATCTGAGAGAAATGAGGGGTTAAAGTTGACCTTCGCCCTATTTGGGATCCTAAAAAAGAGATGGCAAGAAAGCCTTGGAGGAAGTGAAACAAGCATATAAGGGGCTTAGTTCCTGCTGGATCCTTTTCTCTCCATTTGTAGGAATGGGCCACCCCCAGCTCCTGGGAGCTCTGGAAGCCTTCAACACTCCTTAGGCACTTGCTCCAAGGAGGCACCCTTCCTCTCTCTTTGAGGAACCTCCTCACTATTTCCTTTGTCCCTTTGCCTCTGGGAACCAATAGGGGTGGTGGACATCATTGGGGGGGGGTCACAATTCTGCTCCTCTAGGCATTCAGACCCCTCCCCCATTTCCTGTGTCCCAAGTGACCTCACGGTCATGCTTTTGGGGCACCTCCCTTTATTCCCAGGGCAGGAAGCAGGAGGGGACAGAGAGAGGATCTGGGCTGGGGAATTGATGGTGAAGTGCGTTCATTAAGTCTGGGATCCAGGGAGTTCCTGGGGGTTCTTGCACATCAGCTTGTGTGTGGGGTGGGGGACATGAGGGGGGCTGGAGTTAAGTCCTTAAGCTCTTTAGCCGGTGTCTCATCTAGTAGTTCAGCTCATCCGGCTCTTCTGGGTGGAGGTGGGGAGTGCGCAGGAGGAATGTTCCCACACCTCAGTGGCTGTAGAGGTCTACCCAGCCAGACGCCCTGCCCCTCTCCCCTGGTACACACGCCCCACACCCACAGTGGTAGCTGTCGGGGATCCGCAGAAACAGAAGTCAACACCAGCCAGTGATACCCTCCCTGGGTGTGGAGAGGTGGCTGGGAGTGTAGGGGAGGAGGACAAGAGTCAGAGGCGGGAGTCCCCTTCCATCCAGTTCCTCGCCAGTGCCCCAAACCACCTCCCTCGGAGGCTGGATTCATGCCATTTCCCATCTCAAGTCCAACCTCCCCTCGCACCCCCCGGTCCCAGGTGGCACTCACCGAGGGTACTCAGCCCTAGGAAGAAAAACCGAAGCAAGTCGGTCACAGGAGACCTGCGCAAGAAAACCATGGTCCCCCTCCTGGCCCCGACGGAGTCAGGGGCGCCGGCTCGGGGACACACCAACCGACAGGTGCTGAGGCGGTTCCGCAGCTGGGGCGGACGCGGGAGCCGGGCCACGGACACCAAGGGCGGCTCTAGCCAGAGTCTGTGCGCGCGTGTCGCTCCGGCGGGGTGGGGACCGACGGGGACGGAGGGGCGGGGCGTCCGAAGGGGGCGGAGAGGTCGCGGTCTCCCCGGGCGGGGCATGCGGGTGACCCGCCGCGGGCGGGGGGTTGGGGGAGGGCTCCAGCGCTCCGACGGCAGGACCTCCAGGCCTCCGCCCCGGCAGAACGCAGGGTGGGGTTGGGTAAGTGTCTGTGCCCCCACAGGCGGCCGGGCCAGGGGAAATGGGAAGGGTCCCGAACTGCCACCCTGGGGCCATGCCCTTCCCCCTCCGCCCGCTTGGGTTGGGAAGGAAGACGGGGAGGGGAGGGAGGTCTGGGGATCCTCCGACGTCCAGGAGCCACCTGCACGCCTGACACCGTGGTCGGCCTGGGCTCTGGCTCCGAGTTTGGGGGTATCGCGTCCTTGGCCTAAGCGGGGCGGCCTTCCTGTTGGAGGAAGAGGGGAGCCGCGTTGTCCCTGAGCCACTGCGCTTCCGAAGTGTGTGGAGGGGAGCGGCAGGAAGGGACGTGGTTCTCCGACCCGCAAGAGAGGCTATCCTCCGAGCCGGGCAGAGAGGATGTGCGGGCGCCCTGCCTCCGCCCGGCCCCGCAGGGGCCTCTGCGGCTGCTCCGGGCAGGCCCAGGGCCGCGCCCGCGGGTGCGCGCGGGGACCGTCTGCACCTGCGGGAGGCGAAGAGAGGGGCTCGCAGGTCCTCAGAGCCTCCCTAAAACCTAGCCCTCAAGGTCACCGGGTCTTGTGCCTCACACGCAGGGAAAGGACTGGAGCAAGGAAGCTCCAGGAGCTGAGGGGGAAACTGAGGAAACAGGTGCCCGGCTTCCAGCTCACCTCCAGCCACAATGGCTTATAGGCTTTATGCTGACTGGGGAGGAAGGAGCAGCTGTGGGAAGGTAAACTGGACAAAGTCCCCCCCCCCATTTCTTTTTCTCCGTATCTTCACGCCCCCCCCCTCCCCCGCATCCGTCATCGGGCCCGCTCTGATCCTTTAATTCCCGGGACTAGATCTCGTTCGCGGCGAATTTAATTTAACCGTTCCTCCCCCCACCCTCCCGCCCCTCCGCCGGGTCTGTCCGGCGGCAGCTCTGCGCCCTCTAGCGGCCGCGGCTCCCTTACAGAAGGGGACGCACCTGTTCTCGCTTCGCTGTCCAACAGCCAAAATACAGATGCTTCAAACACCCTGGCACAGCTTAATGGCCGAACAAAGGTCATCCGGGGCAGAGAGCATAACAACGAATCCTTGGCGCTGCCTACTCTGGGTGGCAGTGGACTGGGAAGAAAAGCAGCCAGGACTTCGATTCCATTTACTCCACATACAGTTCTGCACTGTTTTAAACACCGAGCGTGGTTCTTGTGCCTGTGCGGCAGCAGGTCTTTTTGTACACAGTGCCCCGCAGACCTTCTCGATGCTTCTTCCTAGTGTGACTTTGCTGGCTGCTCTTCAAATACCTGCCATGCAGTGGCTTTGAGCAATGCCTATGCAAACACTAGACTGCTCACGTAACCCCTGGAATCTAATACTTGACAACTCAGCGGCAGCAAAGGCAACAGAAATAGACAACTGCCAGTCTCAGACCCTTATATACTTATAAGGACCTATAAACTTGGTGTGTGTGTGTGTGTGTGTGTGTGTGTGTGTACCAGGGACAAGGTGTTGGTTCGGTTTTTCTATCACACTCAAATTTTCCTTTAGTTTACACTGCAAACCAGGTCCTGTCAACCACCCTCCTTCATTTCCAGAAGAGGGTTAAGGTACCCCAAATATGTAACTCCCTCCAACAAAGTGCAAAGTCCGTTGGCTGTATCCCAGGAATGCCAAAGCCTAATTTCGCAGGCTGTGCTCATCCCTGTCAAGTGCTATATTAGAGCCTCAATATACAATCTCCGAAGCTAACTTTTCCTTCGGAATTTAGATCCAAATAACTTGCAACATCAGAAGGAAAGCTGCAACCAAAGATGTGTGGGCAGTGAAAATCCCCACGTGACACACTGCAGTCCCGTGAGGACTCTTCCACAGCCCTTCACCCCAACCAAAACATTTCCCACTTGAACGCCTATTCCAACTACTTTCTGCTGCCCCCAGGCAGGCAAAGTGACAGAAGTCAGCAGAGCAGCTCCATTCCATTCTGAAAGTGCCAAGATCCATTATAGGATGAACCCTTGTGTGAGATGAGAATGCTGGCAGATAGCCTGTGAGTGACCTGGAGGCTGCCTCCATAGACATGTTGCATGCATGAGCTAAGTTCATAGTTTCATGTGTTAAGGGACGTGCAGGTCACTAGTATTTCTTCTAGTCACACTTCATCTCATATCTCAAAGGATCTTCTCATGCTGATTCTTGTTTGAACATAAGGTATCCAACCCCCTTGACTCATTATAAGGCTTCATTAAATCCCCCCTACCCTCCCCCCCCCTTTTTTTTTTGCAAAGTTCATCTGATTCCCTGCTATCCTCTCTTCTAGATTGTTCTGGTCAAAGAAACTAGGTATTCAGTTATCAGGCATCCGTTTCCCATTGTTCTGTTTTGACCTCTTGCCACTACCACTTAACCATCCCAAGCCAGATGGTGAAAACATACTGGATCCTGGATCTCGTCTTGGCCATCTTCTTCATGTGGCTCACCGTGGCCTAGTAATGCCCCATTCTCAGTAGCGTTAGGTCAGTCTAAAACATCCTCGATAAATGTTCCCAAAGTGATCTGCCCCAGCTAAGTAACTAAACAACAGCAGGAAGGGGGATTGAGAAAAAAAAAAAATGCACAAAGCACGTTGGTTTGGGGGGTTGTCAGTGGCAAAGGTTGGGGGATGCCGTGTAGAACTCCTGGTAATGCGTTTTCCTGCAGCACTTAGCACTGAATATTACGAAATTGCTGCCATAAGATGGTCAGTGCAGCCTTAGCCTTTAGGTCTGTAATTCCAAGTCCCAAAGAACTTCCAAAGCAAACTCAGGAAAATTTTATAAGGCCCACACCTACAGACTGTACCCAGGGAGAAGAGGTGCTACACTCACATTCCAAGAATATTTATACTCTTCCTGAACTAGCATCCATGAAAACAAATTATTTTAAGTAAGCTCTACGCCCAATGTGGGGATTGAACTCCTGATGCCAAGATCAAGAGTTGCGTGCTCTACCAACTGAGCCAGCCAGGCACCCAAACTAGGATGTCCTATTTAGCAGCTTATATCAGAAAACAGCCAGCTCCTTAAACCTAGGCTAAAATGACATTCATAAAAGTCATCCCATTGATTATAAGCCCTCTAGCCATTTGAAACATAAGGAAGAGTATGAAGGAAGGAAGAGGTTTTTTTTTTTTTTTTATCAATATGCAATTTAATCTTCAATAGTATAAAAAATGGGGAAAATTACAGCTCTTACCTGGATTTGCAGACCGTCTAAAGCAGAGCACCTGAGAGAGGTTGGGGGAATCATTAAAGATAAATCATCAATCTAACAAGTCCTGGCCATAAGACCAAAGTGATCTCTGACTGCCCTTCTAGTAAGCTAGTCGTCAGAGAAGAGCACTAACCTCCAAGTAAAGTGTAGCTAATGCAAAGAAACTCCTGAGATATCTAAATGTGATGACCACCTTCCTAATGGACTGATTCCTTACAACTTCCTACCCCGTGGATCACTTTCAAAAAGGTTTTAGATGTTTCTATTGGATCGACTCTCTTTTCTTATAACAGTATCATGACAATTCTCCATTTGTACTCTTTGAGTTGCCCCTGACCACTGAGTTTAAAGATGAGGAGTGAAAGTCTCTTACAAATTCACACGCTTAGGGTCAGAAGAATATCCTAGTCATTTAAAAGAGAAAAGAAAGAAATGCAAAATGAAACGCTCCATTTGTTCCATACATTCTCAGCTCTGCTACAGAAAGCTCAACTAGTACTCCAAGAGGCCAAGAATTACTTTAATAATTTTTTCGTTAAAAAGTTTAAATGGCAACACAACTGTAAAGTTGGTACATCACAGAAACAAAGGTCTTTGCAGGCAACACTGATTGGGAATAGCAAAACACTTGGTTGGTGAAAAAAATGAAACTCTAAATTATATACAATATAGCTAAGGGTGATATTGAAAAACAGTCTTATTTACGGTGATTCAAGATTTAACTTGCCATTATCTATTGCTTATTCAGGGTTGTAAATAACACTTATATAGAGACGTAGAGATGTGTAAAAATGAAACATTGTGAAAAAAATACAATTTTTCAATTTCATATGAAACTCAAAGTATAAGTTTTGTCCAATATGGAATGTACCTACATTTGTTTATATTAGGGCTCTAAAATCCATTTAAAAATTGTTTTTTTGTGTTTAAAAAAGAAACAGCTGACCCACCATGCAAGTTCGCTGTAAATCTTGCTTGCTCAAAATGAGCATTTTCAGGCGAGGTCTGTGTTTTCTGCTCAAAGTCTCATATGATTCCATAGAAGTTGTACTGGCCCAATTGTGGAAAGAATTCCCATAAGAGTCTGATGGCAGCATCTGGATGAGGGAACAGTCTGGGTAATGGAAAGTGAGTAGAGAAGAGGAAGTTAAGAGCCCAAATCCTTATGAAGGATGACATTCAGTTGTTAAATTTTAAGGGGTATCCAATGGCTTTTTCCAGGCACTCAACTAATGAGCCAGCGGAAAGAAAATCCCTCTCTACTTCTACAAATTTGATATAGATGGATTTGGGGGAAACTCCAGGATCCACGATACAGTTCTGAGACAAAAACCCATTAATACCAACCCAATCTTTGCTGAAGGTTTTGGTATTTGCTTGGAAATGTAAAAATAAGCATTGCTGGAGAGTCCTGACCTCAGCAATCCCGAGGTAGCAATAGGTTATTCGGGTGGGTTCAATTTCCACCTGTAATGAGGCTTGTGCTGACAGGGTCTCCAAGTCAACCCGGCCCTCCTTTCCTGGGTCCAGGGAACGTCGCTCCATGTGCGGTGAGGGAGGCCTCTCAATACATTCTTCATAGCCAATGGCATAAAGGCCTGGACTTTTGGGAATGCCTCCTGGTAATAAATATTGAACAACGTTTCCACCAGTTGGTTTGGAATGGGCAATGGGTATCCAGTCAATTTCCATGTGCAGCTCCAGGCAACGAGCTTCACTAATGGTGATCTCTAAAAATTTGTAGTAAACATTTTTCCAGTTCATTTTCTGCACACGGGTCATAATGATCCGTCCCTCGGGCTTCTCAGAGTTGAAGTACTCCCGGAGTCGCTTGCCAAGGGGCACCTGGGAGCTGATCTCAGCATAATGGTAACGGATATCCTCTTTCCAACGGGTGTTATAACCAATTCCAAAAATGGCCAGTTTATTAGAAAGATGAAGCCTTGAAAAGTCCGTCCAGCTCTGAAACAGTTCCCATTTCAATTGGACTGATTCCAAAATTTGTACAATATTTTGCATGATGTCTCTCTTCCTAGAAAGAGAAACACAAGTTCTTCAGGTGTCTAGATCAGCACTGTCCAACAGAACTTTCTGCAATGATGCAAATGTTCTATATCTGTGCTGCCCAATATGGTAAACATTAGCACTTAAAATGTGGCTAGTGTGAGTGAACTATTAAATTTTTAATCATAATTTGAAATTAAGTCTAAATAGCCACATGTGACTCATGGCTACCTTATCAGATGGTGCAGATCTAGATAATCACAGTATTAAAATCTGAGGAACCCTCTTTCCTAGGAGACTTCTAGGAATTAATGATAAACTGCTTCTATGACTTCTGTAGTCTGGCTGCATTAAACCTAGTGACTACTGATACATTAAGACCCTAGGGTTTTAGAAACCCAAGGATCAAGAATTTTTAAAAATTATGTATTTATTATTATTATAATTCCAGTATTGTTAACATAGTGTCATATTAGTTTCAGGTGTACAACATAGTGATTCAACAGTTCCACATATCACCCAGTGCTCATCACAACAAGTGCCCTCCTTAATCCCCCTCACCTATTTTACTCCACCCACCACCCCTCTGGTAACCCCTTCCCTTTGCTTGTATGTTTCTTAAATTCCACCTATGAGCGAAATCATACAGTATTTGTCTTTCTCTGAGTGACTTATAAAGTGCCTCTTAAAATGCATATGGTGGCCTTCAGACCTAGGTACCAAAAGCAGATGAAGGATGTTGTATTCAAAAAGGTATCAGTATCACTTAAAATAATGAACAACTTAACTTCTAACGTGGAAATTCTTAAAAGTTCAATAACTTTGGGTCATATGTGTTTGCTGAAGGAAAATATACAATTGATTAGGACTAATGACCTGATGCAAAACCAAAATGACATTTTCTTCTATTTGTCTGAAATTCATTACTACTTCCAAATTCAGAAGAATTGTCAGTTAAACACAGAATTAAGATCAGAGAATTCAGATGGAAAAGGTCTACATCAAGCTTAGGTTTTAAGAGGGGAAAATGAATGAATTGAGATTATTCTAGAAAATATTTTCAGGGCGCCTGGGTGGCTCAGTTATTAGTCAAGGGTCCGACTTCAGCTCAGGTCATGATCTCCTGGTTCATGGGTCCGAGCTCTGAGTCGGGCTCTGTGCTGACACCTCAGGGCCTGGACACTGCCTTGGATTCTGTATCTCCCTCTCTCTGCCCCTCCCCCATTCAAGCTCTGCTTCTGTCTCTTAAAAATAAGTAAAAATGTTAAAAAAAATTTTTAAGAAAATATTTTCTAAAGGGGAACAAAAGCATAGAAACTATTTTGATTTGGATAGTTAACAGAGTAAAGCAGAAAATGCTGGGAAGTTCTTGTTTCACATGCTGTTTAACTCCTATAATTGTAACTGACACTTCAGTAACTCATGTAGTACAATGAGGATACATAATTATAAGGTTGTTTCTCAGGTATGGCAAAACTTTGATATTGGAAGACTGAAGTCTGTTAAATATTAACTTAGCAACAAACTATTACAGACTACACCAGTTATAGGTTTAAACTACAAAAATACTTAACTACCATCCTTATGTACAATCAAACCGTCAAGAGAAGAGGGTGTACACTGAGTGCTAATGGCTTCTTGGAAGGAGACAGATGCTTGAAAGCCTCCTATTCAGTTCGTGTTATCTTCGAGGGGAAGAGCTTTTGGAACAAAATGGGGAATCTTCCACATAGCCATTCTCAGTCTGTCCTCTTACTCTCTTTGGCTTTCTTTGCAAGATGACAAAATGCCAATATTTTGTTATCAGCTGCTTCTTGGAGCCAAAGACTGCCCTGGACTTATCTGCCACTCTTCAGTTGGTCATGGAAGTTTGGAGTACCAGAGTGGCCACTTAGAGGAAACCACTGCATTAGTGGGAAACTGTTCTTCTCAGAGAACACAAAGGCACTCAGTGATCACTTCTCTCACATTCAGTTTGGTGCCTGTGAGGTGAAGATATAGGACCGTGTTTCTGCACGGGTCAATGCCTTCAAAAAAAGCTATCTTTCACAGCCACATCCTTCCCTTGTCCTCTTTTGAAATGTGACTCTGGTTTCAAGGACTAGGCTAAGGAGTTGGGATGGAAGGCAGAGACTTTTGTCTACTCTTCTCACTGACATGTCCCAATGGCTGACATAAAGGAGGCACTTGATAGAGAAATGTGGACTGGGGAGCCTGGGTGGCTCAGTCAGTTGGGCGTCTGACTTCGGCTCAGGTCATGATCTCACGGATCGTGGGTTCGAGCCCTGGGTCAGGCTCTGTGCTGACAGCTACCTCAGAGCCTGGAGCCTGCTTCAGATCCTGTGTCTCCCTCTCTCTCTGACCCTCCTCTGCTCATGCTGTCTCTCTCTCAGAAATAAAACATTAAAAAATTAAAAAAAAAAAAAAAGAGAGAAATGTGGACTGAGTGAGCAGATTAGACGACTCTTCTGTATGGATGAAGAATGGTTCATTTTAACCACAGGCTATGTCAGCCAGATCAGGCTAATCCCACCTATACTTACAGGGAAAAAAATAATCCAATGGCCAAATGAAGTTATTTTATTAGGCACTGTAATTGCCTTAAGTCATCAATAAGAAACAGTTCTGTGGAAACTTGTACTGGAAAATAAATGGTCTATTAAGAATCACTCTATGGGGGGGGTGGTGCCTGGGTGGTTTAGTCAGTTAAGCATCCGACTTTCGCTTACGTCATGATCTTGTGGTTCGTGGGTTCGAGCCCTGCGTCGGGCTCTGTGCTGACTGCCAGCTCAGAGCCTGGAGCCTATTTAGGAGTCTGTGTCTCCCTCTCTCTCTGACCCTCCCCTGCTCACGCGGTCTCTCTCTCTCTCCCCTAGAAATTAAAAAAAAAAAAAAAAAAAGAATCACTCTATGGAGCACCTTGGTGGCTCAGTCAGTTGAACGTCTGGCTTCGGCTCAGGTCAAGATCTCATGGTTTGTGGGTAGGGTCCCGCTTTGGGCTCTGGGCTGACAGCTAGCTCAGAGCCTGGGGCTTGTTTTGGATTCTGTGCCTCCCTCTCTCTTTGACCCTCCCCTGCTCACGCTGTCTCTCTCTCTGTCTCTCAGAAATAAATAAAAAATATTTAATAAAAAAAAAGGGGGGTGCCTGGGTGGCTTAGTCAGTTAAGCGTCCAACTTTCGCTTAGGTCATGGCCTCGCGGTTCCTGGGTTCGAGCCCCGCGTCGGGCTCTGTGCTGACTGCCAGCTCAGAGCCTGGAGCCTGTTTCAGTCTGTGACTCCCTCTCTCTCTGACCCTCCCCTGCTCACTAGAAATAAATAAAACATTTTAAAAAATAATAAAAAAAAACGATCACTCTAATATTTTTTCCTCTGTCAGCTAGAACCTGTGGAAGAGGCAGCAAAGATGTTTATTTCTACACAGCCTGTTAAGTTTCTTGCCTTGCTGATCTGATCTCAGCCTGAAAGTCCCTAGGCCTAAGACTCATCAATCTGCAAAACTATGGAGCACAGTGAAAATGAGACCCATTTACTTAGGTAGTTCCAGAGAACTGCCTTTTATATTTCCTGATTTCTGAAGTTCCAGCCACAAGAAAAGTGTGGATGGTTTGAAGGTAGTGACACCAATTCTGTTAAGTTTCAGTTCATCTCCAGTTACATCAACTGGGTCTCCCCTGTAGATTCCAGTGGTGAAAGGGAGATGGGACATTTTAGCGAAGGAGAGACAATGGCCTTTTTGGAGAACAGGGGTTTAAAGATATGGACTTGTAAAAATGCATTTTTTAAAATACTCATCAAAGTTAACCTTCCTTTGGGGCATTCCAATGTCACAATTTGAAAACAGACCTACTTCCCAACAAGAGATGAATTCGAACTTACTGACTTGAGCCATAAACTTATTTTTTAAGGAATGGGGAGTGTTGACAATTTTAAGTAACAACTCTTGATCCCTAAACTTTCACCCTCTCCCCAGTCATGAAAGCAGCTGATATTGGGAATTCTTTGGTTCCACAGATGCTCTGGAAAAGGCAGGGGCATCTGCAAAGGGTGGTGGTGGTGGTGGTTTGCTAAATGAAAACATCAGTTTCTTTTTTTTATACTGCTTGTTGCCTATCACACCTCTTTCCATCTTGGCTGTTCCCCTTTCTCCACCGTCACTCAAACATCAAGATCGCACATATGGACTGAAGTACAGAAGAAAAAAGTGGGTGCTATGAATGCTTTGAGGTTTAAAAAAATGGTGTTTCTCCACTTTCCCACTAAATTTATCTTTTAATATATTTGTTTCATAGATATAATCAGGGATTTCCTTAAAGCTATTCAAAATAACCACAAGCCTGGGCGCCTGGGTGGCTTAGTTGGTTAAGCGCCTGCCTTCAGCTCAGGTCATGATCTCATGGTTCATGAGTTCAAGCCCCACAGAGGGCTCACTGCTGTCAGAGCAGAGCCTGCTTTGTATCCTCTGTTCCCCTCTCTCTCTGCCCCTGCCCCATCACAGAGAAAGGAAGGAAGAGAGGAGGAAGGAAGGAAGGAAGGAAGAAAGGAAGGAAGGAAGGAAGGAAGGAAGGAAGGAAGGAAGGAAGGACGGACGAACCACAAACACAGTATCACGGAAACTCAAAGAGCTGTCATATCCTTACAGAAGAGATAATGCTGAACTCAGGGGGAAGACCAGGCAAAGGGCCCTGGCTCAGGCTTAATCTATCCTCCAGCAACTGCTTTCTTTTTCAGATGTACAAAACGGCCGTCTAAGAGCTTGCTTTTTGCTTCCCACAGTGTAGTATCATAAGGAATGTAAGTGTCCCTCCGGCCCTCCTGTCCTCTCACCTAAGCCCAGATAAACTCAGGGCCCCGTGAATCATCTCTGTACCGTAACTGAGGATCCATATATCCACACTCATGTCCAGGCAAACACCATAAACGCACTTATTTTTGTGTAATACATTTATTTTTCTGTCTTGTACGCAAAATTCTCAACGTTTCCGGTTAACCACTGGCAAACATAAGCTTCTAAGAAGATGTGAAACAATGAATACACGTGTTTCCTTGGTGGCTTGGCTATGACAGCCATGACTTTCTGGATCTTCCCAATGGTCATTAAGTTTAATACACTTTATAGAAAGAAGCATCTACTTACTGTGCTTCTTCAGAAGACTCTTGTTTTATTTTTAATGTTCTCTTTGTGACAGGTATTTCATCTGAAAAGCAAGGTTTTTGAAAAAAATTATATTTTTCTAAGTAGCAGACATTTATGTACATAAGTCATTGTGTTTACTGTGTTCCGTACTTTCCGACACAAGGCTGTAATTCTGGTGTCAAATCCTGTCCAATGCCAGATTTATAAACATAACTCTTATATAATGAGATGCATACATTTATATGCAAGATCAGAAACCAGCTCTACAAGTATAAAGTTCTTCAAGGTCACCAGTGGATTTCTAGCTAGGAGATTAAAGCTTAATTTCACTGCAAACATGATTTTTAAAGGAACAAGAATGAAAAATGATTCTCTTCTATTTAGGCTTCCTATGTAGGTTTTACAGGGCAATTATTCTCCCAATATCAGAATCAATATCCTCTGCATTTAATTTATTTTATTTTATTTTATTTTCCAAAGGTTTGGATGACTTAACTCTCCACGACAAAGCCAGAATTATAGGATGCCAAAGTAATTTAGGCCTTATTACTGTTTAGAAATTAAAAGGTAGTGATCACTAGGCATCTTCCCTTTTTATTCTCCCAGTCTTTAAGTCCCTCTTGTACATTGCATTAGTTTTACAGTTCTCTCCCTCTGTCTTCCAATATTTGAGAGATTTAAAAAGAAATAGTATTTGTAAGAAATATTAGCATTTAATCCTTTTTCTTTTGCATTAGCATTTCTCTACCATCAGGAATTCTGTAAAACAATGCCTGTGGACTTTTATCTTAAGCCAGAGAAGCACGTTCATAGTGCCTATCCTACTTATACATTTTTGGAGCTTGCCCGAGTAGCTCAATGGAGAGAAAAACATTTCCTTGTAAGTGAACACGCATCACACAACTTGCTACTGAAGCCCAGTGGTGCGGCAGAAACTAACAGTATTTCCGAATTATGAAAATCCAAACTGGGGCATTTGTTGCAAAAAGAAACAAAAACTACCTCCATATCCCCTCTTCATTGGGCCACCCAAGTTTAGATGTGATGGCCAGGAGTAATCTTCCATTCTTAATGTTAAGCCTAAATCATTCCAGCTACTGCTCAGGATAAGATCCTTAGTGATCGCTGATAACATTCAAGTATCAGCTCTTTTCAAGATAAATGGAGGCTTCTCTCTCTCTCTCTCTCTTTTTTATTTTTTTGTTCAGACTAAAGTGTGGGTGGTGACCTTTTCCAAATCACAAACAGCAAACAGAAAAGTAAAAGTATTTAGGAAAAAGCAAGGAAAAGATAGTTGGGTCTATAGCAGTTTTGAGCCAAGAGTTAACGTTCTTGAGCTACCTAGAATGAGAAGGTCAGGATATTTCAAATGGCATAGGATTCTACCTGTCACCGATTAGGAATTCTGTGTAAGGATTTTTGCTGGTTTCCAAATCCAAATGACCAACACCAGGCACTAGCTGGCAATTGAGGGCTAAGCCAACAATGCCCAAATTGCCCCAAATGGGCTGGCTATGTGCCAGGTGCTGCCTGCTGCCAGTGGGAATCGTACCGGGAGATCTGACGGATACTAAGTACCAGTACACATCTAAAGGCATACACACACATGTAAGTATCATATATATTGGCTTTCTTACCCAATTCCTGATCTGTTGGATAGCCGTGGAGATCCTGACTGTGGTTTCCCCAGTCCTCCTGTGAATACTCCTCCATAGTGCTGCCATCTGACTCCAGCTCCTGGTACAAGCCACTACTGTTAATAAGTACAGGCTGGCAGGGCTGAGCATCCCATCCTCCCTGACCAAACACCTGTTCCAACTGTTCAAATGTGTAACTGCTCTTTCTTTTCCCAACACCATGTTCTTTCACCCGACTGTAACACCTGCGAAGGGTCTAAGACACAAAGTCTTTTGTTATTCCTTTAAAGCTGTACTTCCTCTTCCAGGTACGGACCACAGATATTAATTACTATTAGACAGACACAGACAGACAACACAAACACATTGTTACAGGAATGCTAGATTTCAAATTCATTATTATATTAGAAAAAAAAACTAATTTAGCATTTACTCAAACATGTTATAATTCAAACAATTATTTTGCAATTAATCATCCATTAAACAACAAGAAACATTACAACATTATTGCATGTACCCCATAACACATATTTTTATACCCCCACCCCCATTTAAAAAGAAGTAGGGGAAAAAAAAAGAAAACAAGAAATACCAGCCAGCCAATAGGATGCACACCTGCCACAGAAGAGAAAGAGCTGCTATTGTGCCCAGAATTTGGAAAAAGTGAGGGAAGGGAGGAACAGAAAGAAGAATTTCCCAAAGCAAAGAATATAATCTTCCTTACTCTTCAGAAGGAAATCAGGGTAAAAACAATTGCCTAAGCGAATCAGCTAGTAAAACATATTACCTTCCAAGCCCGTAGTTCTTACTAACTTACTGTCTTTAGGGAAACTGTTAAAACTTAAAAGAGGTCAAAACAATTACGCTACAGAGCCCCGGTCTCAAACATCAACTCTCAAGAAACAATATGCTAATTCCTACATTGGGAGATTAGCCAATTCTAATTGATTCTACCAACTCAAACTGCCAGCCAAACAAACCAAAAATCTCCTTTTTGGGGGGGAAAGTGAGTTGAGGTGGAGGGGTATCATTGCACTCCTTTTTCTGCCGTGTGCTACAGAGCGAATAAAAATCACTGTGCAAGTCCACAGGGAAAACCTGGACAATCTTAATGTCTTTGCATAACCCATTTTCTTCATGGTCTTCTAACGCATACTTCTTTCTGATCATTAGCCCAGTTTCCTTAATTAATGGCATCTCTTACTCTGTCTTACATGGTATTTCAAAAGATAAATCAAGGACTTAGTCCCAGCATCCACATTTAGTTTACTGATACCCAGTCTCTATCCAATCTCTGCTCCTTCGGTTCCTTCTAAGCTCCCTTCTACTTTTCTGAATTTACTCAGAATTTTCTTGAGGGACAAGATCCTTTTTCCCTGGTGGCTCTTGAATACTTCCTGACTCGACTGTGCAAAACCGGTTCACCTCAGACTTAATTTATATGTATTAATCAGACTGTACACTTCTCCGAAATGTGAGATTACTTTCCATAAGCCAGTATATCACATATTCTCACCAAACTAAAACAACTCTTAATAATCTTTACAGAGCCTCCATGAAAGTTCAATTATCTTTAAATCACAGGTGACAAACAACAAGAAGACACTCTGTCAAATACTTGGCAGATCAGTCCCTTAAGGCTAGGAATCCAGATGGGCAAAAGCAATAATAAAAACACGACACATAGGATGATCTTCCTCAGACACATACAGAGCGCTGATTAGTTACCTTGTCCAAAAACCAGCCAGCCTACCCCCTGCATAAGCATCTGCCTTTCTCCCTTTTTTGAGATCTCTTCTGGTGCCTCAAATGATGCCTTAAAGGGCTGAGGTTTCTGATTAAAAGTGTTCCCTCTTTCTCTTGTAAAAGGTAGTCACAGCTACATAACACGAAACTTTCTAGAAAAAAGTCGGAAATGAACTTGGGGACTATGTCACAGGGTAACTTTTCCAATGGAAGGAGACAAATGCCTGCAGCAGATCTCATTTAACTTTCTATATACTCCCCTTTCCCAGTGCCCTCTGCCCTCCTTGCAGGGATTGGAATTTGAATTGCAAACGTCTCCTGCCAACTTATTTTTATCTCAGTGTCTAGTTTCTGCCTCCAAGAACACCCCAACTGCTCTTTTCGACTCCTCCAACGACCGTACATGGAGAGTCCCGGCCGTGTCCCTCTCACCCTTCCAAAGCCATAAATGGAGATGTCACTGCTCACTCCTTTCTGGCTCCCTCGAGAAATGCGTGCAGCACACAAGAGTCCAGTCACATCTGTCACCAGGGATCATTTCAGAAGTCAAGGAATAAAACTCCTGTTCCTTTGAAGGAACGTGCCAAACTTATTGGGACTGACAGGGGCATCAGAAGCAAAGCTACCAATCTTTTGACAATATACATGGTGGGAAATGACAGGTTTCTTTGAAACCACCAAATTGAGCTTAAAATTTCACTTGGCTTATGTAATTGTGAATAAGGAAGCTAGCAATATCTAATGGTTTAGATACAGAAGAACAGTCAGATGATATATTTTATATTTCATCAAAAAAGGCTATGAGATCTTGCCACCTCTTTCCTTGTAGTGTACTTTTGTGATATGCTATAAGAGTGTGATGTGTTGAGATGAAAAATATCTATTGGGGTCTGGAGGAAAAATGCTTGGTAATTCCTAAATCCATATGATAGGAATTCAGTATATTGGAGTAACATTAAAAAGACTTCCAAATTGATTTTAAAACTCTCAAGACATAAAATACATGTAAGAGGTACCTTCTGGGTTCAGTAAAGGATCCACAGTTCCAAGGAGAGGTTGTTTGAATAGGACACATCAACAAATATAGAAAACAAAAGTAAGAGCTCAAACCTGAGCGCGACCACACTAATGGGAGACATTGAACTCAGAGAAAGCTGCAGGGACTTTAGAAACGGGTAAAGGGAACATATGGAGGCCTTCCAATCAGGAAAGGTTACACTTCCCACACTCTGAACAATGAACCAAAGCACGCAATTAAATGACTGTGTGTCTGTGTCAACAGTCCTAAATAAGACAACTTAAAAATCTACTCTAAATCTGAGATTACAATAATGCTCCAAAATCTATGAAAAGCTAAATCTCACCTCCCACTTCAAACAGCCATACCAAACCCAACAAGAACCTCAAGTTTCACTTTCTTGGAGGGCTGTTTCCTACACAAACCCTTACACAAATACCTTACTTCCCTTCCTTCTTTCTTTACCTCATTCATCTTAGAAATGTGTGGTACTTTAACCTCTAGCACTTTCTTTTAAAAATTAAGATTTTGGGGTGGGGGGAAGAATTTGCTCAAAATTATTAAAAGATCAGTCTATTCACAATTAGGAAGAATAACACTTTCCTTATTGCTAGAAGTTTCCATGGTAAATCAATATTACAGTCTCCTCCCTGGGGAAGAGCAGTGAGGTAATACTGTATTCTTGAAGGAGGTCAGAGGGATAGAGGTCAGGAGTCAAGAGAAACTAGAAAGAACTAAAGGGTAGGTAAAAGCTTGATTAGGTGGTCAAATCGAAGGAGTTGGTAGGTACTTGAGTTGGGAGAAATGTCAAGTGTTTAATCACCACAACAGGAAAAGAACCAGAGAAAAGGCTTAAAAGATGTCCCATTACCAAAGCAGGAAGGAAAACAAGATGGCTGACAACTGATAATTTATAGATGGAGGGAAAGTTTTGCCAAAGTTTAAGATTGGAGGGAAAGGAAATGAGAGAATAAAGATGGCATTCATTGTGGATGAATGTGGGGGGAGGTCTGTGAGGGAGAGGGCAGGTAAACAAAGGTAGGAGTTTTAGATTGGCAGGATTGGGGGTTTAACGGCAGCAATGCAGAGAAAGACCCAGGGTTACAGTACACGTAACATTAAATACAGTGCACAATGCAGCTATCTTGCCAAAGTAAGTAAATCCAGTATTGGGTTGTATAAGCAGAGGAATCACATGTAAGCTATGAAGGTGGCTCTTCCTCTCTATTCAGCACCGGTGAGGCCACAGCTGGAGCACAGCATTCAGTTCTGGGCATCGAACCAGCTACAAGAGAGGGAAATTGTAGAGTTCAGAAAAGGGCAAATAAAATAATGAAAGGCTTGGAAAATAAGATCTATAAGTAGGGCCAGTGGTTTCGTCAAAGCCCTTCCTGACATTATATAAGCTACTCTGGGGGAAAAAATAAGATTCCTTTCACTTCAGTGTCCTCCAATCCCTCCTTTGTCTTTCGGGAAGTGGGTGGAATTAAATTTTTCCCTGGTATGGCAAAGTAGGAAGCAAACTAAATAAATCATATGGGCATATGCCAACCAATTCTGCTACTGGCTCATTTTCTCAAAATTTGCCCCATTTCATACAATCATAACATAATCACCATGACAAAACCACTGTTCTAACAGAACTGACTACAGGTGGAACTGGGTTTATAATAAGGAGGAATGGAAATATTGTAGCTTAATAGCTACATAAATGTGTTGTCTAGAAAACACTGGCATGATCAGCCTAAGATGTCAGATGAAAAAGTCAAACTGCAGGGCAGGACAGCTTAGTTATAACAGCAGGAAACAATGTTATAGGAAAAAACAAGCAGTGAAACAGATTTTTCAAATGTAGTTGTCAAACTGGCCATACTAGATATAGATTACATAGATGATCTTCACCCTCTGCAAACTAAATATAATTAATTTGAGCTTTTTTTAAATGCAAATGATCCCATAAAGAATATACTTATTTGCAGTCAAAGTCTTAACAATTACATATTATATTCCACAAGAGATAGAGAAAATTACACTGGGGGGAAATCTTCAATGACTAGTTGTTTATAAAAGAGTTAAAAACAATACCTCAACCTAAGCAGATGTGGATTTTGAAGCAGGTCTTGTGAAATACATCTATCTTCTTCCTTTAAAGTTAGTGCTTTATTGTAACTGTTACAACTAGTTGTTCTTAGTTAATAAGGCAACAACAACAAAAAGCCACTGAGTTTATTTCACTATCTTTTAGAGACACTCAAAATTTCTTTAATTAGTTTTAGTTTCTCACTGTGAGCACAAAAGGTAGAAAATAGAATTTAAAAAACTTTAAGTAGGAGAATAAGTAAAAAAACACATTTCTGCACACAGTAAGAGGGATACTATGAATACACCATAAATTCTTACATAGAAGATCTATATTACACTGAGCTAGAACTAATGATTAGGAAGTCACTTAAGGCAAAATCTATCTGATTTTGCCAGCAGAAGTTTTACTACTTATTTACTACCTATTTTCTATACATCAAAATCTGGCAAACTGATTTGCCAATCACCTAAATCCTTTAAAACCAGCCAACCCTAAACCCCAACAAAACAAAACCCAAACCAAAAAAAAAATAGCCCTTGCATCACACTCCCCCAGTTCTTAGCGCTACAGGGGAGGTTTTGGCAAGTGAGAGAGCTTTTTATTCTTAAATATTCCTTTTCCTTTTCCTCTCCAGAATAGACGTTCTTTACTTTTTTGGGTCATGGATCCCCTCCCCAGGGGGAAAAAAAAAACAAAAAACACATACAAAACTGTTCTATACAATTCCAAGGAGAACACAGACTCTGAAGAGCCCATGCCAGAACTTTGAGTTAAAAACTGCTCTATACCATGTGGCTGTTTCTTCCATAAAAAGAGTATCACAGGCATTAGTCAGAAGCCCTAAAATAAGGTAGACTTAATTTGTGTATTAGGTTTGACATGAGATTATAATGATTGGGAATACCAGTTTAAGTAAAATTTATCCAGTTTGCTCCATATCCTGCTCATTTAGATAAAGCAGCATTAATATTTTCTTTAAGAGGCAAACTAGCCAAATTCCCCTGCTTTTTTGAAAGAAACAATTCCTAGCAGTAAAAACATACAAGGACATCAATTTACTCTTCACAATAATATAGCAGCTTTTCTTCCACCTGCTGGGGAAGAAGTCTTTTCCTGAAGTGGAAATTGAGCAGTATTAAATGATTCATAAATTATGTTGATTATCTGTTCCAAATGAATCACATAATACTTGCCCATTCATTATCTGATTCACTTATCAATACAGATGCTACATAAATTACCTAAGGGAAATTCACATATCTAGAAACAAGCATAGGAAAGGAAGTCATGACTACTTTCCTCAGTAGTTACAATGGCTAAGCTTTCGCATCTTCCCATTTTAATACTGTCTGAAGACCAAAGGGTCTCAAAGGAATAGGCACTGTCTACACTAATTCAATCCGTAACCAATGGGACTAAGTCTGATCTATTATTCTGCCAAAACCGTTCATATCATGGTCAGCAATGTCTTAATTACTGAGAAGAATGACCCTCAAACTTTGTCCTTAACTCATCTGACTTTTCTGCAGCACCTGATACTATGCCTATCTGCCTATGTCACTATCCTTGCCAAATATCTCTCTTATATAATCTACTGATTGATGGGGGTGGGTGGAGATGCCTAAGGTTCTAAGAGCAAACCGGGTTCCAAGCGTCCAAAATATTACGGATGTTTTAAATGGAAAAGAACCTCAGAGATCACACAGTCCACCTTCATCACTTAACAAATGAGAAGGCAAGGCCCCAAGACAAGTATTTCTCCAAAGGGGATTTGGCAAACAAAAAAACAACCCCCCACCCCCAAATGTCACTCATATAATGTGAATGCTTTCTAAGAGAACTATTCCACTAGATCAACTCTATGAGGTAGGAAGTAGGTATGTCTGCCTAGTTCTCTGTTTCTCTGAGCCCAGAAGAATGCCTATTCCATAAGGGTTCAATATACATTTATTAAGTAAATAAATTAAAGCAATTTTAACATTGTAATATCACTGGCAAGAAGATCACAATTTTTTTCTTAGCAAAGAAAATCAGGAAACTCACCGTTTAACCACAATGGTGGATTATATTTATGGAATCAATAAATCTAAGGTAGGTAAGGCTCCTACTTGAAAAAAACAGGCGCAGAAAATGGCACGAAACATAGATACAGCTCTAATTAGCAAAGCGAACTCCCTTCGTGACTGACAAAGGGAATAACTGCAGAAGGCCAAACTGTTTTAAAAAGATCTACCATTCTTGTTAAATTTTTCTTGGGGTCACCTGTGAAACAGAGCTCTGTTGCTCTATCCAGATTTTATTATTTCTTATGCCTTACACATTAAATAAATAATATATTCAAGGATACAGAGTCTTGTCAGAGATAGAAAAGGAAAACCACTCAATTGTTTCCTGGATTCTGACAGGGTCAAATGGAAGGATGACCACCAGAAACCAAGAGATCTTACCTCTCTGGAGCCCCAGTCTCTTGGGGAACTGTACAGGATTGAATTCTATCAGCTTGCACTGCATTCCGAACCTGGCTATGAACGACTCACTTTTGTGTCTACAACTGGTCAGTACTGTCTTCACGAGGGAGAGATTCTTGCGTGGAACAAATAATTCAGGAAATTTTGATTCTCAGTGAGGATCAACTCCTCGAAGTTTTCTAGGCTCCTCCATGCTAGCTGGTGAGGGTCTTGTCCATTCAGATTATGAAGAAAAAACACCCTCCATTGCTCATTGTCAAGAACAAACTCCTTCCATTGCTCAAGGAACTATATTCATATGAGCATAAAGTCTTTAACCCTATGCTGTAGGTAAATCATTATTCCCTCTTGACAGTAATACCATAAAAGCCATACCTAGTAAGTGTAGTCATGTTTAAGGGCTTCTTTGGGATACAAGAATCCTTCTAGGTATGAAGACAGGCAAAACATTAGGGCTTTAGCAAACTACTAAACTATTTCAGACATAAGCAGCAACAGATAGTTATAGTTATCAAAGACAGTCAGATACCACTATTTGCCTACAACCTCTCCCCATCTAAATGGGGGGAAATCGGTTGTTTGGTAAAGAATTATCCTGGATTAGGTAGGTTATTTTCATCTGACCCCCTACATCTCATCTGAAGTTGCTATATCAGCATTTCTGTTGAATTTTCCTTGGTACTTCACACCCCAGGGCACCATCTCAAAGTGGTATTCAGATTTTTATTTTTTTATTTTTTTAAAAATATTTTTATTTATTTCTAGGAGAGAGAGAGAGAGAGAGACAGCGTGAGCAGGGGAGGGTCAGAGAGAGAGGGAGACACAGACTCTGAAACAGGCTCCAGGCTCTGAGCTGGCAGTCAGCACAGAGCCCGACGCGGAGCTCGAACCCACGAACCGTGAGATCATGACCTAAGTGAAAGTCGGACGCTTAACCGACTAAGCCACCCAGGCACCCCTCAGATATTTATTTAAAATGTTAACTTTTACTAACATATGAGAACTAAAAAAAAAAATATTTGAGAATTATCTAAAATATTTCTAGGACAGCAGGGGAGAATCATTCACCTTTAAAGGCCTCCCACACAAATATCCTGAATTGCCCACTAATTGGTCCATAATCAACCATGTCTAAATTTAAAGAACTACACATGCATACATATACATGCACACACACATTACAATAACATCTCATACAGCTTTACCATTACATCGTATTGCTTCCCAAACACAAAGGTACTTTCTACTGGTGATGAGACTAGTGTTTAAAAGGCAAATAGTCGGGCTCCTGGGTGGCTCAGTCATACTTGAACTCAGGTCATGATTTCACGGTTCGTGGGTTCCAGCCTCGTGTCGGGCTCTGTGCTGACAGCTCAGAGCCTGGAGCCTGTTTTGGATTCTTTGTCTCCCTCTCTCTCTGACACTCCCCTGTTCACACGGTCTCCCTCTCTCTCTCAGAAATACATAAAACATTAAAAAAAAAAAATAAAAGGGAAATGATGCAGAGCAGATACTTCACCCCCTCCAAAACAGTAGGTCACTTTATTCATTTCATGGGAACCATGAAAGTTTTGTATTTTTTTTTAACTAAAAACTACCATCTATAATGAAAAGATAATCTATAATACAACATTCCTTCCATTAGTAATTTTCACACATTTGGCTGTGACATCTAGATAAAATCATCTAAAAAGTAAGGGTACTAGAAATCCTCCATCAAAGTACCTGGGTACAAACATAGTCTGGGTCAAGACTCAGTTGTTTTATTTATTTATTTAAAAATTTTTTTTTCACATTTATTTTTGAGAGACAGAG
This sequence comes from Proteles cristata cristata, assembly GCA_017311185.1. Taxonomy (NCBI): domain Eukaryota; kingdom Metazoa; phylum Chordata; class Mammalia; order Carnivora; family Hyaenidae; genus Proteles; species Proteles cristata. The sequence continues at coordinate 389,421 of JAESUZ010004312.1, forward strand.
TAAGACAGTGCATGAGCGAGGGAGGGGCAGAGAGAGAAGGAGACACAGAATCTGAAACAAGCTCCAGGCTCTGAGCTGTCAGCACAGAGCCTGATGCGGGGCTCAAACCCACGAACCGTGAGCTCATGACCTGAGCCGAAGTCAGAAGTCAGAAGCTCAACCGACTGAGCCACTCAGGCGTCCCCTTAGTCAGTTTTTTTGTTTTAAAGTAAATATTGACCTAAAGTTGGCCCCTGAACAGCCACAGATTTGAACTACAAGGGTCCACTTACACATGGATTTTTTTCAATACATTACTGTAAATATATTTTCTCCTCCTATGATCGTCTTAATAACATTTTCTTTTCTCTAGTGTATTCTAAAGTAAGAATACAGTATAGAATAAATATAACATACAAAATATGTTAATCTAGCTCATGTTATCAGTAAGTCTTCTGGTCAACAGTAGGCTATTAGTAAAGTTTTGGAGGAGTCAGAAGTTATATCCAGATTTTTGATGGAACAGGGGGTTGGTGTCCCTAATGCCTATGTTGTTCAAGGGTCAACTACTGCAAAAAGTGGATTTTTTTTTTTTTGCGTTTACAGGCTGTAAACTACAGATCATAAACGCATGAAAGAACATATCTTCATATGCTGACAAATACCCTTTCTATGAAAAACCTGAAAATAAGCATGTTTTAAGTGTATGCATCTGTGTGTAGGCAACGTGAACTTACTTAGAAAGTGGTTAGAAAAAAATTCAGGCAACCGTAACACTTTTTATAGCTCATTTGGTTACATTTTTGTATTTTACTCTTACCTTTACGAGACTGGCTAAAAGCAATAGCCATATGAAAAATGTACCATCTACAAAAATCAAACATTTTCCACAGATGGTTCAATGTTTTGCGCAATGAAGGTAAAAACCATAACTACCATTTTCTCAGTGCCTACTGTGTGCTGAGACTTGGGCTAAGCAGTTTATATCTATTATTCCTAAGTTTTACTTTAATGCTAAAAGGGGGTTCCAGGAAACAGTCTGAGGAGTGTGTGCAGAAGGTGTACTGGGGAGGGCTCTTGAGAACTAACACCTGTTAGAAACTGACCAGAACAGGGCTGGGCCAACCAAGATGTTGAAGGAAGACACAGTTGCAGCAAAGACCTCAGCTAGCCCAAAGTGATGTGTGAAAACTGGATGAAACTTCAGAGTTGTCCTGAACTGGGGAAAGGAAGATATTCCTTTGTATTTCAGCACGGACCAGTCACTGGATTCAGGCTGCCCTGGAGAGGGAGCCTGACCTTGGGGGAGACAGACAGCTCCCTTGGGCAAAGGAATTCAACTGGAAGCTGTCCCCAATCATTCCTCCAGGCAGCTGGGGGAGGGGGCGGGTACTGATTGGCATCTCACTCCTGGACTGTATCACATGTATGTGGAAGATAGGTGATACATCCCTATTTATTTAACCGAATAGAGAGCAAGGGAAAGGCGAGAGCTTATTATCCAAGGTCACTATCAGAACTTCTTTAATGTATGTAAATTTAGGTTTCAAAACTTGGGCCTGGTACTCCTCTCTTCAACAGACATTGAAAAGTACAGAAAGTCCCATCTCATCTTCGTCATCTCTAAGAACACCTAGGCATAGGTAATGCCTCCTTTTGGTAAGCCACATCCTTAACCTGCTTCTACTGCCAAAAAAGTACTTCTACTTTGTAAATTCCTTCTGTAATTGAAACTTATTTGAAGAGGAGTTGGTAGTTCAATAAATGCCATCATTTATATAAAGATTTGAGTGAAGCAAGTCTGACAATAAAAGCCTTACTCATGTTTTGACGCCTGTTGCCAACTCTTCCTTGGGACTTCAAAATCAAATGTTTTTCACATGCTTATAATCTTAGGACACCATGAATTATCTGCAAGAATTTTTAAAACCTGTGTTTTCTTTCTATGAGAAGTAACATGTATGAGCATAATAACATCCGTGTGGCTGTTTCTGCTATTGCACTGGACTATTTATAATCACATTGTTGCCAAAATCTTACTTCAATTGTCAACATTTTCCAATGGTGGGTTGATGGTTCATAAAGGGGAAATATAAACAGCCGATCAAGAGCATGAAGACAGACTGCTCAATCCAACTTCACTACCTACTAACTTTGTGACATATGAATTAATCTCACTGTGCCTCAATTTCTCCATCTGTTAAGTGGGGTTAACAACAGTACCTCCATCACAGATTTGCTATGAGTGTTCAGTGAAAAAATATGAACAAAGCACTTAAAACAGTGCCTGCCTAACAACTTGTACTCAATACATGTTAGCCATTTTGACTGTTACAAAAATAATAGTCGAGTCACATGGAGACCACTTATAAATGAAGGTTAGTTCAAGTAGGGAATGGTAACCCCCAAGTTTTATCACAAAGCACATGGTACGAATAACAAACTGTCACAGTATCTGAATCTTGTTTGGAAAGCAAGTTTAGTTTCAGCTAAACTACATCGTCTAGTGTTAAAGGAATACTAGCTTGATTTTCTGACTTTTAGGTTTATTAGTATGTAAAAGTATTTTACAGTTATTTTTGTTTGATAACACATGAGATCTATAACTTTATACCTAGATTTAAGTTTGCTACATATCAAGTAACAATGCTGTATAAACATGCTTTAGATGTATTCAAGTTTCAGAAACACCTGGCTATACCAGCATAGGTTCTTCAACTTTTTGGTCTTATTTCCTCTTTCTATATAAAAGCCAATCAACTAACCATTTTCAAAGGCTTGTAGTCTTGGCAAGAATATGATGACTAACACTGTTATATAAACCAAAGGGGACATAAGGAACCTTAACTAATCATAATAGGGACAGGACTCACTCACTGGGCAGCCTGCTTACAAGAAGCCATAGGCAGACAAAGAGTGAAGCATGAATGACCCATATATTTTCTTGGAGTTCAATGGAAGAAAAAATATGTAGACCTCTCATTCCTTTTTTGGTGCACAGAAATATACTGTAAGTAAAATCAGATTCACCACCACTTCTTGAAAATTAGGGTTTCACAGGTATGTAGGTATGCTCCTATGAAGTTAAAATTTCTCCCTTGATTTTTCCTCTTAATTTTATAATGTGGTTTATATTACTTACACAAAGGAAAAAGTACTATTTTATACTGTTCTAAAACAAGTACAACTCTGATGCCTCAAAGTCCAACTATTAATCATGTCTCCTAATTTGCAAAAGGGAGAAGGGACATTACCTGGTTATGCAGAAGACTGAATGGGATGCTCATATTCTAATGACTGAATGAATATTAACAATGTTGCACTCTGCTGCATGATGGGGCAAGCCCCAGTAACAATTGGACTCACCACAATAAAAGGATATTAAGTCATGTAAATCATTCTTAATAAAGAAAAGGCAAATGGAATACTATTTCTAACATATGATGAAAGATAAGAGCTCTAATATTCTAAGGTCAATAAGGCTGATAACATATTTGAGAGGATTTCTTTCCATTGTGCTGTTTTGAATAGCATATTTTAAATATCATATTGGTTTCTACCAGAACCTAAGCTCTTTGAAGGCAGGGGTTTTGTTCGATTTTGTTCCTTGCTGTATCTCCAGCACCTAAAGCAATGCCCAGCATGCAGAAGCAGCTCGGTGGATTTTTGCTAAACGAACAAATGAATGAATGAATGAATGAATGAATGAATAAAAATTCCTTAAGATTTTGTATAGCAGTTGAGAGATCAAATGTAAGGTTGAGGTACTTTTTGACCTATCACACTCTTTTTTCTAAATCATAAAACAGCTCTTTCCATTCAGAGAAAGTGTCTGTAAATTTAAAATAATAATAATAATAAAGCAGTTTTTGATAGATATGAACTTTATTCTGGTTTTATTAATATCAATTACAAACATAATTGACTTATTTGAATAAATAGAATCTGAAGGTAGAGAGTAGAGAAACATAATATTGTGAGTTTCAAAAGTTGAGGCTATTACAACAAAATAGTCTTACAGAGGCTAAGAAAAGGCAACTAGAAAGCATACCTAAGTAAATAATTTCCATTCTACTGTACCAATTTATAGTGAATGAAATATTGTTAGCTCAAAATATGTAATTTATGAATACAGCCAAGAGCACATATATAAAAAGAAAATGATGGCTGTTATTCCTAAAATGCCTGAGAATAAACACAGGTTTGTATTTTCTACTAAGGATTAACAACACATCCCACTAAGTGACAAGAACTCACTTGATTAGTGCCAAGAAAAAAAAAGTATTTCCACCGGCTCTCAAGGACTCTCTCAACTACAACAGGTAAGAATTAAAACAGATTTAAACATATGCCTCTTTCTAATTTGCAGACATTTCCCAACGATTTGGAACAGTAGGGGGAAGACTCCTCATAGTTTACAAACTCCAGATAATTTGTAACATATGCATACTGGGCCCAGATTTGTTAAGCATTCATCCTGAACGCTGAATGAAGTTTTTACAATGGTCAACAGCAGGAAGAGAAGAACACGCTGCATGAACCGCACCCCCACCCCCAACCAGGATTACAGAGTACCTAATAATCAAAGCAATCCTAACCATCAACTGTTTAAAAGTGAAAGCACTGGTGTTTGTTTTTGAAACTTTAGACATTCTTCCTCCCCATTTTTAAACCTTTTTTAAACATTACATAGATATAACCTTCCAAGAGGGGAAAACTATTCTACCTCAACCTAGCAATATGAGCAACTTCAGAGTGTCTGTATGATAATTAATATCTGAAATTGGAGATGAGAGTTTTAGTTCTTTCCCTCTAGTACTGTGAGAAATGAGAGAGGAAAAAAAAAAGAAGACAGAATCACCACTTCTGAAGTTTAGGGAGCAGAATCCAAGAGTCTAGAGTACATTCTAGAAGTTACACAGAGCTGTGCCAAAATGGTATTTTAGTTGGATCTTGTTGGGTTCTAGAACCAACTCTAAAAATTCAGGCTATGAAGCACTGTGATGATCTTTGAGGACCACAACAAAGAATCCTGTATAAGCTGGTAGGAGATTTAACAAACCCTACAGATTAGAATTTTCAGATTCCCCAAACAGCCCCACTGATTTTAGTATATTTGAAATCTATTGTCTTCTCTGATTTCAAGGCCACTGTTTTATTGTACCTCTTGTCTAGCTTACTGCACGAAGCCTCTGAGTGATCTCTGTCCTTACAGTCTTACCCTTTCCAATTCATTTTCCACATTACAGCCAGTCCTAGGACCTAAGACTACATCCACTCCCCAGCTTACAGGTCTTAGATGATTAGCATCAAGTCTAAACTCCTTAGTACCTCATCTCACCTCTTTTATTTCTCTCCAGTCTCATTATTTATCACTTCCTACTTCCTTTCACCCTGTTCCTTCTAACCCCAGGATCCAGCTATCTAGAACCACATCGTATAAAACATTTCGCCAGAATATTGGGGACATGACCTGTTCCAAATTAATGATGTTTCTGAAATTTTGATGCCTTAAAAGAGGTGATTTAGATGACTGAAAAAAAAAACTGATGTCACCTCAATATCTTCTAATTTTCTTTTATCTAACTGCAGGTTATGGCCCACTAGTGGGCTGGGTTGGGAAATCAATTTTAGTAGGTTGTGACCACCTTTCTAAGCACCCCAAGTGGGAGATGAAGGGACAATACATAAGGGATCAAGGAGTATTGTGACAAAGAGGACCCAGGGGCAGTGAGGGTGGCTGCGGAGTACGGGTAGATGGGGAGCAGGTACAGGTTAGAGGGGGTGAGTACAGGGGAGGAGCACTTGGAGACCGCCAGCGTGGGGGAGGGGATTAGCTGAGCCTGCGCGCACAGTGCATACATGTAATAACCGGGAGGCGTTGTGCCCCACACCAGGTGCTGGCCTACATCAGCGGGACCACGACAGGCAAACCTAGGCTATCCCTGGTCTACTCCATGCCCTCCCACAATGTGTCACTGCGGCTGCAGGGCCTGCGGGAAACAGACTCTGGGTCCTACCGCTGCTCTGTGAATGTGCAGGACCACCAAAGCAAAAACAGGAGTGACAGCAGCAAAACTTTAGAACTCCGTGTGCTGGGTAAGTGAGAAGCACACACTTTGCAATAGCTCCCCAGCCCCCAGGAGGCCAGGCCGGTCTCTCTCCCAAAAGGCTGTGTGTGAAGGTTGGAGGGGGGCCAATGGAGTGACAGAAGAGTGTTCCTCTAGAAGTGGGGCACTAAGTGTAGATGTTTGTGGCAGAGAGCGTGAGGGGTGGTAGAGGTGCGGGTCTGTTGGTCCCTTGGGTATGAGTTTTTACTCTCTCTGCTCCAGCTCCTCCATCCTGCTGCCTCCTGGCATCCTGGGCGGACTCCGTGAGGGGACCAACGTGACCTTGAGCTGCCAGTCCCTAAGGAGTAAGCCAGCTGCCCAATACCAGTGGGAGCGGCTACCCCCCATCCATCCAGGTTTTCTTTGCACCAGTTTTAGGTGAGGGAGTTTTTGGAGACAAATGACTGTGCGGCTGGGGTAGGGACGGATGAGAGGTACCGGAGGGACAGGGGTTAAAAGGGGAGGCAATGGCTGCCAAGGACAGGGGTGGAGGGGTGGAGGTGGAGGAGGAGGGGGAGGAGGGGGAGGAGGATGTAGGGAGGAGACTGGTACCTGGCCCACCAGGTACAGGCAATGTGTTGGGTACATTCGTGTGCTTTTATACTTATAATACTCAAGAGGACGTATGACCTAGTGGTTGTAGAGCTACATTAGCTGTGTTCAAATATAATGGAACATGCCAGAGCATACTGCACATAGTTAAGTAGAGTGTAATTTTGTGGATTAAATAAATGAATATCTGTAAAGCACTTAGAACATGGCACATAGTAAATATTACAGAAGTGTTAGCTACAATCATTATTATTTTGTGAAAATGTTTCAGTTACACATATACACTACCTGAGTGTTAGGCCACAGGGTAAAATATATTTCTTCTTATTGTATGTTCAAAAGATGCTTTGCGGGGCGCCTGGGTGGCTTAGTCGGTTAAGCGTCCGACTTTCGCTTAGGTCATGATCTCGCGGTTCGTGGGTTCGAGCCCTGCGTCAGGCTCTGTGCTGACTGCCAGATCAGAGCCTGGAGCCTGTTTCAATCTGTGATTCCCTCTCTCTCTGACCCTCCCTTGCTCACGCTCTCTCTCTCTCTGTCCTAGAAATTTAAAAAAAAAAAAAAAAAAAAAAAGATGCTTTGCTTTGGTTTTTCATTCCAGTATGTAAGAATGAGGTATGTAATAGATACCTGCACAATTACAATCCAACACTATAAATAGGTTATTTATGAAAATGTATCAATTGTCTAGAATTGATACATCCACCATACTGTTATTCCAGAACTATCTGCTCCACCTTTTCTTGCTTCCTTAAGACACCACTAAGGCGTCATTTGTTCACCAAATGCCGTCCATTACAGCAAATTGTTTTTCAACTGAAAGGCATGACTTTTTAATTTATTTAATTTTTTTAAGTAGGCTTCACATCCAGTGCAGAACCCAACACAAGGCTTGAACTCATGATACTGAGATCAAGACCTGAGCTGAGATCAAGAATCAGACACTTAACCGACTGAGCCACCCAGTTGCTATTTACTTTTTAAACAGCTTATCACTTATAACTTTTTTGAGTGAAACAATCAGTCAGAGAAAGTCAGATATCATATGTTTTCACTCATATGTGGACCTTGAGAAACTCAACCAAAGATTATGGGGGAAGGGAAAGGGGGAAAATGATACTCACTTATAAGTTTTCTGGAACAACTGCAGTATCTGGATGTTTCCAGTTTAAGATTCTTGAACAAAATATATTTTACTATATTGGCAGTTTGCACTGTTCTAGGTTATGCTGCTTCTGGTCTTTTACCCCAACTGCTCATCTCTCTCCACCCTCTTCTACTCAGTTCAGTCCCACTTTACCTTCAGGATCCACCTCCTGAAAGCCCCTGATGACATGCCTTTCCTGTTTACGCCTGGAGCACCATGAGCTTAATGTCAACGTGTCACACAGACCTTGCTTACACTACTGTAATCGGTGCTTTTGTAGTCTGACTCTTTCACTGGAAGGTGGACACCCTGATGGTAAATGGTACTGCTGCATTTTAGGACCTACTGCACAAGGTACTCAAATATTTGTGGTGAATAATAAAACAAATTAAGTCCCTGTTTCAGACTTTAGTATTTGTAGAAACCCTGTGTTGAATCTGTCAGTTGAGTCTGATGAAAGGGAATGTGTAAGATCTCCAAATCCTCCCACAGATTCTTGCACTTTAGCCAAGAGTTAAGCTCCACATCTTTCTCCTGCTTCCTAAGGGCAGTGGAATTCAAGGGTCCGGTCCCACTACGTCTGCCTAGAAAGATTATCAGAAAGACGCTCAGAGTTCTAAAGCAATGGCCTCCCACTGGGGTATTCCTACTCTTTCATGATTAACCAAGGCATCATAAAACCGTAGGGATTCTTGGCATTTCCAGCTGCCATGTATTTCTTACGTGTAAAGCTTGGCCCCTGAATTTAGAATAACCAAAGCAATATAGGTTAAGGATATTGTGGTTTTTTTTTTTTTTGGTAATGTAAATGGAATATTGTCTGATCATGATAAAATTTACAGATATGAATTTTACATGGGTTTTTCAGATTCCTAGTACATTTTGAGTACATTTTACAGCCAATCCTCATTTTGTTCATCTCATACTAGATTTAATATTTCCTATATCTTATTAACTTCCTGTAAACTTTCACAAATAATGAATAAAATTTTAATGTCCATTTTAAAATGTTCAAAAGAATGTGCAAAAAGTCTTTTGGGAACACATGAACAAAAAAGTTTGAATATTATTCCAAAGCTGTTCTGGCCAATAGAATCGCCACTGGCTACACACATATGACTATTTAAATTAAAATTAAAATTAAATAAAATTAAAAATTCAGTTTCACACAGTCATATCAGCCACAGTTCACGTGTTCATTAACCACCTGTGGCTAGTGGCTGCTATTGCTCAGTGGCTGACAGACAGTGCAGACAACAGGACACTCATATTACAGAAAGTTCTATCAGACAGCATTGTCCTAGAAAATCAAGAACATGACACTGTTTGCCCTAGCTAACTGAGATTATAACACTTTATTCTTTGCACTAAAAGCTCTTCTTCCCTAGTAGGGTGGACCATTTTTCTGGACTTTTATCAAGGTTCCTCCTACTCAAGGGTAAAAAGACAGGGAGGGCGAGAAAAAGGAACTTTGAGCTTCTCCTAAAGGTTTGATTATGTAGCTAGGAGAACGGTTTCATAAAAGAGACTTCTTTAATACTCCAAACAACAGTTTTTACCTGCACTGTTCAATATGGTGGCCACTAACTACATGAGACACCTATAATTTAAAATTAAATTAATTAAAACGAAACGTAATTTAAAATTCAGTTTCTCGGGCACACAAGCCACATTCCAAGGTCTCAACAGCCACAAGTGACTGGTGGCCATCACACTGAACTGTGTTAGATATAGAATATGTCCAACGTCACAGGAAGTTTTATTACACAGCACTGTTGGTACTATGTGCTTTCCAAATTCTTTTTTTCTTTTACGTATCCTCTTAGCGAAGGACCCATAATAATTTCATTCCACTCTTTACTAGACTGCCCAAAATGCCAAGAAATAAACTCAGAAGACTATTTATCTAAAGTTTTAACATGTGCTTGTTAGACCCTTACCTCCTAAACTGAAAGACTGTAAGTATATGGTCCGTAGTCCGAGATGGTCTATTCCTTTAAGATACACATCAAGCCTCTATCAGACTCACAAGCAGGCAAGCATTCGGGAACACACAAGCCTCTAGATGACAGTGGCATAGGAACAACAGTAACAGAATATGTAAAAAATGGAAGCAAACAAATCTGACCAAATCTTTCTTGCAAACGATTTGACTGGTATACTGTATTTCTCGGATATCTTTCAATGACAGTACAGAGGGAATGTCTTGTCCACAAACACCAGAGAAAAATCCTCAGAGGTGGGTGAAGTCTATGAAAAATGTTACACAGGGACAGGGGTATCTGCCGGCTTCAGGTCGTCTTTATCTTATTGGTTCTCACAAACAAATGACAAGGCTTGAGAGCTAAAATGAAAGACCAAATGGATTATACGTAATTTGTCTGCTAAAGCATGAAGTTTGTTCTACAGATTCTAACAATTACTGATGAATAAATCTAAGCAACATCCCTAAAACACTGATCATTTTGGTTGCTAGGCAGAAGACTCTCTACCACTTTTAAATTTGTCTGATGAGCAACCAGTACTGATCCAGCAAAGACAAGCTTTTTAGGTCATACAATCACCTTGCATTTCATCTTGAAGCAGAGCTAGAAGTACACATCTGTTTCAAAGACATAAAGCCAACTCTCAAGAGGCAAATTTTTGGAGAACACCCAAAAATATGGGACTTGAGAATGAGTTTTGCAGTGCATCAGATTAACTGACTGAAGTGTGAATACAGCATCTGGCTCAGAAGTGAATGCTTTCATGAATGCCAAGTCTAGATAGATCTTTCAACTACTACAGTATGGACTGTGATGAGATCTCTTCCTCCTTTGAAGTCATCACACTTATTGTCTGCTTTAGTCATATGACACTTAATCAAATACTGCATCACATACCATCCCTTGTGTTGTTCAGCTTTTAACTCTTTGATGTGTGTATACTGACGTCAACTGTACTGTAAGCTCTTGGACTATATATTACAATCCTTTTATTTATCCTAACATCTAGCATACAGCCCTGCACATAGTAAGCCCTCAAGTTATTTGGTGAATGGAAACAGGATGAAAAGGCCTACAGAATAAGAAATATCATGCAATGATCAGAAGAAAACCACCCATGTGCTTATCTGGCTCCAAAATTAGGCTAGAATTGTTAGTGGATGAATTTTCTTCTGGCAAACAAACAAAAAAAGCAACAAAACTTCAGAACCAAACAAAAATCTGTGCAGTAAGGCAGTCTCAAACACATCCATTTCATCCAAATGACTGAACAAATACCAATAAAAGGACATGTTAGACTTCAAAATGAAACTCTTTGCAGCAATAAACGAATGTTTATATCTGACTTTAAGCTAAAATCCTGTGCACTTAGAAATGTACATATTCACTTGGATAGCATTCAAAAAATAGTAGTTTGGTAGCAAAATCCAAGAGCTATTAATTTCAAAATTTACAATTTCCGTAGCTAAGAATTCTAAAACACAGTCCAGAAAAGGGAAGTCATGTGTTTTCAGGTTACTCAGGGAGGTAGTCACGAAAGAGGCTGGGATGGCACATAGCTTTCTGATGCCTTGTGATGAGATGAAGGCTTCCACCTCAACAAGCTGTAACTATGATTACAGGAAAGTTTCCTGGAAAAACCGAAGTTCCTATATATCCCTTCCCTCCTTCGAAATTTAGAAGAAATTATTTACTGAGTTTTCATAATTGCATTTTAATTCATTTTTCAAATGCACGGAGACAAAAATTTAATGGACACAGATGATGTTCCTTCCCTGTTGACCCTCTGACATGAGTTCACATTTAAGTGAGCACATTAGTCTGTACAAGAAGTTCCTCATGGTCCATAACTTATTGTACCTCTTTTAAGTTGTAAAATTCAAAGCACAAAAGATTGCTGAATTTCTTTTTGCAGTTCTCATCAAGACAATAAAGTAAAAAAGTTTTCTGGTTGCGGCTGGGTGGCTCAGTCAGTGAATGTCCAACTCTTGATCTTGGCTCAGGTCATGATCTCACGGTTTGTGAGAGCGAGCCCTGAATTGGACTCAGGGCTGACAGTGTGGAGCCTGCTTGTGATTCTCTCTCTCCCTCCCTTTCTCTCAAAAATAAATTAATAAACTTTTAAAATAAAGAAGAAGAGATTTCTTAATTACTCATTCTGAATAGGCACTTCTGAAACTGGGATCTAAAGATCTGTTTTCAGGTATCTGAGACTCTCTGAGAATTTTTTAAAGTTGTACTTTTATTCTCATAAACATATTCCGGATTACTTGGACATCCACCTCATAACTGCGTAAGGCTATGATCTCAGTGACGACATTTGCTTCTGTGCTTAAATTTACGTTCATACAAAGTCTTCTAGAGGGACAGAGCTTAGTTTTCAATGCAAAATTTTTCAAACTGGGTTTCAAAGTCTATGTCTTTGGATTAAAGTTTGAGTAACACTGATCTAGATCTCTATACTTTCCAAAGTTCTCATTCTAGACTTTATTTGGTAAATTTAATAAATATGTATCCAGTGTCTACCATGTACTAGGCACTGGAAATAAAGCAGTGAATAAGAGAAACCAGAACCTGTTCGAGCTTATAATTCTGGCAGGAAAGACCAACACTGTTAATGAAGATCTCTGGTTCCTTGGTTGAAATCACTTAACAAATAAAGAAAAAACATGTACATACAGTCATCTACCCTCCTTGTCACTGTCAACATGTTTTCAAAATATTCTAAGAGCTTGAGGTCAATTTGGTCTTATCGATTTGAAAATGGATAAAAAGGATCCTCTTTTAAAAATTCTTCAGAGGGAGCGCCTGGGTGGCTCAGGTGGTTAAGCATGTGAATCCTGATTTTGGCTCAGGTCATGATCTCATGGTTTGTGACTTTGAGCCCTGCTTTGGGCTCTGCTTTGACAGTATGAAGCCTGCTTAGGATTCTCTCTCTGCCCCTCCTCTGCTCATGCTGTCTCTCAAAATAAATAAAATTTAAAAATTTTTAAAAAATTCTTCAGAGAAACCCAATCTCCTTTCCTTGCTTTAGGTTATACTTCTCATAATTGGACAAAGATGCAACCCAGCCAGTTATTTCCTGTTGTTTGAGAAACAGTTTTATGGAGATTTATATTCAGTGAGGTTTTGATTGCACAACACTTTTCCATTTTGATTGGGAAATTTCTATGGACAAAAACCAATCAAGCTAAAAGAGTTACAAATGCCTAAGCACACTTCTAAACTCACAAAAATTTCATGGGTGGATGCTAACCAGCCCGGTGCAAAAGCTCCCAGAAATTTAACCTTAATGACCTTGAAATTGAATTTATAACTCTATTCTTTAATAGAACAATGAATGAGATTCAGAACACAGGCTACTATTAGCTGCTACTTTAATCCTGTCTATAAACTACTTTAATGACACCCTTGTTAAGGGGGTAAAAAAAGAGAGGGCCATAAGAAGACCTAAAGGTAAACATTATCAAGTAAATCAATTCAAATCTGTAATTGAGAAATGGGTGCCAAATTCCCTGAATGACAGTCAAGAAGTTTGAAATATCTTAGTTTCTGCACCAAATTTTCTAAGCAACAATGTCCCGGAATGAACATTCCTTCCAACTTTGGATCTCTCCAACTTTGGAACAATCTCCTCTGTTAGTGTGACTGCGATTGTTCTCACTGGGTTTTTACCCCCAAGGAGCTCGGGGGGAGTGTCATCCCTACCAGAGAAGAAATACACGGATACTAGGACTATTAACCAGAAGTAGTTCATTGAAAACTGGGAGAAAGATTCCTAACAATCTTTTAGCAGACGCTATGACAAGGGAACGAGCCTACCTAGAAGACAACTCCCTATCTGCCAATAACACAAATCTGAAAGCCCAGATTAAAGGTCAAAACAAACAACGAAAAAAAATAACCTGGCTGGTGATGAAAATGTCTAGCCCAAATTAAGCCTCTGTCTCTAAACACTCAGATCCACAAAGATAGCCAGATGCACACTGAGAGCTTTACTTTTCACCACATCCGGCACAATAACTAAAGGAGGGAAAAACTGGCTTTCGTGAAGGAGCGTAGTCAGAAGCATAGAAGGGCCTCAAGCCAACCTAACTCTGGAGGCATCGACACTCCACAAATTGCAGACCAACTCTCTCGGCCAGGCTAACTTTAATTGCGCCCCTAACTCCACGATAACAATACACTATCTGACTACAATCAAGCCTCTTCGATTCTCCAAAGCATCTCAAGTCTTATCCTTCGAAGCTCAAGTTAGAAAAGCAAGGCGACTGACACAAAGACCAGTCGTCCAAAGGCGCTTTTTGCGTGGCTCGGCACTGCCACTCATGTGAAAAATTCCTAAACTGAGGGCTCACCGGGCCCCCTCTCCTATCCTTCCTTAATTCCGCCCCGACTGGTAAGCCTCGGCCTGGGAGCCCCTCAGCCTAGAACAAAGCGAGGGGCCCCGGCGGTGGGGGCGAGAGGCGCCAGCGACACGGGGAACTGCCGCACAGCGCACAATGAGAAACTACCAACTTCAGAGCGTAGGAACATCAATTGGCAAGAAAGAGGGGCGGCGGCAGACACGCCCAACTTCAAACTCAGGAAACCTACGGGCTGGCGGCCATCTGGAAAAAAGCCCCCTTCCCAGGGAAAGAAGAAAGGCGGAGGAGATGCGAATCGCCCACCGGGCCCCGGAGGGGAGCCCTGCGCTCAGACCGGCCCCCGCCCCCGAGGCCCGCTTCCCCGCCTTCTCTGCCTCTGGTTCGCTGCCCCAGGCCGGGCGGCCGGTTACCTTGATGCGTTCCCGGCACTGGGAAGGGGTCCGCTCGTAGCCCAGCTCGGCCAGGGCCCGGGACACGCGCTCGTACATGGCTGGCCCAGGGGCCTTGCTGCCGAACACCGTGCCGGCTCCCTCCAGCTGCTGGTACCGCGCCTCCACCAGCCGCTCGTTGCCCCACACTGCGATGAGCGCGTTCGTCTCGGCCGGCGTCCACGACATGCCCCGGCAGGCGGCGGCGGCGGCTGCCGCAGCCCCGCCACCGCCGCCACCAGGGGAGAAGGAGACCGAGGACGAGGCGGCGCTGCGGCCCCCCAGCCCCAGCCCGAGACCCCCAGAAGCCGCTGCCCCCGAGCCCGCCGCACTGCCCGGCCCGAGCGGGGAGGCACCCCGAGGCGTGGAAGGGTCGGACAGCGATGGATTTCCGTCGCTCAGGCCACCAGGAGAAGCCGGGGAGAGCACCTCCATCTTCGGGATTTTTAGCGGCGAGTTGGCGGGCAGCTCCGAGCCACAGGGCGCAGCCATCTTCCAAGCGGCCGCCGCTGCACCGCCCGGAAGTGACGCGCCCGCGCATCCGGCCGCCGCGGTCTCCGGGGCTGCCCTCGGGCCTGGCTCGCCCGGGGGCGGGCGGCTGCGGGCCCCTGATGCCGAGGGGAGACAGTCCGCTTCCCCCGTCCTCTCTCCGCGAGCCCTGCCGCGGCGCCCGCTCCTCTCCCGGGGTGAGGGGCGGGGATGAGGCGCGCCGAAGCCCCGAGCTGCGGAGAAGGGTGGGGGCATGAGGGCTCTGGTGTGAGGAACAGATTGGAGCCTTCCCACTTCCTCTCCAATCTCAGCCCCCGGGAGGAGGGGTGAGGCCCGCGAGGGGGCCCAGAGTTAAGGAGGACTTGACCATTTCCCTCGCTCGCTCTCCTCTCTCCCTCCGCTCTGCCTCCCCTCCCTCTATGCTGGCCTCGGGGCGCCGAGGCTGACGTCCAGAGCGGAGAATGGGGAAACCTGCGGTGGGCTAGTCCGGCAAGCGCCCAGCAAGCGCCGCGGCCGAAGGAGAGCATTTCTGGGAGAGACTTTAAAAAGCATTTGTGGACCAGGGTTAGAATTGGTTCGCTGTGGCTTTTCAGGAAACCCTTGCGCATTATTTGAGGAACAGCAACTCTGGCTCCAGTTAAGATCTGTTTTCCCGTTAGCCTGGGTAGGTGTGACCATGTGTGGAAAAGCTTAGATGGCTTTATCGCGTTTTGTAGTTTGTAGCTTATTAAATTTGTAGGAACTCTGGAGCCCGGCAGGAAAGTTACTTTTGTAATATTATTCTCCATCTTCCCTGATTTGGAAGTTGCCTCGTTTTCCTGCTGCATTTCACACTCCGGAGTGTAAGGAGTTTGAAGACTGTCAATTATGGCAGCTCTTGTGACCTCTGGTAATTAGATTATCAGCCGTTCCTGAACAATCCTCAAAGTGCTGCAGTTTAATGAACATTAGCACGCCAAATCCAATAGTAGCTGTAAGGTATTTCAATAATCTTCAAAGCCAAGTATCTGATTGTTTATCTTGAATCCTTAACTTAAAACCCTCACCGGATCTTTCTCAAATATGTGGAATTTTTTTTAAAGCAAATATATGTTAGATTAAAAAGGAAAAAGGAGCTGAAGGGGTGCCTGGGTGGCTCAGTCCCTCAAGTGTCCGACTCTTGATCTCAGATCAGGTGTTGATCTCAGGGTGGTGAGTTCAAGCCCGGTGTTGGGCTCCTGCTGAGTGTGGAGACTGCTAAAAAATAATAAAATGAAATAATAATAATATAAAATAGAGCTGAGGTCAGCTACACCCTAGAATCACCCTAGAGAATAATTTGGTTAGAAAGCCAAAGAAATAAGCAATAGGGGTGAAGTAGAGGAGATAACCATCTCTGTATTTCATAGTAAAATGCCACCATAGTTTGCAGTATGACGAATCATAAAGAAGTTCCAGAATTTATGCTATCTTTTCCTCTTTTTCTAAGAAAAAGACACCTTGGTGAAGAGTATGGATTCTGGAGTCAGAATGCCTGGCTTCAAATTCCAGTTGTGCGAACTCAGCCAATTTAGTTAAGCAATCTCTCAGTACCTAGGTTTCACTTATAAAATGGGGATGACCTCACAGCACTGCTGTGACAATTAAATGGGTCGATACAGGTAAAGCCCTTAGAAGTGTGCCTGGTTTACGGTAAACATTAGATGGACATTAGCTGTTATCTTATTTTGCCTCTACAACAGTCCCCTCTTATGCGTGATTTCACTTTCAGGGTTTCAGTTACCAGTGCCAAAGGCAGGCAGGAAACGGATCACCCTGATTTATGGCCACAAGGTCAATAGCAGCCTAAGGCTACCTCACCATGCCTCTGTCAGTCACTGTCTTCATCTCATCATGTAGGCAGTTTCTCATCTCACATCATCGCAGGAAGGGTGAGTACAGTACAATAAGATATGTTGAGAGAGAGAGGAACCACGTTCACGTAACTTTTATTACAACACATTGTTGTAATTGGGCTTTTGTTATTGTCATTAATCTCTCTAACCATGGCTAATCATAGGTTTATAATGAAACGTTATCATAGGTATGTATGTATGTGAAAGAACATAGTACATGTAGAGTTGGGGACTATGTGTGCTTTCAGGCATCTGCTGGGGGTCTTGGACCAATCCTCTGTGGATAAGGAGGACCACTGTAGGTTAGTCTATTAATAGAGACTCTTCCCTTGGTTGTTCTGTCCTCCACTAGCTTTCAGTGTCTTCACTTTCAGTTCTTTTAAGGGCTCTTTTGGCATCTCAAACACCTGTCAAAGCAAAGTTCACTCTCATTCAGCCCAACAGTACGTTTTTTAATGTCATAAGACATTTCATGCGTCTGAAAGAGAGAGTCATGCCTAAATCAGAGACTCCAAAGAGTTTTAAAATCACTGCTTATCCTGCTCTCATTTTCCCACAAGCCTGAAAAAGATCCTCCCTCCTTCTATTGTTAATTCTGGATGATTCTCAAATCAACTCTGACTCATGCAGGAAGCCTTCCTAGATAAAGTGGGTTGACTGGGAAGTCTCCCTTCCCACAAACTTCTGTTTCTAGACATCATTTCTATATTACCCCCCACCTTTGTTCCCCCAGCTCATCAGTCTATCCAATGAGAAAAGGTATCAAAAATAAAATTTCCAGTAACATCCTAATGTTATAATTAGTTCAATAACATAAAAGCTATTAATATGTACTACACAGTATGGAGGCATTGCTGCACAGGCAACCCGGATCATGTGCTTGTCATGCTGGCTGACCATGGCTGGTCCGGGGCTCTAGGAGCTGTGTGATGTGCTTGTTCAAGTTTTCATAGTTCAGTCAGACTTTCTGGCATGTGTTGGAAGTAATGTACTACACCTTTCCTTGTGGATTCAGATGATAGCATGAGTAGATTAAAAGCCTATTTGAGGGGTAATATATGCAGTGTCTGAAAATAATGTGCAAAAGAGTTCAGAACAATACACAGTATCTACCTGTAGTCTGTCAACTACCTCCCTTTAATTGTATCATCCCCTCTTCCATTTCCTCCACAATCTATGCCCAGTTTTGTTTTCTCAACTTTTCATTCTTTTTTTCACCCCATTGATTATCTTCCCTTTGCTGAATTTTTTATTCCCATGACCTATTCATTCCATAACTAGAAGCCTGAATCTTCCCTTTTCCTACATCTATTAGGTGCTTTTCCTTACCTCCCTCCCCTCCAGCAATCATCACTTTGTTTTTTGTATTTATGAGTCTGTTTCTGCTTTTTTGTTTGCTTGTTTATTGGTTTGGTTTTTGGATTCTAAATATATGTGAAATCATATGCTATTTGTCTTTGACTTATTTCACTTAGTATTATACTGTCTAGGCCTATCCATGTGGTCACAAAGGGCAAGATCTCATCCTTTTTATGGTTGAGTAATATTCCATTCTGTGTATACCACACCTTCTTTATCAATTCATCTGTCGATGAACACTTGAATTGCTTCCATATCTTGGCTATTACAAATAATGCTTAAATAAGCATAGGGGTGCATATAACTTTTCAAATTAGTGTTTTCATTTTTCTTTGGGTAAGTACCCTATTGTGGAATTACTAAATCATATGATATTTCTGTTTTAATTTTTTGAGGAAATTCCATACCATTTTCTCAGTGGCTATACCAATCTACATTCCCACCAACAGTGCATGAGGGTTCCTTTATCTCCATATCCATCAACACATATTTCTTTGTCTTTTTAGTCTAATTTTTTAATGTTTATTTAAACTTTTTTTAATGTTTATTTATTTTGAGAGAGAGGGAGCACACATGAGCAGGGAAAGGGCAAAGACAGAGGGAGACACAGAATCTGAAGCAGGCTCCAGGCTTCAAGCTGTCAGTACACAGCCTGACACGGGGCTTGAACCCACAAACTTTAAGATCATGAACTGAGCCGAAGTCAGGCACTTAAAACTAACTGAGCCACCCAGGCACCCCTAATGTTTATTTTTGAGAGAGAGAGAGACACAGAGAGAGACAGAGAGAGAGACAGAGAGAGAGACACAGAGTGAAAATAGACGAGGGGCAGAAAGAGAGGGAGACACAGAATCCGAAGCAGGCTCCAGGCTCTGAGCTATCAGCTCAGAGCCTGACGTGGGGCTTGAACTCATAGACAGTGAGACCTGAGCTGAAGTTGGACTACCTGCTTGAGCCACTCAGGCACCCCTCTTGTCTTTTTTATTTTAGCCATTCAGACAGGTATAGAGTGATCTCTCATTGTGGTTTTGATTTCCATTTCCCTGATGATTAGTGATGTTGAGTATCTTTTCATGTGTGTGTTGGCCATCTGTATATTTTCTTTGGAAAAATATCTGTTCAGGTCCTGTGCCCATTTTGTAAAGGGATTATTTGTGGAGTTTTTTTAGTCTTGAATTGTATCAGTTCTTTATATAGTCTGGATATGAACCCTTTTCGGATGTATCATTTGCAAATATCTTCTCCTACTTATTAGGAGCCTTTTCATTTTGTTGATGGTTTCCTTCACTATGCAAAAGCATTTTATTTTGATGTAGTCCCAGTAGTTTATTTTTGCTTTTGTTTCCCTTACCTTAAGAGACATATCCAAAAAAATGTTGTTATGGCTAATGTCAAAGAAATTACCGCCTATGTTCTATTCTAGGAGTTTTATGGTTTCAGATCTCACATTTAGGTCCTTAATCCATTTGAAGTTTATTTTTAAAGAGTGGTCCAGTTTCATTCTTTTCCATGTGGCTGTCCAGTTTTCCCAGCACCATTTGTTGAAATGACCATCTATTCCCCAATGCATATTCATCTATGTCTAGTGTTTGTATTTCCAACTTTCTTCTGAAGCCCCTCCTTTAAAAAAATTTTTTTTTTAACATTTATTCATTTTTGAGAGACAGAGACAGAGTGCAAGCAGGGGAGGAGCAGAGAGAGAGGGAGACACAGAATCTGAAGTGGGCTCCAGGCTCTGAGCTGTCAGCACAGAACCTGACGCGAGGCTCAAACCCACAAACTGTGAGCTCATGACCTGAGCCGAAGCCAGATGCTTAGCCAACTGAGCCACCCAAGTGCCCCTCTCTGAAGCCTCTCCTAATCAGTTGAACAAAAGTTCTCCATCTAGTATCCACTCACACAGTTTAGCATTTCACATTAATGTCTCTGTTTCCAAAGCTTTGTTAATTCTATTATATACCTACTCCCTTGCTATATTTTATGACTGTCAGTGTGCTTGCTGTTTCAGCTTTTTTACCCCTTCATATTCCACACCAAGTCCTGTTATCTCTGAAATCTTTCCTAAATCTGACTACTTCCCAACTCTAGTCCAAGCCCCCATCATGTCTTTACTGGACAACTGGACTTCCTACTTGCACACTTGTCTGCTAAGACAGTAGCCAAGGTGAATTTGGTTTTTTAAAACTTTTTTCTTGTGAAATATAACATGAAGATAAAGGAGTACCTGAGACATGCATGTACAGCTACTCTGTAGTTTATTATAAAGCAAATAGCACATAGCCACCATCAAGTTAAAGAAATAGAATGTAGCTAGCATTCTAGAAGATTTGCCCCATAATCCCTTCCTCATGTTAACCCCTATCTCCTTTATAGAGATAACAGCTATATTGACTTGCCTTTCTTTATAATTTTATTACTGTATCTCTCATCCACCCAAGCACTGCCAGAGGGGAATTTAGGCCCACCTTGCCAAGCCTCCAACTTTCAAGGAAGGCCAGAAGTCTGACCTTTTAGATTTTTTTTTAATTTTAAAATTTTCCTTTAAAAAATATAACAATGCAGGAAAAAAACAAATGTTTGATGGTCGAATTCCCCCCCCCCCCAATAATTTTACCACTGTATCCTACATCACTAAATTTTTTTCCTGGTTGTGATTTTTTTTGTAAGTGAAATCACATGTGTTGTGTATCTGGCTTCTTTCATTCAGTATTATGCTTTTAATTAAGAGTCCTCTATTCTGTATGAGACTACAGTTTATTCATTTTCATTGCTGTAAAATACTCTTATTTTATGAATTTTATTTATCCATACTACTGTTGAATTTTGGGTGTCTCTAATTTAGGATATTATGAATAATGCTGCTACAAACATTCTTGTACATGTCGCCCAGCGCATATGGTCAAGAGTATATGCCTTCCTCCCTCCATTCTTCCCTCTTTCCATTTGGATACCCAATTATTCCAGCTCCATTTTATGAAGAGACCATCCTTTCCCCTCTCCCTTCGCAATGCTATCTTTGACTTAAATCGAGTATCCATATGTGCATGGGTCTGTTTCTGGGCTCTTTTATTACATTGGTCTGTTTGTCTGTCTATTTTTCTGTGTTCCCTGCTGCAACATCACACTGCCACAATAATGAGTCACACTGGCTTTATAATAAGGCTTATGTCAAGTCTAGAAAGTCCTTCCTCCTCTCTTCCTTTTCTTCCTCCTCCTTTTTCAAGAGTGGCTTTCTATTCTTGATCCTTAATATTTCCATATACATTTTAGAATTAGAATTTTAGAATTTTTCTCCAGAAAAAGCCATGGTATTTTGATTGGTATTGCACTGAATCTATGGACCAATTTGAGAAAAACTGACATCTTTATAATAATTGATCTTATAGTCCTTGAAAATGCTATCTCTTAGAGTGCCTGGTGACTCAGTTGGTTGAGTGTATGACTCTTGATTTTGGGTTAGGTCATGATCCCAGGGTTGTGGGATTGAGCCCCACATTGGGTTACCCCCTGGAATCAAGCCCTGCATCAGGCTCCGCACTGAGCATGGGGCCTGCTTAAGGTTCTCTCTCCCTTTGCCTCTCTCCTCTGCTCATACTCTCTTTCTAAAATAAAAGAAAAAGAAATCATATCTCTTGGAATATATCCTTGGCATGATATCCCTTCATTAGTCTTTAGTTTCTCTCAGTAAAATTTTATAGTTTTCTACACAAAGGTCTTAGACATTTTGTTGGATTTATCTCTGGGTAGTTAGTATATTTTTTTAACACTCTTATAAAGGGTATTATTTTTTAAATTTTATTTTCTAATTGTTTTTGCTGATGTGTACAAATACAATTGATTTTTGCGTCTT
Source organism: Proteles cristata cristata (assembly GCA_017311185.1). Taxonomy (NCBI): domain Eukaryota; kingdom Metazoa; phylum Chordata; class Mammalia; order Carnivora; family Hyaenidae; genus Proteles; species Proteles cristata. The sequence continues at coordinate 411,558 of JAESUZ010004312.1, forward strand.
TATTTTGTATCTAGTAATCTTGATGAACAGTCTTTTAAAATTGTAAATCATTACATGTCATTCCCTTGTTAAAAACCCATCAATGGGGGGTGCCTGTGTAGCTCAGTTGGTTGAACATCCAATTTCGGCTCATTGTAAAAATATAATCCAAACCCTTTCGAATGACCATGGTAGCTTCAAAACACATTCACAGGTTATTTGACACTCTTCTACCAAGAAGGTGAGTCTGCTTTCCCTCCCCCTTGGACTTGAGTGAATCTTTGTGACTACCTCAATGAACCAGATATGGTAGAAGGGACACTGTGTGACTTTCAGAGATAGGTTTGGAAGTACCCTGAAGCTTCTGCCAGTTTCTCTTGCTCTGAAAACCTTTAGCCACTGAAACTGAGCTACCCCACGTCCATGTGGAGAGAGAAAGCCAAGGAGCCAGAAATGTTCCAGCTTCCAGTTGTCCCCTAGCCAGACATGTGAATGCAGAAGCTCTGAAATAATCCTGGCTTCAGCCACCACCTGACTGTGAGAGACCCCATAGTAAGAGCTGCCTAGCTGACCTCAGGTGTCCCCAGATTCATGGGCAAAATTAATGATTGTTGTTGTTCTATGCCACTAACTTCTAGGATATTTTGTTATGCAGTGATAAGTAATTGGAACAGTGGTCTACAAGGCCATATTTTTACTGTAAGCTCAACCTACCTACCTCACTAACTTCATCTCCCAAATATACTCCAGCCACACTGGCCTTGTATATGTCCTACCAAACAAGTCAAGCTTCCTTCTGTGTTGAGGCTTTTGGAGTTATATAGATTCTTTGTCTTAGAACACTCTTAACTCTTCAAGCGGTAGCCTCCTTCTTGTAATCTGTCTCCTCAAACATCACCTCTCCAGAGATGCCTTTCTATCTGCTTATCTATCACTTTACCATCTTATTTTATCAATACACATTTTTCAGAGTTCCTGGGCGGCTCAGTCAGTTAAGCGTCTGACTTTGGCTCAGGTCATGATCTTGCGGTCTCTGAGTTCCAGCCCCGAGTAGGGCTCTGTGCTGACAGCTCGGAGCTTGGAATTTGCTTCAGATTTTGTGTCTCCCTCTCTCTCTCTCTCTGCCCCTCCCCCGCTCACATTCTCTCTCTCCCTCTCTCTCTTAAAAATTTAATAAAAAGAATTTTTTTAAATGCACATTTTCTGAAATCATTTATTTATGCATATTTATTTTTCTTTCATGTATTTATTGTCTACCCTCCCCTTCTAGAACATAAAACTGTCTGAAGCCAAAGAGTGTCCATTTTGTTCTCTTCTCATAGGTCCAGCACTTATAACTGTGTCAGGGAGGCTTTCACCATCAACAAAGATGGAATAACAGGGACTAGACATACCCTCCTATCTTAAGTAGCTAGAAAACCGGACAAAATATATGAAACAATGGATTTCAAGGCAATGGTACAACACTTACAAATCTAATCATAGTCTTACCACGAGATCCAACAGCGGTGCTTACGTGCACACAAACACCACATGGGAATGCTTGTAATAGCCTTATTCATAATTGCCCAAAACAGGAAGCAACCAAGAAGTCCTCCAATAGGTGAATGGAAAAAAACAAAACAAAACAAAAAACTGGTACATCCACACAACGAATAAAGGAAATGAGCTATGAAGCCATGAAAAGACACAGAGGAATGCATATCGCTGAGTGAGAGAAGCCAGCATGAAAAGCTACATGATTCCAACTATATGATGTTTTGGAAAAGGCAAAACAATGGAGACAATGAGGAAAGAACGAGAAAGGTAGTTGCCAGAGGTTGGGCAGGAAGGGAGGAAGGGACGCAGTAGGTGGAGCACATAATTTTTAGGGCAGTGAAAATATTCCATATGACACTGACATATATGCATGGATACTGACATTATACATTTGTCAAAACCCATATAATCCTAGGACATAAAGAGCAGATGCTAATGTAAACTGTGGCCTTTAATTAATAGAAATGTATCAGGACCAGTTCATCTATTGTAACAAATGTACCACAGGAAAGCAAGATGTTAATAATAGGGGAAACTGTAGGGCGAGGAGGATGTCCATACTTTCTGTTCAATTTTTCTGTAAACCAAGAGCTGCTCTAAGGGGGAAAAAAGTTTATTAATAATTTATTGAAAAATAGGCTTCCATACAATTTATTAACTGTTAAAAATGTTGAAATGATATGCAACAGGGTCTAAAACTGGTTATATCTAATTCTGGCTTTTCATTTTGCTGTTGATTTTTGTTTTCTCACACAAAAAAATGATGGTTTCGTGATATCTAAGGAAACAAAGTCAGTTATTTTTTAATTAATTTTTAAATTTTTATTTATTTTAATTAATTTTGTTGACACATGTTACATTAGTTTCAGGCGTACAACATAGTGATTCCACAAGTTTAAACGTTATGCCGTGCTCACCACCAAGTATGGCTGCCATATGTCCCCCTACAACACTATTGCAGTATGATTGACTGTATTCCTTATGCTGTGCCTTTTATTCCGTGACTGACCCATTCCATACCTGGGAGCCTGTACCTGCCATTCCCCTTCACCCATTTTGCCCATCCTCTCACCCCTCCTCCCCTCTGGCAACGATCAGGCTGTTCTCTGAGTTTACAGGTCTAATTCTGCTTTTTAAGACCCAGTTAATGTAAAAAGAAGTGTTGGAAGAAGTAATGCAATAATTTTCCCTCTGCCCCACTGCTGTAAGCACTTGTGGGCACTGTAACATGGAAGGTGCACTGTGACAATTTGTTCCCAAATGGGAACATAATGCCTACCTCTTGGGAAAGTATGAAGCATAGTTAAGATAACAAGTGCACTTAATAGAAGAATAACTACTGGGGCTCACAGGTGGCTCAGTTGGTTGAGCATCCGACTCTTGGTTTCAGCTCAAGTCATGATCTCACGGTTCACTTGGGAGTTCAAGCCCCATGTCTTGTAGGGCTCTGCGCTGACAGCTGATAAGCGCACAGAGCCTGTTTGGGATTTCTCTCTTTCCTGCTCTTTCTGCCCCTCCCCAACTCATGTGCAGGGGGTAGGGGGAGGGAGTGTTGTGTGTGTGTGTATGTGTGTGGGCACGTGCCTGTCCATTTTCTCTCTATATAAAGGTGGATAAATAAATTTAAAAAAGAATAGAAGATAGCTGCTCCCACCCCAAACCCTGACCCAACACAACAGTGACAGCTTTGCCACCTCTCTCAGACTTGGGACCAACAGAACTAATCTCATCACGCTCTTTTCCCTGTTTAAGTCACTCCTTACAGGAATATAAGGACATCTTAAAAGCCTTGGAAATTAATAACCCTGAGACACTGTAAATTCTCTTTCCTGATTCCATTGCCCACCCCTTCAAACTCCTGTGTCCTCTGGTGTTTGTGATCAGTGGTCGAAAAACTCCCTACATCCTCAGTTTCTTCTCTGACCCTTCTGTACACCTTCTCGCTCCTAGTCAACCCTGGCTGTCCCCAGCTTGCACCTTCAGCCCTTGTAAATGAGGGCCATTATCTTTCATTCACTTGTTCCTTTCTGTCTTTGTAGCACTCATTGGCAAAATCGCAATCCTGTTTAAATCCAGCTGCCTGCCTCTGCACCCTGCATCATAGTGGTACCTACCTGCTGGTGGTTGGAGAAAACCACCAAGCAAAATGACTGGTCTGCCTATCACTTAAATGGTGATTGTTGGCCTCAAGCGGCCCCTTCATATGGTTGAACATGGTATTTCATTCATTCTCTCACTTTCCTGCACGACTAGATTATTTGATGCATTTGTTTGTCTCAAATTAGGAAGGGATCCAACTTTTTTTTTTTTTTTTTGCATCTGGGTATCCATTGTCGTGACACTGTTTGTGGGGATTGTTCTTTCCCAATTGAATTGTTTTGCCCAGCTCCCTGTCAAATATCAATTGATTATAAATGTGAAGTTATTTCTAGATGCTCAATTTTATTTATTTATTTATTTATTTTAGTGAGAGCAAGAGAGTGTGAGCAGGGGAGGGGGGCAGAGGGAGGGAGAGAGAACCTTAGCAGGCTCCACGCTGAGCGTGGAGGCCTACACGGGGCTTGGTTCCACAACCCAGGGATCATGACCTGAGTCAAAATTAAGAGTTGGATGCTCAACTGACTGAGCTACCCAGATGCCCCTGGACTCTCAATTCTATTCCACTGATCTTCTATCACTTTGCCATAATCACACTGCCTTCATTACTGTAGCTTTATAGTAAGTTTTGAAATTGTAAAGAGAGTCCTCCAATTTTATTCAAATTCAAGATTGTTTTGGCTATCCTGGGTCCCTTGTACATCCATATGAATTTTTCGCATCAGCTTGTTAATTTGTGCTTCTCCCTGCCTCCCAAAAAAGCCAGCATATATCTGATAGTAATTGCAACAGATCTGCATATCAATTTTCCATTAACAATATTAAATCTTCTAATCAATGAAAATAATATATCTCTCCACTTATTGAGGTCTTCTCTAATCCTTTCAACAAGTTTCGTGGTTTTCAGAGTGTAAGTTTTATACTTTTTGTGGTTAAATATATCCCTGGGTAGTTTGTTCTTTTTGATGCTACTCCAAATGGAATTATTTTCTTAACTTCATTTTCAGATTGTTCATTGCTAGTATCTAGAAATCTTATTGATGTACGTGATCTGTAGCCTGCAACCTTTTTGAGGTTGTTTATTCTGATAATTTTTTAGTCAACTCTTCGTGTTTTTCTATATACAAGATCATGTCATCTAAAAATTGAGATATTTTACTTCTTTTTCCAATCTGAATGTCTTTTACTTCATTTTCTTACCTAATTGCCTTGGCTAAAAGGTAATTATCTTATTTCCTTATCTTATTTCTGATGGTAAGAGGGAAAGCATTCAGTCTTTCACCATTAATGATGTTTGCCATGAGCTTTTGGTAGATGTCCTCTATCAAGTTAAGGACATTCTCTACTAGTCCTAGTTTGTTGAATATTTTTGTCATGAAGGGATATCAGAGTGTTGGATATTGTCAAATACTTTTTCAGCTTCTATTGAGATGATCATGTGCTTTTTGTCCTTTACTGATATGGTGAATTATATTAATGAACTTTCAGATGTTTAAACAATTCTGTATTTTGGGGATAAATACTACTTGGTTAGAATATCCCTTATATATGTTGCTGGATTCAGTTTATTGGCATTTTTATCTTTTTAGGATTTTCACATCTACATTCATACTTGACAGTTAGGTTCCACTAATTGCCAGCTGATTGGTCTACTGTTTTCTATAATGGAGTAGGACACATATTGTCCCATGGTAGGAACCAGTTAAATCTGGTCCTCTTTGCAGTGTGTGTGTGTGTGTGTGTGTGTGTGTGTGTGTGTGTGTGTTTAAGATTTCATTAAGTAATCTCTACACCCACTGTGGGGCTCAAACTCACAACCCTGAGATCAAGAGTCGCATGCTCCACTGACTGAGCCAGCCAGGCTCCCCCTGCAGAGGTAGCTTTTGAGGTTTGTCTGGCCCCCAGGAGTGCTGTTCTTAGCTGACTCTTTTTCCCCAGTTCTCTCTGGTAAACTTGGCTTACAATTTAGCTTATCATCCTCCTGGAGCTACCAGGCATTTTAATTGCTTACCACCAAAATCTCCATTGTTTTCAAATGTGCCCTTAGACTTGAACTTCCTCACACCAGTGTCCCAAATAAAGCGAGCTCCCTTGGTGAGAGCCTTGGCACTTTCTGTTTTTGTGGCCCACCTCTCCTCCTGGGCCAAGTCTTTACACTATTGGGGGTGGCAGGGACAGTGGTCCAATTATTTCAGAGCTCCCCTGCAGGGCACAGGGTAGGGGCAGTAACCATCTGATCTTCTTGGCTTGCCTCTGGCCATGTGGAACCTCTGATCTGTGAGTGATAAGAGCCCCGTGTTCTAGGACTACCCTGCCTGCGTAGAGCCTCTGACCTACACAAGAGGCCAGGTGAAGGAAGAGAGACTCCAGCGTCTTGGCAGCACTTGCCTGGAATTTAACCTCTGCCACACAGAGCTTGGAGGTATGGAAAGTACTGTGGCCTGCCCTGCACAGAGAGATAACACAGTCAGTGGCTGGGAGCTGGGAAGAAAGGAAGCCCTGTCTTCATGGCCACTGCTGCCGTGCAGAGTCTCCATCCAGCTGAGATGGAAGAGTGGCCCAGAGGGGGAGGGGTGTTATGGCTTAAGTGCCACTGACTCTCCCTGTTCAAACAGAGATCTAATACACTTTTCCTGAATAAATATTTCTTTGTCTGCTAGATGGGACAATTTAGAGGGACTGAAAGATTGTTTTTTAAGAAATAATTTTCACCAGTTATGGCTGTTTCACTACAGAGATGATCCACAGAGCTCCTCACACTACCATTCCAGAAATGATCCTCTCTCCTTCCCTCTTAAGCAAAGCTTCTCAAAAGTGTTTAAGTGTTTCATGTTCAATTCCTACCTCCTTCCTCCTGCTCCCTGCCAAACTCTTTCTTTCTTTTTTTTTAATATTTATTTATTTTTGAGAGACAGAGCACGAGTGGGGGAGAAACAGAGAGAGGGGGAGACATAGAATCTGAAACAGGATCCAGGCTCTGAGCTGTCAGCACAGAGCCCAACGCAGGGCTCGAACTCACAAACCATGAGATCACAACCTGAGCTGAAGTCAGACATTCAACTGACTGAGCCACCCAGGTGCCCCCCCAAACTCTTTCTTGAACCAACTCCAGTCAGGCTTTGATCCCTCACAAATTCAGTGAAACTGCTCTTGTCAAGGTCACTGATGCCTTCCATGTTGCTAAGTTCTTTTTTTTTTTTTTTAACATTATTTATTTTTGAAAGAGAGAGAGAGAAATCATGAGCAGAAGCGGCAGAGAGAGAGAGGGAGACACAGAATCTGAAGCAAGCTCCAGGCTTGGAGCTGTCAGCGCAGAGCCCAATGCAGGGCTGGAACCCACGAGCTGTGAGATCATGACCTGAGCTGAAGTTGGACGGTTAACCGACTAAGCCACCCAGGCACCCCCATCTTGCCAAGTTCTATAGGCACAGTCTCGTTTTCTTTTTTTTTTTTTTTTTAATGTTTTATTTATTTCTAGGAGAGAGAAAGAGAGACAGCGTGAGCAGGGGAGGGTCAGAGAGAGAGGGAGTCACAGAATCTGAAGCAGGCTCCAGGCTCTGAGCTGGCAGTCAGCATAGAGCCCGACGCGGGGCTCGAGCCCACGAACCACGAGATCATGACCTAAGCGAAAGTCGGACACTCAACCGACTAAGCCACCCAGGCGCCCCAGGCACAGTCTCATTTTCATCTTACCTGAACTGGCAGCCATATTTGACACTGTTGATCTCACCTTCCTCTTTCCAACGTTTTCATCACTTTGCTCTCATAACACTACATTCTTCCTGATTCCTAGTTTTTCTGGGACCACATTTGTTGCTCCTTCGCAGTCTCCTTTGCTAGTGCCTCCAAACCAGTTCTTAGACTTCTTGTCCCTTTCATCTACACTCATTTCCATGGTGATCTCCTCCAGTCTCAGAGTTTTCAGTAATCCTCCATATGCTGATGGCTTTCAAATTTACATCTCCAGGCGAGGCCTCTCTTCCAAACTGCAGATTCATATAACACGCTGCCTACTTGACATTTCCACACGGTCACCTAATGGGTTTCTCAAGGTGAATGTACAAAACAGCTTCTGATCTTCTTCTCCAAACCTGTTCCTTCCAGTCTGCCTCATCATCTAGCTGCTCAAAGGCCACAAACCATGGTATTGTCATTGACTCTTTCTCACTCTGTGTCCAAGCTATCAGCCAATCCTGTTAGGTCTACCTTCCAAATTATTCAAAATATCACCTCTTATAGCTTCCACTGCCATTCCAAGTCACTATCATCTCTTGCCTAGATTATTTCAAGAACTGCTTAAGTGGTCTTCCTGCTTCCATTCAGTTACCTCTCTGACCTCATCTCTCATTGCTGCCTCCAACCTCCAGTTCCACTGGCTTCCTTGCTGTATATTGAATACACAAGGCATGTGGAGGAGCATCTTGGATTGGCAACACTCTGCGTGTTACCACACATCAATGCCAGGAGGGAGGCCCAGTCTTGAGGACACAAAAGTTTGCATTTGGAACCCTCTCACTTCTAGATTCTGCCATATGTGTCTCTTCCTCTGGTTCATTCTAATTTGTATCCTTTCATTATAATAAAACCGTAATCATAAGTCCTGAGTTCTGTTGGCCATTCCAGCAAATTACTGAACCTGATGGTGGTCATGAGAGCCCCCTAATTTGTAGCCAGCTGATCTGAAGTAAAAGTGGTCCTGGGGGGGTCTCCAAACTTGCAGCTAGTGCCTGGAGTCTTAGATATGCTTGGAAGCCCAGAGGAGTGTGCCCTTACCCTAAGGTCTGCTATTCATGGTAGCACTAGAAGAAGTTAGGCAGGAATATCTAGTATCTCAGCTTGAGAAATATGGTGGTGTCCTACAGTCAATGATGGTTTAGAATCACTGGCTTTTCACATCCTGCATTAGATCCTGGATGGCATCTAGAACCTCTAGGTAAACATCATAACAGCATATATTTTTATGTCTTACCTTTGCAAATTGCTTTCATAGCTGAGCTTCAAAACAGGTAATATCACCCTCCTTTGACAGGTGAAGAAACTGAAGTAAAGGGGAAGACACTTACCTGAAGTCACTAGACTCCAACATAGGTGTTCTACTTTGATGCACAGCTAGCTTTTCATACCAGAGCCCATGAGCTATAGAAGTCAGTTACAACACATATGGGGCAGGGGGGTGTTGCGGGATGAGGATCTTTACGATCAGTTATCCATTAGCACCTTTTAGGAAACTGAAGGCACCTGGGTCCCTCTAGACTTAGGAGTCAGGATTCCCTCCCACCTGATTTTCTCCTTTGGGGGGCAGTGAGATTTGGGGGAGAATGTCTAGAAACTTGGGTCTTCTCCAGTTAGAGAACTACATATTTCCTTAGAGCTCATTTATGGTCTCCTCATACTAATGGCCCTTCCCAAGGGAGAAAATGTGTTACCCTCAGGAAGACCAAAATCAGGTATATAAGAAATCTCTTAATTCAGAGACTCAAGAGAACCTGTCCCAGAGTTGGTATCCAAGTATCCCACTACTAACATGTGCAAGTTCTTAAGCGCATTGAAAGATGATGTGTCATACCTACAAACCAAATGGAAAATGGCAAACATATGACCGGCTGGTTTCAAGGAAAGAAAATACAATTGGCTGTCAGTAAAATATGCCCAATCTCACTCATAGTATGCAAAATACAAATTAAAACTACAAGAAGATGTCACTTTTACCTGTCAGACTGTCAGAGAAAATAATTTGGAAAGCACATTGTGTTGTGAGATCTGGGGAAACCTCATCTGGCATCTTTGTCTGTTGCTGGTAAGTTTCAAAATTTGTATAAACTCCATGAAGGGTGACTTGGCAACATTTCACAAATACATATTTGCACTTGACTCATCAGCAAGTTCACTCTCAGGAATTTATTCTAAAGATGTATCCTCCTGTCAGTGTAAAGATGTCTGCTGTGGACTGAAAAGCACTGTCACAATATTTCCCAACCCTTTCCATTAAAAGATGAGTCTGTTTCCCCAGACACCTTAAATTTGGTATGGCCCTGCGGCTTGCTACAATAAAATGTAGCAGAAGTGATGCTGTTCGGAGCCTAACCTCAAGAGGCTTGTAACTTCCACACTCATGCTCCTGGAATTCTGCCCTTGGACCAGTTGGTGGTTAGAGGCTGGAAAAACACCAAAGAGGCTGTTAGCAAAGGCTGGAGGAATGGAAGACAAACAGTTGCTGGAGGCTGGGAAGGCAATGAGAAAACGGTTATCAGAGCCTGAAGACAGGGCAACTTTTGTTGTGTAGTGATGCGATAATTGGCAAACCGTCGCCTGTGAAAACATGAAAGATAGAAAAGGTACCTAACAGACTTCCAGAAATGGGACTAAGGAGATTTCCAGACAGAACACTGAAGTGCCATTTGGCTGCTTCTAACCATCTTCTAATGGACAGGAAGGGAGATATGAGCAAAAGGAAGAACTATGGCACTTAGAAGAAGGATCTTGAGGGTGTCTCGAAGCCCAAGGATTTGATGGTTTGGAAAACATAACTCTTCACCCCAGTTTTCCCAGCTGGTAAAAACTTCTCAAAGCTAAAAGAGTCTGAGGCCCGGATGCCTGGGTGGCTCAGGCCGTTAAGAGTCTGACTTTGTCTCAGGTCATGATCTCATGGTCCGTGGGTTCTGGCCCTGAGTCCAGCTGAGATTAAATGCCAGTGCTGACAGCTCAGAGTTTGGAGTCTGCTTCAGATTCCATGTCTCCCTCTCTGTCCCTACCCCACTCACTCTCTGTCTCTCTGTCTCTCTGAAAAATGAATAAATGTTAAAAAAAAATTTTAGTGAAAAATAATAAGAGTCTGAGGCCAAAACCCAAATCAAGGGTACGGCTGTAAGAACCCTTGTTAAGACCCTTGAATGATTTAAGGTAATGTCTAAAGGGCTCTCTGGACTCGGGCTTCTGGAATCTTCAAGATATTTCCCCACAGCAGCCTCAAACTATTGCCCAAAAGACCATATATATAACACCACAAAGTTCCCCTGTTTTGAGGGCATTATGGTAATTGGTTTACTTAACAAAAGGGAAGAAATAGGGGGACCTGGGTGGCTCAGTCAGTAAAGCGTCTGACTTCGGCTCAGGTCATGATCTCACGTTAGTGGGTTTGAGCCCTATGTTGGGCTCTGTGCTGATGGCCAGCTCAGAGCCTGGAGCCTGTCTTTGGATTCTGTGTCTCCTTCACTCTGACCCTCCCCTGCTCACGCTGTCTCTATCTCTCTCTCAAAAATAAAACATTAACAAATTTTTTTAAAAAAAACAAAGGGGAAGAAACAAATGCTAAAATGATTCAGGTGTCTACCACTTTCAGTGAATTTTCCAGGAGGCCAGGTGTCTGAAGGATGCCAAGGCATCCACACCAAGTTTGGGGACACGTGACTTGCCTTCGCTACCGCTCAGAGCTACCCTATTGGTGGGCCTCTTTGGACTTTGGCGACAACATATACCATGTTTAGGAACTACTCCAATCTGTGTATAGAGGAACAAGTTTTGAGGGAGACTCAGAGCAAGAGCAGACTCTCTCCAGCAGGTTCTGGCTGCAGTTTCACTGGCCATACTGCTTAGGCCATATGACTAGTAGATTCCAGGCCTGGTGTCATTTGTTGTGGACACCTGGGCCATGTAGTGCCTTGCAAGCTTAGTTAGGAAAGCTGTGGTATAGACCTTGAGGGTTCTGTTGCATGTCCATCCTTTTAAATGTTCCCAAAAGCAGATCGTAACCGATGCTGAAGGAGAGTTGGTAGTAAATATACCGACTTTCTTGCTCTTCACATGGTATAACTCTGAGATGTGTCCTGTGGCATCATCTCCCAGAATCCCCTTGTTGTGCCCGAATCGCGAGTCCCAGAGACCTCCAAGGAGCCAGCACTGATGCAAATACAAAACGGTCTTTATTACAGGCTCGGGCAGGGGCTCACCCACCTACCGGTGTAGTGGTAGCAAGGTGAAGCCCTGAACAATAGCGAGTAGGGTTTTTATGGGGTAAGGGACGGGGGTGTTACAGTACATGTAGCATCATCACATAAGCACCAATTACAATTGTACAGCAGCACCCATGGTAACAGTTTTGACCATTCAGTATCTGTGAGGTGTTCATTACTTTTGGTGGGACCGAATCATGACTTTTGAGAATCCTTTGAAAATGACCAATTATGAGTCATGTGAGTTTAAAGGGCCCACGTGGGGTTCAGGCAAGTGGTGAGAAATTGGCTAGTTTGTATAAAATAACTGTCTGCAGTTCCCAGCCTTGACTCAGACCATAGGAATGTTTTTTTGATTAGCTGATCTGAGGGCGGTCCGAGGATGGCTTTAGCCTTGAACAATCTGAGGCTTTTCCTGGAACTGGAACTGGGGCTACGTGCAGCCTGAGGTTGCTCTTAATGGAGGACTTAATTTCAGGCTCTTCACCCTGATGAGATTAAATGCCAGGTACCCACAATCCACCCTTTATCGTTTTCCTTTCTCTCCCATGCTTCTGTCATCCTACTGGTAATCCTCTTCCCCAAATAAACTCCTTGCTCTCTGATCTTTGTCTCAGTGTCTACCTCTGGAAGGACCCTACCTAACCTACCAACAATTAGAAGAAAGGGAGAGGGTCTTATTCATCTTTGACTGCTACTCCAAACAGAGCTTCTGCCCGCCCTGAAAAGAAAGTCGCTATGATGTAGTATCCTGGTTTACTGACAGTTCAGTGAGCTTTCTGCTGTATTGCTAGTCCATTCATACTCTCTCCACCACAGGTAAAGGTTCGCCAGAAACCACCTGAAGCCACAGGGGTGAAATAGGCTTCTGTTGTCACAGAGCTTAGGGACTGGTGGATTCTAAGAGCTTTCATTCACTGATGCTTTCTAGTAGACACTACATTAAGCATTTTATATGCATTACCTTATTTAAACCTCACTTTACAGTGAAGTTAGCTTAAGCTCAGAGAAGTTAAATTACTTGCCCCAAATCATATCACTGGTCAGTGGTGGATCTGAACTTTGAACCTGAGATTATCTGATACCAGTTTATGCTCTAAACCTGTAATCATTTTCCTTATGTTAATCACCTTGTGTCAGCTCTACAGTTTGATACAAAGTGTCTCCTTTTTAAAAAAAAAGTTTATTTATTTTTGAGAGACAGACCACATGTATGAGTGGGGGAAGGGAGAGAGAGAGAGAGAGAGAGAGAGAGGGAGGGAGAGAGAGAATGAGAATCCCAAGCAGGCTTTGTGCAGACAGCACAGAGCCCATCTTGAGGCTCAATTCCACAAACCATGAGATCGTGACCTAAGCCAAAATCAAGAGTTGGATGCTTAACCAACTGAGACACCCAGGTGCCCCAAATGTATCCTTCTTTTAAGGCAGACTTGGGGACCCTCTCTCCATCTCTACTTTTGGTCTCTCCTCCTGTCCTGAGAAGGCAGGGGATACAGTAGAGAATTTTGGATTAGACGCTGGTTGCATAAAGATTTGGGACCCCACACTTGTTTCAAACTACATCTCTCTGCTAGATAACTTGGGCTTTTCGAGATGTGGGGAAAGGTCTATTTCAGCGTCTTATGTAGGCAATGTAAATTCCTTGTGAAATGAATAATGAAAGAAGACAGAACCAACTTTGTATACATACAAATGCTAATAAAGGTTGTTAAAGTTAGCAGTGGGAAAAAACAATTACAAATTAATCTCATAGACTAGATGTTGGTTTGGATGAGTCTGGATATTTGCCTTGATCAATTCTCAGTAAAAAGTAGTGTGTGTGTGTGTGTGTGTGTGTGTGTGTGTGTGTGTGTGTGTGTGTGTGTGTTTTGAGCCTAGTTTTCTGGTATGAGTCAAGAGGATATGACATTCCATAGTGTTCTAGATGTGAACACAATTTTATTTACTGGTGGTCATTAATGGCCTATAACCAGGGCACAACCTTCCAGGTAAACATTTAACTTTGGAGCATTAAATCATTTAGAAGATGATTCGCTAACTTCTAAAATCATTCTTCCCTCATATGAACACCATCTCATTAGACCTATAGATTTTAAATCCATATACTCAGACACAGGTATGAATAAATTTACATATACTGTTTTCACTGTGTGATGGTGGGTTTACATAAGGCCTTCCTAGTACAAATGGGGTTGTTAATTTTGCATCTCAAATTAGTTGCTGCTAACCCAGCAACTAAAGCAAATTCCTTTGTGAAAAAAAGTTTCCAAGCATGACCTGGTAATTGTTTTAATGGATTTTCAATGAAGGGTGAAGTACCATGCTATGTGCCTTGAGGGCATTCCATAAATAAATTTTGAGTGACTTTGTTAACCCACAGAGAAAAAACAAACAAGCAAATATGTACTATTTAAATCCTGTTTTTCCTCCTGGTCTCTGTCTTTACCACCCATACCCATAAACACTGAAAGTGAACAAGGAGAACTGCTTCAATGGCAGAGAATTGATCAGGGATGTACTCTGGGCTGGGAAGTTTGCTTAGTCTGAGAGGGTCAGTATGTACCTGGGATCTTCCCACTCCTTAATGAGGGAGGAAGCCTAAAGTTGATCAACTAAGAGAAGTAACGTCCCTTGCAGGCTAACAGGATAATATCCCATCTGTCAGAGAGCCTGATACTATTATATACCATTTCCTGTTTTCCCTCCTTTTTTAAAAAAAAAAGCTTGTTTGTTTGTTTATTGAGGGGGAGTGACAGGAGGGGAGAGAGAGGGTGAGAGGGACAGAGAGAGAGAGGGAGACGGGGAGAGAGAGAGAGAATCCCAAGAGGCTCCGCGCTGCCAGTGCAGAGCCTGGCACAGGGCTCTATCCCACAAACCAAGAGATCATGTCCTGAGCCAAAGTCAAACACTTAACCGACTGAGCCACCCAGGTAACCGTACAATTTCCCGTTTTCTATGTAAGGAATAAATCTGTTCGGACCTTGACATTGTGGTGGATACGACTATATTTTCGTTATCTGTTGGTACACCTGAGATGAGAAAGGTGTATAAAACAGAAATCTTCACTTTCCCTTCTCTCAAAACTTTCGTTGAGCCCTCCTGTAAGATATGTATACATATGTTTGTGCTGTACGTGTGTAACTCTTACTGACTTATTGTAGGATTTTGGTTTTGTTTACAGTTGAGTATCATCTGAGGGTCATGATCATTTGGACATGATCCACATGTCCCTTAGATTGCCACCTGGAATTTAGTAAGAAGACCCCTGAGCAGATTCTAGAGTTAGAATAAAGCTTTCATTTTATGTTCAAAAAAAGTTAAGTATGAACAACAGAACAAAGAACTCTTGGATGGTAGGAAATAAAGGGGTGCCTCTGACAATGGCCGGGAGAAAGAAGCCAAACAATGTGCCTATGAAGTGGCTTAGGGTTGCCGCATGTCTTTAAGGCACCAGAAACCTCTGGTTTGAAGTTACATTCTTTGTATTTTTTTTAGTTAAATAACCCATGTTCTTAAATCTACAAGAGGGTGTACCTCTTTTCCATAAGGAAAAACTAAAACATTCCATTGCTTCCTTTCTTATTGATGAGGAAGCTCAGGGAACCACTCAAGTACCTTGGCGGCAGTTACTAAGGTATTTGCAAGCAATTGGTCTCCCTGCCTCAATTCCCAAGTCTTTTAATTAGAGAAACAGCCCCTTTTGTCCTCGCTCAGATTTGAAAAACGTAGAGCTTAGTCCCAGCTTCAAATGTAAGGTTCTTCTCATTCATGAGGCAAGGTCTGCCACCTGGTGGTAAGAAATAAAATGCCACTTGCTTTTCTCATCAAATCTCCCTCCCTCCTTTCCTCTCTCTCTTTTTCTGTCTCTCTCCCTCCCCACCTCCCTCCCTCTCTGTCTTTAAAAGTTTATGTATTTTGAGAGAGGGGAGAGATAATCCCAAGCAGGCTCTGCACAGTCAGTGCAGAGTCCAATGTTCAATGAGTGAACCATAAGATCATAACCTGAGCCAAAGTCGATGCTTAACAGACTGAGCCACCCAAGCAACCCACCCTTAATTCAATTATTACAAACCCATCCTCAGCCTCTGACTTAAACCTTGCTTGCTTGCCACCTGCCAAAAGCTTCTAAGTGGTGGTAAAGATACTGAGACCTCAAAGAGAATTTTCCAGCAAATATCTGGAATTTAACCATCTTAAATCACCTTTAAAGTATTTTAGAACAGGTTGGAGAAGCAAAGGTGAGGAGGAAAGGACTTGTAAGTGTTAGGGCTATCTTAAAGAACAGAGAAAACATAATTCATTTATTCATACACATTAGTTCACTGCTGAGTAGCAAAAACCTATGCTAAGCAGTTTGCAAACAGAAATGTATATGACAACACCCCTGTTCCTTTAGTGACAGAGATGAGTGGATGACCAAATTAGGTTGGGAAAATAAATTAGGGTAATTCTTGCTGCCATTTGTTAGGCCGAGGAAAGCGCAGAATCCTTAGAGTCCATTAGGGGGAGTGCTAAGTCTCCAGGAAAGTATACACTAGGCTAATTCAGGACTCTGCCCACAATTCCTTGGGGGATTTAGTCTATCTGTCCCCCACACAGAGAGAAGATACCTCAGTACCCTTGAGAGTCCGAACCACCAATAACCATTTCCAGTACCGCACATACAGTACTTCAGTCCTTTCCTCATTTACCAGCCCCTGTTTTTCCTTTCTGCCTAGGCTCGTCTCAGAGTATGGTCCCAGGCGTCAGCAGGGTCATACCTGGGAAACTTTTTAAAATGCAAATTCTCACACCCTACAACAGATTGACTGGATCAGAAACTGGGAGTCTTTTAACAAGCCTTCCGAGTAATTTCGATGCAAGTTAAAGTCTAGAGCCACTGTCTAGCAACACTTTGGGCATGGACCAGCAAGACAGGTGAGAGTGGAAGGGAAGGGAAAGAGGAATGGATCCTACAAGCCAATCCAGTTAGCCCCACAGCGTTAGAAGAAGCACAGGAACACACCTGCAAAGAGGGATGACAGAGTCATTGCAGAGGCTTTTGGCAACTCTGTGTTGTGGACACTAACCCCCAAACTCACTCTACATCAGATTGACTATGGTACCATGATTTCACTCTAGAAACATAGACTCCGCCTTCAATTCATGCTACTCTGGAGAGGGAGCCCTACAACGTCCAGGCCAGGTAACATAAGCCACCTGTACCCATGCTCAGCTCCAACTCTCTCCGCTCTCTTCCCATTGGACCCCCTGGCAGTGTGGGGTAGTGTAAGCTCCTCCAGCAAGCCCCCCCCCCCCAGTGTTCTGGATGCCTGGATTCAATAGTAACCCCACCAAACCTCTCTGGATGCTGCTCCCTCCTCTGTTGAATGGAGAGAATACTACTTACTAAAGGAAATGCTATTTAAATGTACAGTATTGCTGTATATAGAATACTCAGGGCAGGCATTGTTGCATTGTTTTGTTTTGTTTTTTTCCATCCTTTCCCACTCTCCTCTCCCCTCCCTCATCCTGTCTGCCTGAGCCTCCCTACCTGGCATTGCTAACACAAAATGGGCACTTGATAAAAAAAAAAAAAAAAAGTGTAGAAAGAACAACTGAAGCATGCCCATATTTGGCTATTGCCCATATTTTCCTGTAGCTGCTGCCCAGAAGTGCCAGCTGAAAGCCAGGGGCAAAGACTTTGTCAGTCTCTTCTGGGAAACAAACAAACAAACACATACACACCACTCTTTTTAGGGAAAAAATAATAAGCTTATTCAGGCATCTGCCTGACCTCCATTCCTCCCCTCCCCTCCCTCCACGTGGACACACAAAGGGCAGAAGCGCGGGTGAGTCGAGGGGACAGTCTCCGTCTGTCCAAAGGCCCGGGTCACCTCGGCCCGGAGCGCGTCTAACTCAGCTGCAGACTCCAAGATGGGGCCTGGGAGGGGCGCAGAGCCCTCCCCCCACCTCCCCAGGCTGGGTGACTGTCAGGCCGCATCTGCTCCAAATTTATAGCTGCTCCTCCGGCCGCCGCCGTCCTCTCCACGGCCTCTTTACCAAGTGCAGCCCCAGCTGAGACCCCTCCCGCGGGGAGGGAGAGGACACACCCGCGCCGGCCCCGGGCTGGGGGCGGGGAGCAGGTGTGAAGCGAGGGTCGCAGCCGCGTGCGCGGTCACCCTCCATCGCACCGCGGAGACCCGGCTTCACCCTAACAGCACACAATGGCGCGGGACCAGGAGCTCATTACCGGAACCGGCCGGGGAGCCGATGATGAAAGACTTGGGAGCAAGGGAGGGCGGGCCGTATGACCGTTACGCGCAGACCCCTGGGCCGAAGCGCGCCACGGTGGAGGGGCGAGCCTGCACAGAGGACACCGGTTCTGTAGCGGCCGGGACCGACCCTCGCCAACTCCCTACGGCCGGTGCCAAGCTGGGCTCCGAGGGCCGGGCGGGAGAGGAGGAGCCAAGGAACAATAGAGGCTTGCGGGCTGGAGAGGGCCAGGACGCGTGGGAGCGCGCTCCCTGTGGGCGTCTCCAGCCCCGCCCCAGCCCCAGGGTCTGCTGATTGCCTATTGTCCGTCTCCCCTCCGCGCCCGCCTGGCGCCCCGAGTCCCGGCCCCGCCGTCACCCCCAGCCCTCAGATACGGTAATTCATTCTCCCAGCCCGCCTCTTCGGCTCTAAATGAGCAGCTAGCAGCGCAGACACGTGCCAGGGAAAGGGTCGTCCACTGCGGAGGGAGAAGTCGGGGTGGAGGGAGGAGAGAATGCAGCCAGAAGAGGCTGCACAGAAAAAGCACTGAGCCTGGGTCCAACACAGTCCCCCCACCCACGTGCTAGTGGATAAGGGGACTTTTACGCGCTCCCCGCCACTGCCCCAAATGCTGTCTCCCCGTTTTGACAACGCTCTTCTATAACCTGAACTACTCCAGGGGGAAGATTCCTGTCGTTTCTTTTTCTTTCTTTCTTTCTTTCTTTCTTTCTTTCTTTCTTTCTTTCTTTCTTTCTTTCTTTCTTTCTTTCTTTCTTTCTTTCTTTCTTTTCTTTCTTTTCTTTCTTTCTTTTTCTTCCTTCCTTCCTTCCTTCCCAGTGGATGTCTTTGTCTGGGTTCTGGAACACAGAGGTAAAAAGGTGGGAGGTCCGGCCAGATGTTGTGTGTACCTTTAAGGTTGAGTCGAAAGAGTGGAATATGAGAATAAGCAGGCAGGGATTTTAAGGAAGGGTACTAGGTTGTGACAGCTCTTCACTTCCAGCTCCAAGGCCTCCTAATCCCTGTGTCTTCTGTCCCAGGGAATTTATCCTAGTGTTCATGGCTTTGTTGGTGCTTCTCTTTGCCACGCCATTAAGTGTTCCCTGGGAGATGGGCACCTCTGGGAAAGAAGCTGAAAAGGGAACAGAAAAAAGGTTTGGGATGATGAGGTCTAGTAATAAAGGTTCTCACCACTGATGGTATGGTTCAAGGGCAATTTAGAGTGAATGGAACCACAACCTGGGGGCCCATGAGCCAAATTCAGGCAACAGACACATTTTGGCCCATAAAGTATTTTTGAAACATTCTATTATGGATAAGAGCATATGGTGGGTAATAAACATATACAAAATTAGAGAGAATAGAATGTAACCCTGTATATCCATCACCAAGCCTCAGCACTTATCCATTCAAAGGCAACCTCCATCATCTATACCCCCACGCTCACCTCATGATTTAGGAGCAAATCTTGGAAATCATATTTCTTCTGTAAATATTTCAATGTCGTTCTACAAAGTAAGGACTCATTACATAATGTAATGACAGTACTATTATCAGCCTAAAATATATCATCATCTATAACCCACGCTCAAACCTTTCCAATTGTCTCAATTATTGTTGTTCAAATTAGAAGCCAAATGAGTCTGTACCGTGCAATGACTCTTTGAACCTGATGTTCTTCACTTAATCTCTCTCTTTTTCCCTTGCGATTTATTTGTTGAAAACCTGAGTCATTTGTTCTGTAGAGTTTTCCACAGTCTGGATACTGTGAGAATGTATCCCCATGGTGTCATTTAGCATGTTCTTTTGCCCCTATATTTTCTGTAAATTGGTTGCTAGATATAGAAGCCTGATCAATTAATGCCTGCTTTTTTTTTTTTTTTTTTGCACGAATACTTCACAGGCAATATTGTTTGTCCCAAGAGTAACGGCTGCTTGTCTGTTGTGTTGTTATATTAGCATCCGGCAATGATCATTGCCCAGACCTATTATTTCATTAAGGATTGCCAAATTGTGACATTCTAATCCTGTGATTCCTTCTTCATTTATTAGCTGGAATACTTCTCTAAAGAAAACCTGTCTTCGGGGCACCTGGGTGGCTCCATTGGTTAAGTGTCTTTCAGCTCAGGTCATGGTGTCATAGTGCGTGAGTTCCAGCCCCACATCTGGCTCTGTGCTGAGCCTGCTTCAGGTTGTGTCTCCCTCTCTCTGTCCCTCCTCTGCTTGTGCTCTCGTCTTGTTCTCAAAAATGGATGAATAAACATTTAAAAAAAGAAAAGAAAAGAAAACCTGTCATCGACTATTTGTTAATCCTGAGGTATATCCTGAATAGGAAAGGTAGGATAAATGCTTGATTCTCTCTTCACTCATTTCTCAAAATAACGAGTTGGTTACTTAGCATCATCTAAAGGTGAGCAGTGATTTTAAAAAAATGTGTATATCATTATGGGAGCACCTCAGTGGCTCAGTCAGTTAAGCCTCCAACTCTAGATTTTGGTTCAGTTCATGATCTCATGGGGTCCATGAGATCAAGCCCCTGCCCCACTTTGGGCTCTGTGTGCTGACAGTAGGGAGTCTGCTTGGGATTCTCTCTTTCTCTCTATCCCTCCCCTGCTCCCTGCTCCCTTTCTCTCAAAATAAATAAATATATCATTATGAATTCATGGATTTTAATATATTTGATGTGTTTCAAACCAAGTATGTTTTGATTGCATGGGTATTTCTTAAATGTTTTATTTATTTCTGAGAGAGAGAGAGAGAGACAGCGTGAGCAGGGGAGGGTCAGAGAGACAGGGAGACACAGAATCTGAAGCAGCCTCCAGGCTCTGAGCTAGCTGTCAGCACAGAGCCTGACATGGGGTTCGAACCAACGAACTGTGAGATCATGACCTGAGCCGAAGTCAGATGCTTAACCGACTGAGCCACCCTGGCGCTCCTGCATGGGCATTTTTAAATTAGGAGATACCATATTAAAAAATACTGAGCTCTAGCACCTGGCTAGATCTCTTGGTAGAGTATGTGACTTTTTGAGCTCAGGGTTTTGAGTTCAAGCCCCATGTTGGGTGTAAAGATTAAACATTTTTTTTTTAATCTTTAAAAAGAAAATACTGAGCTCTGGCTTTTCCTGTAGATGATCTGGTCATCCTGAGTCCCTTTCCAGCATGGCTGGAGTAGTGTGGTTGAAGGGCACTGCCCTCCTTAGTGGGAACTTATTCTGGCCCTGGCCTGCTTAGATCTTTTCTTTTATCTTCCTGGCCCCTGCAGATGTGAGTTTGTAAACCCAATCTATTGCGTGTTTCCTCTTATGGATGAGAGAGATGATGAGGTGAATGATTTACCTAGCACTAGAAGATTAAGTCTAACTAGAAGATAAGTCTTCTAGCTGCCCCCCATGAGGGCAGAAGGAGCTGGAATCTGCCTTCCCTCTCATTTGAGTTGAGTCAGACACCTTGGAATACCTCAACAGAATCTTCCTCCCAATTCCCACAACCACCCTTTACAGAGGAAATTTGGGAATATGTGAAAACCCCCTCTTTCTCCTCCCACAGCCCGTCAGTCACCTAACTTACTAATTGGCCTCCCTACCTCCATTCCTGTCCTCCTCCAAATCCTCTTCCTCGCTGGAAAAGAGGTTTTTCGAGAACATTAGTCTAATCATGTCACTGTCTGGCTTTAAAACCCATCTGTAACTCCTCCATTGCGTTTTAAGTTACATCTGAGTCAACTTCCTTTGCATAGCACATGAGGCCTCTCATCACCTGGGCTCTGTCCCCTGGTCAGGACCCAGTCCTCCAGCCAAATGAAATGACCCACAGGGCTCTGCGCCCACAGTGCCGTCTGTAGTTTGTTCTCTGTATTTGCTGTTTGCACCACTCCGGCACCAGCTAACTCCCACTTAGACTTTTCGTCCCACTTCAAACTTTGATCCTCTTAGGAGAAACTTTTCTGGTCTTCCTGGCTGCATTCCCGTTCCTGCTCTGCGCTGCCACAGAATCCTGTGCTTGCTTTATTAAGAACATCACCTTGCCATGGTGGGTTTTTGTTTTTATTGTTGTTGCGTTTTCAAGTTGGGTTGGATTTTTTTTTTTTTTTTCCATTTGTCTCCCTCCAGGATGGTGCAGGAACTCCCTGGAGCCTGACAGCCACTGTGTCTTTATCTCCAGCACCCAAAACCAAAGCACACAGCAGGCGGCTCAGCGAGGCTTTGATGAGTAAATGAAGAGTCCCCTTGTAGGAAGGGGACTTGATGTAAGTGACAACTCTATAGTAGACTCATTCGACAGACGCCCAGTAGAAGCTAGAGCTGCCTGGGCCTGATGAAGCTTCCTGGGAACCGAGCCCGGTATCGGCTGCCCTGGCTGGGTTACGACCCAGGACCTGCTTGGGCTTGGCCGGCCGTCCCCGGGCTGGTGTGTGCGTGCGAGCGCGCGGGCGGATCGGTGTGTGTGCACGCGTGCGTGCGTGTGCGCGCGCGCCCAGACCGGTGTGCGTGCGTGCGTGCGTGTGCGTGTGTGTGTGTGTGTGTGTGTGTTCGCCCGCGCGCACCTCGCCCGCCCCGCCTCCTCCCGCTGGGAGGATAATTAAAGCGCCAAACGGCGGAGCTGGCCGGCCGCGTTCCCGGGGGCGCATTTCATCGCGGCTGATTAATGAGGCCGGGGAGTTAATGAGGAGAAAGCTAAACGGAGGGAGCTGAGCGGCGGAAGCCACCTCCGAGGCCCCGGAGGGAGCCCCTCCGAAGGCATCTCCCGCCCTCTCTTTTCAGGGGAGGCTGAACGCAAGCCACATGGTGCCGCTGGCTGCGTGCACCGCCTCTGGCCGGGGGAGAGGAGAGGTCGCTGCAGCCGCACGCTGGCCGCAGCGGGGGACTCGCTTCTTTTTCCTCTGCGTGCGCCCAACTTGGCTAAACAGAAAAAGAACCTGCCGTTGCCAACCACAACACAACAAAGGACCCCAGAAGATCGCCCGCCCTTTTTCTTTCCACCTTGAGGAACGTTTAGTCAGGAGTCCCAGACCACCTGCAGATTCCGTTTCCAGCAGGAATTAAAAATCAGCTCTGTCGTTACCAACTGGGTAACCTTAATCAAGTTCCTAGTACTTTGAGCCTCAGTCTGTGCATCTGGAAAATTGGGTAATCCTCCTTATTACCCTCTTCAAACTGGCTAACACTGATTGAGAACTTGATATATGCCAGACACTAAGCGTGTGGCATGTGTAATCTCATTTATTGCCCCCAGCAACTCTAGGGAGTAGGCTGTTGTTATCTGTATTCCATAGATAAGGACATTGAGGCAGGGAATGGGACATAACCTGCCTGAGGTCACCCAGCTGCCCACTTGGGATGACCCAGCTACCAAGGTCTCACAGTGTGACCACAGAACGCGTGTCCTTAAGCATTAAGCGATGGTGCTAGTTCACAAGGTGGTAGCCAGGATCTAATCATGTGATACATGAAAAGAACTTTGTAAACTTTAAAATGCTAAGCAAACCTGAGAAAAAGCCACCATTATTAATATTGACATTACTTTCTTTCATTCCTGGGGCACCTGGGTGGCTCAGTTGACTTTTACTTGGGCTCAGGTCATGATCTTGCCGTTCACGAGTTCAAGCCCTGTGTGGGGCTCTGTGCTGACAGCTCAGAGCCTGGAACCTGCTTCCCATTCTGTGTCTCCCTCTCTCTGCCCCTCCCCATCCTCCCTCTCTCTTAAACATAAATAAACATTTAAAAAAATTAAAAACAATGAAAATATTTCTTTCATTCCCAATTTTGAACCTGGGGTAGAGAGGAGGCAGTGAGGGATGGAGCTCCTGAACAGAGAGAATGGGCAGTGTGATGGCCTCTCCATTGGTCTGTGGCCTTGCATCCTCAGGGGCTGGTAGAGAAGAACGGAAAATGGCCTCTATATGAGCGGCACCCCCACCCCACCCCCCGCCCCATACCTACTTCTCCAGGCACATACTTCTATGGTCAGACTACAGACACATCAAGTGTTCTCCATATCCCCACAAGTGGCGTATGAGCAGTAGCCAGTAGCCTCAATTTTAAAGGCTGGACTCAGAAGACCCATGTTACAGTGTGAATTTGCCATGGACCACCCATGTGAACCTGAGTGAGTTGCTTGCCGAGCCTGCCAGTTGGGACTGATAACAGCCATATACCTATTTCATGGCACTGATGCAGGCGTGAAGCTTTGCATTTAAAAGCCTTTGTAACTTGATGTGCTCTGTATCTGGAAATGGCTGAAAGGAGAGCCCAGGTCACTTCCTCCGGGGTGTGCCAGGCAGTTCTAGCAATGAGCAACAGTGCCTGAGCTCCTAATGAATATGCCTCCCTTACCCCAATAATCTGACTTTGGGATCTACAACTCCATGTTGATCTCCAGTCCAGAGTGGTATGAGACCAGAAGCTAATCAGCTCCAACAAAGTCTTGACGAGTTCGAAATGAGCCAGTCTCCTCTGGATGAGTTTCTTCTGCTGAATCACGGAAACTGAGGCTGTCCAGGCCAACTAAAAACAAATCCGTCTGCTCTGTCTTGTCAGACACCTCCACTTTCCCCATCAACTGGGCTGTGAAGCCCCCAGCCCTCACTAATGCCTCACACTACCCCCCTCACTGTGGGAGCTGGCCAGCACAGGCAAAAGGAGAGCATCAGTAATTTTCTCCAAAGGAGCTTGTGCCTAGAGAAACCAATATTTAACATCCCCATTTACATTGAAAGCGTGATTCTGATTATGAGATGGTAATGAGGGGATTAGCCAGAGAGAGCCCCCCTGCCTGCCACCCCCTCCCATTCTTCTCTCCTTCACCCTGCACGTGGGCTTATTCCTGGAGGAGGAGGTGTGGGGGAGGGTGCGGGCACTCCCACTGGGAGAGCATCAGAGATGCCAGAGCAGGGCAGGGGTCCTCCAAGACCCCATCTGAGAACCCCTTATTCATGTG
Source organism: Proteles cristata cristata (assembly GCA_017311185.1). Lineage (NCBI taxonomy): Eukaryota > Metazoa > Chordata > Mammalia > Carnivora > Hyaenidae > Proteles > Proteles cristata. The sequence goes on from JAESUZ010004312.1 coordinate 436,291, forward strand.
TGGAATCAATTAGCCTTAGAAAGGGTGATGGGTGAGATGTGAGACACCTGACTCTGAGGGCCCTTCCTTTCATTCTTTTCCCTAGACCCTGCTGAGACCTTCTACTCTCTGGTTCTGTTCGGTATTTCAGATAGGGGAACTTCTAAGGTCACGCCTTCCCTCCAAGGTAGAGGAGTGAAGTACGAAAGTCCGTTGGGTCTTGGGGAGAACTTTTGCTTGGCTCCTGGCTTCTTTGACTTCATCCCAAACCGGGCCTCCTCCCCTGAATCCCCCGCCTCTCTGGATCAGCATCCTTGTTCTTGTCCCAGACCCTGGCTTTTATAACTAGGCAGCAGTTTCTCTCTGGCTCTTCTTGCCGGGCGAGGGGTGGGGGAAGGAAAGAACCCAAGGGGGTCACCCATCCTGAGGCCCTGTTTGTTGGTGGACAATTGCGCTCAGACAGGATAATTCAGTGTGTGATTGTGGTCACGCCCCCCCTTTTGTGCCCCTTTCAGAGCCAATCTCCCAGGCCCAGATGGGTTAATCCATAATGCAGACGAGCAAGTAATTGGCTGTCAGCCCAGCCCCCTGCACCCCCTCCCCTATTAGTGCCACTGCCCTAATGAAGCCCAGCTTGGAGAGCCCCCTTCTCAATGAGGCGCCAGCCTCAACCCAGCCAGGCACACATGTGTCTCCGCTCCTCTGCCTGAAGCCTGGCTCCCTTTAGGGACCCCCAGCCCAGCCTCCCCGGGGTGACCCAGCTGCCAGGGCTGCAGCGGCCCGGGGGGAGGCTGTGATGGATGGGAGGGAGTTAGTTAATAGAGCCCAAAACACATGGGCCCTGTCCCCACACCGACCCTCCTCCCTCACACACACACTTTTACAGCTTCCTCTGATAGCAGCCCTAGCCTTTTGAAATAGCCCCATAGAATGAGCCACACTCCCCTCTCCAACCTAACCTGTGCCAAAGTAGGACCCAAGTGGGGACCATGAAACTGCTTCTTTGGACACTGGCCCAAGTCATTGCTGTTCACACCATCCCTGACCTATACCAGTCTAGGTCCTCTTGTGAGTTTTGGGCAGAGATGGCTCAAGGTAATGTTAAAGGGGAAGCTTGGCTCTCAGTCTGGATGTCTCAACTACTATTAGAATCTTAATGAGAGATTTCTTTTCCTTGATTCTTGGATTCTACCTCTGTTCCTTGATCTCATTTCTCTTCTGAACCACTTCCTGACCAATTTTTCAGCTAGAGACACAGCTAGGAGTGTAGCAGATATCAGCAGACAAGAGCTGTTCTCTTTGTTGGAGCTGCCTTGTCATGGACTAGGCTTCCTTGCCAGGCTTTAAGCCCCCTGTCTCTGGAAGGATTCAAGCCAAGGCTGCATGAGATCTGTTTAAAATGTCATAGAGGGAAGTTTGGGGAGGATATTTGCAAAGGACCTACCACTCTTTGATTCCCTGCATTTATGTCCTATTCCCACATCTCTGTTCCCTCTCCTCACCCCCTCCACCCTCCCTACCCCCCCAGTGCAAAGAGTTGGTGGCTTTGCTGAGCCTTTTTCCAAACCAATGGAGGGTAGTTGAGATTGGGTGCTGCCTAGGCTTGGGCTGCTCTGAAGCAGGAGCTTTATGTCCTGAGGAGAGTCCTGGACCCATAATCTCCCTGTCTTCCTTCCTCTACTTAACACTTTAAAAATGAAAATTTTAGGGGTGCCTGAGTGGCTCATTCGGTTAAGCGTCTGACTTCGGCTCAGGTCATGATCTCGTGGTTTGTCAGTTCAAGGCCTGAATCGGGTTCTGTGCTGACAACTTGGAGCCTGGAGCCTGTTTCAGATTCTGTGTCTCCCTCTCTCTCTGCCCCTCCCCCACTCATGTTCTCTCTCTCTCTCTCTCTCTCTCTCTCTCTCTCTCTCTCTGTCTCTCTCTCTCTCTCAAAAATAAATAAATGTTTATGGGGCGCCTGGGTGGCTTAGTCGGTTGAGCGTCCGACTTTTGCTTAGGTCATGATCTCGCAGTTGGTGGGTTCGAGCCCCGCGTCGGGCTCTGTGCTGACTGCCAGCTCGGAGCCTGGAGCCTGTTTCAGAGTCTGTGACCCTCCCCTGCTCACACTGTCTCTCTCTCTCCTAGAAATAAATAAAACATTTTAAAAAAATAAATAAACGTTTAAAAATTTTTTAAAAATGATAATTTTAGGGACGCCTGGGTAGCTCAGTCAGTTAGGCATCTGATTTTGGCTCAGGTCATTATCTCACAGGTTGAGCCTCGCATCGGGCTCTGTGCTGACAGCCCAGAGCCTGGAGCCTGCTTGGGATTCTGTGTCTCCCTCTCTCTCTGCCTCTCTCCTGCTCGCACTCTGTCTCTCCTTCAAAAATAAATAAACTTTAGGGGCGCCTGGGTGGCTCGGTCGGTTGGGCCTCCGACTTTGGCTCAGGTCATGATGTCACAGTTCGTGGGTTTCAGCCCCACTTTGGGCTCTGTGCTGACTGCCAGCTCAGAGCCTGGAGCCTGTTTCAGATTGTGACTCCCTCTCTCTCTGACCCTCCCCTGCTCATGCTCTCTCTCTCTCAGAAATAAATAAAACATAAAAAAAAATAAATAAACTTTAAAAAATAAAAATACTTTTATATTTTCCACTATTAATTAACAAAATATTATTAAATGGAGAAAAGATGGAAACATTGTTTATATTCCCTCACACCTAACCAAACATTGCTTATATTTCAGTTTATTTTTCTTTCCATTTTTAAAAATATTTTATTTATTTCTGAGAGAGAGAGAGAGAGAGAGAGAGACAGTGTGAGCAGGGGAGGGTCAGGGAGAGAGGGAGGTACAGAATCTGAAACAGGCTTCAGGCTCTGAGCTAGCTGTCAGCACAGAGCCTGATGTGGGGCTCAAACCCACAGAACATGAGATCATGACCTGAGCCGAAGTCGAACGCTTAACTGACTGAGCCACCCAGGCACCCCTTTCTTTCCATTTTTAAAAATGTTTATTTAATTTTGAGAGAGAGAGAGAGAGAGAGAAAACGAGCACAAGTGGGGGAGGGGCAGACAGAGAGGGAAACACAGAATCTGAAGCAGGCTCCAGACTCCAAGCTCTCAGCACAGAGCCCCAACCCATGAACCACGAGTCCATGACCTGAGCCAAAGTTGGGATGGTCAACTGATTGAGCCACCCAGGTGCCCCTCTTTCCATTTTTATATGCTTATAGGATATCAATCAACACAATGAAAATATTTGCTAAATATCTTCTATGGGTCAAGCAGAGTGGTTGTAATTTCTCTACCCTGATCATAACTCCAGATCTGTTCCTATCTTTCCTTCTCCTCTTCTAATGCGGGGGTCAGCACCCTAGAATAGGTAAAACTTCTCATTGTGGGATATTTGAGAATTCTCACATTGAGAGACAGATCTCAGGGCCTATCAAGGCTGGAGCCAGTGAGCGTCTCCAAAGTCATAGTGGGCAATCCCCTCATGATCAAGATCATGGAGAGGAAAGTAAGGCTCCCGGTTGATAAGTACAGGGCTCAGGGGTGGAGGCAGGTGACCCTGAGAAAAGTCTAGCCCCATTTCTGATTAGATGAAGGAACAACACTGAACAGTGAAATATCATTCAGAGGTTGCTTCTAGGAAATGTTGAATATTTATGAGCTATGCAATCAGGACCTAGGAGGTAATGCTTTAAAAATAAACAGGCAGCAAGATGGGGGTAGGGAAAATGGCAGAGGAGAGAGACATGGCAGAGAAGCCATGGGAGAAGGAAAGAGGCACATAAAAGGAAGGAAGGAAGGAAGGAAGGAAGGAAGGAAGGAAGGAAGGAAGGAAAGAAGGAATGAAGGAAGGAAGGTTGGTTCCCATTACTGGTCAGAATGGTGACTTCTTTGCTGCTCCTAAAATCTAGGTGATTCTCTACTCATCGTGTAGATGGGGAATGAGGTCACAATGAAGCTGAACTTTCCTTGGTCAGACTGTGCTTCTTTGTGGGACCCAAAGAGATCTCAGAGTCATCTTCACTCAAAGCAATTGAGCTCCAGGATATATCATGAAAGGAAGCCCCTTATGGTATAGAAAACCTAAGGTCGGTGTAGAACCATGGACTCCAAGATAGAGGGACCCCTGCAAACACAGGAGATAGGTATGGTATTCAAGGTAAATATAAACAAATCTATGAATGCACACACAAGCATCCAAAGAAACACAGAGAATAAAGACTTAGTAATGTTAGGTGGATAATCGTTCACATATATTTAATGCAAAAGCATTTCCTTCTGCTTAACCAACTGAGCCACCCAGGTGCCCGGAAGCATTTCCTTCTGAATGTAAATCGTTAGAGGCAAGGGAACAGTCATCTTTAATTGAAAAATGGGATATCCTCTGTTGGATACAGAGGAATTGAAGACCTTAATTAGTCTCTTCCTTTGTGAATTTGATACTCATGGAGAGAGAGAGAAAGAGAGAGAGAAAAGGAGGGAGGGAGGAATAGAGTCCATTTCTGAGTTCCCTGAAGCTGTGAAAGTGTCAGAATTATAGAAATGAGTAAATACAAAGAACAGCAGGTTTACCAGGGACTAAAGAATTTAGGAACTAAAAACAGAATGGAAGGAAAAGATCTGAATGTCTTAGTGGATTATACTCAGCAATGCGATTGTGAAGTAATTCTGTCACTAGAATTATACATAAGCGTAGAATGTTGGGCAAGGAAGTGGAGATGTCTTCTTTCTGCTACCCTCAGGTGTGGGTCTTTCACAGGGTTGTGATACACTAAGCACCCAGCTGTAGGTTTAGCCAGGTCATCCATCCAATTGCCCATGTGGTGATACCACCAAGACTTCTAACAAGCATCTCAAACTTAACCTGCCCCAAACCCAATTCCCTAATATTATGCATTGAATCTGAGTTTCCCCATCTCAGTAAAATCTTACCAGCTCTAATTTCAAAATATATCTAGAATCTTGCTATTGTTTGTCACACTGGTCCTAATCACCATCATCACCTGACTGTTATTGCAAAAGCTTTCCGACTGTTTTGTTTTCCCTTCTCGACCTTTGCCCCATCTTCAGCATATTTCTACCATGGTAGCCATAGAAATCCTATCTAAAATAAGTCAGATTATGTTACTCTTCTGCTCAAAAACTTTCCTGAGTAACTTTGAGCAGTTCCCATAAGTAAAATTACTGACTATCCTTTCTTAGGCCCAATTTCCTCATCTGAAAACTCAAGGTATTAGTACCTACCTCACAGCGTTCCTGTGAAAAGTGCACAAGATTGTGCTTTTAAAATACTCAGGCCAGATTTCTTGTCTATCTTTCTCACACTGGTAGCCTTCACATCCAAACATCTGGCATATAGTAGGTGCCTGGTGAACATCTGCTGGGTGGTTGAAGGAATAGAACCACTCAGTAAATATCAGCTATTATTTGCCCCTACAATTTCACTTCTGAGAATTTACCCTACAGATATGCATGTGTGCAAAGGTATATGTGTGTTTATTTCTCACATTGCTCATTTAAAAAAATCCAAATTTCCATAAATAGGGGACTGATTATAATTGAAAGATAAATTGATACAATGGAATATTATGCAGTCATTAAAGTAAAAATGATGGAGATACATATACTGATATGAAACAATGTCCTAAAAAATATTGATGTCACAAAAAGCAAGCTGCAAAACAGTACAAATAGTATGATCATAATTTTAAAAGGATAGAAATGTATACGTTTTTTATTAAAACATTTTTTTAATGTTTATTTGTGACAGACAGAGACAGAGCACGAGTGGCAGAGGGGGAGAGAGAGAGGGAGACACAGAATCTGAAGCAGGCTCTGGGTTATGCTCTGTCAGCACAGGGTCCAATGCAGGGCTCGAACCCACGAACTGTGAGGTCACGACCTCAGCTGAAGTTGGATGGATGCTCAACTGACTGAGCCACCCAGACGCCCCAATATATATGTTTTTTTAAAAAAATTTTTTTAATGTTTTATTTCTTTCTGAGAGAGACAGAGAGACAGAGAGAGACAGCATGAGCAGGGGATGGTCAGAGAGAGGAGACACAGAGTCCGAAGCAGGCTCCAGAATCTGAGCTGGCAGTCAGCACAAAGCCTGATGCGGGACTCGAACCCATGAACTGTGAGATCATGACGTGAGCTGAAGTCAAATGCTTAACTGACTGAGCCACCCAGGCACCCCACAATATATATGCTTTCTAAAAGTCTAGAAGGATACACAGGAAACCTTCAGTAGCTACCCCAGGCAAATCGGTCTATAGGATGAAGAAGGACTAAAGAATTGTGGGGACTTTGACTGTTCACATCACACTCTTATTCTGCCTGGATATTTTTGCAAGTGCATGTATGTATCATACCTATAATAAAAAACTATTTTTAAAACTAGTAAAATAGGGCCCCTAGGAGAGTATCAGGAACACTAGAGGGGAGAAGGAAGGAGAGAAACAGGAAAATAAGGCATATGATGTTGAATAGTATCCTCCCAAATTCATATCGACCCAGAACTTCAGAATGTGACCTTATTTGGAATTAGGATCTTTGGTGAGATAATTAAGAGGTGGTCACACTGTACTGGTATGGGCTCTAATCCAGTGACTGCTGTCCTTATAACACACACACACACACACACACACACACACACACACGGAAGAATGCCATGTGAAGATGGAGGTGGGCATTGGAGTGATGCTGTGAAAGGCAAGAACGGCCAGCACCCACCAGAGGCCGGAAGAGGCAAGGAAGGATCCCCACTAAAGCCTTCAGACAGAGCATAGCCCTGCTGATGCACTGGTTTCAGACTTCTAGCCCCCAGAACTATGAGAATAAATTTCTGCTGTGCGAGACCACTGGTTTGTGGTACTTCATAACAGCAGCCCTCAGAAATAATAGAAGGGGGCTAGGGTGGAGGCCAAGAGGCAGAGAAGGCTAATGGGCTCCGAGGGGGCAGTTGTGAGGACTAAGTAGTTAATCAGATGTGTTCACTAAACCAGAATTTATGCAGTGCTTGCTCCATCCCATGTTTTATAAAAGGAACTAAGAAAGCTCTTTCTCCCCCAGCCTGTGTTGTTCCATTAGTACTGGGGTGTGGATATTTCTGCCCAGTTGCCTCTAGGTTTCCAGACTTGGTGGAGTGGGTTGCAAAGTGTCTCCCTGCAGGCTCTTCCACTGGAAGCTTGTGGGGAGAGGGGTACTCTTGGGCAGGGGGCCCTGGCTTATTATCTCAGCAGCTACAGGGGTTGAGCCAACAAACTCTGGCTCCTGCTGGGGCGGGCCCCTGCTGTCTGCTTTCCAACTGGGTGTCTGCTCTTTGCTCTCTGAATTCCCCCTTCTGTTTGGCCCTCTGGCCCCTGCTGGCTGGGTCACTGCCCCCTGGCATCCTCACTCTGAAGCCAGCAACCGTGCTGGGCCATTCACAGGCATAGTCTAGTGGGGGTGGGGGACAGATGTTAGTTCCTTGCCCCTCCCCAAAACACACACATATGCTCAATGTATACCAGTGCCCTGGGAAGGGGTCCAGGCAGAGAGAGTAATGGGAGGCTGCAGGCTCTAGGGGGATGTAAATGGACTGGGCGATGTGTGTGCATGCGTATGTGTGTGCGTGCGTGCACGTACTGGGAAGACAGACAGTGGCGGTAATCGGTGTGAGATGTGGGAGTGGGGGGTTGTCCTCAGACTACCCTCCTGGGCAATTACATGCCAGCAGCTTCATCCACTACCAGCTGTCATGCAGGCTTTGGACCACCAAGAAGCCTCCTATACAGTCCCCAGGTTGGTTGCTAAAAATTCCCAGCCACATTCTCTGGCCTATGTGCTGGCATGAGGCCAAGTTGGCCTGGGGTAACTACTCTCTCCCTCAACACACACACACACACACACACACACACACACACACACACACACACACACACATACACACACACACACACACACTTCCTCCTAGATACAATAACCCTGTCAGAACAAACTTTTTTCTCCACAGGCTCAACTTTCCCCATCCTCTCTGCCTGCTGCTACTCTCTCTTCTTGTCTGCTAACTTCCAAACCTCCCCTTACCTTACACTTCCCTTTCAAAGTGCAGACTATAGGGGTGCCTGGGTGGCTCAGTCAGTTGAGAGTTTGACTTCAGCTCATGATCTTAGGGTTTATGAGTTTGAGCCCCACCTTGGGCTCTGTGCTGTCAGCTCAGAGACTGCTTTGGATTTTTTGTCCCCTCTCTCTCTGCCCCTCCCCCCTCTCAGAAATGAATAAACATTAAAAAAAAATAAAGTGCAAACTGTATTACTGATAAGACTCTGGAAAAGAAGTAGTCATCTGACAAAGTAGAAGGGATGGGCCCAGAACTCAACTCTGATTCTTTCTTCAGCCTAAGGTGGAAACTTATAAATCAATTGACAGGACCCCTAGACATATAAATCAATGGAATGGACCCCTAGACAAGGGTCCTGTGATTACAGCGCACATACTCAGAGTGTTTTAGGCTCTACACAAGCACCCACAATTTACAAGTCAGGAAATGGGGATAGATGCAGTGAGTTATTTACTCTCCCTACATAAGAGGTAGAAGCCAGAGTTTGGTATTTTGTGGGAGGGGAGGGGCGGCCAGTGAGGAGACAAATAAGCAAACTTCTTCTAGGATGGCCTCTGGGAACAGCCCAGAGAAAAGTTGAACTTGAAAACGTGCAGGACCCGTTTTCAGGCCGCTCCACTTACTTTAAGCAAAGAAATGAGGGGAAGGAGTGGGCTGCAGAACTGGAAGCTGTGACCCCTGCTGGGCCTTCTCTGTCTTCTCTCAGCCCCACCCTCCACCAGGCTCAGGGCTCTGGGAACACTCGGGCAGGAGAAGGGAACTTAGACTTGGGAGGTATTTGTTCTCCAGTATACCCCCAGTTGAGTATCTACCAGCTTTTGTCATTAGGTCTGAGTTGGTTTAATGGGAGACTATTCTGAAGATAAAGAGAATACAAAGCACGGAAAGGCCAGAGAGAAACAAGAAGAAAGGTGGGGATAGGAAAAAGAATGTACCACGAAGGGGTGGGGTGTAGAAGAGGAACAGGAGAGTCAGGCCAGGAGAGTCCCAGAAAGGAGAGTGGCCCCACTGTTTGTCAAACCTCCAAATCAGGATGACAGGGATTAGGAAGCATCCTCACCCATGGGCTGAATTGTTGCCTCTGCTCAGGGAACCCTGAGCAAATACGCCCTGATCCCCACATAAAGGGCCAATTAACTGTGCCGTCTCTGGGAACAAATCCGTTAACAGGGTGACAAGCCCCTAGACGCTGGCAGGCACTGTGTTTGCGAGAGAGGCCGACAGGGAGCAAATCAGGGGATTAGGATGGAGCAGGAGCCACATGGTGGGATGCAGTTTCCTGTCTGTTGCTACCCTCCATGCCCCACAGCAGGGCCAGGTGCCAGGACCCTGGATTTCTGTCCTGCTTTAGCCCTAGTGTGAGGGAACCTGGGTGACCCCAGTCAGCAGAAGGTAGAGCAGGGAGCTGCAGATGAAAATCTGAAGCACAGAGCAGAGAAAATAGTACAATTTTTCCTTAACAGATGAGGAAATTGAAGTTCAGAGCGGCGATGTCTTCTAATCGGCAAATATGGGATTGGAACGCATTTCTGGGCTGGTCATTCCTGAGCAGATTAATTTCTGGTGAAGGAAACCTATCCCTTAGAATCCTTACCTGAAAGCAGCCTGGCCCTGGGGTAAGGGACAGACGTCAAATCCCATCTTTTAGTATCCCGGTGCTTTAGAGAGAATGTGTCGCCACCCCCTCTCTCATCTCTACCCCAACTCATTAGACTTATAGTCTTCAGGTTTAAACCATTTGTGGGGCGCCAGACCCCAAGTTCAGCACAGGCAGAGGAGGTGCTGAAAGAACAGCTCCCAGGGCGCTGCCTCCCACAGTGCTATCTCTGCCTCCCAACCTCCCCTTTCCTCTTCCCCCTCCCCAGCACTTTTGCTTCCGGCTTTGCTAAATTCCCGGTAAAGCTGACTCGAGTGGGTAGGAAGACACCCAAACATCCGTTAGTTTGTTAGCAAGCGTGTGGACTGAGTGTGTGGACTGACAGTCAAAAGTCTCTGGTTCACCTGAGCGCTGCCTGCCCAAATACTCCAACTCTTGAATGTGCTTACTGTGGGCTCTACGATCAGATAGCAGCCACCTCTCTGGATCTTGACCTTTTCATCTAGCGCCTCCCAGGTCAGAAGCAACCACCCCACTAAGGTGATCTCATCATACAGAAACTGATGACTGAGCTAGAACCCCACCGCTCAGCCATCAACACGATGTTGCCCCAGATAGGAAGTGCCGGGTCTCCCCTTGACACTCTAATGCTATCTCCAGCCTAGGAAAGTGAGCCAGTGGGTGTGTGTGTACATGCGCCAGTGAACGGGTGGGTGGATGGGCGGTGGGGGACTCGATCTTCAGGTAAAAAGAACTGCAGAAATCTCATAAGCAGTCTGGACGGAGGAGAGGGTATCATGGTTTCTCCCCACTGCTCCCCGTGGGAAGGACACACCGATATCGGATTTGAATGAATTTGCATGAGTTTTGCGTCAACCCCTTCTCTTTTCTTGCACTAGCCTCTACGGGAACAATGTTGCTCTCCTTTGTCTTTGTCCTGGACTATCTAGTTCCTTCAGTCTCCTCAAGAAGGTAAAACAAGTCAGAGCACAGTAATGTAAAAGTATGCAAATAGATGCCAGAGGTATGCATACAGATGCTAAATGCCTGGGTTTCCTTGGACTCTCCCCCTTCAGTTTTATTCTTGTCCTGAGTCTCCTGCAGGAAGTACTAGATTAGAGCGTCTGGAGCAGGACTCCGGTTCAAGACTCGGCACTTTGTCCCCTGGCCTCTCAGCTGCAAAACGGGCGACTGCGGGGTAAAGGCGTGGAAATGCCATGCAATTACCCTCCCCCTGCGTCCCCCCCCCCCCGCCCGTAACTACTGCTCCAAACCAGCACAGTGTCCAGCGCTTCGCTGCTAAGACGCGGGACTTGGGAGGAAATGAATGCCAGGGCTTCGATAGCTAGAGGAGTGTTCCTGCTCTTTTGCCTAAGGGCGGGTGAAAGAGAGTTGGAATTCTTGTTTTAAAGTCAGTCAGAAGGGCAGAATCCGACAGAGCCTCACCCCTCATCTTGGCTGCCCTGAGAAAGGAGGGAAACTCTCCTGCGGTGTCCAGAACCCCACCCGGGACGCGAGGCGCGGGGCGGGGACTCCAACTCGCGCGCTACGCAACTCTAGTCTCTGGCCCTGCTAGTGGCCATCGGGGTGGGGATGGGAGGGTGGAGGGAGGCGGATTAATCCCTTAATTACGCTGTGATCGGCGTGGCACCTGCTTTCCGTCCGCCCAGCTCCCGGGGGACCCCGGCACTGGGGGGTGGAGAGAAGGACGAGCGAAGGAGGAGGGCGCGCGGAGGCACGCACCGTACCCAGGCGCGCCGGCGGGAGAGCGGCACCGTGGCTGCGGCAGTGCGCAGAGGCTGCGGAGGGGCTTACGGCTCCCGGCCCGCGGGTCTCAGACCCAGGGGCTGGGCCCCGAGCCCCCCGCCCCGGTCCCGGCTGGGTCGCGCCATGCTGCGCTACCTGCTCAAAACACTGCTGCAGATGAACTTGTTCGCAGACTCCCTGGCGGGGGACATTTCCAACTCCAGTGACCTGCTCTTCGGCTTCAACTCCACGGTAGCGGCGCTCAACCACAGCCTGCTGCCCCCCGGCGATCCCTCTTTCAACGGTAAGACCTTGCCCCGTGGGGACGTCGGATCAAGGGATGGAGTAAGGTGGGAGGGCGTCGTGGAAGGGGAGGCCAAAGCGCTCCTGCCACAGTACCTGGGACCTAGCGGCGCCTCCTAGCGCCTCCTCGGGGTTGGGGACCAAGGATAATTTGGAGCTTCTAGCACCTGAGTGGAGGTATCGGCGGAAGATCAAGGGCTTGGGAGGAGATGGCTGCTGAGTCCGTTGCTCCCCACTTGCCCCACCGACCGCCACTGCCACCCCATGGGGGGGTGGGGGGCGGGGAGAACCGTGGCTGGTGACCGCCAAGTACGGAGCTAAGAGTGGCTGGGACTCACTGCAGGGAGGGCAGAGGAGGGAACGCGGTGACCAAGCCGCCCCACTCAGCGACCCACCCAGGTAGCAAGTTTTCCTTCGAGACCCTAGTTTTTCCAAGAACTCACTTAGGATTAGGGTGAGGAAGCTAAAATGTTGGATGTGTTTACTACAGAGGGCGACGGACGCTGAAGCCGTTTTAGGGAAACTCAGAAGTTTGCCGCTCAGAGGTGGAGCTCACCGCGGCCCACCCCGCAGAACGGCGGCGGGCTGGCTGCGCCGGCGGCGATGTCGTTACCGCTAATTACGGTGATTAATAAATGACTGAGACAGCGCGCTCGCCGCTAGCGCGGCAAGGAGGCGGCCGGAGTCGATCTCCGAGAGTCTGGGGAGAGGCCCGATCGCGCCCCCTTCCGGCCGTGTCGAGAATTCCCCGCTTTCCCTGACTTCCTGGCCGGTGATTCCCCCCGTGGTTCCTCCCCAGTCCCCATCCCTTGACATCCACCCACTCGAATCCAGGGGGCAGCACGGTCCTGGAAAGTCGAAGATGACGATAAAGGAGACCAGGACAAAGTGCATGGCTTGTGTGTGGGGTACTCCAGGTGCTGGGGGAGGAGCCCCAGAGCCCCATTAGCATGATCATTAGCTATTCATTAGCTGCTGTCGGAGCATCTCCTGAGACTGGGAATGACAGGGAAGAAATTCCAGGGAAAGGGCGCCGGCAGCTGTGTCTACAGGAATTAGGGGGAAAGGGCCGACCAGAAGGGTGTGGTGTGTACACGAGGGAGCAGGAACGAAGAAAGTCGGAAATGAGCCAGAGGTCTCCACGTTCCTGACCCGCTGTAGATTCCCAGGAGGTTAAGCACAGACCCAGACACACCTCCGCCCCCTCCCCGCCCCCCGCCCTCCAAAGCTCTTACAGAATGTTTCCATCATACACTGTCTCATTCAAGCTGGAGAATGTAAGGAGGGTAGGGAACGCACTGATGGCCACATTTTGCAAGTGAGGAAACAAATTCAGAAAAGATGAAAAGTACCCCAGTGGTCACAGAAGTAACGTAAAGCTTAGCAATAACAAACCTATTTCCATTACACTCTAATAATTTGTGAAAGGGAAGAAAGGAATATTGGGGCCTGCTAGAATCAGAATTAGGTAGAGACTATAGTAGCCAAGATAAGGTAAGGTGGGCTAGGGAGGGAGAGCCCTCAAGTAATCACAGAATTGCCATAGATAGTGAGCCCTCCCTCAATTGCTTTACATATATTGTGGTCTGAAGACAACCCTGCCAATACTCCACATTTAAAATAAATAAACTGAGACTCAAACAAGCTCATCGATTTGCCCAAGTTCCTGCAGCTAGGAAGTGTCAAATCTGAGATCCCAGCCCTGCTTGGTTCCAGGACGACCCCTGAGTCTTCCCCGAAGTCGTGTCCCTCAGGATGGAGGTCTGCCTAAACTGGACTGGGATGAGATGTGGGGGAAGAGATGACCGAGAAGCAGAGATTTCCATCTGGAAGGAAGGAAACGGAGAAAAATTACTCCCCTCCCTAAGTAGGAGGGACACTAATCTGGTTCTAGCCAGTTAACTAAACTCTCCCCGGGCCAGTACCAGCATGGGGCAACCCCTCTCCGGCCTAGTCTCCATACGAACTTCTCAGACTAGGGGTGGGGAAATGAAACCCACTCTCACTCGAAATGCGGAGCTAGAGATCCCTGCGGATTTGGGAACAGTGGGAAGGGTGAGGGCGGGGAAGGGTAAGGGAGAGAATAGAAGCGGGGGCGGGGGCGGAGTGTAGTCCTGGTTATCGGAGGACACCAGATTACGTGAGGCAGCAGCGGCGCCTACTGGCCGCCATGGGTTACAAATCCACTTCCGACGAAGTTGAAGTGTCTGAGCCTGATGGATTCCAGGATCCTGGATCCCAAAGCATGTGCAGAGGATGAAGCCAGCAGAAGTGTGCAGGCCAAGTGAAAGGCAGGAAGAGAACATCCAGGTGAAAGGATCCGATGAAACAAAGGAAGGAGAGGAATCCCCTTCCCAGTGGTTCTTAGCCTCTCTAAGTCACATCAACCAAGAGAATAATCTGTTGAAAGCTTTGCACCTCTTAGAAAGGGAGCCGTTACTAACATTTCCACGACCATTTTCATTCAAGTCCTGTGATTTTTCAGGTTCTTCCAAGCATGATTTTCTAGGGTGTCAATAAGAGGGGCACTTGGCTGACTCAGTTGGGAGAGCACATGACTCTTGGTCTCAGGGTTGTGAGTTGGAGCCCCATATTGGGCATTGAGCTTATGTAATAAAAAACTTTTTTTTAAAAGAAATGAAAAAAGAAGAAGGGCTCCATGTCCATTCATGGGCTCCAGGTTAAGAACCCCTTCTAGTCCAGGGTGTAGTTGGATCACTGTTGTGATCCTTTCCTAAGGGAGGGATTCAAGGCTCCTCCACATTCTCCATTTTTCTGGCCCCGTGACCATGCAGAGGCCAAGGACCGAGTGTTGGCTTCAGAGTGAACCGCTTCAGAGAGCAAGAACAATCCGAAAACCAGCGGGGGCGGAGACTGAATACCAGTGGGCTGGAGGGGCAACCCAGACTTGGCCCTGTCACTTAACCTTGGCCAGAGAGACTAGTGTCTGTCTTTAGGCAGCCTAGAATGCCCGCTTAGAAGTTGGTGTCCTGATTCCTCTACTGATTTGCCTGTTTGTAAGGAGTGTCCTCTCCAGCCTAAGAACGTGGTGGTGTCTTCCCAGAGGAGATAATGGACCCTACAGAGAAAGGGGGGACAGGGTGGGCAGGTGTGGTTGTTTTTCTCTGTAGAGCCTCAATCTTTCCCCTAATTTCCCGGTCTAAATGCTCTGTGCCAACATCCCTACTCTCAGTGTCAAGGGTGGAGCCGGAGGATGCGATGCCGCGCATCGTGGAGCAGCCGCCGGATCTGTTGGTCTCCAGAGGCGAGCCCGCTACGCTGCCCTGCCGCGCGGAGGGCCGGCCGCGGCCCAACATCGAGTGGTACAAGAATGGGGCGCGAGTGGCCACCGCGCGAGAGGACCCGCGCGCGCACCGCCTGCTGCTGCCCAGCGGCGCCCTCTTCTTCCCGCGCATCGTTCACGGGCGCCGCGCGCGGCCCGACGAGGGTGTCTACACCTGCGTGGCGCGCAACTACCTGGGGGCAGCGGCTAGTAGAAATGCCTCGCTAGAAGTGGCGGGTGAGAGTCCACACTGTGCGCTGGTTGCTTCCACAGCCTAGGGGGAGGCGGGAAGGGAGGCAACACCAGATAACCCGATCCAGAACCAGCCCGGATCTCAGCCCCTTCAGCATCTTCTTTGGAAGACCTTGATCTTTGGTCTTTAACATCCATGCCTGGGCAGAAGGGAGGAAGTGGTCCTGGTATTTTCGCCCCTGGGCAAGAGTTCTGGTCTGCGGCGATACACCCCTCCCCCAAAACACTTGCTTTGTGTCTTAACCCAGTTACTCCTGTTTATTCCCTTGGTCATTCATTCCATCTCATTGTCTCTGTCTCTGTCCTTGCCTGTCTGTCTCTACAGTCCTCCGGGATGATTTCCGGCAGCCTCCTGGAAACGTGGTGGTGGCAGTGGGGGAGCCAGCGGTAATGGAATGCGTGCCCCCCCGTGGCCACCCGGAGCCTTCTGTGTCTTGGAAGAAGGACAGTGCAGTAATCAAGGAGGAGGAGGGAAGGATCACGGTGAGGAGGGGTGCCCTGGCTGCGGTCTGACTAGGGGCCAGGGCCAGAGCCAGAGCCATGATGAGGGGCGGGGCCACGGGTTAGGGGGCTGGGCATATCTCAAAGGAGGAAGGCGTGAATTTCAGGGTCTTGGAGGAGCGAGGAATAATGTCTTAGGTGTGATAAGGCAGGAGATTTAAGGTCAGAGCGTTAGCTGACCAGACACTGAAAGCCAGCTATTAAGTAAGGGATCCAAGTTAAGGATGGATAGGACAGAACTGATATAAGTTAGGCAGGGAGCGAGATGCCCCAAGCACTCGTGGGAGGTGGTTTGGGCTGGGGGAAGAAATACAGACCTGAGCCCCACCTTGGGCAAATCACTTAAGGATTCCTTATCTGGTAAGTGAGTCAACTTTACTGGTTTTTATTGGCTTACTAGGAGGATCAAATAAATAAATATGCTTTGAAGGCTACAAAAGACCAAAGTTACCATTGTTTTTTTTTTTTTTAATGTTTTATTTATTTCCAGGAGAGAGAGAGAGACAGCGTTAGCAGGGGAGGGTCAGAGAGAGAGGGAGTCACAGACTGAAACAGGCTCCAGGCTCTGAGCTGGCAGTCAGCACAGAGCCCGACGCGGGGCCTGAACCCACGAATAGCGAGATCATGACCTAAGTGGAAGTCGGACGCCCAACCGACTAAGCCACCCAGGTATCCCCAAAGTTACCATTGTTACTCTGCAGATTCGTGGAGGGAAGCTGATGATGTCACATACGCTCAAGAGTGATGCAGGGATGTACGTGTGTGTGGCCTCCAACATGGCAGGAGAACGAGAGAGTGGGGCAGCCGAACTCGTGGTACTGGGTAGGCACAGGGAGTTTGGGAATTATGGGGTGTGCAGCCTGGGCAGTACGAAGCTGTGCTGATCCCCTCACTCCTGACCCACAGAGCGACCCTCATTCCTGCGTAGACCGGTGAATCAGGTGGTCCTGGCAGATGCTCCCGTGGATTTCCCATGTGAGGTGCAGGGAGATCCCCCACCTCGTCTACGCTGGCTCAAGGAAGATGGGGAACTGCCCACAGGCAGGTGAGAAACCCCCTCATCCTGCCTGTAAGGAGACCCGACCAGCTCAAGAGCACACCCTGCCCTACAGAAGGGGAAGGCAGACACCCTCTTACTTGACGAGAAATCTGTTTCCCCAGAGCCTGTGCCCCCTCCCCTCTCCAGTCCCCATCTCCTTTTATGGGTCCGTGGGTACCAGCCTCTGGCCCTGTTGAGGCCTAACTTGTCTTTATGTACCCTGATCCTGGTGTCTGTCTGGGGGAGAGAGAAGGGGTCTGTAGCTGTCGCCAACCCAGCCTGGGGGTGGGGAGTGGAGCAGGTATGAGATCCGGAGTGACCACAGCCTTTGGATCGGGCGTGTGAGTGCCGACGATGAGGGGACGTACACCTGTGTGGCTGAGAACAGCGTGGGCCGCGCTGAAGCATCGGGCTCCCTCAGTGTTCACGGTGAGGGCCTGCCTGGGCTGCCAGAAGCAGGGATGAAATGAGGGACCAAGGAGGATGGGGTGAGGAGGAGAATGGGGGGACAAAGGACAAAATGGGAGATATGATGGTGGTGGTGGGGCACCCCTTGACACTTCTAGGAGAGAAAGGAGGTGAGAGCAAGAGATGGATATCTGCTCTTACTTAAGCCAAGCTTGGGCTTCTCTCTCCTGTTCCCTCAGTCTCCCTTCTGAGTACTCTGACTCCCTGTTCCTTTATGCCCCTCCCCCTTCCCAGTCCCTCCCCAGCTGGTGACCCAGCCCAGGGACCAGATGGCAGCTCCTGGAGAGAACGTGGCTTTCCAATGCGAGACCAAAGGAAACCCCCCACCTGCCATCTTCTGGCAGAAGGAGGGAAGTCAAGTAGGTGGCCAGCTGCGGGGTGGGCCTTCCCACAATCTTCTCCTCTGGGTCTTAGCCTCCCTCCTTCTATATTCCCTGCAAACTTCTCTCTGTTTTACGTTTGGTCCTCCCAGAAACCCTGGCAAGTTATTTGGGTGGGTCTAATGAGATAATGAATAAAAAAGGCCTAGAGCATACTGAACACTTAAAAAAATAATATGTTTAGGTGAAAGGAAATAGTCCTGTAAGGAAATATTCCTTGGAGAATCCTATTTTAGGCAAGGCTGTCCTGAAGATGTAGCAAATCCACTTCGATCCCTTCTCTCCCAGACAGCTGGGGCCTGGGCTTTAATATGCTGGTCTGGAAAGTGTGGACTGTACCAAAGCTGCTCAGGGTACAGCATTACTTGCTCATCTGTTTACAAGGGACTTCCATCAAGGGGAGCTCACAGGCACCCCTCTCCAGCCTTAGCCAACAAACTGCTGAATGCACAACAGGAAGAATATTAACTGAAGTTACAACATGAGTAGTGCCCACTAGGGGAAAGGTGGGCATTTTTGCTCCTAGGAAACAGGGTCAGTAGAATAAAATAAGTCTTCCTAACTCCACCCCCGTGGAAAAGCAGCTCTCCCACTACCTCATTTCAAATCCACAGCCACGATTTTCCAACATCTTCTCTAGCATCTGGGATTGCTGTATTTTAACTAGATTCTTTTTTTTTTAATGTTTTATTTATTTCTAGGAGAGAGAGAGAGAGAGAGAGAGAGAGAGAGACAGCGTGAGCAGGAGAGGGTCAGAGAGAGAAGGAGTCACAGACTCCGGAACAGGCTCCAGGCTCTGAGCTGGCAGTCAGCACAGAGCCGACGCGGGGCTCGAACCCACGAACCGCGAGATCATGACCTGAGCGAAAGTCGGACGCTTAACCGACTAAGCCACCCAGGCGCCCCTTAACTAGATTCTTAAATGAATAAAAATGCTGGTGGTAGTAGAGGGTGGGAGTAGCTATCCATCAGGAGATCAGCCTGGTGCCATTTACCTGTGACCCAACCACCTTCCCTACCTTCCATGCATCTACATAACATAAAATGTTAAAGCCAGAAAGAAGAGGAAAGTATTTGACATTTATCACGCAATTTATTAAGCAATTTTCATAATGGTGACTCATTTAATCGTCATGACTATCCTCTAAGAGACAAATGTGTAGAAATTGGGGTCCATGAAGGTTAAATAGCTTGCTCAGAGCTTCCCAACTAGTAATCACAGAGCTGGGAAGTGCACCCCAAAATCATCTAATAGAATTTCCACATTTTTGTGAGCTGATCTAACTAGTTTGCCCAAGGTCATATAACTGGCTGGGGACCGAGTATGAATGAACTAGAACCTTAGGGATTCTCTGAATTCTGGGGTTTGATGGGAATGGGATCTTTCTGCCAGCTGCCTGTTCATTCCCTATCTTGGCTCCTTGCTTTGCCCACAGGTCCTGCTCTTCCCCAATCAACCACTTCAGCCCAAGGGGCGCTTCTCAGTCTCTCCCAGAGGCCATCTCAACATCACTGATGTGCAGAGTGGGGACGCCGGCTACTACGTGTGTCAGGCTGTTAGTGTGGCTGGCAGCGTCCTGGCCAAGGCCCAGCTGGAGGTGAAAGGAGGTAGGTACTCATGGATATAGGCCTGGACTTGGGCCAGGAAGGAAATAATGGCTTAAAGACACCTTTTTTTCTTGGATTTAATACAATATGTCTGCAAGGGGAGGGACATGTTCCTAAGACATGGCCTTGAAGTTTGGAAATCAGCTACGGAAGCCAGTAAAAGATGGCTGGTTCGAGGCAGAGGCTACAGATGGTTACCGAAGCCCATCCAGTCTCCAGGGGAAGGAGGGCTGAAGGAGCAGAGAAGGAGGATAAGGGGCTGGTTTCCTGAACCCAGGATCCTCTCCTAAGGTGCCCAAGTTCTTCCTCTTTCAGCCTCCTTCTTGGACGGGCTGCCTCCCATCATCCTCCAGGGACCAGCCAATCAGACGCTGGCACTTGGCTCCTCTGTGTGGTTGCCATGCAGAGTGACTGGGAACCCTCAACCTAGCATCCAGTGGAAGAAGGATGGGCAGTGGCTGCAAGGGAGTGACCTCCAGCTCAACCTAATGGCCAATGGTACCCTGTACATCGCCAGGGTGCAGGTGAGTCTCACCCCTGGGCTCTGGCTCTGAGTAACTGAGAATGGCCACGCAGTCCACATGCCCAAATCTCGGAAGTACCCTCTGGGACTGACTCCACTGCCTCTCCTCTGCTTAGACCGCCCAAAGAGTACAATGCCCTCCCCACCCTTCTGTACACCCACCACCGTCCCCTCGTCCTACCCTGATCCACTCTGTTTGCCAGTCCTCTACCCTCTCCTGCAGGAGATGGACATGGGTTTCTACAGCTGTGTGGCCAAGAGCTCCGCAGGGGAGGCCACATGGAGTAGCTGGCTTAGGAGGCGGGGTGAGTTTTGTTTGTCCCTTTGCTTTGCCAGCCCCTTCATCCTTGCTTCCAAGGTAGTCAGTACCTCGCAATCCCCAGGACTGATTTATCTTCCAAATGCCATGGCCATGGTGGTGGGGAGGAGCTTGACACAAGTGATGCCCTTGGGAGGCAGACGTGAGCGCGTGGGTCAGTTCACTAACCACGCCCCCCTCTCCACCGTTACCGCTGCCACGGCTCCACAGCTTCTCCGGGAAGGAGGCGGGTGACAGGGGCCCATCCCTTTCCCATCCTTCTACTTAACAATTATCTCCTCACTGCAGAAGACTGGGGAGTCTCATCAGAGCCCCCTACAGAGCCCAGTACCCCCCCAGGGCCTCCCTCTCGGCCACTGGTCACTGAGATCACCAAGAACAGCATTACCCTGACCTGGAAGCCCAACCCGCAGGCGGGGGCCACGGTCACCTCTTATGTGATAGAGGCCTTCAGGTACGGAGAAAGTTTTGAATGCAACACTGGAAAGTTGAAAGAAGGGAATCTTAAGTCCTCAGGGTCTTTGCTATGGTGGAGAGAGTTTTGCCAGTTCCCCTTCCCAGGGGCAGGAGACAGTAGGGGACCATAGAGAATGGAGGAGAGGGAGTAGACAGTTTGGGGGTCCCCGAGCGCAGACAACTCTGTCGCCCCATTCCTGTTGCAGCCAAGCAGCTGGCAATACATGGCGGACAGTGGCAGATGGCGTGCAGCTGGAGACGCACACTGTCAGCGGTCTGCAGCCCAACACCATCTATCTGTTCCTGGTACGAGCTGTGGGAGCCTGGGGCCTCAGTGAGCCCAGCCCCGTTTCTGAGCCTGTCCGCACCCGGGGTGAGTAGGGCCAGAGTCCCTGGCTCATGGCTATGACGTGAAACGCTGCAGAACTTGCCTCCCGCCAAACCATGGGAGCAGGGCCGCTCCCTCCTGCTGTGTCAGATCTCTACTGCGGCCCAGCTTGAAGTAGGTCAGGCCTCCCTTGCATCTAGGGAACAAGAGAAGAAGGGAGAGAGGGAAATTGAGTCATCCTGGTGGCCCTGCACTTCTGAGCCTTTTACCCACAGATAACATAGCTTATGAGGACTAGAAGGGACCTTGGAGAGTTCATCTTCATGTTAGAGATGAGGAACTGAGGTCTTTCAAGGCGACATATATGGTTATGCAGAAAGTAGATTCACATTAGCTGGCCCACCATTCACACCCAGGCCCACCTCTGGAAGCCATTCCCCTGACCGGCCCCCTCCTGATGCCGGGCTGTGCTCTGGAGTACTGAGGACAGTCTGTGGGGACAGGGAAGAGGTAGGATGGACACAAGCACACTTTCAGTCTGACTCTGTCCTTGGCGGCTCCTGCTGAGGGGGGCCTTTTGGTCAACAGACAGCAACCCATCCAGGCCAGTGGAGGACCCATGGAGAGGCCAGCGGGGACTGGCTGAAGTGGCCGTGCGTATGCAGGAGCCCACAGTCCTTGGGCCCCGGACCTTGCAGGTGTCCTGGACTGTGAGTAGGGCATGGGGATGAGGTTAAGGGCAGGGATGATGATGGGGGCCATAGGGATCTCCAAGAATGGGTACGGGAGAGTGGGAAGTGAGGGGCTGGGGAGGACAAGGTGAGTGGAGGAGGGACAGGACCTAGAGGACTTGTATGGCCCTTGCCGCTCCTTCTGGTATGCTTTGTCCTGTCTCCTATAGGTGGATGGCCCAGTCCAGCTGGTGCAAGGTTTCCGAGTGTCTTGGAGGGTAGCAGGCCCTGATGGGGGACTCTGGACAGTACTGGACCTACAGTCCCCAAGCCAGCAAAGTACTGTGCTAAGAGGACTCCCCCCAGGGACCCAAATTCAGATCAAAGTGCAAGCACAAGGCCAGGAGGGGCTGGGGCCCGAAAGTCCCTTCATGACTAGAAGCATTCCTGAGGAGGGTAAGGGAGGTGCTGCACAAAGCCGATGAACAGACAACAGGAAATACGGAGTGGGGGAGGATAAAGGTGTGCAGGGGAAGAGCAAGGGGACTTGTGGGAAGAAGGGATACCTCCGTTCCCTATGGTGTCAGACCTGGGAGGGGGCAGGGTGGGGCAGGGAGGGTGGCTGGCATGACTGTGTCTTTCTCACCATGCTCCACCTTGGCCCAGCCCCCAGTGGTCCCCCCCAGGGAGTGACAGTCACCCTCGGGGGTGAAGGCAACAGCAGTGTCACAGTGTCCTGGGAACCTCCACTCCCTTCCCAGCAAAATGGGGTCATCAAGGAATACCAGGTACAGGGTTCAAGAAGGGACTGCAGACAGGAGGGAGAGGGAGGACCTAGGGGCTAGGGTTAGGGAGGAGGAAACCCAGGACTGGCTTTGGGGTTGAAGATGAGATTGGGGGAAAGGAAAGAGGTTTCAGGGTATTCCCTCCGGGGCCGAACGATGCCTGACTAAGCCCGCTCTACCATTCAGAGCATCAAGTCTCCACGTGAGGCCCCATCCCATTTCAGACCCTCCAAACCTGGGTCTCACCTCCCCAGATCTGGTGCCTGGGCAATGACAGCCGCTTCCACCTCAACCGGTCTGCGGCAGGCTGGGCACGCTCTGCAGTGCTGCGGGGACTGCTGCCCGGTGTTCTCTACCGGACCCAGGTCGCGGCGGCCACCAGCGTGGGCGTGGGCGTGGCCAGTGCCCCGGTGTCGGTGCAACTGCGTGAGTCCGGGGGTGGAGATGGGCAGGCCGCGCTGGGGAACTGAAGTGGCGTCCTAGGGTAGCTGTGCCTGCGGGGTCAGGGACGACCCCTTCCTCGCTCCCGGTTTTCCAGGCCCCTCGTCCCCTCACCTCTCTGACCCCCACAGCTTCCCCGCCGGGACTGGAGCCCGGGCTCGAGGTGGGCCCGGGGCTGGCGGAGCGGCTGGCGAGGGTGCTGCGGGAGCCTGCCTTCCTCTCGGGCAGCGGGGCCGCGTGCGGGGCGCTGCTGCTCGGGCTCTGCGGCGTCCTCTACCGGCGCCGGAGGCAGCGCAAGGAGCTCAGTCACTACACTGGTGAGCCGAGCCTGTGGGGCGGCGCGGGCCGAGGGGCGCACTTGGGCGTTGGGAAGACCCACAGGAGGGCTTCGGGGTGGGCGGGGCCTGGAGATCCAGAACCCCGACCCCCGACCCTCTCACCCCTCAGGGAGGGAGGCAGGCGGGACCGGAGGGGCTCACCGCTCGGTGAGTGGGGGCAGGGTCAGAAGGGAGGGGTCGCCCCCACAGCTTGGCCCCTTGCAGAGGGGCGGGGTACGTAAAGGTGGGGCAGGGAGCCGACGGAACGCCGGGAACGGGCGGGGTCCGAAGGGGACCGGACCAAAGTCTGGGGAGAGGGGTAAAATCTTCCCCTAAGATCCCTCTATAGGAGTTCGGGCTTTGCCATCAGCCTCTGTATAGAAGGGGCAGTTCTGGAGAGGGGGAAAACTCACTTCCGGAAGGGCGGGCCCTGGCGGCAGGTGGGTGGCCGGGATCCTGGAGGTTAAATTGTGGGGCGGGGTCTGGGTGGGTGGAAAGGTGGGGCCCGCTGAAAGGGGCTACTCGATTTCTGCTGCGTCCTGGTAATCTCTGGAGAGATTCTGAGGTCTTTTAGGTCGGGGGCCCCCAATCTTGGCTACACATAGGAATCACTTGGGAACTTAAGAAAAATACTGATGCTTGAGTCCCACTCCTAGAAGTTCTGATGAAATTGGTCCAGGGTACAGGCTGAGTGGTGGAATTGGGACCAGGGCCAAGAAGGGGACAAGAATGTGAGTATTTCTGACCCTTTCTCCATTTACCCTACTTCTTCTCCCATGGATTCCTTTTCGGAAGCTTCCTTTGCCTACACACCTGCAGGTAAGCTATCTCTGCTCTAGTGGGGTTCAGACCCCAAGTACGGGCCCTTCTCTCACTCAGTGCCCCCCTCCTCTTCCCCAGTGTCCTTCCCACACTCAGAGGGCCTTTCTGGAGCCAGTTCCAGGTAATCCTCTTAATTCATCTCTCAAGGATAATCCCCTCCATCAAGAGACTATTCTCCTTCCAACCCAGGCCTCCGTGCCTCCCCATGGTGTCTCCCACCTGTCACCCCCCCCAATTCACCATCACTGCCCTACAACTCCTGGTTACCCTTACATTTGCTGGCCTGTTGGGGCTCTGGGTCCCCAGTGTTCCACGTGCTTTCCCTCAGGCCACCCATGGGCCTTGGCCCCGCCCCCTACCCATGGCTCGCAGACTCGTGGCCCCACCCATCTCGAAGCCCCTCAGCCCAGGAGCCCAGAGGAAGCTGCTGCCCCAGCAATCCTGACCCAGACGACAGATACTACAATGGTGAGGAGTTCTAATTCTCTCAGGGGCACACCTGCCCCCAACACCCTTCTCTCCTCTCAACCTACTGGGGCAAACTGAAGGGAGCCGAGGATTGCCAGTCTTCCCGAGGTTGGTCAGTCCTTGGGGAGGATATGAATTGGGGGAGCTTCGCTCCTGCCTAACCTTCACCCTGGTTTGGGAAGTAAGGTTTGGGTGGGGGGAGAAGTTGTTCCGGCGGGAACTCCTTTTGCCCTCCATTCTCCTGTTGTCCGCTATTTTTCTGTCTCCGCCCCCTGCCCCTTGCCTCTCCCCCTGGCCTCCCTCTCTCTCCTCCTCAGAAGCGGGAATCTCCCTGTACCTGGCTCAGACGGCCCGGGGCACCGCCGCCCCTACTGAGGGTCCTGTCTACAGCACCATCGACCCAGCTGGGGAGGAGCTGCAGACTTTCCACGGGGGGTTCCCCCCAAATCCCTCAGGGGATCCAGGCACCTGGAGCCAGTATGCTCCTCCAGAATGGAGCCAGGGGGACAGCGGTATGACTCTAGCTCCTAACACCCCCATTTTATCTCTGAGCAGAGTATCCCCAAAGGATATCCTCTCCCCTTCCCCTCTGGCACCTAGCCCAGCATTTTCTTCTGACATTTCTCTCTGCCTCTTACCTCAGCGTGTCCCCCTCCCTTCTCAGGAGCCAGGGGAGGCAAAGTAAAGCTTCTGGGAAAGCCTGTGCAGATGCCCTCTCTCAACTGGCCGGAAGCCCTGCCTCCACCTCCCCCTTCCTGTGAACTGAGCTGCCTCGAGGGGCCTGAGGAGGAGCTGGAGGGCGGGTAAGGATGCACCCTGCTGCAGATGCCCTATACAGTTGGGACCGAAGGGCCTCCTGCAGGGGGAGGGCAGATGTGCCGAGAGAGCAAGAGAAGAGGGCAACAGGAAGGTATGGAAGGTATGGAAGCTACTCAGTCACTCCTATTTGCCCCCAGCTCAGAGCCAGAAGAGTGGTGTCCACCAATGCCTGAGAGAAGCCACCTGGCAGAGCCCAGCTCCAGTGGAGGTTGCTTGGTCCCTCCATCCCAAGGGGGAGCCCCGTCTCCCACATCTTCCTATGGACAGCAGTCCACGGCCACTCTTACCCCCTCACCTCCTGACCCTCCCCAGCCCCCCACTGACATCCCCCATCTCCACCAGATGCCCAGGTAGGGAGGTATATAATGCCTTGCACATTATAGGCCCTGGGTACATACCTATTGAGTGGATGATTGGATGGATAGACGAATGGATGGATGGGTGAATCTGGGGCACAGAGGTCTCATGGCCATGTCAGAGTGGAGGTGCGATTTGGAACGAACGGGGAGGCTGGCAAGGTCTCTCACTCCCTTCAGACTGTTTCTCCACTGGAGTGGTTCTGCAAGCTTCTCAGGCATTTCAAAGACATGGCTCTCTTCACACTTCACTAGCTGGGGAACCTTGTTGGGAGCAGGCTGTGCCTTATTCAGCTGAGTGCCTAGCACAGTGCCTGGCACGTAGTCGGCACTTGGTGTCTGTCCAGTGAACAAATGCTGAGGCCTCATGTCATTGCAGGAGGGTGCCCCTTGGGCCAAGTTCCCCTCTCAGTGTATCCCAGCCCACTCTGAGTAGCCATGAAGGGAGGCCTGCTGGCCTGGGTGCTGGAGCCACAGCCTCCCATCACCTCAGCCCCAGCCCTGTCCCTAGCACAGCCAGCAGTGCCCCAGGTGAGTCTGCAGAAGCCTTAACCCGCCCCCACCTCTCCATACCCTTCTGAAGCTTCCTTCTTCTTCACCCTCAAGCCTGTTTCCCGATCCTCTGTCTTACTGGCTCTTCAGGGAGAACCCGGCAGGTGCCTGGGGAGATGACTCCTCCACTTCAAGCGCCCCGTGCCCGAACCCGGAAACCCAAGGCTGTTCCCTACCGACGGGAGCACAGTCCTGGGGGTGAGGGTGCCGTGGGCCTGAGAGATGGTGAAAGTAGGGGGAACAGGCAGGAAACCAAGGGTGAGCTCTGCTTGGGTGGGGGGTGGTGCTGGAGGAGGAAGCGGTGAACCCAAATCTTGGGCTGCTCAGTCGTAGCCTCCTGGTGCCAGGGAGTAGGAGTGGGAGGAAGACTGGTGTGGGGAGGAGCGGGAGACTCTGCTGAAGACAGGTCTCTCCCCAGACTTGCCCCCGCCACCCTTGCCGCCACCAGAGGAAGAGGCAAGCTGGGCCTTAGGGCTGAGGGGAGCAGGCAGCACATCCTCCTTGGAAAGGTCCGAACGGGAGCGCAGCGGGGAGAGGAGGATGGTGCAGGTCGGGCCCCTGGGGCCCCAGCGGGGTCCTCACCTGGATGGTAAGGACGGCCAGGGAAGGCCAGAGGGTCACTGTACACAAGAAGGGTGGGGGGCGGGGCTGAAGGCTAATAGTGTAGTACAGCCATGAAGGACTGATGTTCACCCCAGCTCACCCCTCATCTGCAGTGGGTTTGTGCGCTTGATCCAAACCTATGCATGTCTCTGTAGCGCTCTCTGGGACACATGCCCTCAAGTTCCCAAGCTGTATAAATCCCAGGACTGAAGCCCAGATGAGACAAGAGTGGGGCTGGGTGTTTTGTCTTTCCTTTCCCGAGGCTCTCTCTGTCCAGGAGCTCCCTCTGGGTTTCTGAGCGGGTGTTATGTCAAGGCCACATGCTGGGCGGTGTGTCTCCCCAGCCCCCACCACGGCCTGAGCCGTCTGTACTCACCCTCCACTCTCCTTCTAGAGCTGGAATTGCGGTCAGGGGGGCGCAGTGGGCGAACAGTGATGTTCCGCTCTCCGCCCCCGCCTGGTGGCCCTTCTCTCTTGTGCTGCAGAAGAAGCCTGGCTCCCTTACAGCCGACCCAGCTTCCTGTCCCGGGGCCAGGGCACCAGTACCTGTTCCACAGCTGGCAGCAACTCCTCCAGAGGCTCCGGCAGCTCTCGAGGCTCCCGGGGCCCTGGCCGGAGCCGGAGCCGGAGCCAAAGGCCAGGACAGAAACGTGGACAGGTGGGGGCTGGGGTAGGCAAACAACGGGAGACTACAACTAGGCCAGGCAAGCCAAGGGGTGACTGGAAGCAGGAGAGAAGGGCTGTCTGAGCAAGTGTCAAAAAGGAGGGGACCCAGTGGGTGAGGGGGAAGGGAGGGGTCCTGGAGAATAGGTAACAAAGGGTGAAGACAAGGTGATAAGTGGAGGAGCCTGGGCTCCCCGGAGGAGAGTGGGTTCAGGAGAAGGGCTGAGGAGAAGAGGCATGTTCCCTCCTATAGTCTGTTTGCCCGGGCCTACGGCCTTGCAAACTAGCCTCTTTCTCTCTCTAGGAGCCAAGATGACCCTGGATGAGGAAGGATATCAGGAGTTCCATGGGGAAGGGCTTGTCCCTGGGCTGGGAGCCTTGGATGGGAGCCTCTCCCCCTGGTAAATGGGGGTGAGCAGAGAGGAGCAGGGGGGCCCTCTTTCCTCCTCGCAATGATGCTTAAAAGCCAGAGAGCCAGCTCTTCCCTTCCCGCCTCTTTCTACCTGAAACTCATCTGTAAAAGGGACAAATAAAGAGTCTGATCAGAGCCCTGGGCGCTGCTTGTCTGGTTTCGTGCGGGACGTGGGGAAGAAAGGGGCTGTGAAACAGTGTAGATCAA
Source organism: Proteles cristata cristata (assembly GCA_017311185.1). NCBI lineage: Eukaryota > Metazoa > Chordata > Mammalia > Carnivora > Hyaenidae > Proteles > Proteles cristata. The sequence goes on from JAESUZ010004312.1 coordinate 464,283, forward strand.
AGCACTCCCTTGAAGTTCTCCTGTCAAAAGCACCAGCTGAGGACAGGGGCTAAGAGATGCTGGCCTGGCCTGCCTCCTGAAAGAGCTGAAGCCCCCTCTCTCCCCAGTTAAAACCAGAGGCACTTGGGGACGCCTGGGTGGCTCAGTCGGTTAAGCGTCTGACTTCAGCTCAGGTCATGATCTTGCGGTTTGAGTTTGAGCCCCACGTTGGGCTCTGTGCTTACAGCTCAGAGCCTGGAGCCTCTTTCAGATTCTGTGCCTCCCCCTCTCTCTGCCCTTCCCATGCTCATGCTCTGTCTCTCTCAATAATAAATAAAATATTTAAATACAAAAACAACCAGAGGGACTTTCCAAATAACCAGCAATGAGAAATTTGTCCCATCTTCAGACAGCCAAGCCAGGCCCTTGGCACCCTCCTCTGGGGTCTATCTCCTCTCTTGCCCCTCACAATAATAATGGAAAGGAGTTAATGGGAGAAACTCCAGCCAAGAAGGAAAAACAGCCTTTTATCAGGCTCCCCGACCCCCCTCAACAGAGGGTGTGTGCAACCAGATACCTCTTGGCCAGACGAGGCCCCGATATGATGGGTTTGGCTGACGACATAGGATTTTTTAAAATGTTGGCTCTGAATGCCGTAATGCCCATTGCTCCCTCACCAACAGCCCATTCTACTCGCTGGTTTTCTGCGGTTTGTTTCCTTCTCATTTCTTTGCCCCCAGGCTCAGGAACTGCTCTGGGCTCTCAGGGAATGGCCACTACCCCTCCCACCCCCCCCACCCTCATTCCCCTAAACTAGGCTTCTGACCTCTCCTGCCACTATGACCTAAGTGTGCACAAATCTCTTTTTTCTCCTTTGGACTGGCCAACAGGGTTGGAATGTTTTCAAAAGGAATTTTACCAGGAAGCTAAAAGAAAAACAAAATCCAAAAAAGGAAAAGCAAACAGAGAGGAACGGATATGTATCCGGAGCACTGATTTCTCATCCTGAGATGATGACATTCCAGCCCAGACCGGCTGGTTTAAGGGAGTTCAGGCAGCACCAAGTCCCCCAGGCCCTGCCTCACTCAGCCTCTGAGCTCAGAGTGGCCTCTGGGTAGGTAGAGCCGCCCTGGTTTGGGGGGATTATCACCCCCTGTGAGGGCCTGCTTCCTGATCGGCCCTCCCTGAGGATGTCCTCAGGTGGCCCCGGTCACGTTCAGGAGCACCACACCCTGCAGCTTGTGTGTGCTGCCCTGCCTTTCCCACCAAGTTAGAAACAAGACGTGGTGCCACCTGCCTGGCTTTTTGTGGCTCGGGCTTGGCGGTCCTGCTCCATTTCTCTGTTCTGTTGTTTTGTCTGAAGGGGGCTCACCAGCCCACCATTACAGGTGGTTCTACCTTTTGTGGAATTTAGCTACTTTGTCTATTTTAAGAAAACGCCTGGTCTTAACCATCCAGGACTGGTCTCTGGGGAGGGGGCGCTGGGACTGCTGAGAGCAGGACCAGTTGCTAACACCAGCAGCCCGAGGGAAAATCCGATGGACGCGTGTCGTTCTTCCCTCAATTACAGAACAGAAATAAGTGACATGCCCTGAGTGCCGCTGAATGCTCAGTTCTGTTCTAACTCAGAATTCTTCCCGTACCTCTGGGTACCCTCCCCAGAAATGGTGCTCTGGGGGGTGATCTCACCGACCTCAAGTCATTTCAGTTTAATGGTATCAATTTGTCAAGCTCATAGAGTCCACAGTATCAAGAGGGTGTTTGGTCCCACATTTTCCCACCTCCCTTCCTTTTGCTCCCTCCCTAGGTCCATCTTGGACCCTCTGCCTTGGTACCAAGGTTGGGCTTCACTGGGTTTTCCTCCATCCTTCCTTCATGGGGTGTGGCTGGGGAGAGGCGAGCTTGCCTACATAGGAATGGTGGCTTCCCAAGAGCCATGGGCTCTGTAAAGCTCCTTCCCAACCAGCCTGTCCCACAAGTTGTCCTCCGGGAAGATCTCTGGCCCTCTCACTTCCGGTGATCCGAGTGGGTGGGGAGATCAGGAAATAAGGCTGCTTCTCAGGCCTGGAGACCCAGTTGTGGGATGGAGCGAGCAGAGGAGAAAGCAAGGGGTGGGGGTAAGGCGGAGATGACTTTGCTCCCTGCAGGCTCCAGGTCTGCTTTGCTCTTACTTTGTTTTGCTTTCATTTGTTCTCACAATCCTGGGAGGAGAACTGTCCTGGGGGCCAGGCAAGGTCATTCCCCAACTGTAGAGATCTGTGGAGAACTACAGGCCAAGACTGAAACTCCACAGCGGGGTGGTTTTGATTCTCTTCTTGGCCATCTCTTGTCTGGGAGCACTTCATGAGGAGGCTGCAGGGAAGTTGAAGGAGAGTGGAGTTACCTTCATGTCACCTCTCCAGCCCCAGAGCTCCCCTCTAGGCTCCTCCCCAGAATCCCTCCAACAAGAGTTAGGCAGACAGGCACTTACTGCCAGCCTTGGGCTCAGGACTGCCGAGCTGACTTCTTCGAGAAGAGATCCGAGAGTCGGGGGGCCAGGGAGGCAGCCCCCTTCCCAGCCGCTGGCTGTGGTTCCCCATGTCCTCCAACCAGTCTGACCTCCACTCCCACAGGGGCAGGGAGAGGGTGGGGGTCAGGAAGAGGTCATCCCGTGGGGAGGGAGGTGAGGAGGCATCTGTCAGGGAGGGTAGATTTATTTGTGAAGGGCTGGCCTTCACTCTGAGGGACCAGTTTAGGGCAGAATGTTTAGAACCTGCATAAGGCATATATCCAACCTGGAAGATAAACTAGCCCCAACTCGGCCCATCAATTCTGAGGGCCATTGGAATGAGTCCATTGGTTTCTTAGGGGGAATGGCTTGAACTGTTTCCTCCTAGCCCAGCTCTGGCCTTTGGACTTTTTAAGTTTGTTTATTTATTTTGAGACACAGAGACAGAGTGAGTGGGGGGAGGGGCAGAGGGAGAAGGAGACAGAGAATCCCAAGCAGGCTCCACACTGTGGGGCTCAAACCCAGGAAACCATGAGATCACGACCTGAGCCAAAACCAAGAGTCAGACGCTTAACCAACTGAGCCACCCAGGCACCCTCCTACCCAGGCTCTTGCCCTCCATCCATACTCTCTCCCTTTGCCCTCCCTCTCCTTGGGCATCTTTCTTCTCCCTCTGTTATGGGCACTTCTACCCTGGATTATCTTTGCTTTCCCATTTACCACAAGCCTGGTTGTTTTTCTTGGGGGCAAAGGGTAGAGTTAGCGTTCATAAGATGGGGATAGGGGATCTGACAGAGAGTATGAGGAAAGGGCACGGGGAGCCCTGAGCTACCTTCTGTTGCCATGGAGATAGTGGTCCCACTCTGGTAGACATGTGAAGGAGTGAGCCCCGCTTCTCTTTACCCCAGCCACAGACAGGGCAAGAGGAGGGGCTTACAAGCACAGTGGGAGGTAAGAGAGAAAACAGAACTTCCCATAGTGAGAATCTGAAACAGTGGGTTGGAGAAAATAGTAAATAGAAGAGGTGGGGAGCAATCTTTCCTGGTGATGGGTGTCTGGGTAAGACCAGGGACGTGGAGGGAGTGTAATACAACTGGCTGCCTCTGGGCTTTAGACTTGAACATTTTGACCTTGTTCTTGTGTGCAACCTTGGGCAAGTTAAAAAAAAAACCTGTGGATGGCTCAGTGGGCTCAGGTCATGATTTCACAGTTCGTGGGTTCGAGCCCCGCGTCGGGCTCTGTGCTGACTGCCAGCTCAGAGCCAGGAGCCTGTTTCAGATTCTGTGTCTCCCTCTCTCTTGACCCTCCCTGCTCACACACACACACACACACACACACACACACACACACACTCTCTCTCTCTCTCTCTCTCAGAAATAAATAAAACATTAAAAAAATTAAAAAAAACCTGTTTGACTTATAGTTCCCTCATTTGGAAAAGAAAGATAAAGAATACTTTTCATAGAGTTGTTAATATTGAATGTATATAAAGCACTTATCATAGGGGCTGGGGCATAGTAATCATTCAATAAAATGAATTAGCTGTTTTAAGGATAACCACAAAGTCGATAATTGGGGGGAGCGTGGGTGGCTCAGTGGGTTTAGCATTCACCTCTTAATTCCAGCTCAAGTCACAGTCTCACAGATGTGAGATCGAGCCCCATGTCAGCCTCTGTGCTGACAGCACTGAGCCTGCTTGCACTTCTTTCTCTCCCTCCCGCCCCCCCCCAAGGGTGCTCTCTTTCTCTCAAAATAAAGAAACAAACTTATAAAAAACAAAGACAATGATTAGGAAGCCTTGCCTCCTGGTTGGGGAAAAGGAAGGAGGGGTTCTTATAGGAGATGAATCCCTTCCAAGGGGTGGGAGTGAGGAGTAAGGCGGGATGGGCTTACATACCTGTGAAGACGCAGTCGGCCTCCCTGGGCTCCAGACCAAAGCCAAAGCTGTCCACAGCCATTGCTAGGGCCCGGGCAAAGTGGGCATCAGCAAGGAAGGAGCCATCAGAGGAGCTGACGAGGCTGGCTCTGGCGCTGGGGGCGTTGTCCTCGGAGGCTGAGCCCCAGCCATTGGCCAAAGAGCCCTCGCTGGGGGTGGGGGTGGGGCAGGGCCGCGGTGGGCACAGCAAGCCCCTCACTTCGGACCCCACCCCTCCTCCCGCCCTGCCCATGTCCGCCAGCTCTGAGGCTGTCGGGATGCTGATGTAGCCGTAGGTGACAGGGGGTGAAGGAGCCCTTGGCATAGGAGACACACTATTCCTAGAAAAGGCAAGATGGGAGACAGTGTGAGGCGGGTCCGCGGCACAGCAGAAACACTCCAGATGAGATCAGCATTCTCCTGTTGTGTGTGTATCTGTAGTCCTTGGGTCATCCCTCAGGCAACTCACCTGGGGGTCTCCTCACCGTCACTGAGCTCCAGGCACAGGGCCACTTCCTCAGGAGTAAGTACACTGTCCTGATCCTCCCCCAGGGATGACAGCGAGGAGCTGGACAGACGACTTGAAGGTGGACTAGGGCCAGAGAGGGAAGAGGCCTGGGGGCTGGAGGGGCTGGGGGGACTTGAGGGGACAGGGAGGGGGAGGGGGGCAGCTGGCAGTGGGAGGGAGGAGGGAGCTTGGGGCTCCGCCGGGTGCCTGATGGGGGTAAGAGAGTGAGGACAGGGTTGTTACTGCAGACCCTATCCACCCCTCCCGCAGCCCCTGTCCAAGTGCAGCAAATACCCCCCTCACACCTCAATCCCCCACCCCTGCTTCCTGACCCCATGCCCTCTTACTGGATCTGCTGACTCTGAGTGGAGGCTTCATGGTGAGAAGCCGGGTGTGCTGGGGGGAGAGGGCGCGAAACCAGCTCATTGGAGGAACGGAGGAGCTGCGGTCCCAGGGCCCTCCAGGCAACCAGAGCGTGGGGCACAGCTCCTGGGGAACAAAAGCCTAGGGGTGAGAATGGGAAAGCCCCCATCAGCCCCAGATCCCACCCTGTCCTCCCAGCTTCCTGTTCCCACACCCCACCCACTCAGCCTCCTCAGGGGCAGGAGCAGCCATCTGCAGTGGCCCCTACACCCTGCTTCACCTCTCAGGGCCTCCTCTCACCTGGGCTTTGGGAAAGGTTCTTGGAGCCTCTACTTCCCAACTCCCAGGCCCAGAGCTCCATAGGGTGGCTGGCCTGCAGAGGCGGGGAGCTGTTGGCTTGGTGTAGCTCTGCAAAGGCAAGAGTCAGTGGGTGGGGGGCAAGCCAGGGTGGGCCTTTCAGACCCCAACCACAGGCTCTATATTCAGCCTTGTCATTCAGTTAGGCTTTAGGGTCCCTCAACCTAACACAAGAGGGAAGAATCTCCCTGCATCCTCTGTCCCTCCACCTTCATCCCTGCAGCTATGGTAGGGAGGAAGGTGGCATTAGGCTTGGAGTCAAAAGACCTACCCTCACAGCCCAGCCCAGTTACATAGTTGCTATGTGACCTCAGGTAAAGCCACTAAATTTTCTGAGGTCCAGTTTCATTTGGGAACATCCAGTCAAACCATAGTTTTGCCAAATTTAATTTATTTATAAAAACAGATTGGAAAGTTCCTGGTGCCTAAAAGATACTTTGACAGCTTTCTTTTCCTTATGTACACATCCTAATCTTCCTGATCTCTATACCCCCACATTGTTCCTCTTCTCATGAATTCTGGCTCTGTGAAGACAAATACCCCTTCTTTTCTTAAAGAGAAACTTAATATCCATTTCTCACATTGCAAATATCTCACGTGGTTGTGGATAACCTTTCCCCGAGAAACCTGAGTGTTTCCCACTTGGGAAGAAGGGTTGAGCTGAGTAGATAAGACAACCTACAACACCATGCTGGGTGTGACAGGAGTCAACTGAAGAAGAGAGAACTTCTAGAATAAGGAAGATGTGTTGGTCTCACCCAGGAGGCAGTGCCCTACCCGTAGATACTCAATGATATTTGTCAAATGAATGAGCAAATGGATGGATAATATCAGAGATGTGGATATAAACACAAGGTGAGAAGAATCACAAGATGGTGGCTACCATCAGGCCGCCACATGACCACTTAAGTGGGCTCTCAGTGAACTCTGACAGTAGGGAAGCTGAGGTAACTGAAGAAACAGACCCAGCTGGGGGCAGTAACCCTAGAGTATGCTTCTTGGTCAGGCCAAAACCCAAATGGATCTAAGTTTAAACCAGAGGAGAACTGGAAGGGTGGTAGAGGGAAGAGATTTCCTCAAGACCAGGAACCAAAAAAACCATCAAGTAAAGGAAAAAAAAGAAACAGTCTTCAGATTAGTACCACATGATCAGAAGCTCAGTTAAGAAAGGGGTTCCTTCCTTGGTAAACCGGAGACCAGGCAGGACCATCAGGGCACAGCTGTCCTCAAAGATTTGGATGCCACCAAGGGCAGGTTCAGAGCAGGGACGAGATCAAGACTACAGCATTCACTGAGACTTTGGGGCCCCCGGGAACCCATATACAGTTGCCAGACCTTCTGAGCCTCTGGGATGAAAACCCACACAATGGCTAGACTTCCTCCACTAACATTTCCTTTTGTACCTAGGCTGCTTTGTTTTTTTAATTTCCTTTAGTTGTTGTATGACCTGGGGAGTTCTGGAGGCCAACTTCAGGTGCTCCAACTTGGCTCTCAATGGCTTTGTCTCGTCTAGTGCCTGGCTTCCTGAGTAAGCTCAGAAATGGGGACACATGATGGTTGGTTGGTTTGTGTGGAAAAGGAAGAGGAAAGGCTAGTCCTAGAAAAGGCCACATTGGTCCCAACCCATTCATTTCCTCTAAAGGATTCTCATAACAAAAAGTCTCCTTCCACCCTGCTTGAGATTATTTGGATTTCGCAAATAGTTATTTGAGCAAACTACACAATAAAAATGTTATGACAGTGAGGTCAAATCTCACTGGGCACACCTGAATAGCAATAAATATTTGTATTAATGAATGAATGAATGAATTAGGATATTCAATGGACACATCTGGCAGAGTGGAACTAAGACCCTTATATAATGGATGAAACATGGGAGAGTACAGTTGTGGGCATGGAGGTGGTGGAGAAACAAAAACCCACCTAAGGGCAAATAATAAGAAAAAAGAATAAACAGGCCAAGGAGAGTAGGGGACCTGAGAGAGCTTGCCAGAAGACAAAGGATCCTCAGTCTTTAGGACTCACAGCAGTGGACCCAACTCCATGGCTCTGACCAGACCATAGTGCTTCTTGCTGCCTTCTGAGGTCCCAGGAGCCAGAGGTGGCCTATTAAGTGTCCACCAGCCCAGGGGCATCACTATGGTCAACCAGCAGGGCTGGGGTGAAAAGACACAGGGTGGAATGAGGACCTAAGTCTCATCTTGAAATTGGAACCTTTCTTAAGAGTTCGTTGTAGAAAACTACTCACTTTTCCCCGGCAGTTTTAACATTTGAAGATGAGCTCTACGTTAAGTCCAAGTCAGTGTCATTCTCCATGGGAAGGCTGGGTTGTAAATGAGCCTGTTTCAACCCCTTTTTAGCTGCTATTTCATTCCCACCGAGGATTCTTAATGCAATAGCTCTGTGGGGAAACTGGAAAGAATGCCAGCTTTGCTAATATTTAGAGTCATAAAGTTCTGGATATTGGACAAGTTCTTAATTACTCTGTATCCATCTTTGTCTCTGTGAAATTTGGATTATATCCACTTTAAAAAAAAGAATTGGCTGCAGGACATTTCTAAGTCTTACTAAGCAGCACAGAAGGCTTGTGAAGACAGCAGGTGGAGTGCAGGCCCGTGTTCAGAAACAAGAGAAAGTAGTCAGTGATAGAATAGAATCTTCTAAGAGAACTCCCAGAGGGTGGCCTTAGGAAGCAGACCAGCCTGGCTTCAAATCTGAGCTCGGCAGCTTACTGACTTGTGGGATTTTGAACAAGGGACTCATTTCTGATCCTCTTTCCTCATCTGCAAAATTAGAGGAAGAATATCTAGCCAGTAGGTTGGGGGGATTCAACAAAACAACAAATAAAGCCCCTAATGCAGAGCAGTTCCTAAAGAAACAGACACTGTAATTATTTCCATCTGCAAAGGCAAAGAGAGTAGCTGGAAGTCCGGAGAGGAATCCGGGCAGAAAGGAATTACTCTTCTTCTCCGGGAAGTGAGTGGGGGAGTCAGTGTCTGGAGAAGCAGGTGCACAGTGCACGAGGTTATGAGGCTTCGAGCTAGCACTGGTCACACGCTGCCAGGTTTAGAGTTAATTACGTGCCGATCAGGCACTGTCATCGGACTCTGAGCCCTTGGATGGCAAGAGCTGTCTCTTGTGTCCCCACGTCTGGCCTACAGTGGTGCTTATGAAATGTTTGCCAAATTCAACTGAATGCAGAAAGAGGGCCCACTACTGACGTGGGCCAAGTGGAAGTAGAGAACAATGTAAAGAAAAACGGAGGCCAGCACATCCCGGGCTTAGCGCTTTGGTGATAGCGGAGAGACCCCGTGTCCAGCAGGGCAGGGAACTGGGGGACCGTGGGTAGGGTAGAGCACACATCTGGCTTCCAGGTCCCCCGGCCACGGTCCCACCGCATTCCCACTCCTGATCCTCCTGCCGCCTGCTTCAGACTGTCTCTATGCTCCCCATCCTTACCTTGCTTCTTCTTGGCCTTCCACGCCTCCACAGGGGCCAGAGGCAAGCGCGGAGAAGAGAGTCCCCTGCGGCTGCAGAGGCTGTCTGGACTGGGCCAGGGGCTGGAGAGACGGGCCAGATGGGGTGGGAGGTGCCTGACAGCTGGGGTCCGGGGGCTTGGCCGGGCTGGGGGGCTGGAAGGCAGCTCAGCGATGAGGGAGCCATAAAAAGTGCTGGTGTCAGGAAGCAGGGGCACACCAGGGCTTCGGGGATCCCAGGAGATCACTGTGGTAAAAAACGACAGGAAGAATTACGGTGAGTGCCTCCCACCCCAGGACGCCCATCTCCAGCCCTGGGATCCCTGCCCCACTGCAGGGCCCTGGCCCCACTGGGCATGCTCACAGGAGCGACGGCAGTCTTGCGGGTCCCGGGGGTCCACTCCCAGCCTGCTGCTGAGGCTGCTGCTGCTGCTCAGGTCCCGAGAGCCAGAGGTGGAGCGCCAGGTGTCTGCCAGCCAAGGGGAGTCACTGTGATCCATCCTGGGTCAATGGAAGGGGGAGCGGGGCAGGAGAAATGGGGCCAGGTGAGAACATCATGGGCCAAGACCTCCAGCCCAGAGGGTAGCAGAAGGGGTTGAGTAGACGGTGGTAGTAGCTTTATTCTCGCTGCTTTCTAGATCTTTACAGACTCCTTAAGATCTCTGACCTGGCATCCCCAAACTCAGCTGTCCTTTCTTTTCCTGGGACCGGGGGAAGCCCAAGGGGCCCAAAATGAGGAGGCATTAAAGAGAGACAGCTATGTGTTGAGACGAAGAGAACACAGATCCGGGACAGACAAACTCGGTGTGAAAATCCCCATCTTCTACAGCCTATGTGTGCAACCCTGGGCAAAGAAGTCTATTAGCCTCTCTAAGCCCTGGTTCTTCATCTGTAAAAGGGCAACAAAAAAGGCTTCCATATAAGGCTGATGTTGTGAGTTGAAATGAGGAAATGTGAGATCACTCAGCTGGCAGAGTAAGAGTTTGCTACATGGAATTTGCCTTCTCTACCTCTAGTTTGGTTCCCTTTGAACCGGGCGTCCCGCTGGCTGCCCGAGTGATCTTTCAAGAGCAGAGATCACACCAAAGCACTCCTCTGCCTAGAACCTCCAGGGGCTCCCCATTTACCAAGATAGAGCCCAGCTGCCTAGCACAGTGAACAGGACCTTTGCTGGTCTGGCCTTCAGCTCCCTCACCTTATCCTTTACTCTGATGCATCTTGTACCCTATGTGCCAGTCAGACCAAACAGCTGATCTTTCCCTCGGAACATAGCGGGCTAGTTCTTCCTGCTGCTGCTTTTGCCTTCCCCCTTCTTACCATCAGGGTAAATGCGGAATTTTTCCCCACCCCACCTCTTCCACGTATCTCTTACATGTTTCTGCACGTCTAGCTCTCGGTTGTATTCATATGCTAGCATGGTTGTCTGGTGGATGGAGCCTGTGCTAAAGAAATGGATGAACAGAGGGGCGCCTGGGTGGCTTAGTCGGTTAAGCGTCCGACTTTCGCTTAGGTCATGATCTCACGGTTCGTGGGTTCGCGCCCCGCGTCGGGCTCTGTGCTGACTGCCAGCTCGGAGCCTGGAGCCTGTTTCAGTCTGTGACTCCCTCTCTCTCTGACCCTCCCCTGCTCGCACTGTCTCTCTCTCTCTCTCCTAGAAATAAATGAAATATTAAAAAAAAAATGGATGAACAGAGTAATCAGAATGGAATCTCCTTCAAAGACAAGGGATAAGGTCCCAGGGGAGCCAGAGAAGGTTCAGGGACAGAACAAAGGCCGAGAGGTAGCTGGAAGACAAAGGCCATTGAGCACAGAATGATACAGGAATATAGGGCCTCAGCCCACTTGGGACCTTGGTCTGGGCTGAGAAACTGACAGCAAAATGGCAACCCAAGGGCTGGATGTGGTTGGCACATTGTAGGTACTTGATAAACTTCTGTTGAAAGATGCAGACTTGGAACGTGAAGCCAATCACGTTGAGAGGAAATCCAATGAGATAAAGAGCAGGAGAAGGTGAGCAGAGAGATGAAATGGTTATTTAGTGTAAGACTCAGCCAGTAGGACAAAAAGGGATCTTTTCTTTCTTAGCATCTTGTCTCATAACCGCAGATTTGCTTTGGCAGCCAAAGACACTTGAAGCAGGTGTGCCTGCAAGCGGACCCTGCTATGGAGAAGGAGTGAGAATTGAGAACGTAGGGGCAGAGCGCCCTCTGCTGGAACTGGGGGTATTACTGTGAGGGAGATCACTCTGTAGGTGATTTTCTGAAGGCAAAGGCACTACTTACTGCTAGGTGGACATTGGGTGTACAGAGAAAACTAGAAATTAGTCTGGTCCTCCCGTGCTAGTTATTCCCCACCTAGCAGAATGAGACAGCAGGAGAGTGTAGTAAGGATTAGTGAGAGGTGGGTGACAAGAGCCCTGGATCAGGAATTCAGAAGGCCAGCTACTTAGCAGTGTTGGCTTGGGCAAAGTCACTTAAGTCATGAGTCTCCATTTACTCAACTGTCAAGTGGTGTGATCGGAGCATTAAGGAAAGAAATTAATTCTCACTTGGAGCTCAGGAGAGGTTTGGGTAGTAGGATCCCAAACTGCCTGGCGATAGAGGAGATAAGTATTCCATCCAATTCTCTGTCCTGGCTCCACTGTCCCTTGGCCCCTCTACCTGCCCCCTCCTCTCAAACCCCTCCCCTTTCATCTCTCACCTGTGTTTTAGGATGGCGTCTTCACTGGTATATCTGTACAGACCTGGGAGAGAGCAAAAGGAAGGCTAAATCCAGAGTGTCTAACACCTGGCCAGAGATCTAACCCCCTGTATGGTTCTCCCTGGACCCCAGGGAGCGCATCCTCTCACCTGGGCCCAGGTGCACCCCAGCTCTGCGACGGCGGTGGACACACACGGCGGTGCCCAGCAGCAGCAGCCAGAGCACAACACCGCCACTAGCAATCACTTCTGGCCGCCTTAGGGCGGCCCTCAGCTGCTCCAGGGTCCAGGGACCATCGCTGAGTTCTTGGGTGGCTCGCTCCATGGTCCGCTCTATGTGAGAATTTGAGGTCAGTGGGAGGGGCCGGTGGGGCTATGAGGGTCATGCAGACAATAAGATGGAAGGGTGACAAGGGATACAGAAATGTTGATGCATAGGAGCACATGTACCCCAATGTTCATAGCAGCACTCTGCACAATAGCTAAAACCTGGAAAGAGCCTAAGTGTCCATCAACAGATGAATGGATCAAGAAGATGTGGTTTATCTATACCATGGAATACTACATGGCAATGAGAAACAATGAAATCTGGCCATGTGTAGCAACATGGATGGACCTTGAGGGTGTTATGCTGAGCGAAATAAGTCAGGCAGAGAAAGATAAATATCATATGTGTGCACGTATAGGAGGATTAGGAGGAGCTTAACAGAGGACCAAGGGGGAGAAGAAGGGCGGAAATGGTGGGGGAAAGGGGGAGAGGCAAACCATGAGAGACTCTTGAATGCTGACAAAAACTGAGGACTGGTGGATGTGGGGGGGAGGAGGGGTGGGCATGGAGGAGGGCACTTGTGGGGATGAGCACTGGGTGTTATGTGGAAACTAATTTGACAATAAACTATTTGTAAAAAAAAATAAACAAATAAAAGGTAGAGTTTGAAATTTGTGTCAAAGGACATGATTTCAGATTCTTGATTCAACAGCTAAAAAAAAAAAAAAATAAGATGGAAGGGTGAGGCGGGAAGAGGGAGAGAGGGTGGTGGGGATGGGGGCTCCGGGGAATGGGTGGGCACTGGCCTCACCTAAGAGGAGGCAGACAGGGTTACTGGGGGGCCCAGCCCCAGCGCCAGTGACTGCAGCCACCTGTATGCAGTAGGAACCTGGTATTTGGGTGGCCATCTCCAGCTGGGTCTGCTCAGCCGCCACAGTCCAGTTGGCTGGGGGCAATGAAGTGTTGCCCAGGGTCCAGACCTGAGGCACAAGTGGAAGTGAGCACTCACCACCTGTCCCCCTGCACCTTCCCGGAGGCTGAAACCTCCATCTCTGGGCATGTGATCATCCTGCCCCGCTGTTCCCCGGGGGAACACTCCCTTACCCGTTGTAGTCACACTTCCTATTCCCTTCTCCCTAGAATGAGACAACCTTCTCTCTAGGCTGACAGAACACCGGTGGGGGAAGTGATCTGCTAAAATAGATGCTAGACCACGGCTCTCAAACTTGACCATGCTTTGGGGTCACTGGGAGGATTTGTTACCAACCCAGGTTGCTAGACCCATCCCTGAGTTTCTGATTCATGAAGTCTGGGAAGGACCCAAGGCTTTGCATTTCTAACAAGTTGTTGGGTGATGCTGGTGTTGCTGGTCCAAGAGCCACATTCCGATAACACTGCCTTAGAAGTTGGCAGTCAGACGTGGCCTGGCTTGATTCCTGTTCTGTTTCCTGTACCTGTGGCCTTGGCCTCACTCTCCATTTCCATACATTAGGGCCGATAACCCAGGACGGACTGGGAGGTGAAATGAAATCACGTAGGAAAGGGCCTGGCAGCGTCTGGCAGACACTTGCTCAGCAACGGCACCTGTTCCTGGCTTCTCTGCACAGGTGCTGTTTCCCAGTGCCCGGAGCAAGGGTACTCAGGATGCCAGGTGAGAGGATGTCCTGGCACCACTAGGAAGGTGTGGAGGGGTACCTGGTAGCCACGGATGATGCCATTGTGGTTCTCAGCAGGTGGTGGGACCCAGCTTACAAGGACGCTGCCATTGCCAGGTTTTAAGGTCACCTCCCGGGGAGGGGCATTGGGCACTGGAGGGGAGGAAGAGAGGCTGTAAGGGATGCTGAAGGAGGGGACTCTAGGAACAAGATGTGGGACGGGGACACGGTCAGAGGCCACACTGGCAAGAACAGGAGATTCTTGCAGCTCTGCTCGCCTGGCCATGGCAGAGGGAAGTCCAGGAGTAAGGCCCACCGTCCCTCCAGGCTGGAGTGGGACAGTCCAGGGGCCCACAGACAAGAAGGTGTCAGAGAGTACACTGTTGAATCCTGAGGACATCTGTCTCTGACCTTGTTCAGGCAGCCTCAGGAGCAGCACGTTGCTGTCAGGGCCTTGAGCCCGGCCGGAGGATGGTCTCACCTTGAACTCGTAGTCTTTGCCCCAGAGGAGGCCCCCCAGCTCTGCACTCTGCCAGCCGGTGAGCAGGGCCTCTGCCCATGGAGCTCCCGGGCCTCCTGGGGCCGTCTGGACCCTGAACAGTGCTGTGTAGGACTGAGCAGGTGCCGCAGGGCCACTCACCTGGGAAAGAGTGCAGAGGACAGATAGGAGGGGGGGAGTCAAGGAGCTGGCAGCCGGCTCTTTCTTGAGCCTTGGACTGGAATCCACCCCTAGGTCCTGGGCCTCACCTTCCAGCTGAGCCACACAGCAGGCCCGGGTTTGGTGCTCTTTGAGGGGTCTGGGTTCAGCAGGGTCACATTTTCCAGCTGGATGTGCACAGCCAGCAACTCCAGAGGCTCCTTGTAGCTTTGGGGCTCTGTGGAGAGCACAGGGCTGGGCTGGGGCCTACAGGCCAGACTGATGGGATTGAGGGGTGAGACATCCCCCAGACTTGGAGAAATCACAACTCCCCGATGTCCACTCTAGGATGAGGGAATATGCCTCTAAATAGGGTCCGTGTCACTCTGACCCTGATCCCAGGTTGACCCCCAGATACCTGACCCAGCCAGAACCAGGCTGAAACTTCAGCCGACCAGCCTCGACTTACCCTGGACAGACACCCTGGCTGCCCGGCTCTCTCGCCGTCCTGCGCTGTTGGTGGCCACACACATATAGGTGCCGGCGTCGCTCTTCTCTGCTCTTGCTATCTGCAGGGAGCCCCTGGAGACCTGTCAGGGCCAGGCGCTTTGTGAGGTCTCCCATGTAGGGAGGGGCTCAGACTGGGGAGGGAAGCTTAAGGCCTCATGGCCTCCCCTTCCTCAAATTCCGCAGAGGACACGGGGCTGTGACTCCCTCGGGGTGTGCCCAGTTATACTCAGGACCAGAGAAAGTACGGGGTGGGGGAGGGGGTGGAGCTCTGCTCACCTTGCGCTGCCCTGGCTGTAGGGCCAGCGGTTTTCCATCCTTCCACCACGAGACTGTGGGCTCTGGGTGGCCCCAGGGCGGCCCACACTCCAGAATCACCTGCTTGCCCACAGTGGCCACTGTATCCTGAGGCTGGGTCTGGAAATCCTCGCGAAGGACTGCGGGGATGACAGAGGGTCAGCAGGGAGGAGCATCCAGTGCTCCCCTCCACAGAGGTCCTGCCTTGGCGTCTCCTACCACACACGCCCCATTCTGGTTTATCCACCGTTTCGCTGCCTTGTGTTCACTCTTCAGAGCCCCAGCCTGCTCGGTTCACCCAGCCCAGGCCTTCCCTCATAGAGACCGGCCTGTACGTCCTCACCACAGGCATCTGGCCCTGGGTGTGCCCAGCCCTGGGCCTCCCCTCCCAGGCCTTACCAGCCACAGATAGCCGAGCGCCTCGGCTGACCGCTGTGCCCAGCCGGTTGCTGGCCTCACATGCGTAGACACCCAGATCTGTGGACGGGGCCTGGTCGTCGTGGGCACGTCCCCAGACAGGGGGCCGCAGCAGCAGCAGCGTTCCGTCTGGTAGGAGGTGGTGTATGTCTGGGGGCACCATGCTCAGGGGCTGCCCGTTCAGCAGCCAGCGGATGGTGGGAGGCGGCTGGCCCGAGGCTCGGCAGCTCATCTTGGCGGGGCCGGGGCCCTGGAGCAGCTGGTCCTGGGGATGGACTAGGATCTGGGGAGGGGAGTCCTGAGCCATACCTCCTGGAAGGGAAAGAGGGGCGGAGCCCAGTCTGACTACCAACAGGGCCCCCAAATCCCTGAACATCTCTTCTGCCCTCTCTTGCCTGAAGATAACATTTACTAGTAACCTAGCTGGGAGGGGAGAGAGCTGGCACGCAGGGCATCCAAGCAAGAGTCTGCAGGGCGCTCAATCTATATCTCTGTCTCTGTCTCACACATACCTCATCATCATCATCATCATCATCATCACCATCACCACCACATCTGGTACCCCCACTAAAAAAGGGAAGCAAGGGAGCCAAAGGGGGCCTCTTCTTTCCCCGTCCAGGCCTTGGATCAAGGAAGCAGAGGCTAGGAGAGGGGAGGGCCACACTCACCCGTGACAAGCAGAAGCAGGAGGGGCAGGGGCCACGGGACCCCAAGAAGGCATGCTCCTCCAGCGCCCATGGCTGCTCTCAGGCCTCTATCCTTGTCCCAAGCACTTTGTCCTGCAGCTCTGAGCTCACAGCGGAGGGAAGGAGGGGCGGGGTGGGGTGGCGGTGGTTGTTTGTGACCGAGACTCTGCCCCAGGAGGGAAGCAGCTTTGAGGAAACCCCTGCTTCCTGCCTGGCCCTCGGTGCCTTGGAGAACTGGGAGGAGACAAGCAGAGAGAAACTGCCCTTGACCCCTTTAGCCATCACCCCTGACTCCAGCCCCAGCCCTGAAGTTAACCTTGTGATCTAGTCTGGGATCTCCTAAAGGCTCCTCACACTGATGTAATTCCAAGCACAGCCTTCATCCTTTAACTTTCAGCCTCCATCTAAACCTTCCTGGCAGTTCTTACCCCTCTGCTCCAGGTGGCTCCCTGCTAGAGTGGAATGGAGGCCCCGAGGTGTAGGCCCAGGGCACGGCACTAAGAAGCTGAGTGGAGAGAAAAGTGGGCTGAGGCAGCTAAGGGGAGGGAAGCAGGAGCATATGGTCATCCCACAGCCTGTTTCCGCAAAGACAGGCGGGTGGGAAGGCTTCAGAGGCTCTGGGACAATCTGGGAGACGCTCACAGTTCCTGTTCAGCTCACAGACAAAGGAAATAAGCTCTCTGAGACCTTGAGCGAGTCACTTCATCCTCGCAAGCTCATTTCCTTGCCTGTAAAATCAGAGCAAGAATGTGGTGCCTGAGTGGCTCAGTCAGCTAAGTGTCCAACTCTTGATTTCAGCTCAGGTCATGGTTTTGCGGTTTTGTGAGTTCAAGCCCCGCATCAGGCTCTGTGCTGGCAGAGCAGAGCCTGCTTGGGATTCTCTGTCTCCTCTTTCTCAGCCCGTCCTTGACTTGCGCTGTCTCTGTCTCTCTCAAAATAAATAAACTTAAAAAATTTTTTTTAAATAAGTGGGAGTAATAATAATAGTTCCCATCTTGAGGGCTAGAGCAAGAATGAGACAAGATAATGCATGAAATCCTTAGTACGGCGCCTAATACACTCCAAGAGATCGGTAAAGGTTAGCCAGTATGGTTACTTGTGTATTTTTATGCACACCTTCTCACCAAAATGATTCGAGCATCCTCAGCAGGGATATTTTTCAGGCCCTGGAAGGGTGGTTGGAGTAAATGAACTTTACTGAGTCTTTCCATCCCTGAAACCTTGTGCCTATAGCAGACAAGCCTTGTAGTTTCTGAACCTGAAGAGTCTGCGCTCACCTTGCCGCTCCTCCCCACCCCCCACCCCCACTCCTCGAGAGAGGCTGCTCTCCCCTCTCAGAGTCCAGCTCCTGTTTATAGGTCTCTTCCTCCCAAATCTGGAATTTCAGCCATTTCCTGGAGCTGTTCCCGGAAGGCCAAGGCCAGGCGCTGAGGCTCAGCGGAAGAGTGTCCAGCCTTTGTTCCCCATTGTTCCTGGCCAGCTTCTCTGTGGGGCCTCTAACGCAGCTGACTCCCTCCCTTCCTCCCCCTTCCTAGGCCGGCCTCGGCCTCGGTGCCAGTCACAGCTGCAGCCCTAGGCCTCCTTCACTCCACCTTCCCTTTCCCCTCAAATGCAGACCAAGACTGATAAAGACAATCAGAACAAGAGAACACCATAGCCTCTACAGACTGGGCATTTCCAGCGGGCGAAGAATAGACAGAATGAAAGCAACATAGTGACAGAGAGAATAGGAGAACAGGGAGAATAGGACTTGGGGTTAGAGAATAGAGTCTGGTATTTCATAAGTGGAGGGGCTGAGGGCAGTGACGATGTCCTTGGAAGGAGCATGGGCACATGTGTGCTGGGCAGAGTGCAATGAGGTTATGGCGTCAAGGGTGTGGGAGGCTGGAGTGATGAAGTGGGTGTTCACACGGACTCTGAGGTCATCCAAGGACCAGACAAGGAAGGATGTGGTGGGACAGATGGATTTCCTGCATGCACCACAACTTGGGATTTTCCTGGGTACTGAGCCCCCAAGCCCGTCTGCTCCCCCACTACCTGCTTCCCAAGAGTGTTGCTATCAGTCGCCCTTCTTTAGTCTCTTCTGCTTTTATACAGAACTTGGGGAGCCTAACCAAGTTCTCTGCTAAAGATTTGATGCCAACTTGATTTTCCTCAAATTTCCATAATCCATAAAGATGGTACAAGTCTTCCACAGGGGAGAAGAGGGCAAATCTCCAAGGAATTCAGATTCGTGACTAGCCCCATCCTCAGCTGAGTGAGAACGGGCAGGTTCACAGTGAGGAGAGGTGCCAGGGCTGTGTCCCCAGAGAGGAGCCCCTGAGGCTAGGCGGCCCAAGGAACGGCCCCTCCCCCTCAGTCTCGTGCCTCATCCCTGGAGGTGGCCTTCGGCTCAACCTGTCTCCATTCCCAGACTTTGGAGAGCCAAGGGCTGAGAACTGAGCTGTTCCTGTGAGACATTAAGACTCTCCTCACTCAGTCCAAACATCCAGGGCACTCAGAGTGCCATGGAGTGATCTCCATGGGGACTTCCCAACAGTAAGGTATGTCTGGATGGCTCCCAGAGATCACGGTCCTCATTTCCAGCAACCTGGCCTGGCAGCATCCCTATTGTCTCATTTCCGCCCACTGAGGAAGAGCTGACTGCATGAGTCATGCGGATGAGATTAGTCAATGGGAGCTGCCTCCACTTATTTCAAAGAAGCTCTGCTCTGGGGCCAGTGACCAATTAGTTATATAGTATCTTCCTTCACCTCCTGGCTTTAGAGTTTTGTGTTTTTGTGACCTATTCTTTACTTGCATGTAAGAGGGAAGAGGAAGGAGAGGAGTCCAGTGGTCTTCTGAAGGACCCTCCAGAGGAAATTTTTTTCCACCTCTGGCTCCTGGCTTCTCTGGCTTCTTATTTTGCATTCCCTGAATCCTGCTGGGCAAGCTGATAGGGCAAAAGGCATGTATTCAGGTGGGATTTGAAGTCAATTATGCTTAGGCATAGATCCTGGTTTTGCCTCTTACTGGCAGAAAGAACTTGAATAAGTCACATAACCTTTCTGAGCCCCACTTTCCTTATCTGTAAAATGTTTATGTGAGGTGTATGGATAGTGGATACGGAGATGCTAAAAAAATACTAAATATGTGTTAATTATCTCTTGAGTGGTCTGGGAATGCCGTACCCCCTCCCTGATCAACAGAGCCCCAGCCAGCCCCAGCTATTCATAGGTTCTCTTTTTGCTGTTGAGATCCTGCCCTTTGGGTCTTCTTGTTTTCCTTTTTTATTTTCCTCTTTACTGAAGTCTGTTTGGTCCCAATCTCCAAATTCTCATCATTGTTGCGAGATGCCAATGGCTGGAGGGAAATGGAGTCAGGAAGAAGAGACAATAATAATTTCCTTGTAGGTGAGTGGGAAAGTTGCTCTGATGCCATCTCACTGGCACAGCATCCAGCCTCTAGTTCCTGGTCCCATCAACATCATGGCAATTTCAAGGACCGTGGGAATATTATGTCTAATACTTCCAGCCACACAGTTTCTTGATGTTTTCAATACCAGGGACTATGGGTCACACCTAGACCATACACTGGAGGTTGGGCCAAGTGGAGATCTCAAAGGCTTTTAGCATCAACATTTAACCATCTGCTCACATGTCCAAGAAGAAAAAGGGATCTGTTACTGTACATTATGATCAACCTGTCAATGTCTTCCAGCCAAAGACCACCACGAACCAACTTGATATTAAACACGTTGGATGTATTACTCTGTGTGACTCAGGCGTGTGCACGCCATGGGGAACCGTGTGGTGGCTCAGTAACAGACACTCACCTACTCAGTGTTACTTGTAACACGAGGGTGTTAGTAAGAACTTCTTATAGGATTTGGGCTTTGACTGGGTGATATTGGGGAAAGTCCTAGGATGTGAAGCTTTGCTTTAAATTGGGCTCTGTCAAGAATCAGGGACAATTCGGGGCGCCTGGGTGGCTTAGTCGGTTAAGCATCCGACTTTCGCTTAGGTCATGATCTCGCAGTTCGTGGGTTCGAGCCCCGCGTCGGGCTCTGTGCTGACTGCCAGCTCAGAGCCTGGAGCCTGTTTCAGTCTGTGACTCCCTCTCTCTCTGACCCTCCCCTGTTCACGCTGTCTCTCTCTCTCTCCTAGAAATAAATAAAACATTTAAAAAAAAATTTAAAAAAAGAATCAGGGACAATTCTATGATTCTTCTCAGAAGAGTGCCTTTGATAATTTTCTTGCCATGTAGTAGATCGAGTGTTTCTTTTTCTTCTTCTATTATGAACAGTGCTTTATTTTATAACCTTTGTTTTATATGTCTCTTGGTATGACTATAAGTGTTCAGGAGTTTCTCTGGGGAATAAATAAACCTAGTAGTAGAATTTCTGGGTCTTGGGGCATACAAATATTCAACTTTAGATGGTAACAATTGTTTTCCCAATGTCCTTGAGTCACATCCTCAGAACAATTGGTAGACTTCTTAATTTTTGACCATCTAGCATGTAAAATAATATTTTTTATTATTGTCTTAATTTGCATTTACCTGATTAAATAATAAAGCTGAACATCTTTTCAAGTGTTTACTTACTATTTGCATTTTTTCTTCTGGGAAGTATTTATTTCCATCTTGTGCTCAGTTTTTATTGCTTATTTGTCTTTTTCTCGATAACTTTCTGTCTTATATATTCTGGATAATAATTATCTGCGGATTAGAGATGTTGCAAAAACAAATTTGGCCTTCTATTTTCTCTTTCGTTATGGTGTAACAGATGTTCCTAATTTTATTGTAGGTATGTTTATTTTTATGTTTAACGCATTCTTTCTGGTTTTGAAGAAAACCTCTTCTGCAGTAAAGCCAAAAGATGTTCTCCCATATTTTCTTTTGAAAGTACAAAAATCTCACATTTAAGTCTTTGATCTATCACTAATTATTTTATATACCATATGTGTGTATATATGTGTGTGTATATATACATATATATATTTCAGATAATAAACAATACTCTCAGTGTTACTTAATGACCTGTAATGATTCCTTGTCACACATCAAATGTGCATATATGTATATCTTGTTTCATTGGCCTATTTGTCGTATAAGTACTGCGTGCTAACCAATTATGCCACTGGAGCTCCTCATTGGCCTATTTGTCTATTTCTGCATGAACATCACAGCGTCACAATTACTAGAGCTGTCTAATAAATTTTGATATCTGGTAGGGTGAGTCCTTTCCTCCTGTCTTTTTCAGAAGTATCTTGGCTCTATTTGGGGATTCAGTTGTCAAGTTCCTTGAGAACTTCGTGGAACTGATTGAACATATAGAAAGAACTGACATTTTATAACCTTAAGTCTTCCTATTTATGAATGTGTATACCTCTCCCTTTATATAGCCCTTTTTGATGTATTTCAATAAAGTTTTAGATTTTGCTCTACTGAGAAAATACACATATTTTTGTTAAATGTATTTTTAGCTGACCTGGTAAGCCTCCTGTTGAGATTATTAGTCAAGATAGTTGCAATAATCCCTACCATCTTGTATACTTGTCCCTTTGCAATGTTGTCAGCCCTCCTCCCACAAAGTACTAGAATCTTTTCTCCAACACCTTGAAGTTAGGCTGGCCTTGTGAATTGCTTTGACCAATGGAATACAGTAGAAGTGACATGTGGAACTTTCAAGTCTGAGCTTCTACAGGGCTTGCAGCTTCTGCTCTTGACTTTTTGAAACACTGCTCTGAGACTGCCATGTGAGGAGGCTTGGTTTAGCTACACAGAGTAGACATGAGCTATTCTAGCTAAAGATTCTCCCTTTTTTAAAAAAAATTAATGTTTATTTATTTTTGAGAGAGAGAGAGACAGACAGACAGACACAGAGTGCGAGTGGGTGAGGGACAGAGAGGGAGACACAGCATTTGAAGCAGGCTCCAGGATTTGAGCTATCAGCACAGAGCTGAAAAGGAGGCTTGAACCCATGAACCCGCGAGTTCATGACCTGAGCCAAAGTTGGACACAAGTTGGCTCACTTGGTGGAGAGTCCGACTTCGACTTCGGCTCAGGTCATGATCTCAAGATTTGTGAGTTTGAGCCCTACATCATGCTCTCTGCTGTCAGCACAGAGCCGGCTTCAGATCCTCTGTTTCCCTTTCTCTCTGCCCCTCCCCTACTCTCTCTCTCTCTCTCTCTCTCTCTGTCTCAAAAATAAACATTTTTAAAAATGAGGTTTGGGGGCGCCTTGGGTGGCTTAGTCGGTTAAGCATCCGACTTTCGCTTAGGTCATGATCTTGCGGTTCGTGGGTTCGAGCCCCGCGTCAGGCTCTGTGTTGACTGCCAGCTCAGAGCCTGGAGCCTGTTTCAGTCTGTGACTCCCTCTCTCTCTGACCCTCCCCTGCTCACGCTGTCTCTCTCTCTCTCCTAGAAGTAAATAAAACATTTTTGAAAAATGAGGTTTGAAGATGGTTTTTGTAGATAATATTTATCGGGTTTCAAAAGTGCCCTTTTATTTCTAGTTTGTTAACAGCTTTTGATCATGATTAAGTTTTAAATCCTACAAATCTTTTTGGCATCTATTGAAATAGTTTGTCTCCTTTAATTTGTTAATGTGGTGTTTACTATTTGTGAATTTTGTATGTTTAAATTATTTTTGCATTCTGGCAATCGCACTCTTTGGCATTTACCCAAAGGGGTTGAAAACTTATGTTCACACAAAAATCTGCACACCGATGTTTACAGCAGCTTTATTTGTAATTGTCAAAACTTGGAAGCAACCAAGATGTCCTTTAGCAGGTGAATGCATAAGCTGTGGTTTATCAGGGAAATGCAAATGAAAACCACAATAACATATCACCTCACCTCAGTTAGAATGGCTATCATCAAAAGACCAGGGATGATGAAGGTATGGAGAAAGGGTAATCCCAGTGCACTGTTGGTGGGAATGTAAACTGGCGCAGCCACTGTGGAAAGCAGTATGGGGGGTCCCTTAAAAAATTAAAAATAGAACTACCCTATGATCCAGCAATCCCACTTCTGGGTATATATCCAAAGGAATTGAAATCAAGATCTCATAAAGATATCTGCAGCCCCGTGTTCATTGCAGTATTGCTCACAATAGCCAAGATACAGAAACAACACTGTTTCCGTATCCATTCATCACTAAATCCATCCATCAATGGATGAATGGTAAAGAAGATGTGGTGTGTGTATGTATATATATAATATATATATATTAATTTTGAGGCTAATTAATTAGATACACACGATTCAATTAAAAAATTTTTGGTGAGGTAAATTGCTTAATATTATGTAGTTACTCTTCTGTAGCAAATACTATTTTTTAAATAGTTTATTGTCAAGTTGGTTTCCATATAACACTCAGTGCTCATCCCCCCAAGTGCCCTCCTCCATGCTCATCACCCCCCTTCCCCTCCCCCCACACCCATCAGTCCTCCGTTTGTTCTCAACATTCAAGAGTCTCTCATGGTTTGCCTCACTCCCTCTCCCCCCTTATTTCTCCCCTTCTTCTCCCCACGGTCCTCAGTCCTCCGTTAAGTTCTTCCTAATCCTCCTATATGTGCAAACATGTGGTATCTGTCCTTCTCTGCCTGCCTTATTTTGCTCAGCATAACACCTTCAAGTTCCATCCATGTTGCTACACATGGCCAGATTTGATTCTTTCTCATTGTAGCAAATACAATTGAGGCTCCATTTATAACTCCTCAGAATTTACCTTCACACTGAAGGCTGCTTTCCGTGAATATATGCAGCTCTATTTGGGGACCATATTTGAACACATGCAGGGAAGCTGGAAGCAGTAAGAAGTAAGGCCCTAGAAGAGGGCTTTGTATCCTAAACTAATGATGGATGAGAATGGGGAATCAGTACCCCAGTTACCTTGCCTCTCAGCTGGGATTATCCTAAAATTGGTTTATCTGAAATCTGATTTTAAACTGTTCTCTCAGGTCTCCCCATAGAATTGAGCTCCAGTTTCCCACAGTGTTAACTGGTTTGATAACATGCCCTTTACTGACTTTGATGTCTTCCTTAATGTCTTTTCCTTACGACTCCACTGGTATTTCCTAAAATAAATGTTTTGCACTCAAATTCAAGGCACCTTATTAAGTCCTAATATTAAAAGAGGCCATCTATTTAATTGGGATACTTTTGGGGAGTCAAAGGGCATACTAGTCGTTGCTAGAATAATGGGAGTAAGCTGGGACTGCCACAAACAGGATGTAAGGTCAACCTACTAATTAGGCTTTTCATTTCAAAGTCCATTTGTCTTATGTTAATAGTTATCCCAGCTTCCTTTCGCTTGCTATATGCCTGGTATATCTTTTTCCATTACTTTATTTTCAACTATTCCAAATTTTTGTTTTGGGTATATTTCATTTAAATGGGAGATAGCCGAATTATTAAAAAATATAATCCAACAGATTGTATTTTAACTGATGAATTTAGGCCATTTACAATTTATTTATAATTTAGCCTCATTTCTACCATCTTATTTTTGGCTTTCTATTGTCTCGCTTTTTCTGTGTAAGTTTTTTTTTCCCTTAGCCTAAAAAAGTTGATTGTGTTTGTTCCTTTATTCTATTTCCCCTTTTATTGGTTTGGAAACAATACCAATTCTCTCATTTTATTCCTGCACTGGTTACCCTGACAAGATTCCCTTGACTATTTAATCAAATCTGAAGTTTAATATCTTAACCATCTTTGTTTCCCCAATGAATTCCAAGACCTTGCAATAATATCATGCTGATACCCCCCCCTCCCAACTTGCATGCTATTAATTCCCTGTGTTTTATTTGTTAGGTTTTGGAAAGTACAAATAAGGCACTATTTAGGGGCGCCTGGATGGCTCAGCCAGTTAAGAGTCCGACTTTGGCTCAGAGCCTGGAGACTGTTTCAGATTCTGTGTCTCCCTCTCTCTCTCCCAGTTCATGATGTCTGTCTGTCTCTCTCTCAGAAATAAATAAAACATTAAAAAAAAATATATATATATGGCACTATTTAGATTTGCGTACTTTTCTACCCATGGTCCTTTCTTGTATCTCAAACCTTGCTTTTCCCTCTTCCCAAAAGATGTCTTTGAGGAGTTCTTATAGTGTTGATGGTAAACTGTAGTTTTTGTTCATCAGATAATATCTTTATTTTACCCTCATAATTGGAAGATTGCTTGGCTAGGTCCAATATTCTGGGTTGTTTAATTGTGCCCATGAATTTGAAGATCCTACTCCACTTTCTAATGATTTCTATTATTGTAATCATCTAAACACACAAGATCCATCTTTCTCCCTCTGGATGCTTTTAATATCTTCTCTTTGTCTTTGATATACTCTGGTCCTACTATATTTTATGTAGGTATGGAAACCTTTTTATATATCTTCTGTGTTAACCTTCCTATATCTATGTATTTACACTTACCGTGAGTTCTACAAAAACTTCAGTCATTACTCTTAAAATATTGTTTTGCTTCCATCTCTCTATTCTCCACTCTGAGCTCTTTTTTAATTTTTTAAATTTATTTCTAGGAGAGAGAGAGAGAGACAGTGTGAGCAGGGGAGGGTCAGAGAGAGAGGGAGTCACAGACTGAAACAGGCTCCAGGCTCTGAGCTGGCAGTCAGCACAGAGCCCGACGCGGGGCTCGAACCAACGAACCACGAGATCATGACCTGAGCGAAAGTTGGACGCTCAACCAACTAAGCCACCCAGGCGCCCCTCTCCACTCTGAGCTCTTGATGAAATATATGTTCGATCTTTTCATTCTGTGTGCCATATACCTTACTATCTTTTTCATATTTTTCATCCCCTGGTTAGTCTGTGCCTTAATGTGAAGCATATCTGCAGAAACATCTTCCAGTTAAACTAACTCTCTTCAGCTGTATGTAATGCGCTGTTTAATTTTCTCATTTACATTTTAATTTCAACAAATTCTATTTTTATTTATAAAAGTTCCATTTTGTTCCTATTCAACTTTGGTTGCTTTTGACAGTCTCTTGTTGCTTGCTCATTTCTGTAATTTTGTTTTTCATTTCTTTAAGCATTTCACGATTATTTAAATTCTATACCTGATAATTTCAGTATCTGAAGGGCTTTGGGTCTAAGTCTACTGCTTCTTATAACTGCTGACTCCCATTCATGGGGATTCATTTCCTTCTATGTTTAATGGTTAATGGTCAACTCATCTTTGGCTGGTCTCAATCTCTGAAAAATTTAGGAGATGCTTTTCTCCAGAGAGAATTTGCATTTTTTATTTTAGAAGCTTGAGGGGCACCAGGGTGGTTCAGTTGGTCAAGGATCCAACTTTGGCTCAGGTCATGATCTATGGCTTGTGATTTCAAGGCCTTCATTAGGCTTTGGGATGACACCTGAGAGTCTGGAGCCTGTTTCGGATTCTGTGTCTCCGTCTCACTCTGCCCCTCCTCTGCTCACACACACACACACACACACACACACACACACTGGTCTCTCAAAAATAAATAGACATGTAAAAAAAAAATAAAAATAAAAAGAATCTTAGAATCCCCTTCTATGATACTAACTTAATCCTGGAGTCTCAGGCTCAGCTCTCCCACCCTGTGACTGGCCCATGTCTAGTCTTCCATTATAGTGCTAAAGTAAACATTTGTCCCTGGGTAATCCACACTTAATGGATGCTAAGTAGTCTGGACTCACCTTCTACTTCCAAGCTTTTATACATGCTGCCCCTTCTCCCTGGAATGTGTCCTTTCATCTTGTTTTTTTCACTTGATTAACTAATCTAAGACTAAGCTCAGGTCTGTTCTCTTTCAAGATACCTTTGCTGATACCCCTAATCTAAGTTAGATGATGCTCTTTCATGGTCTCAGAAGACATGGTATCTATCTCCACCATTACATTTTTCACACTATATTGTGCCAATCTGCTTACTCCATGGGACTACCTGGGTAGGGGTCATGGCATAGTTATATTCTTTCCCCAGAATCTAGCACAGGGTAGATTAACAAATGTTTGTTGAATAAATGAAAGAACACTGGAATGAATGAATGAATGAATGAATGAATACATGGGTGAGCAAGTGATAGTTGTGGAGCAATTTGGCATTTGCAAAGAGGCTGAAGAGTGATGATGGAAAACGAGAAGAAAAAGGAAAAGGGAAGAGACTGGTATTTTTAAGCTGTTTGTACTGTTCTTGCTCAAGAGCAATAAAGTTGTCGTTCCATTTCATTAAAAGTTTATTGAGCATCCACGATGTGCTGGGCACTCTGCTAGATGCTGGTGATACAAAGACGAAGATCAAAATGAAACAAAACCAAACCAAAACCACTTTCTTACTTACTCCCCCGATTTAAGGCAGATTTGGCTTGAGCCTGGGAAGCCGGCCCATCAGGGATTCAGCACCAGGGCAGGGGGTGCAGCAGGCTCTCATCTCCCCCATTTCAACCCTGCTTCTTGAGGCTGAGCAGCCTGCACCCCTTCTCCAAGTCCTCCATCTCCCACGTGCCTGAGCAGCTGTCCCCTGCAGGCATGATCTCATTCTGGATGAGGCACCTGGGAAAGTTAGGGGAGCAGTCCTGGCTACCTAAGGGAAGCTGCAAAGACACACCTGCTCAAATGAGCTTGGACAAGTGCACGAGGAGGGAGCGGGGAGCGGCAGGCTGTGGAGGTCAGGGTGAATGGGGACTGATTAGAAATGTTGTTGCCTTAGGGGCTGGAACAAAACCGCCCCAGTGTGGAGTGGTGCCGGAAGAGGGGAGTTTCTCTGTGAGACAGTGGAGAGTCAGGGCTGGAGCTCAGGAGATTGGGGAGGGGCCAGGGATGAAAGGACCCCTACAGGCATCACGGAAGAGAGGTTAGAACCCAGAGGCCCTTGTTCTCTTTCAGGGTTTTAATTGCCCTCACACCGCACACAGTAGATTATTGTCTCTCTTGCAAACTGTTCAAGGGTCAATGACATGGGCATGGCCTGGCGACACAGTGGCCCAACCTCTCTGTATTCTATGTTTATGTGCTTAGGGAGTCTGCCCTTGTCCTGTCTCCTAGGGTCTGAGCATCTGGGAGCAGGGCAGGTGGGAGGCTGGAGGGCAAGGGTTGGATCTTGTTTCCCTGCCTTCCTGGGGAGCAGTAAGCCTCCTCCTCCCCTCCCCCACCATTACTCGGCAGATGTGAACCTTATTCTCTTACAGCTAAAGGAAGCCCAACGACCTTCCCCAGGGACAATGATTGTTTGAAAGGCCTGTTTTGTAAGGAAGCCAGGGAGAAGGCATAGGTGTGAGAGTTTTTAAAAAGTTCTTCACTTGATCTAGCTTTCTGGGTCAGGGGAGGGAGAACCCCTTTCTCTGTAGGAATAGAGGCAGAAAGAATGCTTGGGTATGCCCAGAGGGAGGCTTTGGGAGGAGGTCAAACACGGGGCAGGGGCTTGAATCCTTCGCCCTTGCTAGGGTTCAGGTCAGGGGCCAAAGTAAGGTACTTGACTCCTGCCTCACCAACTGGTAGGTCCCCAGCTACCAGGTGCCCAGAGAAGGGTGCCCAGAGGCACTGCCTTCCCAGTGATTCCCCAGATGCTTGAAACAGTCCTCTGTACACCCAGTAACCGGCCTCTGATTTCCCCTTAGTTTAGGATAGTTGCTCCTTTTGAGCAAGTGGCCTCTCTAATCTGAGCTGGCCTAAAAAGTGTATCGGGAACCAGGCGTTCATTCCGAGGGTAGGAAGGTTGGGTGGAAGCACAGAGCTCCCTAGGAAGGGCACCGGATAGTCACGGGGGTTAGGTTACTGATGTTAGTTTCCATAAGACCCGTGGGGGATTGGGCCAGAAATTTAATAATCTATGTGGTCCTAAGAGGGCACAACCCATACTCACAAAGAACACAGCCGGTGACACAGGAGCAAAAGCGACCCAGGTTCATCGCCAGAGCCACGCCTCTGCCCCTCCCGCGCATGCTCACACCCGCCCACACGCGAGACCCGTCGCCGCGGGGACCTCCCCTGGCCCCTCGCGGCGGCAGCCGCGCTCCCCCGCCCTCCCCCGGGCCCGGCCGTCTTCGCCGGGCGTCTCCCCCTCCCCCCCTCCACCCCGCGGGGGGTGCCGAGGCGGCTCAGGCGCTGATCTCCACCGGGCTGGCCTCGTCTTGCTCGCGGATCAGGTGCACGCCCGCAGTCCGCAGTGTGCGCGAGGCGCTGCGCGAGCGGCCGGGCGAGCTCGGGGCCCGGGGCGGCGACGTGTGCGTCCGGCCGGTGGCGGGGGAGCGCGCCGGAGAGCGCGGGTAGCGGCGGGCCGAGCGGATGGGCAGCCCCGGCGAGCGGCCGGGTACCGCCGGCGACACTGAGTAGCCCTGCGGGCCGGGCTCGGTGGCGCTCCGAGGCTCCGGGGCGGGGTTCTCCTCGGGCTCCGGGGAGTCCTGCAAGGACACGCGCCGCCGCTGGGGTGAGCGTCCCTTCGAGGACGCGGGGAACACCGAGGCGGGGCCACCTCCTTCCACACGCCCACCTCGTGGAAGGCGGCAGACAGAGGTCTGGTTTTTCTTGCAACACAGACCCTTTGCATAGTGCCTGGTAAGTAACAGGTGCTCAGTAAATGTTCAAATGCATTAACTTGAGGGCTTTGCCTCATTCTCTTCTTCCCGCTTGGCTTGGACAGCCTGGGACAGACTTAGTTGTAGAATAGTGGGGGAAGTCATCAGGGTTGGTGTCCAGAGACCTAGGTTTGAAGCCTAAATCTATCGGCCACTTATGTGTATTTACTTGTTTGATCCTGGGCAAGTCATTTCGCCTCTGTCGACCTTATTTTTCTAATGCCTAAAGTGCGGGCGAGGAAAATATTTCTCAGGGTTAGCCTGAAGGCTGGAAAGAGATACGAGCATGCTAAGGCTACCCAGCCGAACGTGGTAGGGCTCACTATGTGTTTGTGGGGCACCAGCAGGAAGCCGCTCACCTTGTCCTTCAGGACGTACAGCGCCATGGGGTTCTTCCGCTCCTGCTCGCTGCTTCGTGGGAGGGTATCTGCTGCACAGGGTGAAGAATGGGGGTGGCTGGCCCAGGTACAGAACCCTTGTCACCAGCCAGCACCTGTACTCTTTACTCCCCAAGTGGCCAGTCACGGCCCCAACACAACCTCCACCAAAGGATCCAGAATACCTGGGGTCCTACCTTGGCCGCACCTCTCCCTGCTCTGCAGTCTTCGTGCAGTTGGTGGAGGAAGGGGCCCTGCAGAGCTGGCTTCCTTGTGGCCCAGTTCTGCCTTTTCCCAGCAGCCCACTGATCTGAGTGGTGATGGGATGGGTGAGTGGGTGGCTGGGAGCTCACCTTCTGGTTTCAGACGGTCATCATTCTGATCCATATATTCCAGGGAGTTTTGCTTCTCCAGCTTCCTCTTCCTGAAAATCAACCCACCATCCTCTGAAGGAAGCTGTTGAGCATGAGCAGAAGGACTGGGGACAGGGTCCCTAGAGGAATCTGGTGGTGGTAAGAGAGGCCTTGTAACAGGCAGATGGGTGGGGCGCAGTGGGAGTAGCAATAGTCCCTATGCTTTGGACCGAGTCACATCTAGGTCTGCATCCTGCGCTAGCATCGTGGGCAAGTCACCTAACGCATCTGAGTCTGGGTGTTATTATCTGTAAACTGCAGATAATCATACTTAAAACGCAGTTTATTGCCCACAGCCACAGTGCCTGGTCCGCAAAATGTGCCCTGCAAGTGCGACCATTATTACAGCGCCGGGGCTGGCGGGGGGGGGGTGGGGGGGGTGGGGGGAGGGTGTTGTGAGCACATGGTGTTGTTACATATGCAACACATGCAATGGTAAGACAATCTCCTGGGAAGAGGCGCAGGGCCCTGGGGGCATAGGTATTTAAGAGTCTAAGAGCAGATTGTGGGGTGGGAATGGATCCAAGGATTAGGGTGCTCAGGGTGTGGAACTTGGAGAGTTACCCAGACTTTTTGGAGGGTTTCCAGCAGGCACAGACTGTCACCAAGGTCACAAGGAGGAAGATGCCTCCTGTAGACAAGATGATGTAGAGGGAGCTTCTTCCTAGGGAGAGAGAGAGGCAGAGTGGGGGAGGGAGACTTTAGAGGGGCCACGGTATGGTGAGCAGAGCTTCTGCAGCAGAAGAGAGGGGAAAGGAGCCCCACGTAGCATGGCCGGCCCATGGCAGAACTGACTGAGCCCACTGCCCACCTGTTGCTGTCCTCCATGGAAAGCTGGCCCATCTCTGCCTCTCCCCACCCAGGGGCACTCTGCCTGGGGTGTCCTTAGTCCCTCACAGCACCTGCCTCTTGGGGTTTTGAGTCCTAGGGGTGGGCAGGCAGGGACACTCACTGTATACGGTGATTTTGATGGGCAGGCTGCGGCCCTGGCTGATGGAGTTCTCCACCACGCAGCTGTACAGGTCGTCATCCTCCATGAGCACGCGGGTGATGGTGAGCACCTTGTGGTCAGGGGACAGGAGCATTCTCGAGTCGTTCAGGAGGGGTTTGCCATCCTTCAGCCAGGTGTAGCTGGGCTTGGTGCCGTTCTCATGTGAGCAGTTCAGGGTAAAGGACTCGCTGAGCTCCAGCACAGTGGTCGAAGCCACTAACACCTGTGGCCTGGAAATGGGCACTGAGTCCCGGGGGAGGGAGAGCCTTGAGCCACGGGACAAAGAGCTTCTTCCTTCCCCTTTGTACCTCCCCGCCTTCCAACACATCACAGCTCAACTTGTGGTAGGAGAGGCCCTTTATGGGTCTTTCCAATCTTTCCCCATCGCCCACCCATTCATTCGTTCATTTATTCATTTCTTTACCAAGTATTTGTTGAGCACCTACTATGTGCAGAGGATACAATGCTGAACAAGACAGCCACGGTCCCTGCCTCATGGGCCTTCCCTTCCTTCTCAAATGCCCTTTCAATATGTCTTTAACTGGCCCAGCCTGGAAT
This sequence comes from Proteles cristata cristata, assembly GCA_017311185.1. Classification (NCBI taxonomy): domain Eukaryota; kingdom Metazoa; phylum Chordata; class Mammalia; order Carnivora; family Hyaenidae; genus Proteles; species Proteles cristata. Next base: position 496,412 of record JAESUZ010004312.1, read on the forward strand.
ATATTTCGGTTGGGTTAAACCTAGGTCCAAATGTCTGGGTTCAAATAGTAGCTCTATCACGTGCTAGCTGCATGACCCTATGCAAGTTCCTCAACCTCTTTGTGCCCCAGTTTCCTCATCTACAAAATGGGGATAATGATATTAACTATCCCTACCTTATTACGAGCATTAAATGAGTCAATGTATTTCAAAACAAGGAACACCTCTGGCACACTGTAAGCACTTTATAGACACTCACTGTGGCCTGTCTGCCAACTTCTGATGTCCAATGGTCTCTCTCTCTCTCAGCTCCCCAGTGGCTTCTGTGTTGGTATTCCCAGGGTCTGGCCAGTGTACAGGGCCAGGCACCAGCCCCTTCCCCAGTTCCAGGCACCAGCCCTGCCCCCTTTCCTGTTAGAGCACTTTACCATCTACAGTGAGGTTGATGGTCTTCTCCCCGGTGAACGTGTCATCCGTGATGGAGATCTCAACCTCATAGGTGCCCTCATCGGCCAGCTGCAGGTCACTGAGGAGCAGGGAGCCATTTTCGAAGAGGCGGATGCGGTCTCGGTAGTCAGTCCGTAGGGTGCCAATGACCTCTGTGCCGATGGACTGTACCACGGTCACTGGCTTGTCCCGCTTCAGCTGCCACTTCACAACGGGCTTGTCGGTGCTGGTGCTACTGTACTGCACGGAAAGCAGGGCTGACTTCCCCACCGTGCCATGGATCAGGCGCACTGGGCTGGTGATGTTCACCCCCTCCAGGGGCTCTGTGGACACACACCCATGGGGAGACGGCAGTGTCAGGCTCTTGGCTCCCTACTCCACACCCTCCCTTATGTCTTCATGCCTCACCCTCTGGGCCCTTCATTCCCTGTCAGTCCTTCCTTCCTACCCTTTGGGGCCATGCCTCTCTACTATAGCTCTGGCTCCTCTGATTCGCTGTCACCCCTCACACCCGTCTCTTGCCCTAAGTCCTTCTTCTCCCTTCTTCTCTCTACCTCTGGCAATTTTCTCCATTGCCTTCCTCTTGAGGAAGACCTGCAGCTAACCCACGCACTGTGTGCTGCATTCGCAGAAACATTTACTGAGTACTGTTCCATGTCCTTGGGACATATCAATGAGCAAAACAGACAAACACAGACCTCAGGGTGAATTTGTCAGATTTTCTTCTTGATTGGGGATTGGGAAAGTAGAGAATGGAGAAGCATGGGAACATAGATTCATAAAAGAGTGTGTGACAAGACACTGCCAATAAAGGGGAAGTTTAGGGGCCAGAAGAGAACTAGACTATTCTTCATTTGTACCAAGAGTCTCACCTCTCCTTGCCCCAGCTGCATGTAACACTTCACTAGGCCTGCCTGGGGTCAGGTGTGAGGTCGAATAGTCCTGCAACTGTTTTGAAATACACCCAGACTCCAACCCAACTTGCAGCCCCTATGGAAGAGGGATTCGGGATGGGTAGAACAAAGAGTTTGGAATCAAAAGGCCTTGCGAGATTGGACTGCACCACTTCCAGCCTGTGTGGATCTGGGCAAGCCATCATTCTAGGCCTCATCCTTCTCATTTAGAAACTCAGGATACAAAAGGATGTTCTTGTTAGAATAACTGCCTTATCAAGTTCACAGTGGGAAAGTACAAAACGTACATCAGTTATTATCATGTAGTGGAGAGAACACAAGAATGAGCATCAGAGACTTGGGCCCTTACTGTTGCCTTAGGGCCTAGGAAAAGTCACTTATCTGTTCGGGGCTCAGACAGGTAAAATAAATGGTAATCTTGATGTCTCATTCATTTGTTCTGGCCCTGAAATCCTGGGATTTTACTATCAAGTCCAATTGTTGCCCCATCTAGAGATACATCTCATATTTCAGAGATCTCTTAGAAGCTTTGGGATCTGAATGAGTGCCATTCATTGGTGTTACATGACCTTGCAGAGCAATATGACCACCTAAAGGGGGGTCTTCTGGAGAGGATGTTCGTTGGGAGCAGGGCTGAGTTTAGCTAAACAGACACACACATGTTAGGTTCTCAGTCTCCCTGCACCCCCAGCTGCTCTCTTTGATGGTTACACACCTTTGAAGTTCCCTCTTTCTTTCTCTCCACTGCTTCCCACTCTGCAATTACTGCTATTTGGATTTGGGGAAGCCAAGTTGTACTTTTCCTTTCCTTATTCTTCGCCTTGTACCTAAAGGACCCAGATCAAACCAAGAGGGAATTAAACTAAAATTTAATAAACATATTCAACCCATTTTTGGAACAAATGCTTTAAGTAGCAAGCTCATCATCTTTGGAAGGGGTCAAGGAAAGGCCAATTGTTATTCTTTCAGCTCTCTATGCCTCAGTTTCCTCCTCTGCATAATGAGGTATGGGGCCAAATGATGACAAAGGGCTTTCTCAGCTCTAACATTCTACGATCCAGTACCTGCCAAGTCTGTTAGACTTAAGTATGAAGGTCGAATCACGAAACCTTAAGTACTGGAATGATTGAAGTCACCATACGTATGAATATTATATGCTTGTTATTGAGAGTATTCTTGATTTGGGGGAACTGGAATGGCCAAATCAAATATTTTCAATTTTTTAAAGTAGGGTCCATGCTGGGTGTGGCTTGAATAGCCCTCCTCCAATGTGGGCTTGAACTCACAACCCTGAGATCAAGACTGGACCGGAGATCTAGTGTGACGCTAAACTGGCAAAGCCACCCATGTGCCCCTCAAATTTTTTATTAAAGATATTTTGAGGGGTGCCAAGGTGGCTCAGTCAGTTAAGCATCTGACTCGTGATTTCAGCTCAGGTCATGATCTCATGGTTTGTGGGATCGAGCCCTGCATCAGGTTCTGTCTGTACTGACAGAATGGAGTCTGCTTGAGATTCTTTCTTTTCATTTCTCTCTGCCCCTTCCCTACCCTCACTCTCTCTTTCTCTCTCAAAATAAGTAAACATTTTTAAAAAAGATATTTTTGTTCTCACAAACTATGTATGAGAATGAAAACAAATAAAATCTAGTTGTAGCTCACCAATTTGGCCGAAGAGGTGGTGGAAACTAGACTCTTGTCCTCCTCAATCACTTGGGGTGCCACTAGGAATCCCTGTGGCTCTCTGTATCAGACTGAAATCCATTTGACCACGTAATGTTTGAGATTTCTTCCAAGTGTTAGTTTCTGTGATTATTTAGATGCAATTTCCTACCTAGCAACTGCTAGGTCCCAGGCTTGGCTTGATTTAGAAAAGCCAGCGTTCAGATTTCCCTGAACAGGCAAATAGACTTTGGTATGTGTGACTTGAGGTGGCCCTGAAAAAAGTCATTGACTTTCATTAAAGGCCAAATAGTTGGAGAACATCTGTTCAGGACCTAGTCTGAAGCGGTGGGGTTTGCACATGAGGGTGGTATATGCAGAGTCATCCTGGGGCTTAGCCCCCCCAACCACCAAACCTTGAGGGTTCTCATTTCCTCCTTCCAGGAGGATGAGAAGTGACAGCCCCAGCCCCAGCCCCAAGGAGAAGTAGAAGGGATTCTCTCTCCCTGCGTTCTTCTCTGGCCCTCTCTTGAGCTTCCTCTGTGTCACGTCTCCCCTGTTGCATACAATGTCCAGGTGGTCCTTTTGTGATGTCTTCCCAGCTCAGGTCAGTTCTTTCTGCCAGTTTAAACTTGATTCTTCTGCATAAGAACGTTGGGAAAGCTATAACGTATGAATTGCCCTAGGCTTCCCCCTCCTATAGGTGGGCGCCTGCCTCGTGTGTAGGAACATGGGTGTGCCCACGAGTCACAGGGATGTTTGTGCACACGTTCAGAAGTGAATGGAGCAGTCTTTCTCAGAAAGCTGACAGAGTATTTTGCTGAGCAAACACTGTTTCCCAAAACTCTAGCCAAAAGTGGAGTCGGTGTTAGGTTCAGGGTTCCACAACTTTCAGGGGACACAGAGAACTGGGACGGGTGCCAGAGCAGGACACAGAAATGAGGAAGTGGCTAACAACAACGATCCACAGTGGAAATAAAAGAAACGAGGGCTATTCAACCTTGAGAAGCTACGAACTTAATCATGGTCCTTGAGTCGCTGAGGCATCATTATGTAGAAAGACCCTGTTCCCACTGGAGGCTGAACAAAAGGAAACTGACATCACAGCAAGATTTACCTGTCACCTTAAATGATGCCATACTGGGTCAGATGGGTGGGCCCTCGCAAGTGGGATTTTGACCAGCTGTGACACAAGAGAATGTCAAGCTTTAAAGCATGAGAATGTACCTGTCAGTAGTCTTGAGTTCCCTTAATAGCCTTTCCTTTTAAGGCAACCATCTTCTACTCGTTTTTATGTGCTCCTTTTTGCTTGGCAAAATTTTCCTTTTACCAATATTTGCCTTGAATTTTCCTTTTAAAAGTATCAGTGAAACATCGCCCACCATGTATTCTAGGGTTTGGTCTTTATACACCGAATCCATACTTACTAACACCATGGACTCCAGTTATAGACCTTTTTATGTGGGTTTTTGTTTTGTTTGTTTTGTTTGGATCTGTCACCACAAGGAAGTCCCTTTGACCATCATAGATGTCTTTCTCTAATTCTATTATTTCTTTTTTGAGGTGCAGTGACCAGAACTACATACAATAATCCAAAGACAGCACACAGTATGTTTTTCTAAATGAAAAACTTCTTGCTTTCTGCTTTTGGTGTTTTTCATATTCTTCCTAACGAATGATGCTCTGAGAACAACCACTCCTCTGCTCCTGTCCTTTTAGGTGCACCACTGATGGCTACCTGCTGAGGTTACTGTGTTGTATGCTTACGCTGGTATCCTGTTGAGGCCTCCAAGGGTCAATAAGAGTGTGAAATCATTTTAAGTGTCCATCACTCAGGAACATAAGGGGAAGCCAGGAAACAGAAATTGTGAAGAAGGCCCTTGGGATCCAGGAAGAGAGGGGTCTAGGTCCCTTTTTATCTGTACTCTAAAGAGTATAGATGTTCAGTAATGCATACCTAGCATTAATACCTAGGTATTAAGATGCCACCCGGAGATTTACCCTGTTTTAGATCAGAACAAGCACTATGGTTAAGCTGTTAGCTCTCTAAACTGACTTATAAGTTTAACACAGTACCAATGAAAATACCAGGAGGTTTACTTTGTGTTAGAGGCACAAGAACAGACCAATAGATCAGTGGAATAGAATAAAGAGCCCCAAGATAAACATATATGATTGCTTGACTAACGCCAAAGATGACATTGCCGTGCACTGGGAAAAGGATTCTTTTTGTAATAAGTAGCGCTAGACCATGTAGGAAAGAAATGAGTTGTGACTCTTACCTCACACCTTACACAAATATCAATCCTAGATGGACTGCAGATCTAAATGTGGAAGGTAAAACAATATGTTTTTAAAAAGAAAATATAGGAGGGGGCACCTGCATGGCTTAGTGGGCCAAGCGTCAGACTTTGGTCATGATCTCGCGGTCTGTGAGTTCGAGTCCCATGTCAGGCCCTGAGCTGTCAGCCTGCTTCACATTCTGTGTCTCTGTCTCTTTCAGCCCCTCCCCCACTCACGCTCTGTCCCTGTCTCTCTCTCAAAAATAAATAAATATTAACAAAATAAAAAAAAGAAAACATAGGAGAATATCTCTATGACTTGGGGGCAGACACATATTTCTTAAACAGGACACAAAAGTGGTACCTATAAAAGAAGAAAATGATACATTGGACACAATACAATTAAGACCTTGTTCATCAAAAGACACCACTAGGAGAGTGAAAAGGCAAGCTGCAGAGTGAGAGAGATTTGCAATGCATATGTCCTAGAGAGGACTTGTATCCAAAATATATTTCTTAAGCTTGTACAAATCAATAATTTTTTAAAAATCCAGAAAACTTAATAGAAAATGGGCAAAAGACTTAGAACAGGTACTTCACAAAGAAGGATATCCAAATGGCAAATAATGATATGAAAAAGATACAACTTCATTAATAATCATGGGAATGCGATTTCAAAGTATTATTTGATACCATTTCCTACTCACTAGGGGATGACTAACATGAAAAAGATAAAACACAATTGTTGAGAAAGATGCAGGGTTATCTGGAACTCTCTTACCCTGCTGGTGGAAATATAGATTGATATAATCACTTTTGAAAATTGTTTGACCATATCTACTAAAGCTAACCACATATAACTCAGCAACTCAACTCCTAGGTATATCCCCAAAGAAATGTGTACCAAAATGTTCACCAAAAGACAGGCCCTAGAATATCTTAGCAACTATATTGATAAAGCCCCAAACTAGAAGCAACCAAAGTACTTATAAAAGTGGAATAAAAAAATTTTTTTAAATGTTTACTTATGTATTTTGAGAGAGCATGCTCACGCTCTGTGCAAGCAGGGGAGGGGCAGAGAGAGAGAAAGAGAGAAAATCCTAAGCAGGCTCCACACTGTCAGCACAGAGGGTCTCTGTCTCATGAACTGTGAGATCATGACCTGAGCTGAAATCAAGAGTTGGATGCTTAACCCACTGAGCCACCCAGGTGCCCTGAATAGATAAATAATTTGTGGTATATTCATACAATGTAATATTATACAGCATTGAGACCAAACAAATGACAATTTCAACAACAACATGAATGAATCTTACAAATTTTGGGGTGCCTGGGTGGGTCAGTTGGTTAAGCATCAGACTTCAGCTCAGGTCATGATCTCATAGTTCAGGAGTTCAAGCCCCTCTGTGCTAACAACACAGAGCCTACTTAGGATCCTCTGTTCCCCCCTCCCTTTGCCCCTCCCCCTTCAAAAAAAATTTTAAAAACCCAAATGTGGTGTTTAGTGAAAGAAGCCAGATACTAAAGAGTGCAGGCATATGTCCTTTACACGAAGTTCAAAGACATGCAACATTAATCTATATTAGAAGTTAGGATACCACTGTACACCTGAAGGAGGGCAATTGTAACTGAAGTAGTATGGAGGTGCTTCTGAGATGCTGAAATATTCTTTTTTTTTTTTTAGTCTTGGAGGCTGATTACATGGGTTCATTCACTTTTGAAAGGTTTATCGCCTGTATCCTTACACTCAATGCGTTTCTGTGCATATCTCTGTTAAAAGGAAAAGATAGCACCTACAATGTGAAGGTGATCTCATGGCTAAAAGGGTGAAGTCCAGATAAGGGGTTTCTTCCTATTGGGTCTCTGGAGGATGGGATAGTTTTAGGATCCCGGAGAGTAAAATTTTGCAAATCAGCTTATGTAGATTTATGGCATGCCACGTTTATGTCTATATGTCAGTCTCTAGAAAAACTTTGTTTGAATGTTTCATGAATTAGGCTGAGATCAATTTAGGAAAGCCTCATTTGTCCATGTTAAGGACAAAACATTAAAGACTATTACTTGCCCCCTTTAAGTGTCAATCCTAGGGGTGCCTGGGTGGCTCAGTCAGTTAAGTGGCCAACTTCAGCTCTGGTCATGATTTCTCAGTCTGTGAGTTCGAGTCCTGCATCAGGCTCTGTGATGACAGCTCAGAGCCTGGAGTCTCCTTCGGTTTCTGTGCCTCCCTCTCTGCCCCTCCTCTGCTTGCTCTCTGTCTCTCTCTTAAAAATAATAAACATTAAAAAAAAAAGTCAGTCTTAAAAACTACATTTCCCAGTCTTCTTTGCAGTTAGGTATGACCATGTGACCAAGTTCCAGCCAGTAGAACCAGTGGAAGTGATAGGTACCAGTTCAAGGCTAGCTTAGAAAAATGTTTCTCTCTCTGTCTTTTTTAAAATTCTCTACCTGAAAGAAATGGAGATAAACCTTGGAGTGACTGTTGGAAGCTGATAGAGAGCTTCATCAGCTTGGTCCCTGAAAAAACTTCAGGAAGCGGCACCCTTGAGGAAGGGGTCCCAGGCTTAGTTTAGAACCACACTGTCCTATTATATGGCTTGTACCATATACAAGGAACGTAAATTTTGGAATTTATTGTAGAAGCTAGTATCTTCCTAACTAATAAAGTGAGGATGGCAGAAATTCCTTATAGAATCCCAGCTCTTGCTTGTTCTTGAGTCCACAGCAGCACAGTGGCCTGACCCTGCACTTATTTACCTCTTTACCTACCATAGGCCATAACTCGTATCCTCTTAGCATAATTTATATTTACAATGCTTTTTGCTGTATTTACTGAGTAACATGTTCCCACACAGAAGATCCTTTGTTACTTTTTGTTTTTGCCTGGTCACGATGACTGACGAGATCCTTCTATAATTTTTTTTTCTTACCATTCGATGACCTGAAAGCATTTAGGGAGAGCTCTGATTGGTATATTACATTGTGCATTTCACGTTCCCGATCCACTGCCTGCATACCTTGGGTTCCCATTATTTCTTCAACTCGCTGTAATTTCCACTGAGACTGCTCTTACTAAGGCTAACAGTTAACCTCTGAATTTTGTATCCAACAAACTCTTTGAGCTGTAATATAATAATAAAATAATAATGATGATGATGATAATAGTTGCAGATATAATTGGCCCTTGATATACTGGACCTCTTTGACACTTTTGATGCTGACTCTCAGAAAAACTCTCAACTCCCTTTCTGGACACCACAGTCTTCTAGTTTCCCCTCTGTCCCTCTTGCTTTTCCTTCTTGGTCTCCTCGGCAGGCCTTTTCCTCTTCTACCTTCTTCTACAAATCTAGGGTTACTCTGTGCTCCACTTTTAGCTCATTTTCTCCCCCGAGGAGATATTATCCACTCTGTGTTTTGGATCTCACCTATAGGCTGAGGGCTTCCACCTGCTTTTCTTCACCCCTGACCCCTGTCCGCACCCCCACTTCAGGCTATTCAACATCTCCCCACAAATATCATGTAGGCATTTCAACCTCAACCTGGTCGGGACTCATTATCATACCCCAGACCCCATCCCAGCGATCGGTTCAGGCGTCACACAGAAATCCTATCTCCCTCTCTGGATCCTCCTACTTCCTATCAATCACTAGATCCTGACTTTGGCTCAAAATATTATCTCCATGTGCCTCCTTCTCCCTATTTTTATTCTAATTCCAGCTCATGTCATTTCTCTCTTGAACTACTGCAATAGCCTTGTTATGGGTTAAATTGTATCCACTCCCAAATTCATATGTTGAAGTCCTAACCCCAGTATATTGAGTGTGACCTTCTTTGGCAATGGGCTTACTGCCAAGCTGAAGTCAACCCTGGGGTTGGCTGGGCCCCTAATCTAGTATGACTCATGCCTGATAAAAAGTGGAAATTTGAATACAGACACAGGCACAGGGGAAATGTCCTGGGAAGATAGGTTATGTTGGCACAAGCCAAGGAACTACCTGAAACCAGCAGACAGTCCTGGAACAGATCCTTCCCTTGGGCCCCAAAGAGCCTATGATCTTGATCTCAGACTTTCAGCCTGCAGAACTGTGATAATGTACGTTTCTGTTGTTTAAGTCACCCGGTTTGTGGTTCTCTATGACAGCGGGCCTAGCAAATGGATACAGGCTTCCTTTCCTATCTTGTTCGCCTCCTGTTTCTTTTCCAATGGCTCCCTGCACAGTGAGCTTTCTGAAATACAAATCTGGTCCTACCAGTCCCCAGATTACATACCACCTAATACCCCTTTCCCTCCTCCACTGTTTACAGATTATATTCCAGGGTCCTTAATATGGTTTACAAGGCCCTCGCCTAATTCACATTTTCCTCTCCAGCAATGGTGAATGGCTGGGCTCCTACTAAACACAGGATGCCATTTCGAAATGTTGACCTTTCTCCATTTCCCCAACTATAATGCACACTCCCACACCTACCTCTTTTTCTCATCCTTTAAATTTTGGGGCAGACATTCCCAGGAAACCTCCCCTGATATTCCCCCACCTGACCCTGCACCACTAGCAGCAGCTTTCTGGATGGGGTAGGTGACCTCTCTCTGATCCTGGGCATCCTTTGTGTATTTGACTCATAGTAGTTTCTGCATTTTATTAAAATGATCTCTGCATCTATTTGCTACACCAAACTGACAATTTCTAGGCTCTCCGGAATTGTGTGTGTGTGTGTGTGCACGTGTGCACATGACCACACACACACACACACACACACACACACACACACACACACAGAAACACATCTATTTAGAGTACGATCAATTCTCTAAGGAGCTGGTAGGGGGCAGTACAGAAGGTAGGTGTTTCGGGTGAGTTATAGATAGATTGGTGTTATTTCCAAAAATCAAAAGGCGCATTATCTCCAAAGCTTATTTCATCTCCCTTGCTGTTTTAGGGTCGGAGAAGCTAGGGTGGGGGTTGGGGAGGCACAAACCCCAGATCTCCCCCTCCCCTCCAAGCCCCATCATGATCCCTTGGAAAGAATGCCCAACTGGCCCACGCCAACAAGACATCCCATAAGAAATGGCTCACTGCCCTCTATCTAATGTACTGAATGCCGTGGGAGCTCCAAAGTCATGCAGCCTTTTGGGGGAGGGGCGCAGGGGCTGGGCGGGAGGCACACAGAATGAAGAAATACATTCAACACTAATGCCTGAATTCACTGAGATGCTTCCCACGGCTGAGCTCTCTCCCCTCCTCCCACCCTAAAGGCGTTCTGGCCTTCAACTCCCCCTCCCTCTCTTTTGAAAGTACCCGGTCCCCTCTCCAGACCCTTTCTTACCCTTTTGGTCTCCTACCTGGCTGGATCAGAAGAAGGTAGACAAAAGGGGTGAGGCTCAGGGCACTGAAGGCTCTGGACAGGGCTCCCCTTTCTCTCTTCATTTTGGGTGGCGTTCTCCAGCTCTGGTGCAGACAATTAGCATGATTTCTCCACTCTGGGCACGTCCCTTTGTACCACTCGGAGTTTCTCTGCCCGAACACAGCCCTGCCAACTTCCCTCTGAATACACAGAGCCCTGTGTGTTGCTGGACTTGTTCTTTCCTCTCTTTCAGACCTGGCATTTTCTAGTTTCAAAGCGCTGCATCCCCAGTTCAGAAGGGGGTATCTGCTTAGGATATAATCTCCGATGTGGGTTCTAATCTGATGGGTCCCATCGGTTCTTTGCCTGCCTGCACTGAGCCCTACTACCAGGGGGAGGTGAGGGTCTGGGCTCGGCGAGGGGATACACTATGAGCTGGGTCTTGTGTCCTGACCTACCCTGTCTCCACCTCACGCTCCTTGTTCCTGCGAAGAAGGGCGCGTGCCAGGGACTGACCTCCAACAAGCTCTGAAAAGGGAGGGAGAGGAGCTTTCAAAAAGCTGAGGGAAACAGAGATCCCAGAGAACTGCTGAAGAAATGGAAAGCCCCTGTTCCACCCCAAAGGAAGAAGATTGGAAACTGGTTTGAAGTCTGTTGTTTTCAAACGTGTCCTGGTCCTGCTTGGGATTCTCTGTCCTATCACAGAATCACATAGATGCTGGGGACCTCTTTCCAGAAGCCATTCTGTTCATTCCCCTGCCTCCAGCCACTTTCCTAGAACATGCCAGAGCACAGATGAAGGTAATACTCTAACAGCCAGCATCCTGGGGTTCTGTTACTGGCGTCACAGTCCCGAGGCTGTGATGAGAACACCCTAGCTCTATATGACCCCTCATGACTGTGTCCACACCTTCTCACGAGCACTGTCAGTGGGACATATACTTACTAACTGAGGTCTTGGGAACGGCTCATAGTTTCATTAAGCCTCTAATTTCACATCTAAATCTCAGGGAAATAGTAGCTTCCTTATAGGAATTGTTGGGAGGATTGATGACAATTTAGTACAGTGGAGTGCCTTGGAAATTCTTTATTAGAGAAATTTTATTTTTTATTAAAAAAATTTTAATGCTTATTTATTTTTGAGAGAGAGACAGAGAGACAAAGCACAGGCAGGGGAGGAGCAGAGAGAAGACACACAGAATCTGAAGCAGGCTTCAGGCTCCGAGCCATCAGCACAAAGCCCGATGTGGGGCTTGAATCCACGAACATTGAGATCATGACCTGAGCTGAAGTCAGATGATTAACCGAGTGAGCCACCCAGGTGCCCCGAGAGATAACATTTTAAACTTAAAAACAAAAAACAAAACAACAAAAAACCTGCTTCTTCTTTTTCATTCCTGTAGTGATCTTTATGTCTTGATGATACCAAAGTTTACAGCTCCCTTCTTGGTTGTTTATAAGCCAGGTCTTAGTTGTGTAGATGTGGTGGCTACCTTTGGAAATCTTCATGTTATATCCTGGAGGAAGCCTGAGTAGGTCAGATTTCTAGAACTGAAATCTCATTGCACAGCCCATCTGAGCCAAAGGGTGGGGAGTAGAGGAGGGAAGCATTGGTTTTAAATCCAGAGAGGAACTCCAAAAAATATTCTGAAATACGTAAATGAGATTCATGTTTTCATTTTGCATCTCTGTGCCTATGACTTTCCCCTGCACAGCTCAAGGCACCTGTCTGCCTCTGGTAAAGTTAGTGCTGTTTTGGCAGACATACTACGAAAAGGAGAAAGTCAGTATAGAGTTTCTGACATCTAAAATAGTACTTTATTTATATTTTTTATATAAAAAAATTTTAATGTTTATTTTTGAGAGAGAGAGAGAGAGACAGAGAGACTGAGCATGAGCAGGGGAAGGGAAGTGAAGGAGGGAGATACAGAATCTGAAAGAGGCTCCAGGCTCCGAGCCATCAGCACAGAGCCCAACGCAGGGCTCGTATCTACAAACTGCAACATCATGACCTGAGCTGAAGTCAGACGCTTAACCAACTGACTGAGCCACCCAGGGGCCCCTAAAATAGTAGTTTAGAGTCAACAGTAAGACCAAAGGGTTGTGAGCCAGTCTTTATAAAGGACAAAAGGCTATTTTAATTTCCTCTATCATTTCCACTTATTGCAGAGCAACCTGTGGCCCGGATCACAGACTTCTGCTGTACAGTATGGATAAATGGCCTCTTTCGCCTGTGATGGGTGGGCCTTGAGGCTTATTGTCTAAGAGTAAAAGGAGGATATTATGTTCAGGAAATAGCCTGGAGTCTGCCTTTTTTAGCCTGAAGGACGATGGAAAGAAAATTGTGATAACAGGAGACCTAAGTGGGATCTAACTTCTCAACCTCCTCCCTTCCTTTGCCCTAGGGGTGGACCTCAGGCTCTTTATACTCATGTAGAGTATGCAAGTGCCCCAAAGTCCCCACAGGTTCCCTTGAGGGGACTCAGAAGTGCCAAGAGGAAAAGCACTGGCAACAGCTGGGCCACCAACTGCTGGTGTGGGGTCAGCTTGTAGCTCAACAAACCAGGGAGCAACCTGGAGGCGTGCGGGGACCAGAGGGAGTCCTGAGTGCCACCCAGGCCCACCGACACTGTCTCCTCTCTTGTCATGAGGTCACCTAGGCCATACCACCTACACTCACCCTACGGCTCCTGGCTCCTTTGAGAGGAGCTGTATTGGGGAGGAAGCTAAACAGATCGAATGAGCAGTTGCCTGAGTTGTTTAAGCAGTGACTGAGCCACTTCAAGAGAACGTTAAAATAGTCAGGTCAGAGTGAGTTTATGAGGATGGACTAATAGCTAGCTTTTCCCTGCTGCCCAGGGGCTGCGAGCGGCTTGTGCAGCAGGTTACAGCAGCCGCAACCACACGAAGACACTGCAGTTGCCTTGGGCCGAGTGTCCAACAAGCAAATTTGCAATCTTGCTTCAGGTCTCTGTCTCTCTCTTTTTTTTCTTCTTAAATTGATTTATTTTGAGAAAGAGGGAGAGCTCATGTATGTGGGCAGAGGCAGAGGGAGGGACGGAGAGAGAGAGAGAGACAGACAGACAGACAGACCGAGAATCCCAAGCAGGCTCTACAGTGTCAGCAGGCAGCCCGATGCAGGGCTCAAACTCATGAGCTGTGAGATCATGACCTGAGCTGAAAGCAAGAGTCAGATGCTTAACCCACTGAGCCACCCAGGAGTCCCTTGCTTCAGGTCTTTTTGAGATGAGTAGATCTATAGAAGCTTATGGCATCTGCTTATATACCTTTCTCTCTTAAATCAGAGAGCTCTCTGATTGAACAACTATGGCTACTGGTCTCTGTAGCCCTACTGCCTAATACAGGACAGGGCACGTAATAGTTCTTAGCAAACAGTTGCTGAATGTTGTGTGGATAAGAACTTGAGGGAGCCACCTTAGGCAACTGGATGCAATAGAGAATGGCAGTGAAGGGGGAGCTGGCGCAGAGGAGTGAGTGCAGAGAGGGCACCAAATAATGAGTGCAGACGATGGACTAGTTTGTGAGCACAGATAAAGCACTTCTTTGTGAATTCCCAGAAATAACTGGGATTCACTTTTTGGGGGCGGCACTAATAAGCAACTGGGTTCCAGAGGCATAACAGTCAGGCCAACTTATTCTCATACATAACGTAAAATTTATGTCACCTGCCCTGGCTTACCTCGTCTTATCCTTCCATATGTTCTATGGGTGTGTCCGTCTCATCTTATTACTGATGACAAACATTTTAGGGATATCCTCATTATAAATATTACATCTTTTCTCTCTTCAACTCTAAGTCCACTTATACTTGTCGGTCTGCATGTCCCTCTCTTAGATCAGAAAAGGTTACTGTGGCCACATCCTCATTAGCCAGGGAGCTTCTCCAGTGGGGGGACTATACCTCTTCATTCTTATGAGTCTCCTCGCAGGGCCCAATTCTGAGCTCTGCTTAATGTGGCTGCTCAACCAAATGATGTCGTTGGACTGCTTGACGGACGGCAGTAATGCCCCACTTAGCCAAGATCTGTGTGCCCCTTTCTCCTCTGAGCACTTCAAAAGATGCATTTCCAAGGGCATTGTCTTCTTCCGAGCAGCATGGCCCAGGCCTCTCGGCCCTGCTACACACAGTTGCTTCTGGCTGCTCCTCAAATATCTGGCACCCCCTCTGGGGGTCTGGGATCCCGACTCCTCACCCCTGCACCCATGGCAGCCCTGGCCTGCTGTACTCACTCCTCTGTGCTGAGCACAAGATAGTGTCCCCAAGGCTCAGACTGGAGCCCTTAGCACACGCATGCGTGTGCACACACACACACCTCTGCCTACTTAAACTCACAAGTATTCCATCCCCAGGACAGGAAGCAGTTACTTGGTTATTTTGAATAAGTCACCACCCTACGCAGAGAGCAATATGGGAAATAGGGGGAGGGGGAAATACAACTTCTGGCTGGGGAAATGTAAAAATGAGCTCTGCCTTCAAAGAACTGCAGGTCTAGCAGGGATGACAGGACAGTAGATTAATTCACAGCAAGAGACATTTGAGATGACCTTGTCCCACTTCTTCATTTCTTAGGTGAGGGAATTGAGAGAAAGAGAAGATAAGTAACTTGCCCTGTTATGTAATGATCAACCCAGGACCCCTAACGTTACTTTACATTAGAGGCAAGAAGAGGTCACACACATACACACACACTGGTATATAAGTACCAATTTAATTTATTTTATTTAAAAAGATTTTAATGCTTTTATTGATTGTTTGAGAGAGAGTGTGTGTGTGTGTGTGAGTGGGAGAGGGGCAGAGAGAGAGGGAGACACAGAATCTGAAACAGGCTCCAGGCTCTGAGCTGTCAGCACAGAGCCCGACACCGGGCTCCAACCCACGAACCGCGAGATCATGACCTGAGCTGAAGTCAGACGCTTAACCGACTGAGCCACCCAGGCGCCCCTATAAGTACCAATTTCAACAATTTGACCATTAGATTTAAGAATGTGTCCACTCACCTGGCCTGTTTGTCTCCAGGCTCCAGAAAGATTGTTCTGGCATCGATGAGCCGCTGGAGAGGTTCCGGTTTTATTAATACCATAACACCAGTGGTGATTTTTATATTTTGCCCTCTTCTCTCTTTCTCTCCATTCACTTCCTGGTATTAATTGAACCATATCTGTTCTTCCACCAGATTGTAAATAATCTTCGGTAGCAGGACGAAAAAGAATCTTCTGACAAATAAATGACACCAAAATCCCTCTTAGAGAGGGGATTTTCTTCAGCAAGGAAAAGATTTAAATACATCACATGGAGTGGAAGGAAGGTAAGGTCCTGAGTATAAAAAGTCAGGGAAGGAAAAGGTAAACTGCTGCGCTCTTAGCAATAAACAAGAATTTGGGGAGGGGGACAGGCAGAGAGGAGAGAAGTAAAGAAGGAGAGAAAGGATGAGAGAGCCACTTGGTGGCAGGGAGTGAGGGCTGAAGAAAAAAAAAAAAAAAAAGAATAGCCTGCACAGTTGCACTGTGGAACTCTCCCTCCTTCGAAGTCTTTGAAACTTCCAGAAAAAGTTCACTATACAAATGCAGAATGTGTGTGCTTCTAGCTGATGGAACATGGCAAAGGCAGTAAAATAGCCACTCCTTTGATTAGGTTATGTCCTTGAAGACTCAGGTTCAGCAGACCAGAGAGAGATTGTCCTGCTGGCTTTGAAGGTGTAAACTGTGTGGTGGACAAAGGCCAGGTGGAAAGGAATTGCCAGTGGTCTCTCAGAGCTAAGGGCAACCTTCTGCCAACAGGTGGCAAGAAACCTGGAACCTCGGCCGGCCGTGCAAATCACAAGGAGATGAATTCTCCCAACAGCCACGGGAGCCCGGAAGGGGACCCAGAGCTTCTTTTCAAAAGGAATGCCGGCCAGCCAACCCCTGAATTGAAGCCTGGTGAGTGAGACCCTGAGCAGATGCCCCAGCAAAGCCTGCACTCCTGACCCAACAGAAACTGTAAGCTAACAAGTGTATATTTGTATATTGCTAACTTTGTCGCAATTTGTTATACGGCATGAAAAACTAATGTAGGTGTGTTTGTGAGTGTGTGTGTGTGTGTAAATGACTCTTCCCTGTACTCTGCCAGGCACAGTCTATCTATTTGTTTATTTAATTCTCCTCATGTCCCTTTTAGGTAGACATGATAATCCCACTTTAGAAACAAGAAAATCTAAAATCCCAAGAAGTTAACAACTTGCTAATGTTCTGTAGCTACTCAGTGGCAGAGCTTGGATCAGAACTGTAGGCGGGGCACCTGGGGGGCTCAGCTGGTTAAAAGCCCAACATCAGCTCAGGTCATGATCTCCTGGTTTGTGAGTTCAAGCCCCACGTGGGGCTCTCTCCTCTCAGAACGGAGCCCACTTCAAATACTCTGCCTCCCTCTCTCTCTGCTCCTCCCTGCTCTCTCTCTCTCTCAAATCTAAATAAAAACATTAAAAAAAAAAAACTGCAGGCTGATCACCAACAAAGCTGGGGCTTCTGACCCCCTCCCTAACCCAGCAGTAGGAATCCACCTCCCCTGTGCTGGAGTCTTCATCCTGGTCTAAACTTTTACCTTCCAGCACCAACTCTTTGGCTAAGCTCCAAAGAGTAAGGTGGCCCTCTCTGTCCACCCCTGATGCCCTCTATAATTGCTGAAGCCATTTTTGATTCTTGGTTCCATAAACCTGTATGTGAATGGTGCCAGCATTGTCCCTGACATAAATTCAATTTGCCAGAATAGAGAGAGAGGGAGGAATCAGGATGCCAACATCGGCCAGAGAATTTGTAGAGCTGCAGCGCATTGCCTGGGAAACAAGGAATTTGTGTGAGGCTTTGTGTTCAAAGGAGGCAGGGCCAAGCGGCTCCAGTAACCACTGAACAGGAGACAGATTAGCTAGCTTCCTTTGGAACAAAACGAGTTCTTTGGGTATCTGGACAGCAAGAAATGTAACCTCCCTCCCAAAGAGACATTTTGTCTTTCTTTTTCCTTGTTCAAGTTCTTCTAGGTAGCCTTACTCCAGGTCGCTTCTGAGAAACATCAAATAGAAAGTGGACATTGGGTCCAAAGGCTCTTTTCTGCCCTTCCCAGGGCCTTCATTCTGAACGGTTTTGCTGCCTGCAGTCTTCCGTGAATGTGAGGAGTCCCTCAGAGAAAGTCCCTCTGCAGACACAGGGTATCTTAAAAAAAAGTGTGGGGTGTGTTGGGAGAAGTGATCTTGGGCTGGCAAGGGGTCCTGGGTGAATTTCAGTAAGGCAGAGATGCGCCTGTTTCCGTGATGGCAAATGGAAAAACATCAACGCCTTTTATGCTGAGAGTAAATATTTGACTTCTGAATAGAATTCCCTCCTCCTCAGAAACTGGGAGGAACTCAGGCTTGTGTCCATGGTTGCTGAATGCGCCCTATTCAGCAACTTTCCAGAGTAACAAAGAAGGGAAATTAATTGGCATTAAAGTGTTGGAAAGATCGTGCTTTTGAGGACCTATTTAAGATGTAGTGAGGACATTCTAGAGGACATCTCTGGAGTTCTGTTCTTGTAAAGCTTCAGTACTCAAATAAAAACAGGTTGATAAATCCTGGGGAAGCCACTGTTACCCGCAACTCATGAAAGGCTTCATTGTTTCCCTTCTAGAGCTTCAAACGGTGTCACCCCAACCACCATTGTCCCGCCTCCACTGGGAAGGATTTGCTGCCATACTCCCTGTCCCTCCCTCCTCCACTCTCCCTCCTCCCAGTGGGGGAGGCACAGAAATGCAAATCAGCTAGCTTGCATCTAATAATTCCCTACAGTGTGAAGAGCACTCGACGTCCTAAACCTTAATAGGAGGAGTGGGATGTGGCGCCAGGGGGAAGGTGGCACATTTGAAAGGAAAGGAAGACACAATTCCTGTCTACGTGCTTATAGTTGGGAGAGATACATTTCAATCTGCAAGCAAGTATAATTGCTAAATACGTTTGCATTGCCTCTTACAAACTGCTTTCAAAATTATGATTTTATTTAATCTTCTATCAACCCTCTGTGACAGGGACTTTTTTTCCTAAAGATGATCATGAAGATCAGAGGGGCTAAGTCGCCTGTTCAAAGTCACACATTTTGTAAGCTTGGCACAGTCCAGACTCAGCCTGTGCTTCTTGGTCTGGTGTTTATATACTGTACTCCAGAAAGGTTGCCTTCAGTCAGGCCCAGATGTAAAAAGTCAGTAGAAAAGAGGCTCTGAAACAAGGTGTGAAACGGAAGGATAAGGCAGACAACAGGACCTAAAAAAACAAAGCCTAATCAGCAAGACAATGACTGGGTCCCCAACAGTGAGTCCAGGGCTGCTAAGATGGTTATATACAAGACTGAACAGGGGTAGAAACAAATGTTCTTTAAAGAGGACCCCTTGTAGGGAAGGTGACCTTGAAGTCAGGCCAAAGTTTTCACCCCTTGTTGCAGTACTTGTAAGGGTTCAGCTTCGTCTAATTCAGAGTTCTCTGCCCGAGTTAGTTCTCCAGGATTGTGCATCTGTGACTATATACTTCACAAGTGAAGTCACACATGGCTATTGAGTACTTTACATTGTGGCTAGTGGGACTGAGGATATAAATTATAAACGTTATATAATTTTAAATAGTTTAAAATTAAATAGCCACACGTAGCTAGTGGTTAACATACGGGACAGTGCTTCTTGTCATCCAGAGATATTTTGGATGAAGCTAGTTTAAAAAAATCTTGGTGAAGGACTGTGATTGGCCTACCCTGTGTCATATGCACAGCTCTGATCAATCATTACAACCAGAACAGAATACCACCCCACCTTGGCCATGTGCCTCACAGTCAGTGGTGGGCCAGTCTATTACCACCACCCCAAAATAGGAGAAGGGATGCTTGGGCAGACAAATCAAAATCTTCTATCTTGATTCCTAAAAAAATCAAGTATTTATTGAAAACCTATTATATACCATGTATTTCATATATATTACTGAATTCTCACAGAAAATCTTGAAAGGTCAAATATTGGTCCCATTTCACAAGTGAAGAAACAAAGACTCAGATTATGTGACTTGACCACAGACAGTCAGTTGCCGAGCTAGAATATAAATCCAAATTTGTTTCCAAAGCTCTCTCTAGAAGTTCAGGATGCAGAAAATGTGACTATTAATAGTGGATATTAACAATCAAAGCAGAACACACAAAAATCAATGGCTTCGTTTTTCTCCAAATAGTTGCTTTGAGTCCCTTGCTACTTATTCTAGAAAACATTTTTGAAATTCTTCTTTTGACATGCTTTAAGAACCTGCAACATATTTTTAAAGTATCTTTAATGATTGCAACCTTTATATTTTAGGAGTACGCTTTCTAAAACAGTCAAAAGGATGGTGAATAATACAAGTAAAGATTCATAGATAAACTCATTTTGGCCAAATCTGCTTTATGTTAAAGTAAATTGTCCTTAGTCAAACTTCTTTGGCTTCACAAAACAGATATCCCGGTGAAGTTACCATCAGAGGAGAGGCATACTGCACGGATCTGAAATGGGAGAGTTCAAACCCTGGGGCAGCTCCTGGAATCAATTTTTGTAGGTAACTGGATCTTCCTGCTTATCTGCTCTATTCTCCTCTCTTGACCAATTGACTCCCTCCTATTTCGCACATCTCAGGGCTCTTTGTTACCAACAGTGTAAGACCTAATGCAAATTGGCATTAACAATAAAGAGCTTCATTAGCTCACATATTTACAAAGTCTAGAGGCTATCTAGAGATAGTCTTGAGAGTTAGCTTAATCCAGAGGCTTGAATGTGTCAACAGGGAATAGAAAAGGACTTTAGCTGCGGTTAGACCCTTTCCTTGAAATATTGCAGGTGCCTTTGATGAAAAAGGAAAGAATAATGATAGGGAGTCTATGGGTTTTAGCACTAGGACTTAGATGGCCTGAGAGCTGCCAGGGCTTCTGTCTCTGAGGCCTGACCCCCTCAGAGGATGTCAGAGTTGGGTTCTCCAGGAAGCAGACTCTGTGACAGAATTTCCTGCCCAGGCTGTTTCTCAGGGAGTGTGCTTGCGATGGACACCTGTGGAAAGGAGGATGGAGCAGGCATGGGCAAGGGAGATGTTAAGCTGTGATGTGGGCCAGGCAGCCTCAGCTGCCCCACGGGGAGCTCTGGAGCTGAAATGATGACCCATCGGAGTTGTTCCACGTTAGGCAGAAACCTCTGGGCCTTTACCTCCTCCTATCTAGCAGTCACTGGATGTAGCTGCTCCTCAAAGGGAGGCAGGGCAGCAATCTGAAGCCGAAGCAGTCCCTGAAGGAGCTGACAGCTGGAAAAACGACAACACTCCCCAAAGCTGAGCCAACTTTGAATAGAACTTTGAGATACACTCCCCTTCCCTGAAGCGGGATCTGGGGAGTGTATCTCTGTGTCCATCCTAGAAGAGTATTTGGTAATGTGGACAGATGCTGAGACTACTATATTAATTTTTAAAAAATCACTCATCAAGAGAAAGGAGAAAAGACTGCACCCATAATAAAACTAGAGACTCTTTTGCAGAGATCAGTATAGTAGATGCTATTGAGACAACTGAGCAATCTGCTACTGGTGCCATTTAAAAAGGAATCACTGCTACAAAACCCTGGTCTGCAAGGCAAACAGAAGGACCCTCATGGATTATTCCAGTTAGTAAGGTTATTTGGAGAGGTGGCCAAGAAGGAGGAAGATCAAAGAAGGACAGTGCTATGGTCTACTTTCAAGAAATAGCCCAGAACATTGGTTAGTCCTGGGGAAATCCAATTCAAGTTTGGGCAAGAGAGTGAAAGTGGGTATGACTCAGCTGTCTGGGGCTGAGTTCCCAACACCCAGATCCCATCCAGACTCCGTGAGAGTGGAATAGGCAGGTTTCCCCCTCTAGGGCAGTTCTCTTTGGGGGAGGCCCTTTGGACTCACTGGTGATCAAGTGTTCTGATTTGTTGCCAGTGTGGGTCGGTCAGGCACAAAGAGCAAACTGCCCCTTGCTGCTCATCAAACAATCAGTTCTGTGTGGAGTGGAGGACTGTCAAGGACCCAGTGGGTCAGGGCTTTGTGCAGGATGACCAGGGATCCCCTAGCCATACATATCAGAGATAACCCTGCTCTGGAGGGGAGTGCTGGGGTTACAGGACCTCAAGACTCTGGTGCCAGAAACACTCATTCTTTTAAGTTTCGGAAGAACACAGATGTTTCTGAGCAAACAGTTCCCTTGCTGAGAAACTAACTCCAGCCATTGAGAAGATAAACCATGTGAAAAGGTCAGAAAATGGGAGCAGAGCTCAAGATGTGAGCTCCATGGACACAGCAAGAGAACAGATTCGTATAAAACCACTGGCACAGCTGCTGGCAGGACACAGACTTTGAGGTAGAGAATTAGAGAAAGCAATGAGCTACCTAATCACACTCTCTCCAGTGTTGAGGGCCGTGTGTGTGTGTGTGTGTGTGTGTGTGTGTGTGTGTGTGTGTGTGTATGTGTGTGTGTGTGTAGGTATACACATCAATTTCACTCTGGCCCTCCCAGGGGAATGGCTGTTTTCTTAAAAAAACTTTTTAAAGTATATTTATTTATTTTGAGAGAGAGCACGTGAATGCAAGTATGGGAGGGGCAGAGAGGGAGAGAGAATCCCGAGTGGGGCCTGAATCCATGAAACCGTGAGATCATGACCTGGGCTGAAATGAAGAGTCAGTCGCTTAACTGATTGAGCCACCCAGGAGCCCCTATGATTTTATTTTTAGTGATTTCTACACCCAATGTGGGACTTGAGCCTACAACCCCAAGGTCAAGAGTCACATGCTTTATTGACTGAGCCATCCAGGTGCCCCAAGGGGTGGCTTTTTTCTGTTCCTGATCCATCTGGGTGGAGGTGGAATGGGTTACCTTCTTGCTACTTTCTTGTTCACTGCTATTTATAAACCATTCTCCCTCTGTTTCCTTAGCTTCGCCCCTTGCTTTGACTCTAATGTTGTTAGGCCACACCACTCACTGCTCTCCAAGTTATTCTTGTCTACCAACCTCCAGGTCTTTTCTCAAAATTCCTTGAAGACCGCTGCTCCTGGTTCTCACCAAAACTATTCTTGTCATATATTCTGGCGATTTTGATAACCTTGGAACAGTCCAACCAGTGCTTTGGCCCCTCTTTTCTGACTTCTTCTCCCGCAATCTTGTTTTTTAATCTACCTCAGCAATTCCTCTCTTGGTCCACATAGACTTTGACAGTGCCAATCTGCGGCGTCTCCATACTCCCAGTTTCAAGCATTCCCCCCTCCGGGATCGCTATGTCTTATCTTTTCAGTGTATTCTTTCCAGCATCCTGCTTTAATAAACCTTAGATCTCCACTGGTGCCTTTAGTCTCTTCATCCTACTAAGTTTACAGTGTCCCTTGTATCCCGCTTGCCCTCCTGTTTCACATTATTTTAAGTTACATGGTCAGTCACTTAATTACTCCCTTGCACTAATCTTCAACTCTCTTCAACTTCCTAATCTTCATTTCTTGCTTGATAGTAATAGTTTGGTAAAACCTCAACCCTGGTTAAAATTAATTTTTCTACCTACTGTTGCCTGTAATCATGCAACTGAAGAAAAACACTCAACAATGCTGACTAGTCCCACTTTAAATTCATAATCATGAATCTCACATGGGTCCTTACAGCCATCTAGCAATTGTACGGGTCTCCAGTTCTGTTTTTCTGGACAACTATTTTATACTTTACCTTCCTTCCTCAGACCTCCAACATCTCTTCCTCTATACTATTATTAATTGATGAACTTGCTTCCTATATGTATTTTTAAGCTTATTTTTGAGAGAGAAAGAGAGACAGAGTGTGAGTGGGCAAGGGGCAGAGAGAGGGGGACACAGAATCCGAAGCAGGCTCTGGGCTCTGAACTGACAGCACAGAGCCTTATGTGGGACTTGAACTCACAAACTGTGAGATCATGACCTGAACTGAAGTTGGACGCTTAACCGACTGAACTACCCAGGCACCCTGAGTTATCACTTTCTAACTAAAGTGACAAATTACCCCCGAATTCAGCATATTAAGACAACAAATATTATCTCACACAGTTTCTGGGTGCATCGTCTGGCTTGAGGTCTTTTATGAGATTGCTGTCAAGTTGTTGGCCAAGGCAATAGTCTCTGAATATTTGATTGGGGCTGGAGGATCCACTTTCAAGATCATTCACAGGGCTGTTGGCAGAAGTACATTGCCATGTGGGCCTTTATATAGGGCTGCTTGTGACATAAACAGCTTCAGAGCAAGTGATCTGAGAGTGGGAACAAATGAGAGAGGGAACAGCATCTTTTACAACCTACTCTCTAATGTGATATATCATTACTTCTGCCATATTCTATTGGTCGTCACCAGACCAACCCTGGTACAGCGTAAAAGGGGACTACACAGGGTGTGAACACCAGGAGGTGGAGACCATGAGAGGCTATCTTGTAGACTGGCTACAATCCTATTTTACAAAGAAAATGGAACAGTTAAAGGAGAACTTCCCCAACTCCAACCACTATCTTACCCAATTACCAGTATATAGTCTACTTACCTGGCTATTGTTAAAATGAGCTTTTCCTCTTGCTATCTAAGGCCATTCCTTCTGCCCACTTAAGGACCCAGGTACAAACATTTTCCCATCTCTCGCCTGCATTGACCAGATAATTCCCATCAACACAAAATGTGTGCTCTGATCTTAAAGACTTATCATCTATCTTTCCTTTCAGCTACCCATTTCTCTATGTCCTTTTACAACAAAACCCATTGAAAAGGTGGTCTAAAATTGGTCTCCAATTCCTCCTTCCCTTCTCTTCTAAATCTACTCCATCAGGCTTTCACTCTCCAACTACTCCAAAAACACTGCTCTTTTAAGTCTTCAATGACCACATTGTTTAAACCCAATAGTCAATTCTTAGTGATCCAATTTGAGCTATCAGTAGGATTTAGCATGAATGGTCTGTTCTCTTCAGTGATTCTTTTCCTTCACTTGGATTTCAAGCTATCACACATTTCTGGTTTTCTTCCTTAGCTTACTAGCTGATCCTTCCCAATCTTTCTGCATTCTTCTCCCCTTCTTAGCCTCTTTATTGTTGGGATACCTCGCGGCTCAGTCCTTGGATCTCTTTTCTTACCTGTCTATATTCAATCCCTTGATGATTTCATTTCATCTCCTAGCTTTAAACCTATAAGCTAACAACTTCCAAATTTATATTTCTAGTCCAGAACTCTTCTATGTACTGTAGATACTTTTATCATACTACCCTCTTGGATGTCAATTAGATAAACACAGCTTAAACTGAACTCCTGATCTTTCTCCCAAACCTATTCCTTCTACCATTTTCCCCATCTGAGTAAAATGGCAACTCCATCCTGTCAGTTGCTCAGGATGAAATCACTAAAATTTTCCATGACTCCTCTCTTTCACCCACACACTCCATATCCAACTTTCGACAGGTCCTGGAAGTTTTGCCTCCCAAATATGTCCAGAATCCAACTACTTCCCACCATCTTTACCACTACTTCCCTGACCCAAGTCATCACAATCTCCTATTGGGATTATTAGAATAGCCTCTTAATTGGCTTACTACTTATACTTTTGACTCATTCAGTCTATTATCAACATAGCATCCACAGTGAATTTAAAAAAAATTTTAAGTCACATTATGTCATTCCTTTGCTCAAACCTTCCAGTGTTTCCCCATCTCAATGCTTTTTCATGGCTTACAATGCTTTATATAACTGCCCACCTCCTAACTTTTGACTTCCTATCTCAACACTCTCCACCTCTCACTCTGTACCAGTCACGCTAACCTCCTTGCTGTTTCTCAGCCAGACATATAACCACTTCGGAGTGATTGTACTTGCTGTTCCCTCTACCTGGAACACTTAACTATCCTTTCAAGATTACAGTAGCTAGTTCCATCATCTAACGGAAGTTTGCATTGGCGACTTTGATCAAAAGTACCTCGGTGAAACTTCTCTAGTCAGCCTATCTAAAATGTCATTTCCCCTCCTAACTCATTGTTTATCTTCTTTCTCTTCTCTTATTTGACAGTATTCATCAGCATTAGGCACATTTACTTACTTATCTTTTTATCTGGGTACTTCTCATCATATTACAAATTTCATGAACAAGGGATATTTATTTTGTTCACTGCTGTATATTTCTAGTGCCCAGAACAGTACTGGTATATAAAAAACCTTCAATATGTTAAATGAAAGAATGAATGGATACTTCACATGATGAAGCGTCCCAGAATTATAGTATTGCTTGGAGCAGAGAGGATGACCATTCATGAGGCCTCGCTGTTCAAATATAAGGATATGTACTAAATAGTTTTATAAATGTAATGATGTGTGCACAGGATGGGTATGATTTACTGTTAGCTTAGTTTGTTCCTTGAGGAAGCCCTACAAGACCCAGTTTTTCCCATCCTTTTCCCGTTTCCCTCTATTCGGAGCCCTGGCCCTCCGAGTCAGCGCTTTTCAGTTCAACGTAACCTTTTCCCGCAAGTTTTGGGCTGGTCTCCATCTCTGCACCAGGGGCCGGACACACCTTGACTCTCGCATTATTCAGCAGCCCCGCGAACTCACTCGTTCCCGCCCTGTTCCTTGCATCTTCTGAAGCCCCGCCCCCGAATCCAGACACGAAGCGGAAGTGACGTTCCTGCGGAGCTCGAAGTCCCGCCCCTCACGCTTTCCCATCTCCGGGGAGGGACCACAAAACCGGAAGGGGCCGATACATGGCCACCGAAGGACGGGGTCGGGCTTGGCGGGGCCCGCCGGCCCTACCGAAAGTGACGGTTTGCTAGAGGTGGTTACCTTGGAAGCCCGAGTAGTTTGAATGTGTGGCGACCTGTGTACCGGTAGTTGTTCGGTGCTATCTCAGCAGGACTGGGATCCCCGAGGCCTCAGAAACAGGCTTTTATCTGGCTCGGGACTCCCCGGCGTTCAGCACTTCCCCCCCATAACCGGAGAGCAGTTATTTGGACTCTGCCTCAGACCCAGGTTCCCACCCGGACCCTACCAGCCGCCTTCCTCTCTGGCTGCTACGGTCGTTCCTCCCTTTCATCGCGGTGCCACCAGTGGGCACAGTCTTCTTTCTCTCAGTAGATCCCTTTTCTCTCCCCTCTGATCCCCGTCCCTTGCAGAAGGCAATCTTTAAACCTATCCTTTTCCTTTCTTCCCATTTCCTTCTCCAGAATTCTTGTTCTTTGACTGCCTGGCAGGCTACTTACTGCCTCCTCCCAGGCTTCTCGCCTTTTTAGGAGCCTGTCGCTCATGGATTAGGAGGTTGAGCTTTTAACGCAGTCGCTTGAAGATTTTAAGCTTCTCCTTTCTCCTGAAACAGGGGTCACAGATGCCAGGAAGGATGGCCCCCCTCAAGAAGCCTCGAAATGCCACAAGGTTGCCCCTGGCTTTAAACCCCCTGAAGAGCAAGGACGTGTTGGCAGTGCTGGCTGAGAGGAACCAGGCTATAGTGCCAGTTGGGGCCTGGGTGGAACCTGCCTTGCCAAATAGTTCGGAGGTCCCAGCATATGTGAGTGTCAGCTTGATGCCGATATGGTGGGGTTCCTCCCCTGTTTGTGTTTGTTCATTTGTTTCTTTGTTTATTTCTTCATATTAGCCTTCTCTAAATCCCTGGTGCTTAGATAAAGATGAACTGTCTCGGGGATGTCCTTTCTATTCCATTCTAAATAGTTCTTGCCTTAGGATTGCAGAACAAACACGTACTTGCCTAAACTTTATTTCACAGACTCTTGATTGCTTGCTGTGCCCCAGACATGGGCACTGTCTGTATCGTCTGGACACCCTGCAACTAGTAGAGATGACAACTGCCACACTTAAAGTAACATCGATTGATTGCTTGAATTTCAAGTTCATTAGTTGAAATGATTGATAAGTGTGTGATATAGTCTGTAAGATTCAGATATAATGTCCATGGAGACAAGGACCTTTATATTTTGTTCATTCCTGACCTGTCCTATAGTATGGCTTGAGGAAGTATTTGTGGAATGAATGAATGTGGAAATGTAGCCTATGTTAGTCCTTAAAAAATGGAAATGCTGTCTAAGTATAGATCATAGAAGAGCATTTCAGATGAAGGGAAACTTTTGCAAAGTTTACATGTGCGCCTGTTTACATAATAACTCTCGTATGTACCAATTAACACAGGAGGACAATTTTGTAAGATTTTTGATAGTCTTTTACCAAACTGCGCCCCTTACCTATTTGTTGGAATTTTCTTGTGACATTTACCACATTATATTTATAGGAAGCTGCTTGCATATCTCCTTTTCCTGATGGAGTGTGAGTTTCCAGAACACAAGGAAAAAAATCTCATTTTTTACCATCCCCAACTTTGTCTTAGTGCCTGATAAATATAGGCACTTGGCAAATATTCATGGAATGCACAAATTGTGTGAAGGTCTTCTGAGTATCGACAAAATGCTGAACATGAGATGAAAAACAGGAGTAGTCCTTGTTCTCAGAGAAGAAATGAGACATGTTTAAAGTCTTAAATAACAAAGCAATGTCATATATTCATTTTGATTTTTATACCTATGTACATATGTATTCATTTATTCCTCTTCTGCCTATTTCCAGAAAGGATTTTAAGTGTCTTAAGTAGTATATGATTCAGTGCTATGACTATGATACTAAAGGAAGATAGGACTTTGGGCTGATGTGATACAGTCAAGTTTAATGAGGAATTTAGAGGGGCACCTGGGTGACTCAGTTGGTTGAGCGGCCGACTTCAGCTCAGGTCATAATCTCACGGTTGTGGATTCGAGCCCCAGGTCAGGCTCTGTGCTGACAGCTCAGAGCCTGGAGCCTGCTTCAAATTCTGTGTCTCCCTCTCTCTGCCCCTTCCCCACTCATGCTCTGTCTCTCTCTGCCTCTCAAAAAATAAATAAATGTAAAAAAAAATATTAAAAAAAGAATTTAGATAACCAAAGAAGGAGGAGGATTCTCCAGTTAAGGAGAATGTGGAGTAGGAAGTGAGCCAGGTATATTCAGGATTCTAAGGGTAGATTAGATTGATTGGAGAGGAAAGTTTAGTAGCGGGATGGTGGTAGATAGGATTGTGGAAAATAGGAACTGTGGGGAACCACAGGAAATTTTGGATAAGGGATTGACTTCGTTCATTGTTTAATATTTACAGACAAATGTGATGATAAAACACTGTTCTGATTAGATTAATTGCTTCAAAAATTTTCTGAGGTGAGAGATAGATTGGCTCCTGTGGGGACAAATTAGGATAGAATTGTAACAATTTAGCCATGAAGTATGGCACCAAGACTTGTCTAATGATAAGGAATAGAGAGAGAAAGCCTTAAAAAAGGGTGGTTAAAGTAGGAATGAAAAGGGTTAAAGGTAAGAAACATCCCAGAAGAATTAATAAAGTTTGGTACAAAGGTATTCTGGTATTTAAGTTATTGACCCCTCATTTTCATTGCTCAAATTATGACATTTTTGTAACGTAGCGTCAAAATTCCAAAAAATCACCACAGTTTTCTTTCTATGTTAAAAAGAATTGAGTCTCATGTTCCCAAACATTAACTCAAAATATTAGTCTTGGAAAATATGTTTCCTTTGCCTCACTTAAAGAATTTTGATTAGTACCAGTCAATGGCAATTTGATCAAGTATCTCATAGGACTCTTTACCAATTTAGCATTGGTAATGGTAATGGCATTGGTAACAGTCTGGGGAATCCACCCTTATCAACAGATTCAGCTTCTGTCAGCTCAGAATAAATGCTGAATAGTTACTTCTAAAGTATGGTAGACCAATATCATGCTTATTCAAAAGGGAAACTCCTAATCATTTTTGTCCCCGAAATTTCAAGGAGCCCTTAAGATTCCTAAGAATACCATAAGCTTCAACCTCCCTTTCCATTAATTAAATTAGCATCAAAGGACACTGCTATTCTATCAGCATATGTGGCTGTCACATTATTTTATAATTTACCTGATTATCTGTTGTATAACAAACTGCTGCAGATCTTAGTGGCATAAAGCAAATTATACTGTGTGTCAGGATTTAGAGCAGGGAACAGTGAGGATGGCTTGTTTACAACACAATGAAGCTTCAGTGGGGACAGCTGAAAGAGCTGGAGATGTCTGGGAGGACTATACTGGATTCTGGCTATTGGTTGGATTTCTTGTTTCCTCTTCACCTGGCCTCTACTGGGCTGTAATGTCCAGGATGGCTTTCTTACTCACATGTCTGGCACTTGGTCCAGGATGACCAGAATGGCTGGGGGATTGCTTAGACGCGTTCTCTTTCCACATGGTTTCTCTACTTGGCTAGTTTGGGCTTCCTTTCAGCATGGCGGTCTCAGGGTAGAAGTCTTACATGGTGGCTCATTTCCCCTAGGAAGTCCAAGAGCACTCTAAAAGCCATAGGGGGAAGTTGCTTTAAGACTTTGCTTGAGAAGTCATGGAGCCAGTGCTTCTGCCTCATTCTGTTGGATATACAGAGCCAGGCTACAGTCAGTATGGGAGATTATTACACAAGAGCATAGAAACTGGGAGGCTTGATTCACTGGGAGGAGAAGGGGAGATCATCTTTGAAGACTACTGTGAATACTAAACATAAGTTTCATCATATGTGAATTATCCAAAAATGTTCTTTGGTTGTTGTGAGAAACACTTCTTTCTATATTGTCCCCTTGGATAGTCCTTAAAACGTCTATGAGGATTTAGTTGTACAATTGAAACAATATGAGGAGTTAGTTGTACAATGGAAACAATATTTCCTTTTGCTTAACCCAGTATTTCTCAAATATATTTGACTTTGGGAATCTCTTAATGTCCCAAAACACGAGACAATGTTCTTGGGTTCTGGTTGCCCTATAAAATGGTGTTTACTAAGCAAAATATGTTTCTATAATATGCTACACTCTTACCTTTGGTTTACAGTTAAGATTCACAATTTGAAATCAGTCATACACATAGTAAGATGTTTGATAATCTCAGCATGGGGGTAAAAGAGGGGCAGACAGACAATGGAAGTAAAAGAGGAAGGATGGCTTTAATTTTCTGGGGCTTGAGTTTCGGTCAGTTGTTCAGGCTTTACTACAGATATCTCTCCTTTGGAATTATTTTACCCAATTGTTCTTTGATACTTGTTTTATACACTCTATTCCTATGGTATATGTTCATGTAGAATATGGGATAGACTTCTTGGAAAATTTAATTTTAATTGGAATTTAAATTCTTTTGCTTTTGAGAGTTAATGACTGCCTTATGAAATATTTGAGGCACCCTTCTGAATTAGAATTTGGAATCACTGTGTTAGAAGAAGGGCTGGAGAGGAGTATGATCTTATTTATTTGAAGATTTCTTACGAAAGAGACGTAATCAAGAGAAAAGCAGTTAACAGTAGAGGGTATAAGTATTGGAGTCAGAGAAACTTGTAGCTCTGATACTTGCATGATGTAGGATCTTGGGCTAGTTAAAGATGAATCTTTCTGAGCCCCAGTTTCCTCATCTTTAATAGGAAGGATAAGAATACCTTCTCTTGGAGGTAGTTTTAGGGATTCTGTGATATGATGTGGTTAAAGTGCTTGTCTTGTAATAAATCTTTAATAATAGTAACTGCTTGGGGCACCTGGGTGGCTCATCGGTTGAGCATCTGACTCTTGGTTTCGGTTCAGGTCATGATCCCAGAGTCATGGGATCAAGCCCCAAGTTGAGTTCTGTGCTGAGCATGGAGCCTACTTAAGATTTTCTCTCTCTCGCTCTGCCCCTTTTCCTTGCTTGTACTCTCTCTCTCTCTCAAAAAAAAATAGTAACTGCTTTTAATTATGCCTGTGGTTTTTATTCAAAGCTTTCAGAGGAAGTCAGTACTGATTAGGGACTCAAATGGGATAAAATGTTCTAGATTGTTTAGAATATATTTTAGATTTGGGCATTACACAAATATTGAGCACCTTTATATTCAAGGCCCTGTGTTATATACTGAGGGGGAAACAAAGGAGAATTAAATACATTTCCTGCCCTCATAGTGTACCTAATCTAATGGGGGAGTTGAGGAATATTACACTCAATGTTAATAAGACAGAGAGGTACTACAGCATAGGAGAGCTCAGAGGAAGAACTGATTATGGAAGGTAGGTGGTTATTAGATGGTCTTAAAGAATGAGTAGACCTTTACTAGATGGAGATGACAGGAAGGTTAAAAATAGAGCATAAATCTGAGTGTGAAGGCATTTTATAATAGGACATATTTGGTGAGTGGTGAGCAATTTGATGTATCCGGACTGTCTTACTCATTTTAGAAAATTTAGAAATCCGGACAGGCTTGAATTGGTTCATTAAGAATTAGTGAAGGCAACTTTAGTTATAACTAAAAGCTATAACTTTTAGTTTAGTTTTTCAATTTAGTGAAAATTAAGATTTGACTTGAGTACACAAATTCCAATTTTTAGTTTATGATTTGGTTTGAGTTCTTGGTACTCATCAGCTATATCTAGATTATCAGCTCTGAACTCCTGTGGTTTCCTTACTATACTGGAGATTTTGGATTATGGAACTGAATTATTTTGTCAGGATTGTATCTTGACGGCTTTGTGCTTAAAACAGTCCTAACGGGCAAAACTGCTGACACTTAAGTTTATTTTCTTTTATCTTTCAAGACTTCAGCACATATAATTGAAGAAGAACTAAAGGAACAGCTAAGAAAAAAACAAGAAGCTCTGAAGCATTTTCAGAGACAAGTCAAACACCGAGTAAATCAACAAATGAGGCTGAGAAGAAAGCAACAGCTTCAGAGATCTTATGAAGCAGTGAGTTCAAAAGAAAAGCTGTATTTTATTCTTATGTTGTTCTGGCTCATTTTTTTTTTGCTTTCACCAAATAATCAAAAACAATGTCAGAATTTTGGATTTGGGTTTGAATTTTGGCTTTGATGCTTACTAGCTCTGTCACCTTGGGCTTATTACTTAACTTCTCTGTACTGTAGTTTCTTTATAAAACGAGGCTATGGTACTTGTCTCACAGTGTTGTTAGGAGAATTAGACAGAATTATTAGCACATTATGGGTGCCTGGGAAATGTTAGTTTCTTTGTTTGCTAAAGCTTTCACCTTTCTGCCCTTGACCCTGACTTAAAGTCTTTTGGGATGCTTATAGGCATTATTTGATTGTTTTGGCCTGGAGTGGAATCTCAGTAGAAGAATCTCAATCTTTCTTCCTTTGTGTAGGCAGAAAAAGAAGGCTCTATAGCCATGCAATCCTCAGATCCAGCGCATTTAACTCCTAAAAGAACAAGTGTTTTTCCAAAGAACTTGAATGCTGCTATTGGAAGTGCTAGGTTACCTCCTTCCCAGATGCTTGGGGACGGACTAGAAGATAGAGAGAATCAGAATGAATTATTTCAACAACAAGCCCAGGCTGTAAGTACATACTCTTTTTATGCCTATGATTTTCTTTATACACACAACGTATCTAGAATATGAAATAGAGATTAGGAGGTATCACACTCAAATTCACTTTTAATTACCATTTATTTATTTATTCTTTTTACCTTTGTAAAGTGGGGAATGGTGGAATGATGTTTATTTTTTATACATATTTTAAACTTATTTATTTTCGGTAAGACAATTTAGGACCATCTAAAGGAAGGTGCCAGAGTGTTAGTGTTAAAAACTTATGAGAGAGCTTTAAGTTAAAGAACATAGATTTTTTTCCCAATTATACTGAAATTGTGCTATGGGTAAATTATTGTTTGTGGAATATGAACAGAACTGATTCCTAACCTCTTTTGCAAAAAAGTACAGTACGTATATGGGGCATTTCATTCATTATTTTTGTCTCTTTTTCCTCTTTTCTATCCTTTAGTCTGATAATCATAACAAATAGATCTATAGGTTGAGTAATAATATGGTAAACTCTTGACATAGAATTTTTTTTGAATAACATATCCTAAGTAATTGATTTTACATATCTGTTATTTAAAAATTAACTACATGAGTAGATTCCTCTGTTCTGAAATCATGTGAGATCACACACTCAACTCTCCTTAGTGTACCTGAGCTTTTTGTCCAGGTGCTACCATATTCTTCACTGACCAGTTGATACCATATTCTTCAACTCTGCTCTCATTGAAAATGTATTTCTAGGGATAGTGAGAGGAGAGCAAAAGCATAGAAAATGATGATTATGCAAAAATAAAAGTTTCATAACTGCTAACGTGCTTGGTCATAAATATGAAGGGATCGTATAGTTAGTATAAATAGGGAAAGCTTTATAAGCATATACTATATTGAAATACTTAAAAATTTTTTTTCTTTGTCTAAACTATGGCTTTTTCTTGCCATTGCTTTGTTTGTAGTAATCATTTTATTTTATTTTATTTATTTTTTTGTTTCTAGGAGAGAGAGAGAGACAGCATGAACAGGGGAGGGTCAGAGAGAGAGGGAGACACAGACTGTGAAACAGGCTCCAGGCTCTGAGCTGGCAGTCAGCACAGAGCCCGACGCGGGGCTCGAACCCACAAACCGCGAGATCATGACCTAAGCGAAAGTCGGACGCTTAACCGACTAAGCCACCCAGGCGCCCCTGTAGTAATCATTTTAAAAATCATTTTTGTTTTCCTTTTTAAGGTTATGAACAATCTCTTGAGCAAATGTTTATTGAGTCAGGCACTTTATAAAGTATAAGGGGTAGGGCATTGATGTAAGGAGACACAGTTGTTGCCTTCATGGTGCTCCTGGCTGTAATGCCACTGTAGGGAGGATTTTGCTTCATCTGTATGGTACATAAATAGAACACATCAGTTCACAGATATTTCAATATGTTGTGTTTGTTAAACATTATACAAATGGAATGCAAAATAGAACCCTTCATGGGTTTACATTTCCAAATAGAAATGCAAAGCTGATAGATTATCTATTAGATAACAATATAGAGATATATGCTGTCTTTGGTGATAAAGTTGCACTGTGGAATTTCAAAAATTTTTTCAAAGGAAATATTTCCTGGAAAAGGTGGAATTGAGCTGTATATCTTGAATTGGTAAGGTGAATTGAATTGGTGAATTGAAGAGAATTTTGAGATAGGAGGAACAGTTAAGAGTACAAAATATACAATGAGCTTGGTATATTTGGGAATAAGTGATGGAACCTTTCTGATTGATAGTTTATAGAGGAGGATGACAGAAAATGAGGTTAGGTAGGAGGAGATCAGGTTATGAAAAGCCTGAAATGTTACAAAATTAAAAAAAAACTTTATACCTTGTTTTTTTCTTAAAAGATGAACTACTGAAGAATATTCAGTGACCTAAACTAGTTTAAGCCTATAAGCTTTCACTCAAACAGCACCATGGCAATTGATGCTTTCTATTTGTTGCAGATTTAAAACAATTTTTTAAAAAACATGTTATTTTTTGAGAGAGAGAGAGACTTACACGTGTATGGGAGAGGCAAAGAGAGAAAGAGACAGAAAATCCTAAGTAGGCTCAGCAGAGAGCCCAGCACAGGGCTTGAACTCAGGATGTGAGATTATGATCTGAGCAGAAAGTGAGAGTCTGACACTTAACCAACTGAGCCACCTAGTTGGTCCTTTGTTGCAGTTTTTATCCACTAGATGTCACTACGAACTAGACAGTGAGGCGTTCAAGCACTAACTCCCTTGATTTATCTAGGAGTGGTTGAGTAAATGGTGAATGTAATTCACTTTCTGGATGTTGGTGGACTTTTCAATTTTCTTGTGTCACAGAGTGATAGAAACATAGAATCCTGGAGCTGGAGAGTTTTAAAAGTTCATCTGACATATTGAAATACTTAAGGATAAAATGATTTGAATTTGGGGTATACTTCCAAGTAATGTAAAGGTGAGGTGAAATAGGGCATTATTGATAAATAAAGATTGGCCAGGAATGTAGTGGTAAAACTGGTTGGTATGTATGTGAGGTTCATTATAGCTTCAGTTTACTATATATTTTGACATTTCCAATATGTTTGAATTTACTTACATTTTTTAAAATCTTTTTTAAAGTTTATCTTTTAGTTGTTGTTGTTGTTGATAGAGAGGCAGAGAGGAAAGATCTAGAGAATACCAACCAGGCTCTTGTGCTACTAGCACAGACTTGAACTCATGAACTGTAAGATCATGACCTGAGCTGTAATCAAGAGTCTGATCCCCAACCAACTGAGCCACCCAAGAGCCCCTGAATTTATTTACATTTTTAATTAAATGTTAGGAAAGAAAAGACATTACCTAGTCTAACCTTTCTTTCTCTAAGAAATTCTTTTTATATTGTCTCTAGTTTCTGCTAGAACCCTGCCACTGTTGAACAACTGACCACTCTTGAGACTATTTCATTTTTAGAAACCTTGAAATTATTAGAAGTATTTTATCAATATACTGAGTCAAAATTTTCCTATAATTTTTACCTATTGGGCCTAGTTTTGCACTCTCAAGTAATAGAAAATAAAATACCATGGTCATCTCTAAGACACTTCAGGTATTTGATTATAGCTATCATTTCTCTCTCGTTTTTTCTATTTTTGGGAGAGAGAGAGAGTGCATGTGTTTGCACATGGGGGAGGGGCAGAGAGAGAGGGAGAGAGAGAATCTTAAGTGGGATCTGTGACCAGCACGGAGCCCAATACAGGACTTGATCTCATGACTGTCAGATTGTGACCTGAGCCAAAATCAAGAGTTGGATGCTTAGGGGTGCCCGGGTGGCTTAGCCGGTTAAGTGTCTGGCTTTCGCTCAGGTCATGATCTCGTGGTTCGTGGGTTCGAGCCCCGCATCAGGCTCTGTGCTGACTGCCAGCTCAGAGCCTGGAGCCTATTTCAGAGTCTGTCACTCCCTCTCTCTCTGACCCTCCCCTGCTCATGCTGTCTCTTTCTCTCCTAGAAATAAATAAAACAGTAAAAAAAAAAATAAAGAGTTGGATGCTTAACCACTGAGCCTCCCAGGCGCCCACCATTTTTCTCTTTTGATTTTTATATTCTTAATGCTTTCAGTCATTATAATCTTGGTTGATTTCTTCTGAACGCTAATTAGTTTTTCAATGCTCTTTTCTAATATGACCTTCAAAACTGAACATAGCACTGTACCCCAACATGTGATTTTGCTAGGACCTCTCTTATTCTGGACCCCCTACCCTAGCCTTCACTTCTAATACTTTGTGTTACCTATTTATTCTAAAATAGATAAGATTGGGTACCTAAGGTTAGCCACTATAACCATAAAACTGGAAGAAATTTCAAGTGTTCCCATAAAATAGAACTAGCTTAGCCCCCTGCTTTTGTTAAGACTGATATTTATCTATAGGGATTGAGTTTCATTTTGGTTGGGAATCGAAGAACAGCTGATCATTGTTTCATTCAAACCATGTAATAATGTTTTAATTATACACTATTAAGTTTACCACTATTTCCTAGCATGGGATATCTTAGCTTATTTTTCTCACTGGATCTTTTATTATCTTGTTTTTTATTTTTATTCTTTCCAGCCTTTTCAACCCTGGTAATGCCAATTACTTTTCATAATTAAGAAAGATTTAAGCAATGTGAAATAACCTGATAAGTTTTCTTAATCTATCACTGGAAAACTATTGTTTCAGTTAGGCTCTTTGGCTGCAAGACTTCATTTTATTTCAAGAACATGCATGGGATAATAATTACAGAATCAGAAACTCACACAAATCTAAGCTCCCTTAGGATTCTGTGGCCAGACAGTTTTTCTGGATCTGAGGTAGCTCCAGTGAGCACAACAGAATACTTTGATCTTCACATTAGTATTTAATTAACAACTTGATTGGTTTGGTTCTCGTAGGGGGACCCACCTTCCTTGTTGCCCGAGGACATAAGACCTTCAGTGCTAAACCTGGACAATTCCAGGCAAAGTGGGAGTGTTCCCTTTCTCTACACATATGTTTCTTTCCTGTTTGCTCCATTTTCTTCTAACTGGTGTTCTCATCATCACAGGTCTGAAACTTGGGCACACTTATGGCTCAGTTAGCCTCTTTTCTCCGTGTCGGGCCTTTTAGGTTCAGTTCCTGTGTCTGATTTCTCATACTTCCTAGTTCGTTATGTAAGATAAGGAATCTTCATTATCCTAGCCTGCCTTTTTGTGCAAGATCTAGGTTATTCGTGAGCCTATAGCCTGGGAGGCCCACTTAATAATTTGATTTGTAACACCCCCCTATTTTCTATATTTTTGTTTAATGCTTATAAATATTGTCTTTGGTCCTTGTATTTGTTTCTTGTGGCTGCTGTAACAAATTACCTCAAACTTAGCGGCTTGAAATGAATAATTAATTTTCTCAAAGTTCTTGAGTCCAGAAGTCTAAAATCAGTTTCACTGAGCCAAAATGAAGGTATCAGCAGGGCCTCTTCCACAGATTCTGGGAGAAAATTTGTTCCTTGACTCTCTGGTTTTCAGTGTCTGCTGTCACTGCTTTGCTTGTGGTCACATCATACCGATCCCTGCTTGTCTTTACATCACCTTCTCTTCTGTGTGCCATATCTTCCTCTACCATCTCTCTCACGAGGACAGTTGGGATGGCATTTAGGGCCCATATGGATAGTCCAGGATTGTCTCCTCACCTGAAGACCCTTAATTTAATAATATCTGCAAAGGCCCTTTTTTCTTATAAAGTTACATTTACAGGTTTCAGGGATTAGGACCTGGTGTCTTTAAGTGTCCATTAGCCTGTTACAGTCCTCATAGCTGGACCTTGAAAAGGCCTTCGGGTTGAGGTTTGATGAAGGGTTATGGTAATGACAGAGAAATGGAAAGTCAGTGTATATATTCCAACTGCTGGGCCAGTTGAAATATTCTGCTTAAGGGACTAAAATCAATCTGTGACTCTAATAGAGGTTTGGGCTTGTTGGGAGATGAGATTAGGTATCCTTATTTTAAATCAGTTACAATGGCTATTTTGAATCCTTGGTCACATTGTGCAAGATAATAACATCTAGTAGGCAAAGAGTAAAAGCAGGCACATTTGTGGCTCTGTATTTTTTATAACCTTAACTGTACATATATCTCTTTTTACAGTATGATTACCTCTATCTTGACCCCTGTAGCCACTCTGCTAACTAAAGTCCTCCTATCTTAGGGGCGCCTGGGTGGCTCAGTTGGTTAAGCATCTGACTTCGCCTCAGGTCATGATCTCACGGTTCATGAGTTTGAGCCCCACATTGGGCTCTGTGTTAATGGCTCAGAGCCTGGAACCTGCTTCTGATTCTGTGTTTCCCTCTCTCTCTGCCCCTCCCTGGCTTGTGCGCTCGCTCTCTCTCTCTCTCAAAAATAAATAAACATTGAAAGTAATTTTTTAAAAATGAAGTCCTCCTTTTAGTAGAATAAAGAGTAATGTTTCAAGCTGATTTCTCTGGCTAGAGGTGTAGATCTTTAGAAGCAAGGACAAAACATAGGTGATGTGCTGTAAGGAAACTGCACTAGTAGTGAGAGTGCTTTTATCCCTAGCTCACCATTAGTAAAAACCAAAGTGTTTGTTATTTTTATCTGTAAATCATGGTTATGATTTGCCTTCAAGGGAGAATTGATATCATTAACTTTTATTGGATGGGTTAACTGGTCCTAGTTTTGCCTTCATTTTGCTGAGTAGTATAAGGATATGCTTTTCTTCCACATGATATAGTGCTCAGCCTAGAAAATGGTACTTTGTTCATTTCTGTATTTTCCTTAAGGGAACATTCTGTGCAGATTTGTGAAAAATAAAATAGGTTATGCTTTTCTGAAAAATAAAATAGGTGCTTACTGAAATGACCAGATAGATGTAAGGAATGAACACAAAGTCAGTGTATTTAATAGTAATACTCATTATCAGCTGTTACTTACAGTACTTGAAACAAATGGGTTCTGTTGAGATGTTAGAGTTTGTGTTCTGAGTTAAGTTAAAAAAGCTTCCTGGAAGAAGGGGGGTTTGAGAAAAGACTTTGAATAGCTATAGGTTTCAAATGCTAGGGACAAAGAAAGGATTCTTGTAAATAGGAAAAAAGGATTTTAGAGGGACTAGGAATGGAGTCCTTTAGCAAGGAGTGGTAAAAGTGATTGGGCATGCAAGGACTATTTTAAGAAATAACTCCTTATTGAGAAGATGGATTGAAGGTAAGGAATGTATCTGCTGATACTTTCTAAGTTTATTAGAACTTTTAAGTTCTGATATTTTTGTGTACATTCTTAATACAAAGCATATGTTGTTGAAAAATGATTTGAATAACAGCACTTAAATCAAGTTATGAAATACAGTATCTTAGAATAATGAAAGTCATGTTGTAAAAATACTATCAGCAGACCAAAGTCTCCTTTGCAGGTAATCCTCTTGTCTTAGGTCTGGCATTTTTAAATAATAGGGGCCTGTTTTCCTGTTGGAACACTTAGTGAATTTGGTATTAAAACTTTAGCCTGTGTTTGTTTGCTCTTTTTTCCCTTTTCCT
The DNA here is from genome assembly GCA_017311185.1 of Proteles cristata cristata. Classification (NCBI taxonomy): domain Eukaryota; kingdom Metazoa; phylum Chordata; class Mammalia; order Carnivora; family Hyaenidae; genus Proteles; species Proteles cristata. Next base: position 536,482 of record JAESUZ010004312.1, read on the forward strand.
GGCAGCTTAGCCAAACCATGAAACAGGCCCGTCACCAACTGGCATCATTTAAGACTGTGAATAAAAAAAATGCGTCAGTGTTTCCAGATTGTAGAAGAAAAACCTTTCCCCCCCAAGAGGTAAATTAATTTCTAATAAATTGTTTTAAGAAGTACATGTAAAGATTTATTTATATCTCAACATTATTCAGAACTGTAAAAATAACTGGAAATAACCTGAAATAGCCAATGGTAGGGAATGGTTAAAAAATTATGGTGTAGTCATATATAGCCATTCTAAAAAAAAAATCATACTTTCAGATAATATCCAAAGACAGAAGTGTCTGTGATAGAAAATTAAGTGAAAAAAGTAGGTTACAAAATTATATATGTATATTGTAAATTAAAAAAAAAAATGATTCAGCCAATGTTTATGGAATGTCTGTAGTTACCAGGCATTGTTCTAGAAGCAGGACTTAGAGCGGAAAAAAAGTAGACAGAGATCCCTTCAGGAGCATCTGTGCTAGCAGGGAAGCAAATCATAAACAAGCAAATAAATGTAGAATATAATTTCAAACAGTAAGTGTTATAAAAAAGTAAAGATAAAGAGATGGGGAGAGAATACTTTGTGCGGAGACAAAAGCCTAAAAATGAATGGACCAAGAGGTTAATACTGATTATTTCTGGTTAGTGTTATTTCAGGTGACTTTTATTTTCTTCTCTTGGTTTTCCCTATTTAAAAAGTTTTCCATAAAGTATATATTTTACTTTCTAATTAGGAATAAAATCAACACTGTTATTATTTAAAGATAAATTCTTTTGATTCAAAATACGAGATTAGAGTGAATAATTGGAATGTAAATGAAGAGCTAGACTTAAAAGGATATTTAAGGCTACACTTGTAAAATGACGTTGTTCTGTGCCTGTTTATTTCAGTGTTCACAAATCTGGATGCTAAAAACAAACTCATGTATTTTCCTGTGTTTGCTTAATTTTGTCAAGTTTTGATAGGCAGCATCTAATAAAATGTACCATCTCATCTTTTTTACTTTTTTTTGTGTGTGTGGACCTTATCACCTCTGTCTCTTAGTTCTTTCTTAGTTTTGATTTCTAGAGTGTGTATGTGTGTGTCTGTGTATAATATTTTTATATTTTTTTCTTAAGTGTCTCAACACAACCATCAAAAAGATTTGTCTTTTATATATTTGTAATTTGTAGAATACTAACCTGTGTTTCCCTCTTCAGTGATAATAAGACATTTATAATAGTTAAATGTATAAATATATGATGTGTATCACAAATGGCATTCCATCCCAGGTGCATTCAATATAGTTACCCTTTTATAGCATTGCCTTGTTAGGACTCTCAAGATAGAATTTGTTTTGTACCAAAATTCTTCTCAGTGGCTATGTTTGGACAGTGACTTTGAGTATCAGATCCTAGAGACTGATATTTTATGTTGTGTGGAACATGTTCAAACCTTTCAATTGATGCTTTTCCAGAAAAAGTACTACTTACAGATCTGACTGAAATAATTATCCAATAGAAGGGAGAAGGATTAAGTCTGAGATAACATCCTTGTATAAACCAGCTTAATACGTCAGAGATGTCATTTAAATGTAATTCGTGATGATGATGATGATGATGATGATGAATTCAGACTTGCTGCTTACTGCTTCCAAAGAGTACATGTGTATTTTTCAGCTAAAACATTGGAAACAAATCACCATAGAAATGAGAATGATGTAAGAAATTAGTGAAATTTTTCATATTTCTTATATCATGTGTGTGGTCTTTCTCTCAATTCTGAATAGTTTTCTACCCCCTTGGTTTTGTGAAGTGAAAATCTGCCAGTCAGAAAGGACAGTCTGTAACCTAGTTGAACTCTGGTTTCATTTCCTTGTTAGACTTCTGTTTACTGACCTTAGAATCTGTCTGGTTGTTTTTGTTTTTCCAGATTTGGAGATATAGTCAGAAGATATACTTGCTTGCCCACTGTTGGGTCACCAAGATAAAATCATAAGCCTCCTAAAATTGTTACTGGCTGGCATAGGAACAAATGGTCATTTATAAGGTTAATATATTCTCCTACCAGCCTATTTCCCTCCATATGTTTGATATGTGAATGATTTGTTAGTAAATCTGAAGTAGAACTACTTGTTTTTCTTTATTCTGTTATTAAACCACCATAATCTGCTAAAATTACTTCAGATCTTTCACAAAAACTCAACCCAGTGAGCATATTACTTTCTGTAGACCATTTATATTTATATTATTTTATTTTTTTAGAAAACACTTTGTAGGAAACCGTCATCCCTCAAGATGAATATAGGAAAAAGGACAATTGCCCTTTAAGTTTCATCAAGGTCTTTTGACTTTTAACTACTTTGCATTACCAGAAATTTATAGAAAATCAGGGAGGGAAATGTAGAGTAGGAGGAAAAAATAATGGCTTGTTAGAGCCATCCACAGCTAATTAAAGTTGGGCTTAAGGGTTAAAATTCTACTGTCCAGTAGTGTTTTTCTTTCTAACAGTTTTATTGAGATATAATTTATATACCACACAGTTTACCCACTTAAAGTATACATTTCAAGTAGTTTTTAGTGTATTCACAGGTTTGTGCAATTGTCAACATAATCTAGTGTTTATAACACTTTCTTCACTCCTAAAAGAAACCATATTCTCATTAATTGTCACTTCCTGTTCCCCCCCTTTCTCTACCCCCAGTCCTAAGTAACTACTAATCTATTTTCTGTCACTATATAGATTTGCTTATTTCTGGGCATTTCATCTAAATGGAATCCTATAACATATGGTCTTTCGTGAGCTGGTTTCTTTCATTTTGCATAATGTTTTCAAAGCTTATTTTGTAGAATGTATCAGGACTTCATTCCTTTTTATTGTTGAATAATATTCCTTTTATGGCTATATCACATTTGGTATATCCATTCAGCAGTTGATGGACCTCTTGGCTTTTATGAATACCTGTGCTAAGAACACTTGTATACATGTTTTTGTGTGAATATTCCTTTCTTTAGTTGTGAAATTTGGAGGTTATAGGGAAACTCTGTGTTAGTCATTTTGAGGAACCGCCAAGCTGTTTTCCATCAGCAGTGTATGTGGGTTCCAATTTCTCCACATCCTCCTCAATGCTTCTTTTTGCCCTTCTTTTTGATTATTGCCATCTTAGTGGTATGAAGTGATATCTCACTGTACTTTTGATTTGTGTTTTCCTTATGACTTAAGATCTTGAGTATCTTTTCATGTGCTTATTGCCCCATTTATACGTCTCTGATGGAGAAAGTGTATAGTCAAATGTTGTGGTGCCCATTTTTTAATTGGGTTATTTGTTTTTTTATTATTGAGTTATAAGAGTTCTTTATATATTCTGGATACATGTCCCTTATCAGATACATGATTTACAAACATTTTCTCTCATTCTGTAGATTGTCATTTCACTTTCTTCATGCCATCATTTGTACAAAATTTTTCATTTTGGTGTAGTTCACTTTGTTTTTTCTTTTGTTGCTTGTGTTTTTGATTTAGTATCTAATAAACCACTGCTTAATCTTTTTTTTTAAGTTTGCCTAGCCAGATGCTTAACTGACTGAGCCACCCATGTGCCCCAACCATTGCTTAATGTCAAGTCATCAATGTTTTCTACTATGTGTTCTAAGAATTTTATAATTTTAGTTCTTACATTTAGGTCTATGATCTATGTGAGTGAATTTTTATATGTGGTGTCAGGAAGTGTTTTCACTTAATTCTTTTTGCATATGAACATCCACTTGTTTCAGTACCATTTGTTGAAAAACTATTCTTTCTCCATTGAATTTTCTTGGCACTCTTGTTCAAAATCAGTTGACTGTAAACGTGAGGGTTTATTGATGTCTCAATATTATCTTCAGAGATCCATGAAAGTTGGATGTTTTTCCATTTATTTAGATATTTTTAAATTTTGTTCAACAGTGTTTCATAGTTTTCAGTATATAGTCTTATGCTTCTTTTGTAACATCCTGTTTTTATAATATTTGATTATATTGACTTTCTAAATTATATTAAAAGTGTGCTGAAGCCTAGGATTTTATTGTAATTACATTATTTCTACTTGTAATAGGTATTTATTTTTTTCATTTAAAAATTTTTAAAAATATTTATTTATTTTTGAGAGATAGAGTGATCCAGAGCATGAGCAGGGGAGGGGCAGAGAGAGAGGGAGACACAGAATCCGAACCAGACTCCAGGCTCTCTGAGCTATCAAGCACAGAGCCTGATGCAGGGCTCTAACCCATGAACCGTGAGATCATGACCTCAACCTGAGCCGAAGTCGGATGCTCAACTGACTGAGCCACTCAGGTGCCCCTATTTTTTCATTTTTGATTGTGTGTTTTCTAAGAACCTGACTCTGAGGAATCTTCATCTATTTAAAAAAAATTTTTTTTTAATGTTTAGTTTTTTTTGAGAGACAGAGAGATACAGGGTGCATGCAGGGAAGGGGCAGAGAGAGAGGGAGACACAGAATCTGAAGCAGTTTCCTGGCTCTGAGCTGTCGGCACAGAGCCCACATGGGGCATGAACTCACGAACCATGAGATCATGACCTGAGCTGAAGTCAGATGCTTAACCAGCTGAGCCACCCAGGTGCCCCGGAATCTTCATCTATTCTGACAGATAAGAAAGGGAGAGAAAATTTGTTTGGGGGAGGATCTCCTTTCTGAAGACAGGGACAAGCCTTTCAGCAGAGTTCAGGTAAAGCAGAGTGAAAGGAGATAGTATAATAGAAATTAAACTAATTGTGATTTGGACTAGGATGCCAGTATTGTTGTACTGGTTTGGGATTATAGATTTTGATATTGTTAAGTTGAGCAAAGATCCTGATTTCCCATTTTATTCTAGTAATCTGTTTGACCACTGTATCTTTCTGAGATTATTTTAGGAATCTAATGGAAAACCTAGAGTGTTGCTACTACGTGGCATTCTATATTTGATGTTTATGTTCACTTTTAGAAAATACAATTCAAAAATCCATTACTTGCTGTGATGAAAGAGGAAGAGCAAAAGAAGTTAGATCTTCAAGGCCTTCAGGATATTCTGCCAGAAGCCCAGGATTATCTTCCAGAAGCCCAAGGTGATCTGCTGAAAACCCAGGGTGATTTGACAGAAGTCCAAGGTGTTGAGCTAGAAGCCAGGAGTACTGAGCCAAGGCTCAGTACCCAGGCTGTTGAGGTGGAAGGCCAAGCCATTGAGCCTGAAGCCCAGGCTGTTGAGCCTGAAGCCCCGGCTACTGAGTCTAATGCCCAGGCTGTTAAGGCAGAAACTCGGGATATTATGCCAGAAGCCCAGAATATTGAACTAGAAGATGGGAGTGTTGTGTCTGAAGTCCAAGATTTGCTACCTGAAGAACAGTGTGTTCTTCCCAAAGACCGGAATATTCTACTCAGATGTCAGGACCAGGACTTTCTACCTAAAAACCAGGATTTTCTACCCGAAGACCAGAATATTCTACCCAGATGTCAGGACCAGAATATTCTCTCTGAAGACCAGAATATTCAGTCCAAATTTCAGGACCAGGATTTTCTACCCAGAGACCAGCACCAGCATTTTCTACTCAGAGACCTGGGTGTTCTCCCCAGAGTACAAGATTTTCCACCCAGAGATCAGGTAAAAGAGAGTAGAAAGGAGTTATAACAAGAAAAAAATAGCTAGTTAAATTTTGGAGTGGGATTTGGAAGGACTAAATTGCAGCTGATTTGGAGAATCATAGTTGGAAAAAGTAGTTTTCTCAGTAATTTCTCAAAAGTCGAGGGTTCTCATTAAGTGTTGAAGTATTAGCAGCAGCATATTACCCCTGTCTGGACAGTTTACTTTTTTTCTTTTTAAATCTTCAAATTAAGAAAAATATTTCTGGCACTCATTATCTGCTTTGATAGCTGAAAGATGGAAAAAGGCATAGCCTGCAAGTGTCCAACAGTATCTTTTACTATTCAAGTTCCAAGGCCAGCCTTCTACCAGAGATCAGTTAGACAAAAATGAGAAGAAAGGAATCAATAGGAAGCAATTTATGTAGGGTCATAACTGGACTTATGTGGAACAGAGTATAGTGTTTTCTATTATTCCATAACACGTTCAGTTAAATTCTGACCTCAATTTCCTCCAGAATTCTCACTACAGCCTGAAGTATTTCTTGGTTAACCTGTCTTTCTTAACTGAACAGTTGATATTTTTTGTTTGTTCTCTTTTTTTCTTTTAATATTTTTTTATTTATTTCTAGGAGAGAGAGAGAGAGAGAGCATGAGCAGGGGAGGGTCAGAGAGAGAGGGAGACACAGACTCTGAAATAGGCTCCAGGCTCTGAGCTGGCAGTCAGCATAGAGCCCGACGCAGGGCTCGAACCCACGAACCACGAGATCATGACCTAAGCGAAAGTCGGATGCTTAACCGACTAAGTCACCCAGACGCCCCTTGTTTGTTCTCTTTTTAGGAGGCGAATTTGAAGGAGCCAGCATCAATTTTGATAGACAAGAGAGGGAGAGAGGCGTTTCCCCTGGATATCCATCAGGACCTTCCACACAACTGTCAAGATCAGGCCTCCATCAGGGACAAGGTAGAACAGAAAAAGGAGAAAGACCAGCAGGCACTGAATTGTTCAGAGTTTAGTTTGGAACTTGCAGTGGTTGTTCTCAGCTAGACTTCAAAAATGACAAAAAGCATGGCTTTCTGTTTTATTCCATACATCACATTATCTTGAGTTAAAAAAAATTACTGTAAGGGTTTCAATAAAGGCTATAATTATTGCTATCATATTACTCCCACTGGACAATTTATAATTAGTGTTTTTGTTTTCTTTTAGAAAGTACGCTTCAAGGAGTTGTATTCTGGTATGTCATGTGAGAAAGGGAGAGAAGGCTCTTCTCTGGCAAGTTATCAGTATCTGCCTCCTCAGCTCCAGGACTATACCTTCATCAGAGATCAGGTAGAGCCGAATGAAAAGGAAATAAACAGGAGATAAAGTAACTGGGGTAAAGTAACTGGATTTTGTATATTCTCAGTAATTGGTAATGTGAAGTATAGAATCAGGTGCAAAAGACCCTGATTTAGTGAATGTATTCAATCAAATCAGTTCTGTCATTTGTAAGGTTGATAAATCACATTCATTCTTAGCGTAGAATCAGACCATTTTAGTTTACTATGATTTACTAAGTTTACTAAGATTATGCTACAACTTCTGCCAAAGCCCACAGTGTTACCATAAACATACCGTCCCTACATGAACAGTGCAGGAAAAAGTGGCAGATTCCAAATTACTTAATATATGAGGGGTTTGTCAGACTATTCTGTTCATGGTTTAGGATTAAAAATTCAGGTCTACAGAGTTGAGCTTAAAGTATTACATTCTTATTCAAGTGTAGATGTATCAGAATATTCTCACCTGGTGCCATTTCCCTGGAGTTCTCACCAAAGCTTATAATATTAGATTAGCACATTGCCCTGGCCAGACCATTTGTTTTCTACTTTTATTCCTTTAGAGCGTGTTTCTCAAGCTACTGCCGTCTTTTATGAGAGCAAAGAGAGAGAGAGAGGTGAATCGCCTCTGGAGTACTATTAGTATATCAGTATGTTAGGCCTAAAAGCTAGGACTGAGCCTCTCCTAGAGAACATGTAGAGCCAAACAGTGGGAGGACTGTCTCCTTCCTGAAAGAGTAACAGAGACAGAATTATGTAAGGTTTGGGTTGGAGCTTATCAAGGTAGTGTGCATGTAGGCTACATAGAGAGAAAGCTACTGGAGGGAAGCCAAGAGCATGACGTCTTCAGTTATTTCGAAATGTGCCAGACCTAAAGTCTGTCCAGGTGAGGAAGCATGCCTGTCATTGGGGTTAACCAAGGGAGAGGGTTTGTGTAGTATTGATTGGTTAACAGTAAATAATTCTTTGTAAACTCATGTCCTGGAGGCTTATTTGGCTTTCTGCATTTAGTCTTATACATACCGAAGGGCTTCTGCTCTTGGCCAGCTGAGGCAGTACACCACAACCAGGCATCCAGTCTGCAAACAAACCAGTTAGGATGAAGGACAAATCAAGTGGTTTGCCACCTCAGAACTTCCTGAACTTTACCACCTCTAGTGTTTGTGTGTGGAGTTACTGGGGACAATGAGTAGGAGTACTTGTGGAAATGACACAAGCTTGTGTTCTGGCTGTACCTTGGAAAAATGTTAGCAACATTATAAAAATACTGCTTTTGTTGCCTTATCTGCTTCCGGTTGTTGAATACGGGGATACCCCATGCCAAAAAAAAAAAAAAAAAGGACCAGAATAATTTGGGATTTGCTTTAAAATAGTCCAGGAAAAAAGTGGGAAAAGAGATAGATCAAAAAATATGTTACTAATTATTGAAGTTGGGGATGGATATGTTGGGATGTATTATACTATTTTCTTTCCTACTTTGATTTATATTTGGGAGTTTTGTATTAACACATGCAAGCACACGTGCTCACCAATTCTGTTATTTATCCTCCCCTAGTATCATGATTTTGGAGTTTTCAGTGACATCTACAAATCATTGCTGCTTACACAGTTTTATATTTTGTTCTTTCTTTAGAACAAGTATCGCGAGCAACCTGCATCTTTTGAGAAATGGGAGATTGAAAGAGGAATTGCTTCTGGAGTGCCATCGGTATGTTTCACCCAGTTTTTAAGACCTAGTCTCTCTCAGGGGATAAGTAGAGCAGAGTCGAGTGAGGAGTAAGTAGCAGAAAATAAATTGCATAGGCTTTGGCTCAAATTTAATAGGGCAGTATACTGACTGCTTAGGGATTTAGTGTGAAGGTCAGTAATAATGGGCCAAACTTTAAAGTCCTCTTGTTCTGTGACATATCACACCATTCTGACCTGTTGAAACTCCTTCAGGCCTCTTCACTGAGGCTTTTACTGTTGCCCTGGCATGATGCTCCTGCTTAGACAATTGATGTTCAATGTTTACGTTGTCTTTTAGCACCAGAACTATGGGCAGGCCTTACATAATATGACAGATGAGCGATGGAGAAAGGAGTTATTTCCGGAGTGCTGTGAATATGTTTTACATGATATCCAGGATGCAAGTGCTGCCACAGAGCAGGTAGAGGAGAGTATAATAAAAAATAAACACCAGGAAGTCAATTAAAGTTTGATCTGGGCTTGCCAGAGCTATGCTTCTAACAACAGCTGCTGCTGGTGTTATCTCTTATTCACACTATCAATAATATTGTCAGTAATATTAATAACAGCTTACGTTCATTAAACACTTTCCATAACTAAAATAGTCCTAGAACTTTGTGTCCATTGTCTCATTTCTCATTTTCACAACAACCTACGAGAGACAGATACTATTATTATCCTTGTTTTGTGGACAAAGAAGCTCATGGATGATTGCATCGTGGATATAGTTAAGATCCATCATAGCAGCACCAAGTGAAATGTGTACTCTTTTGCCGTAATGTGTCAGACTGTTCTGACCTGCATAGAGTACGTCAGGGCCGTTGCTGCAGCCTGCAGTCCTTTACTAGTATTATGTTGCTGCTCACATATTGGGAGTGCTTTCGTATCTTTTAGACCTTATACTTCGGGCAGCAGCCATCCATTGGGACAGCAGAAAGACAGCAAGAGGATTTGTTTCTGAATGGCTGCCAGCAGCTTCCACCCAAGCACCAGAGAGAGGGTTCCAGCAGAAGACAGGTAGAGTATGAGTCATGGAATTTAGAGAGGATTGGTCTGCAGATGCTCAGGGTGAGCAAAAAGCAGATTCTTACTTTATTCCATAGTGTGTAGAATGTATCCTGACCCAAGATTACATTACTTCTCTCACGGAAACCTAGGGTATCATCAGGGGCACTCGTTGCCTATTGGAAGAGCTATATTTTATATGTACTTTTTTTGGGGAGGTGGGGAAGAGGTGTTATTTCTGATGTGAGGGGGAAGAAGAAGTGAGTGGCTTCTGAGGGGGAGGGGTTGGGAGGGTCTTCTACCCAGTGGTCCGGCCTAGAGCCCTGTCACGAAGTTGGGAGAGCATAAGATGGGCTCACCAAGAAATAAACTGTTCAGAGTTCAGGCTAGAGCTTGTTAGGGTTTATATATATATATATAAGCTTTGACATACTGAGTTAAGATCTATAGTTTTTCAAGAAAATGTTACAATATTCTGGCCGACTAAGATTTTTCCATGGCTTAACTGAAGTCTAGTTTATTCCCACTAGAATTTACCACTGTCTGGATAATTTCTATCTTGTGGTTGTATGTTATTTTAATGATGGAGCCTTCAGACACCCAGTGTTGTTAGGATATATAAAAGAGACAAAGAGGCATTTCCTTTTAGGCCTTTTAAGAGAGCAAGAAGAAAAGGAGCGTAAGGACAGAAAGTAGGATTTGGGCTGAGCTCTTTTTGTAATTTTTAGTTTGGATCTGTGAGGCTGGCCTAGGGATGCTGTCGTGTGTTATTCTACATTGTCACAAAACCTAAAGTAGGTTCTTTCCTACGCAGGTCTGTTGCATATGGTTTTTTCCTAAATAGCCTTCTCGTTTTCTTCTTCACAAAGGTTGTCCCTTCTCTTCCTTGAGGCTTCAGCTTAAAAGTTACCTCCTTTGAGGGGTGCCTGGCAGTTGGTTAAGCGATTGACTTGGGCTCAGGTCAGGACCTCACGGTTCATGGGTTCAAGCCCCGTGTTGGGCTCTGTGCTGACAGCTCAGAGCCTGGAGCCTGCTTCGGATTCTGTGTTTCCCCCTCTCTTTCTGCCCCTCCCCTGCTCGTGCTCTGACTCTAGCTCTCAAATATAAATAAAAATGTAAAAAAAAAGTTACCTCCTTAAAAAAAAGACTGTCCTGACCACCTTGTCAAAAATAGGTCTTCCCTCTTCTGTTTTTCTCTGTCGTTGCATTCTCTTTCCTTCTCAGTACACAAAACCATTTATAATTATTTATTTAACATGTTTTCCACTGGTCTGTAAGCTTTATGAGGAGAGGTACCACACCTGTTTTGTTTACGAGTATATGCCTTTATAGTGCAGAACCTGCTACCTGATGATCTCTTGCTAAATATGTTTTGAATGAATTAGTCAATCAAGCAAACATTTATTTAGCATTTTGTTAGGTGTTAGCCATTGTTTAAGCACTAAATATCAAAGATAGAATTGTGAATCAACTCAAGTTTCAGACTGTCTGAAGAAGAGAGACTGACACAGAGGCAGATCATTATGAAGTAACATGATTAATGGCAGAAGGTGCATAGGGCACAGAAGAGGGGTACCTAACCCTGATTATTTGATTGAGGGTGCTGCCTAGGTGCTGCTCTTCTTCATGTCCTTCTGCCATTCAAGCTATGAAAATCCTCCCCTTTGTCCTTTCAGGCTCCCCAAATAATCCAGCCTTATTGGAAAAAAATATTTCAATAGTGTAGATTTAGATCATCTTCGTACTTAGGGTTTAGAGTCACAGCTGGGTCCCTTGTGCTGCTTAGCATTTTGTCAGCTCCCTCTTCCTATGGGCCACACTTAAAATTGTAAACCTTAAGTACTTCTCAAGTTCTTACTGCATCCCCATACTCTCAGACTTGTCATGAAAACAATAGAACCTGTCATGCAGTAACTCCCTCAGCCACTTGCTTTCTTGCCAGTCTTACCTATTCCTGCTATCTCGGAAAAGTTGTCTCTCTTTGGACCATATTGTGGACTATTTTGCCATTTTTTTTTCTGGGTCCAATTTTGAATATTATACTGTGAGACTCTGGCTACTGTTGCAATCCTCTGAAGAATGTTATTTGTTTCTTTGTTCTAGCAGGCAGTCAACCTGGTTAAGTTTATACTAGAAGTTCTTTCTCACTTCATGTGAATAGTATCATGAATGTTCGATTCTCAGAGCCTTCATTATACTCCTTTAGGTTCATCCCATGCATGCCCAGCTTAGGGGTGGTTTGGGGGTGTATGCCAATTCATACACAGATTTGAGGAATCCACTTTTCTAGCTCATTCCTCTTCAGGATACCCACCCCTTATACTCTTCCCCCGATACCATGAGCCACATTTCCTGGAATTTTTAGTTAGAATCAGAGACAGAATCAGTGAGAGACAGGCAGGTCCATAGTGATCTTATTACTCTTTGCCCAGTGCTAGAAGTCCAGTTTTTCTTACTTGTTTGAAAGCAGAAAATGTTTCCATTTTTATTGTAGCAAAAGTAAACACAAACAAAAAAAAAAGAATCCAAAATTTCAGAGATAACTACTGTCAGCCTCTGTTGTGTATAATTTTCAGATTTTATTTATAACAAATCAGTAAATAGCTTTAAACATAATAGCCTGAATGAGATACACAGTTGATTCTCATTATCCATGATAGTTATACAAAGTTGCCGCAGACACTGAATTGGTGAATGCTGAACAATTGCTGCTAGGGAAGATAGCAAAGTTAGGTTTTTGTGAGCCTCTGATCACAACATTTTGGTCACTGATCAAAACCTAACTTTATTGGGGTGCCTGGGTGGCTTAGTCGGTTAAGCGTCCGACTTTCGCTTAGGTCATGATCTCGCGGTTCGTGGGTTCAAGCCCCGCGTCGGGCTCTGTGCTGACTGCCAGCTCAGAGCCTGGAGCCTGTTTCAGAGTCTGTATCTCCCTCTCTGACCCTCCCCTGCTCACGCTGTCTCTCTCTCTCTCTCTTTCCTAGAAATAAATAAAAAAATTAAAAAAAAAATAAAAAAACCTAACTTTATTTTATGTGAACTTCTGTTCAAAGACACCTTGTTTAATCTATGGTGTTGACTCATTAACATTGGACTCAGGCCAATAAAAGTATAGCCCATTCCTGAATGGCGCTTATCTAATACATGTATTTTCTCCATAAGGCACATCACAGCCTTCTTATGTTCAGGAATACTAGATAGTACTTCAGCATTGCACTTGGGAGCCATTTTAAACAGCAAAATCACCAACAAAATGCACAAAAATGCAAAAAGCTTGGCACTAAACAGACCTTGAAAAGAATACTTGTTTACAGTATGAAGGCTGAGACAAAAAGAGCACAGCATCACCTTGTTTGACCTTAGCTGGCAACATGCATATCTGGTGACTCAAAGTTTTCACAGCTCTGTACGTGTCTGCAGATGACTGTAAAAGCATTGGAAGTGTCAATTTGGGGATTACAAATAAAGTTTTATAAATAGACAAATTCATAGATAAGGAGTATGGAATATTGAGGATTGACTGTAATTCACATACCATGTACTTAATCTATTTAAAGTGTACAGTTCAGTGTTTTTAGTATATTCAAAAGGTTGTGCAGACTTTGCCATGATGAGTTTTAGAACATTTTCATCATACCGCAAAAGTCCTTACCCATTAACAGCCAATGCCTTTTTCCTCTTACTCCCACCCCCAGCCCTAGACAACCACTAACCACTTTCTCTGTGTATAGATTGCCTATTCTGGACATTACATATAAATGGGATCATGGAATAGATGGCCTTTGGTGACTAGCTTTTTTCACTTAGTGTAATGTTTCCAAAGTTCATTGACCTTGTAGCATGCAGCAGTACTGGATTCCTATTCATTGGGTAATATTCCATTTTATGCATAGAGCACATTTTATTTATTCGCTCGTCAGCTGATAGACACTTGAATTGTTTCTACTTCTTGGCTATTATGAGTAATGTTGCTGTGAACATTTCCATACAAGTTTGTTTTTTTTTGTGTGTGTGTGTGAATGTATGTTTTCATTTCTCTTGAGTATGCCTGGAAGTGGAATTGCTGGGTCTCAACACTTAATCTTTTTTTCAAATTTTTAAAAAATTTTTTATTTATTTCTGAGAGAGAGAGAGAAAGACAGAGAAAGCATGAGCAGGGGAGGGCCATAGAGAGAGGGAGATACAGAATCTGAAACAGGCTCCAGACTCTGAGCTAGCTGTCAGCACAGAGCCCGACATGAGGCTTGAACCCACGAAACTGTGAGATCATAACCTGAGCCGAAGTCAGACGCTTAACTGACTGAGCCACCCAGGCGCCCCAACACTTAACCTTTTAAGGAACTGCCAAATTCTTTTCCAAAGTGGCTGCACTATTTTTCATTCCCTCCAACAGTGCATGAGGGTTCCAGTTTCTTCACATTCTCACTAGTATTTATTATCGCTTTTTAATTATATCTCTTTTAATGGATGTGTGGTATCTCATTGTGGTTTTGATTTACATTTCCTGATGGTTAATGGTGAGCATCTTTTCACGTGCTTAATGGGTATTTGCATATTTTTCTTTACAAAACTCCTTATTAGATTATTTGCTTAATTTGTAATTGAGTTGCTTGTCTTTTGATCATTGAGTTTTGTGAGTTCTTCATATATCCTACATACAAGTCCCTTATTATGTGATTTACAAATGTTTTCTCCCATTTTGTAGGCTTTTTGTTTTCTTGATGGTTTCCTTTGCAGCACAAAAGTCTAAAGTTTTTTTAAAAAACTTTTTTTTTAATGTTTTCTTTATTTCTGAGAGAGAGAGGGAGAGAGACAGTGTGAGCAGGGGAGGGTCATAGAGAGAGGGAGACACAGAATTGGAAACAGGCTCCAGGCTCTGAGCTGGCTGTTAGCACAGAGCCCGACATGGGGCTTGAACCCACAAACCGTGAGATCATGACCTGAGCCGAAGTCAATCGCTTAACCAACTGAGCCACCCAGGCGCCTCTAGAAGTTTTAAGTTTTGAAGAAGTTTAAGTTAGTTATTTTTTCTTTCGTGGCTTGTACGTTTGATGTCATATCTAAGAAACCATAACCGAATCCAGGACCATGAAGACTTACTCCTATGTGTTTCTCTAAAAATTTTATGTCTCTTATGTTTAGGTCTGTGATCTGATTTGAGTTAATTTTCATATGTAGTATAAGGTAGGAGCTCCACTTCATTCTTTTGCATGTGGATATCCAGTTGTCCCAACATCATTTGTTGAAGTGACTCTTCTTACCCATTGAATTCTCTTTGTACGCTTGTTAAAATTCAGTTGATTGTAAATATAATGGTTTCTTTTTGCACTGTTGGCTCTGTTCCATTCATCTATAGGGGAGTGACACACTCTCTTGATTACTGTAGCTTTGTATTAAGGTTTGAAATTGGAAAGAGTAATTGCTCCAACTTGTTCCTTTGTTTCAAAGCCATCTTAGCAACTCTGGGTCCCTTGCATTTTCATGTGAATTTTAAGGATCATCTTGCCAACTTCTGCAAAGAAGTCATCTGAAATTTTGATGGAGATTGCATTCAGTCTGTTGATGCATTTGGAGACTACTGCCATCTTAACAATATTAAGCCTTCCATGAGCACGAGAGGCCTTTTCCATTGATTTAGATCTTTTTAAATTTCTTCCAACAATGTTTTATAGGTTCCAGAGTAAAAACCTTACAGTTCCTCTGTTAACTTTAAGTAATTTTTGATGGTATTTTAAATGGATTTTTCCATTAATTTCATTTTCAGATTGCTTATTTCAAGTATGTAGAAATACAGTTGATTTTTGTATACTGATCTTATATCCTGCAACTTTGCCAAAAGATAAATAACTTCTAAGCTAAGAAAAAGCAATATTAAAATATCTTTCATTTCTAAAAGTTAGAGATCATAATTTTACCCATACAGTGTCAAAGCAGGTACACCAAATTATGTCAGAATGCTTTTCTAGTAACGCAGGGGAAATTTAGCTTCAGTTTCCTCCCTTCCAAGTCAGTTGATGTTATAACATTTTCATGCCCTTATTCTCTGGGCTCACACCCACCAAAGAGTTGTATGAATAGAAAATGATTACAGATTTGAGATAATAAGGGATCTGGCTTTATATCCTGGATTCAGTGCCAAGCACATGCATAATAAAGCAATTTCTAGTGATCACTTTAGAAGAACTTTCATTCTGAACATTTTGACTTGTTGTTAATTCATCCATGTTTTTGACCTGAATCATTTTCTTTGGCTTGTTGTTTTTTGTTTGGTTTAATTCCTCTGACTCTGCTTCTTTCATTCTCTTAAGATTTATTTTGTTTTATTGATTTTTTATTTTTTTAAATAAATAAAAAAAGTTGAGCTCAAGGTTGCAGGAGAAAAGAATCAATAGATGAAAGTCACAAAATCACGTACAGGGCTAGCTTTGGGCAGTTTTATCACTTTGTGTGACTGGACTTCTAACAGGTGTGTGGTGACTATCAGTCAGGATTGAACACTGAATTCCAAATTCCACTGGCATTTCAGTCTGGAGTAGATCAAGTAGAAGACAAGAAAGAGGTATGTAATGATAATTCCTTTGGAAACCAATATTTCTACTATAATAGTATGAAATTAGGAACAATTTATCGTGTACTTACACATTTAGGGCTAATACTGCAAATTTCTTGGATAAATAAATGAGGCAAAGAAGTTATTTGACTCATTATAATGTGTTGAACTTTTATTCCAGACTCCTAGGATTTAAGATCACCTTGATATAAAATCAGAGATCTGATCCTAGTGAATTTTTCCCGTTAGTGTATATTTGTTACAATAATTTAAAGGAAGAGTTTTAAGTTATGACTTCCTTTTTGTTTTGTTTTCCTTTCCGATCTAATGTTAGTTTAAACCAGCAGTTTTTAACACTGTCCATGTGCCAGAATCAGATGTGAAACTTTTTTCCAAATAAAAATGCCTGGACCCAAACTAGATATACTGATCAGTATCTGAAAAGGTAGATTTGGGGCATCTGTGTTCTTAAAAAACACCACTGATGATTGTGATGTATCCTTGATGTTAAGAACTGGCTATTAGACTTTTCAAAGGTCAAAAACACGCCTAGGTGTGCAGTAGTGCCCCTTGAGTAGCTTCTATCCTTAAAAGAGAATGTATAAACCCAGAGGTATGAACAGGTCACACACAGAGCAATAGCACTTGCTTTTATTACACTTGTTCCCTTTAAAAGTATGATGCTCAGGTATTCCTCAGTTCTTTTTCCCTCTTTCCCACCGTATTAGGCTAGGTTTAGAGCATACTTTTGTGATGTGGTTTCAGTTTTGAAAAGTTAAACTGACTGTTTTTGTTTCATAAAATACCTCTCACTTTCTTTCTTTGGCCTTCTATGGTACTTATAACTTTGTAACACAGAGTAAATATAGTACTGTATCTTATCATGTCCTACATAATCTCTGCCTCAAGTGCTGTTGACAAAGGACTATACTAAGGGCAAAACTAGTACTTCTTTTTTTTTTTTTTAATTTTTTTTAATGTTTTATTTATTTCTAGGAGAGAGAGAGAGACAGCGTGAGCAGGGGAGGGTCAGAGAGAGAGGGAGTCACAGACTGAAACAGGCTCCAGGCTCTGAGCTGGCAGTCAGCACAGAGCCCGACGCGGGGCTCGAACCCACGAACCGCGAGATCATGACCTAAGCGAAAGTCGGACGCTTAACCGACTAAGCCACCCAGGCGCCCCAAAACTAGTACTTCTTTTTCTAATTTGTCTGTAACATCTAATAGCTATGTGCTTGAGAATATAAAGCTCTTGCTGTATGTGATATTATCCTAGGTCACCATAAATAGAAAGAAATTAAGGACTGGCCTCCTAGGTGGCTCATCTGGGTAAGTGTCTGACTCTTGATGCTGGCTCAGGTCATGACCTTGCAGTCATGGGATTGAGCCCTGTGTTAGGCTCTGTGCTGAGGAGAGCCTGCTTGGCATTCTCTCTCTCCCTCTCTCTCTTCTCCTCCCCCATGCATGTGCACATGTACATGTGTGCTCTGCCCTTTCCTCAAAATAAACAAACAAAAAAAGAAATTAAGGACTTAATTCCACGTGACTTTTGTATTATATATAAGTATGTTTTTGGTCTGTGGCACAAGGATATTTTCCTCCCTTGGAAAGTCCTCTGAGAGCAGAATGTTAAGAAATTTTAACTTCTTTCCTTTAGCGTCAAAAGCAATACCTGAGATATAGACGACTGTTCATGGATATTGAAAGAGAACAAGTAAAAGAACAACAAAGGCAAAAAGAACATCAAAAGAAAGCTGAAAAGTAAGTTCGTTGATCCTTATTATGAGCCTTCAATTACCAGTTAAGATGATTTTGAAAACTGGGTTTTAGAAATCATTAGGCATAATAGAAAAAACTGTTTTTGATATGAATAGAAGTATGAAAAGGTGGTTAAGAGCTATGTTTTTTTAGTAGAATCTTTTTTGGGAACAGTCTTAAGTTTACAGCAGAATTAAGTAGAAAGTACAGAGAGTTTTATTGACCCCCTTGCCTGTCCACATGGACTGCTTCCTCCACTGTCAACATAGCATGGTAGTATGGTGGTTACAACTGATAAACTTCCACTGACACATCATAATCCATATTTTACATTAGGATGCACCCTTAGTGTTGTATACACTCTTGTGTATTTTGACAAATGTATAATGGCTTGTATCCACACAATATAATATCATACAGAATAGTCTTACTGCCCTAAAATGCTTTGTGCTTCACCTATTCATCTTTGTCTCCCCCAGCTCATGGTAACCAATGATCTCTTTACTGTCCCCATTGTTTTTCCCTCTCCAGAATGGAATATAGTTGGGATACAATATGTAGCCGTCTCAAACTGGCTATCTTTCACTTAGTAATATGCATTTAAGTTTCCTCTAATACCTTCCATAGCTTGACAGCTCATTTCTTTATAGTGCTGAGTAATACTTTATTGTCTGGATGTACCACAGTTTATCCATTCAGCTTCTGAAGGTCTTCTTGTTTCTTCAAAGGTACACAGTTATTAATAAAGCTGCTCTAAATATCCATGTGCAGGATTCATTTGGTTGGTAGTTTTCAACTCCTTTGGGTAAATACCAAGTAGTAGGCTTGGTTAAGAGTATGTTTACTTTTGAAAGAAACTGCCAAACTTTATTCCAAAGTTGCTGTACCATTTTGCATTTCTGTCAGCAATGAATGAAAGTTTCTTTTGCTCCATATCCTCTCCAGCATTTGGTTTGTCAGTGTTTTGGTTGTCAGCCATTCTAATGGTTGTGTAGTGCTGTCTCGTTGTTTTAGTGTGCAGTTCCCTGATGACACATGATGTGGAGCATCTTTTCATGTGCTTATTAACCATCTATACATTTTCTTTGGTGAGGTGTCAGTTTAGGTCTTTGGCTCATTTTTTAATTGGGCTATTTGTTTTCTTATTCTTGTGTTTTAAGAGTTCTTTGTATGTTTTGGATAATAATCCTTTATCAAATGTGTTTTTTACAAATATTTTCTCCTCGTCTGTGGCTTTAATTCTCATTCTTTTGACACTATCTTTTGGAGAGCGGAAGATTTTAATTTTAATGAAATCCAGCTGATAATTATTTTTTTAATCTGTCATGCCTTAGGTATTGTATCTCAAAAATTGGGGCTCCTGGGTGGCTCAGTCAGATAAGCATTTGACTCTTGATTTTGGCTCAGGTCATGATCTCATGGTTCATGAGACTGAGCCCTGCATTGGGCTCTGTACTGACGGTGCTCTCTCTCTCTCTCTCTCAAAAAAAAACACACACACACACACACACACACACATATATATATATATATATATATATATATATATATACAACTATAAATATAAAATTATTAGCATACTCAAAGTCACCTAGATTTTCTTTTGTGTTTTACATTTGGCTTGACCATCCATTTTTTAGTTAACTTTTATAAGGGATGTAAGGTCTGTGTCTGGTTCATTTCTCTGCACATAGATATTCAGTTGTTCCTACACCATTTGTTGAAAAGACTGTCTCTGCTTCACTGTATTACTTTTGCTCCTTTGTCAAAGATCAGTTAATTTTATACAGGTCTATTTCTGGGCTCTCTTCTCTGTTCCACTGACCTATTTGTCAGTTCTTTTGCCAATGCCACACTGCCTTAAAAGAGAAATGATGCCTATGAGAGACTCACTTTCCCTTTAAGGACACATATAGGCTGAAGGTGAAGGGATGGAAAAAGATATTCCATGCAATTGGTCACCAAAATAGAGTGGGGGTGTCTATCCTCATAGAAGACAAAATAGATTTTAAGTTGAAAAGGGTCACAACAGACAAAGAAGGTTCTTATATAATGATCAAGGGATAAATTCATGATATAACAATTAAAAATATTTATGCACCCAGCATCAGAATACGTAAACATAAAGCAAATACTAACAGAACTGAAAGGAGAAATAAACAGCAATACAATAATAGTGAGAGATTTTAGTATCCCTCTTTAAACAATGGATAGATCATTCAGACAGAAAATGAATAAGGAAATAGTGGTTTTGAACAACACTATAGACCAACTAGACTTAACAGACATATACAGAACATTCTAGCTAACAGCAGTAGATTATACATTCTTCTCAAGAACACACAGAGTGTTCTTCAGAATAGATCATATGCCACATAGGCTATAACACTAGTCATAACAAATTCAAGAGGATTGAAATTATATCAGGTATTATTTCCAAACACATTGGTATAAAGGTAGAAATCAGTAATGAGGAAAATTGGAAAATTCACAAATATATGAAAATTAACACAATCCTGAATAACCGGTGGATCAAAGAAATCAAAAGGGAAGTAAAAATGTTTAGACAAAAAAAAAAAAAATGGAAATACAACATACTAAATCTTATGGTATGCAGCAAAAGCAATTCTAAAAGTAAAGTTTATAGCTAAATACCTTCAAAGAAAAATGATCTCAAAACAACAACCCAATCTTACACCTTAAGAAACTAAAGAAAGATGAGGAAACTAAGCCTAAAGTTAGTAGAAGGAAGGAAATAATAAAGATTAGAGCAGAATAAGAAAAAATAGAAAAGATCAATGATACTAAGAACTGGTTTTTTGAAAAGATAAATAGAACTGAAAATACTTAGCTAGGGGCACCTGGATGGCTCAGTTGGTTAAGCGTCTGACTTTGGCTCAGATCACGATCTCACAGTTCGTGAGTTAGAGCTCTGTGTCATGCTCTGTGCTGACAGCTCAGAGCCTGGAGCCTGCTTCAGATTCTGTGTGTGTGTGTATCTCTGCCCCTCCCCCACTCACCCTCTCTCTCTCGCAAAAATGGATAAACATTAAAAAAAAAAGAAGAAATGCTTAGCTAGATTAACCAAGAAAAAAATGAGGACTCAAATCAATAGAATGGTAAACAAAAGAGGAGACATTATAGCTGATACCACAGAAACACAAAGGATCATAAGAGACTACTGTGAATAATTATATGCCAACAAATTGGACAACCTGGAAAAAATGGAAAATTTCTAGAAACATGCAACCTGTCAAGACTCAAACATAAAGAAATAGAAAATTTGAACAAACCAACTGCAAATAAGAAGATTGAATCAGCAATCAAAAACTTCCCCAGAACAAAAGTTCAGGACCAGATGCCTTCATTGTTGAATCCTACCAAACATTTAAAGAAGAATTAATGCTAGGTCTTCTCATTCTTCCAAAAAACTGAAGAGAAGGGAACACTTTCTGACTCATTATGGGGCCAGCGTTACCCTGATAGCAAAACCAGACAAGGTCAGTACACAGAAAGAAAAGTATAGGCTATCCTGATGAATATGGTGTGAAAAGTCTCAACAAAATATTAACAAACTGAATTCAGCAGTACATTAAAAGGATCATATATCAGGAGCAATAGGATCTACTCCAAGGATGCAACAGTAGTTCAGCAACCACAGATCAATCAATATGATACATTTCATTAACAGAATAAAAGATAAAAATCATGTGTTCATCTCAATAGATGCAAGAAAAGCATGGGACAAAATTCAACATCCATTAATGATAAAAAACCCTCTCAATAAACTGATATAGAGGGAATGTACCCTATATGATAAGCCTACAGCTAAACATATACTCAATATTGAAAAGCTGAAATTCTTTCCTTTAAGATCAGGAACAAGACAAGGATGCCTGATCTCCCCATTTATATTCAACTTAGTACCAGAAGTCCTAGCCAGAGCAGTTAGACAAGAAAAAGAAAAGTCATCCAAGTGGCAAAGGAATACTCAAACTCTATTTGCAGATGACATGATATTATGTTATGTGTGGAAAACGCTAAAGATAACACCAAACACTTGTTAAGAACTAATAAATGAATTCAGTAATACCTGTATTTTGCAGGATACAAAATCAGTTTACAAAAATCAGTTGTGTTTCTATATACTAACAATGAACTATCAGAGAAATTAAGAGAACAGTCCTATTTACAATAACATCAAAAAGAATAAAATACTTAGGAAAAAATCTTACCAAGGAAGTGAAAGATCTATACATGTAAAGTAAAACATTGATGAAAGAAATCGAAGAAGATGCAAATAAATAGTTATTCCAAGCTCATAAATTGGAAGAATTAATATTGTTAAAATGTTCATACTGTCTAAAGGAGTATACAAAGTTAATGCAGTTCCTATCAAAGTTCTAAAGGCAGAAATAGAAAAGACAATCCTAAATTCGAAAATCTGTATGGAACCATAAAAGACCCCAATAGTGAAAGAATTCTTAAGAAAGGAGAATGAAGCTGGAGGCATCACATTTCCTGATCTCAAGCTATATTACAAATTATAGTAATTAAAACAGATAATGGTGACATAAAACAGAAACAGAGATACAGGGACAGAATAAAGAGCCCAGAAATAATAAAGAGCAGTCAAGAATATACAATGGGAAAAGAATAGTCTTTTCAATAAGTGGTTTTGGGAAAACTGGATTTCCACATGCAAAAGAATGAAAAGTGGAGCCATAACTTACACCTTCAAAAATCAACTCAAAATGGTTTAAAGTCTTGAACATAAGACCTGAAACTATAAGACTCATAGAAGAAAACATGGGGTAAGCTTTCTGACTTTGGTCTTGGCAATGGTTTCCTTTTAAAAATACTTATTTTATTTTTGGGAGAGTGCAGGTAGGGAAAGGGCAGAGAGAAGGGGACAGAGGATCCAAAGTGGGCTCTGTGTTGACAGGCTGACAGCGGCAGCCCAGTGTGGGGCCTGAACTCAATGAATCATGAGATCCTGACCTGAGTTGAAGTTGGACATTCAGCTGACTGAGCCACCCCATTGCCCCTTGGCAAATTTTTAATATGACAGGAAGTACAGGCAACAAACCAAAAAGAATCAAGTGGGACTGTATCAAACTAAATGACTTCATTTGGCACAGCAAAGGAGAAGGCAACCTGTGGAATGGGAGAAAATATTTGAAAACTATATATCTGATCAGATGTACATATCTAAATTATATAAGGAAATTATACAGTTCAGTAAGGAAAAACCCAAACAACCCAATTAAAAAATAGTTGAAGGACTTGAATAGACATTTTCCCAAGAAGAAATACCAGTGACCAATAGGTATATGAAAAGGTGCTCAACATCACTAATCGGGGAAATACAAATCAAAACCATAATGAAATATCACCTCATACCTGTTCGAATGGCTGCTATATCAAAAACACAAGAGATAAGTGCTGGTAAGGATGTGGAGAAAAGGGAACCCTTGTACACTGTTGGTGGGAAAGTAAATTGGTGCAGTCACAATGGAAAATAAAATGGAAGTTCCCCCAAAAATTAAAAATAGAAATACCATATGGCCTAGCAATCCCACTTTTGGATATATATCTGAAGGAAGAGGTATCTGCACCCCCATATCCATTTCAGCATTATTCACAATAGCTAGAACATGGAAGCAACCTAAGTGTCTGTCAGTAGATGATGGATAAAGAAAATGGTACATATATAATGGAGTATTATTCAGCAACAAAAAAGGAAAACACTGCCATTTATGACAACATAAATGAACCTTGAGGTCACCATGCTAAATGAAGTAAATAGAGAAAGAAATACTTTATGGTGTTCCTTACTTGTGAAATCTAAAAAACTGAACTCATAGAAACAGAGATAGATTGGTGTTTGCCAGGACCTGGGGGATGGAGGAAATGGTTGGTGAAAGGCTGTAAAATTTCAGTTGTAAGGTAAAGGAGTTCTGGTGATCTAATAATGTACAATGTGGTAACTATCATTAGTGCACTGCATACTGAAAATTTCCTAATAGAGTAGATACTAAATGTTTTCATCATGATCACACACAGTAACTGAAGTGATAAAAGTGTTAACTAATATTGTGGTAATCAGTTCACACTATATATGTATATGAAATCATTGCTATATATCGTATACCTTAAAATTATACAGTGTTTTTGTCAATTATCTCTCAATAAAGCTGAGGGGAAAATTGTAAGTTCCAGAGCAAGGACTTCACTTCTTATCCAGCTGGTCTGAGAGTGATTCTGCATTTATTCAGCAAACATTAATCTGGCACTTTAATGTCATGGGACTTTCCTAGGCATAGGCAATATAAAGATAAATAAAATGTGATTCCTTTCCTTGAGGAATTCATAATCTAAGGTGAATGGGGGAATAATTGCATACAAATAAGTAGTGTAATTATTACAATAGAAGGGGTAGGCATAGAGTCCCTGAGAACACAGAAGAGGGATTACTGATTCTATCTGGAAAGTTAGAGAAATTATTACATTTCAGTTGGGCCTAGGTGGATGTGTGTTTATTGGGGAAGCAGATAAGGATGGTAAAGTAGAAAAATCAACATAAACTGAGAGTGGAAGCAAATAATAGTATTCATACAGAGCTTTATAATTTAGAAGGGCTTTTATATATTATTTCTTTTGGTATTTTTCAACAAACAAACATTTATTGAGAGCCTAGCACATGCCAGGTACTGACTATATGCCAAGAATATTAAATGTGAGTATGCGGCAGGGTAGTGATTCATAGCATAGGTTTGTAATCAAATAGTCTTAGGTTTGAATTTGCAACTTATTCATTATGTAACCTTCAGCATATTTTTTAACCTCTGAGACTCAGTATTTTTAATTATAAAGTGAGGATTATAATACCTATTTCCTAGGTTGATAGAATTAAATGGAGAAATATATACAAAATACTTAACATTGTATTTGGCATTCAATAAAATCATAGTAAATAGTACGTATTGCTATCATGATGATGGTGGTGGTAGTGCTGCTGCTGCTGCTGCTGATGGTGATGATGATGAAGGCAAGTAGGATGAACACCAAAGAAGGCCAGACAAATAGAGAAAAGGAGATGAAAATAAGAATTATAATGCTACGTGAGAAGTAAGGCAGGGACAGGCTGGGGAGGTTTATATATAGATGAGTTAATACTCAAGCTGGGTCTTGAAGCATGAATAGAAATTTGATAGATCATCATGGAACTTAGTATGAAAGTATAAGGTATGTTTGGGAAACAGTGTGGAAACTTGGGGTGGCTAAATTGGTGGAAGTGAAGTGGCAGAAGGGCTTTCAGAAGGCTGCTCAAATTTTAAGGCATAAGTCTGAGGATCAGATTTGCATTTTAGAAGGATTACTCTGGCAGCAGAGTACAGAATGGTCTGGAGAGGACAGATAACTAAGGAAAGAACCTAGTTAATAAGTTATTTTAGTAGTTGAGGTAGGAGATGGTGGATGTGGACATTGGGAACAGGGAGTCATATGTTTAATAAAATTTAAGAAATAGAATCCATAGGACTTGATGACTAATTGGGTTTGGTGTTAAGAGGAATCAAAAGTAGTTTCTAACTTTATTCTTGGATAGCTGAATGAATGGGTAGTACCATTAACATAGGTAAGGAATGCCCAATGAAGAACTAGATTTGAGAAAAAGTTAGCAAGTTGAATTTGGACATTGAATTTGAGAAGCCTCAGGAATATTAAGGGAGGGCTGACCTATACACATTTGGAAAAAAAGGAACTAGAGTTCTGGCAGCAATAAGAACTAAAGATTTCTTTAGGAATTTTTAGTATGTATTTCAACATGAACTGAGACCAAACACAGCTACTTCTGGGGGACAGAGAATCAAGGGGAGCTTTTGTTGGTTTTCAGGTGCTGAATTAACAAAATTGCAGACTTTGAGCGGTCTTCAAACACATGATCAGTTTTCTCCTCAAGACAATGTCTAAATTTGTGCAATAAAGAAGGCTAAAGGTCTAAGTTGAAAACTTCTGGAAAACTGAGAAATTTGTTATAATCTCATATCTTAAGATAAAATCTCATAATCTTAATGCCCCTAACCCATTTAGCCCATCCCCTCTCCCACAATACCTCCAGCAACCCTCTGTTTTTCTATATTTAAGAGTCTCTTATGTTTTGTCCCCCTCCCTGTTATTATATTATTTTCCCTTCCCTTCCCTTCCATTATGTTCATCTGTTTTGTATCTTAAATTCCTCATATTAGTAAAGTCATATATTTGTCTTTCTCTGACTAATTTTGCTTAGCATAATACCCTCTAGTTCCATCCACGTAGTTGCAAATGGCAAGATTTCATTCTTTTTGATTGCTGAGTAATACTCCACTGTGTATGTGTATGTATGTATGTATATATACCACATCTTCTCTCTCTGCTTTTTTTAATAGTATATAGTCAAGTTGGTTTCCATATACACCCAGTGCTCATTCCCACAAGTGCCCTCCTCCATGCCTGTCACCCCCTCTCCCCCACCCCCATCAACCCTGTTTGTTCTCAGCATTCAAGAGTTTCTCATGGTTTGCCTCCTTCCCTCTCCCCAGCTATTTTTCCCCTTCTTCTCCCCCATGGTCCTGCATTAAGTTCCTCCTAATCCTCCTATACATGCAAACATATGGTATCTGTCCTTCTATGCCTGACTTATTTCGCTCAGCATAATACCCTCAAGTTCCATCGATGCTGCTACACATGGCCAGATTTCATTCTTTCTCATTGCCATGTAGTATTCCATTGTATAGGTAAGCCACATCTTCTTGATCCATTCGTCCGTTGATGGACACAGGCTCTTTCCATGTTTTGGCTAAAGTTGAGAGTGCTGCTATGAACATTGGGGTACATGTGCTCCTATGCATCAGCACTCCTATATCCCTTGGGTAAATTCCTAGCAGTGCTATTGCTGGGTCATAGGGGAGTTCTAGTGTTAATTTTTTGAGGAACCTGCACAGTGTTTTCCAGAGGGGCTGCACCAGTTTACATTCCCACCAACAGTGTAGGAGGGTGCCTGTTCCTCCACATCCTCGCCAGCATCTAACGTCCTCTGATTTGTTCATTTTAGCTACTCTGACTGGCATGAGGTGGTATCTCAGTGTGGTTTTGATTTGTATTTCCCTGATGAGGAGGGATGCTGAGCATCGTTTCATGTGTCTGTTGGCCATCTGGATGTCCTCTTTGGAGAAGTGTCTGTTCCTGTCTTCTGCCCATTTCTTCACTGGATTATTTGTTTTTCGGGTGTGGAATTTGGTGAGCTCCTTATAGATTTTGGATACTAGTCCTTTATCTGATATGTCATTTGCAACCATCTTTTCCCATTCTGTCAGTTGCCTATTAGTTTTATGGATCGTTTCCCTTGTTGTACAGAAGCTTTTTATCTTGATGAGGTCCCAATAGTTCATATTTGCTCTTGATTCCCTTGCCTTTGGGTATGTGTCATGTAAGAAATTGCTGTGGTTGAGGTCAAGGAGGTTGTTTCCTGCTTTCTTCTCTAGGGTTTTGATGGTTTCCTGTCTCACCTTCAGGTTCTTTATCCATTTTGAGTTTATTTTTGTGTATGGTGTACCACATCTTCTTTATCCATTATCCATGGATAGACACTTGGGCTCTTTCCATACTTTGGCTGTTGTTGATAGTGCTGCTATAATCATTGGGGTGCTTGTGCCCCTTCAAAACAGCACATGTGTACCCCTTGGATAAATACTTAGTAGTGCAATTGCTGGGTCGTGAGGTAATTCTGTTTTTAATTTTTTGAGAAATCTCCATACTGTCTTCCAGAGTGACTACACCAGTTTGCATTCCTACCAGCAGTGCAAGAGATCCTCTTTCTCTGCATTCTTGCCAACATCTTGTTGCCTGAGTTGTTAACGTTAGCCATTCTGACAGGTATGAGGCGGTATCTCATTTGTTTTTGATTTGCATTTCCCTGATGATGAGTGATGTTGAGTAGTTTTTCATTTGTCTGTTAGCCATCTGGATGTCTTCTTTGGAGAAGTGTCTGTTCATGTCTTTTGCCCATTTTTTTCACTGGATTTTTTATTTTCTGGGGGGAGGGTGTTGAGTTTGATAAGTTCTTTATAGATTTTGGTTACTAACCCTTTATCTGATGTGTCATTTGCAAATATCTTCTCCCATTCCATCAGTTGCCTTTTATTTTTGCTTATTGTTTTCTTTCCTGTGCAGAAGCTTTTTATCTTGAGTTCCCAGTAGTTCAGTTTTGCTTTTGTTTCCCTTGCCTCTGGAGACGTGTTAAGTAAAAACTTGCTGCACCTGAGGTCAAAGATGCTTTTACCTGCTTTTTCCTCTAGAATTTTGATGGCTTCCCGTCTTATGTTTAGGTCTTTCATCCATTTTGGGTTTATTTTTGTGTATGGTATAAGAAAGTGGTCCAGGTTAATTTTTCTGCATGTTGCTGTCCAGTTTTCTCAGCTCCATTTGCTGAAGAGACTGTCTTTATTCCATTGGATATTCCTCTGTGCTTTGTTCAAAAATTTATTGGCCATACATTTGCAGGTCCATTTCTGGGTTCTTTATTCTGTTCCATTGATCTGAGTGTCTGTTTTTGTGCCAGTACCATACTGTCTTGATGATTACAGCTTTGTAATATGTCTTCAAGTCCAGGATTATGATGCCTTCCGCTTTGGTTTTCTTTTTCAAGATTGCTTTGACTATTCGGGGTCTTTTCTGGTTCCATACAGATGTTAGGATTGTTTGTTCTAGCTCTGTGAAGAATGCTGGTGTTATTTTATAGGTATTGCATTGAATATGTAGATAGCTTTGGGTAGTATTGACATTTTAACAATATTTGTTCTTCCAGTCCAAGAGCATGGAATATTTTTCCTTTTTTTGTGTGTCTTCTTCAGTTTCTTTCATAAGCTTTCTATAGTTTTCAGTATATAGATTTCTTCCTTTGTTCTTGTTCTTGTCTGATTGTTGAGGCTAAGATTTCCAATAATATGTTGAGTAACAGTGGTGAGAGTGGATATCTCTGTTGTCATACTGACCTTAGGGGGAAAACTCTCAGTTTTTCCTCATTGAGGATATTAGCGGTGGGTCTTTCATATATGGCTTTTATAATCTCATGGTATGATCCTTCTATCCCTACATTTTTTCTTGAGGGGTTTCTATCAAAGCCAAAGTATTTCTCTGCATCTATTGAGAAGATCATCTGGTTCTTCTCCTTTCTTTTATTGATGTACTAATCACATTGATTGTTTTATGGATATTGAATCAGCCCTGCATCCCAGCTATAAATCCCACTTGGTCTTGGTGAATAATTCTTTTAATGTATTGTGGGACCCGGTTTGCTAGTATCTTGTTGAGGATTTTTGCATCCATATTCATCAGGGAAATTGGTCTCTAGTTCTCCTTTTTAGTAGGGTCTTTGGTTTTGGAATCAAGATAATGCTGGCTTCATAGAATGAGTTTTGAAGTTTTCCTTCCATTTCTATTTTTTGGAACAGCTTCAAAAGAATAGAGTTAACTTTTCTTTAAATATTTGATAGAATTCCCCTGGAAAGCCATCCAGCCCTGGACTCTTGTTTTTTGGGAGATTTTTGATTACTAATTCAATTTCTTTGCTGGTTATGTGTCTGTTCCAATTTTCTATTTCTTCCTGTTTCAATTTTAGTAGTTTATATGTTTCTAGGAAATTGTCCATTTCTTCCAGGTTGCCCATTTTATTGGCATATAATTGCTCATAATATTCTCTTATTGTTTATATTTCTGCAGTGTTGGTTATGATCTCTCCTCTTTCATTCTTGATTTTATTTATTTGGATCCTTTTTCTTTTTGATCAAACTGGCTAGGAGTTTATCAATTTTGTTAATTTTTTCAAAGAACCAGCTTCTAGTTTCATTGATCTGTTCTAATGTTTTTTTGGCTTTGATGGTATTGATTTCTGCTCTAATCTTTATTATTTCCTGTCTTCTCCTGGTTTTGGGTTTATTTGCTCTTCTTTTTCCAGTTCTTTAAGGCATAAGCTTAGGTTGTGTATCTGAGACCTTTCTTCCTTCTTTTGTAAGGCCTGGATTGGTATGTACTTCTCTCTTAAGACCACCTTTGCTGCATCCCAGAGGTTTTGGGCTGAGGTATTATAATTTCCATTAGCTTCCATGTACTTTTTAATTTCCTCTTTAACTTCTTGGTTAGCCCATTGATTCTTTAGTAGGATGTTCTTTTTTTTTTTTTTTTTAATGTTTTATTTATTTCTAGGAGAGAGAGAGAGAGACAGCGTGAGCAGGGGAGGGTCAGAGAGAGAGGGAGTCACAGACTGAAACAGGCTCCAGGCTCTGAGCTGGCAGTCAGCACAGAGCCCGATGCGGGGCTCGAACCCACGAGCCACGAGATCATGACCTAAGCGAAAGTCGGACGTTTAACCGACTAAGCCACCCAGGAGCCCCAGTAGGATGTTCTTTAGTCTCTAAATATTTATTATCTTTCCACATTTTTTCTTGTGGTTGATTTCGAGTTTCATAATGTTGTGGTCTGGAAATATGCATGGTATGATCTCAGTCTTTTTGTACTTGTTGAGGGCTAATTTGTATCCCAGTATGTGATCTATTCTGGAGAATGTTCCATGTGCACTCAAGAAGAATGTGTATTCTGCTGCTTTAGGATAAAATGCTCTGAATATATCTGTTAAGTCCATCTGGTCCAATGTGTCATTCAGGGCCATTGTTTCCTTGTTGATTTTCTGTTTAGATGATTTATCCATTGCTGTAAATGAGGTGTTGAAGTCCCCTACTATTATGGCATTATTATCAATGATTTTCTTTATCTTGTGATTAATTGATTTATATATCTGGGTGCTTTCATGTTTGGAGCATAAGTGTTTACAGTAGTTAGATCTTCATGACTAGACCCCTTAATTATGATAAAATGCCCTTCTTCATCTCTTGTTACAGTCTTTATTTTAAAATCTATATTGTCTGATGTAAGTATGGCTACTTTGGCTTTCTTTTGGTGACAATTAGCATGATAGTTGATTCTCCATCCCCTTACTTTCAATATGAAGGTGTCTTTAGGTCTAAAGTTGGTCTTTTGTAAACAGCATATAGGTGGATCTTGATTTCCTATCCATTCTGTTACCCTGTGTGTTTTGACTGGAGCGTTAGTCCATCAACATTTAGAGTGAGTACTGAAGATATGAATTTATTGCCATTATGTTTCTTGTAGAATTGGAGTTTCTGTTCTCTGGTCCTTTCTAGTCTTTGTTGCTTTGGGGGTTTTGTTTGTATGTTTGTTTTTCCATCTTTTCTCCCCTCAGAGAGTGCCACTTAAAATTTGCAGGGCTGGTTTAGTGGTCGCAAACTCCTTTAGTTTTTGTTTGGGAAACTTTTTATCTCTCCTTCTATTTTGAATGACAGCTTTGCTGGATAAAGAATTCTTGGCTGCATATTTTTCTGATTCAGCACATTGGACATATCCTGCCACTCCTTTCTGGCCTACCAAGTTTCTGTGGATAGGTCTGCTGCAAACTTGATCTGTCTTCCCTTGTAGGTTAAAGACTGTTTTCCCTTGCTAGTTTCATGATTCTTTCCTTGCCTGAGTATTTTTTAAATTTGACTATGAAATACCTTGTTGTTGGTTGGTTTTTGTTGAATCTGAAGGGAGTCCTCTGTGCTTCCTGGATTTTGATGTCTTTTCCCAAGTTAGGAAAGTTTTCTGCCATGATTTGGCCACATAATCCTTCTACCCCTTTTTCTCTCTCTTCATTTTCTGGGACCCCTATGATTCTGATGTTATTTATTCCTAATGAGTCCCTGAGTTCTCTAATTCTTATACTCTGCTCTTTGCCTTCCTAATGAGTCCCTGAGTTCTCTAATTCTTATACTCTGCTCTTTGCCTTAGTCTCCCTCTTTTTTTCTGCTTCATTAGTCTCCATAAGTTTGTCCTCTATATCACTGATTCACTGCTCTGCTTCATCCATCCTTGCTGCCATGGCATCCATTCGAGATTTCAGCTCTGTTATAGCATTTTTTATTTCATCCTGACTAGCTTTTACTTCTTTTATCTTCACAGAAAGGGTTTGTAATCTATTTTCATCTCCAGCTAGTATTCTTATTATTGTGATTCTAAATTCTGTTTCAGACATCTTGTTTGTATCTGTGTTGATTAAGTTCCTAACTGTCATTTTTTCCTATTCTTTCTTTTGGGGTGAATTCCTCTGTTTCATCATTTTGAAGTAAGAAAAGAAATAAAGTAAAAGAAAATAATAAATTAAAAACAAAAAAATCAAATGAAGGATGCTAGATCCTAGGTGTGTTTTGGTCTGATTGTTGAAAGAAGCTTGCTAGATTAGAGAAAAAAGGGAAAGATAAGAAAAGAAAAAAAAAGGAAAAAGAGAAAAACGTTTGAAAATTGGAAAAAATGAATACAATAAAATAGAATAAAATGAAGTGATGAAGGTAAAATAGAATATAAGATATTTACAAAAAAGTAAAATATATAGAAAAAAATTAAAGAAAAATCTTTTTAATAGAAATGGAAAATAAAAATATTTTTTTCTCTTTCTGTGTTCATGAATAAAAAAAGAAAAAAGTTATTGAATAGATGTACCAGCAAACAGAATGAAATCCAATTGAAATTATATCCAATTTCCCCTAGAAGTCACACTATGAAGCATTTTAAATCCGTCAATTAAGCAGGTGGAGACACTTGTGTTTGTCAAGAACACAGTTGGCCCAGTTGGGTGGGGCTTACTGTAATGGCTCTGTTTTCCACTAAATGGCACTGCTTAGCTTATTGCAGTGGATTGTTGTAGAAGTGTATGCACATGTGCAAGAGGGGTGAAAATGGTGTTACCCAGCTACCCAGTCTCTAGTTTCTGAACTCTGTTCTCACCCCAACTGACAGCCAAGCACCCCTCCTTTGTCTCTGGCTTCTGTCCATTCCCCATTTCTATACTGTCCATGACCAAGCCATCAGGCTGCCAGGCAGCCTCACCCTCCCAAGTTTTATCTCAGATGGGGCTGTTTCCCTACTGCGGCTTTGACCCACTGCAACCCTCTGAGAGAGGGTCTCGCGAGCAATGGCCATTGCTGGACCATCCACAGGAACGTTCATGAGACTATTTTGCTGCCGATGCCCTGAGACAGTGGCTGGGTGCCAGGTGGTCCCAGCAAAAGTTAGCGGGATCTTGTAGCAGCAGCATTTCAGGGATTATGGCAAATCACAACATACATCTGGTGCCAGGTTTCACCCTTAATGGCTTTGTTCTGACACCAGTGAATGTGACTCCTCTCCAGAGTCCCCTGGGACCTTTGCCTGTGGGGAAGCAGTGTCACCTCTACTAATATTTTCTCAACAGTGGAATTGCCTTTCCCCATGTGGCCCAAGGACCTCTCGGATCTCTCTCTTCTGCTCCTGGGGATTTGCCCTTCCCACCAGAGCATTGCTAGGTATTGAGCTGTGGAGTTTCAGACTGCGCTCACCCGTTTATAGAATCTTAATGGAATTTAAACCCTCTCTTGTCTCTTTTTTCCCTTTTTTGTTCAGTCCCTTGAGCTGTTTCCCCACTTCCTCTTTCTCTCTATCTGCTTTTGGGGGGGCGGGGGTTGTTTTTCCTATACTCTCACCCCATCACTGTCCTGTCTCCATAAGCAAAAACAGCTCTGCCTTCCATGGCTTCTCTCTCCCCCAGTTCACCTCTCCATGCTGCATACCTGCTGAGTTCTGTGGTTCAAGTTGTGCAGATTATTGTGTTAATCCTCAAATCAGTTTTCTAGGTGTGTAAGATGGTTTAGTGTTGATCTGGCTGCTTTTCAAGGACAAGAGATGCAAAAAAATCTTCCATGCTTTTCTGCCATCTTGGCCCCCTCCAAGGATGTAGACAATATCAACAGTATCATATATTGGCAGGGATATAGACAAGTTACAACTGATATATTGATAGTGAAAGTGGAAAAGAGCATAACCACTTTGGAAAACTGTTTAGTATATTATATAGTTAAACATACACCTACCTGATGAACCAGCCTTTTTATGCTAAATATTTTCAGAAGGAAAACGAAAATATACGTACAAACACTGAATACTGATAGAATATACTGTTTTTACATGTCCATGGCACATTTACTGAGATTGATTGTATGCTGGCTTATTTTCCAGAGCATGTTCTCTTGACTGTAGTGATGTTAAGGTAGAAATCAATGAGCAGTACATTTTAAAAATATTCTGAGTCAAAGATAAAGTTACAGTGGAAATTATTAGGAAATTCTTTGAAGAGAATAGTGAGGATATAACAGAGCAAAACCTGTCAGGTGCAGCTAAAGCAGTTTTTAGAAGGAATGTTAGAGCCTTAACTGCAGTATCAGAAAAAGTAAAAAGGCTAAAAATCAGTGTTTTACCTTTCCATCTTTAAGAAGCTAGGAAAAAATACCAAATCAAACAAGGAGAAGGAAGTCATAAAGAGCAGAAGTCATCCAGAAAGGGAAAACAAATGTACAATGGAGAAAATCAACAAAGGCAAAAGCTAGTTCTTTGAAAATTTAGTTTTGCCAGGGACATACCACTTTTACTATTCAGTAAAAAAGGAACAGAGAAACAACACTACCAATATTAAGAATGAAAAAGGAGCCATTACTACAGAGCATAGAGACATTAAATGATATAAAAGGACGTTATGAACAACTTCATGCTAAAAAATTTTGATCATTTTGATGAAAGATAAACTCCTTTTAAAATAAAAAACCAAATATGGATGAAAGGAGAAATAGAAATCTGAGTCATTCCATATTACTTAAAGACAGTAAATCAGTTATTAAAAAATCTTACCAAAAGGAAGGGTGCCTAGGTGTCTCAATCAGTTAAATATTGGCTCCTGATTTTGGCTCTGGTCATGATCTTATGGTTTATGGATTTGAGTCCTGTGTTGGGCTCCACACTAGCAGTGAAAAGCCTGCTTTGGATTCTCTCCCTTCTTCTCTCTCTGCCCCTCCCCTGCTCGTGCTCTCTCTCTCTCTCTCTCTTTCTCTCTCTCTGTCTCAAAAATAAATAAATAAACTTAAAAAAATATTACCAAAAAGAAAAATTCATGTTCAGGTTCAGACTCAGATGTCTTCACTGGGTGATTCTTGCCAAATATTTAAGGGAAAAAACAACACCCAGTTTTACATTAACTATTCTAGAGAATGGAAAATAGGGAATTCTTACCAAATGAGGCCAGCATAACCTTAGTACTATCCTCACAAGGACATTATAAGAAAGCAACATTACAGACTAATTTCTCTCCTCAATATAAATGTAAAATCCCAAGTAGCCCAGTGGACTTTGAGGCCCCTCTTGCATGCCCCTGTCTTTGGAACTAATTCTTGTTTTTAAAGCCATTCTTTTCTTTATGTTAGCAATGGATTGTGGAAAACTTGCAATTTTGTCTCGACATGAAAGTATTTCAATGCATGGTAATCTTACCTGATTGTCCTTGTAACTTCTGCCCAAATCTCTGCCTCCTGCCACAGGGAAATTTCTTAAATATCCCTGAGCTTTTCCCAAGCAATGGACCCAATGGAAACAAAGCTTTTTGCCAATGATGATGAAAAAAATGACTAAAATAAAACATTCTGAGATATTTAAGAATTATCTTTGGATGCTAAAAATTTTTTTTTTCTCCTGTGTTTCTTAATTTTTCAAATTTTTTGTCATTAGTATATTTGACTTTGAGAGCCTAAACAATATCTTCAGGGGCCCCTTGTTGCAGAATATCCTGTTTATTTCGTAATAGAGAGTACAAGGACATCCGAAACTTTTATGTGGCAATCCTTGGGTGAGAATGGTTTTCCTTTGAGGTGTTTGATAGTTTCTTTAGTATGTTTTTATTCTCACATGCTTTTTCTCCCCTCAAGATATATTAGAATATTGTTGTCTTAAAAACTGCTTGACAGGGGTGCCTGGGTGGCTTAGTCGGTTAAGCGTCCGACTTTCGCTTAGGTCATGATCTCGAAGTTCGTGGGTTTGAGCCCCACGTCGGGCTCTGTGCTGACTGCCAGCTCAGAGCCTGGAGCCTATTTCAGAGTCTGTGTCTCCCTCTCTCTGACCCTCCCCTGCTCATGCTCTCTCTCTCTCTCCTAGAAATAAATTTAAAAAAACCAAAAAACTGCTTGACAGAAACTGCTGCAATAAAAAAGTGTGTGTATATGTTTAGGATTGGGGTAGAAAAGGCTTGAAAAAATCCTCATGAAGTTGTCTGGGGTGACCTTTAGGCAGGATTCTATTTAAATATTTCAAGGATTTTTTTTCTATTTTTAAGGTCCATCAGGACCATAATTACTTATCTCCCTGGATAACAGTTTCAGAATCTAAGGACATTTGTTCTCAGGAAGTTCATTCTTATATGTAGGCCCTATTTGTCTTACTATAACCCAGTCATTTAGCCATAATTATGATCTGATCTGCATCAAAAATTCTTTCAGTTCTGTAGCGCCTGAATATGAGCATTTTACCAACTCTTCAAGCAGAAGAACAGAAATTTAGTTCAGTTCATATAACTGAAGCCAAGACATCCCTGCTGTGGATGTTTTATGTCTAACCTAAATCTCCTTATGACATGCCTACCACATGGCATAGTCAGTGGGGAATTTTGCTTTAGCTATATACTGACCTTCTTTGAAAGCTTTTCTGCTTAAGGCTTTTGTTTTATTGCCATTTTCTCACTGGATAATCTTTTTCTTCTTTGATTTATACTCTTGACCCCAGAAAAAATATGAAGGGCTCTGTCTTACAGATGGTATCAGAAAATTAAATCTGTTGTCAATCATTTGCAAACAATTAAAAAAAATTCTTTTTTGCTTTTTCCTTGTTGAAGGAACTGAATCATATATGCCTTCTTTGCATGGAAATTATGATTTAACTGAAAGACATAACCACTTAAAAAAAAAAAGACAAAACCACTTCAGCAGCATTCTAAAATAAACATACATCTGCTTTTTAGGCAGAAATTGATAATAACTACTTTTCCTTAGTTGTTTTAAGAATCAAATGATATGTTTTCATTCATTCATTTGGCTGCAGTTTATTGAGTATCTATTAATTGGTAGACATGATGGCTAGACTTAGGGATTGCAGAAAATGAAAGACATCGTCCCACTCTTCAGTGATCTTACCAGATAGATTTCACTTATGAGTGGGGAATAAGGTAAATGAAGTACATAATCATAATACCGTATATTAAGTATTATAAGACAATATAGCATGTGGTTAAGAGCATGCAGAGATATGTGTTCAGGTCCCATCTCTGCTACCTACCAGCTGGTTGACTTTGGGAAAGTTACCTCTCTAAGCCTCGGTTTCATCTCTGTACAACAGGGATAATAGCAATGTATACTTCCTGAAGTTGCCATGAAGATTAAATGAGGTTAACTTATAAATGTGCTTAATCTGGCACAGTAGCTGCTCAATAAATGTTAGTTGCTGAGTATTTAAGGAAAAAATAACATCAAGTTTTACATTATTCCGGAGAATGGAAAACAGGGAATACTTCCCAAATCATAGAGGCCAGTGTAATCTCTCTGCCAACCTGACAAAAGCATTACAAGAAAGCAATGTTACAGGCTAATTTCTCTCAACAAGATAAGTATATAAATCTCAAGTAAAATAAAATTTTTCTTTTGATATCATTAGAATAAGAAATTGCAAGAACATATGGGGGTACAGAAACTTTGTTTTGAACTCAGAATTGCGGGTATGCTTGTAGCAGCAGGCTTCCTGAGCTGAATCTTGAAGGATCAGAAACAGTAGTATGAGACAGAATTGTAGTTGGGGGGTGGGGGGGTGCCTGGGTGGCTCAGTTGGTCAAGCCTTCAACTCTTGATCTCAGGGTTTGGGCTGAGATCACGGCATTGGGCTCCACGGTGGGTGTGAAGCCTACTTAAAAAGAATTGTAGGGGCGCCTGGGTGGCTTAGTCGGTTAAGCGTCCGACTTTCGCTTAGGTCGTGATCTCGCGGTTCGTGGGTTCGAGCCCCGCGTCGGGCTCTGTGCTGACTGCCAGCTCAGAGCCTGGAGCCTGTTTCAGTTCAGACTCCTCTCTCTCTGACCCCTCCCTGCTCACGCTGTCTCTCTCTCTCTCCTAGAAATAAATAAAAAACATTAAAAAAAAAAAAAAAAAAGAATTGTAATTGGGTTGGAAAAAAGAGTAGATGGGAATCTTAGGTAAAAGGAGTAACATTGTAAAAGCAGTGACTTGAGAGAATATGACACTTCTGAGTCGGGTATGATTAGAGCTGAAAGAATGGCAAGAGGTGAGTCTTAAGAAATAAAGACAAGGTCACAAACAGCTTTGTATGCCATGAGAAGGGATTTTGATTTTATCCTAAAAACAGGAGCCATTTAGAATAGATAAGGTGATTAAGACTAAATGTTAGGAGATTATTAAAGTAAAATACTTAGAAGATGAGAGGGGAAATTTTTTTTTAAAGGATTATTATATAAAGTCCTTACTGTGTGTCAAATGCTTTACCTAGATTATGGTCTCCTTTAATTGGTACACAGTTCTGCAGGAGAGTGGTAGCTGCCATTCACTGAGTGTTTATGATGTGCCCTGGCACTGTGTTGAGTGTTCTAGAGGTATTCACTCATTTACTCATTTCACTAACCTTATGAAGTAAAATTTTATTATTATTTTTATTTTGTAGATGAGAAAATGAGGTTAGGTAATTTGCCTAAGATTAAGATCACACTAGCAATGGCAGAAGTAGAATTCAGTCCTAGATTTATTGGATTCCATTCACCTAGCCTCTTTTAAAAAAAAAAAAAAATTTAATGTTTATTTATTTTGATGGAGACAGAGTGTGAGCAGGGGAGGGCCAGAGAAAGAGGGAGACACCCAATCCGAAGCAGGCTCCAGGCTCTGAGCTGTCAGCACAGAGCCCAACGCGGGGCTCAAACTTACGAACCGTGAGATCATGACCTGAGCCGAAGTCAATCGCTTAACTGACTGAGCCACCTAGGTGCCCTACACCTAACCTCTGTGCAGTCTGTAACACCACCTTTCATATAAGCCAGAGCCAAGAAGACAATGAGAAGGAGGCAATTTTAAGAGCATAAGAGAGAGTTCATAAGATTTTGTCAGAAGAGAATTCAGGGTTAAGTCCAAGTTTTTGGATTAGGCCACCAGGTAAAATCTAAAACAAATATGCCTGGAAGGAAGTAGATGTGAAGAGGTTAAGTTTAGTTTGAGGCATACTGAGTTTGAGGTGCTTAAAGGAAATCCAACTAGAGAATCCAGTAAGAAATGTTATGTTATTTTTAATAATGATTTCAGAAATCACCAAGGAAGAGTACTTATCAGAATCAGGAAGTGAGCAGACAGAAAGGTTGAACAGAAAAACAGGATCAGCAAGCAAAGATTTAGACTTGCTAGATTAGACCTTAATCCTGATGTGCCAAAGAGGAAGATTTCTTTCACGTCCTTCAGAAGTTATTTTTCTAACAGGGCACCACAAGGCACCGCTTTAACCCCTGAAATAAACCTGTGTTTTAATCCACAATTGGAATTCCTTTTATTTGAGAGTATCGCTGTTGGCAAATTTCTGGCTCTGGAAGAAAAACACTGCAGAGCTAAAAAGATAAGCCCCATTTTTAGTTTTAGGTCTGTATTTTAGTTCAGCTTTGTGAAGGGTTACTGGTGTGACCTTATTAATTTGGAAGATAACCAACAAGAATTTTGAACTGTTGGAATTATAAGAGTATTTTAAATGCAGTTTGCCTGTGATATTACTTTATCTTCAGGATTCTTTTCAAAGTGTCAGTGTTGGCCTATATACTTGTTTAGTTGCACCAACACTCAGCATAGCAAGTTGAGGAACCAATTTGTAGTGTTTTGTATTCTTACCCTCTTTTACTCCAAGTCTGACACTAGTTTCAGAATACCTTTCTGGCATAACTGCTACAGTTACATTACATTGCCTGCTTCCTTGCTCTGGAAACAACCAATAAATACACTGACATGTTGATTTCTGACCTAGTTTAGTGTCTGTTGTGTATCAACTGAAAGTTCCATTTGCACAAGAGGCCTTAAAGGTATCAGAGAAGAATAAGAACTCATTTACAGAATAGTTGTTTATATCAACTTTCTAAGTTAGCTTTGTCATTTTTGATTTTATGATCCTTTCTGAAACTACCATATGGCAATAGTTCTTAACCTGAGAATCTGACCAAAGCTGTGGGTTCTTTTCCCAGAAAAATACCTTTGAGATATTCAAATAGAGATGTCACATTGGCAGGTAGTTAAATAGGTTTGAATCTCCGAGGAACTGTCGATGATGGAGCTGTAGCTTTATGAGGTCCAGGTGTTAGTGGGTGGTAACTGAAGCAGGTGGCATGCATAAAGTCACCTGGGGAGAGGCTACAGGGTGGGAGGTGAAGAATGCCTAGATAGGTTTTTATTTCTACTTATGTACTATGACTCTATGGAGGGCCACAGACTGTTTTAATATGTAATATTTTTTTGCTCTCAAATCAGTTTTTGCTACTGTGGGTACAATAATGCTCCAATTAAGAATATATGTGCTAGATAGACTAAATGACCTGTAAACGACCACCATTGACTTTGGAGAGGTTTTTTTTTTTTTTTTTAATTTATTTCTGAGAGAGAGAGAGAGAGAGAGAGAGCGTGTGAGCAGGGGAGGGTCAGAGAGAGAGGGAGACACAGAATCTGAAACAGCCTCCAGGCTCTGACCTGGCTGTCAGCACAGAGCCCGATGTGGGGCTCGAACCCACGAACTGTGAGATCATGACCTGAGCTGAAGTCGAAAGCTTAACTGACTGAACCACCCAGGTGCCCCTGGAGAGAGTTGTTTTGATGGAGTGATTGACAGGCCTAAAAGCTACAATGGGGTAGGTGAGGAGATCAGGCAATAGAAACAAAGTCTAGAATACTCTTACAAGATGTTCCAGGGGAGGAATAGCTGAGGGGTTGGTTGGGAGGGGCAGGGCTGATTCCATTATTTTTAGTAACTGTCTTATTAACATGATCTAAAGTGTCAACATTTGAAAAATAATGCTGGCGTGTTTCCTTAGATCTTAGTTTACTGGTTTAGAGAATAATTGGTGTTGAGAATTATACTTGTAGCTAATGTTTTTCATTTTCATTCACTTGGCTGCATTTATTTTTTATTTTTTATTTTTTTAAATATTTTTATTTATTTCTAGGAGAGAGAGAGAGACAGCGTGAGCAGGGGAGGGTCAGAGAGAGAGAGAGACACAGACTCTGAAACAGGCTCCAGGCTCTGAGCTGGCAGTCAGCACAGAGCCCGACGCAGGGCTCGAACCCATGAACTGCGAGATCATGACCCAAGCGAAAGTCGGACGCTTAACCGACTAAGCCACCCAGGCGCGCCTACTTGGCTCCATTTAAATTTTACCATCAAAAACCTTAATTTGGTTCATTATCTGAACATTATCTTTTACCACTTGCCTTTTTCACAACATAAGGGGTTATTGAATTAAGCAAATATAAATGTCCTCAAAATACCACTTCCTCTTTGGTAGCTGTCTTTGGAATAAGATCTCTACAAATGTAGAGGTGCTCCCTAGTCAAGAGCACCTTCCTGATCTTAGGCTCATCTTTGAACTTTTGCACTCTTAATCTTTTCCTGTCATTCTCTTGCTTATTTCACACATTATATTTTAAGAAAGCCAGTTGACATATATTTTAAAGTCGGTTGTGAATGACTGTGTGCCTGTTTTGGCCTTTCCACACACATTACCTTTCTCATATGCCTACTACACCACCTTACGTGCCTTTAAATCTTCATCTTCACTGATATGAAAACATCTCTCTCTGCCCAAGTTGTAATAATGAGATTTCTCACCTCATTGCTTTTGAGTTTGAATCATACTATAAAAGATATGTTTATGTTTTATACCCTTTGAGGAGTGTTCAATTTAGACTTAAGAGTTGTAGTTCAGGAAAGAATCAAGTGTGGGAGAACAGTTGTAAGAAAATCCTTGTTTAAAGCAGCCTTGCCAGTCTGCTAGAGATGGCCTTGATTAGCTGTCAGAATCTGGATGGGCTTGAGTTCTATATACAGTACAACTACTGAGTCTCTTGTGCTTTTCCAGGGCCAGATCTTTCAGCCTTTGTAAGACGACTTCCTGGTTTCTAGTATATAGTTAATCTAACTAAAAGGAAAGCCGTAATTCCCCTGGAGTAAATAGCCTGCCACAAGTAGATAGAAGCCCAGAATTTTCAGCAGTCCATGCTGTATTGAAGACATATGGGTGTGAATTGGCCTCATACTGCTCTTCAGAAAACAACAGC
The DNA here is from genome assembly GCA_017311185.1 of Proteles cristata cristata. Lineage (NCBI taxonomy): Eukaryota > Metazoa > Chordata > Mammalia > Carnivora > Hyaenidae > Proteles > Proteles cristata. The sequence goes on from JAESUZ010004312.1 coordinate 578,749, forward strand.
TCTTTTGTTTCAAATTAATTTTTAGCAACTGACATTATCAGTGTGTAAGATTTAGTGTTGAATCTGTCATGTTTTTTTCCTTTTTTAATAGTTTATTGTCAAATTGGTTTCCATATAACACCCAGTGCTCATCTCCACAAGTGCCCTCCTCTGTGCCCATCACCCCTCTTCCCTCCCCCCATACCCATCAGTCCTCAGTTTGTTCTCAACATTCAAGAGTCTCTCATGGTCATATTTTTTTTTAACAAAAGCTCATTACTTAGATTTTCAATTTTTTTTCCCTATGAACTACTTATTTTCTCTCTACTTATAGGTGGATTAAAAAATAAAATATAATTAATATTCAATAAGCTGCACATATTTAAAGTGTAAGCTTTGGTGTTTTGACATATATATACATGAAACCACTACCATAGTCAAGATAGTGAACATATCTATCATCCTCTTAAGTTTACCCCTGGTGGCCCCTCTTTTCTTTCCCTCCCTGTCTCCACCCCCGCCCTCCCCCGGCAACTAATGGTTTGCTTTCTGTCAGTATTGGGTTAGGAGATAGCTTAGATACAAAGTAGCCAACAAGAAAGAGGAATGTTGCTCAGAGGGGGTAGTATGCCCTCCTTCCAGGGTTGAGGGACCAGGAATGGGGAAGTGTCCTTCAGTCCCTGGATCATTATCTTGTGGTATCACTCTCTGGTCACAGGATAGTCATAGGGTGCCTTTTTCCATGGTCAGCATTGTTTAGGGTACCTGAAACTAGAAATATTTGCTCAAGCTGACTCTAAATTGTTACTTCTGTGTAAACTGTTCCTTTTGTTTCTGTTCAAACAACCTTTATTCTCTAACAGTTGTTACTGCTCCAGTTGTTACTGCTCGTTTGTTCTCCCATCCAGAAGGCAGTATCTGTCTTTCAGCATGTGGAAACTTAAGTGGCCTTTAGATCAGTGCCTTTATAGGAATTAGGTTTTTCTCATTCTTCCTATACTGCCTCATTATAACATGTACTCTTGCACACCTCCTTTTACTCGGTATAATTATTTTTGGATTCATCCTTGTATCAAGATTGATACCTTTTTGTTGTGGAATAGTATTCCATTTTATGGATATACCACACCATCCATTCATAGTTTGATGGACATTTCAGTTGTTTCCAGTTTGGGACTATTAGAAAAAAGGCTGCAAATGAACATTCATATACAAGTCTTTGGAAATATGTTACCTTTTCTCTTGGGAGTATAGCTGGGAATAGAATGGTTGCATCATATGGTAAATATACATTTAATTTTTTAAAGAAACTGTCAGACTTTAATTTTTTAAAGAAACTGTTTTCCAGGGGCGCCTGGGTGGCTTGGTTAAGCGTCTGACTTTCGCTTAGGTCATGATCTCGCGGTTCATGGGTTCGAGTCCCGCGTCGGGCTCTGTGCTGACTGCCAGCTCAGAGCCTGGAGCCTGTTTCAGTCTGTGACTCCCTCTCTCTTTGGCCCTTCCCTGCTTGCACTGTCTCTTTCTCTCTCCTAGAAATAAATAAAACATTTAAAAAAAGAAACTTTTCCAAAGTGGTTGTGCCATTTTATTTTACCACCAGCAGTGTAAGAGAGTTCAAGTTCTTACATCTTCACCAGTACTTGGTATTTGGTATAGTCAGTCTTTTATTTTAGCCATTTGAATAGGTGTGTTGTGGTATTTCGTTGTGGTTTTAGCATGCATTTCCTATATGTCTGAAGATGTTGAACATCTTTTCAAGTATTTATTTGCCATCTCTGTATCATTTTTGGTAATGTTTCTGTTCAGACCCCAACTTTTTGAGTTGCCTTTTTATTGAGTTTTAAGATTTCTTTAGTATAATCTGGATACAAGTCTTTTTTTTTATCAGATATATGCTTTGCAAAGATTTTCTCCCACCCCGTGGTTTGTCTTTTTATCTTAACATTGTCTTTTAAAGAGCAGAAATTTTAAATTTTGATGATTACCTGTTTTTCAATTTGCTCTTTAATAGAATGTGTTTTTGGTGTTATAATATTTAAGATTGTTGCCTAACCCAACGTCACAAAATTTTTCTTTTTTGTTATCTTCTAGAAGGATGATCACATTAACATTTTATATTTAGATCTGTGATTTAGTTTGAGTTCACTTTCATATATGGTGTGAAGTTACCTTTTGCATGTGGATATCAATTTGTCAGAAAGGCTGTCCTTTATCCACTGCATTGCCTTTGTGCTTATGCCAACAATCCCTTACGCAGCAAATGGAAGAGAGAATTGATAAGTTGGATTTTATTAAATTAAAACCATCAAGAAAGTGGGAAGCAGCTGCAGAATGGGAGAAAATATTTGCAAATCATGTATCTAATCAGAAGAGACTTGTTGGGATGCCTGGGTGGCTCAGTTGGTTAAGCATCTGACTTTGGCTCAGGTCAAGATCTCACGGTCCATGATTTGAACACATCCAGCTGACAGCTTAAAGCCTGGAGCCTGCTTCAGATTCTGTGTCTCCCTCTTTCTCTGCCCCTCCTCCACTCATTTGCATGCTCTCTCTCTCTCTTTCAAAAATAAATACACATTAAAAAAGAGACTTGTATTCAGAATATTTAAGTAACTCTTACAACCCAGTAGTAAAAAGACAACCCAGTTAAAAAGTGGAAAAAGGATTTAAATAGACATTTCTCCCAAGCAAATATACAAATGGCTAATAAGCACTTAAAAGGATGCTCAACCTCAACTTATTGGGAAATGCAAATCAAAACCACAATGAGATACCACCTCAGACCCACAAGCCTGGCTATTATAAAAACAGCAAAATAGTGGGGCGCCTGGGTGGCTTAGTCGGTTAAGCGTCCGACTTTCGCTTGGGTCATGATCTCGCGGTTCGTGGGTTTGAGCCCCGCGTCGGGCTCTGTGCTGACTGCCAGCTCAGAGCCTGGAGCCTGTTTCAGTCTGTGACTCCCTCTCTCTCTGACCCTCCCTGCTCACGCTGTCTCTCTCTCTCTCTCCTAGAAATAAATAAAACATTAAAAAAAAATCTTTAAAAAAAAACAGCAAAATAGTAACAAGTGTTGAGACTACAGAGGAATTAGAATTCCCATACATTGTTGGTGGGGAATGTAAACTGCTACAGTTGTTTTTGGGAAAGACTTTAGCAATTCCTCAAAAGATTAAACAGATTTACCATATGACTCAGCAGGTCCACTCCTGGCTATATAACCAAGAGAACTGAAAGTGCACATGCACACAGAAACTTGGACACATGTTCATAGCAGCATTATTCGTAAGAGCCAGAAAGTGGAAGCATCCCGAGTGTCCAAAACCAGATAGAGAAATAAAATGGTGTATCTATACAGTGGACTATCAGCAATAAAAAGGAATGAAGCGCTGATATAGGCTACAACAGGCAGGGCTTTGAAAACATTATGCCAAGGGAAAGAAGCCCTTCACAAAGGCTGGCTGTTGTATGATCCCATTTATATGAAATGTCTAGAATAGGCAAATCTATAGAGCCTCTACTAGGTCTGTGAAGGAGGAGATGGAGAGTGACTGCTAATGAATACAAAGTTTCTTTCCAATATAAGATTTCTTTTGGGAGTGATGAAAAGGTTCTCATATTCTGGTGATGGTGCACATTATGGTATTCAGACACTTAACCAACTGAGCTACCCAGGTGCCTGAACCTTATGGTATTCAAACTGTATCTTAGTAAAGGTGTTTAAAAAGAGAGTTGTCCATATATGTGTTGGTTTATTTCTCGACTTTTTCTTCTCTTCCACTGATCTATTTTGTCTAAATACTAATACCATGCAGTTCTGATTAGTGTAGATTTATAACAATGCTTGAAAGCACATAGTGTTAGCCCTCCAGTTTCCCCCACCAGAGCTGTCTTGGCTCTTCTAGGCCCTTTGCATTTCCATATGAATTTTAAAGTAATTTTTGTGTCAATTCCTACCAAATCTTCCTGGATTTTTTTTTATTGTGTTGAATCTATAGATAATTTGGGGAGAATTGACATGTTATGATATTGAGTCTTCCAACCCAGGAACAAGGTATATTGCTCCATTTATTTAGCTCTTCTTTAGTTTTTTCAATTATGGTTTTTGGTTAATATGTCTTTCACGTCTTTTATCGTATCTCTTCCTAAGTTTTTCATATTTTTGATGCTTTGTAAATGGTATTAATTTGTTTCTGATTTTTTTGTTGTTGCTACTATATAGAAATGCACAATTGATTTTTGGGTATGGATATTGTACCCTGCAACCTGATTAATAAGCTCACTTATTAATTTACTGGATTTTTTACATGGTGATCATGTGTTATTTTCAAAGATGCTTCTATTTCTTTCTTTAAATCTGGCTGGATGATTTGAATTTCTCTTTTCTTGCCTGATTATACTGGCTAGAACCTTCAGTACAATGTTGAATAGAAGTGCTCAGAGTGGACAGTCCTGGATCTCAGGAAAACATTTAGTCTTCCATCATTAAGTATCATGTCAGCTGTAGTTTTTTCATGGATGCCATTTAGTTTGTTGAGAATTTTTTATAAGGAATGGATGTTAGATTCCATAAAATTTTTTTTCTTTCTAGTGAGATGATCATATAGTTTTTCTTTTTTAGTTTGTTAATATGGTGAATAGCATTGTTTGATAGTTGAATGTTAAACCAACCCTGTGTTCCTAGGGTACAGTCCACTTGGTAATAATGTATAGCTCTTTTTTTAAAAAAATGTTTATTTATTTTTGAGAGAGAGACAGAGTGTGAGTAAGGGAGGGGCAGAGAGAGCGGGAGACACAGAATCTGAAGCAGGCTCCATCTAGGCTCCCATCTGTCAGCACAGAGTCAGACATGGGGTTCGAACCACGAACCCGTGAGATGATGACCTGAGCCACCCAGGTGCCCCAGCGTATAGGCTTTTTAATAGATTACTTGTTTATATTTGCTAAGAATTTTGTTCAGAATTTACATCTATGTTCTGAGAGAATTGGCTTGTACTTTCCTTGTAATATCTTTGATTAGTTTTCAGAGGCTGATAGAATGGACTGGGAAGTATTCTCTCTAATTTTTTGGATGAGTTTATGTAGAATAGGTATTATGTCTGTCTTAAATGTTTGGTAGAATTTGCCAGTGAATCCATCTAGCTCTAGACTTTTCATTTTGGAAACGTTATTAACAACATTTTCACTGCTGATAATAGATACAGGGCTATTTAGGCTATCTCTGTTTTTTCTTAAGTAAGTTCTAGTAAGTGTCTTTTAATGAATTTCTCATTTCGTCTAAGTTGTTAAATGTTTTGGCATAACACTGTCTTTAGTATTTTCCTATTATTCTTTTACTATCTGCAGAGTCTATAGTGATGTTGCTTCTGTTGCTCCTCTTATTTTTTATCTTAATAATTTGTATCTTCTTTTCTATGTGTGATCTAGACGTGCTGAAGATTTTATAGAACTTTTTATAGAACTCTTCAAAAACTTTTCAAAAGTTTTTTTATAGAACTTTTCAAAGACCTAGCCTTTTCATTTCTTTTGACCCTTATGTTTCCTAATTTATTGATTTCTGCTTTGATCTTTATTATTTTCTTCTTCCTACTTTAGGATTAATTTCCTTTTTTTTGAGGGGGTTCCTAATATGGAAGCGTAGGTCATTGATTTGATACCTTTCTTCTTTTCTCATGTAGACAATTTACTACTCGAACAGCACCTGATGGATTCATTTCCATTCAGTTACAATGCTTGCTCATGTTTCCTCTGTTTCTTCTTTGATCATGGGTTATTTAGAAGTGTGTTACTTAATTTCCAAATATTTGGGGCACCTGAGAGGCTCAGTTGGTTAAGCGTCCGTTGGACTATGGATTAGGTCATGATGTCATGGTTTGTAAGTTTGAGCCTTGTACCGCTCTATGCTGACAGCTGGGAGCCTGGATGGAGTCTGCTTCAGATTCTGTGTTTCCTCTCTCTCAGCCCCTCTCCTGCTCACACCCTGTCTCTCTTTCTCTCTCTCTCTCTCAAAAATAAACATTAAAACAATTTTCAAATATGTGTTGATTTTAAGAGTTTCCTTCCTTTTTTTAATGTTTATTTATTTTGAGAGAGAGGGAGAGACAGGGAGTGTGTGTGTGTGTGTATGTGTGTGTGTGAACTGGGAGGGGAGGAGGTGGGAAGAAGGAGAGTGAATCTTAAGCAGGCTCCTCACTCAGCCCAGAGTCCCCACACGGGGCTTGATCTCACCATTTTGAGATCATGACCCAAGCTGAAATCAGGAGTTGGACATCTAACCTGCCGAGCCACCCAGGCGCCCACATCCTTGCCATTTTTATGCTTACCTGCTCCATCACTAATTGAGACGGGGGTATTGAAATCTCAAACTGTAGATTTGTCATGTCTCCTTACAGTTCCATCAGTCATTATTTCATATATTTTGAAGTTCCATTATTAGATGTATAAATGTTTGGGATTGTTATGTCTCTTTAATTATTTGACTCCATAGTTATGAAGTAATCTTATCCCTGAGAATTTTGTCTTCTCTAAGTCTACATTGTGTGGTATTTGTATAATCACCCAGCCTTCTTTTAATTAGTGCTAGCATGATGTATCTTTTTCCATCCTCTTATTTTTTAACCTATTTGTTCCTTTATATTTAAGTGCGTTTCTTATCAGCAGCATATAATTGATTTTTGACTGTCAAATCTGACCGACCATTTTTGCCTTTTACTCAGTGTTTCAGACCATTTACCTTTAGTGTGATTATTGACAGGGTTTGAGATCAGAATATCATATTGTTGTTTGTTTTCTGTTTGTGCCATTTGGGTTTTGTTCCCTTTTTTTCTTTTTCTGCCTTCTTTTGAATTACTTTTAAATTTTTATAATTCTATTTGATCTCCTTTGTTGGCATGTTAGCTATAACTTTTTTTTAAATTGTATTATTGGCTATTCTAGGATTTGTGGTATACATCTCTAGTTTTTCTACAGTCTACTTTCCAATGATATTACACTACTTTACATATAGTATAAAAATCAGAGTGTAAGAATCTTGTAAGAGTATACTTCTGTTTCTCCTGTCGCAAACTTTGTGCTATTGTTATCATGCATTTTACTTTTATGTACAAACTACATTATTATTTTTGTTAAAAGTCCATTATTATTTAAAGACACAAACAATAAGAATAGTCATATATATAACCTAAAAGTATTGTTTTGCAACCTTTAACATTTCTTATAGTTGCTGGTATGCTGGCAATGAATTCTTTCAGCTTTTGTAGGTCTAAAAACAACTTTATTTCATTTTTCCCATTTATTTGTTCATTTATTTATAAGACATGCTTTTTAAGTATTTTTTACATTTTATTTATTTTTGAAAGAGAGAGACAGAGCACAAACAGGGGAGGGGCAGAGAGAGGGAGACACAGAATCTGAGGTAAGATCCAGGATTCCTAGCTGTCAGCACAGAGCCTGACATGAGGCTTGAACCTACAAACTGAGATCATGACCTGAGCTGGTCAGATGCTCAACTGACTGAGCCACCAGGTACCCTGTATGACATGCTTTTTTAAAAGTGCACAGTTTACTAGTGTTAATAAATATCATATTCACATTGCCATGAAAGATCTCCAGAAGTTTTTCATCATTGCAAATAGCAAACTCTATACCTGTTAAAACAACAACTCCACCTTTCCCCATAACCTCTGGTAATGACCATTCTACTTTCTGTTTCTATGAATTTGACTATTTTACATCCTCATATTAGTGTAATCATATTTGTCTGTCTGTGACTGGCTTATTTGACTTAGCATAATGTCCTTAAAGTTCATCCATATTATAACATGTTACCATATTTCTTGTCTTTTGAAAGCTGAATAATATTAATATTCCGTTGTATATACACACATCTTATTTAGCTGCTTATCTGTAGATGGACATGTAGGTTGCTTCCACCTCTTGGCTGTTGTGAATTAATGCCAGAGTGAATATGGATTTGCAAATATGGTTGTACAAATAAATACTTTGCTTTCAGTTCTTTTAGACGTATACTCAGAAGTGGGATTCCTAGATCATATAGTAGTTCTATTTTTAATTTTTTGAAGAACGTCCATACTGTTTTCTGCAGTGGTTACACCATTTTACATTCCCGCTGACAGTACACAAGGGTTCCAATTGCTCATATCCTCGTCAATACTTATTTTGGTTTTTTGATAGTAGCCATCCTGATGGGTGTGAGGTGATATTTCACTGAGGTCCTGGTTTGCATTTTCCTAATGATTAGTAATGCTGAGCAACTTTTATATGCTCAACATATATGATATGCCTGATGGCATTTACAGATCATCTTTGGAGAAAAATCTGTTCAAGCTCTTTACCCATTATTAATTGGATTATTTGCTTTTTGGAATTTTTTTCTTTGCTTATTTGAAATAGTTTCTATCATTTATGCTTTCATATTTGGTTCTGTAACATCTAATCTGCTGGTAATTCCATCCAGTGTATTTTAAACATTATTTTTATAGAGCACAGCAAAATTGAGAGGGAAGTACAGCAATTTCTCATATACTCTCTGTCCCACAGCATTAAGAGCCACCTCAGTTTTCAGGATCCTCTACCAGCCTGGCACATTTGTTACAAATGATGAACCTACATCGACACATTATATCACCCAAAGTCCACAGTTTACATTGGCGTTCACTCTCGGTGTTGCACATTTATGGGTCGGGAAAAATGTATAACGGCATGTATTTATCTCTGTAACACCACACAGGGTAGTTTTACTGCCCTACAGTCCTGCATGCTCTGCCCATCCATCCCTCTAACCCTGCCCCTCCCCTGCTGACTTCTGGCAACCACGCTGATCTTTTCGTGGTCTCCATTGTTTTGCCATTTTCAGAATGTTGTATACACGTTTCCCCCAAAGTAGAGCATTCCTATGAGACCTTTCATAAGCTGAAATGGTGTAAAGCTAAGAAGCAATTACCATTAATAGATATAGAAAAATTTTTGAGTGTTCCTAGACCCCAAAAATAATCTCTCCTAGGCTTTCCTGACACCCTAGAACACACCATGCTAATGGATACACAGAATAAATCGAGATGAAGCACAGATGCTAACCATTCACAGTGGTGGCAGCTTGATGCTGAGATTGCTGAGTGTAGTTCCCAGGGCGGGAGCTTGGTGCTGCCACTCTCGCTGCTGAAGGTACCAGCTTCCTCTGTGGCGGTTCACTGCAAAACAAAAAATTGAACACTGTTTTCATTGTTTTTCATAAAAGCAAAACTCTTCAGATTCCTTTCAGTTACTGAAAATAGGTACTAATGTAAGTCTTCAGTAAAAGCAAAGTGGTACAAACTTTTGAAAATCTGGGGATACCTTTAGTTGGGATCATACAGTACGTAGCCCTATCAGATGGGCTTCTTTCAATCAGTAATATGCATTTAAGTTTCTCTGTGTCTTTTCATGGCTTAATAGCTCATTTCTTTTTAGCACTGAATAATATTCCATTGCCTGGGTATATCATGGTTTATTTATCCGTTCATCTAGTGAAGGACATCTTGGTTTCTTCTAAGATTTGGCAGTTGTGAAAAGACCTGCAATAAACATCCATGTGCAGGCTTTATTTGGATATAAGTGTTGAAGTCCTTTGGGTAAATACCAAGTAGTGTGACTGCTGGATTATATGGTAGGAGCAAACTGGCTGTACAACTTTGTATTCCTACTAGCAATGAATGAGAGTTCTTGTTGCTCTACCTCCTTGCCAGTGCTCTAGATTTTGGCTATTCTTTTTAAAAAAATTTTTTTTAATGTTTATTTCTTTTTGAGAAAGAGAGCGTGAGTGGGGGAGGGGCAGAGAGAGAGGGAGACACAGAATCTTGAAGCACGTACCAGGCTCTGAGCTGTCAGCACAGAGTCCGAGATAGGGCTTGAACTCACTAACTGCGAGATCATGACCTGAGCTGAGGTCAGATGCTTAACCGACTGAACCGCCCAGACACTCCTGGATTTTAGCTATTCTAACAGTTGTGGAGTGGTATCTCATTGTTTTATTTTGCATTTTCCTGAAGGAAATAGGTATAGTTTGGACTATATATAAATATTATATTTGCATTTTTCTGAAGGAATAGGTATAGTTTGGACTCTCACAGTCAGCTCCACCATGAAGATGGCTCTCCACCACACTTGCCAGAAGAGGTCCCTAAAATCCTAGGGCTTTGTGAGGGAAGCAGCTGAATTCCTGGGGACTGCTTTTCTAGCAGCTTCCCAGTGTGGCTGGATTCAGAGCCAGCTGATTGGGGGATGTCAGGCCACAAACAGTTAGATTCTAGTTTGCCTGATACTGAAAAAAATAGGCCCTATGGCTTAGATAGCCCTGCTAAGATGCTTCCATGGATATGAGTAATGATTAGACCCAGGGGAGGAACCAGGGCTATGAAAGCTGGACAATTAGAAAACCTGGAGCACCATGACAAGGAGGTTCTTCTCCTGAATTGCCTTTTCTTTCTGAGCTGAGATAGGACGAAATGCAGCAGGGCTCAGAAGTGCTGCCCCCAGTCCCAGTGAGAGCAGCCACCACTCAGGCCTGAGCAGAAGTATGTAGAAGACCACCTGGCTGGCTGGTCTGCACAGGGTTTGCTCTGGCCTGCCATGCAGGTCCAAGTCACTGATCTCAGACCAAGAAGGCCTGGGGTACATACAGATCTCACACTTGCAAGCTGTGAGGCTGATTCCCATTATTCTTGTTCGCAAGAAAACCGTTTTCTTTTCTCCTACCTGCCTACAAAAACTGAAAACAAACCATAAAAGGGCCTTTTAACTCCTAAAAGCCAGTGACATATCTGTTATTATTACTTTCTAGGTACAAAACAATTAATTTTGCAACTCAACTAAGATGTTTTTTAGGCCTTGAGTATATTTTTATTATGAGGTTGTATGAGTAAAGTCTTTTAAACCTCTGAGGAAGCAAGATTGAGATACCTCGAGGTGCTTCGTTTTCCCCTTAGCAGACAGAGTGGCAGAGGATGATACCCTTTGGATACACCTTAATCAGGGAAATAGAGCCTCATAGGCAAGCACTGTCCGGAGCGTCAGTGTTCTGGCCGAGCAACTCTCAGTGGGGTGCTACAAAGGAGGGAAGCAGGACCTCCATTCAGTCCAGGATGCAGCCCATCAGCCTTGGCATTGCAGGGCTGGCAGAGCAGGACTGGCAGAGTGGGATGGGAGGAATGCCTTTGGTTAGTCTTCAGGAGGAGGGGATTGGGTTGGTGGGTATATGCTACAGGGGAAGAGTTTAACTCAGTGCCAGGGAGAACTTTCATGCGGCCTGTCCAGGCTGCAGTGGTTGCATAGAGCTCCCCTATACTCTAACCCAGCTCCATCACCCCTTCTTGAAGAGCATTTGGGGAAGATGCACCACTGACCAGAGAGTTGGATCAGATGATCTGCTAGGGGTCTTCCAACCTTAACAATATGAGCCACTTTTATCTGGCAGGGAATCTGAATCCATGCTCTGCTTCCTAGCCATGTGTCCTTGGACATGTCTATATGAGCTTTCTGAGCCATCGTTTTCTCAGCTATAAAATGAGGTTATTAACATCTACTCTGATTATCTCACAAGGTTGTTTTAAGGTTCAACAGAAATAAGCAATGATTCCTGGTGAAATCTTAAATGTTCTCACCTCACGCTCAGTACTCTGCACACAGTGCCAGGGTGACCAGGTGAGTGCCTGGACTGGCTGTCCCGTGGTTCAGAGCAAGGATCACATGTGCTCAAGGGGTCAGCACTAAATCAGATTTCACTAGCCAGCCTCCATCTTTGATTACCCCTTTGGCCATTTTTGTCTTCTCTATCCCTATATGTTTGCTCTTCCCTTCTTACTTTTCCTTATATTCATTCATCTAAGCACTTTCTGAGAAGTTGCTATGTCCCAGACATCTTCTGGGCCAGGCGGGCAATGTAAATTATTGCCAGTCTTGCAAGTGTGGTGCAGGGAGAATACAGAGAAGGGATGAGGTCAGCAGTGCTCTGAGGGAGGTTTGTGCTGTGGGCTCAAGGGGTGGCAGTCTTTGGCAGGGCAAGGCTGGAGGAGGGGTGGCTGCACAGGGGAAGTGTTCACCAGGAATGTGACGTTTGGGCCTGTATTTGAAGAACGGATGATGATTTTCCAAGTAGAGAAGGTCAAGGGAAGACACGAACAAAGAGCACATGATGTATTAAGCCCCATAGGCTTTGCTTCTCTGCCCCCATCCTTAACCAGCTCCTCTCCTCTGGTCAGCTCCAGCAGTAGCTTCTTCCTAAGCAAAAAGATTTGAAAACTACAGACAGTTCTTAGAAATACTGCCTGCTCATGGAAGGCTGTAAAATATTACTATGAAATAAAGGCAGTAATTCTCAACCCTGGCTGTGTACCAGAATCACCTGTGGTTTGGTATTGGTGTTGTGTTAATTCAGGTTTCGTGGCCCCACCTTTTATGTATTCTGATTTAGTAAGTTTGGGGCAGCACCACTGAAACTGATATGACCTGCTTTTAGAAATTTGGAGGTAGAAATATTGTCACATGATCTTTGTTTTTCCAGTTCTCACTAAAAACTGCACATGTTTTATTGCAGGAAGCTCAGGATCACCTAGTAAAGATTCTCATCTAGCTTCAGTTCTCTGATAAGCCTCAAGGCTTAGAAGTTCTAAAAAGTGAGGAACTGCCATGGGTGGGATTAGCCCAGCCTCTATTCCCACAGGGGATAGAATGGACGATGAGCAGTTCACTACTTATCTTCCCTGGGCCTCAATTTTCTCATCTGTGAAATGGAAATTAAAACAGTTCTCAGCTCATAAGTTAGTGGTGAGGACTAAAAGAGCACAGAGAACGTAATAGCACATAGTAAGTGCTCAGTAAATAATGGCTGTCGGCATGGGAGCGTCACAGCCTACCTAGCAATTACTGCTGTGGGCTCTGGAGCCAGACAGCTTGGCTCCCAGCCTGTTGGCTACTGTCTATATAACCTGCACAGCTCAGTTTCCTTCTCTGTACAATAGGGGTGGTCATGACTCGCTCACAGAACTGTTCTTAAATGTGATTAAATGAATGAATAAGTGCAAGGCACTGAGGTCATTGCTGGGCAAATAGCACCAGAGAAATAATAGCAATTATCAGTACTTTTGCTGTGGCCTCTCACTGCCTTACAGTGTCTCTGTTGGACACTCGTCCTACCTTATTGTCAGCTAGGGGCTTGCCAGCTGCTCCTAGCAGCCTTTCAGGCCCAGCTGTGGCCCTTTGAGAAGGGACCACCACCTCCCCCTTGACTAACCGTAGCCCAGGGTACCCTGACTTGGTCTCCTAATATAGCAATGGGTGTACGCAGCCTCCTGTCGGGAGGCCAGCCGGCTGTGCAGTGCCAGGTCAGGACTAGTTCCAACTCCTCTAGCCGGCGGATCCTCAACCTCTATCCTCCCACCTTCTTCCCCACAGAGATCCACCCTGGGGTCCACAGCGTTTCTGTGACCATCTTGGAACCTAAAGGGTCTGGGTATGTCCCTGTCCCCAGTGAGGGTAGTCTTTTAAAGGAAATTACCAGGATAACTTTGTTCAAAAGGCTGCTTACCCTTTGGTGCCAAGTGATTTCTCCTCATTAGGAATATTCCCCAAGAGATAACCAGGTGCTGACGCGCACTTTTCTGGCGGATCCATTGCTGGGGATTTTAAGGCAGTTTTACTTCTCAGAGAAGGAGGTGAAACCCACATATCTAATCTCTGCTTGGAATCTGTATTATGTGTAATTAAAAAAATATTTTTGAGTTTATTTATTTGCTTTGAGAGAGAATACATGTACATGTGTGCATGAGCCGGGGGTGGGGGGCGGGGGAGACCAGGCAGAGAAGGAGAGAGAGAATCCCAAGCAGGCTCCACACAGCATAGAGCCCAACATAGGGGTTGAACCAACAAATGGTGAGATTATGACCTGATCTGAAGCTGGACGCTTAACCAAGTGAGCTGCCCAGGTGCCCCTGTATGGGTAACTTTTTAAACTCAGTGCATAATTCTAATATCCAGCCAAGGTAGAGAATCACTGAATCAAGAAGACTGAGATGTAATGGTGTTGAAACTCACCTGTACAAGTTGTGAGGCTGTGTGCTTACTTCCTGGAGGCTGCCATCCCTTGGAATATTTTCAGCTAGAATATTAGAGCTAAGTCTGTCCTTCAAGATCAGCTGACTCACTGATTCCCTTCCCAAAGTGCAGCAGACCACTGAGATTCTCAAGTCTTGCTGACTCAGTAAGTCTGGGAGTCCCAAATCCTAGTGAGATGCCTTGGGAAGGGACCCGTGGGGAGGGCGTGGACAAAATGGGTGGAAGGCTGCCCATATAGCCAGTCTAAGCAAGGAGTTGTACAATACCAGGGAGGTATCCTGGGTAGGTAGTTCTCATCAGAAGGTGGAAACATAGTGCAGCTCTCAAAGTTAAATCTCAGATCTCTTGCCAAATAATATATGCCCTGGGTGGCTAGCAGGGTGTATTTTCAGATGGAAGAAAATATGTGTCCAAAGTAGGAATCCCTATATCAGAACTCTCCATGGGAGGGAGGTGAACCCCCGGGAATGCAGCTGCTGCTAGTGGTCAGCAGGGAAAGGCTTGGGCCCTGATCACCTCATGGCTCCTTTCTGTCACTGGTGACTGCCTTCTGCCCACCTCCACCCACAGGTATATCAGGTAGATGACAACATGGGCAGAGGGGAAAATGTTCTTTTTATTTTCATTTATTTATTTTAATATATAGCAGAACCCACTGCTATATATTCTCACCTGCTGTTGCCACCAGTGGCTTCATTTCCCAAATGCCCAAGGATGTGAGGCCGAGCAAGCCTGAAAAATTCTCTGGAATTTTTGAGAAGTTGTATAAGGCGAATGCCTGATCACACCTTGAATTCTTTGTGTGAAACCTTTAGCTCTGACATTTCATGTCACCTTTGCCCTCCTGGCTCACTGCACATGGTTTTGTTTTTCAAGCAGTACTCATTGTGAGAGGTAAAAGAATAGGTAAGAGGAAGTAGGTAATTGCGGAATTAAACCAGGCTCAAATGCTACTGCCTCCAGAGTCCACACCTCAGGAGTCACTCCCACTTCTCTGCATTCTGGCAGTGACCCTAATG
Source organism: Proteles cristata cristata (assembly GCA_017311185.1). NCBI lineage: Eukaryota > Metazoa > Chordata > Mammalia > Carnivora > Hyaenidae > Proteles > Proteles cristata. Next base: position 593,847 of record JAESUZ010004312.1, read on the forward strand.
TGCCTCCTGACCCCCAAAGAACTCACTTAGTGATAAAGAACACAAGTCACGGGACAAGAGCCTCCGGGGTATCACTATTTCCAGTATAATGTCAGAAGACCGCAATAAAAGTCCTTTGCTCCCACTGTCATGTCTTCAAACCTCTGACTGCTCCTCAACTCTCCCTAGCCTCCTGTTGGGCTAATATTTGGGAGCTGAAACAATAGCTTTATTGAAGCGGTGGTGAGCAGTTCCCAGAACATGATGTGAGTGTCTGAACTGAACCAATTTGTCAAAGACCGTTTTCTGTTCACTCCTCACCTTCCCCCCATCCCGTGAGGAGATAGAGTCCCCAGAGCACGATAATCCTTTCCTGAGTTACAATGTAGAGGTTCCTAAGAAGACAAACAAAAGAGAGGCTAATTTTGGCTCTTCTGGGACTAAAGAAAAGAAAAGCAGGTAGGCAGGTCAGGTCCAGCTCAAGGAGGCCAGGGTAGGCCTTGTTTTGTAGTGCCTGGGTGTTTGCTCAGATCACCAGGGGATTTGGAGAACAATGCAAGGGGGTGGGGAGTGGGGGGAATGGGAACAGAGCCTTGGCCCTCCGTGGCTGCAGTGACCAGTCCAGGCTCTGGAGAGTTCTCTAAAATGACAGTCTGTGGCCTCAGACCTGAATTTTGTTTTAACTGTAGACTCCTTACCACTCCTCCCCAACTAAATTCTTAATGAATTAAGATTCAGGGATTTCCTACAGACCCAGCAGCGTCTCAGGCTCTTCAGGGCTCTGTGAAGCCCTTACAGTTGTAGGCTGATGCTGGTATGCATTAGCACTTTTTTCTGGGGTGAGATCCTTGGCTTTCCTCTGATTCTCAAAGGCATCTGCCGTCTAAAACCACGCACCTCTGGAAGGAGCGTCCATCTCTAGTCTGTGCCAGGCACAGCTTCTGTCCTTTATGGCAGTGCTGCTCGGATTTCCGTATGCAGTAGCGTTAGCTGGCTGTGATGTTAAAATATAGATTCTGATTCAGTAGGTCTGAGTGGGGCTCGCGAGTCTGCATTTCTAACAAGCTCAAGGTGGTAAGGAGGCTGCTGGTCCGCTGCTTGATGGCAAGCAATGATTCTCTCACCCCAAGCCTGGATCATGGCCATAGCCTCTTAAGTGGCCACTGGAGTGATCTCAAAGCACAATTCTGATCTTGTTCTTTCCCCTCCTTCCCCTCCCCAGCCTCTGTGTTCAGCAGAGTCACCTCAGAATCCATAAACAACATTATGTGTTTTGTCTTCATCCTATCTTTTCCCCCAGTGTGCCACTCTATGAGCAACTAATTCCATTCATGCAGGACTACAGAAGATCAAGGACTGAGGGCGGGGGGCTGTGAATCAGACCAGTGTCTGAACCCTGTTTCTGCCACTTACTGTCACAAAGCTACTAACCATCTGAAATCCAGTTTTATCATATATAGAATGGGAATAAAAATACCTGCCTTGTGGGATTGTCATGAGGAGCAAATGAGACAGTGTATGTAAAGCATTCAGCACAGTGCCCACTCATAGCCACTGCTCAGTACACACTAGCCTTTGTGACTTAATCATAATGTGCCCTAGAATTTCCATTTGTCACATGATTTCCTGGTGGAATTGTTCTCCCAGTTCCCCTTCTTGGCCTGCATCAGATGCCACCCCCTCCTCAAATCTGTCCTGACTGCCCTTCCTCAGTCACCATGTGGTTTTTGACCTCATGTGTAACATTGCCAGTGATTCCTTTTTATACTCTGCCTACAACAGTGCCCAGTGTAGTTTGGGGGCACATACTAATAGTTGTCACTATACCAGTTTTATAAAACTGGGTTGTGTTCTTATTTCTTTTTGTTGTGTATGTACTGTACATACTTGGAATCCCTATTTCTTAGCCATGATGGATATATATGTATTCTACTTGGAGAGATTTGTTTGGTTATTTCTTTTTGACTTCCAACTAATTTAATCCTCTACACTATAAGTTCTGCCCTGAATTGCAGATCTCAAGAGAGTATGAGATTAGCATGGGCATTACCTTATATTGAAGTCACTTCACTCAGCAAATGTTTATGGGCATCTTCCATGTACCAGACACAATAAATGACAGTGTTGAAGACCATCATGTTTGCTTGGCAGCAACACAGTGTGTAGCTTTCCTTATGGAGGCGTTAGCTCCAGGACAGCTTCTGCTATCCAGGAGAGGACAGGGTCTGTGCTGCGGCCTCCCTCTGTAAGCCCATTGTGTGCCCTCAGGGAGCCAATAAATACCAGGGATGTTGCGCTGTAGACCCAGGCAAGGATCCCTTGAAGCTATTTTCCAACTCTGAAGTGGTTTGGGCAGAATATTCTACTTCTCTGAAAAATCAATCCTTTTGTGTATTTGTACTCTTATCCAAGTCTCAATTCCCTGATAATAAAGGCCCCCCACACCCCATCCAAGCACTCTTTACAGCTTACAAAGATTTTTCACATACATCAGTGAGGCTGGTCTTTGTCACAGCCCTGAGAGGTAGAGTGGGGTTCTAGACCCCTCTTTTTAAGTTGAGGTGCCAAAAGCTCAGAGGAAATATAGGATAGACCAAGATCTTGTAGCAAGCAAATCAAACACTCGAAACCTGAATCCAGACCTGCTGACTACAGGTGCAGCAATTCTTTCTGTTGTGACTGAATCTTGGGTCTCTTAGCCAGGAAAAGATGAAGCAGGATTGCAAAACCATCCCTCTGTTGCTTACTTTCAATGCATTTCCTGAAGGGGGGAAGGCACCAGTGAGGGGACAGCTGTGGGAGATCTGGGGCTGGAGGGAGGGTGGCCCTTCCACCATGTCTGCAGGAGAAGAAGCTTGAACATAGAAGATTCCTGGCCTTTCTTCTTGACTATGACCTCACAGACTGCAGCGGGCCTCACAGAACTTTCTGGTATGCTGGGAAAGGAAATGGCTTCCACCACATGGGCCTAGGCAGGGAGACAGCCAACAAGCATCCCTCTCAGATGACAAGTGAGCTGAAGCAAGAGCAGATTTTCTTGTTATATGTGACTTTCTGTGCTGCTTCCAATCAGTTATCCCTTTTAGCAAAGCTAAAATTTAAGTTAGGGGTCTTCTGACCAGCTTGATAGTAGCACCTGTGATTCATAAGATTGCCATGGGGAATGGTGACTCTCAGAAGGCCAGTGTGTGGTCCAACTGCCTTCCCACTCTGGAGGTGTCTCTGTTGCTACCTTCAGGATCCCAGATAATTTTCATTGAGAAAAACCAAGCGTTTCCATAGATGGGGGGGAGATAGAGATTCCATAAGTCACTTCTAGGTACTTTTCAGGGATTGGGCTTTAAGGTCTGGTTCCAGCTCTGCTTCTAATTAATAGAGTGTTTGAACCTGAGCCTCTCCGCTGGGAGCTATAAATCATGATGAGTTAAATGATTTTAGCTTTGATGCACATTTGCATCACCTGTAGAGCTTTTTAAACTATACCTAAGCAGTTTCTCTGCCCTCACATCCTTCTTCTGTTGGTCTGGGTGAGGCAGGAGACTGATTTTTTTTTTTTTTGAGACATATTTTTTACAAGGTCCCCCAGGTGATCAATAAAGGTGAAGAAACAGGATGGGTTAATCTCTGAGCAATCCTGGAGACCTGGGGGGGAGAACTCACATCCATCTGGTCCACATTCCACAATTCACCAGGTGGTCATTCCAGCCTTTAAACTCAAGGCCATGAAAGACCAGAGCAGAAAGCACTATGTGGAGGCCACTAGCCAGGTGCCTTCTTTTAAAGTGGCAGGGGAGCAGTGTGTTGCAGGCACATAGGGAAGCAGGGCAAGCAGGTGTCTGGGCATTTGGCCCCCAAGTCTGTGGTCCTGTCTTAATGCCACACAGCTCTGAAGGAAGCCGGGAGAATTACCGGAGAGCAAGATAACCCTCTTGCCCTGGTTCCCCTGTAAGCCTTTCCCCTAGTGGTGCTTTGGAGTTTGGTGAATATTTAGTCATTCCTTCTGCATTTAATAACTACATGTCCGAACTCCAAAGAAACAGATTATTCTTATCCTCAGATGAAGAAACTGCAGGTGGAAAGATTGAGACTTGCTCTGGTCACACAGCACGATAATAACAAAAGCTGTGTAATGGAAACAGAAGCCCTTATTTTCTTGGAGGAAAATCCCTTGCTTTTCACCTTGACTTAGCTGTTCAGGAGCATCAGATGTCTGCTTTAGCCAGCTCTGCTAAGGGGGGATGTCCTGTTGAGGTGCTCCTGCCCCGTTAGAGGAGAGAGCACATTCTAGGCAAAGCTTCTTTAGTGGGAGCGCTGTACTTCCGGGACCTCAGAATCTCTCATGTGTTTACCCTTTCCCTTTCCCGTCCTGTCCACTGGTTTTCCTTGCCTTTTCCTTGCCTTTCCTTGCCTTTCTGTTTAGGATGAGCTGTCTAGGCTGTCCTAAGCTACATCATTCCATCTCTAACGGCAAAGCTCCCACCAGGGAATGTAGGAGGTGATGAGAAGGGAAAATGTTAGGCCTTTCGTGGTCCCGTGGGTCAGCAAAATAGCTGAAGAGGTTGGCGCTCCAGTGTGAAACCACAGTGCGCCAAAGTGAAAATTCCTGCAAAGTGTTGCATATCACCACACATCCATATTTATGGCTCTTTACAAAGAGTGAAAAGACTATTTTCATGCAAATCTACTATGTTAATATAGATGTTTTTTCCTAGCTCTGCTCAATGGAGAATCATTCCTGAGGCCCTGCTGTTGTTTCATTCTGCCTTGCCACTCAGCTCTAAATTCATTAGCAGCCACAGAAAATGTGCATCCCATAGACATGTCAAGCAGAGTTTGTCCAGCCTAGCAAAGTGGCTTTGTGTGGCTTCGGTTTGAACGTCCCGGCTGATGCTTCCCTTTTGGGAAATTACAAGCTCTCCACCTATGGAAGGTTAATGGATTGGGCTAATGAAAAATCTGTTAGACCAAGAACAGCATCTGTACACCCCATGGCTGGAATAGCCAAGACAGTGAACCAGCTCAGTGAGGCTTGGGCCTCTGCCAGCTGCCTGCCCTTCAGCATTCTGTTCGTACTGCTCTGGTCTGGCTTTAACCGACCTCTGTCTGGCCAGGTGTGGCAACCAGCCCCAAGGCAGCCCCTAATGATCTAGTTCTTTTGGTATTCACACCTTTGTATAGTCCCCTTACACAATGAAGAGGGCCAATCTTGTGACCAATAGGATATTGTAGACTACTGGTGTGTGGCTTCCCAGGCCAGACCATGAACAAAATTGCAGCTTCCACGTTGGGCCCTTGAATTGCTCACTCTGGGAAGTGAGACATTCTGTCGTGAAGACATTCAAGCAACACTGTAGAGATTGTGTCAGGAGGAACCAACTTCCAGCATGAACTTGCCAGGCACATATATGAGTCATGTTTGGAAATGGATCCTCCAGTCTCAGTTAAGCCTTCAGATGATTCTGGCTCCTTAGCATTTGAGTCTCAGCTGAGGCCCCAGATACCATAGAGCAGAGATAAGCCGTTCCCACTCTGACTTGTCTACATCCATGACCCACAAAAATAATGGGGCAAGTCTTTATTGTTGTTTTCTGCCATTAAGTTGGAGGGATGATTTGTGATGCAGTAATAGATGACTCCAGCCTAATTGTGTAAGGATATGAGCCATCGTGAAATTGTATCTGCAAGATAAATCCCACTTTATAAAGCAATCGTTCAAAGGTGGATTCTTTTACACCTACTCTCTAAGTTGTATCCATGTAGTCAAGTATTCATAATAGAGGTAAGTTCTCCACCTGTAAATACCAAGAAAGGCTCAAATACCTTGCTGATGGAGGAGAAATGCAAAGTCCACTATAAGAGCCCTCACTTGAAGAAGCAGTCAACATGCTTGCTCCTCTCACCAAACCTGTCTTTAGCCCCTGGGAATCTGACTTCAGTTTCTACCACTCATTTGGAATCATTCTCTCTTCCATCATCAGGAGCCTCCTCATCTATAACTTCAGGAGTCTATGTTCTGCTTCTCCTGTAACTTCTTAATTTTTTTTTAATGTTTTATTTATTTCCAGGAGAGAGAGAGAGAGAGAGACAGCATGAGCAGGGGAGGGTTAGAGAGAGAGGGAGTCACAGAGCCCGACGTGGGGCTCGAACCCACAAACTGTGAGATCATGACCTAAGCGAAAGTCGGACGCTTAACCGACTAAGCCACCCAGGCGCCCCCTTAATTTTTTTTTTTAATGTTTTATATTATTTATTTCTGAGAGAGAGAGAGCAACAGTGTGAGGAAGGGAGTGGCAGAGAGAGAGGGAGACACAGAATCCGAAGCAGGCTCCAGGCTCTGAGCTGTCAGCACAGAGCCTGACGTGGGGCTCGAACCCACGAACTGTGAGATTATCACCTGAGCCGAAGTCAAACACTTAAATGACTGAGCCAACAGGCGCCCCTCTCCTGTAACTTCCTGATAGATCCCTTCTTTGATTCCTCTTATACCAACCTACCTTTGCCCCTCAATAGTCCACCTACTGCTCCCTCTGTTTTACTGGAAAATCTTCCCCCGAAGCCCCTTTTCATTCTGGCCTTCTCTCAAGAATCAGCCTTTTTTTTTCTTCTGGACTAAAGAGAAATGGACTGCTTTGTGAAGGAATGAGCTTACTGTCCCTGTAGGCTTTAGTAGATACACGGTGACCATCTAGCAGGGATCTTTTGGCAGGGATTCCAGTAGTAGTACCTGAAGCACTAATCAACAATATAAATCTGTACTTTTTGAAAGGCTTAGGTATCAAGATACCTTTAAGAATATGGGAGGGATGCCTGGGTGGCTTAGTAGGCATCCGACATTGGCTCAGGTCATGATCTCGCAGTTTGTGAGCCTGGAGCCTGCTTCAGATTCTGTGTCTCCCTCTCTCTCCCTCTGCCCCTCTCCTGCTTGTGTTTTGTCTCCCAAAAGTAAATAACATTAAAAATAAAAAAGAATATTGGAACCAAGACAGTTATTATCCCAGAATTCAACTCCTTATAGAAAGTCGGAGCTGGTTAGGTTCTTTGAAATAATCTACGGGGTCTCATTCACCGTAAAATTTCAACTCTCTCTGTAGAGATGACTCCCATTGTTTTCTCATGACTAGACCTCTTTTCCAAGAACTAGACCCAAGTTCCCTCCAGGAACCTGTACATCTGCCCCTGGGTGTAGCCCATGCCTTTCAAACTCAGGCTGGATAACTCAGATGCACTGTCTTCTCCAAATCTATTCAACCTCTTCACTTATTTATCTCAAGCAAAGTATCCTAGTCGATCATCTTCTTTTCTCTTTCCCCTTTCCTCCAAATCTGTATTTTATCAGTTGCTAAGACTTATTCATTCTTTCTCCTTAATGTCCTTCTCGTTCTTTCCCCCCGTATTAGTCAGGGCTCTCCAGAAAAACAGAGCCAATAATATGTGTGTAGGTGTGTGTGTGTGTGTGTGTGTGTGCGCGCGCGTGCGTGCATATGACTTATTGTAAGGATTTGGCTCACACTGAGACTGGTGAGTCCCAAGATCTACAAGCTAGAGATGCAGGAGAGTCAGTGGTTTAGTTGTAGCCAGAACCAGGATTGCTGATGGTATAGTTGCCATTCAAAGGCTGGCAGGCTTGGGGTGCTTGACTGGCTCAGTCGGTAGAGCATGCAGCTCTTGATCTCAGGATCATGAGTTCTAGCCCCATGTTGGGTGTAAAGATTAGTTTAAATAAATAAACTTAAAAAGCACACACACATACACACACACACACACACACACACACACACACACCACACACCACACACACAAAGGCTGGTAGGCTCAATACCCAGAAAAAGCCAATATTTCAGTTTTAGTCTAAAGGCAGGAAATGACTACTATCTCAGCTCAAAGCATCCAGAGTCCAGATGAGTTCTGTCTTACTGTTGGGAGGGCCAGCCTTTCTATTCTATTTAGTCCTTCAACTGATTGGATAAGGCCCACCCACATTAGGGAAGACAGTCTGCCTTATGTAGTCTACTGATTTAAATGTTAATATCATCCAAAAACATCTACACAGAGGCACTCAGAATAATGTGCACCCCATGGTCCTTGAAGTCAAGTTGACACATAAAATTAACCATCAGATCCTGCTGCCCATCCCCAAAGCCTCGGCCCTGATTTGGGCCTCTATTAATTTGCTACCCCTGCCAGCACTCTTGGTTTCTCAACCTATAACTAGACTCAAGTCCCAGCAGGCCCCAAGTAAGATACAAAGAGTGACCTATGAGGAGATACACTACACTCCAAAAAGAGTACACTATTTTTTTCCAATTTACATATATACAGAAATCTGGAAAATATGTGTAGAATAGGTCATAAAAGGATAGGATCATGGTGGATGGAATATCAAGTTGGATCAGGCAGAATTTATTGGTATGTGCCCATTCAGCAGAGACTCCAAATTCAATCTTTTTGATTAAGGGGTTAGAAAAGTCTTTAATAGTTTGGTTAGTTGACTAAACCATGGACCTAAAGGTGGCCTATATGAAATGAAGTTAAATGCCAGAATCGCTGTGACATATTGTAGAGGAAGGTACCTGAAAGCTTAGGGAGATTGGTACGTTAGAGTGGACTTACCATGTAGGACCTGTTCACCAACTCTGGGAGGGTCAAGAGGGACACAGCTTTCACCAACATGTGAAAAATTTGTGAGGGAAGCCTCAGCATCCTCGAAGAGTTCTGTAGTCACCCTTCTCTATAGGTCAAATGCTACAGAAGGAACTGCAGCCCTCAAATTGGGATCCCTGATACAGTGGGGATAATGGGATTCTGGAATGGCTGGTACCTAATTAACAAGACAAGAGGGATATGGTTACCATAATTGGATAACTGAGCCAAAGCAATAATTATAATAGTCTGACTCACAGAGACCTATGGCATCTGGCTGATAGATCATGGCTCCTTTGTGGAAGACTGAGAGAAAGATTAACATGATAAAATTCTGGCATTGTAGCAGGGTCCTTCCTCAAGGGGACCTGGACTCCACTCCATTCAAGAGGTTCTTGATCTATAAATTAGCCCAAGTCTGGGAATTGAATGAAGGGCCATTATGACTCTGTTTTGGTGATCTAAGATATATTACTGTTCATTCAACCTATACTCTTATGCTTATACAGGGGCAAGAGTCCATGCTGATCCATGGGCTGTGGTCAGTTGTTTGGCTGGATGGTCTCAGGGGACTTAAAAGGAACATTATTGGGAAGTTGGTGACAAGGAGAATTGGGGAAGAGAGAAATATATAGTCCTTTCTGGGCAAAAGATATGAAAATATTTGTCTTCCATGTTAATGCTCACCAAAGGGTAACCTCACCATTCAGTCACTCACTCACTCACTCACTCACTCACTCACTCACTCACTCATCACTAAGGCATGATCCCATAATCATACGACCTTTTAACAACATGGGAGTTAGGGGCAGCAACATTCTACACTGTCAAAAATCCACACGTAACTTTTACTCTCCCAAAACTTAACTACTAATAGCTTATTGTTCACTGAAAGCCTTCATAATAACATAAACAGTTGATTAACACATAGTTTGTATGGCATATGTATATATACATATATATCATATACTGTGTTCTTACAATAAAGTAGAGAAAAGAAAATGTTATTAAGGAAATCATAAGAAAGAAAAATACATTTACAGTACTGTACTGTAAAAAAAAAAAAATCCACATCTAAGTGGACCCATGCAGTTCAAACTCATGTTGTTCAAGGCCAACTGGGTATATTCTTTGCTGAGGTGTCTGTTCAGGTCTTTGGCTCATTTTTAAATCAGGTTTGTTTCCTTATTGTTGAGTTTTAAGAGTTCTTTGTATATTTTGGTTAATGGTCTTTTAGCAGATATCTTTTGCAAATATGTTCTCTCAGTCTGTGGCTTGTCTTCTCATTCTTTTGACAGTGGCTTTTGCAGAGCAGAGGTTTCTGATTTTAATGGAGTCTAGCTAATCAGTTGTTTCTTTTATGGATTGTGCCTTTGGTGTTGTATCTAAAAAGTCATTACCATACCCAAGATCATATAGATTTTCTCCTAAGTTATCTTCTAGAAGCTTTGTAGTTTTGTGTTTTATATTTAATTCTATGAGTTAATTTTGTGACAGGTGTAAGTTCTACGTCTAGATTCAGTTTTTGCACATGGATATTCAGTTATTCCCACATCATTTGTTAAAGAGACTGTTTTTTGTGCCATTGCATTGCTTTGCTTCTTTGTCAGAGATCAAGTGACTATATTTAGATGGGTCTATTTCTGGGCTCTCTGTTGTGTCCCATTGTTCTAGTTGTCTGTTCTACCAATACCACACTGTCTGCATTACTGTACCTTTATAATATGTCTTAAAGTTGACTAGTGTCTGTCTTCCAACTTTTTATCCTTCAACATTATGTTGGGTATTCTAGCAATTTTGCCTTTTCCATATAAACTTTAGAATCAGTTTGTCAATATCTATAAAATAACTTGCTGGGATTTTTATTGGGATTTCATTGAATCTATAGATCAGGTTGGGAAGAACATAGACTGTCATGTCACCTGGAAACAAAGATAGTTTTATTTTCCTTTCCAATCTCTATATCTTTTATCTCCCTTTCTTGTCTTATTGCATCAGCTAAGACTTTCAGTACCATGTTGAAAAGGAGTTGTGAGAGGAGATGGTCTTGCCTTCTTCCTGATCCTAGTGGGCAAATGTTTAGTTTCTCACCATTAAGTATGATGTTAGCTGTAGGCTTTTTTGTAGATAACCTTTATCAAGCTTAGGAAGTTTCTTTTAGTTCTAATTTACCTAGAGTATCATAAATGGTGTTGGATTTTGTCAATGCTTTTTCTGCATCCATTTCTAGAGTCGTGTGATTTTTCTTATTTAGCCTATTGATGTGATACATAACGTTAATTGATTTTTTTTCACGTTGAACCAGCCTTGAATTCCTGGGATAAATCTCACTTGGTCTTGGCACATAATTCTTTTTATACATTGTTGATTTTGATGTGCTAACATTTTTGAGGATTTTTGTCTCTATGTTCATGAAAAAATATTGGTCTCTAGTTTGCTTTTCCTGTAATATCTTTGTCTGGCTTTGGTATTAGGGTAATGCTGGCCTCATAGAATGAGTTAAGAAATACTTTTTCTGCTTCTGTTCTCTGAAAGAGGTTGTAGAGAATTGGTATAATTTCTTATGCAATTGTTCGGTGAACGCATGTGGGCTTGGTGTTTTCGGTTTTGAAATGTTATTAATTATTGATTCCATTAGATATAGGCTTGTTCTCCAGTGCATTTTTCATCTCAGAAATTTTAGTTTTCATCTTGAAAAGTTTGATTGTCTTTTTTATATCCTAACTTTTTGAACATACAAAATGTAGTCACAATAACTAATGTTTTTCTGTGCTAATTCTAATAACTCAGTGCTAGATTGGTTTTGATTGGTTATTCTTTTAATTATGAGTATATTTAGGAAAACATAAACTTCTTTTAAAAACATAAACATGCTTCTCTGCATGGTTGGTAATCTTTAATTAGATGTCAGACATTGTGAATTTTACCTTGTTGGTTGCTGGATATCTTTGTATTCATATACATTTTTCTGAGCTTTGTTCTGGGGTGCAGCTAAATTACTTTAGAGTTTTCCTTTTATAGTTTATTAGGTTGTGTCTGGAGCAGTGCTCAGTTTGGGACTAATCGTTATTCGCCACTGTGGTGGTAACATCATCCTGAAAACTCTACCCAATGCCCCATGCATTAGGAGTTTTTCATGTCTGAGTGGTGGGAACAGGCACTATTCCCAGCTCTGTGTGAGCACAAGACACTCTCTCTTATCACCCATTCTGATGGTAATAAAGAATGTTAGATGGTTACCCATTCTAACCTCAGGTTTTCTCCTCCAGTATGTGCACAGTACTCTGCTGTGTATTAGGAGGAGACCTCTGCAGATCTCTGTCTTATGAACTGTAGTTACTCTTGTGTCCCTGGACTCTGAGCTCTATCTTCTCAACTCAGTCCGCCAGGCTCTACTTCAACACTCCCACTGCTGTGCTGCTGCCTGGAGACTTTCAAGGCTTGGACAGTTACAGGGCTCACTTCATTTGTTTACCATCTGTCAAGAATCACGGTTTCTCAGTGCCTGATGTCGAGAGCCATAAAAGCCATTGTTTTTGTATTTTGTCTGGTTGATTGTTTGGTTTATTTATCTACCTATTTATTTGGTCGTTTATGGAAAGAATCCTTTTGTACTTGGATTCTTACAGAAGAACTTTTTTTTTTTAATTTTATTTATTTCCTTCGAGAGAGAGAGAGTGAGGAGGGGCAGAGAGGCAGGCAGAGAGACAGTCCCAAGCAGGTTTGTCAGTGTCAGTGCAGAGCCTGATGTGGGGCTTGAACTCATGAACCCATGAGATTATGATCTGAGCTGAAATCAAGAATCAGTGTTTTGGGGCACCTGGGTGGCTCAGTCGGCTAAGCGTCTGACTTCGGCTCAGGTCATGGTCTCACAGTTTATGAGTTCGAGCCCTGCGTTGGGCTCTGTGCTGACAGTTTAGAGCTTGGAGCCTGCTTTGGATTCTGTTCTCCCTCCTTCTCTGCCCCTCCCCTACTCATGGTGTGTGTGTGTGTGTGTGTGTGTGTGTGTGAAAAATAAATAAACATAAAAAATTTTAAAAAAAGAATCTATGTCTTAACCAAGTGAGCCATCCAGGTGCCCCCCAAAAAACCTTTTTGTTTGTAACCAATGATTATTGCTATTTGAGAGGTTATATGTTTATGTGAGCTGTAGGATCAACTCAAATCAGCCAGCAGGAATTATTGAGGCTATTCTAGGGGTGCTAAACTGATTTCCTGACTCCCTTGTTTCTGGGAATTCTTTGAATTATTTGGTCCTGGTGGCTAGTTCTGAATAATGATTTTATGAAATTCCTAACCATGTTATGATTTTATTCTCAGAATTAAAAAAAAGAAAGAGCAGCAACGTTATGCCGAAGAGCAGAGGATACTGAGAAGGAACTTTCATGAAGAGACATATTCAGGACAGAAGATGAGTGACATAATAGCCCAGCTACAACTTGAGGAAGTCAAAGGAGCCAGAGAAAAACAACAGAGAGAGAAGGAATACCAAAGGTATTTTGAAAAGCTCTGCATAAAGTCTGGGCTCAGGAGGAAATAGCACGGTATTTCCTCCAGTGCCGTTTCCCAATACAAAGAGGAAGAGTAGAGGCATGGAGATATGAAATAATTTTAATAGTTAAAGCTGGTTAAATAAGGACTCATGCTCATTCTCTTCCTAGTCGTTCACTCTGCCTGATCGTACTATTATCTTTATAGATATATAGAAGCTCTGAGAGCCCAGATCCAAGAGAAGATGCGGCTGTATAATATTACTTTACCTTCGCTATGCTGTTGTGGTCCTGATTTTTGGGATGCGCATCCTGATACCTGTGCCAACAATTGTATTTTCTATAAAAACCCTAGAGGTAAGCTTCTTGAATGGTTGGGGCCTGGTGGCAATTAAAAAAAAAACCCAAACAACTTCGACTCAGGTCATGATCTCGCAGTTTGTGAGTTCGAGCCCCATGTCGGGCTCTGTGCTGACAGCTCGGAGCCTGGAACCTGCTTTGGATTCTGTGCCTCCCTCTCTCTCTGCCCTCCCCTGCTCACACTCTGTCTCTCTGTCTTGCAAAAATAAATAAATATTTAAAAAAAAAACCCAAACCCAAACAATAAATGTAGTGATTGTAGTTATTTAGCATTCATTGGGTGTTTACTAGATATCACAGACTGTTATAACCCCTTTACAAAACAACTCTTGAAACAATAAAAATAATTACAGTGAGTTAAAATCCTTTTTGAGATCTGTTACCTACTTGTGTCCATTGATGCTGCGGATATATTTCCATTCCACCATAGGGAGATGTGGATTCTAGGTCCTCCTATAAATGAAGCAATGAGAGCTTGTGGCCATCTAAGTGAGGCCTCTGTCCAGTGACATTCCCTGTTATCCAAATACTTTAATGTTATTTACCGTAGACAGATTACCATCCGTATCACATAAGACTGCCACTTCTGCCAGGTGACACTGAGGACAATGAAGACCGGTATCAGCTCTATATTCAGAAATCCCAGCTGAAGAAGAACAGAGCCCTTATTATTGTCACCAATGTTTCTGTTTCCTGGCCATCCTTAAATATATTGATTTATGTAGGGTAGAGATGATGTAGGCTTCGTGCACACACCAAAAATACTGCCAGTATTTGTACTCCTACTGCGCTGTCTGTGTGATACAAGTTCCTCCTCAACTCTGTGAGTTAAATTTTAAAAACACAAATTTCATCTTGCCATTTCTCTCTTCTAAAACCCTAAGGGCTCCCCAGTGCAGTACAGAACGTGTGCCATATTTGGCGTAGTTTCTCTCTGGCCCCAGGTGACACTCCAGCCTTATCGGACTTGGTATTTCCAGTATGCATCACTTTCTTTTATAACTTATGTACCATGTAGTTTTCTGCCTGGAAGGCCTTCTTTCCTCTACTCTTATTAATCCTTCTAGATCATCTTAAATGTTACTACTTCTGGAAATCTTTTCCATCTTTTCCTAGATGTTTTTTCATTCGTTCTGAAATTCATTTTTGGATAATGTTTTGCATATGTCTCTGGTTTGAAAGTATTACCCTGAAGTTTAATTATCTCTGTGTCTATTCTCCTCATGATCTTTTCTGTCCTCACAGAGTGCTTGGCATGTACTAAGTACTCACTAAATATGTATTCAATGAACAGGCAAAGTTAATACCTATGAGACTCAGTAGAGATGCAGTACTAATGGGAAGGAGGTGGGGAGAGGAGTTGAGAATCTGACTTCACTCATCACTGTGCAAACCTTTATTTGCAGCATATTCCCGGGCACTGCATTCGGTCATCAACTCCTGCGATATCCCTGTGGGGAACTCAACTCTTCGAGTCGCCATGCATAATTCGGCTTCTGCGTACAGACGGACTTTGAAAAATGTGTAATGAGGATCTGAATCCAACTGTTAGTATTTCAGTCTTCACTTAAAACCAACCCCAAGGAATTATTTATGAAACACTGATAAAGTGTGTAAGATTCGTAATCTAGAAGGAAAGACTGTCCCACGTAACAACCATCTTTATAATTAGATCATAACCATTGTTTCGGTCTCTGCTTGGGACTGAAATTGAAAGTTGACTTCCAAGCTTGTGTTTTTGCTGTGAACTGTACAGAATCTCTTGTTTTTTAAAATGATCAGTCAGACCAGTAAGATTTTTTTTACTTTGCTCTGATCAGAGGAGGTCATGAGAAATCATTGACATGACCTCATTTATTGCCTTTCTAAGACTGTATCTTTGAGTCTTGACAAAACTGAAAATGTCTAGATAAAACAGAAAAGATGATGACAAAAGTTTCTGAGCCTCAGTGGCCGTCTGCATTGCTGTTGGTTTTTCTAGCTGTATATAACAATTCGAGATGAGAAGAATATGAATTTGATGCACATTTTTTTCCCTCAAGATTTCCCTCTCCTGGTTTTTTAAACTTATTGCCTCTCTTCACATTTGGTGCCATTGGACACAGTACTTTATAATTTTATAATTTTGTATTGTAAAAACAAGATGAATAAACCCTCTCTTTTGAGCTTCTTCTGTGTGAAATAATTGTGAGTGACATTTCAAAAAGTAAATCTGGAGTCAGAGTGAGTAAAGTCCTGCCTTATTTTCCCTGACTTCTAAAAATCTGGTGAATGGCATCCCTACAGAGCAGATGAAATAAAAATTTACTGTAATTAGAAGAATTTGTTATTTCTTCACTAATTTCCTGACATAAAATGTGAAAAGGTTTAATATTGAATTAAAGACACTGAGAATTTCTTTTTCCAACTTTCTCTAATGATCAGTGTTGAAGAAGCACATAGGTTACACCTCTAAAAACTCCTACTAAACATTTAGCCAGGTCATCAAAAATAAGTGTCAAAATTACCTGTATGACAAGATTGACTGGTTATTTAGCCAGATTAATAATCCAGTTAAGTCAAAATCTTTAAGGATTTAAGGGGCGCCTGGGTGGCTTAGTCGGTTAAGCGTCCGACTTTCGCTTAGGTCATGATCTCGCGGTTCGTGGGTTCGAGCTCGCTTAGGTCATGATCTCGCGGTTCGTGGGTTCGAGCCCCGCATCGGGCTCTGTGCTGACTGCCAGCTCAGAGCCTGGAGCCTGTTTCAGTCTGTGACTCCCTCTCTCTCTGACCCTCCCCTGCTCATGCTGTCTCTCTCTCTCTCTCTCCTAGAAATAAATAAAAAACATTAAAAAATTAAAAAAAAAATCTTTAAGGACTTATATCCATGATTTAGCCTTTAAGAGTTGTATTTCTAACAGTTTTATTGAGATATAATTCATATACCATGTCATTAACCCATTCGAAACATGCAATTCAGTGGTTTTTAGTATATTCTAGAATTGTGCAGCTATCCCCACTGTCAAATTTTAGAATAGTTTTGTCATTTTAAAAAGATGCCTCCTAATGCAACAATCCCACTTCTGGGTATGTATTTAAGATAATTGGAAGCGGAATCTCGAACAGATATTTGCATACCCATGTTCATGTTGGTATTACTCATAGTGGCCAAGAAGTAAGCAACCCAAGTGTCTGTCAGCAGATGAATGGATAAACAAAATGTGGTCTTTACATACAAAGGAATATTATTCAGCCATAAAAAGGAAAGAAGTGCTATCCCATTATATAATATGGATGAGCCCTGTGAACGTTATGCTGAGTGAAGTAAACTAGTCACGAAAAGAAAAATTCAGTACGATTCCACTTATATGAGGAACTTAGTCAAATTCATAGAGACAGAAACAAGAATAGTATTGCTGGGGTCTGGGGAGAGGAGGAAATGAGAAGTTGAATGGGTAGAGTTTCGGTTTTTGCAACATGAAGAAGTCCTGGAGATCTATTTTACAGCAGTGTGAATCTACTTAACATGACTGAACTGTACACTTAATTACAATGGTAGGCTTTAGATTTTGTGGGGGCTTTTTGGTTCTGTTTTGTTTTGTTTCTTTACCACAGTTAAAAATTTCAAGAAGGAAAATTCTATCCCATTAGCAGTCACTTCCCATTCCCTCCTCCCTCAGCCTTAGGCAACCACCAGCCTGCTTTCTGTCTCTATAGATTTGCATATTCCAGACTTTTCATCTGAATGGAATCATACAATATATAGTTTTTGTGACTGAAGTCTTTTGTTTAGTATAATGTTTTTAAGATTTTTGTCCATGTTTTAGCATGTATCAGTATAATACTTCATTGCTTTTTCCTCTTTCTTTTTTTATTGTTTCATTTATTTTTGAGAGAGAGAGAGAGCGAGCAAGCGAGTACAAGCTGGGGAGGGGCAGAGAGAGGGAGACACAGAATCTGAAGCAGGCTGCAGGCTCTGAGCTGTCAGCACAGAACCCAATGCAGGGCTGGAACTCGAGAACTGTGAGATCATGACCTGAGCAGAAGTCGGATGCTTAATCGACTGAGCCACCAGGGCGCCCCTTTCATTGCTTTTTGTTGCCCAGTAATAGTCCACTCTGTGGATACATTTTATTTACCCATTCATAATTTGATGAACATTTGGGTTCTTTCTCCTAATTGGCTATTATGAATAATGCTGCTATGAACATTTACTTACAGATTTTCCTGTGGACATATGTTTTCATTTCTCTTGGGTGTATACCTAGGGGTGAATACACTGGGTCATATGGTAGCTCTGTGTTGAATGTTTTGAGGAACTGTTTTCCCAAGTGGCTACACCATTTTATATTCCTACCTATGGTGATAAGGTTTCAGATTTCTTCACATTTGCCAACATATATCATTATCTGTCTCTGATTATAGCCATCCCACTGAGTGTGAAGTATCTCACTGTGGTTTTAATTTGCATTTTCCTGATGGCTAATAATGTTGAGCTTCTCATGTGCTTGTCAGCCATTTGTATATCTTCTTTGGAGAACTATCTTTTTAGATCCTTTGCCCATTTGTACTTGGATTATTTACCTTTTGATTTTTGAGTTATGAGTGGTAGTATATTCTCTATACAGGCCTCTTATCAGACATACGATTAGTGAAGGTTCTCTCCCATTCTGGAGGCTGTTTTTTCACTTTCTTGATAATTTCCTTTGCAAAACAAAAGTTTTTAATTTTGATGAACTGAAATTCATCTAAATTTTTCTTTTGTTACTTTAACTAATACCTAATCCAAGGTCACAAAGATTTATTGCTGTGTATTCTCATATGAGTTTTATAGTTTTAGCTCTTACATTTAGGTCTGTGATCTATATTTTTTCTTTTTTAAAGTTTATTTATTTTGATAGAGTGAGTGGGAGAGGAGCAGAGAGAGAGGGAGAGGGAGAATTTCCAGCAGGCTCTAAACTATCAGCACAGAGTCCGATTGGGGGGCTCAAACTCCCGAACCATGAGATCATGACCTGAGCTGAAACCAAGGGTTGGATGCTCAACTATCTGAGCTGCCTCGGGACCCTGGTCTGTGATCTGTTTTGAGTTAATTTTTGTGTAGGTGTTAGACTGGGGTCCAACTTCATTTTTTTGAATGAGAATATCCAGTTGACCCAGCTCCATTTGTTCAAAAAATTGTCATTTGCGAATTGATAGACATTCTTGTTGAAAATTAGAGGACCATTTATGTAAGGGTTTATTTCTGAATTCAATTCTATTCCATTAATAGAACTTATCATTCTATGCTTATCATTATGCCAGTGCAGTCTGTCTTCATTAGTGTAGCTTTGTAGTAAGTTATGAAGTTGGGAAGTGGAAGTTCTCCAGCTTTGTTCTTCTTTTTCAAGATTGGTTTGCTATTCTGAGTCGCTTGCATTTTTCTTGTGAATTTTAAGATTACCTCCTGCAAAAAAAGCTAGGTGAAATTTTTTTTTCATAGGGGTTGAGTTGAATCTGTAGATAAGTTTGGGAGCGATTACCTTGTGATTCATGAACACAGGATATCTTTATGTTAATTTAAATCTTCTTTAACTTCTTTCAACAGTGTTCTGTAGTTTTCAGAGCATAAAATTTATACTTACTTTGTTAAATTTATTCCAAAGCATCTTATTCTTTTTGATGCTATTTTCAATAGAATTATTTTCTTAATTTTATTTGCAGATTGTTCTTTGCAAGTGTATAGAAATGTAATTGATTTTTGTATATTGCTCTTGTATTCTGCAATCTTCCTGAATTCTTTTTTACTTTTAGTAGTTTGGGGGTGTAGTTTCTTGGGATTTTTTTTCAATATATAAGATCTTCTCACTTGCAAATAGAGATAGTTTTACATTTTCCTCTCGGATCTGCATGCCTTTTATTTCTTTTTCTAGTCTAATTGCCCTGGGCAGAACATCCAGTACTGTGTTAAGTAGGAATGATAAGTGGACATTCTCATCTTCTTTCTTTCTTTCTTTTTTTATGTTTTATTTATTTTTGAGACAGAGAGACAGTGCAAGCAGGGGAGGGACAGAAAGAGAGGGAGATACTGTATCTGAAGCAGCCTCCAGGCTCTGAGCTGTCAGCATAGAGCCCGATGCGGGGCTCGAATCCATGAACAGTGAGATCATGACCTGAGCCAAAGTCGGACGCTTAACTGACTGAGCCACCCAGGTGCCCCTCTCTTGTTTCTGATTTTAGGGGGAAAGCATTTGGTCTTTCACTATTATGTGTGATGTTAGCTGAGGGTTTTAATAAAAGCTCTAAATAAAGGGTTCCTGAATGCCCTTTATTAGTTTGAGGAAGATACCTTTTGTTGAGTGTTTTTATCCTGAAAAGGTGTTTAATTTTGTGGAATGTTTCTCTGCATCTATTAGGATTATTGTGTGGTTTTTGTCTTTTTTTTCTATTTAATAAAATTATTGCAGTAATTGTTTTTCAGATGTCAGACCAACCTTTTACTTCCAGGGTAAGTTGTATTCTTATTTATTCGGTCTTGTGCAACAAGCTTTTTGCTATTTCCTTTTTTTTTGTTGTTGTTGTTGTTATTGTTGTTTCTGTTTTTGGTTCTGTTATCTGAGATAGGTGAATTGACTTGTCAACACCAAGTTCACAGTGAAATAATAATGGGATTAAATATTTTTAAATTATTTTTAATGTTTTATTTATTTCTGAGAGAGAGAAAAAGAGAGAGTGAGTAGGGGAGGGTCAGAGAGAGAGGGAGACACAGAATCTGAAGCAGGCTCCAGGCTCTGAGCTAGCTGTCAGCACAGAGCCCGATATGGGGCTCAGACCCACAAATGGTGAGATCAGGACCAGAGCTGAAGTCGGATGCTTAACCAACTGAGACACCCAGGCTCCCCAGGATCAAATCTTGCATAAGATTAAGCAGCTTTCCAGTCTTCTTCCTCTAGGCTCAGTCTATGAACATGAATCTCCCCTGAGCCTGAGTATGTTTTTGCATTGTAATTTGGTCATATATAAACAGTGCTAACGATTTATTTTTGTGGGTTGGAGAATGCTGGTGAGCAGCTACCAAGGAGGAAGCCTGAGTCCCATGACCCTTACTGTAGGTAGTATGGCGAATCCTGTTTGAATTGGATGAATGTGCTTTGGAAAGAAGCCTGGAATCTTAAGAGTTTGCTGAATTCACAGGTTTGTGAAATCACGGTTGGAAGGATAAATTCTACAAGTTTTCTAAATGAGCAGGGACCTATCAAAATGAAGAGACCTGGATGTAAGAAGTGAGCCTAAGTGATATAGATTTTGATGCGGGGGCAGAGGCGGTTGGGGAGATGGGGGGTTAGGATTAAATTTGGACCCACTATTTCAAATAAGGTAGATGGCAGACATTTCAAGTAAAAAACAACTGAATAAGAATGAACTTTCCTAGATCATTATTTCTTCTCAAACTTCTTTTAGGTTTTCCTTTTTTTTTTTATTCATTTTTTTGAGAGAGAGATAGAGACGGCATGAGCAGGGGAGGATCAGAGAGAGAGAGAGTCACAGAATCTGAAACAGGCTCCAGGCTCTGAGCTAGCTGTCAGCACAGAGCCCAATGCGGGGCTTGAACCCACGAACCGCGAGATCATGACCTGAGCCAAAGTCGGATGCTCAACCGACTGAGCCACCCAGGCGCCCCTTAGGTTTTCCTTCTTACTCACCAGTTGGTGACAATGCTTCCTGTGTCCCTGGAAAAACAAGCTGTCAAAGGGAGCTTCCCCAAGTTCCCACCATCCTACCTACCTGCCTACCTACCTGTGTATCTTAATTCTTAATATGGATAAACTGTTTATTCTATCTTAGGCCTGCTCTGACTTGTGGTTAAATCCAGGTCCCTTCCATCTACTTAAGAACATTGCCTCAGCATTTCTCCGCCTTGTCTTTTGCATTATAATTTCCTCCTCACTCCTAGAGTCTTCCTGTCAGTATATAAAGCTGTTATAATTTCTTCCATCTTTAAAACCAACCAAAGAGAAGAAAAGCTACCTTTTTTCACCCTATCTTCTCCTTTACCTGCCACCAGCTTTCTCTGCTTATGTTTCTGACAAAACTTCTTGAGTTGTCTACACCTCCTCTGCCTGTTCTCACATTCTCTTGAATACATTCTAGCAAGACATTTGCCTTCATCTCTCAAATGAAAGTGCTTTTTTCAAAGTCACTAGTGACTTCCATATTGTTAAATCCAATGGTCATTTATTCTCATACTTCCTCTTGACCTTTCAACAGAATTAAATACAGTTGATCACCCCTTTTTTTTTTTTTGGAAGTTTCTTATCACCTGGCTTCCTCAACACCAGAGCTTTTGATCTTTCCTCCAACTCGACTGGCCATTGCTTCTTCATTTCTTTTGCTATGTTTTCCTCATCTCCAGTCTGAATATCAGGGTGTCCCAGTGCTTAGTCCCTGGACTTCTTTTTTATCTATACTTGCTCTTCTGGTGATCTCTTTTAGTCTGATGGTTTAAAAATTTTTTAATGTTTATTTTTGAGAGAGAGAGAGAGAGAGGGAGGGAGAGAGAGAATGAGCAGAGGAGGGGCAGGGAGAGAGGGAGACATAGAATCCGAAGCAGTCTCCAGGCTCTGAGCTGTCAGCATAGAGCCTGATGCAGGGTTTGAACCCACAAGCTGTGAGATCATGATCTGAGCTGAAGTTGGATGTTTAACCAACTGAGCCACCCAGGCGCCCCTAGTCTCATGGTTTTAAATGTTATCTACATACTCCCAAATTTATGTCTCCAGTCTAGACCTCTCCCTGAAATCAAACTGTTACAACTCCAAGTGCTTACTTGACATTTCTACATTGTTGGTTTCCCTCAAATTTGTTCTTTATATACTCTTTCCCGTGTCAATCAATAGCAGTCCTATCTCTTTATTGAGGCCAAGAGACTTGAAGAAATCATTGCCTCTGTCTTTATCTCATTTTCATCCTTCATCGCTTCCTCAGCAAATCATGTCAACTCTACCTTCAAAATGTATTTTCATGTTCATATCCTGCCAGCTGCCTGGTCCAAACCACCAGCATCTCTCTCATGGATTACTATAAGAGTTTCCTAAGTAATCTCTTTGCTTGTACTTTGTAAACGTTCTCAATACGGCAACCAAACTTAATGTATCCAAAAACCAACCTTCTGGTCCCCACCTTCTCTACACACATATGCACACCTCCCAACAACAGGAAATATGCTCCTTCAGTCTTCTCCATCTTAGCAAAAGACAGCTGCATCCTTCTAGCCAAAAAGAAAAAAAAGAAAGAAAAAAAAGCAGAGTCAACCTCTACCCTTGTCTTTCTTATGCAACCCACATCTACTTCTTGGTGGCTCTACCTTGAAAAGGTATTCAATATACAACTACTTCTCGGTTTCTGCCCCAATGCACGCCCGAGCTGAGTCTCATCATGCCTGAATTATTGTGGCAGTCTCCTAGTTGATTTTCTTGTTTCTCTATTTGCCCCTTACAGACTGTCCTTCGTATCACAACCAGAACAGTCCTTTGAAAAAGTAAGATGTTATCGCTCCTCTGCTCAAAGTCCCCTTTGGCTATTCAGGAAAAGCCAGAGTCCTTATTTTGTCAGACAAAGCCCTAAAAAATCTGGTCCTAATCACTTTTGAGTCTTTATCTCCAACTGCTCTTTTTTCTTTCACATTCTGCTCATCTTTGTATTCCTTAGGACAGTCTAGGGACACTTTTGCTTCAAGGCTTTTTAATTTGGTGTTTGCTCTGCATGGGGACACTTTTCCCTCAGGTAATATTTGGCTAACTTCCTTACCTCCTTTTTTTTTTTAAATGTTTTTATTTATTTCTAGGAGAGAGAGAGAGAGAGACAGCGTGAGCAGGGGAGGGTCAAAGAGAGAGGGAGTCACAGACTCTGAAACGGGCTCCAGGCTCTGAGCTGGCAGTCAGCACAGATCCTGACGCGGGGCTCGAACCCACGAACTGTGAGATCATGACCCAAGCGAAACTTGGACGCTCAACCGACTAAGCCACCCAGGCGCCCCTCTTCCTTACCTCCTTTAAGTCTTAATTCAAATGTATCTTCTTAAAAGCCTTCCAAGTCCTTGGCATCTTAATTTTTATTTTCTGTAAATGTTTATTTATTCATTCCTGAGAGAGAGAGAGAGAGAGAGAGAGAGAGAGAGAGAATCCCAAGTAGGCTCTGTACTCTCTCAGCTTGGAGCTGGATTCGGCTCGAACTCACAAACCGTGAGATAATGACCTGAGCTGAAATCAAGAGTTGGATGCTTAACCAACTGAGCCACTTAGGCTCCCCGACCATCTTATTTTAAAATCAACCCTCCTGACCACCTCCACACCCAGGTACTCCTTATCCCCTTTCTCTGCTTTAACTTTCTTCATAATATTTCTATCTGTATGACATACTATGATTTTACTTAATGTTTATTTTCTCCCCCCCCAACCCCCCCCGGGATTGTGCCTTCTCCAAGGACAGGGATTTTTGCCTGTCCCGTGGTACATTCCCACTTCTGAGGACTATGGTTGGCACATAATAGGCTCTCAGTAAATGTTTGTGAAATGAATGAACATTTTAATCCTTAAATAATTCCAAATATTTCTACATGATTAGTAGTTTTACCTCATGTTTTTGATCTTACATCATTTTATTTTGTATTTTATGTTCTCATGGCCACTGCAATTTGGGACAAATAATTTCTCTGGACTGTCATATTCTCTTTTATAAGAGAGTTACACTCAGCAACCTTTCATCTCCCCTGTAGCTCTAGCATTGTATAAATTTATTAATTATGTTTTATACTTTTGACCTCTCTCTCAAGGTTTCCATTTCATTTGCTCTTCATGCTGCGCTTGCACTAGTGTAGGTTTTACTTGTGGAGAGTGAGGTAAGGATAGGACAAGTTCATTCTCCTCTGCTCCAACCCCACCATGGACCTTGTCCGAGTAGATGCAGGTCAGTAGGTCCCCGTGGACTAGGAGGCCAGAGCAGGAGGGCATAGGAAGATAGGGGTATATGCCCAGCAAGTGGGGCACCGTCACAGGGAAGCCCAGCTGTGCTGCTCCCCAGGTGGGAACTGTATCAGTTCACAGAATCCACGCCACGTATATGATAGAGGCCATCACAGGAACATGGTAGCCGTGAAGGATATTCTCATGCTTGTTTCCCAGCGGTAGAGCTGGTTCATGATATATTTTCCTAGGCAGCCTGACCAAAACAGCTTGCTCCTGTTGCTTTGGTTTTAGTAAACTCTCTGTTCTCCCTCTTGCGCTGTTGTGGTATATTGCTTTCGTACATTACTGAATTGCCTAGGCCTCACCCTTACCTAGTTAGCCCTGTTATAATAGCAGGAATGAGCTTGTCAGCAACTTTATTGACTACCCACTGAGCGCAGAGGCTCGAAACTGCTGCTTTCCCATCTTCTGACCATTTAAAGTGTGATATCTGGTGTTCCTTTACCATGTTTACTTAGATTACATTTTTGGAGGTGAAATATTTTTCATTTCCCCCTCGGTGTAGTGAACATACTTTGTTTTGTGTCCCATCTTGGGCATTTCTCCATGCTTCTCTGAAAAAAAAAGATGTGGGAGATAGGAAATGTTGAGGAAGATAAAGGAAATGTTCTCCTGGAATGCTAGGTCCATTCTGATAGGCAAACAGCTTTGAATATATTGACTTAGCATTTTATTTATTTATTTATTTATTTATTTATTTATTTATTTATTAAAAACATTTTTAAAAATGTTTATTTATTTATTTATTTTTAATATTTTTTATTTATTTCTAGGAGAGAGAGAGAGACAGCATGAGCAGGGGAGGGTCAGAGAGAGAGGGAGTCACAGACTGAAACAGGCTCCAGGCTCTGATCTGGCAGTCAGCACAGAGCCCGACGCGGGGCTCGAACCCACGAACCGCGAGATCATGACCTAAGCGAAAGTCGGACGCTTAACCGACTAAGCCACCCAGGCGCCCCAAAAATGTTTATTTATTTTTGAGAGACAGAGATAGAACCTGAGTCAGGGAAGAGCAAAGAGAGAGGGAGACACAGAATCTGAAGCAGGCTCCAGGCTCTCAGCTGTCTGCACACAACCCGATGCAGGGCTCAAACTCAAAGACTGCAAGATCGTGACCTGAGCTGAAGTCAGACGCTTAACTGACTGAGCCACCCAGACGCCCCAGATTTTTAAAGCTGTCCTAAGGTGGAAATGACTAGTCCATCTCCAGTCTTGCTCTCACTGTTACTGGCTGGTGTTAGAGGGGTATGCCAAGGAGAAGTCAAACTGATTCCTCTTGAGTGAGACAGTTTGGTATTATTGTACCATAGGAGTCATCATCCCTTCTGGGCCCCACAATGAGATAGATCACCCTTGGTAGAAATTGTCACTCAATTCTTGGCTTAGGTTCTTTGCAACCACCTATTCCCCCACCAGAAATCTACAGCAATCATTAGTGGATGAAACTATTAGACATTTCCATCATCTGAACCCACTATTTCATCCTCATATCACTAAAGGTGAGTGAAGCAGACATTGTGCCTCCTGGTGTGATGCTATAGAAAGCATCCAGTGCCTGCTATGAAGTATTTGTCCTCTGCAAAAGTTGAAACTGAATATAATCAAGACTTTAAGTTTTTCTCATCTGGGTTCTGGGAGAAAATTAAGTCCTACTGTCCTATGGAATCCATTGTATATAATAAAGTAACCTCTCTTCTATTCACTTAGAATGGTACCATGTACCATCCTGGGGAGAATTGAGAAAATAGCCATGCAAATCATTCTCTGTGTTTTCTGGTTTAGGTGAAGACAATATACAAAGAGAAAAGTGGTGAGGATTCTATTTGCAGGAAATAATGGGAAACAAATTATACAGAAAAAGAGAAAGCAGAAATCCAAAGGATGAGTCATTCTAAAGTAAACTGACAATTTCTTCAACAAGTTAATGGCTTGAATTTAAAAAACAGGGAGGTGGCTCTAAGAGGTAACAACCACCAGATATAATGTATGGACCTTGTTTGGACCCTTATGTGAAAAAAGCAATCTATCTTTGAAGCAGTCAAGAGAATTTGAAGAGTCTTAAGTTTGGTCGGTATGATGATGGTATTATAGTTATATAAAAAAATATCCACACAGGTATAGATCCTGAAGTATATAGGGATCAAATGAAATTATGTTTGAGATTTACTTTAATTCAACAAAATGAGACAACAGATGTAAAGTAAGTGTAGGAAAGTTTGATGATAGCGAATCTAGACAATGGGCACGTCAAGGTCTCATTATGCTAGTCAGTCTGTTTTTGAGTATGAATTTTCTTTAAAACAATTTATTTTAAAAACGTTGGCCCTGAAATAACCTAGTCAACATTATAAGTGTCCTCGCTCTCTCTGCTCCCCCCATAAATAATAGAAATTTTAGATATGAAAGTAGTATCCTTCAGTTATCAAATCTCTGACCTAGGAGTTATTATCAGTTATTAGTAGACCTGAGAAGCTGTAGCATTTTGTGGCCTTTCTATAAGAAGGAATGATTAAATAGAAATTAGGTTCATTCCAGTAGGTGAAAGTTTCCTAAGACAGCTCGCACTCTGAATGATCAGATAGGCAGCTAGTCAGGTGGTTTTATAATCTGATGAATTCCCAGGCATATAAAAGTTCAGATGATCAAGGATGAAAGACCTTGGAGACATTAGGGTAGAAACGACAAAAAGAATGAATTGGAGATTGTAAAAGAAGCTTTGAAATCTCAAAAATAGACGGGAGTAAGAGAGAATATTATATGGCTCAATTCAGGGATGGGAAAAATCATTTATATTTCTTTTTTTTTTTCTTTAAATGTATTATTTATTGCTGAGAGAGAGAGAGACAGTGTGAGCAGGGGAGGGTCAGAGAGAGGGGGACACAGAATCTGAAGCAGGCTCCAGGCTCCGAGCCGTCACCACAGAACCCGACGTGGGGCTTGAACCCACGAACTGTGAGATCATGACCTGAGCCGAAGTTGGACGCTTAACCGACTGAGCCACCCAGGCGCCCCAAATCATTTCTATTTCTTATCTTCCCTTTTGTATAGAGTCTTCCAGAGATGGAAGAGTTGCTCCTCATTGTCAAAGCTCTTTCTTGGTCTTTTTTTTTTTTTTTAAGTAGTCTTCCTACTCAGCACGGAGCCCAACACAGGGCTTGAACTCACAACCCTGAGATCAAGTCCTGAACCAAGATCAAGAGTCAGATGCTTAACCAGATGAGCCACCCAGGCTCCCCTCTCACTGTCTTTAAAGGCCCTGCTGCTGTGGGATAGTTGGTACAGTGGCTAAGATCACAGTGACAGTTTAAATCCACACATATCAGGGGCGCCTGGTGGCTTAGTCAGTTAAGCGTCCGACTTTCGCTTAGGTCATGATCTCGCGGTTCGTGGGTTCGAGCCCCGCGTCGGGCTCTGTGCTGACTGCCAGCTCAGAGCCTGGAGCCTGTTTCAGAGTCTGTATCTCCCTCTCCCTCTGACCCTCCCCTGCTCACGCTGTCTCTCTCTCTCCTAGAAATAAAAAATACATATATATATTAAAAAAAAAATTTAAATCCACACATATCAGCTGTGTGGCCTTAAGCCACACTTAAACTCTCTGTGCCTTAGTTTCATCATCTACAAAATGGGAATAATAATAGTATTTACCTCATACAGTTGTGAGAATTCAGGAGGTAGTGCATATATAATAGCACAGTGCCTGGTGCATGTTAGGTACAATCAGAGGCAAGACCTTCTTTGCTTACATTGGCTCTCCATGGAATTCTGATGTTTCAGAGGGAGCTAGGTAGGTATAGGAACATAGGGAGATCCAATTTACCTTTTTAATGCCTAAGAGAAAAAGTTTTCTATATGCCTCGGTTGTTATGACATTTACATTTGATTTGCATTTGGTTGTTTTATTTATTGTTCCATCTGACACTGAGCTTTTTTTTTTTTTTTTTTACCACTAAAGCCAGATTTTTTAAGGCCGGAGAATCAAGGAAAGAGGGTTTGCCTCATTGCCAGAGGGACGGGTGTGTCATTTAAATTGCAAATTAGCACACCTTCTTTATTGCTCAACCAGAAGTGAGATGATGCCTACCTACATTTAAATTCTTCCTGCTCAAAACCTGAGGTACCCTCATCCAACAGGATCCACCCACCTTCTCAACACTGGGTTATGGTTCAGCTAGAGGAAGGAGCTGCCTTAACCTGCTTTGCTTTCCTAGGTGGGCACGGTGTTTTTCTCTGAGGAGTTCAAAGCAATTGCCATAGAGCTGACCAACCCATCTCTTTCTGTCACTCATCAGTACTTTCTGTCCTACACCTCAAACTTGACTGTCACACAGCTCCTGTCCTTGAGGGTTCAGAGTCAGGGAGTCTTCTGACATCTCATTTGCAAATATCTTCTCCCATTCCATAAGTTGCCTTTTACTTCTGTCGATTGTTTCCTTCACTGTGCAGAAGCTTTTTATTTTGATGAGGTCCCAATTGTTCATTTTTGCCTTTGTTTCCCTTGTCTCTGGAGACTTGTCAATTAAGAAGCTGCTGTGACCAAGGTCAAAGGGGTTGCTGCCTATTTTCTCCTGTAGGATTTTGGTGGTCTTCTGTCAACATTTAGGTAAAATCTCCAAACATGCTGTCAGATTTGACTTTTAAATACCTGTTAATTACCTGAACTCTTTAATTCACCTGTTTTTAATCTGACTGGATTTTTAAAAATTTTGAGGTGTGAGTGTGTGTATGTCTTCATTTGGTGCAATAAATAGACAAGGACTTGATAAGACTTGAAGGACTTGAGAAGGCAACACACGAAGACTTGAAAGAAACTGATGAATGTTGTTTTTTGTTTGCTTGTTTTTTTTTGTTTTTTGTTTTTTTATTCTTGAGAGGTCTGAGAATGTCCCACTTTCTCTGGCTGAAGCTCTGTCATTATAAACTCAGAAGAACCTGTCCAAGTTCTTTGGTAGGAAGGGATAAACAAGGTTTAGAAACAGTGTTCAGTAAATAAAAATTATTAAAGCCCACTTTGACATAGAGTGACTATCCAGATGACATTGATTTTAAGAAGGGAAGACTTGGGACAGAAATAAGAACTCAGAAGGTAGGTCTAGGATTAGGACTCTTTGTCCCAGGAATTTCGATCTTGAACTTGATTCTTCTATCTTGCTGCCTGTGTATTTTACAAGGCATGTATTTTACAAGGCATGCCACTATTGTATTAGGAGCCAGGGGTCTACTACTCAAGGGTTTTGTGGAGAAACTCTAGGGTGAAAGCATTACTGGGCCAAAGGAGATATAAGAGAGTTTTTCCAGACCTGGGACCTGCCTAGGCTGCCATAGACATCGAGGGGTAGCATGAATATCTTCAGTTTTTATTGGGTGGCACTCATTTATTTATTCAGACCTTTTAAAATCTTGCTAGTAAAATTCTTCCCTTGAAGACTTTCCAGTCCTTGCCTGTGAAAAGTATAGTTCTTTGAAGTCACCTGCTTCTGATTTCTAAACCAAATTTCCAATTTTTATTTGTCTAACCTGTTCTCCCTGTTTCATTCTTCTTGCCTCACAGTGTTAAAATGTATTCCCACTCGGAGACCTAAGAGAACAGCAGTGTAAGGTGGGGAGGCAGTTCCACACTTATTCCAGGTGTAGGAGGGGATTTGATTTTACATACAGAGTTGTCCTTGGGGAGAGATGCTATCTCATCTTTCTACCACCAGCACTGTATAAATCAGGTAGGCCAGTTCTCTATAAACTCTCTATGAATTTCCGTGTCTCTGGAGATTATCTCCTAGTCATCCAGTGGTGCAGAGGAAGGTGTCAAATAAGAACTGGGAACTTGGGCAGTGCCTGGGTGGCTCAGTCAGTTAAGCATCCGACTTCAGCTCAGGTCATGGTCTCATGGTTGGGGAGTTCGAGCCCCGTGTTAGGCTCTATGTTGATAGTTCAGAGCCTAGAGCCTGCTTCCAATTCTGTGTCTCCCTCTCTCTCTGCCCCTCCCCCATTCATTCTCTCTCTCTCTCTCTGTCTCAAAAATAAACATTAAAAATATAAAAAAAAATACAACTAAGAACTTAGAATCTAAGGAACAGTACTTAAATCTTTCTGGATGTTAACTTGACTCATGTGGACAGCTGATCCCACTACTCCATAGCGTATTCTCAAAAGAGATTTGTATTGGGGTGCCTGGGTGGCTTGGTTGGTTAAGCGTCCGACTTTCACTTAGATCATGATCTCGTGGTTCGTGGGTTCGAGCCCTGTGTCGGGCTCTGTGCTGACTGCCAGCTCAGAGCCTGGAGCCTGTTTCAGAGTCTATGTCTCCCTCTCTGACCCTCCCCTGCTCACGCTGTCTCTCTCTCTCTCTCCTAGAAATAAATAAAAACATTAAAAAAAAAAAAGATTTGTATTTCAAAGGTAAATTTCTTATGGTTTTTTCATGTCTTGTTTCTAGAATTAGCAAGCTGAGAACTACTGGAAGGAACTTAAAAGTTGATGAACGACTGCTTTTTTCCCCCTTGGCTTGTTATAAAACTTTATAAAAAATAATTACAGATATACAGGAAGTTGTAAAAGTAGTTCAGATAGGTTCTATGTAGGCTTCACCTGGTTTCCCCCAATGGTTATATTTTATGTAACTATAGTAGAATATCAAAACCAGAACGTTCATGTTGGTACAATATGTATGTATGGTTTTATGTGTGCCACTTCCACATGTGTAGATTTGTGTAAATACCACCACAATCAAGATACAAAATTCTTCCATCACCACAAAGGTCTCCTCTAATTACCTTTATAGTCACACACGCACTCCCCTCCTGCCTACCGCCATCTCTAACCCCCGGCCACCACTAATCCATTTTCCATCTCCATAATTTTGTCATTTCGAGAACATTATATAAATGGAATCATACAACAAGTGGCCATTTGAGATTAATTTTTTTCTCTCAGCTTAATGACACTGAGATCCATCTATGTTGCCGTGTGTATCAATAGCTCGTTCCCTTTATTGCTGAATTGTATTCCATGGTATGGGGCGGGGGGGCACAATTTGTTTAACCGCTCATTCATTGAGGGACATCTTGGTTGTTTCTAGTATTTTGTTCTTACAGATAAGGCTGCTGTGGACATTTGTGTACAGGTTTGTATGGACAGAAGTTTTCATTTATCTGAGATAAATGCCCAGAGTATCCCTAATGGACTATAGGGTAAGTGAATGTTTAGTTTTTTAAGAAAGGGATAGCATACACTTGGATTATGGTTTTAACCCTTTCTGCCAGGTGGGTGGTTGAAATCCAGGTTTCTACTTGGCCTCCATTGATACCCTTTGGTGGGCATTGGAGAAGGACACCTCCTTACTGCTTGGTTAGTGGGAGTCCTGGCTCTCTATGGACCTCACCGTGCCTGGGATCAGGAGGGTGCCTCCTAACTGCTCCCCACTTGTCCTCCACTTGACACCACGGTGTTAGGGGCGAGGTGCTCATCACCACTGGAAGGTGGTCAAAGTTCGGGCCTCCTATTTTAGTTTTCTTGCACCACCCTGATGGGGCCTGGGGGGGGGGTACCTCCTTATAGCCAGGCCCAAATGGGTGTTGACTGTCTGCTTTGCCTTTGCTGACAGGAGAGGGGAGGCGCCACAGTGTTTTCTGTGGTGTTTGGTGGGAGTAGGGTGGCTAATGCTAGACTACCCCCATCTGGATCCTTTAATTAGATACAGCCGGCTTTTCTTTTTTCCTTCTCTTTTCTCTCTCTTTGTCTGCGTTGTTGGCTCTTCCAGATAGCTGTCTTCTCCAGTGCCCAGTCCAGATAGATGAAGCAAAAAGCAAATGCACTACTCTGTCTTTCCTTAGATCTGTTCGTAGCCCATCTACCTTTTCCTTTCCACTTTTTCACAGTCATATATATGTGGCTATATACATATAATGCCCATGGTTTTTAGCATTTGGTAAGAGTAAGGAGAATTGAGTCTATTCCATCTTGACCCAGAACGAGAAATCTCAAAAAGAGCTTTCAAATGGCCATTTCTCCTCTAAGGACATAAATCTGATCATGCCTCAATCCTTCTTAAAAACCTCCTCATCATATCCTGTCCAAAGGCTAAAATCCCAAGCCCTTAACACGGACTTCTAAGGCTCTTCAGTATCTTACAACCAGGAATAATAGTCCTGTCTTCCGCAGCCCCACACTCTGGGCATGCCACTCTCCAGCTACCTGGATTTCACATGCACCACTTAAATATATCGTGCTTTTCCCTGTCCCCTTGTTGAGCACCCACTAGTGCCTGTGCACTCGGCCACTCTTGTCTCTTCTCTGCCTGGCAGGCACCTAGCTATACTTCAGTTCTGCTGCTTGTATTACCTGCTGTGAAGCCTATCACAGTTGTCTGCCCCCTTCTCGGTGCCACCATAGCAGAATGAACATAATTCTACATATACAAATACAAATATTTCTTATTTGAATTGATTTATTCTACTGGAGCTTGTTGAGGTGGAATTATGTCTCTATCCATCTCTGTCCCATGCAACTGTAAATTCTTTGCGGTCAGGGGCGGCACCTGTCCTATATATCAGTGTATCCTGAGCATAGTGCTGTGCCTGGCGCAGAGCTGACACTTAACAAGTGTTTATTAAATGAATAGATGAATGAACTGTTATGTCCGGATACTAGAGCAACCAGAAATCGTCCTCGGCTTGTATGACGAGGCTGCCTGAGGCCACCTCACTTTTTTCATTACTGTATCTTCTTTTATATTTCTGTCCCCCCCTCCCCCAACAAAATGACTTTGGGAGACTAATGAGTTAACTGCTTCCTCAATCTGCTCCTCCCTTTCCTGCTTTTAGGTCACCCTCATACATTGGCTGCCATCACTGGGTGACCACGTGAGAGCAGGGCTGCCTCCTTGTCTGGCTGATAGTGGTCTCCTTTAAAGACCAAGTCCTGCCTTGAATAGACTGAAGCCCTTACTTTTGACCGGTTATATCAAGCCTAGAACTTTTTGCCAAACTTTCAGAACATTGTCTTTTCACTGAAACAAAATCTTTTGGTCACTTTATCTTTTGTCTTTTCACTGAAACAAAATCTTTTGGTCACTTTGCTTATCTCTATCTTTTGACTGTGTTGGCTGGAAGAAAATGTTCTATGTTTATTTGTTTACTTATGTTTATTTATTTTGAGAGACAGAGCAGAGGAGGGGCAGAGAGAGAGGGAGAGAGAGAATCCCATGCAGGCTCCATGCTGTCAGCACGGAGCTCAATACGGGGCTCGAGCTCACGGACCGTGAGATCATGACCTGAGTCAAAATCGAGTCAGAGGCTTCACCAACTGAATCACCCAGGTGCCCCGATGTTTATTTATTCTTGAGAGAGAGATAGACAGAGCTTGAACAGGGAAGGGGCAGAGAGAGAGGGAGACACAGAATCTGAAGCAGGCTCTAGGCTCTGAGCTGTCAGCACAGAGTTCGACATGGGGCTCAAACTCATCAACTGCAGGATCATGACCTGAGCCAAAGTCAGACACTTAAACGACTGAGCCACCCAGGTGCTCTGGCTGGAAGAAATGTAATTGCAGTTCTTCTTAGTGAAATGTCAGCATCTGACATATTTGAGGTAATAATAGCTTCTTTCTTCTTTCATTTTTTATGACACTTCACTCAACCCATACATCCATCCTTGTCAACCCCAAATTACTCAACATGTGTTATCATGATGCTTACAATGACTTCACTGAGTAAAGTCGTATACAGATAGATACCCATATACGTACATATTCACACAGAGACACATATATACACACAGGACATTGAGGATTTACAAGTCAAACCTATTTGCTATACTCACTGGTGATTTTTACGACTCCAGTGTTGATGCCTATATTTTGTTCTCATTTGTAATGACCGTTGGTGTCTGTCCATTGCAGGCAATATCTCGTGCACATATAATAATAATTGCTCCTCTTACCAAACCTACTTAATCTGGCCAGGCACTTTTTATATGCATAATTTTTTAAGTTTATTATATTTGAGAGAGAGAAACAGAGCACATGAGCTGGGGAGGGGCTGAGAAAGAGGGAGGGAGAAAATCTCAAGCAGGCTCTGCACTATCAGCACACAGCCCAATGTGGGGCTCAAACTCACAAACTGTGAAGTCATGATCTTAATGGAAATCAAGAGTCAGATGCTCAGCTGACTAAGCCACCCAGGTGCCCTAATATGCATAATTTTTAATTCTTACAGCCACCCTGCAGGGTAGATGTAATACCCATGTTTCACAGGTGAAAGGACTGAGGTTCAGAGAAGTAGTAATATCTGAGTCAGAATTGACCCTGCCTCAAAGCCTATGTTGTTTTCACTACAGTACTCAGCATCTGAATAAAAAAGCCTAATATGAAATAAAATCTTTATTTTTAAAAAATGTTTATGTAGCTATTTTTGAGACAGACAGCAGCGGGGGAGGAGAACAGACAGAGAGGGAGAGAGAGAATCCCAAGCAGGCTCTGCAGCTGTCAGTGCAGAGCCTGATGTGGGGCTTGAACTCAGAAACCGTGAGATCATGACTGAGCTGAAACCAAGAGTCTAACACTTAACTGACTGAGCCACCCAGGTGCCCTGAAATTGAATCCTTAAAGGGATTCTGTTTCCCCTAATATCCCAATTCCTGCCCCACTAATCAAGGGTCTGGGTCTTGATTCTATCAAGAAATTTCACAATAATTATCACAAAAAAATGATGCCACTCTCAGTTTAGTAAAACAGAAGTGGGAAGAGGGCAGTATGTTCAGAGAATAACGCTTGCATGTGTGTGGTTGGATTTTGGGGTTCTGTTGCCTAATGGCTTATTCTCATGGCACTTCTCATAGGCTTTCCTTGAGCCTTTGGGTCCCTGGGTCCCTTGGAAAAAAACCAGGGAGGACGCTGTTGCCATATTTAAAAAGGCCAGTACAGATTACTGGCTACCCAGCAAGTCCTGTGGGCAAGCAGAGACACTTGCTAGCAGTATGAACGGGCATTTGATGGACGAAAAGGTCAGCTCCTGTCCTGTAAGTGCCTGATACTAAACCACAGTAAGCACTTCTTTTTTTTTTTTTTTTTTAATGTTTTATTTATTTCTAGGAGAGAGAGAGAGACAGCGTGAGCAGGGGAGGGTCAGAGAGAGAGGGAGTCACAGACTGAAACAGGCTCCAGGCTCTGAGCTGGCAGTCAGCACAGAGCCCGACGCAGGGCCTGAACCCACGAACCGCGAGATCATGACCTAAGCGAAAGTCGGACGCTTAACCGACTAAGCCACCCAGGCGCCCCTACAGTAAGCACCTCTGACAAATGATAGGATCGTCTACAATAAGAACTCGAGACCTTCTCCTTTAGTTTGATTCAGTAACTCATCCATTCCCTCCTTCTTGCCATCAGATACTGCTGTCCGCACCCTGCAGGGTTTTTGAGGAGTATGAAGGGGTGCCAGAGAACAAGAAGGCGAGTCAAGAGTGGAGAGCTTTGTGTAGGTGAGTGAAAGGATTATCTGAGCCATAACATCCTCTTTGTCACTCCCCTAAAGCTACAGGAAGCAAGGAGATTGTCCCGCTTACCCACAGGAGCAAGTAAGGGACATCAGTAAGAGTCACATTACCAAGGACATTACCAAGCTCCCATTCTGGCTGCTGAACAGGAATATGTGGCTGGAATTCACGGGGAAGGAACTGGAACAAGGCAAAGACTATCTCAGGAGTGGCCCTGCTCCCAGCCACTTGTTGGCACTCAGCGCACACTAGCCACGCCACCACGAGGGCACATTAGTAATGTCTCTCAGAGCTCCAGCCCCGGGCAAGCATGGTCCATTAAGACGCACAGGCACCATGTCTCCTGAGAGGCACGTGAAACGAGCAGTGATGAGTCTTATTCCTTGTCCTCTTACTGTCTGACATCAAGAGATGCTCCACACGGTGGAAGTCTGGGTAGCCCCTCTGGAGCCATGGAGATGGTCCCCTCCATTCCTCCAGTGATGGCCACGTACTCCTCCTGTCTAGCATCGAGTAACGTCAGTGGCTTTCTTGGCTCATTTGTGTTTCAGAGTTATCCTCTTCGGTCCCTTAGGAACAAATAGCCGTCTTCCTGGGGATAGCAACTCATTATTCTCGTTTGTTTTCTACCCCCTAACCTGCTTTCGTTCAGGCCTAATGTCTACCGGGTGCTACTGACCCCAGAACTGGCCCATCATACATTCTGAAACATCAGGTGTCCTCTGGGATCATCTCAGGTAAACCAAGATGGATAGTCATGCTTCCCAGATGGATAAGGCCCATCTCACTGACTTGTAAGAATGAAATGGATGGACATCTAGACACAGTGAGTGGTATAATTAAGGATTAAGGTAGCTGCTGTTCACTATGCTCTGCCATTGGTGTTTCACCTTTCTGTACTGTACCTCATCTGGCACTGGCCCCTTCCATCTCCTTTCCTCTTTCCTCTCCATCCCTTTACCTCCTGTCCTCGGCTTGTCGTCTTCATTTCTGCCACCAGGAAGCACCCCCTGAGGTTGTAAAACCTCTGCTTACCCTCTTTTTGCTTGATTCTAGGGCTGGAAACAGCCAGACCCTCTGTTCTGGGCCCTGACCTGTTTGGTGGAATTGTTGCTTAATTTCGCTGACCTCGCACTTAGGGCCTGGCCACCCCTAGGAGTTTGGGGTAGTGTGGTGTTAGGGCTGAAGCCAATTTGAACAGACCCTTCTCTCTATTTTATGTTCTATTAACAACTTTTTCCTCCAGGTGAATGCTTCCTTTTGCTCCCTGTACAATTCACCCTTGGGTTCATATCCAAAGATCTCACAATATCTTCTTTAAAAAATTTTTTTAAATGGTTTTTTAAATTTATTTTTGAGAGAGAGAAAGCGCAAGTTGGGGAGGTGAGGAGCACAGAGAGAGGGAGACACGGAATCCAAAGCAGGCTCAAGGCTCGGAGCTGTCAGCACAGAGCCTGATGTGGGGCTCCAACCACAAATGGTCAGATCATGAACTGAGCCCAAGTTGGACCCTTAACCTACTGAGCCACCCAGGCGCCCCACAATATCTTCTTTTTATAGATGGGAACACACCTTGGAAATCTTCAGGCTATCTGAGGAGTGCTTTGAAGGGCACAGAATTCTGTGCTCCCTGGCTGCTACCTCCAGAAGGGAGAGGAGGAATGGCTGCAAGATTATCCCTACAGGAGTCAATGGAAGGCGAGTCTTTCAGGGAAGGGGGAATGGTAGAATCCTGTCTGGCTCCATACACAGCCTGGACCCTGAGCGGGCCAGAGAGCCCCTGCCCAGCCGGGAGATATACCTGGGCCAACATTGTAACTCCCTGTAAAACCTCTGCTCTGAGGGTGCGCCCACATTCAGGTCACTGTAATGCTGGGGACCACGGGGTGTCGGGTCGGTACTGGTTTCCCAGCGTGCCTCAGTTCCCCGGTGTGTGTCAGGAGCCACTTCCCAGGATAGAGGGGCGTTTCAGGACCGGGCTGCGGGCGGATGCAAGGTCGCGAACAGTTGACTAGTCTGGGCTCGCCGCTCTCGGCGCCCAGGCGGGAAGTGCGCAGAAAGTGCAAGGCAGAAGGAGTCCCTAGAAGCTCCGAGGGCGGTCGGACCCCAGCCGGGAGACTGAGCGCGAGAAAATGCGGGTGCCGGAGGTCGGTCGGGACGCGTGCGCGCCGTCCGACCCCGAGGGCCTTCAGGTGCAAAGGGGCGGGGGCTGCTGGCGGCCGGCCGCAAAGCCGGGGCGGGCCGGGCCGCGGGGCATTTAAACCCGGCCGACCGCCAGCGACCGACACGCGCCCCGCTCCGTCCCTGCCTTCGGCCACCCTCTCCGCTTCGGACACCGGCCGGCGCGATGCGGTCTTCCTTGGCTCCGGGCGTCTGGTTCCTCCGCGCGTTCTCCAGGGACAGCTGGTGAGCGGGGCCGGGGCCGGGGCCGCGCCGCCCGGAGCAGCTGCGGGCGCCCGTGGCCGGGAGGGCCGGGGCCGGGCCGGCCTCACACCCACCCTGGGCGGGTTTGGTGGGGGACGGGGGAGCCGGGGCGGGCTGGAGTTTTGGGTGTCCCTTTTGTTCTCTCCTACTCCTTGAATAACACAAAAGCCAGAACTCAGTGGTCCTGGGACCCCATCTTTGGGGCAGGGGTGTGTGGGGGGTGGGAAGACAGTGTCCAGGCCCCGAAGGGACATACCGGGAGAGCGCACACCCCTCTGATCTCAGCGGCCCCTTAGCACCCCAACAGTGAGTGCGGGGCTTCTGCAGTTAGCTTTCCTCCTGACCAAGTGGGGGAAGGCTGTGAAGGCCACAGCACGTTGGGGTGTGTGGTGGGGTGGAGGGCTTTCAGCCCCTTCTTCATCAGGGGCCACCCCAGGGGCCGTTTGGGGGAGTCTGCACATTTTTTTTTTTTTAAACATTGGGTTAGTTGCCATCATTTACAAATAGTAAAATTTGACATACCTAGATTCCTGGCTCCTCTTGAAAAACAAACATCATCCCTAGTTCTCAGATTATATTACTAGGGGTTGAGGACTACATTTAGAGAGCATGAGAGCTCTTAAGATGACCCACTTACCCCAATTTTAAGACTGAAAACCCTGCATGCCCAACCCCCTCAGTCTGGGGGCAAGTTGGGATGGTTAATCACCCACAGCCCTTTCCAGCCAGTGATCGCCTTCACTGGGGACAGTCCTTACCAGTTCCAGCCTTTTTCGTTCATTTACATTATGTATTTGATCATCCTTGAGTTTAGGACTGTGAAAAGATATTTTTCATAAAAAGATGAAAAAACATGACTCTGCTAGGATATAAAAATGAACATATGTTAAAGATTTTATTTTTCTCATAATGAGGGAGCCAGAAGATGTTATGATCAGTTAAGAAAGAGTTCAGGAAGAGGGAGTAGGGAGTTAGTGTTTAATGGGCATGGGGTTTTGGCTTGGGAAGATGAAAAGTTCTGGGGATGGGTGGGGGGGATGGCTGCACAACAATGTAAATGGACTTAATGCCACTGAACTGTACACTTAAAAATGTGTCATGTTATGTGTATTTTACCACAATTAAAAAAAAAAATCCAGGGGCATCGGGGTGGCTCAGTCGGTTAAGCATCTGACTCTTGAGTTTGGGTCAGGTCATGATCTCATGGTTCAGTTCATGAGTTTGAGCCCCATGTTGGGCTCTGATTTGACAGCCCAGAGCCTGCTTTTGGGATTCTCTCCCCTTCTCTCTCTTCTCCTCCCATGTGAGCTATCTCTCTCTCTCTCTCAAAATAAAATAACCTTAAAAAAAATACAAAGAGAATGTCCATTTATAAATCAGGAATTTTGAGAAAAACATTTTTCCACAGGTTGTGAGGGAGGAAAGACTATTAATTTGAGACTGTCACTTCATACATGTAGTTTGTATGACTTATCAGTTCCCTACCACTTTAAAGAATTATAGCCCAAAGTCAATGAAAGGCTAGATAGAATTCAATAATTGGAGGAGTGTCCTGTAGATAATTAGAGTTTTCCAGTAAAACATTTTTTTTCCCTATAGTTTCCCCTGCTTTGATCAAAAATAGTCTCAGAAATTATTCTTGATCACAAAATAAGGTTGATCTTGTTACATTCGATCTGATTATGTGTATAGGTGCAGCAATAGTGTTAATCTATAATACAGACCTTGTTAAGTTTGCTTTGCTGGAAATTTTCATAAGGAATCTTAGATTGGACTTTTAAGAGCCTCTATTGATCAACTGATTGATAGATCTTTTTATTATTTATTGTTTTGAGATTGGTAAGTCACACCAAGACACTGGCCTTTACCCTAGGTTTTGCCTGCTATACCTATAAATTTGGGCAATCCTCTTTACTCAAAGCCTCCCAAATATCCTAAGCCTCCTGGGCCTGCCAGGAGATAACTTTCCTTATTTGCCTATAAGGGAACACAGTAAGCCAGGTTTCTTGGGAGGGTTTTATTAGTATTGGCTCCACGAGGTCAGCCTTAGTTCCTTAAAAGGGGCTGGTTATATCTGATTAAATGATCATCATTGTCAAATATGTTAGTCCAGGCCAAGCCTTGATTATATAATCAATTTTTCTAATTACATCCTGGTTTAAAAGAAAAAAAAAGACTGGGGCACCTGGGTGGCTCAGTAGGTTAAGCATCCAACTCTTGATTTCATCTTAGGTTGTAATCTCACGGTTCATGAGCTCAAGCTCTGCTTTGGGCTCTGCATTGACAGTGTGGAGCCTGTTTGGGATTCTCTCTCTCTCTCTCTCTCTCTCTGTCTCCACCCCTGCCCCGTTCATGTCCTCTATCTCAAAATAAATAAAGAAACTTTAAAAATTAAATTAAAATAAACATTTTTTAAAAGATGGATTCTTATTGAACTTTCACTAATAACGATATTGCTACAAAAAGCAGGAAGACTCAACAAAAGTTTCTGAATTTAGGGGGCATGGTGGTCAGGTAGGGAGAATAAGAAAGTCGCAAGTATTTCCTGTCAGTATACGAGAACAGAATGTACTAAAGTCTTATGGGTTATAGACAGCTGCAGAAGAAATAGAAAGGGCTTCCTTACATACCATCAAACACTGTAACATTAAGAATATTCCAGACATAAATGACAGGCTTCCCTCATCAGTTCATTTAGGGCTATGTGATTAATTCTTGTTCCACTGAATCTGAGGGTAGCAATCTCATAAACCTATCTGCTTCTTCACTACAGTTCTGGAAATTCTGACTCCATGCACTGGTATGTTCTTAAAGATGTGTGGGCAGTGCCATGAAAAAAAGTGCCCTGTGCAGGGTTTTTCTGAGATAGTTAGTTCTTCATTGCTAAAGATAAACCTTTGGCCTATAGCCGACTAAAGAAACTTTAGGAAGCAGCAGAGTGAAACAAAAACTTGTCTGTAGGTGACAGAGACAGAAAAAGGTATGAATTAACTGGTTACGATAATTTTCAAAAGTAAACAACCTGAGGAGAAACCGTGACAAGAATAATGCAGCTAACCAGGAAATTTGGTTGTTGCTGAGTATGCAAAACAAAATAAAGCCAATTAAACATCTAGACAATGTCTACAAATGTAGTCAGGTAAATTCAAAGAAGATGGTGAACACTGCATCTGGTTTCTAAAAATGAACGAACACAGTTTTTATAGAGGAACAAAATCTCAAGATAGTTAAAAATCTCGAGACATAATTTATAGAATATACCAAGGATATACCGAGAATATCAACTAAAGAGATTCAGTAAAAGTCTGGAGTAGTCCTATACATCCATATTTTGTTTATTTAAGTAATCTCTATGCCCACCATGGGGTTTGAACTCACGGCCCTGATATCAGGAGTTGCACACTCTCCCAACTGAGCTAGCCAGGTGCCCCTTCACATCTGTATTTTAATAAAGCTCCACAGGAAAGTCTGATGTGCAACGAGTTGAAAACCACTGACCTAGAAGGTGTTAGGTTCAAATTAAAGTAAGATTGCAGCCCAGGTAACATTTTCAATCATAACGGAAATCAAGTACTGTTATCATTAGGCAAAGCACCACCAGGGTGCTGATACATGGCGGCAGATCATGGGCCCAGAGAGCACTGAGAGATCTGTAGAAGTTTCTCATACAGCATGCAATTTGTGAAATACTTATGTAAATAATAACCTTTTGAGTTGAGAAATTTAACCTAGAGAAGACTGAGTTTCTTATGATTTCACAGTTATTTCCACGCAGTTATTCAGTAGCAACATACCAAATAAACCTAATTATTTGTAGCACTTCTCTTTTTAAAAAGTGGAAAAAAACAAATCTTTGTGATTTTCCAGGGACCCTCTGGAACATCTCAGAGATAGTTGTATGGATAAAAGATACCCAGAAAATTTTATTTTATTTCAAGTGTAGGACTTGATTTGGGGAAGACAAAAATCAAAAGTTGTTAGGACATTTGAATGCATATGATGAGCACCTAAGAAATGGTCCTTGTCTACCCGTTTGAAAGTGACAATAATACATGAAAAACACAGAAGGTAACATTGTAAGGAAACTTAGTTATTTCCCTATTTCCCAAGGAAATCTTTGTTTTAAAAGGTATGGAAAATTGTTCTGTGAAGACACAGAATTTCCGCCAGATATCTAGGCAGATTACACAGGAAGTAAGAGAATAACATTTTACAACCTCTCTTTAAGAGCAGACCAATAACCAATATTCAAGAACATTTTGTCATTTTAACAGAAAGAAAGCCAAGTTCTACTTTTGCATTGACATATTTGATATTAAAGGAACCACAGCCTCTTTTTGAAAATAATATGAATAAAATAAAAACTGTGCCAGGTTTTAACAAAATTTTAACATAATCCCTTATTTTCAGACTCATCATTTGCACATACTATAATCCAAGGCAAGTCAAATTCTCTTTTCACACATTTATCGAGTCAGGTTTTGTCCCTCATTGTCTGGAATGACCAGTTGTTTTACTTCTGGAAAAAAATTTCTCTTTTTATCTTTTTAATCAGCGAAAATACATCTCATCCCTGCATATGCCAAGTTGTACCTATCTGCCACTATTGTTTCTAATAGAGTTTCATTCATGTATATTAATTAATATCCTTTAACCAAATAACTTCTATTTTAGAGAAAATGGGGATTGGGAGGGTAGATAACAGTAAATAGCCTGTCCCACACCAGCATTTAAAACATTTTTTTAACGTTTATTTTTGAGAGATAGAGAGAGAAAGAGAAAATATGAATAAGGGAGGGCAGAGAGAGAGAGAGAGGAAGACACGGAATCTGAAGCAGGCTCCAGGCTCTGAGCTGTCAGCACAGAGCCCCATGCAAGTCTCCACCCCATGAACTGTGAGATCATGAACCTGAGCTGAAGTTGGATGCTTAACTGACTGAGCCACCCAGATGCTCCCTCACCAGCATTTATAAGAGCTCATGAATACAGATAACATAGCTTTCTACAACCGCACATGTCATTTACACACTTTTGAAAGTGTGACTTGAACTATGTCCCGTGATCTCCAACATCCCCCAGATTTAAGATGGACCTGCATGGGTGTATGCCTTGTGCAGTTAACTTCTCTAAGCCTTGGTTTCCTCTT
This sequence comes from Proteles cristata cristata, assembly GCA_017311185.1. Taxonomy (NCBI): domain Eukaryota; kingdom Metazoa; phylum Chordata; class Mammalia; order Carnivora; family Hyaenidae; genus Proteles; species Proteles cristata. The sequence goes on from JAESUZ010004312.1 coordinate 637,351, forward strand.
CAGTAAAAAACAGTGAGTGGGTATGTTTTTTTAATCTTTTGTTTTATTTTTGAGGGAGAGGGGGAAAGGATGTGCCAGGGGTGGTGGGGGCAGAGAGAGAGATTAGGGGGGAGACAGAGAATCCCAAGCAGGCTCTGTGCTGTCAGTGCAGAGCCTGACATGGGGCTCAAGCTTACAAACTGTGGGATCACAGCCTGAGCCGAAACCAAGAGTCAGACACTTTAACTGACTGAACCACCCAGGCGTCCCCCAACCAGGTGGGTTCCTGAGGATAGTCATGATGGGCGAAAATTCTTGACTTCTGGTGGCTGATGAACACTCAGTAAGTGTTCTTTTACTTCTTTTCTGATGACTGTGGGTTTGGACTCCTATCAAACACTAAACATTAATGTAGTTCCAACTGGAGGCACATTAGTATTTTGAACTCTGAGGCCAGCAGTGATGAAGACATGGTCCTACCTTCCGCGGAGGAGGATATTTTAATTAAGCAGAAGTGATGAAAGCCAACCTAGACTAGGACACCAGAAGGTGGATTGGCTCTGGGGTTTGGATATCTTTTCTGTGAAGTGAGGGTGCTAGTAATGCCTACCTCGCAAGACTGTCGTGAGGAGTAAATGAGGTAGCATGTGGAAAGCACTCAGACCAGTTCCAGGCTCCTGTTAAACACTGACTCCACATTAATTATTGACTATTACCCTACTCACTTCTTTTACTGATGTGTGCCAGACATTGTTTATTTGTAGTTCACCGCCAGGTGATGATTCGTTTCACCACCCAACGTGTGGGTATAAGGAGGCACAGAGAAGTTATGCGGTTTGTCCAACATGGCATAGCTAGGATGTGACTGGGCTGGAGTTTGCATCCGGGTCGGTCAGACTCCCAGGCCTGGGGTCTTTCTTCTGTCCTCTGGGTGAAAGCGCCAGAGGGAAAAGATCACAGGGTCCTTTGGCCTCACACAAATCTCTTAATCCCTTTAAAGGCTTCAGGTCCTTGTCCACAAATGGAAATGATAATGTACCTGTGCCATGGAGCTTTGGTGAGGTCGCATGAGAAGGTATTTAAAGCACTTAGCCCGGTGCCAGGTGTACAGTTAGTTAGTCCTGGGTCATTGCTAAGTGCCTGGGCAGGTCTGTGGAGGGAGGGATTGATCCAGCCTCATCGGGAGGGAAAAGTAGCCTTGGACTTGGTGGGTCTGCAGGTATTTAGAGCAGAGACCACAGAGCCAGCAAAGGCACTGAAGCGGAGACAACTTGTCTATTCAGGACTAACATCATGGACCTGCAGCGGCGAGGGCGTAGGGTGAGGAGGGAGCACTCCCTCGAAACGAGGCTGAGAGAGACAGGCAGCCGGAAGTGTGCAACCAGTCAGAGACTGAGGTTTCTGCCCAGGAAGCCGATCCTACTGCCCTTCCCCCTCTGTGTCAGGATGGGGTGGACAGCTTGTTCATGGCTGAGAGAGCCCTCCCAGACCTGGACTGGGCCGGTGCCCTGCCTTCTGTGCTAGCGTCTGCGTGGGCATGTCTGGGGGCAGCTGGCAACATGGGCACCTTGCCAGAGATGGCTGTGGCTGGTGCTTATGGGCCCATTTCCTGGGGCCCTGGAGGGGGAGCCGCTTAGGACAAGGAGAAGAGAAGTCTGTGGGAGGAAGACCGGCTGGATGAGCAGGAACAGGGAGAAGAAGTGCTTTGGGCAGGCAGGGAGTCAGGAGCTGTGAACTCCCACGTCGCCGTTGTCCCCACACCCTAACCTTCCCATGTGAGTTGGAGAGACCGAGGCTGTCTGGTGGCTGCAGCTCGACTAAGTGGCTCTCGTGCAGGAGTTTGCGGAGGCCTCACACTGCCAGATCCCAGTGCCCACCCTTACCAGACACGTGAGACATTCAAGTGCATCCCAAGAACCCACTGTATGCCAGATGCTTCCACATCCATTACATCTCACTTAATCCTGTAACAGTCTTGTGTGTAGGAGTTTATTATCTTATTTAAAGAAGATCAAACTGAGGCTTAGAGAGTTAAACTACTTGCCCAAGGCTACAGCGAGCAGCAGGACTGAGCCTCTTTGGGTCTAAGTCTGACGTTCTTTTCCCTATTCCGTCATGCTGCCTAAGTAGCTCTGTCTTGTCTGATTTTCCTGGTAACTGCGAAGATGTGCTTGAGAAGGGCAACAGAAAGATCTCCTTTTTTTTTTTTTTTTTAAATTAATGTTTATCTTTGAGAGGGAGACAGAGAACGAGTGGGAGAAGGGCAGAGAAAGAGAGGGAGACACAGAATCTGGAACAGGCTCAAGGCTCTGAGCTGTCAGCACAAAGCCTGACAGCGGGGCTCGAACTCAGGAACAGTGAGATCAAGACCTAGGCTGAAGTCCGATGCTTAACTGACTGAGCCACCCAGGCACCCCCAGAAAGGGCTCCTTAAAATGAGCTGTGGTGGCAACGGGCTGCTCTGGAAAGGAATGGGAGATCCAGGAGGAGAAACTGAAGGGAAAATTACTATTTCTGCGCCCATCCCCTGGGGCCCCTCAGGGTCAGAGCTGGCTGAGAGCATATGACCCTGTGGTGGCTCCCCACCTCTCCCCCCTCATGATTGCTGCCTTCTGCTTCCTCTTCCTCCCTGCTGTTTCCTCTTTCCTTTCTTACTGAGCAGATTGGTACCTCCCTGGCTTTGGGTGGGGCTGTCTGACCTAGAGCCCATGAACTGGTCTAGAATGGTCTGTCAAGGCCTTATTTCTCCCAGTCAAACTGTACCAACTGAGTGCTGAGAGCAGAGTGGAGCTGTCCCAAAGCAACAACAGAACTGGGGACAGACACCAGGGGTAGAGTCCCCGAAGCCCACCACTCCCCGGTCTGGCTGTCCCTGAGTTGGTGTGTGGGTGGTGGGGTGGGGGCAGGGGTGCAGATGGGCAGTTCTGCTGCGCTCACACCTCCTGCCCTGGATCCTTCATGCTCAGAAGGGGTGGGTGAGGGTGAGGCGTGGGGCTGGGTCTACAGAGAATCTTGAGAGGAAGATCTCCGGGCAGGACCACAGCCCCGCCATCATTGGCACGTTTCCATCTGTTCTGTCTGCATAGCATTGACCATCTCTTCCAAACCCTTCCAAATCTCCCAACTCTTCCAGAGTTTTCCACTTGCCCAAACAAAACATTATGCTGTAGCTGTAGCTTCAAGCCTTGTCTTTTCCTTCTGTTTGAGCACTTAAGTTCCCTTACAGAGCTTCCTTCTCAAAGCTTTCTTCTTTCCTAAAAGTGATCATTATCTTATCTATTCATTTACCCTATAAAGTCCTGGGCTTCTTGAGACTACCTGCCAATGGCCGCAAAGGACCTTGGGATCAAGCCCTGAGTCGGACTGATCTCTCTGAGCAAGCTGCTGAGACTGAGCTGCAGGAAGGGTAACAAGGAGAGGATCCCTTGAGTTGACTTTCTGCCCCTAAGAGGGCTTTGTGCCCTCGGTCCTGACAGGACCATCCTGTTTCTGTCCCATCCTGGGTGTCGGGAGGCCTCGTTCCAGGCTGGCCTTCCCCTACCGGGGTGTCTCCCAGTGGCCGTGGAAGATATGACAGGAGGTGGGGTGGTGGCGCTCTCGCCATTGGCCTGGCTCTTACTGTTCCCAGCATCTATCCTTTGCAGATCTGCTGAGCCCCAGAACAGGCACGTCTGAGGATGGGCCACAGAGTCCATTTCCTCACCTGCAGCCAAAGCCTGCCCAGCCTGTCACATGGCGCCCTGAGCAGCCCTAGACCCTGACTAGCAGCCCCTGGTTGAGGCAGGGGGAGGTAGGGAATGGTTGATGAGGGACTGGCCTTACAAGGGTTGGGGGGCGGGGGGGTGGTAGCAGTGTGGTTACAAAGCAGGGAGGCAGGAGGCAGGTACTGGGGGTTGACTGGGTAGCTACTGGGGAGAGGGGGCTCCTCTCCACCATCTCCCAAGGCCAGCATCCCACTGCTGTGCTGTTTCTTGGGGTTTTGTTGTTGTACTGGTGTGGTACTGTAATGGGTCCTCTGGGGGTTTTGTTTTTAACCCCTTGCTGCTTTGGGACACGTTGTTCCTTATCCTCACCTCAGAAGAAGTCCTAGTGCAAAGTCTTTTTTTCCTTTTATTTATTTTTTTAATGTTTTATTTATTTCTGAGAGAGAGAGAGAGAGAGAGAGAGAGAGAGACAGCGTGAGCCTCTCAGGGGAGGGTCAGAGAGAGAGAGGGAGTCACAGAATCCAAAGACAGGCTCCAGGCTCTGAGCTGTCAGCACAGAGCCTGACTCAGGGCTCGAACCCACGAACTGTGAGATCATGACCTGAACCGAAGTTGGACAGTTAACTGACTGAGCCACCCAGGCGCGCTAGCAAAGTCTTAATAAGGTCGGTAGTTGGACTGTCAGCTAATCGTTAAGAGATAGCTTGTTAGCCTCACCATCTAGCCCGGTCACTGAGTATCCAGTGTTGAGGACGGGGAGGTAGAACTCTGTAAAGGGCCACTTTTTGCTAACAAGGACTTAGGGGGCGGGGCAGCCAGCCTCACCTGGAAAAGTACGGGGGCCTCACCGTGTACGATCCTTCATGCCTGGCCTGTTGGCCCAGCCTGGCCCACCACCTGGGCTGCCATCCGTCCCCTCACAGCCCCCCTGGGCCATCTGTCCCTGCTCCCTTCCTGGGGCCTCTTGATTCTGCAGCTCAAGAGAAGTGAAACCTGTGGTTCTTCATGCTTAGAGCTCATCAGCTATCTTTCCTGTGAGAGACCATGAGTTCAGTGGCCTTTGCCTCAGCCTAGCTCAGCCCTTCCCCCCACCTCCATCCATGACCCTAGTCCCCTTTGAACTGCTGCAGGACCTTGACCTTTTCCTCAGACTAGCTGCCAAGGTGGAATGGAATGGAAGGAGGCCTGTGGAATGAGAGGTAGATTGGGCTTATAGGTGCTCTGCCCAGGTAGCCATGGGATTCTGAGCTCATCCCACTGCCTCTTTGGGGCTGAGGGAGGAAGTCCCAGGGGGCACCCATGCCGGGCCTGGCTTCGCAGCACCTTTGAGGGCCTCCTGCCTCCATACCCCCAGAATCATGCCCCTACTGCTCTCTTGGGTCTCACAGTTTCCACTGGAGGTTGGGATCAGAGCTGGGAGAAAGGGCAGGCCAGGACCCTGGAGGAGGGCGGGGCTGGAATCTCTCAGGGGAGGTTACCAGTGTAGGCCCCTGCGGATCCCCCTCATCTACTCCCAAGGGAGCACGTGGGCAGGCCACCACAGGCCAGAGTCTCTGTTCCATCACGTCGCAAGCTTGGAGTTGAAGCAGAGTGATGGTGGGCAGTGCGTGCGGGAGGAGCAGGGTGCCTGGACACCGTGCTAGACCTTTGGGGCTCTCGTTGGCTCTGACCAGCTCCTGCGAGGGCTTCCCAGGCAACACCAGGCTCTGTAGCTGGCAAAGGCCTTTCTCACTGCTGGGCCTGTCACGGGACCACAGTCGGGAGCCTCAGTGGGGCTTCAGGGGTCTTTCAGATGCAGAGAAAATCTGATTTGTCTCCATGGGCAGTGGCTATACCCACATAGCAGCCAAGATAGGCTCCGCTGAGCCCTGGCAGGGGCAGGGGCGGTGGGGGGGCAAGGGGTTCTTAAAGATGGTACAACAGGGACCTAGGGACTAGGGTGAGAGTAATGCTTTGTTCACCTGTCTTTGAGATAGATGTGGTTGGTGCTATCATCCATGTGCAATTGATGAGGAAACCAGAGGGAGAAAAGATTGAGGAACTCGCATTTGGTTACACAGTGCATTAGAAGCATCGCTCAAAGCTTTTAGCTTTCTTTCTGAACCAAGTAGCTTCCCAGCCAGGACACTGGACAGGTTATCTGTAGGACTGTAGTTTGCTTTCATCCATTACTCTTCGAAGAAGGTCAGCCGAGCACTCCCCCCTCCCCCCACCAAGATTCTACAAGTCCCTGAACTGGGAATTAATTATGAGGCATATGCCGATTGGTGGGACCCGGAAAACATTGCTGCCACTAAGTCTTCCGATGGCAGTCACTGGGACATTCACTTGGAGTAACCTCACATTTCCTGGGCTCACGTCCATGAAGGACCTCTGTGATCTACCCTCGGGAACTGGTAGCCAGAGGGACCTGTTTGTAGAGGAGCCTAAAATCTAGGCTAAAGAGTTGGACCTTCATTCTTAACAGGATGGAGAGCCACTGAAAACATGATTAGGCAGGTGATGGAGGGGGTACGTGTGTAACCCCATTCTCTTCAGAAGGTGACTATGAGGTAGTGGAGAGAATGGCATCAGAGAACCCAGGTAGGGAGCTCAAGCCCAGGGTAAAGGAAGAAGGTGCTTGGGAGCCCCGCCTAAATTCACCTCTTCTGAAATTCCCTTGTATTTCACAAGCAGTAGCATTCATGACATGTTTGGGGTTTGGAGGCAGATCCCTAAAGACGGAAGAGTAAGCCGTGGGTGTCCTGCCAGTCAGGTTCATGGAGCTGAGGGATGGAAAAGAGCTTCGAGGCCCCTCTGACCCTTCCCCACCCTTCTCCATGAGATCTTGAATAAACCAAGGCTCTGGCTCTTTCCTAATGCCTGATCTTTTCTCCTGGGTTGGGGGTCTGCTTTGAGGTCTATTTTCCACATACTTCCTGGGCTGAGGCTGACTCAGCTCAGCTGATGCTCTGCTGGGGACGCAGATGCTGACTCAGGAGGACATGGGGGCCCTTTCCCCAGACCCTCAGGAGAAGGGCAGTGGCTGGGCATGTGGTGGAAACTTTAGTGGTGGCTGGCTGAACTGTTTTTTCCATCCCAGACCGGTCCTTGGGATGAGAAGCAGCGGTAGGAGAGGGTACGTGTGATGTGTGAGCCACAGATGGAAAGAATGATCCTTCTGTCCAGTGGGATAGACTAAACCGGGCCTGGGAAGAGGATGTGGGTTCTGTCACCAGATTTCCCACTGTTGGCTACTGCCCTAACTGGGTTGCCGCAGGTGCCATCTCTGCTACGTTCAAGGCTTGAGAGGAGTACTGAGCTCACTTTAGAGACAGACCCTTCTCCAGTGTCAGCCCCTCATCCACTTTCACCATTTCTGGTATTTTTATTAAAAAAACACTTCTACTTTTGCTGCCACCATGTCTCATACTGACACACACAGAGGCATCCTGACCTTTGTGAGGTTGAAGGACAATAGAGGTGATGGTAATGACAAGAGTTGGGGTGGGGGAGGGGCAGGCATAATTTGAGTCATCTAGGGTGCTGGCACTGAGCCAGCTCTGCTGAAGGGCCTTGGGAGTTGGGACCAGAGAGACGGGGCTCCCTGAGCGCCCTAGACTCTAGAGACCCTAGGGCATCTGTTCCTACCCTCCCCTTGGCTTCTGTCCATGGAACTGCCTGGAGGGGAGCCTGAAGGTAGAGAGCTGGTGGTGCTGAGGCCCTGGGGTTGGCGGAGGAAGCCCCATGGGAGACTGTGTCTGAGCTTCCGGTGGAGGCTAACCTCCTGCTAACCCAGATGCCTGCCTTTTCCTGCAGGTTCCGAGGCTTCATCCTGCTGCTCACTTTCTTCATTTACACCTGTTATCACATGTCCAGGAAGCCCATCAGTGTTGTCAAGGTGAGGCCAGCCTGGTGGTAAGGAAGAATGCAAAAGATGCTGGGCCTCAGCAAAAATAAACTATAGTAGAATGTTCTGGAACTTGGCCCAATACCATTCTTATTCCCTTAACCATCATCAGGAGACGACCCCTTCACATGGCCAAGCCCCATTCTCAGCAGTTGTTCTTCCCGGGGAACTTTCCCTGCATGTTCCTTTTGACAGCAGTGTTGCTGGCTGTGGGTGGAATGAGAGGCCCGTGATCCTGGGCTGTTTGGGCTCTGCTCATTGACTCCCCTTGCCCTTCACCGAGGGTCTGATGTGGCCACTGGCCCCAATAACCAATTCCTGCAGGAGGTCGTGGCAGAAGAAGGAGCGTGGAGCCCAGTGGGGAGGCAGTGGTGCTGGTGTGGTTGGGGAGGGAGATTGCTTGCTCCTCTCTGGGCTGGGTGGGCTCTGAGCCTGGGAGATGACCCCTGACCCACTCATCCTACTGCCTCTTCAGAGCCGTCTGCACCAGAACTGCTCGGAGCTGATCAAGCCCATCAACGACAGCCACAGTCTCAATGATACTACGTGGTGCGACTGGGCTCCATTTGGTAGGAACGGCACGACTTGCTCTTCCCTACTCGGCGGCACCCCTCCCCAGGAAGGGTTTGTCCAGGGCCAGCGAGGACTTCTCGCAGGGGCAGCCAAGCACCTGCTTTCTGTCTCTGCCATCTGTTTTCAGACAAGAACAACTACAAGGAGTTACTGGGGGCCGTGGACAATGCCTTCCTTGTGGCCTATGCCATCGGCATGTTTATCAGGTACGAGACTGGCAGAGCCCGTGACCGTCGCAGAGTCAGCGTGGAGCAGAGCTGCTGCCTCCCCTCGACTAACCTGCGGGCCCCAGGGTTGAAGTGAAAAAGCCGATGGCTCCCCCAGGTGGAAATGAGACCCAGACTTGGGCACATACCACCAGCCCCTGGCCACCCTCGTTTCCTCACCGTGGTCACCTGGCCTCCTCCGTCACCTGGCAGACTCCCACTTTTAGTAGCTTCTTTTCCTGGAAAGTCTTTCCTGGATGCTCCTTCTGCGGCCATTCTCTAAGATTATATTGGTGATGGTGCGGCTGGACAAATGCGGCTTGTCCTGAGCTGAGATCCTTCAAGGGTGGCCCTGGACGTAGACACGACTAGGAAAACCGCTGTCCTGTCCTGGGCCTAAATTAGCCCAGCGAGCATGGCTTTTACATAGCAAGCCCGGTGTTTGTTGCCAGGAACCAAAGATCCCCGAATCTTCAGCAGCTGGTTACAAAGCAGTGTGGTGGCTGTACGACGGGGGTGGCAGCAGACCACACTGGGGCCCAGGGGTAGTCACTTCATGCCAGCTGGGATGAGGGAAGAGGGGTTAGGGAAGGCTTCTTGGAGGAGATGATACTGGAAGTGAGGAAGAACAGTGGAGAAGTGGCTGGGCAGAAGGAACAGCACAGGCAAAGGAAGGCAGGTGTGAACCAGTGTGATCTGGCTGGGGGTGTGCTTGTAACAGCTTTAATAGCAGAGTGGAAAATTGGAAGTGGTAGTGAGAGGTGGGGCTGAAGAGCCAGGCTGCTGCGAGCCAGATGCGGGCACAGGACAGCCACTGCCGGTGGTCCCCAGGGGTGTCGTGTTCAGGTGTAGGCAGACATTTCAGACCTATCATTGTGGGTAGGATGGAAGATAGTATCAAAGGAGGACAAGACCGAAGGCCTCCTCACTCCCGCTAAGGAACAGACTTGACAGTGGCCCTGATGAGCTTTGAGACGTTGAGTTAGAACAGGAATAATAGACATGAAGAGAGCTGATGCTCCGGGGAACTATTTAAGAGGTAGGGTCTGCAGGAAACAGGAAGCTCCACGGTCTCTGGCTGGAGCGGCTAAGCACGGGGGTACCATACTCACTCAGATGGGGCGCAGGCCAAGGGACTGAGTGGGGAAGGAAGAGGGAGCATTCAGTCTTAGTGTTGAGTTGCAGATGTTTTGGGGGCACCCAGTTAAGATGTCCAGAAGACACTGGGTGTGATCTTGCAGGGGGAGAGATAAGGATGGAAAATAGCAGTTGGAGCTATTTTTTATCTAGGTGGTAGTTAAAACAATAAAACTGGTGCAGGAAACTGCGCCCCAGGGAAAGTAAATGTCCTGTGGTCACCTGAGGGGAGCGAGGGGAGAAGGCCAAGGAGACACTTTAAAGAGTGTGTTCAGCAGTGGCAGCTAAGGCAGGGAGGTCCAGTGAGTGGAGGCCCGAGAGTGTCCTTGGCCTGTGGCAGGCAACACGGAGGTCATTGGTGGCCACCCAGGCCAGTGCCGTGTCTGTGGCGTGGCAGGGGAGGGAGTGGGTGGCAGCGATGAGGAGTGCAGATGGTGACGAACCACAAATCCTACTCTCTTTTCCAGTGGGATTTTTGGGGAGCGGCTCCCCCTCCGTTATTACCTTTCGGCTGGAATGCTGCTCAGTGGCCTTTTCACCTCGCTCTTTGGCCTGGGATATTTCTGGAACATCCACATGCTCTGGTACTTTGTGCTCATCCAGGTATGCACCTCTGTCTTGCACTCAGACCTCTGCTCCATCACAGGAAGGATCGCGGAGGCTGCTGGCCCTTCCCAGACACCCCTAGGTCATGGCAGATTTGGGCTGCGAACAATTCCTCCCTAGCCCCGTGCTCCTCCGTTGAGCTTCGGGGTCCTATGATCATACAGACCGCCCGAAAGTCTGCACTGAGCACTACCCTGCAGTCCCTGAGATGTCTGAGGGGCTTGGTCTCTGCAGGGAAGGATCTTGTCCAGATGAGAAACCAACCTGTGGCATTAGTGTGTGTGTGTATGTGTGTGTGTGTGTTTGTGTGTGTGTGTGTGTGTGTGCAGGTGAGGGAAGGGGGTGCTCGCCGTGTGGGCCACGGAGGTCCCTTGGCCTGGGAGGGGTCAGAGCTGGGAGTTTGACCCCTGGGAGGGGTCAGGCCCAGGCCTGTCCCACTTACTTCTGGTCTCCCTGCAGATCTGTAATGGGCTTGTCCAGACCACAGGCTGGCCCTCGGTGGTGACCTGCGTTGGCAACTGGTTCGGGAAGGGGAAGTGAGTGCGGTGAGGGAGGAGGGGTGGGGGTACCCCAGGAAAGCTGTGGGGAGTGAGGAGGCCACTCACGGCCCCTAGTATAATTTCAGGGTGAAGGATTAGAAACTTGTGTCTGTCTTGCTGACTTTCACGTTGAGTCACGTTTAGTGACTAAAAAGCAGGACTGATTGGCTCACAGCTAAGGCTTTAACCCATAAAGACAGGCAAGCTTAGTTAGGATTTTTCCTTATAACAAGTTCTCATCTTGCAGAATGACAAAAATGAAGCCTATTAAAACTTTATTATTATTGTTACTATTCTTTTGTACTTGAACTGGCTTTCGTGCAAAAAAAAAAAAAAAAAATCCAGACTTTGCCAGTGTCCCCTGGAAGCAGAGTGACCCTGGTGGAGGCCCACCAGGCAAAGGATAAGGGGTTGGGGGGGGGGGTTCATCTGGAAGCCCCATGTGCACTGCCTCGGGTTGCTAGAAGAAGGGAGCAGGACCCCAGGCCTTGCTGTCACTTGCTTGACACCGGGCCAGCCTTCCCGTCCTCCCTGACTGGTTGTCTTTGGGCCTGGTGGCTGGAGGCAGCCAGCTTTGGACTCTTCTCCCCTTCCCTTCCCTGTCGTCCCTCCCTCCCTTCCAGGCGGGGGCTCATCATGGGCATCTGGAACTCACACACATCTGTGGGCAACATCCTGGGCTCCCTGATCGCCGGCGTCTGGGTGAACGAGCAGTGGGGCCTGTCGTTCGTGGTGCCTGGCATCATCACGGCAGCCATGGGTGTCATCACCTTCCTCTTTCTCATCGAGTGTGAGTGGACTCCTCCGTCCCCACAGGGCTCAGAACTCAGCCTCCCGCTTCTCCTCTCCGGGTCTGAGAGCAGTCAGTGGCTCCAGGGGGAGGGTTACTGGCCATGGAGCCGGAGGACCTGTGCGTAGCCCGGGACAGACAACCGCTCTGGGCCTCCGTTTTCTCCTTTGTGAAATATGAAGAGCATCTACCTCCCAGGGCTGGGGGTCGGTGTGGGTGTCAGTGAGACGTGCAGTTAGGCCGCATGGCTGGTAGCTGTGCTTGGCGGGTGCCAGCTGACTCTGAAGCGTGAGACAGGGAAGGTGGGGGTAACGGGACCCTCCCCATGTGCTGTCCTCTGCCCCATTCCCTGATGGCCTTTGGAGACAGAGATAGGCCAGGCAGCGTGGTCACTTTGTAATAAGAGAATGAAAGTCCACAAGGCAGTAGCCCCCAGTCTGAACCCACCTGTAGCCCAGACACAGGTGGTTGTGAGGGAAGCCAGGCCCAGAAGGCGCCTCCCTAGCCCATGGTCCAGGCTCTGTCATGCTGGGAAGTAGACTGGCCACCTTAGGGAGTGGGGGCCTGGCCTGCCGGGAAGCGTCTTAGCAGGCTGTTTTTTTCAGACCCGGAAGATGTGGACTGCACGCCTCCTCAGCACCACACGAGTGTGAGCACCCCCAACCCAACCCCCACCCTGCCCGTCCATCCTCAGAGAGGGGACTAGGGAGTTGGAGGAGGGGCCCGTGCACCCACAGGTTACCTCACAGGCTCAATGTCAGGTCCTCGGGTTGGCTCACTGACAGCCTGATTGGGCCTGGCCAGATGGTGGCTCAGTCCAGGAGGGGGGGTGGTGCGTACCTCTTCCAGCCTGGGAACCCCTACCTCTCACGTGCCTTATACCTCCGGCTGGTGGGAGGTGGAAAGTGGGTGTGCCCACAGCAAGGGCTCATCTCTGTTCAGGATGGGCTAGAAGAGAACCAGTACAGCCCTGAGGACCTTGGGAGTAGTCCCTACACTAACAAGGAGAGCAGCCTGGAGACGGCTGCCAGGTGCTCCAAGGAGCCAAGCGCTCAGCCTGCTGCTATCAGCTTCCTTGGGGCGCTCCGGATCCCGGTGAGAAGCTTGTGGAATGGAGGGAAGTTGGGGGCTCTCTAGAGTTCTCTGCTGGATGTCAAGAGATGGGGGGATGCTCAGGGTGATCTAGGGCTTCTAGAATTTCTTTACAGGAGAGGCTTAGGGTAAGTAGTAGCCAACTTGGAGTGAGTAATATGGGAGGCTTGCCTTGACATGGCACTGGAACACAGGCACATTGCTTTCACTGAGATTGGAGGCGTACTTGAGGTTGCTGCGTGGCTAGGTGGCGCTAGCACTGGGGGTGCTGAGCCAGCCCCTGTGGCTACCCTGGGCCAGGGAACCTCTCTTCCATCATGTCCTCTGTTATGCTCTCTAGGGTGTGGTCGAATTCTCTTTGTGTCTGCTCTTTGCCAAGCTGGTCAGTTACACCTTCCTCTACTGGCTGCCCCTCTACATCTTCAATGTGGGTAAGTTCAAGGAGAAGAAGAGGTGAGGATGGGGTCTCCGAGAGGCCAAGGCCATCTTTGGTAGGGAGAGGAAACCTGTCATGTGACTCCAGAGTATGGGCAGGATGTCTGCTGAACCTCTCGTAGGGCAAGAGGAGACGTTTTAAAAAACTTGTTTGAGTAGGAGGTTAGACTTTGTACACGGCCTCAGAGACCCCGATTCCAGCCACCTTTCCTCTCCTGGACCTGAGCCAGAGCTTACGAACTCCAAGTTTTGTTCTGTAACCCTGCCTAACTTCTTCTCCAGCCTTACGTATAGGAGCACGCACCTCAGGCCTGCTTGGCTCCGAGATGAATGGGATGGATGGTGCTAGGGAAGGTGTGCCTTTGAATGCCTCCTCCAACCCCAGGAAGAGGGCCTAGCGAGCTACCCCAACGCCTGCTCTCCTCTCCCCAGAGGCTGCCGGGAGCCTGCTGGGGTTGATGACTTGTGCCTGGGCCAGCTGCACTGCCCTCCTTCTGGGCCCCCTCTCCCGTGCCCCTGACCGCAGAACTCTGCCAGGGCTGAGCCCCTCTGCCCCGGGGCCGCGCTGCTCCCTCCAAGCCCTATGGGAGGGCCAAGGCTGCTTTACACACACTGATGCCGCAAGGCCAGATTACGCAAGGCCAAATCCCAGCCCATATCTTGCCCAACAGTCCTGCCACAGGGCCCCTCTCAAAGATAGAGGTAGAGCACCAGGGCGGCTCCATGGATACTGTGACTCTTTGTTTTGTGGCCTTGATGCTGACTTCAGAGTATGAGTCAACCTTGAGGGTTAAGCTGCAATTCAAGCTTCTGGACATTCCCTATTCTAATTCTAGGATAAGGGCTGGGACCTGAGGTCTCCATTTGCCTGTGAGTCTCCTTCCTGGCCCTGTTTATTAGCCCTCAGATGAGTGCTTCCTGGCCCTCAGATGAGTGGGAAGGCTCCTGGCGGAGGCTTGTTGTTCAGGAGCAGACCAGGAATGTGGCTGGTTGAGCTGTGGCTCAGTGAGAGTTGTGTCCCCAGGGTAAAGGTGGCCCAGTGGGACAGGGTTCTTGTGGGCCAGACCCCAGTGCTTTCAGGGGAAGCCTTTTCTGAGGGGTCAAGGCCAACCTGTAGGGGGAGAAGGAATTCCAGGATGGGGTGGAGGGGCAGAAAGGGTGTCCAAAGTACTGCAGATTTACCTGCGATCCTGGCTGATGACTTCCCCAAGGGTCCTCACTCCTTCATCTGAAAAAGGAGGCAGTGGGACCAGATCAGGCGCTCTGTAGGGGTTTTATGGTGTCAGTGCTCTAGGACGTTTGCACCGGGCCCCCAGGTCTGACCACATATTTGTGTTTTGCATAGCTCACTTCAGTGCCAAACAGGCTGGGGACCTGTCTACCCTCTTCGATGTTGGTGGCATCATAGGTGAGACCCTGCCCTGTTCTGTCTCAGGATGCATTCCCCTTTTTTCTTGTGGGGGAGCAGAAGGACGGGACAGGTCCAATGCGATGTGACCAGGGCAACTCTTGCCCAGCTAGGTGGCCCTAAGAAAGTTGGCTCTTGAGTTTGATCTTCCCATGAGCAATGGGTGCTGGGAGGGCTTCAGAGGGAGAGGATCTGTTGGTTCTGGATGCCCGTGCCCCGGCTAACACTGGGTAGAGGATGGGGCCAAGCTTGGCAGTGCCATGTAGTTGGGGAGCCATGGCCATACCTGGGGCAGCAGTGTGTGAGTTGGTTTGTGTTCTAGGCGGCATCATGGCGGGGCTTATCTCCGACTATACCAATGGCAGGGCCACCACCTGCTGCGTCATGCTGATCTTGGCTGCCCCCATGGTGAGTATAACCCCAAGAATGTAGTCCACATGCTCACGTGGACTCATGCGGGCTGTTGAAATGTGTGCACACCCAGGCATTTATGCACATGCCCATCTCCTTGCGTGTGTGTCCATCCCTGTGCACACACCCTGGGGGAGAAGAAGCCAGGGTGAGCACAGGAAAGAAGATTCGGACTAAGGATTTTGGAAAGGGATTAGCAACGAGTTGGCCTTGTCAGAGAAGGGGGAGGCCAGCTGTTAAAGTTCTTGGCCAAGGAGTTTAGGAAATTAAGGTTAGATAAGAGAGAAACCTTTTTGAGAAAAGGGCAACAGTAGATTGCCATGTCTTAGACCTTCCATCCCTGGGACATTTAAAGACCCAGAGGTCTGGGTTTGAGAAGGAAAAGGAGTAAGGTGCCCTTTGAGGTTCCCTGGCAGGAGAGGGTGTGCCAGACTTCTGGGCTCCATCTAACCCTGGCAGCCCACAGGGAAGCCTGGGCATGACTGTCTCTCCCCTCTCCCCTCTCAGATGTTCCTGTATAACTTCATTGGTCAGAATGGGATTATCAACTCCATAGGTGAGGGCGTGGATGCCAGCCCACAGGAGAAGCATTGCCTGGGGGACCCCAGGAAGCCGGCTTGGGCGCATTGGTGGGAGGCACAGGGAAGTGGAGGTTCTCAGCCTGACTTCTAGAGGGGGTGGTCTCACCTGCTTTGGGGCCGGGGCTGGTGGTGGCCTGTCATCCCTAACCAGCAGTCTCTGTTACTGCCTCAGTAATGCTGATCATCTGTGGGGCCCTGGTCAATGGCCCTTATGCGCTCATCACCACTGCAGTCTCTGCTGACCTGGTAAGTGGGCTGCCCCCTGGGGTCGGGTCAGGATTCTAAGGACCTGGTCAGGGTCTGGGGGCTCCAGGTCTGTTTCCCCACATCACTGCCCCCTCCCCAGGGCACAGAGATCCTAGCATATGAGATCCTCAAAGTCCTTCAGAATCCACCATTTGCCCTGGCCTTTCCTCTCAACTCCAAGCCCCAATTGCTGCCTTTCTCCAAGTGAGCCCACTCCCAGCCCTGGTCCTGCCTAATGCTGCCCCTCCATTTGAGCCTCCCCACTCCATTCTCTCTCCCCAGGGAACTCACCAGAGCCTGAAAGGCAATGCGAAGGCACTCTCTACCGTCACGGCCATCATCGACGGCACTGGGTCCATAGGTCTGTGACTCTAGCTTTTGGCTCCTGGCAGCCGAGCCCTGAGCCTTGTCGTCAGCACACTTCTTGGAACGCTGCCCTCGGGTGGGCAGGGAGGCTCAGGGCCCCTTGTTGGGTGCCCTTCTCTGACACTGCGTTCTGCACAGGTGCGGCTCTGGGGCCCCTCCTGGCTGGCCTTATTTCCCCCACAGGCTGGAACAACGTCTTCTACATGCTCATCTCTGCCGACATCCTGGCCTGCTTGGTATGAGTTCTTGGGGTACACAGATGGGTATGGGGTGAATGTCCTGTCCTGCTAGGCTAGAACCTGGGAGGTCCAAAGCATTGGCCACGAGGGGCTCTGGAACATGAGAACAGCTGCCTTTCACGCAGAGCCACTTGCCTCCCATGGGTGAGCCCCTGCCAGATGAAACTGCGTGCCCATGACCTTCCTTCCTGCCAGCCCCCCATCACCTAGCACTGGGGACTAACCACATGTTCATTGCTAATATTTCCCTCCCTTCCCTGGGGGCCTTGAACTACCCACAGCTCCTCTGCCGGTTGGTGTACAAAGAGGTTCTCGCCTGGAAGTCATCCCTGGGCAGAGACAGAGGGTGAGTCCTCCAGACAGCAACCTCCCCTGCAACCACACCTCTTCTGGGCGTTAAAACCAGTGCTCAGTTGCTCAGCACCCAGCCTGAGCCCACCTGTAGCCCAGAGTGGAGCCAGACCCTCCCTGGATGTGCTCTGTGGTGCCCTCCCCCAACCCCCAACCCCGCTAATGTGTCCTCTGTTGTCCCCATATGTCTCCATAGCTCTAGTCTGGCCCTAACCCACCCGCGATAGTATTTTCCTCAAGTCCCATGACTTTTGTGAGTATTTTCTTCAAGTAGGTGACTAATGTGCCATTAGAGTGGGGCCTGCATGCCAATCCTCTCTCCTCCACTGTGATTTTTCCGACTTTCTCCTTTTTCCATGGGGGCCAGCTCCAAAGACTGTCTGCCCGAGCAGAGCATGATGCTTGGGGCCTGTTTCCTAAGGGGCCTGAGCTGCCACAGAGGTTGGCAGACTCCTCTCCTTAGGGCTTTGAATGTACCCCAAGGACAGAGGCGGGATCCAGGGAAACAGTTTTCCCTCTGAACACGGCCTCTGAGCCGTCCGTACCTTCTGAAGTCCAGAAACCAAGAGCATTTGGCCCCTCTGCCTGGGGTGTACAGAAAAAAGCAACTACCAATCAAAGCCTCTGGAAGAAAATTCCAATCAAGCCTCGGTGGCTGGCCTGGGGTGTTCTCTGTGTACTGCCCAGTGGTGGCGGGTGTGGAGGCCGCACAGACAGGCTAGTGGCCGAGGCAGAGCCCACAAGAGGCCGGGCTATGGCTGATGCTGTGGGTAACGCTCTCTCTGGCCTTTCTGGCTCTCCTTCTGGGCAGGAGGCTCTGGCTAGTGAGGCACTGGCCGGAGCCATGGACCTGGTCCTGGATGTTAAATGTGTGGCAGAAGCCCCTGGGGTCATGGCGACCAGCACCGTATCTGGGGAAGCACTTTCCCTTAAGGATGGCGTCTTCCACGTTCAGGGGGAGAGGAACTGAGAGCAGGAGGCAGGAGCAGAGTACTTGTCTGCCGGCCCTGGAGGGGAGGGGAGGGCAGGGGGACTGGTGTTCCTCCCATCTGCTTCCCTGGTCCAGGCCTGTGGGGAGGCTCGGAGGGGAAGAAGGAAGCAGGAAAGTGGGCTGAATGTTTGCTAAGCATCTGCTCCGTGCCTGGAACTGAGTCTGACTTCAGACAGACCCGCTTACCTCTCCGCACCTGTGAGAGGTTGGTTCTCTCGGCTCTGGATGAGAGGCTCAGAACTCATGGAATGTGCCTAAGGCCTTCAGCTTGTCCTAGCAGCGTCTGCTTTTCTCTATGCTGCTGCCACCCTAGGCTGGGCCTTCTCTAGAAGGCCATTGTGTGGGGAGCAGAGGGAGCATTGGGCCCAGAACCGGAAATCCCTGGGCAATCCTGACTTCCCTGCTCACTTTTGTTGATAAGACCTTAGGGCTCCACATCCTTCTGTGTATAACATGGAGGCACTTATCCCTAAATACCCAGCAAGATTGATCGGAGGCTGAGATGAGACGGGATATGTGATACTCAGATACATCTATCAGATGTGGTACAGACGCTGTAAGGTTTTCACTATTATCCTGGCTTGCTAGTTTCAGCCGAGGTGAGAGGGTGCCCTAATGGGAGAGAATAGGGATGAGAGGTAATTATTAAGGGACCCTACTAAACCTGCCTTCCGTGCTCCCACCATTGGCTTATTAATCTGTGCCTCACTTTCTCTTCCATTGCCTCTCTCTCCTCCTGCAGGTATAAAGAAATATGAGGGCCTTGATTGGAAGAGAGGCATGGAGGGCCCCAGCTGACTCCCAAAGAGTTCTCCCCCTGCCCCCACGGGGGCAAGACTATGGAAACTGCCGCAGGTGGGGCTGATGCAAGACTCCTGACCTAACACTAGCCAGCCCACGGGGTGGCTAAGGGACTAGGAGATTTGCCACGGGAAGGGACTGGAAGGCTCAAGGGCCTGCGCTCTGGAAGCCGCAGGCAGGAGGGCCTGGGGATCAGAGCTGAGTGGTGTCTCCAGCTTGGTAAGGGGAGGCTGTACTCAGACTGTAGCTTGTTCAGATTCCAAGAAGGAAGGCAGAGGCCTGACGTGGACCAAGGCCTGGCAAAGGTGTGTCTCTCCTTCCTGTGTTCAGTGTGAACCTCCATGACCAGCCTGTACCTGCCGGTGGGTCTCTGACACTATTTCAGAGCTGCCCAGCCTCACTTCACTTCTTTGTCCACGAGCTGGTTTTCTCGTGTATTCCCCCACGTGTATTTGATCCTGTCTCTAACTCCTGACCTAAGTCGATTAAAGTGTTACTGCTATATCCTCCAGGGCCAGGACTAGGGAGACGCGAGCGGGTGCTGATGGTGCAAAAGTTAGAGAGGAATCCCCCTTGGGCCTGGGCCTGGGCCTGGGCCTGCGCCGCCCCAGAGAGTGAGGGCCTCCCTTGCCTCAGTCTCCTGCCAGCCCTCTGTGTCCCCAGGGGAAGAGCCAATATCAGTGCAGTGCTGGGGAGGGAGGGAGGGAGGCCTGACTGAAAACACCAGCGTGTGCATAGGGTACCGGGACATCGCAGTCACTGCTTGCTAGCCCTCCTCCCGGAAGGGAGCAGATGGTGGACACAGAGCAAGGACTTTTGCCCTGATACAGGCACCGGCATGACAAGACTAGCAGGAAAGAAGGCTGCCTGGTTCGTTCCAGCATCTGTCACACATGCAGAAGCCTGGAGCTCTCTGCCGCCTGCCTCTTCTCCTCCATGTCCCCCTGTACCCCGGCCTCCGCAAATCCTGGAGCGCTGCATGCCAGCCCTGCTCTTGGCATTCTCCCTGATCTCCAGAGCCACCCATCAGCACAGTACGGATTCCTGTTGCGCGCTGTGCTCATACTCACCCTTGTTAGGACCTGGCCCAGCCGTGTGGGTTGTTGGGGTCCCAGGACCATGGGGTTCATGTGCTGGGGCTGCTTACAACGGGCAGTTCCTAGGGTGCTCATGACAACGCTGATGACCCGCAGGACAATCCAGGAGCAAGAGCCCATACCAGGCACAGCCGTCCCATTCACTGGGACACCTGGGCCAGTGCAGCACTGACACAGGTTGTACACTCTGCTGCGGTGACACAGTGGTAAGCCTCCGACTGCGGCCGCTCACCCTGACTTGGAAAGCAAGAGCCAGTGAGGCACCTGGAGGTCCCCAAGGCCAGGCCTTACTACTCCCAGCATTCACGGATGCTTCTCTCAGAGCAGACACTAGATGGTGCCACCATCCCCCTGCGGAGCGCCGTGGTCCGCACACCTTCCGGCTTCCCGGGCGGGGAGGCAGGAGCAGAGGGCGCTTTATTGACCAACTTTCGGCCTTCTTTCCACTGCATCAGGTGGGGGGAGGCCGGGGAGACTTCCTCCGGGGGTGGGGGACTTCCGCTTCCCTGGCCCCACCCACCACTGACTACCTTTAAGCCTGTGTCCTCATCCAGAGAAGACAGTCCTACCCCTGCCCACCTGGAAGGACTGGTGTGAAGGGAGACTCGTTCGTAGACACACTTCCCGCCCCCTACGAGCTCGTCCAGGGAAGGGGGAAGTGAGAAATAGGAAAACAATATGGGAAAGTCACTGGGAGGTAATGACTAGGGCTGAGAGGCTTCTCCATCCCTCCGGACTCCTGAAGGGAGAGGAGCCGGCAGGTGGGTGATCCCTGGGTGGGAGAAGAATGTGGAAGGCGTCAGGAGGAGGAATGCATGGGACTTGGGCAGGCGGTTAGTTTGATAAGGTCCGGAGGGGGAGAGAGTTAATACCAATACAGAGCAAGCCCCCAAAGAGCAGCATGGGGACTGGAAAGGAACGAGAGGTGCCAGCTGGTGCCTGGGCCTGGGGTAGCGTGGCTCCGGTGATCGGAAGGCTTGTGGAGCGCAGCGCCTGGCTCAGAAACGCAGACTTGGGCTGCGGTGGGAGTTTGGGGGAAATGCCAAAGGTGGAAGAACCCCAGCCCTGAGCTCTGACCCTCTGCCCTGTCTCCCAGGTCCGAGGCTCCCTGCCCTGCTTCAGCTCTGGGTGCAGACTGTTCCCCCCACTCCGCACAAGCCTGCTACCTGCCTTCTCCCTGGGCCTCAGCACTCACTTGGGGCTAATGCAGGAGCATTACGTTAATTAGTTATTCATTTAATTTAACTTCACATTTGGTCTCAATTAAGCTTAAAGTGTTCTTCCTTATAGATGTTACAATAGCACTTGTAATTAAAAAGCAATAACTCTTTGCATTTCTCCTTTAGAGAGCCATTGGGAGGCTGGGGTGGTGTGTGGTTGCGGTGGGTGGGGGGTGCGGGAAAGAAGTAATGAAAAGAAAGGGAACCCTTGGCACTCTGAGGCTTTCAGAAAGACTAAGTTGGGGGAAAGAGACTCAACACTTCATGGGTGTGAAGTGGGGACCCTGGGGACCTGAAAGTGCTCCTGGAGATAAGGGGGCAGTGAGGTGGGGAGAGGACGGAGGGTGGAGGGGGAAGGAACGATCCTTAGCCGTGGAAGGTGGGGCCCGGTATTCCGTGGTTGGCAGAACAATGCCCCCTCCCCCAAAGACGTTCACAGCCTAATTCCCAGGCCCCCTGAATATGTTAAGCGCAGATGTGATTAAGGACCATGAGTGGGAAGACTATGCTGGATTGTCAGGGTACGCTGTGCTCCTTATCAATCAAAGAGGCAGGCCAGAGTGTCCAGTTGTCAAATTAGAAGATGCTGGCTCTGAAGACAGAAGGGTATATATAACTGGGCAGAAGTGTCGACAGCCTCTGGACACTAGAAATGGAAAGGGATTGGGATTCTTCCTGAGAGCCTCAAAAACCTTTATATTAGCCCCCGTGAGACCTATTTCGGATTTCTGATCTCCCAAAAGTGTTCAGTAACAAATCTGTACTCTTCTAAACCGCCAGATTGGTGGTAATTTGTTACTATTAGAGTAGGAAGTTATTACCTGGTCCCAGGGTAAAACTGGGACAACCTCAATTTGAAGACAGAAAAACTAAAGAAATCCCCAAAGATTAAAGGGAAAAAAAGTGGAGGGGATGGCTTAGGTAGCGTTCAGGTACAGCGTAAACACTACCTATGTAACTACCCCGAGTTCTTTTGAAGGTGGGGCCTGTGCTAAATGCATTCTTTAGGATTCCCAACATGATGTGATGAATACCAGAAAAAGAAACCTTCTTGTTCTGTCTGTGATGTTGGGCCCAGATTTTGATCCCTACTGTCATTTCTTATGTCCCAGGAAACTGAGACAAGAGGGTGTGTGTTGGGGTGGGGCTGGGGGCTAGGGTCCTGGAAACTTTTTTTTCCCTTGAGTGAACAGAAACTGCCAAGAATGATGTTAGAAACAGAGATCAAGAAACAAGTACATTCTTGGTCTGTTGCTTTGATTCTTCCACTGGCGCTTCTGAAAACCAACCCAAGTACCAAACATTCCAGTGGACAGTGCTTAAGAGAGAGACCGCTGTGCTGGTCCTTGAAAACTCCATCCATGGGCTGCTCCACGGAATCTCTCTCTCAGCCACTGAGAAGCCAAAGTCCAACAGGGCAGAAACCCATCAAAACCACAGGGTGGATAAATGCAGTCGTCGGCGAGGTCCCAGGGCCCTTTGTCTCAGACTGCTGCCCAGGCTGAAGATTCTGGGTTTTCCATGAGAATCGGCTGCTACTCTTTGGTATTTCTTTCCACTGGATTTATATTGCTTGACCTTGCTCCCTCGTTTTTCTTTATTTTATGGAGCAAGATAGTGTAATATAAAGTATGTAAAAGCTTAGACTGGAGCCAAACCACCTGATTTCAAATCCTGACTCCTATTTAACCTTGACCTAAGTGACCTCAAGCAAATCACCTCACCACTCTACCCATTTCCCCATCCGTGAAATGGGGACATTTAAGAGTCCTATGAGATAGGGTTGCTTATGAGGATGACTTAGTATTTACAAAGCATTTAGAAAAATGCTTGCAACATGTTTGGTAAATATAATGAAAATTGTGATTTTAGCCTGTGAGGAATAGAATATTTCCAAGTATTGGGATGGAAATAGAGAATAAAGACTGAACCCTATAAACTAGGAAATCCCATCCAACCTTGACTTTTTGTGCTCCTGTGAGGACAATCGACACTTCACTTCCATACTATTTCCAATTCCCACATCTGGAAACTTGCTGCTCTGTAACAGCCAAATACTTAAAGGTTTAAGCCAAGACATTATGACAAAATATTTATTATTTGTACCTTAGATGCTAATTAGAGACTCTTTAATGAAGGTTTTGCCTTTTTTAGACATGGGTTAGGGAAAAGATGAGTACCAAGAACTTAAAAAAAAAAAATTATTAACCAATGTAGAAACAAGGAGTTGTTTGAGAGCCGAAAATGATCTTTAAGTTATCTGAGGACTGAGAGATGTCAGGAATCCCCATGTCAAGTCTGAGCCCCACTACTAACTATGGAAACCTTTAAAATCTTATCTCTCTGCCTGTTATTTTTCTTAAAATAATAGCAGCAGGTCTCTTTACACATTGAATAAAAATCAAAATAAAAATTCTTCAACTGAAGCAGTAATGAGATAGAGCTGATGCAACAGTTTATGTCTTAGAGAAGTTCTAGAACAAGACATGGCTTGCTTTATGTTAGAATAAAAACATTTAAAAATAATTTGGATCCTTTTATCCTGGGATGGTTAGGAAGGCAGCCTAGACTGCTCAGAGCCTAATTCTTGGGCTGGTTTATCCCAAGACTGATGCTTTATACCCAACAAGCACACAGTAAATGCTGAATGAATGGTGGCACATGTTGGATGACGCATGAATGAATGGCTATGCATTCCCTCGTCCCTGAACATTGGTACAATAATTTTGATGAGGTTTTAGATCAAATAGCTGTTACCATGTATCAGCAAAGAATGTTAGTATTACTTATAAGTAAGAACTTTAAGCAACTTGTCAAAAAATGACCTAGGAGGCATGTTTTGTGGGCTTGACAGACTTCTAAAATATACCACACAGCACCACCTAGCGGACTAGACCAGCGTCTCCATGGCGGGGTAGTGTGGTGCCCTGGTAATTTAGCTTTTGTCAGGATACAATTTTAAGAGGCCATGAAATCATCTGCTTTTCATGTAGAGCTCTTGATTTGCTCTCCCTCTCCAAATTGTAAACAGTGGGGATCACCACATGTCTCTCTGCTGCAGGGTCCCCTCTGCTACAGGGTAAGGAACAGTCCCTCTGCCACAGGGTAAGGAATAGTATAGCACAACCTGCTCTAAGGCCTTCAATCAAAGAATGGTGAATGGGACACTAAGATGACCTCGAAGCCCCGTCTCTAGAAAGGCAGTGAGCACAAGAGGTGCCGTATGAGACATTGTATGGGTGGCCCATGTAGAACCTCAGTGAAATTCATGTTTCAGCCTTCTACTACTCATCCCACACACAGGGCATTGACCATGACTGCTTTGAGTATGAAGGTAGAGAGTAGTACTCTATCATTCTATCATTCATTTTCCCATACTTGGTAGTTATGGACTTGGGATCTATAGGAGGCAGGCCAACCTAAAATACTTTGTACAAAGTATATATATATTTTTTCCCTGTCATTTATATCTGTGTAAAACACACACACACACGCATTAGATAGCAGTGGTATTTGGGAAGGAATTTAGTTTCCAGCCTTCACACATTTTTCCTCATGTAAGCAGTCACCCAAAACTTCATAGCTGTTATCCACTGATCTTAAAGTTGGACACCTTTGTTGGGGAATAACAGGATGGGTCAAAATCTACAAGTTTTCCCCGATTTGGTTTGTCAGCAAGTCTCCCAGGAGGTGACAAATGGCAACCTGTGCTTGTTAGGAGTCCGTGCTCCACGTGGACTGTCTCTCTGCACAGAGACTCACAGGTATCTGGGAGCCTCGGTGAAAGTGTCCTGAGGGAGGACAGCCTGACTGCCAGCTTGCCCAACTCCCCGCCACGTGTCTGCATTCTCCTCTCTCCCCGCCAATCTGCTTGGTGGGATGTTTCTTCTTTCTTTTCTTACCTGTGGGCCCTGGGCCAGATGAAGAAACAATTTCCTTTGGATGGTTCTATGGCAAAGCCTTATCTGCATAGGTTTTCCAAACTGAGTAAGATACAGTTCAAATGCAGAAATAAATAAACCTGGGCTTCAAGGGCCCATGACTCCCAAAAGTCATCCATTCTCTCCTCTTTTAATTTAGAGCTTAGCCCCCACTAGGGTGGTGGGATGGGATCCTCTCCACACTGATGGGAGGATCCAGGAGAGTAAGTGAAGACATGGGCCTGACTTCCTCAAGCTCTCAAAGTCCCACAAAGCTCAGTGGGTTTTCTTTTCAGTCCGAGACAGCCCTGGAGTCTGCCCCACCTGGGCGTGCACACTGGATGCTGTGTGATGCCTGGGCAAGTCTGTTCATCTCCTTAAGCCTTAAGTTTTTCTCCTTTAAAATGGATGATAATCAATAATTATAAAATTTAAATAAATTGGATTTCAGGGGAACTAGCATCCTATTGGCATAAAGGACGTGCTCAAAGTTCTCCTTCTAACTCGTTTTCTCGTTCTTAATTTTAAGTCAGAAGATCCTTCTTCATTTAGTTCCAGGGAGTCAGGAGAGACTTCCAGAGTAGAAACAGCCCAGAGCTCCTCCATTTAATGACAAGTGTTGGGTGATCTGGGATTTTGGATAGGCATAAAGTTATATCTAATCCTAGGAACATAATTTCTTACCAGCTTTGGAGAAAGGGCTACAAAGATGACAAGAAATGATGATAATCCAAAATGGACCCTATAAGAATTAAATAAGGCACACCAGGGCTACCAAATCCTGAAAGAATTCAGAGATCTGCAGAAGCAAGACAAACAACCATTTCCAGACCCTTCTATTCCTTTTTTTTTTTTTTTAATATTTTTAAAATGTTTTTTATTTATTGCTAGGATAGAGAGAGCGTGAGCAGGGGAGGGTCAGAGAGAGAGGGAGTCACAGACTCTGAAACAGGCTCCAGGCTCTGAGCTGGCAGTCAGCACAGAGCCCGACGCGGGGCCCGAACCCACGAACCGCGAGATCATGACCTAAGCGAAAGTCGGACACTTAACCGACTAAGCCACCCAGGTGCCCCCAGACCCTTCTATTCCTAAGCAAACTTGAAATACAGAATACAGACTGAGAAAGCTGTGGCCAAGAGTCTGAAGTGGAAGTCAGTCCTTCGGTTGTTTATTGCTTTATTATAGCAGAGAGAAGGGACAGCTATTGCTTGTACAGATTCTGTGACACTATGTGCACACTGGTCAACGACCAACATCTCGGTAAGTCTTCCAACTCATCGTACTAAAATAAGCTTTTGAACTTGGAGTGCTTTTCCTTTCTAAATCATCCCAACCTTGTAACTAAGAATCCTGTGTATTATCAAAAGGACGAGATTCTTCTGTCTACTGGACAGTGAAAGCCAAAGTGCTCCTTTTCCCGAAATCCACTTACTGAGGTCTTGATTGAAGATCTACCAGAAGCAGAACACTATTTTTATTTCCCCGTCAAAACAGATAGAAGACCTGAGGAACAAGGGCCAAGAAGAGAGCAGTATTCCTCGGAAGACGGTGAGAAGCATCTCTGCAGGGCCAATTTTGCAACCCCATTTCTGGAAGCCAGGATTCAAGGCATTTGTCCCAGTCGCGAATGGCTATTTCTCTGATCTTAAGGCATGAAGGCTGTCAGAACAAGGCTCTGAACAGTACCTTTCTGCTCATTAATGACAGCAAAAGCGAAGGACAGAACAGGGTCTTGGCTTTCCTGAACAGTGCTCACTAGGACCGCAGTGGTTTGGCACAGATTGGCTCCAGGATATGATGAATGAGAACCAAAAAGAGGCCTCCAAGGAAGGCAGCAGTGAGGACGGACAGCAGGACATAGCGGCCGATGAAAAAGGAATCCACGATCTGCAGAAAGAAACATCAAAAAGGAAATTACGGTCACTTCAGCACCCTGGCTGTGCTCATCTGAAATCTTTGATGAGTGGGCTCAGAGTCTGTTTGTATTTGTGACTTCCAGAAACATCCTGATCTGAGTCTCTTCTGTAAATGGTTGGGAAATAACTCCCTGAGCTGGAAATACAATATAAAGAAGAGATTAATGAAGTACATGGGGGGAAAAAAAAGGCTCGGTTTAGGAGGTTTCATAAACACTCTGAAGACCTTGGATGAGCTCTTTTATGTTCTGAAATCAGTTACCTGAAGGAGTTCATGAGAAGCTTGCTTGCTTGGTCTTAGAAAGTCTCATTTTTGTTGTTGTTAATTTTTTATTATGGAGAACTTGAAACATATATAAAAATATAATTGTATAATAAACCCCTATGTATCCAAGGTCGAAGGCCCCAACTCATCAACCCACTGCTGTTTCAGGAGGGCTCATTGTCAAAATGGAAAGGTGATTCTTGAAAACTTTCATCAGAAGTTTCCTGAACCCCAACATTCATAACCCAGCACTCCAAGGGTTAGGTTAAATGGCCATTTGCCTGAGAACTAAAATCCTTAAAGGATAGATAATGTGTCCCAATCATACAGTTGGCTGTCACTCAACCAGTCATACTTGAGGCCCCAAAGCTATTGGTCTTTGCTGACAAAACCTATACTTAAGAGTTGGGTCTGCCCATTTGTCTACTGTCCACTCCCAGGGCTCTACTCTCCCCAGATCGAAATGGTGGGGCAGGAAAAAAAAAAAAAAAGATTAGGATGTAGACATTTTTTGGGTCCTTATCCTGTCTGCCTCCATTGCCTTTCAAGTATTTTGGATGCTATTCTCTTTGGGAAGCTGTGAAATCACCCTGTCACTTGGTTCATGTTCCTGCTCCATTAGATCAATAAATTCATCCTAATCTCCAGAAATGGTAAATATGTTAGATTACATCGCAAAGGAAATAAGGTCGCCAATTGCCTGACCTTAAAGTAGGGAGATAAGCCTGGATTATCCAATCCAGGTGGATCCAGTATAATCACATGGGTCCTTAAACATGGAAGAGGGAGGCGGAAGAGAAGGTCAAAGAAAGATATGTAAGAATGGAAGTACAGTAGGTGGGATGTTACCTTGCTGGTTCTAAAAATGGAGCCGGGGGCTGCTGGCCAAGGGCAGCCACTAGAAGCTAGGAAGGGCAAAGAAACATTCTTCCCCAGAACCTCCAGGAAGGCATACAGCCCTGCCAACCCCTTGATTTTGGCCCAGGGAGGCTGTGTTTGGACCTCTAACTTACAGAGCTATAAGATAAAACATCTGTGTTGGAAGCCCAAGTTGGTAGTGATTTGTTACAGCAGCAATAGGAAACTAATACAGTGGCAATACACAAAGTACCTGTCAAGTCGTAGCAGTGCTCTGATTGCTGAGATCCAAAGACACCAAGAAGAAAAGGGCTGCTCCAGAGATTACCCCAACAGCCAACTTACAACAAAGGTCAGTTTGATAAAACAGCTTTAACATAACTTTGACCTTGGCTCCAGTACCGAACAAGTCTCTCGCGGGCTACATGTTTGCTCGTTTGACACGTTTCACTTTTTAATTAGCCAATTAGCAGGCCTTGGGTGCAGAAGGCCCAGGTCATGTATTATTGATACAGTATTGAGCCAGGCTGCTGCAGGGGCCAGTTCTCAAAACCTGAAAATGAGAACACCAATTCTGCTGGCCGTGCTGATGGACATATTTTGCTCAAACCTCATTCTTCTCTCCTGGGTCTGAAACTCCTATGACAGAGGATAGAGGAATTAAATTCAAAACAGTGTTTGCTCTGTGCCCTTCTTCGAATATTCACATCTGCAGCGATCCAGAAATATGGCTGCCTTCATCACTCTCTGCCTTTCAGACAGGGAAACGAAGGTGGGAGTCTATTCCTGGCTCCCACATGTGTGCTGATAAATGCATGATGTATATGGAAATAAGTCCTTAAATTTGGGTGGCATTATGTCCCTTGGACTTTTCAGAGCAAATTTCCTCCCTTTTGCCATGATTAGTCCTACACAGAGTTAGAAATGTGTGCCAATTTTAGTTCAGAAGTTGTTTAATTTTGTGTATTGTCATCTAGTATCAAATACTCACCCATGAACTCTCTGGGATGGCCCCCAATATTCTGTTGAGTTCCCAACAATGAAGGTTTTGCAGACAGACCTCAGCTTGAATCCTTGCTCTGCCTCTTCCCATATATGTATGACCTTGGGCAAGTTACTTTAACCTCTTATAGCCTCAGTGTCCTTACCTATAAAATGGGGATAATAATAGCACCTACTTCATGCTATTTAGGGTTGTCTTAAGGTTTAAGTGAGCTCATGCAAACAACATGTTTAGCAAACAACCTCACACACAGTAATCCCTTAAACAATATCAGCTATTATCATAATTACCACTTTAAAAAGGAAAATGGGAGGTTGGGAGGAGCCGTTAGAAGGTAAATGGGGGATAAGAAGTCAATGCCATTACCAAGATCTTAGGGTAAAGTCAGAGCCCAAGTCCGGAATTGCTAGAATAGGTGGGGTCTCCAGAGGGCTGTGAGAGAGGGTAACAACCCCCTGCCCCAGAGAGGTGAGTGCTGGCAGATGGTGTTCCGGGAATGAGGGCCAGCCGATCTCGTAGACGACTGTCAGTACTGAATTCACCTGCCTCTACAATTACTGCTTCCCACAGAAATTCTCTTTCCCCACTGATCTCTACGGAAGGTCCTCTCCTCTCACCACAAGTGGAGAAAATCAAACACATGGAGGGCAACCCCAAGAGCACTGCATACACTTTGGCCAGGATCCGAGTTTCTGAGCCCAGACTACCAGAATGGGGATGCTTTCCTTTCAGGGCCAGGCCCTATTCCTATTCCTAACTCACTGTTCTCTCTCCAGCCCCACAGAATCAGGTGGCTTTCGGACACACTGCTTGTTCAACTCGATGCACAATGGAGATGCACTCGATTCAGCCTAATAACTGCCCAGTGGTGTTGCACGTGGGAATCAGAGTGAGATTCTCGGCCTGGGTGGAAGGACAGGGGAATTTAAAACTCACTCTCAGCTTTCCCCACCTTTGTTTTAACTTTACACTTCTAACACATTTCAGCCGACCTGACGTCGAGGAACACCTCAGGGCAGGATGGAGGTCTAGACTGAGAAAAGCAAGAGTTATAACTCAGGAAGGTGAAATAAAACCAATAGTTGTACCTTCATTTTGACCTCTGGGGCTGGGACTTCAGTGGCTCGAGGGAAGAGCAGCAGAACCGATGTGATGATCAGAGCTCCGAGGAATACAAAAATGACAGAGAACCTGGGGTCAAAAGACAGAATGTCATGGGCATGCTTTACAGATCCCTCTCTAATCAGTGAGGTCTGGACTGGCTCTTCCTTGGAGTCAATATTCTAAGTTTCAGTCTATTAACGAGGCCCAGAGACCTGCTGTCCACACTGTCCAGGGAATTTAGAAATGGTCTCCCCTTCATCACAAAGCCCTTCTTTCTAGACAGGTCCCCGGCTGGATGAATTCCTGTTTATTCCTGGTAATTCCCAATTCCTAAGAATGGGAATTGGGAGTTTTCATTTTTTGCCTCTGCAAAAATATGTCAGAATCATAAAAAAAATCAAAGCAGTCCTTCCCTCTTCTCAACCTGTTTGTTTTCAGACTAGAATACTTTGGTAAATCACGTAGCTCGCTGCTTCATACCGAAAAACTGTCTGGCCAGAGCACAGCTCTACAGCATTGATAGAGTCAGTGTTCTGGGGCCAGTGACTGAGAGAAAGCCAGCCCAAGCCCGTGGCGTTCCTGCAGTGTCCCCAGGCCCAGGTTAGAGCCTCAAGGACTGGATTTGCATGTGCCCTAAGTCTGAACCATTAAGAAACACACACACACACACACACACACACACACACACACACGAAATACAATAGGCAGCAAAAGCAGATTTCCTTTTCATCTCTCGTGTCCCCCCCACTCTATCTTCTCTACAGTGAAAACACCACTTCCCCTCTCTCACCTCTGCTTCAGATCATAAATAATACAAGTCAGTGCTTATGATAACAGGTTAAAATACAATTCATTCAAACTGCTAGTAATTGCAAAAATCATCTTCTGGATTCTAAATGTTTAATGAGCATCAGCCATTTTGCTTCTAATTGCTTTTACCGTGGACTCCCAGCTGGAGAGAAAGCCTTACCTTGCTACACCGGAGGCTCTGGACAGCAGCACACACAGCAGCAGCACTAACACCCAGAGCAGGGCTATGATGAACACACCGGCCCCCACTCCGAGCACCGTGCCAGCCATCTGTGGGAGAAAGGAAGCATGAGCACCATAGTCCAGCTCAGCCCTGGGGCCTTCCTGGCACAATGAAGTGTCTGCCCTCTGTGTGCAGGTACCGCCTGTCTTCCACACACTCCCTGCTTTTATAATGGTGTTCAGACAAATACAAATACAAACACAAACACAAATACAAATACAGAAAGTCCAAACTCATTATGATGAATTGGTGATGATTGGTGTGGTAGGATTCATCAGTACAGGCCTTTGGGAATGTGCGATCCCTTAATAGGAATTAGAAATTTAAGGGGTGCCTGGATGGCTTAGTTGGTGAAGCGTCCGACTTTCGCTTAGGTCATGATCTCGCGGTTCGTGGGTTCGAGCCCTGCGTCGGGCTCTGTGCTGACTGCCAGCTCAGAGCCTGGAGCCTGTTTCAGTCTGTGACTCCCTCTCTCTCTGACCCTCCCCTGCTCATGCTGTCTCTCTCTCTCTCCTAGAAATAAATAAAACATAAAAAAATTAAAAAAAAAAAAAGGAATTAGAAATTTAAAATCCCCAAACCTTTCTTTCCAGCGAGGACAGAGAGGTTGCTTTCTGCTCCATGTAGGTCATTTCCAACTTGGTATCTGAATTCTAGTTTGGCTTCCCTAACCCACAGCATCAAGCTGAACTCGCTCTTGATATAAAATGCTAATGGAGGGCTGTGAAGACACCAGGACCCAAGTCAAGCACTACGGAGCCAGTGTGGAAGTTGAAGCTCTCAGGCCAAGTCTGTGGTGTGAGCTTTGGCTCCCCAGACAGTCACAAGACAGAAATGTCCCATTCTACTGTTGAGTTTTTATTCATAAAAGGAAGCAAATTCCTAAGTCCTCAAAGACAGCGACAATGAAGAGGAAAGGAGCTGTCACTATTTTTGAGCATTCACGGTATGCTAAGTACCTTACAAACATATTTCATTTAATCATGAGCACAGGCTTCTGAGGTAGATATTATTATAGCCATGTTACAGAAGAGGTAACTGAGGCATAAGGTGAAGGGATATGTATTAACAAACTGGTGGCTTACAACAGAACATTGTTCTCTCACAGTTCTGGAGGCCAGAAGTCTGAAATCAAGGTGTCAACCAGGCCCGGCTTCCTCCAGAGGCTCTAGGGAAGAATGCCTCCTGGCTCTTGTAGCTTCTGGAGGTCCAGGCATCGCCTGGCTTGTGGCTGCATGGCTCCAATCTCTGCTTCTGTCTTCCCATGGCCTTCCCCTGGGTGTCTCCATTTTCTCCTCTGCAGTCCCTTATGAGGACACTTGTGGTGGATTTCGGATTTACCCAAAGAATCTGGTTTCATCTCATCTCAAGATCCTCAATTATTATGTCTGTGAAGACCCTTCTTCCACATCAGGTCACATTCACAGTTTCCAGGGATTAGGAAGTGGGTACAATCTTTTCAGGGGCCACCATTTCACCCACTCCACTGATTCTACAGTGCCCCCCCCACCCCACCGACTTTTCCCTTCAGGATCAGAGACAAATCTTAAGCAAATAAATTCCTCCTCAGTTGATGGTTTTTCTTTACCCCGATGGTTTAAAGACCACAAAAATTATGATCTATGAGGAGTTCTGTTATAAAGGCATTGGAAAGATTGGAAAGGAAGCCCTAAGGATGAACTGCCAAAAAACCAAACAAATGTTTATTCAGTCGACATCTATTATGCGTCTACCATGTAAAAACATTGTGTCACAGTCTGGGGATCACAAGAGTACATAAGACATATCTTGTGACAGAAGCTGTAGGCTCCCTGGAGAACCCTGCCATGGGAACCACTCTCCATACCACATTGTGAAAAGGAGACAGAGCACAGTAGGAACTGAGACAGTGAGGAGGGCTTTGCCAAAGAAGTGACTTCACACAGATCCATTTGAGGAAGAATCAGTGTGGCAAGAGGACAGGTAGGGATGGGGTGGGCAGAGAGGCGTGCCAGCATAAGAGGCGGGGCTCCCACTTGCCTCTCTAACCTAACTGGGGCAATCCCACCCTCATTAGAGCACATGGTATCATCTCAGTAATTCGAAACTTCCAGGTGTTCCCCACCTCTGGCTCCTTGTACTTGCTGTTTCCACGGCCTAGAATTAGTCCCCGGCCCCCAATGAGCCCTCCAGTATTTGCACGGCTGGCCTCTCCTCATCCTCCTGATTTCCTCAGAGAGGTCTCCCCCGTCAGTTCTCGCTAAAGTAACCCCCCGAACAACTGCTCTCCATCACTCCTTATCTCCTTCAGGGAGCATTTCACTGACTGTAGTTCCCATTTTTATTTATTGTTTACAGGCTGACTTTCTGTGTCTCCAGCCAGCATGGCGAATGCCATGAGGGCAGAGACTTTATGTCTTGCTCACCACAGTATCCCCAGCTCTCACCATGGATATTAGGAACAAGAAATATTTATTGGATGAATAAATGAAGCAGTGCTAACAAGTCCACAGAAATCATATTTAGCTTTAGAAAGAGGACTGTAACTTCTGGCCAATATGCTGGACAGACCTAACAAGGCAAGTACCTCACACAACAGTGAACACATAGAAATGCTTAATAAAACAGAGAAAAAGAATTCAATACACAGTGGAGCTCAGACGCAATAAAGGAAAATCCTTAAGTGCTATAAATGTAAGTGTAACTCAAAGCCTGAGTGGTAAGCAGGAGCTGAGCCCAAAGGGGTACCAAAGCCTGTAGGGGTACCTATGGTGTACCAAAACCAGCTGCAGACTTTTGGAGTGGTCCTCTCCTGGACAGATGAGGTCTCAGACCCATGATACAGAGAACTGAAACTGAGAACAAGGCATCAACGGCATTATCAACAATAGCCAAACTATGGAAAGGCTCAAATGTCCACTGACTGATGAATGGATAAAGAAGATGTGGTGTGTATGTATGTCTGATGTGTGTGTGTGTATGTGTGATATGTGTATATACACACACATATATGTATATATAATAGAATATTACTCAGCCATAAAAAGAATGAAATCTTTCCATTTGCAACAACATGGATGGAGCTACAGTGTCTTATGCTAAGTGAAATGATGTCAGCCAGAGAAAGACAAATACTCTATGCTTTCACTCATATGTGGAATTTAAGAAACAAAACAGAAAAACATATGGGAGGGGGAAAAAAGAAAAAGGGAAACAAATCATAAGAGACTCTTTGATTTTTTATTTTTATTTAATAACTTATTTTTAAATTTGTATCTAAGGTAGTTAGCATATAGTGCAACAATGATTTCAGGAGTAGATTCCTTAATGTCCCCCACCCATTTAGCCCATCCCCCCTCCCACAACCCCTCCAGTGACCCTCTGCTTGTTCTCCATATTTAAGAGTCTCTTATGTTTTGTCCCCCTCCCTGTTTTTATACTATTTTTGCTTCCCTTCCCTTATGTCCATCTGTTTTGTATCTTAAATTCCTCATATGAGTGAAGTCATATATTGGTCTTTCTCTGACTAATTTTGCTTCGTATGATACCCTCTAGTTCCATCCCCGTAGCTGCAAATGGAAGGGATTCTTGATGATAGAGAACAAACTGAGGGTTGATGGAGGGAGGTGGGTGGAGGATGGGCCAGATGGGTGATGAGTATTAAGAAGGTACTTGTTATGATGAGCAGTGGCTGTTGTATGTAATGATGAATCTCTAAATTCTACTCCTGAAACCAATAATGCTGTATGTTAACTAACTAGAATTTATTTAATATTTATTTATTTATTTATTTATTTAGAGACCGTGTGCATGAGTGGGGGAGGAGCAGAGAGAGGGGAAGACAGAGAATCAATCCCAAGTATGTTCTGCACTGTCAGCGCAGAGCCCAATGTGGGGCTCAAACTCTCGAACCTTGAGATCATGACCTGAGCCAAAATCAAGAGAGGGATGTTTAACTGACTGAGCCACCCAGGTGCCCCATTATCTAACTAGAATTGGAATAAAAATTAAAAAAAATAATAATGAAAAGATCAAGGCCTAAAGATAAGCCCTGACAAGTCTCACCTGTCCTTGGATCAGGGACTAAAAACATCTGCTGCTGACTTAGGTTGGAAGAAGGCTGGCCAAGTGCCTCAGGTCACAGATGAAAAAGAAATAACCCAAGAGGAATCTGACTCCTAATCCCACACCTGTATGTGGTTCAAATCATACTGCCAAAGTGCTATGGGAATCTCAAGTAAGATCAACATAAAACCAGTCCAAAAGTAAGAAACCCAGAGGAGCCTGGCAGAGACAACTGAAATCTTTCTGTAGGGGTGCTGCGCAGGTTGGCATGCAAGGCTCCTGCTAGAATGGGTATAAAATAAAGATGTTTTCTGACATCCAGAGACTGAAATGGAGTTCACCTGTCACAGGTATACTTGAGCAAGAATGAAAATGAACCAAAAAAGAAGGCATGGGTTGTAAGGAGTCATGGTGAGAAGGATACTGGGAAATATTGATAGTAAAGATTTCTGTAATGATAAGAAAGGCACATTTTTTGAGGGGTTAAAACCAAGGAAGAACAATAGCAACATATTTAGGGATATGTCTTCTCAGGCAAGGGAACCAAAAGCAAAAATATTAGGACTTCGCCAAAATAAAAAGTGTTTGTATCAACAAAAGAAAAAGGCAACCTAGTGAATGAGAGAAGATATTTCCAAATGATATACCCCATAAGGGGTTAATACTTAAAACATGTAAAGAACTATAACTCAATACTAAAAAAGCTAATCTGATTAAAAACTGGGTAGGGGTGCCTTGGTGGCTCAGTTAGTTAAGCCTCTGACTCTTGAGTTCTGCTCAGGTCATGGTCTCATGGTTCATGAGATTGAGCCCCACATTGACCTCTGCACTGACAACAAGCCTGCTTGCGATTCTCTCCTTCCCTCTCTCTCCCTCTCCCTCTGCTCTTCCTATCTCATGCTCTTTCTCTCTCTCTCTCAAAATAAGTAAATAAAAACATTAAAAAAAATGTGTAGAGGACCTGAAGAAACGTTTTCCCAAAAAAGACCTACAGATGGCCAACAGACACATGAAAAGATACTCAACATTACTCATCATCAGGGAAATGCAAATCAAAGCCACCATGAGATACTACATCACACTAGTCAGAATGGCTAGTATTAAAAAGACAAGAAATAATAAGTGTTGGTGAGGACATAGAGAAAAACAAACCCTCATACACTACCGGTGAAACGTAAATTGGTACAACTACTGTGGAAAACCGAAGAGAGTTTCCTCGAAAAAAAAAAAAAAAAGATAAATGATCTGGGGCACCTGGGTGGCTCAGTCCGTTAAGCGTCCAACACTTGATCTCAGCTCAGTCATGATCTCATGGTTTGTGAGATCGAGCTCTGACCTTGGGCTCTGGCTGACACTGTGGAGCCTACTTAGGATTCTCTCTCCTGTCTCTTTGTCCCCTCCACGGCTCATGCTCTCATGCCCTCTATCTCCGCACAGAGAGGAAGGAAGGAAGGAAAGAAGAAAGGAAGGAAGAAGGAAGGAAAGAAGAAAGGAAGGAAGGAAGGGAGGGAGGAAGAAAGACCATATGATTCAGTAATTCTACCACTGGGTATTTACCCAAAGAAAATGGAAACACTAATTTGAAATGATATATGCACCCCTATGTTTATCGCAGCATTTATTTACAGTAGCCAAAATACAGAAGCAACCTAAGTGTCCATCAATAAATGGATGGATAAAGAAGATGTGATACACACACATAGACACTGGAATATTACTCAGCCATAAAAAAGAATGAAATCTTGCCGTGTGCAACAACATGGATGAAGTTAGAAAGTATTATGCTAAGTGAAATAAGCTAGAGAAATAACATATGATTTCACCATATGTGAAAATTAACAAACAAAACCAGTGAACAAACAAACAAAAACCAGATTCTTAAGTACAGAGAACAAACTGGTGGTTGCCTTAGGGAAGGTAGGTGGAGGGTGGGTGAAATAGATGAAGGAGATTAAGATCCTATGAACCACGAGATCATAAACTGAGCTGAAATCAAGAGTCAGACACTCAACCACTGAGCCACATGTCCTTAGATTTTTTTTGTAAACCAGCTCTTTGCGTGGAAAATAAAGGCTGCTAATAAAGAGATTGAAAAAGCAAATACGAACAAAACAAAAACATGGGGCAGAGGGGAAATGCGGTGATGTTGTTCAATACATACAGAATTTCAATTCCGTAAAATGAAAAAGTTCTAGAGATCTGTTGCACAACAATGTGAGTGTACTTAAGACTACTTAACCACTTAAAAATGGTTAAGGTGGTAAATTTTATGTGTGTTTTTTTTTTACCACAATTAAAAAATCTACTGAAGCAATATGAGTATCAAACAAAATAGAATGGAAAGCTCTGAAAGGTATTAATAGCAATATTCACAAAAAGCATAATGAATAGATACAACTCGGGACAAATGTGAACCTAAAACAAAGCCTCAAAATAGATAAAGCCAAAAATCACTGCAATAAATGGACAGACCCACAAATTTAATGGAGATTTCAGTATATCTCAGAAACTTAAAGTGGATATATGATGGCCAATAAATGTGTGAAAAGGCGCTCAACTGCATTAGTCGTTAGGAAATTGCAAATGAAAACCAAATTGCAATCCCTCTATACAGCCACCAGAATGGCTGGGGAGCCACAAACCTCCAGTATAAAATAAAGAAGTCACAGAGATTCAATACGTTGTACACCTGAAACTGACATAACATTGTAGGTCAATTATACTTCAATAATAATAATAAAAATAAAAACAAGGTAGGGCTAAAGTATTTGTCAACAGTTAATGTGGAAGCTAAGAAGGGACAGTTCAAAGTCAAATCATTGGTTATCTCTTTGTTCTGGAGAAGGCAACACCACCAAGTGTTGACAAATACACGGAGTAGTTGGAACCCTGATTCAAACAAACCCAACGTCACAACCTGGGAACTCTGACCTGGATAGTCGATGGTATTAGGGAATAATTATTTATTTTGTTAAATGTGATGATATTGTGCTCACACGGCTGAAAGACTGTGACATACATGTATACATACAGACACATAACACAGGTAACAGAAAATTGGGAACTTCATAATTATCCAGACAAGGGAGGTGAGGGGGGTAACATGAAAAAAGACTGGTCGTGGGGTCGTTGTTACATGAGTGTTTGCTCTGATATTTTTTATACTTTTGAATGTATTTGAAATTCTTGTAATAGAAAAATGTGTGTGTGTATAAGTAGGAATAAATCCAAAAAAAGTTGTGTATGGTGTTTACAGCAAAAATTGCTCCACTTTATTAAAAGGTATATATTTTTAAAGGCCTGAAGAGAGTAACAAAAGAGACCTGAATAGAGAAATAACCTACGTTCCTGGATGGGATGGTTCAATATTAAAAGATCTCAATTTCAGCTCCGTGCAGCTCTAACCAAAATCTCAAAATAAATTTTTGTGGAACTCATGGGACTTGAAAACGGATCCTCAATTCATATGGAAGAGCAAAAGCCCAAGAATAGCAAAAACAATTTTGAGAACTAGGATGGAGACTTGCCTTTCTTGTTACCAACTGCCGCAAGACACATTATAAAACCAAGGTAATTAAAACAGTGTGATATGGTATAGAGCCACATGGATCGGCGGAATAAAATCGAGAACCCAGAAACAGATGAGTGCATTCAGGAGAACTTTGTACAGGGCAGAGTTGGCTTGGATTCAGCAGGTGAAGGATTTCATAGTGAGGGCTGGGACAAATGATTATCCAATCAGAAAAGAGGAATAGTCGACCTCTACTTTATATCCCATAACCAGCTGATTTTAAATGGAAAGTAATTCATGATAAAACAGCATATGTTTAAATATACAAATGTTCAGGCTGGCTACACTAGAATACATAATGAAGTACGGCAGTCAGATGCTTGCACCTAAACTTAGAATCACCACGGACGCAAAAGCTGCACACGCAGGCTCGTGCAGGTGTGTTGTACGGCAACTCAAATACCACGAGCTGGGCTGCCTTCGGTTATGCGATTTTCTCAAGTGGTGAACAACTCTTGTTAAAGTTCCAAAACACAAGTAAGTATAATTCCCCCTTGATTTACATTTGGGTTGCATTCCTGGAAATTTTACTATATCAAGCTGTGCCAGAAAAAAATATATTATATGAAAAACGGAGCTAGGCTCTAGGCTACCCTGTGGGACGCTCAAAAATTGTGCGGGACTCAGGATAGTTCTTCACTGCAGAGCGCCTAGCATCCCAGCCCTGCTCTGTAAACCCCAGGAATGCCTCCTAATAACCAAGTACGGTCTCACAGACTCCAAGATGACCAACAGTGCAGTATCATCCCCTTAGAGAACCACTGTTCTAGAAAAAAACTCTTGCATTAAGAGACATGTCTTTTTCATAACAGCGAAACATGTGAAAAAACCTCAGTGTCCACCAATAAGGGAATAGATAGGATATGATATACTCATAAGAAACACTTAAAATAAATGAACTTGGCTATCTGTATTGATATGAATGTATCTCAAAAACAATGTTGAGGGGCGCCAGGATGGCTCAGTTGATTGAACGTCCAACTGATGTCGGCTCAAGTCATGATCTTGCGGTTCATGGGTTCGAGCCCCACGTTGGGCTCTGTGCTGATGGTGTGGAGACTGCTTGGGACTCTCTGTCTCCCTCTCTCTCTCTGCCCCTTCCCCGCTCACAATCTCTGTCCCTCTTCCTCTTGAAAATAAATAAGGATTAAAAAAAATTATTTTTAAATGCTGAGTGATAAAAGTAAATAACAAAATGAAGCCCACAGTATGCTACTTGTACTTTTTAAATTAAGGAAACTAACATATATCATTTATAATGTACAGATATACCACAGAAATACAATTACATGGGCATGAATGATGCACAACAATTTCAAAAGAATGTTTGCCTCTGGGGAGGGAGGGAAGGAAGGCAGGCAAATGGGGCCAGACAAGAGAACAAAAGGTATCTGAGAATTAAATCTGGGCTATTTTATTTATTTAAAAGAAAAAACTTAAGCCAAGGTGCCCAAACGTTAATGTTTGTTAATCCAGGCAATAGGGCAGAGAGGTATTCATTATACTACACAGTGTGATAGTCTCTCTTTATAAAATTTTTTAGATAATTCTTAATTTTTAAAAAGGTAGCTGGTGGCTCAGTGCATATGAATAGAGATCAGAGACCAGAGATTAATGACCGATAGGGGACTCTCTGGGTAAGAGATGACGAAGGTCTGGCCTCCTGCCTTACCTGTGAAAATGGAAAGGGTGGAGGGAAAAGTGGGAGAGAGGACTCAGGTTTCCTGCTGGTTGACTGGGCTGACCTGTACCACTCTAACACGATAACTAGTTAAGTTTAATTGCTGCTGTTTTGGGTGTTGCACAAATAACCTGTAAAATGTGGACCAACGCTAACGCCTAGAATCCAGGGCAAGCGGTAGCCGAAGTAGCTTCTATTAGAAACATTGCACTTCAATCCCCCATGGAAGCTTAAAGGTTCATGAGACACTGGGGTCCGTATAGGACATGGCTCTAAAGTAATGAGATAAATATCCCCAAGCTCTTATCACAGGGCACATGGGTGCCTCAGTTGGTTAAGTGTCTGACTTCGGCTCAGATGATCTTGCGGCTCGTAGGTTCAAGCCGTGCATCGGGGTCTGTGCTGAGAGTTCAGAGCCTGGAGCCCACTTTGGATTCTGTGTCTCCCTCTCTCTCTGTTCCTCCCCCCTCACACTCTGTCTCTGTCTCTCAAAAATAAATAAAGATTAAAAAAAAAAAAGAATGAGGTTCATCACTTTATAACCAATCTAAAGGAAAGGCTGGATATAGTATACAGAGTGCTGTTGTTGGAAAGGAGTGAACATCTAGTCATTTTATCTTGTAAATTCAGTGTGGGAAAAATATTTGTAATAAAATATGTATTTATAAATATGTAAAATAATGAAAACAATGGTGTTTTTGATTAATGTTCAGGACTTTTTCAAACCTTAAGAATGGATGCTTTAGCCAACCTGGCTTCCAGAGTAAGTCCATTTACCTAAGTCTATGGCATTTAAAGCAGGTAGACTAGAATCGGAATAAAATGATGTCTCAATTTGAACACCCTGTTTAGTAGCTGATAACCAGAAC
Source organism: Proteles cristata cristata (assembly GCA_017311185.1). Classification (NCBI taxonomy): domain Eukaryota; kingdom Metazoa; phylum Chordata; class Mammalia; order Carnivora; family Hyaenidae; genus Proteles; species Proteles cristata. The sequence continues at coordinate 678,276 of JAESUZ010004312.1, forward strand.
AGCTATGAGGCCAATTCCCCCCCCACCCCCCCACCCCCCGCCACCCACCCAGTGCTCACGCTGTGAGGTCTTTCTTTGTAAAGAGATTGTTCAAAACTTTCAGAGGTATGTATAGTGTGGTCCTCATTCATTCACCATTGGTTCTCATACCCTTTCGTGCAGCTCTTAGAGAAAACGGACAGAGAGGCATACATTAAGTTCCCTGACGCTGGCATATACAGCCTTATAGATGAATACACAGTTCACCAGCGCTGTCCATCATGGGTGAGAATACTAACGGCCATTACAAGACGACTTACGGTTCAGTACAAACGTGGATTCCATGGACGGTAACTTGGCCCTAGTGCTGCTGGTGGTGGGAGGCAGCTAGCTCATCCATTCTTGGATTGTCACTGGCTCAAGCCCTTGAAGGCAGAAAACAGGGATTACAGGAGTGCATGGCCCTTCTTGGAGGATTCCTTTTTCGTTTCCTTTATAGCCTTCCAAACCTTCAACATATAATGGGGGGAGGGGGTCATTTATTTTTCTACATTAAGCATTTCACTACGCCTTTAATTTTAATATATTAGGATAATGCTCCCACCTTTGTAATTAGGTAGAATGAAAGTCTGGGAGAAATCAATCGTGGAGCTACCTAATGCCATCCATATGGCATCATCGCTTAACGCACTGAGAGAAAAAGGGGATCAATGGATCCAGATCCTGTCCTTCCACCCCCTTTCCTGGGCGGTGTTTGGACTTGAAGGTGCCGCAGCGATTATAAGCTACATCACCATGGGCTTTCCGGACAGCAGCACCCTAGTGCTGGATCGTCAATACCCCCGGAACCAGGGCTCTAGCGTCACTCCCCAGCCCTGTAGCTGGTTCAAACTGGCGCAGGAAAACCTTGCCTCTAGGTCTCAGGTGAAGAATGTTCGCCCGGCTACCTCCCAGTAGCTGGAAGGATGAAGGTCTCGATCATGAAGTATTGGAATCAGGCCCTAACATTTCACTTTCTTAGGAGCACAAAAACCATTCCTTCTTTCCTAATTAATCTCCCAATTAAGTATTTATTAGCCAACAGGCCTTGGGTCTCAGATCTGGTAAGGGTGATCTGGGAGACCACGCACAGCCATCCACCCACGCTTCCTTCCATTCTCCTCAGCCCCAGCCTCCGCCCTTCTCCGTTCTCAGCCGCCCCACTTTTCTCACCTCCCCCTCACCTGGCTCTGCTTCTCCCAGGTCCCCTACTCAAACCTCTGTCCGGCCAGTTCCACCCCACAGGGGCTTTGATCTACTTACGACGAATCACAAGTAGGTTTCCATCCAGGCGACTCCATATCCGCTAATCAGCGTCGCGTTTTCAACGCCCAGCTTCCTTCTTATTTGCTTACGTCCTCAGGGCCTCCAGGCAACGGCGAGCGTGGTGGGTGGGCACGTCGCTCTTCTTTTCGTCCTCCGATTGGTTGGTGCTTTTGGTCGAGACAGACCTCAAATTCGATTGGATGGAGGCAGTCCTGGCTCCGCCCCCCCGTCCCACCCCGGTGTCAATCACACTATCCCTTAGGTAACCCACAGGACCATTGGTCAGTCTATCCTGGGGGCGGGTTGTGAAGCGGGAGAGAGCGCCTTCTCCGGGCCTTGGTGTTACTATGGAGACTGTAGAGCCAGGTTGAGAAGCGGACGAAGGCAACACCTTCCCCTCATCGCGAAGTCCGATTTGTACAGCAATCTATACGTTAGTGTCTGTTTGGGATTCTGACGGACGTCTCAGCCCCCGACACAGTGGATCGGGTGGGCCGCGGGACTCTGGTGCAAGTCAGATTAAGCCTTGGAGAGGTGGGGTCAGGCCCAGGTATTAAGGGTCCCTAAACCCCGCCTCCACTCCACCCCGCAGAGGGAACAGAGGCCGAAGCACAAGTGTGACAGCATCATGTTTTCATTTGTCCTTACCTCGCCTTATTTTATTTAGGGTTATTCCGGTAGCCTTAGGAAGTAGACTATGGCAAGGGTCGTTTTTCTCATGGGGCAGACTGAGGAAGCAAGGCCCAGGGTCGTCAAGTAAATCTGTAGCCACACCTCCAGGCAGCTGGAACTGAACTTAACCTAACTGCAGACTAAAACTTGCCGTGATTTTGTCCCAAAGCTATGTATGACTGTTAGACCAAAACATCCATAAATCAGGCCAACCAAAGGAAATAGGACCGTGGATGCGTACTCCACTGCTGAATCAGGAAGCGAAAACAGACACCGATCAAAACAAACAATACCAAAGTTGAGAACTGCAGTATTTGAACCTTTGACCTGAGACAAAATTCTGAAACACCGTTAAGCAAACCATTCAGTCTTGGAACACTGAATCTCTGATTTAGGGACTTTAGGGCCTGAGTCATAGCTTTATGAGTAAAACGGAAGAGGATGATTGAAATCCACGGAATATAAGTCTCAAATTTACTCTACTTTCAGGGTTTCGTCTGCAGTCATACATCTTAACCGACTACTTTTTATGTGTTTAACAACTTACCACTTGGCCCAATGAGAAGTTGAGGTTAAGAAAGCCATTATTTTAGTTAATTCATTTCATTGGAATTGAATGGTCACTGTAGCTAAGCACTGGTAGGGACTCTGAGGATACAAAAAAATTACCATGTGATTCCTGCCTTCCTTAACAGGCTGTTCATTGTTACCGCCAACAGCTTATGAAACAATTAGGAGACACTTTTTTTTTTTTTTTTTTTCTAGGAGAGAGAGAGAGGGAGACAGCCTGAGCAGGGAAGGGTCAGAGAGAGAGGGAGTCACAGACTGAAATAGGCTCCAGGCTCCGAGCTGGCAGTCAGCACGGAGCCCGACGCGGGGCCTGAACCCACGAACCGCGAGATCATGATCTAAGCGAAAGTCGGACGCTTAACCGACTAAGCCACCCAGGCGCCCCAGGAGACACTTTTAGAGAAGATATACCATGTGCCAAACTTGAATGCTCCCCAAAACAGTAATAATAGTACGTCATATTTGCAGAGCATTTTGTAGTTTCTCTTGTATTATTTGGGGGGAAATATTGTTTTGGCTGACGTTAATGAGGGTCTTCATGGTATAGCTAGAACTAAAGCTGGGCCCTGGCATCTGGGTAGGGATGGAAAAGGTGGAACAGATATGGAAGGGAATCCAGGGAGAGAAAACAATCTGAACAAAGAGGCAGATGAGAGGGAGCACTGAGTATCTGGGGAGCAACGTGCAGACTGGTCTAAGCTAGAATGGAGGCAGATAATGGGAAAAGAACACTGTTTAGACAAGCTGGTCAAGACCAGTTCTGAGTTCTTTGTGTTTTGAGGAGACAGCGTTCAAAAGTTTGAGATTGGGAAAGTTAACCTTCTTCCACACCTATTGATCAGGCTGACTTAATTGTGAGTTAAGAATAAGGCATGGCTGAGAGGGCACTCCAAAGCTCTTACATCTTCCTGAATGTGGGGACTTTTTAGTCCCTCTCACATCAAGGGACCTGCCCCGCAAGCCCCATCCATATCTCACCCCCTAACTGGAAGGAGGTGTGAGTTTTCTGATTAAATAATGATATTCTACCCTCTCTTTGAAATTGAGAGGAGTGCTGTCACTGTAGTGCTCCATCTTTTGCCATCTCTTAATCAAAGTTCCCTCTAGAGAAGATTGATTACTTGCCTATCCAATCTTTCTCTTTTTAAAAATTGTCTCCTATGTCAAGTGTTATGTAGTGCCTCTCCACGTGGCTCCACGTCTCTGCTGTGTACGTATCGCTAATACTGTGCTTGTACATAGCTGCCATATATATATGCCCATCATTTAATTACAATTTTCTTTCCTCCTAAACAAACCAAAAAGCTCGAGCAATAACAATAAAAACCAGTGTCTAATTTTCCTCTGTCTTTAACGTGTAAAATCATTTGTTATGCTGTCTGATAGAGGTAAGGTAGAAAAAAAAGGTCATTAGAAAATGGCGTGCAAACCAGCATACTTCTCAAAACTAGAACAAACTATCCAAAAATTTGTATGGAACCACAAAAGACCCCGAATAGCCAAAGTAATCCTGAAAAATAAAACCAAAACGGGAGGGATCACCATCCCAGACTGTAGCCTCTACTACAAAGCTGTCATCATCAAGACAGTATGGTATTGGCACAGAAACAGACACATAGACCAATGGAACAGAATTGAGAACTCAGAAGTGGACCCAAAAGTATACAGCCAACTGATCTTTGACAAAGCAGGAAAGAATATCCAATGGAAAAAAGACAGCCTTTTTAACAGATGGTGTTGGGAGAACTGGACAGCAGCATGCAGAAGAATGAAACTAGATCATTTTCTCACACCATGCACAAAAATAAACTCAAAATGGATAAAGGACCTGAACGTGAGACAGGAAACTATCAACACCCTAGAGGAGAAAGCAGGAAACAACCTCCTTGACCTCCACCGCAGCAACTTCTTACTTGACACATCCCCAAAAGCAAGGGAATCAAGAGCAAAAATAAACTGTTGGGACCTCATCAAGATTAAAAGCTTCTGCACAGCCAAGGAAACAACCCAGAAAATTAATAGGCAACCAACGGAATGGGAAAAGATAGTTGCAAATGACATATCAGATAAAGGGTTAATATCCAGAATCTATAAGGAACTCACCAAACTACACGCCTGAAAAACAAACAACCCAGTGAAGAAATGGGCAGAAGATATGAACAGACACTTCTCCAAAGAGGACATCCAGATGGCCAACAGACACATGAAACGATGCTCAGCATCTCTCCTCATCAGGGAAATACAAATCAAAACCACACTGAGATACCACCTCACGCCAGTCAGAGTGGCTAAAATGAACCAATCAGAGAACTCTAGATGCTGGCGAGGATGTGGAGAAACGGGCACCCTCCTACACTGTTGGTGGGAATGTAAACTGGTACAGCCCCTCTGGAAAACAGTGTGGAGGTTCCTAAGGAAACTAACAATAGAACTCCCCTATGACCCAGCAATAGCACTGCTAGGAATTTACCCAAGGGATACAGAAATGCTGATGCATAGGAGCACATGTACCCCAATGTTCATAACAGCACTCTCCACAATAGATAAAACATGGAAAGAGCCTAAGTGTCCATCAACAGATGAATGGATCAAGAAGATGTGGTTTATCTATACCATGGAATACTACATGGCAATGAGAAACAATGAAATCTGGCCATGTGTAGCAACATGGATGGACCTTGAGGGTGTTATGCTGAGCGAAATAAGTCAGGCAGAGAAAGACAAATATCATATGTGTGCACGTATAGGAGGATTAGGAAGAACTTAACAGAGGACCAAGGGGGAGAAGAAGGGCGGAAATGGTGGGGGAAAGGGGGAGAGGCAAACCATGAGAGACTCTTGAATGCTGACAAAAACTGAGGACTGGTGGATGTGGGGGGGAGGAGGGGTGGGCATGGAGGAGGGCACTTGTGGGGATGAGCACTGGGTGTTATGTGGAAACTAATTTGACAAACTATTTGTAAAAAAAAAAAATGGCATGCAAAGAGGGATTTCAGGAGAAGACATGGAGTTTTCTGGCTCATTTTATAGTCAATTTTTTTTTTCTGCCAGAGAGTCCTGAATCTTTTATGTACACTTTCTGATGTCTGGTTATGTGAGCATTTCTGTAGGTCTGAAAATGTACCCAAAACTTACGTACTTGTTGGTTATTAGCTGAGACACAAAAGCTACTATTGTTCTCTTTTGCTAATTAGGCAACTGGGCAAACAAAAATTTCTCCCAATACTATTGTCAGTTGTTGAACTCAGGTTACTGGCTTTCCAACCTCATCCAGAATTCTCCCCGTGATTTTCCAGATCATAATATTCACCTGATGCTATAGACCAGGGTCAGCCAACTGTGGTCTGGGGGCCCAATCTGACCCGCCATCTATTTTTTGTATGACCTGCAAGCTAAGAATGAATGTTCCATTTTTTTTTTTAAAGATTTTTTTTAAACGTCTTTTTTTTTTTTTTTTAAATATTTTTATTTATTTCTAGGAGAGAGAGAGACAGCGTGAGCAGGGAGGGTCAGAGAGAGAGGAGTCACAGACTGAAACAGGCTCCAGGCTCTGAGCTGGCAGTCAGCACAGAGCCCGACGCGGGGGCTCGAACCCACAAACCGCGAGATCATGACCTAAGCGAAAGTCAGATGCTTAACCAACTAAGCCACCCAGGCGCCCCATGAATGTTCCATTTTTAAATGGTTGGGGGCTGGGGAGGAGAAAGGTGCAAAAATGATGTGAAATTAAAGGCTCTGTGTCTATAAGTAAAGTTGTACTGGAACACAGGCGTGCTTGCGAGGTATCTGTGGTGGCTTTCACTTTACAACAGCAGAGCTGAGTAATTAATACTGTGACTGTATGGCCCATAAGCCTAACATATTTATTGCTGGGCCCTTAGGACAATGTTTTGAGCCATTCTGTCTTGGATGCCTCTGATGAATCAGGCCCCATGGAATGTTGGAACTGAAACAGACTTTGGAAAACATGTTAAAAAGCAAAAGAAAACAAAAATGAACACTGACAGAGATAAGTTATTTCTTGCCCCAAATCACTCAGTCTGTGAACTGAGCTAGTACTAGAATCCTGGTTCCACGGGTCCAAGGTTTCTTTCATCCATGCTGAGTCTTTTCTTATGTAGAGCTTATCCTACACCCGATGGGATAGGTGTTATATAGTCAGGAGGCAAGGAGAACTCATCACATCTTTCCACATTTTGATTTCGTGGCTCATCTGGACAATTAGCAGTGCACTATAATCAATTTACGATTTGGACTTGGGCTTTCATTATTTCAGCCAATATGAAGTGTCTTCTCTTTTTCATGTTTTCTCATCTCTCAAAAGGTGTATGACCATCATGAAAAAACCTTCTCACTTCCATGCTCTTTTTCTCTTTTAAAGAAATCTCTTCAACAAAGGAATTCAGAGGTGGCTGAGTTTCTACTCCAGTCTAAGTTTATTCAGGGAGATAAGGATGATTAAGAAGCTATAGGTGGCAGTTACTGCTCTGAAGTACGTGGATGGACCACATGTGTGGGGAAGAGAGGGGAGTGCCCACAGTCCCCCTGAATGGTAAGAGTTAGTGTGTATGTGCATATGTAGGCTTTCCCGGGGACAGTATCCATATCTTTTGTAAGATTTTTAAGAGCCCAGGACCCCAAGAAGATTCAGAATTACAGATCTATAAAAAGAGACACGTTTGGGGAGTGAAAGCTGCTCAGATGTGCTACGGGGGGAGACTGACCTGGATTCTGCTGTCTGTGAGACCTCAGCTGATATGAGGGGAAGAACTCTGTGCCCACTTACACCAGCCCACCCAAGTTTTTTACCTTCTCTGCCACTCATAGAGGTCATAAAAATTCATCGGATTCACATAACGGTTGAACTCAGATGGTGATGAAATCCCAGTATCATTCTCTCCGAAGAATGTTCTGATTAATAGAAACTGCAGAGGAGCTAATTTTATGAAAATAGCAAATGGGATTGTTCTAGCTGAAGCAAGCCAGGGAGAGCGGTTGCTGAAGCCGAGCGGAAGATGCACACAGCCCCATTGTGCAGAGCTGACGATTCCAATCTGGCCGTTTATTTATTAAATGTCTTTCGCCGTAAATTATTAAGCCTGGATTCTGGGAGATAAGGGAGGTGACAGAGTAGGACAATAGGATCGAAACCAAACCTGGACAGCTTCCTTCAGCATCACTGTAACACTGTGTCTTGTGAAAGCCTCTGCTTCCCTGGTTGGGAGAAAGGAAGTTCCCTCTTTGGTGGGACTCAGAAACGGATGAGACAAGTAACAGGCTTTGGGTTTCTGAATTTTTTGTCCGTTGTTACAAATCAGGATATCCCTCAGAGAAAATTCAACCTGTTGGCTCAGCAACTGAAAGCCAGGTATTTTGTCTGTTTTCTAAAGGGACTGCTTTGTCCGTACAAGGCAGAACTTGTTTGGCTTTAACATTAGAAAATACCAAATTAGGGGTGCCTGGGTGGCTCAGTCGGTTGAGCGTCCAACTTCGGCTCGGGTCATGATCTTGTAGTTCACAAGTTTGAGCCCCATGTCGGGCTCTGTGCTGACAGCTCAGAGCCTGGAGCCTGCCTCGATTCTGTATCTCCCTCTCTTTCTGTCCCTCCCCCACTCATCCTCTGTCTCTCTCTCTCTCAAAAATAAATAAAATATTTTTTAAAAAATAATAACAAATTAGGGATGCCTGGGTGGCTCAGTCAGTTAAGTGTCTGACTTCTGCTCAGGTCATGATCTCCTGGTTCATGAGTTTGAGCCCCACATCAGGCTCTGTGCTGACAGCTTGGAGCCTAGAGCCTACTTCAGATTCTGTGTGTGTGTCTCTCTCTGCTCCTCCCCTGCTTGCTCTCTCTCTCTCTCTCTCTCTCTCTTAAATGTAAATAAACATTAAAAAAAGGAGTACCAAGTTAAATGTTTTAGTATACTCAGCCACCTAAAGATGGGGTCCATTTGGCTTGTTTGATAGTTGGGAAGGTGTTTCATGCTAGAAGGAGTTCTAAGGTCTGTTAAGCTGGAGAACAGGAAAAGGCTGGTTGGCAGACAGACGGTTGAATTCGCATTATGCTAGTAATCAATTGAAAAGCTGGAGTTCTGGAAAATAGGGGAGTAGCTGGGCTAGAGGGCAAGAGTCTCCATTTCCTGGTCGGGCACTGCCTGCTTATTGGCTCAAGGCAAGTGCTCATATGTCATTAGTATGGATGCCTAGGGGGAGGGCCACTCATTCATGTGTTCATTCATCTGACAAATGTTTATACTGAGTATTCCCAGATGGCTTGCACTGTTGCAACCTGTGGGGATAAAGAATGAACCGAAAAAGTCCCTGCTCTCATGGCACTTACATTCTAGTGGGAGCCAGATAAGCAGCAAATAAACATGTAAAATACCTGCTGCTTTCAAGTGCTCTGAGGAAGAAAAGCAGGATAAAGGAATGAAGAATAATGAAGGGGTGTGTAGGTTGAGGAGTGTGATCTTACACAGGGTCGTGAAGGAAGATCTCTCTGCTGCGGTGAAGCCTTAGCAGCGACCTCAAGGAAGTGAGAGAGTGAAGAGCCAATGGCCAAGCAGGCAAAAGGCCCTCAGGGGTAGGTTCGCAGGCACATTCCAAGAAGAGCAAAGGAGGGCAGTGTGGCTGGCATTGGGGGAGGTCCACAGGAGGTCTTGTGAGCCCTGGGCTTTTCCCTGGGTGACATGGGAAGCATCTGGAGGAGTTTTGAGCAGAGGGGCGACTTGATCTGACTGGCCAAAAACAACAGCAGAATGAGCGTGCCGAATACCCGTCAGTGCAATGGATGGCCAGAGTGCGGCCTGATTCCCATCATACCAAGCCCTTGATCAGCTTTGGGTGCTTCATCCCCACCGTGTGGAGTGAGAAGGCTCCTTCTATTTCTCCTCATCTCTCATGGAGGTGGGATTTCTTCGTTCTCTGCAAACTGGCATCTTCTCCTGGAGAGTGCCAAGGGTGATGATAAGGTGGAGTTTAATGTCCCTTTGTTCTCCTACGGACGGGGAGGAGGATAGAAAGCTTCTTATGGCAGAAAGAGCTGTTACCACTGCTGACAGTGGCCCTAGCCTCTGGGTTCACAGTCCAGCCGCTGTCTCTGTGGACAGCTGACATCAAGCGACCGACCAGCAAGAGAAGGATTCCGTGCGTTCTGATTTCCTAAACTCTTGTGAAGGAGGAGAGGCCGGCAACCCTAGAGAGAGGCACATGCCAGGCAGCTGCTGGGTGGATATATATGGCAAAACTCAGCTGGAGTCTGTACAGGAACATTTGGTGGGTGGGGGAAGGAAACCCATGATGCTCTATGGGCAAGTGTGAGAGTATTAGAAGAACCGTGGGGTTTCTGGATGAGCAGATGTCTGGAGGCATCGTTACAGACCCTGACAGGCCTGGGCTCCATGCTTCCTTACAAGAGGGGAAGTTCACTGTGCCCGAGCAGCGAGCAGCGGCTGAAAAATGCTCCCGTTGGGCTGAGGTCACGCCAGCGAGCGCTCAGTCTGTTCCATCTGAGCATTTCAGAACAGGGTTAGGCTGAGGCTGTAGATAGTGTAGCCACAAATTCTTAGGCTCTGAGTCAGAGGAGATGGCCAAAATGGAGGGATTTTAAAATATGAACACAAATCTTATTTGAGCTCCCAGCTACTCGGATTGAAAGGCTTTTTATAGATTTGTGCTGTGGTCTGGGATTGAAAGACCTACTACTTAGGAAGGACATCTAAGAGGTTAATCAGGATTAGGAATATAATTCTCTGAGAAGCACACAAATACCTAGGTATGGCCCAGCTTGAGATGGTAGTCTCATAAGTATTCCCCATTTTTTTTTGTTGGCAAGAATCCCTGTCCTTGAGGAGGAAGAGAAGCCTTGAGGATTTCAGTTCTGGGATTTTCTGCCCCAGAACCGTGTTTTGCTAACCTTTGGGGCACCATGCCAAACCATCCTCAATAGAAAATATTAACATGAGTTTGCTACACAAACTCAGAGGCCCTGAGGGCAGTAGATGTGACTTAAGTTAATCTAATAAATAAATGATGATAAATAGAATTGGTTCTTTGATTGCATTGCCAAAATATTCCCCCAGTTGACACAGGAGACACAGGGAGCATGTTAAGTCGGGATCAAGGAAAAGAAAGAGGGGGGTGACAAAGGGCTGGGGGCTTGAGAAATGAAGGCAGGGAAGCCAGATTCCTTAAAGAAAAAGGAAGCACAATGTGTAATTACTTAGGTGGTCCACGGTTGAGAAGGATGGCCCTTCCCGGAATGGGTCATTTCTCTAAACCCTCTGTTTCTGGAGATGATTGCCCCTCCAGTAAACTCTACATCTTGCCTGACCCCTTGGTCATGTTTTGACCTAAGGAATAAAGGCCTGATGCAATTCACTTCAAAAACTGAACATCTGCTCTCCATCGGGCAGTGTTCTAGAAACGGGAGGCTCGGAGATGAGACACAGTCTTTTCCTTCAAATTGTTCACATTCTGTTGTTTGAGACAAACAAGAAAAACACTCTGTGCAATAAAGGCTACATCAGAGGGAAATCTAGGGTGCTTCCTAAGTACAGGGCAGGGAATAGAGGAGTCAGGGAAGGTTGATACTTGAACTGGGTCTTTATGGATGACTGGAAATTAGCCGCAGAGGATAAGAAGGAAAGGGTTCTAGGGACAGGGAACGGCACATGCAAATATTTAGCAGCATGAGACAGAATAGCAAACAGGTGACAGGTGAGGAGTTCAGAGTGTCCGTGGTATGGAATGGGCTGGGGCTGAAGGCATGGGAGGTGGGTAAGGGCAGAAGATGAAGTTGGGCGAGGGGTGTCACTGGGATCTGCGTCATGAAGGGCTCATATGACATGATGAGGAATTTAGACGTCTTGCTCTCTTCTGTAAGTCTCTGGTAGATATTTACTTAGTTATCTGGCCTCCGCTTGAATACGTTCAGGGTCAGAGCGTTCTCAACCTCCCAAGGCTTCCCACTTGATTGTTGGGTGGCTGTGAATCTTACAAAGTTCTTTCTTACACTGAGCCAAACTCTGCCTCCTCCTAAGTCCTACCCCCTGTGTCTATCTTTGCCATTTGTAGCAACATATGAAAGGCCACTTCTGAAATATTTGAAGATACCAGTGAAATCTTTCCTTAGTTTTCAGCTTTCCAAGTTAAGCACACACAGAGGTCTCCTGTTCTTGATTTATTTCATTGTTTCTAGACTCCTTCACCTTCCTGGTTACAGCGATCTGGATGAACTGTGATTTGTTTGTTTGTTTGCTTGCTTGCTTTCAGGCTGGACTTGAACTGTGACATATTAAGGCATCTTTTAGAATCTGGTGCTAGAATTCGTCATAAGACATCACATAAGTTTGGAGGGCAGTCATGCTATTACTGCTTCTTTCGAGCTGGATACTCCACAACCATCAGGCACTGCAGTGTCCTTAGAATGTTATTGGTCACATCTGTTTGCTTTTAAAGCTTATGATTAACCGAAGCTTCTAACTCTTCTGCACATTTATTACTGCCAAGTGAAATCTCTATCCTATGTGCAATTTATTTTTGAAATCTAAATATAGGACTTTACATTTACTTCAATTTTATCTTGTTAGTTTTCCAGAGTACTAGACTCCAGCCTATTAGATTTATTTCTAAAGTCTTGATTCTTTTCCCTATTATGTTAGTGGGTCTCCTAGCACATTTGATAGATATTCTTTGTGTGTGATTTGGATTACTATTAAAAATGCTGTCTAGGAGCACCTGGTTGGCCCAGTCAGTTGAGCATCTGACTTTGGCTTGGGTCATGATCTCACAGTTCGTGAGTTTGAGCCCCACACCGAGTTCTCTGCTATCAGCACGGAGCCTGCTTCAGATCCTCTGTCTCCCTCTCTTTCTGCCCCTCTCCTACTCACACATGTTCCGTCTCTCAAAAATAAACATTTATTTATTTTTAAAAATGTTTTGTTTATTTCTGACAGAGAGAGAGAGATGGTGTGAGCAGGAGAGGGTCAGAGAGAGAAGGAGACACAGAATCTGAAACAGGCTCCAGGCTCTGAGCTAGCTGTCAGCACACAGCCCGACGCGGTTCAAAACCTATGAACTGTGAGATCATGACCTGAGCCGAAGTCGGACGCTTAACCGACTGAGCCACCCAGGTGCCCCCAAAATAAATAAACATTTTTTAAAAATGTTGTCTAGGGGATGCCTGGGGGGCTCAGTTGGTTAAGCGTCCGACTTGGGCTCAGGTCATGATCTCACTGCTCATGGGTTTGAGCCCTGCGTGAGGCTCTGTGCTGACAGCTCAGAGCCCGGAGCCTGCTTGGGATTCCATGTCTCCCCATTTCTCTGCCAGTCTGCCACTTGCACTCTGTCTCTGTCTCTCTCCCTCAAAAATAAACAAACAGTAAAAAAATGTTGTCTAGGATAAAACTTGGCAGCATTGGAAACCTCCTTCTTATCTGGGTATATGTGCAGACAGCTTCAGTTTTGCCTAATGACCCATTTTATTTTATTTTTAAAAAAAAACATTTCTTTATTTATTTTGAGAGGGAGAGGGAGAGAGAGGAACAGAGAGAGAGAGAGAGAGAGAGAGAATCCCAGGCAGGCTGAACGCTCAGCAAGGAGCTGGCCATGGGGCTGGATCTCACAATTGTAAGACCATGGCCTGAGCTGACATCAAGAATCAGATACTTAACCAACTGAGCCACCCAGACACCCTGCCTAAAGACCCATTTGACAACATAATGCATAATGATAACTTCGAAGATATATGTGTTTGGCATTTACTCCCATTCAAGTCAATAAAAGTTTATTGTTGACCCCTTATCTGCTAGGTTCTGTGTTAGGTGGTCAGGCCACAAAAAGTGATCAAGATATCATTCTTACCTTAAAGAGTTCACCATTTAACAGAGGTGATAACCATATATGCATCAGCTCCAAATTTAACATAATTTGTATAATTAAATATGTAATTTGTACTAGAGGTATATACGCTGTTTTTAATGTAAAATATACTAGATGTCATATATATTATATCATATTCCACATTAGCAGTAGAAGCAAAGTTTGCAGAGGACCTGGCGAAAGGGGAGATAAACATAAGCCAACCGTGGAGAGGTGATGTCTTCAGAATGGTTCAGGAAGAGCAAACCCCTAAGGGGGGTGGAATGCCAGGTTCAGGGAAATGAGTGACAGGAAACAAGATGGCGTGTGAAGGGTCTCAAATGCCATGTTAAAGAGTTGGGGCTTCTTTCTGTAGCTAACTCAGAAGTCTTTCACCAAGAGGATCAGTAGTACGATCTGATTTATGAATTTCATAACTCTACAGGGAAAGGAGTTCATTTTGGCAAAATCTACTCCTAGTGAACTAAGGGTGAACTCTTACTCTCTGTGTGGGCTCTCATTAACTGACCGTTAAGCATCTATGTAATAGCACCTCAATTGTTCTGTGTATGTTTTGCTCCTACTTCTTCAGGTTCTGTGAATTTCCTGACTGCTTCTTTGACCTTTGGCCTCTTGTCTTTTTTTTCTCCTTAGGCATTTGTGTTCTGCATTCTGTTGGTGTATTTGTTCACCTGCAGCCTGTTCTGACCTTTACTATTTAATGTGTCCTCTGGCTGTGGCTTGTGAGCCCTCAGAGCCCAAATCCTCCACTTTGGATTGCTCACCTGCTTTCATTTCCCCAGGGGCTCCTGTCACCTCTGTGTGTTCCATTCAGTCTTCTTCTAACCCAGTCTCATCCTTTGCACTGCCATCTTTATCTCCGTTCTTCGATTCTAGCTCCCCGACCTGCCAGCTGTACCTGTTTGCTCACTATGGTTTCAGTTCTGGTGATAAAATGTAGTCTTTCCTTTCTCAGAGCTATATGGTGCCCTTGAAGAGACAGGACTAACACGCAAGAAATCGTATAAATTACAGTTGATTGACTAATTGGACATATTAACTAAAAGCATATGAGTTTACAGAAAAGATTGAACTGGGAAATTCAAGAACCTTGAGGGGAATGGTCTTTTCTAGTCAACGTCTTTTTTTATTTTTTTATTTTATTTTATTTTTTTTTACAAATAGTTTATTGTCAAGTTGGTTTCCATATAACACCCAGTGCTCATCCCCAGAAGTGCCCTCCTCCATGCCCATCTCCCCCCTCCCCCCCTCAACTTCTTTTTTTTAGAAGGTTTGGATATTTGAGACTCAAACCTTTCTTTGGAAGGAGGGGAAATGTAGGGCGGGACTTCCTCTGGACTTCCCCATGATTGGCTCCAAAGCTGCCCATCTTAGAGGAGCTACCTTGTCTGTGCCATCTAGCGGTGGTTGCCACCAGAAGCCTTACCCGCCTCAAGGAGAGAGCAATTTAACGCCATTTCCAACTTAAGCACCATATCTACGGGGCGTGAAATTAGTTCCAGCAAGCAGCAAATTTGCTGCTAATAAAAATATTTAGCGATTCACTTGTCTTTAAATCAGCAGCAGAATATTCCTTTACTTGCATCAATGCTTGTTTCTTCCAATTCTAATATTTGATAATCAAGCTGGCATTGTTTAGCTAAAGCCATGATATAGCAAGGTCTTCAGGTCTGCAAAAATTTGGGTTTTCTGAGAAGGAATTTTTATCTCTCTCTTTGGGTCAGAAATAGGCCTGGGTGTTCTTTGGACCATGCAGATGGAACGCTTTTACTGGGCTGGGGGTCTAGGAAATAAGTTTTCATTTTCTTCTGTCTGCCAATATTACCTCCCGAGTCATTGCACGTGGAGAATCTGGGGTGCGAAGAGAGGATGCGATTTCCAGCTCGCGTTTAGACACAGCCTTACTCTGTCTCAGTGCCAAACTCATTTTAATTTCTTTTTTCTCTCTTTTAGCCTCCATCTACTTCAAAGTGAGGGTAATCTAGATAGTGAAGAGATATTGTAAGATATTAGAACTTCTTTTTCATTTATTCAACAAATATTGACTGGGCACCTGCCATATGCATTCGTTGCTGTAGGTCTTTCTTTGGATCAGAAGTGTTCCAAGAAGCCTCCATCACAGCTAGGTGAGAGACTGACCTGGCTGGCGACACCTCTTCTCCAGGTCACTGGGATGGGGGGGGTGGGGGGTTGTCTCATGGACTCCTCTATTTGTCTTTTCCATATGGAGCTCTGAGAAGAAACAAAGGGCAAGAGACATTATATTTCTCAGCTCTTAATTAACCGAAGGGTCTAAACAGATCACTTCAAAGTCCAAAGCATTCAAAGAGTGTAGAGGTACCCTGGGGACTCTGCCTTTGGCCCCAGAGGAGCCCCGGCTGGATCCTCTTTCTTTATCTCCTCATAGAAAGCAGTTTTGATCATCCTGATAGGAAATCAAGATGTGAACAGCTTCAGACATTCACAACTATATCCTTCTCAGAAATGAGCCAACGTAAGAGGCTCACAAAAGCAGGCCTCTTGGTTAAGAAAGTGACTGGGACAGGCCTGGTAACAGGGAGATAGACTCAAAGACAAAGTAACCCAGCAAGCTAACACTAACTTCAGTGTTGGAGCTACTGGAGGGGGTAGATCAGAGAAAGGAAATGACATCAAGGAATGACACTAGGCAGTGGCCAAAGGACTAACATGGAGGCCTGGGAAGGGGAGAAGCCCCCTGTGTATAGCCGTCTGTGGTGCAGAGGTTTGGGGATCAATGCATCGGGCTCTATCCTTGGCCTTTCAGGTATCTGACTCTGATAAAACTCCTTTCTCCCCTTGATGTCAGGAAAAGAACAGACAAATTTTACTTTCTTACTTTCTTACTTCTCATCCTTACTACAGGATGAGAAGGTTTGGATGGTAAGTCTTGTAAAGGGCTGAGACACTTCCCAGAAGGATACTGTGATGAAAATCTGGATTTCTGGAGAGCAAAACAGTATGATACATTTAAGTTAGACAAAGCAAGTCTTTTCTAATGGCAAGGGATATAAGACCAAACCAAGTGGAGCCACTTTCCCTGAATGAGATTTGTAACCCCCATCATGCTCTAATCTCAAAATCCCAAATATTTATTACTCAGGGAGGGTTCAACTGAAGGTCCTAGTATTTAAAATCTTGATGATTTTTAAAATATGTTTATTTCTTTATTTTTGGCAGGGGGCATGAGTGAGGGAAGGGACAGAGAGAGAGGGTGAGAGAATCCCAAGCAGGCTCTGCATTGTCAGTACAGATCCTGACAAGGGGCTCGATCCCACAAACCGTGAAATCATGACCTGAGCTGAGATCAAGAGTAGGACACTTAACCCACTAAGCCACTCAGGCGCCCCTAAAACTGTGATGGTTTTATCTTAGCTGCCGAGTAAACAGGAACCATCAGATGTGAATTGTCAGGGAAATATACAAATGACTTGAAGAACAAGCTCCATCTAATAAGTACTTAAGCAACATCCAGAATTGTGAGCAGGGGAAAAGAACCCTAAATGTTGGACCTGTCTTTCTTATATGTCAATACGTAATCAAGAAAGACTTTCTGGGAGTAAATGTACAAGGAAAACAGGTGACTCAGTCAGTGGGTGGGGTGCAGACTGAATGATGAGGCAGAGCATGAGGCTCCTGGGGAGAGTGTGAGGGGAAGCCAGATAACAGAGACATGAGAAGCACCAGAGAAAAAGGAAGGAGCTGGAAGATGGGAGGCCTGGAGTCTTCTGTGAGCCCCTTGACCTAGAGGCAGAGCTGACAGAGGCTGGGGAGAGGAATAATGGGGTCAGAGCAGGGATGCTGTCTTTCTCTGCTGAGTATCCTGGCCCCTGAGTACCCCCCTCACTCCTTCTCACCTTCCCTCCTTCAGGTAAGCTGTTTGTGCCTCCACTTCCCACTGAAGCAGCCTTGCCTTTGGCCCCTACCATAGGCCCACAGGGTGGAAGTCTCAAGCCTACAGCCTTCTTGGGGGCAGGAGCCAGACCTGGGTCTAAGGTCAAACCAGCTCTGAGGATGGAATAATGATGCTTAAAAGTGTCTAATTCCCATCTGTTTCTTGGACATTTTTCATAACTGCATCAGTCCTAGGCCAGTCATTAGGGTCCCCTGAGTTCTTGAATTAATACACATAAAAGGCAGAAACTTAGCAAGTTCTGATGAACTTCTGTCAAGGGCTGATGAACACAGCCCTAGGAGGCTGATAATTCCAAACCTGGGCTGAGCAGAGCATATCATCAGGGATTAATGGTCACAATTAGTGACACAATTAGTGGCCATGTGTGGAATTTCTAACCGGCTAGGGGCTGATCTCATTCAAAGTAGTTATTTCAGGCGCCTAGGTGGCTCAGTCAGTTAAACATCCGTCTTCGGCTCAGGTCATGATCTCACAGTTTGTGGGTTCGAGCCCCGCATCAGGCTCTGTGCTGACAGCCATCTCAGAGCCTGGAGCCTGCTTCGGATTCTGTATCTCCCTCTCTCCCTGGCCCTCCCTTGCTCACACTGTCTCTCTCTCTCTCTCTCTCTCTTTCTCTCTCTCTCTTTCTCTCTCAGAAATAAATAAAACATTTAAAAAAATTTTAAAAAAATAGTTATTTCAGAGGTCATTTATCAAATACTTGACCTTGTTCTGAGGAAATCTTAACCGTCTTCCTAGCCCTTAGCATCTGGGATTTGGATTGCTGAACTCAAGCCTGGGTCCTGCACATTAAGGGGCGGAGATACATACAGTGCAGAGCTGTCGAAAGAAACCCCTTTGCCAGGGCACCCACATTCCAGAATTGGGAGGTCATTGGAAGGGTATCAAATGAGAAACAGAGTTGATTTTAGAGGTCCCCTAAAGGCATGGCATCCTAATAACAATAGACACTTGTGTTAAAATGCCGGGGTTTAAATCCTCTCTCTAACTATACTGGCTGTGTGACTTTGGGTAAGTTACTTAAACCCTCTGTGTTTTTGTTTCCTTGTTTGGAAAACCAGAAAAAAGCTGCCTATCTCAAAGATTTCTTTAAGGTGATAAATGTTAGATATACCTTTTGCAATTGATTCATGACAAATGTTTGTAAAGCCCTTCAAAATGAGACGTTCTATATATATGAGCTCTCTCTGTTTAATGTAAACTAGAAAACTTATAAAAAAAAAAAAGCATCAGTTGCATTTACTAAAATGTATGCTATTTAAGCTTGGGTTGGCCTATTCAGAGGCTGAGCCATTCTCCTACACATTTCTTGTTGACTTCTTTGTGAAATTCCCTCAATAGCTGCTCTAAAGTGTGGTTTCTCAACCCTGGTACAATTAACGTTGGGGGCAGCATCATTTTTGTTGTGGGCAGCTGATCTGTGGATCTGCAACATCCTGACCTCCATAAAACACAACTAGATGCCAGTAGCACCTTCTGCCCTACAGTGACTGCAAAAAAATGTCTCCGGACATTGCCAAAGGTCTCCTGGGGTTGCCGGTGGCAGTAGGGGCAGAATTACTCCAGACGGAGAACCACTGTTCCAGAGCTTTCCATCTTCTTCCGGCTTGCAACCCCACCTGCAGACACCTACTTTCACTTGGTGATTCGTGACTCTCATTTCCCTTAGAAAGAAATCACCCCATGTGGGGGTTTTCAGTGTCCCTTTCTTCCCTATCAAACTTCATCTGCATATTCCCCCATCCTTTTCTCTTTTCCTTAGTTTGGACTAGTCTTCTTTTTCACAACTAACTGTGCCCACATCCTAGATTAAAGTCCACCCAGGTGCTTTGGTGCTGGCTTCCATCAGCCATTTTTCTTCTTGGTGTCTTTAGTCAATGTCACTGCCTCCCCCCTCCCCACCCCCCTATCTAGCTGCAGGCTTCACGACTTTTTTTCTTCAAACATCATCTTTAAGTACTTCATTATCCTCACAAAGCTACCAGCTTTTTTTGTTTTTGGTTTTTTTCATTTATATCATGTTTTTCTGGAAAAACAAAACAAAACACCAACAACTAATATTTGTGAAGCGCTTACTATGTGCCAGGCGCTGTCGGGCTCTTCCCTCTCCACTCCAGGAATTCTCCTGATGACCACCTGATTGCCGGATCCAATGACCTTTTCTTGGTCTTCAGTTCTTCCTCTGAGTCTCTTAACACCGTTAACCATCCCTTGGTTAACTGTTTCCTCCCTTGGATTCAATTTTTCTAGGCTTGGGATTAATTACCTGAATGTCAGAGGAATTCGTTTAAGTAGTTGCCAAGACCCCTGTTGGTGCTGGACTCACACGTCTGAGATGCTCTCAACTTCTATTTGCTGGACAGCTACAATCATAATGCCTCCACTGGAGTACCTCGGTTGGTCAGTGGGTTAAGCAGTTAAGTGCCCGACTTGGACTCATGTTACGATCTCTCTGTTCAGGAGTTTGAGCCCTGATCGGGCTCTGTGCTAACAGCTCAGAGCCTGGAGCCTACTTCAGATTCTGTGTCTCCCCCTCTCTTGGCTCATCTCCCTCTCACTCTCTCTCTCTTTTCTTAAAAATAAACATGAAAAAAAAAAGGCTGTGTCTCCAGAAGCCACAGAAACACACCAAAGGGCATGCAGCCAAAGAGACCCCACCACCCAGAGCATGGCAGAGGCCACCTTTATCTTCCTTCCAAGCAGCCAAATTTCTCCCAAGCTTCTTTTCCCCAACCACTGCCATTATTGTAACCCAGGCTTAAAACTATGGAATGATTTTTGTATGTTTCTTGTTTGTTGTAGGCTTCCCTTCCCCTTGGTCTCCGCATTTACTGGGACTTCAGTCCAGTTTCCAAGTTTCACAAATCCATCCCCACCAGCCACTACTCTGACTCAGGGCCTTATGACCTCTCTGAAGTTAAATATCTCCTCTGGTATCTAGTCTGTATTTTCTAAACAGCATAGTGCTTCTAATGCTTGATTCCACCTCCCCAACTTTGCCATCATCATTGTCTTCTTCTTCCTCAAACAGACGGTAATTTAACTCTCTAACACATTCCAACACAAAAATGCCCACTTCTGAGGCACCAGGGGGGCCTCAGTTGGCTAAGCCTCTGACTCTTGATTTTGGCTCAGGTCATGATCTCATGGTTTGTGAGATGGAGCCCTGCACTGGGATTCATGGAGCCTGCTTGGGATTCTCTCCCTCCTTCTCCGCTCCGCCCCTGCTCATGTTCTGTCTCTCAAAATAAATAAATAAACTTAAAAAAAAAATAGAAATGGAATCATACAGCATATGTTCTTTTGCGACTGGCTTCTTTTGCTCAGCAAAACATGGTCAGGGTTCCTCCATGTTGTGACATGAGTCAGCACCACATTCCTTTGTACTGCCAAATAGTATTGTGTTCTATGGATACCCCACATTTTGTTTCTCCATGAAGAATTTGATAGGTAATTGGGTTGTTTATACTTTTGGCTATCATGAATAATGCTTCCATGAATAGGATTTTATTTTTACCCCCGATCTTCTGCAGTTCTGCGGTGACAATGCTTGGTGCCACTTTTTCATTTGTCGTGCTGGGCACCGTAGACCCTATCAGCCCAGGGAACTGTGGGCTCTAGTTCTAGTTCTGGGAAATGCTGTAATATTATTTCTTTGGTGATTCCTTCCTATCAATTCTCTCTCTTTTCTTCTTCTAGAGTTCCTATTAGATTGTGGACCTTCTAAATTGATCCTCAAATGTGCTTACCCCTTTGCTTCTATTTTCCATTTTGTTTTCTGTTTTCTATTTTCGGTGAGAACTTCCCAGCCCTCTTCCAACTCTGCTGTTTAGTGTTTTATCAGGGGTATTTTATTTCAACGTGAATAAAGCTCTTTCCCGTGGTCTCTTCTCTTCCACAGCATCCTGTTGTTTTATATGAATATAGTGTCATTCCTTGATTCTCTTAAGTTTCAGTTATTCTAGTTTTGAAATTTCCTTTTCTTTCTGCATTATCTGTTTCCTTAAAATTTATTCATTTTGATTGTTAGGTCTTTTGTGTTAGAGATTTTGCTCATATTTGCTGTAATTATTGCCTGGCAGAAGTACTTAATGATACCCTGAGGGCTCCTGGGTGGCTCAGTCTGCTAAGCATTGGACTTTGGCTCAGGTCATGATCTCGCGGTTCATGAGTTCATGTTGCATGTTGGGCTCTGGGCTGACAGCTCCGAGACTGGAGCCTGCTTCGAATTTTGTGTCTCCGTCTTTCTCTGTCTCTCCCCCACTCACGCTCTGTCTCTCTGTCTCTCTTTAAAAAAACAAACATTAAATAAATTTTTTAAAATGATGCCCTAAAGCTCAGGTAGAGATTTTGTGTGTGTGTGTGTGTGTGTGTGTGTGTGTGTCGGAGGTACTTACTCTTGGTGACTAGTAGGCCTTATGGCAGTGATTAGTCAGGGCTCTGGCCATTTATTTGGAAGCCCCCAGATCTTAGTGTTGATGATTTTTTACCTCGAGCTGGAAGTCTCCCAAGAAGCAAATTCTCTAGACTTCTGCCTGAGGAAGTGAGTATAAGCCTGGCTGCTGGTGTTTCCAGAGCCGAGCCAGGGAAGGGGACCAGAGGATCTCACCCTTCAGTGTAGGATCTCTCCCCCAACTCCTCTGCTTTCAGAATGCACCTCACTTCACCTTTGGCTGTTACTGTTGTCCCTCATGTGGCCCTCCTCCAGTTCAGTCTCTCCCGGGATGTCCTGCCATCTGCTGGGGACTGGGGGGTGGGTCTTGGGCAGTGGCCTTCACAGACACCTGGTGCTTCCAGCTCCAGATCACATTTTGTTGACATGTCCCCTCTGCTGTTGCCTCCTCTTCCACAGGCTTTGTGGATTCATGTCCTTTTTATTCATGCACTGTCGTTTTCAGTTGCTTTTTATGAGGGGGTACAGATGAAAAGCAGGCCTAATGCACCATGTTAACCAGAATCCTAATTGCTTTTGATGGAGTGATTCTATCAGCCTCATGTTCATCTGTTTTAAGTTTGTTTCTACTTTGACCCAACCGATACATTTCTGCCAAATTCATCTTCCTAAAGCATGGCTCTAATTATAGAACTCCTCAGTTAAAAATCCTTCACTGCTTCCTCATTTTAATGTAGAATCTTAATATTAGAAAAGACTTTACAAGTCCCCTGTTCCCTGCTTGATGCACAAATCCTTTGTCCCTGGGCCTCTGCCAGAGATTCTTCAGTGAAGAGATGCTTACTCTTCACCAGGTCATCCGCTCTATTATCTCACAGATCCATGTGTTAGAAAGTCCTTTCCTATCTAAATAGAACTGAAATACCGCTCCAGAAACTTCCAGTTGTTGACCCAAATTCTGACTGGTGAATCCTCAAATTGAAAGCCTAATCTCTCTTCCACATGATAGCACTTTGTATATTGAATTATTTTTATTTGTTTGTTTGTTTGTTTTGAGAGAGACAGAGACAGCATGAGTAGGGGAGTGTCAGAGAGAGAGAAAGAGGGAAATAAAGAGAGAATCCGTGGATCAGCAGGATCCGTGCTGCCGGCACAGAGCCCAATGTGGGGCTTGAACCCATGAAGGGGTAAGATCATGACCTGAGTTGAAACCAAGAATCAGACACTTAACCAACTGAGCCACCCAGGTGCCCCTGTATGATTGAATTATTGCCACCATGTGCCCCCAGATCTTCTCTTACTCTAGTTAAAAATCCCAGGGCACCTGGGTGTCTCAGTTGGTTAAGTGTCTGACTTCAGTTTAGGTCATGATCTCACAGTTTGTGGGTTTGAGCCTCGTGTTGGGCTCTGTGCTGACAGCTAGCTCAGAGCCTGGAGCCTGTTTCAGATTCTGTATCTCCCTCTCTCTCTGATCCTCCCCTGTTCATGCTGTCTCTTTCTCTTTCTCTCAGAAATAAATTTTAAAAACCATTAAAATTTTTTGTAAAAAATCCCTAATTCTTAGGGCACCTAGGTGGCTCAGTCAGTTGAGGGTCCAATTTCGGCTCAGGTCATGATCTCACGGTTCGTGAGTTTAAGCCCTGCATCAGGCTCTGTGCTGACAGCTCGGGGCCTGGTGCCTGCTTTGGATTCTGTGTCTCCCTCTTTCACTGCCCCTTCCTTGCTCACGCTTTGTCTCTCTCTCAAAAATAAATAAACATTAAAAAAAGTTTTTTAATCCCTAGCTGCTTCAACCATTTCTTATCTGACACCACCTATTGAATAATGTCCCAAATTCCAACCAATGTGGAGGACCTTCTGTGACATGACTCCAGCTTCCTGTTGCAATGTCGTCTCTCATCTCCTGCTTTCGCCACCCATGCCGGGCACACAACATGCCTTTTCTCTTCTCACCTCTTGTTCTTTTACCTGAGATACTCTGCTTCTTTCCATTTGGTTAAAATCTTTTCCATCCAAATATTAGGGCTGATACACTCCAAACTGTTAAAGTAGTTAATTTGGGGGGATGGAATGAGATGGGTCAAAGGGGAATCGTGATTTCTTAACTTCATACAGTTTTTTTCAAAAGCAGTAGGATTATTCATCGTCTTTAACAAATGTTATTCAGTGTACTGAATGCATTCCATTATATGCAAATGTATTAAGTACCTTAAAATGAATTTAAAAAGCGTATTAACAAATTCTACCATCGATTATAACATTATTTAAAAGTTACGTGGTTTAACTTTTTAGAAGGTTCTTCCTTCTAATGTGACTTTTCCCCTACTCTGAACAATCTGAGCATTTGGGGGTAATTTTTTTCATTGCCCTTTCCACATTATACTCTACATCATAGATTTTGGTGTACAAGTCACCTTCCACCAACCAGTCGCCTCTATGCAGACCAAGGACCGCATCTTACTCATTTTGGAAGTTCTGGCCTTCCAAACATTCTTGCGTGCTACGTAGTAGGAGGTCAGTACATTTTATGGAAAGGGTAGGTTGGCTAGTTCACACTATGATTTACTTATGCTTCTTCAAAAATAGTTCTCTATTTTTCTTTGAATGGGAGGGGAGAGAACTCTGGGTACTTCAGCCTCCAGTCAGCCACTGAGCGGCCTTCCTGAATATTCCATAGCCTCTTCCCAGGGGAGCACAATTGTATCAGTTTTGCTTTCTTTGTAGCCAGATGAGGCTTCAGTGTCTGCATGTGTGAAGCTAACCTGGCTAATCCGTGTAGCCTCTGAAAAGGGTGAAGGACTCTGGAGACAGGGGAGAGGGTTGTGGAGAGGAGATGGGCTGGGTCAAGGCCCAAGGAAGGGAACCAATTTCTGTTACAGAAATATCAAGTAGGAGAGTCAAAGGTAGGGAGAGGCAGGCAAGATGGGGAGCAGGAGTCAGTGTGGTATCTGGCTCAGAGGCAGACAAAGCTGCTCCCCCAGATGTAAGTACCCCATCCCACAAGTGCCATAAAGATCTCTTGCCCTATCTGGTGCTGGAGCGAATGGAAAGAATAGAATCTGTATCTCTGAAACCTTGGGCTGTTCTATGCCTGAGATGGAAACACGTTCTGTGTCTCTGTCTGCCTCTCTGTCTCTGTCTCTGTCACTCACTCACACACACCACCACACATATATCACCCTCCTTTACTTCCACCTTCCCGTGCTAAGTGGGGTGTAACTATCTCTCATAGATCTTCGCAGCAATGATAGACTTAAGCCAAAGGGGGTTCCTGGCTTTCTGATTCTTGAAGTTGCCCCTAGTTACAAGGGTCGGAAAACAGAAGTCCTCGCCCATTGATCTCCCTTGCTTTTTCTGAGTCCATTCCCTGCTCACCACTGGCCCGCAGGCGGAAGATTAGCTGGTGTTTAGTTACAGAGCACTGTGAGCAAGGGAGGAGACAGCGTGCATCCTGTCCACAGACAGATGGTATGTTTTCAGTTTCTCATTTCGGACTTTGGGTGCACACAGTCAGAGGGTCGTGCTCCTCAGTTCATGGTATGCCACCGCCACTCGTCCTGGGAGACCTCGCGTAGACTTCTTATTGTCTGAATTCTTATTGTCCCCCTTCCTTTCCTGGCCCCGTTTCTCTTTCGCTTTCCGCAGTAACTGCTCCCACCTGTGATTATTTCATGTATTCCTTAGACAGCGCTCCCTGGGAGAAAGAAAGTTCTGAGTTGGGGGCCTGAGTGTGGGTTCATTCAGGAGTCCTCTCGGGAGACACAGATATAAGGAGGTAAGGATTGTAGGGTGGCCTGAAGGTGAAGCTGATGGCCTCTGTGCTTGCAGCTGAGGCCACAGCAGAGATCCTGGAAGCTATGCACCTGGCATGGCCCTTCAGAGTTTTCCCAAGCAAGGCAGGAGGGACCAAGCTGTTTACAGCCTGGCATGAGCCGCCCTGGACCACTTCCCCTGGAAGGGGCATAGCCTTTGGTGAGGCAGTTCCCCTGAGGGATGCAGCCTTGAGCCTCAGCACCAATACTCATAGCAGCTGGGGAGGGGTGCACTGGCCCCAAAGAGGAGTGTGGGTGGAGCACCCCAATATCCACTGTAGGGTATAAACTTCTAAACCACCTTCCATAAGTTTATCCGTCCGCATGGTTCTTGAAACACACGTGTATTGCTTTGTGTCTTTTAAAAACACGTGTAAATAAGGGTGCCTGGGTGGCTCAGTTGGTTAGGTGGCCGACTTCGGCTCAGGTCATGATATCACGGTTAGTGGGTTTGAGCCCCGTGTCAGGCCCTGTGCTGACAGCCAGCTCAGAGCCTGGAGCCTGCTTCACATTCTGTATCTCCCCATCTCTCTGACCCTCCCCTGCTCACGCTGCCTCTCTCTCTCTCAAAAATAAATAAAACATTAAAAAATAAATAAATAAAAACACATAAATTGTCTTGTGCTATAAATCTCTCCTCTCCCCAACCCCATCCCGACTCTGTTTTGGAGGCCTATCCATGTTGCTTTATGTGGATCTATTTCATCCCTTCTTACCACTGCATGGTGTTTCATCCTTTGTAGTTTCCATAATTTTCCCGTCCATTCCCTTGGTAGTGGATACCCAGATGGCCACCAGCGCTTTGCTTCCACCATCAGCCTGATGATGGACATTCTGCGGTTCTGTGTGAGATTTTTCCAGGGTGTATGTACCCACAGTGCCAGTGCTGGGTCACAGGCTCTGTGCAGCTTCACTTTACTAAGCCCTACCAATCTACTCCCCAAGAGAGCTGGACCAGTGTTCACATTTATTAGTCCGCCTGTTTCTCCACATTGCTGTCAGCACGTGGTATTATCAGACTTTCTATTTTTTTGCTAATTTATTATACATAAAGCAGTATCTTATTTTTCTTTTGTGTTCTTCATATTATTTGTGAAATTAAGTATCACTTCAAAGACTTGTTTGACCTTAGGATTTCTCCTTCTATGAATTACATATTTACCTACTTGGTTCATTTTTCTATTGTTTCTTCTTTTTTTTTTTCTTACTAAGAATTTTCTTGCTGAGCATGTGTTGGTGCAAATCTCTTCTTCCAGGTACTACCCATCTATATGTTAACTCAGTTGATGGTGTACTTCACTGAACAGAAATCTTTAATTTTGATATAAAATCCATCCATTTTTCTCCTTATGGTATTGCTTTTGCATCTTGTTCACAAAATCTTTTCCTGCCTTAAAGTCACAATATATGATCACGTATTTTCTTCTATTATTTGTGATTTTACCTTTCACATTTAGGGATGGAATCTATATGCAGTTTTTTATTTTTTATTCATTAATGAGATAGAAATTCAAATTTATTTTACCATTTATGAAATAAGTCCTCTTTTGCCCTTTGATTTATGATGCCAGATTTATCATATGCAAGTTTTCATGCACACATCAGCCTGCTTCTGGACCCGCTCTTTCACTCCACTGGCCTGCTTCTCTCTCTCTCTCTTTTTTTTTTTTTTAATTTTTTAATGTTTATTTATTTTTGAGAAAGAGAGGTAGAGTACAAGCGGGAGAAGGGCAGAGAGAGGGAGACACAGAATCCGAAGCAGGCTCCAGGCTCTGAGCTGTCAGCACAGAGTCCGACTCAGAGCTCGAACTCACGAACCATGAGATCATGACCTGAGCCAAAGTCGAATGCTTAACCGACTGAACCACCCAGGTGCCCCTGCTCAGTTCTTTTTTATGTGGTTCACCTAGAGCCATGGGCCTCACTGTTCTGGATTCAAATTTCTGAGAAACCTTGGTCTGTTGAACACACCATGGTGGCCTTTGACCTGCACTTGCCACAGACGCACCATGTGAGTATTGGGTCTGCCCTTTCAAACTTGAGTCCTTCATAAGGAGAGGCAATGAGTGTGTCTCCCTAAACCCTCTAATCGAATCCAGTGTGCACCGTGGTGAAATTAACTCCTTGCCCAATATGATCAAGTGATCCTCATGGACAGAATTCATCATCTCTAGATTCTTGAGGAGGGATGGGGGAATCTTTTTAAAAAATGCCCAGATATTCCTCTTTGGGGAGGAGGTACGAAGAGGAAAATAAATACTGAAGAATTCAATTTTACTCTCTGAAAGCCCCGTCTCTGACAAGTAGTTAATCTATTTGTTGACTCCATGAGAGGAGAATACCCAGCAGGGAGAAAATTAAAAAACACTCAGCACCAGTTGCTGCCCTGATGAATCTCATCCAATTATTTAACAGGACACTGCTGGGTCTGCTTCTTTTATTATTATCGTTTTAATTTTATTTTATTCTCTATTGCTGATTACACCATTGTGAAACTTTTCTGGATTAAAAATAAAACTCCTTTGAATCCACCCTTTTTCATTTGGCACTGATTTTTATTCCCCTTCTGTGTTCACAACTGAGTTCAAAACCAATGTAGGGTTGTTATTGATTTACATGTTTATTTACTTTCCTCCTGGAATGCAGCATCTGAGAGGTTAAATTCTGAAAAGGACTTTACAAAATTTCAGTTGCACTAGGAGACGTGTGGGTCAGAGCAGAAAAATCCGAGTAGGGTTGTGTAAGCTGTAAGGTATTTGGAAAAAGTGTTGGTTGCAGGCTTCTTTTGTTGAAAGCGCCCCTTTTTTCAACATTTAAGGACCGGGGCAAGATGCCTGTGGAGGAAGCTCTTTATCAGTTGAGCTTTGGCTAGCCTCTGGGATTCCAGCGGGTGCAGAAGAGAAATTCCCCCCCACCCCCCACCCCTGGACTTGCCCTTGTCTTGCCTTGATCCTGCTTCTGTCTTAAAGTCATTGGTTGGGTAAGAGGATTTGGTCATTCTCTCCACTTAGCCTCTTAAAGTGACCATGCTTTTCACAACCCCATCCCTAAATGGAACATACTGGTCTGACTCTGGTTTGGTTAAGATCTTCTGGCGTGTTTTGGCTCTAGGAGAACCTTGACCTCTTGGTTTGTGCCGGTCCCGTCCTCATTTACCTCGTGACCTTCCCTTGTGGCCACCACTCCAACCCCTCCAGCCCCAGGGAGGGGTGGCAGATAGGACAGAGGGCAGCCAGGGAACTTTGAATTTCAGATAAACAGTGAATGATTCCTGGTGTGAGTATGTGCCCCAAATTACAGGAGATATACTTATGGCTCTGTTTCTCCACGCTTTGCCACACAGGCCAGGGTTTGTGTGTCCCTCTCATCCCTTTGCCCTCCTTTGGGCTTCTCACCCATAGCGGCCTTGGCTTCCTTATTGTCTCCCACCCCCACCCCGCGTCCTGATCTCCAGCTGTGAAGCCCGGCTCTCCTCTGCTCGGACAGCTGCAGACATTTCCGGACCAAGGCAGCCTGGATGTCCTGGCCAAGCACCACCTCCCCCAGCCTGTCACCACACTGTGAGGAGCACAGTGAGGAGCTACACCCTTTGGGCAGGGGCATATGTCCCACTCCACTCCCGTCCTCGCCCAAACAGCCACCCTCGCCTGCCTGGGTATGTGGAGCGTGACCTGCAAGGGAGAGCAAGGCTCTTGCCCGATGGCCCTGGGGAGAGAGCCAGCGTGGGCTACTCTAACGCACAGGGTCAGGCAGAAGCCTGGCTGTGGGTCTCAGGGTGGCATTGCCCCTGCGACAGTTCCAGAGAGCTTGTGTGGTCACCCTCTGGGCCTCGCGGCTCGTACTCGCTAGATTTCTTCCTCCTTCCTCAGGAGGCTGTCTGAAGACCAAGGTGGCTGGCTAGTTCTCCTAGCTTCCACCCGCATCCCTGGCCCTCCTTGCCACCCTACCTCTGTCTCTGCTGCAAGATTTGGGTTCCCTTTCTCTTGCACCCACAAACCATCAGGCTGCGTCTGGGTTGCAGGGTGGGAAGTCACCAAATTTCCTTTAACAAAATCTTGACAGCTCACAGTTTTAATTCAGTGCATTATTGGGGTGGGGGGGCAGTTAGTATGGAGAAGTGAGGGGAGCAGCTTTTGTTGTTTGGAAAGAATTTAGCCAGTCTTTCCATCCCCTTCCCCCCTTATGCCCTGCTTTGGGCTGAATTCAGCTAGTTATTTTCCAATTCGGTTGTGTGTGTAGACACGCCCACAGCTTCTTTGATTCCCCTCCTTTCCTCCTAATAGACAAACTGCTGCCTAGCTTCCAGCTTCTCTCTCCATGGTGACCAAGCCCCTCATTTCCATTTCAGCTCAGCCTCTACCTCCCCTGCACCCCGCCCCCTCCTCCATGGGAATCTGGCTGTTTCCTTTCTCTGGTTCTACTCTGCTCCTCTCCTACTTCTTTTCCCTTCGGGGGATTCTCCTTTACGTGGAAAGAACAAATGTCAACATGTCCTTGGCGCCCTCCTTTTCTCCTTTATCTGTCCCCTTCCTTCTTTCTGCCCCTTTACTTGGGTGGCTCCCGAACCTTTGCTTCTCTTAGCTCTTCAAACACATTCCTTTCATTGCCCCCTCCAGTTCCCTTTCCTGCTTCCGCCTCTGGCTGAAGCATGTAGAGGTGCAGAGAAGGGAGGCAGAGGAAGGGGGCGCCGGCCTCCCTTTCCTGTCTCGGGCTCTGCCTGGGCTCTGAGATTTCTCTTGGGGTGAGGTGAGGCTGCAGCCCTACTTCTCTGCCCATGTCCCACTGCCTGGGTAGCCCAGGCCCTCAGACGTCTGCACACCAGTCCCTGGAATCTGCTGCTGCTAGAACCTTCCCAGAGGCCCGGGCCGGTCCTTCTCTGCTGGCAGGCAGGTTTCGTGTGCAGGTGAGTGGGACCAGGTTAGACAGCCGGCTGCTACACCTCGTCTGCCTGTGGGGGCCCCACTGCCCCCATGAGCCTGGGGCCCACTGACAGGTTTTAGGTGCAGGAATAGAACAGATACAGGTCTCACTGAAATTCCCTTCACAGACACTCTCTGCCCCAAGGCCTTCCTACTCCTATCATTGATCACGACTGTCTAAGGACACCTGTCCCTTACACACTTTTTCTGGTCTGGGTCCTTTGCTGCATACAGTCCTTCTTACCCAGATTAGCTTACGTGGCCCTCATGATAATCAGGTGCTTCCGATTCTGCAGACAGAGAAACTGAGTCTCAGAGAAATTAAACACATTTCTCAACGTTGGAACAAAGAAGTACCCCGTGAAGCTGAGACAAGGACCCAGCTTGCCATGCTCCTAGCTCTCTATGCTTTTTCTTCAGCGGCCTGTGAAAGGCGGCAGGGGAGAAGGCTGCCCGCTGCAGCGGTGAGTGAGGCAAAGGTGTCGATAAGAGGGGTGAGGAGCAGTTTTCTCCCCTCTGCCACGTCGCTCCAAGTCCTGTTTACGTTGTTCTACAACGCCAGCTTGTCCCATTCGTGTTAATGCTTCTTTATGGATGTTTGAGTTATGTCTGCCCCATATGTGCGTCTGATTTTGTTTTCTTGGACTCTGTGCTTCTCGTGGGCACTTTCCGCTGCACGACTCTCCCCGGGGAGGGGCAGACTTCCCGCTCCGGTCCCCAGCCTGTCTGACTTAGGGCCCAGCCAGGGGCGTGGGAAAACAATGCTGGCCCCGCCTACACGGGGGCAGGTAGCGACCCAACTTCTCACTTTCCCATCTTCCTGTTCCACCCCAGCCAGGCTTCCCAGCCTGCTCGTTAGCCTCCGTGAGAAATTAAAGTCCCAGTAATCAAATCAACCCTTGTAAATTCCCTAGAAGCAGCTCCAGAGCACCAAGGAGCCAGCAAGGCCCAGACCCAAATCCATGTCAAATTTCATAGATATAATTTAAGTAGGGATCAAAAACCACACTAACCTAGTAACTAAGGCTGCTCAAAATGCAGAGTTTATAGTCCATCTGCCTCTCTGCTCCAGGGAGTCTGTATTAAATTTATTGCAAAGTAAAACAAATAAACCCAGGCAAAGGCAGGATGGAAATCTGCATACTCGTCAGAGAATTAGCAGCCCTCTCGGGTTAGGAAGGCTGCTTCTCAATTTGCATCTCTAAGGAGTTGTGACTGGGCTGGGGGCTGGGAGGTTCGGGCAGGATCGGGGCTCGCGGGAGGCCTGCCCCCTGCTGGCAGATTGTTGAACTGCAGCCCTGCCACCGTGGTGGACGTTTGCTGGGCTCCTGGCGGCCAGCTGAAAAGAGAATCTGAAGATGAAAGGTTGGGGAGGTGTGGCGTTGGAAGAGTGGGTAGCAGAGAGAGGAGACGGAAGGACACCTCGAGGAAGATATCCTTACTTCTAAATGTAAGACAGCTAGGCATCTGACTCTTGATTGCAGCTGAGGTCATGATCTCGCTGTTGGGTTCCTGGGATCATGGGTTCGAGCCTTGCATAGGATTCCGTGCTGACATGGTCAGCCTGCCTGAGATTCTCTCTCCTTCTGTCTCTATACCCCTCCCCTGCGCAAGTGCTCCCGCGTGCTCTCTCAATAAATAAATAAACATTAAAAAAAAAAATAAGGACTTGGGGATGGGGAAGCGGGGAACTGGAGAGCATGTGAGTGTGGTAGAGGTGGAGATTTAGAGTTGTCTTTTCAGCAGTACGAGCCAGAAACCAGGGTAACTTTCTAGACTCCTCTCCATCTTCTTTCCCATATGCCTTGCTCTCCACAACCCATGAATCACAAAGCCCAGAACACTGGGGTGGAGGTGGCCGGGGTTCTTGCAAGGTACTCTTGATCCTTGACTGGTTGTTTGGAACCCAGTAAAGCTGTGCCTCAGTTTCAGGGCTAGGGTAGGGCTGGGCCACACTCACAGGACCTTAAGAGGTTTGGTTTGCCTCACCCCAGGCCTGACCCTGTTCAGTTTGTCATCTGTGGATAAAGGGGTGAGGCCAGACAACCTCTAAGCCTCCTTTCAGTGTGAATATTCTCTAATTCTATGACTCTGTTCCAGGAATTTGGGGATCTGCTACATGCATACTTTCCTGGGAAGCTCCATGGAGCCCGGCTCCTCTCTTAGAATATTCCCATCATCCTTCATGGCTGGCTTAAATGGCACCTTCTTCAAAGTGATGCCCACCTGCCTGTTTTCGGCAGAGATAGGCTGTCCTCCTTTTAATGCTTTATAAATACATGGGCATATTGATATGTATATAATCACACCATAATGATGTGTTGTATTTATTTATATATCATCTCTATCCCCTCAAATGTAAAGTCCTTGAGCCCATTAGGTGAGGGCAAGAGGAAGGCGCTGGTGAGGTTCATGGTTCATTCTCAGTACTTACCTGCTCCTCTTTTCCTACTTTCCCAGCCCAGTGCCTGAAATAGAATAGGTTCCCAATAAGCATTTGTTAAATGGCTGGGAGAATGAGTGAATGAATGAATGAAGTGGCACAAAATGATGAAGTCTTGGCTGTTTACTTTACCCAGAAACCAGAGTGTTACCGCAACTCCCTACTTCTCTCCATCTCTTTCTCTCTTCCTTCTTCTTCAGCTATTCCATGGTAGTTCCATCTAGTCCACTTCCTTGAGTCACTCCCAAAGCCAGCTGCCACTGCTTCATTCCCTCAAGAGGTTAGGAGCATAGACTCTTGAATCAGAAAGACCCCCAGCACTTCAACTGCCTTTGGGAACCTAACTGACCTCAGTTCCATAGAGCCTAGTAGTCATTAAAAGTATGGACACCCGAGCTAAAGTGCCCTGGATTCAGATCTGGCTTCTCCATTTAGCTGAGTGGCCCTAGGCAAGTGCCTTAATCTCTCTGTGCTCAGTTTCCTTATCCATAAACTGGAGTTAATAGAATCTACTTCATAGGGCTGTTGTGAGGATTAAAAAAGCTAATATACGTAAAGCCCTTAAAACAGGGCCCGGTACGTGGTTGGCATTAGCTAACTCAATAAGTACTAGCAGTTATTAACAAAAAGGAATTTCGCAGAATTGTAGGCAAGCACCTAAAGAAGAGGCTGTCCCAGAAGATGCTTCAAAAGGCAAGGAGGAAGCTTATGGATAAAGAAGCAAAGCATTTCCACAAGGAACATATGCAAACACACATAGATTTCCCTGGCTAGGGTGGCAAGAAAAGCTGAGTACTTCTCTGTGCCTGGGAACCCACATTGACATCTTTTCAGAATCAGAAGTATCCATGGCATGAGTCCAAAGTTTCAGTAGGTATGGGAGCTCCTTGGCCTTTGAGATCTTCATGGACAGGGCACCTGGGTGGCCTGGGTCCAACTCTTTAAAAAAAATTTTTTTTAAGTTTATTTATTTATTTTGAGAGAGAGAGAGAAAGAGGTTGTGGAGGAGTGGGGCAGAGAGAGAAGGAGAGAGAGAATCCCAAGCAATCTCTACGCTGTCAGCACAAAGCCCGATGTGAAGCTCGACCAAACGAACCATGAGATCATGACCTGAGCCGAAACCAAGAGTCCGATGCCCAACTGACTGAGCCACCCAGGCATCCCAAAGGGTCCTATTCTTGATATCAGCCCAGGCCTTGATTTCGAGGTTGTGACTTCAAGCCCTACATTGAGCTCTATGCTGGGTGTGGAGCCCACATTTTTTAAAAGAGATTCTCAGGGACATGTTTGCTTATGAACCCTCCCCCAGCTGGCTCCCCTCACCTCCTCAGCCCTACTCTTGTTATATTCTTCCTCTGATACTTCCGGCTCCATCCACTAGGAAATGTGTTTGGCTCCTGTCCCGAGAACTACCCTCCACCTCATGCCTTTTCCCCTGCTAGTTTTCCTGAGCTTTTCCGTGGCAGGTCCTCTGGGAAACCTTCCCTCGTCCCCTAGACTGGGCAAGGCACTCCAGAAGGGAACCCCTGACGTCCAGCTGCTATAACAAAATACCACATACTAGGTGACTTAAACAACAGAACTTCATTTTCTCACAGTTCTGGAGGCTGGAAAGTCCAAGATCAGGGTGTCAGTAGGGTTGGTCTATGGTGCAACATGCCACCTTCTCACAGCGTCCTCACGTGGCATCCTCTGTGTGTGTGTGTGTGTGTGTGTGTGTGTGTGTGTGTGTGTGTGTGTAGAGAGAGAGAGAGATCACTGGTGTCTCTTCCTCTTCTTAGAAGGACAGCAGTCCTGATAGACTGTAAACTTTAAGGGGACACAATTCAGTTCATCACATCAGTTCCATGAGGGCAGGGCCTTCTCTACTGCTTATTTACATTTCTTAGCTTAGCCCTCACCTTGTGATTCTCCTTGTGATTCTCTTTAATGTCTACAAGACCCGTTCTTAGCAAGGACTCAATAGACATTTGGTGAGTGAATGAATGAAAGAATTTGTCAATTACTGGTAATGACGTAGGAGCTTTAGAAACAGATACTCAGATAAGATCTAATGGAGACCTCAGCAGGAAGATCCTTGCTAGTTAGTTCCAGAATGAGGACTAGAAGTCAGAGTCTCTCTATTCCCTTCTACTCTGAGTCCAGGACTCTTCACCCGGAAAAAGAACTGTCAAAGAGCTGCGTAAAACTGGTGATTCTTTTTAAATCCTTGCTTGGAGTTGCAAAGACTTCTTTCACTGATAGGCAAAAATTCTCCTTCACTTTGCCTCTCCTGCCACATTGGCAGGCTTTCTCTTGTCCTAGCAATATGTGGAAGCATTTGAAATGCCTTTCGTCCTTCTCCTCTGTCTGGTTAGGGGCCGCAGATGTGGGTCTGGGTTTGGCCAGAGGCTTTCCTAGCACAGGTTTCGATCGGAAACCAACAACCCAAGGTGTGTGGGGCTCTCTGAATTCCTGCTTTTCTGCTAATGGATTTTGTTAACTGTTTGTCATTTGCTTATGCAAATCTTCCTCTTTCTGCATTAAAATGAACCCAATTATAAAGTGAAATTTCACAATTAAACCACTTAGTGAAGGACATTAAGCGACCAGAAGGAATTGATTTGTAAAAATTTCAGCGATAATTACAAAATGTTTCTGAAATGTGACTAAGTTCTAGGTTTTTCTTTAAACAAACATATGTACGTGCACATTTTCATATATATATATACTGCACAGACACATGCACATATTTTCACACACCTGGTTTCCATCTTCTCACCATGGGACTTGTTCTTGCTCCTTCTCAGGGTCTAAATTTTCCCCACACAGAGGAAATTCCACCAGCCATCAGATCATGTCTGCAAAGTTCTTGGAAACCTTCCAAAAGAAATGGCCATTGGGCTGAGGAAACGGGGGTGGGCAGGAAAATAGAAGAAGGTGTAATGGTTTTAATAAAGTCTCTTTGCCACCTTGGTGATTGATTGATATAGTTTGGCATTTGCTTCCCTGCTCTGATGTAATCAATAGCAGTTATAGACCGAGGAGCAGGAAAGGTGGAGGATGTGGGATGGGACAGTATTGATTGGTTTTTACTGGAAAGAGCCTTGCCTGCTGCTGCCAGTGCTCTGGCTACTGGAAACTGGACCTTGCTGTATTGCTGTTTCAGGGAGAGGTTACCTTTCCCGACACTCATCCAGGCATGGGGGGATGCAGTCCAGAAACTTGGAAATGGATAAGGACAGGTGATATACACCTGAAAATGTACCCTTTCTGGTATTTGAGGGAGCTAGACACACTCACTTTCCTCACTGCATCCATGATCAGAGGATGGAAGTCACAGTCTCCTAGGCTGGTGCAGGGACAGATCGGAAGAGTCTTTAAGGATGAGGAGGTGATGGTATGCTTATGGTTCCAGTATCCAAGAATGAGTCCAGCTCATTTGGTAGTATGCTGCACCCCCAGGCAATATAATGCAGAGGGGACTTTAGAACAGACTCCAGAGCCTGATAGCCTGGGTTCAAAGCCTCACCCTGCCACTCAGTGTGTGACCTTGGGCAGGTTAATCAACCTTTCTGTACTTTGATTCCCCCATCAGTAAGATGTAGATAATAACAGTACCCATTTCCTATGGTTGCTTTGATAGTCATGAGTTAATATATGTAAAGAACGCTGAACGGTCCTGGCATACAGTGAACGATATGTGCATATTGTTATTGTCTGGTGGTGGTGGGTACCTGGGCTGGAGTCTGTGATTTATGGGTGGAAACTTAAGAGTACAAGTTTTTCTAATCAAACAGGATCATCACAATTTTTGCCTTCTGCTGTTAAGAACACAGGGCTTAGGACCCAGCAGCTGTTAAATAATTCTCTTAGTACATCAGTCCATGAGGTACAGGATTTCTCAACCCTTTTGTAGATTTTTTTTCTATAAGCTTAAGAAAAAGTGTGACCACGTCCAGATCCAGAGCACTGGGGCTACATTGGATTGGTAATGATAGCTTCAGTAACCCAAGAAGGCCACAAGCACCGAACTCTCACCAAGTGTGAGACCGTTCCTACTTACGTGAGTGAGGATTTCCATTTGT
Source organism: Proteles cristata cristata (assembly GCA_017311185.1). NCBI lineage: Eukaryota > Metazoa > Chordata > Mammalia > Carnivora > Hyaenidae > Proteles > Proteles cristata. Next base: position 715,248 of record JAESUZ010004312.1, read on the forward strand.
GAACCATAACTCAGACTGGGGACGTTCAGATGTATAATCGCCCCTCTGTAATGCTGTGATAAGTAGCTTTCGTGTAATGGATTCCTCTCTATATAGAACAATGTGCTCAAAAGAGAAAATGATTTGTTTTAAAGAAAAGATTCGCCACTTAACATGTTTGTTGACAACACATTCGGTTTTGAAGTACAGTTTTATTTTCTTTTATTGTCATCACCGAATTTTCGGTTTTTAGAAATTCATTTTAGCATGTGATAGGACTTTGGAGCTCCTTTTCTTCTCAGTTCTAGAACTGGATACCATAATAGAAGTTGGCAGACTGACAAGTAGGTCCAAAGAAAACAGACTGAGGTGTTCTGTGACAGATTCCTAAAAGGTTAGAACTGAAAAGGACCCTAGAGATCCTCTACTTCATCTCCTTCATTGTATTTGTTTATTTATTTTTTTAAATTAATCTATTTATTTTGAGAGAGAGAGTGAGCACGTATGAGCCGGGGAGGAGTAGAGGGAGAGAGAGAATCCCAAGCAGGCTCTGCACTGTCAGCACGGAGCCCCATGTGGGGTTTGAACTAACGAACTGTGAGATCGTGACCAGAGCTGAAACCAAGAGCTAGAAGCTTAACTGACTGAGCCACCCAGGTGCCCTCACCTCCTTCATTTTAAAGGTGAGCTCAGAGAGGTGTGATGACTTATAGAGTCTGAACTGAAACCCAGCTGTATCAGTTCCAGGCTCAGTGTTGCTCCACACACCATGAGCTTGCTCATACCCTCCCAGCTCTACATTGAGCCTTTTCATTTTTGTTTTTAGGCACTTTTCAAATCTCCTTCTGTTCTCAGGTTGTATATGAGGCTAAGTTATTATTTGACAATTTCATTCAAGTCAGTGAGGATGCCCTGAATACTGCTAGTGCCAAGCACTGTGTTAGGTCCAGGATATAAAAATAAGATGTGGACCCTACCAAGCAGAATGTCGTAGATGGTATTATTATACCCAATTGTTACTGCCTCTCCCTCTGACAGGATTATGCTTATCTGTGCCATTGACATCAGACTCCATCACGTGACTTGCTTTAGCCAATGAAAATCAAGCAGAAGTGATATGTCACTTGGGAGCAGAGGCTTTCGGGAAATTTTGTGGTCCCACACACATTTTCTCTTTTCTATCTGCCAGGAGAATGGCATGTCCAGAATAAGACCCACATAAAGAGAAAACATGGAATGGAGCCAGAGGCACAACCAACACATAACATGATGAGAGATAAACCTTTGTGTGGTGAGTGACAGATTCTGTGGTTGTTTATCCTGCAGCATAACTAGCACAAGCTGATGACTACAGAGAGAATCACAGAGTAGCTGGAGAGACCGTTTATTTCCAACTGAATCACAGGGGGTTGGATGCTTTGCTGGATGTAGACACAGATGATTCAGAAGTTGGCTGAAAGAGGGAACAAGTAACTCATCAGAGAGGAGGCATCAGGAAGGACTTTCTAGAAGAGGTGATAGCTTAGGAGAGTTTTAAAGGCTGAAGAGAAGTTCACCTTATTAGGGGATTGGGGGGTTTGTTTATTCTAACCAGAGAGACCAGCATGTCCAGACATGAAATCTGATATGTTTGAGAATTGCCTGTAATGTCCCCAACTGTGGGTCAGGATCAAAGTTCTTAGTCTTTGAAGCCTATTGACCACTGACCACTGTGTCAGGTGTGCAAGAGATATATGCAGACACTGACATAAAAATGCATCATCTATTTTGGCCAGAACTTGGGCCCCAAATTATCATCTGTTGTTATACCATGAGAAGCTAGTAAGCTGGACTGTATGTGAGCCATAGAGACTCTTCTTCAAAGAATACATATATATAGTTTGAAAATCAGCAGTTGCTTTGCTTCAGCCTTTCACATTCCCATGTTCCATTCCCCAAGGCAGCCAACCTCAACTCTTACAGCTCATTTCTCACGTGTATATACTGCCATGTTTTTAAATAATACATTTATTCTACTATTTCTTGGTTTGTCAATTTTAAAAATTATATATTTTATACATGTTTAAAAATGTTTTAAATGTATATTTATTTTTGAGAGAAAAACAGAGTGCAAGTGGAGTAGGGGCAGAGAAAAAGGGAGAGACAGAATCGGAAGCAGGCTCCAGGCTCTGAACCTTCAGCACAGAGCCTGATGTGGAGCTTGAACCCATGAACTGTAAGATCATGGCGTGAACCAAAGTTGGACTTCTAACTGACTGAGCCACCCAGGCGCCCCTTGAAATTATATATTGACTCTCTATCATGGTAGATGAGAACTTAGTTTCCCCCAATGTTCTCCCTGCACGTCCCCCTCCTTTTATCTCTCCAACATAAACTTTTTTGTTAAATTGATGTTTAATGTTTATATACTAATGACTATGCAAATATTGTTTACTCCTGTATCAAGTAGTACACTGTGATTATGTGTCCTCTTTTGTATAATTCTTTGTTTTTCCTAGAGTTAATAATTGCCTCCTTTTTTTATTGATCTGATGCCCACATGTACTTATAATTTTTATAATTTTTTTTCAAATGGTTCAACAACTCTATTACATACCTAGTAATACTATGTTGCATAGCATGCAACAGCTCATCTGTTCCATTGTTTTCCTTACAGTTATCCCTACAAGAACCTTCTGTTTCTCTGTTTCTATTTGGATTGGCTACTCTTAGAATTGGAATACTACATAACTGTTATTCTGAGGCTTCCCTTCACCATCATTTGAATATTTCCTTTACTGCCCTCTTATATTGGAGCCCCTGTTACCTGAATTCTCTGTCTTCTTTATTACATTATCATCTAACTAAATTGCTAAATTCCATTCTCCAATAACTTCTCTCTTTTTTAAAGATTTTATTTTTAAGCAATCTCTATACCTACTATGGAGCTGAAACTTAAAACTTTGAGATCAAGAGTCAAATGCTCTACTGACTGAGCCAGCCTAGAGCTCCTCTCCAATAACTTCTTAAGAATGAGTAGTTTAGAAATAATGGTCTTGAGTCATTAGCTATCTGAAAATATCTTCACCCTCTTCTCATGTATGATTAATAATTTATTTGAATACAGAATTCTAGATTAAAAAATATTTTCTTCCAGAATTTAGAAGACATTTCTCTGTTATCTTTTAACATCTAATGCTGCTTTTGAAGAAGTGTAATAGTCGTATTCTTGTTTTCTTTACCTGTTTCTTTTTCTACCTAGGAGATTGTATGAATTTTTACTCATCCCTCATGATTTAAATTCAGAATAACTGGCTACCTAAGTTCAGTAGGCAGCATGTCAGTCTCATAAAATCACAATGGTAATGGTGGTGGGCTTTGGTAGATATTTTTTTTTCATTCTTTGTGCTGGGATAATTAGGAGATTAATGTCTTTCATTCCTCTCCTAGTATTTAGATCTCTCTCTTTTGTTTCCCTTTTTAGAAGCCTTCCTCAATTTTGTCTTCTAAATCTTATGAGTTTTTGAAAAAAAATTTAGTTATATTTTTAATTTCAAAGAGGCTTTTTTCATTTAATTTTTTTCTTTTTTATTGTAATCCTTTCTTGTTTTATGGATGCAACCTTTCCTCTTACCTTCATGAATTGGTGTTAAGACTCTTTGAATTGTTTTATTCCTCCTTGCAAAATCTCTTTCACCTCAGATCTTTTTTTCTGGTTTGTCCTTTTATCAAGTTTGAATCTTTCTTTAAGTATCTTCTGATTCTTGACTGTTTATTTATATTTAAGAAAGAGGCACTGAAAGTTGATTTTAGAAGCTTATTATGTAAATGGCGCAGTTTGTTAATTAGTAGACTTTACATAGGGTGATCAAGTGGAAAGTGAATCTTTTGGAGTGCTGGATGGTTCAGTTGGTTAAGCATCCGATTTCAGCTCAGGTCATGATCTTACAGTTCATGGGTCTGTAACACAGAGCCCCACATTGGGCTCTGTGCTGATGGCTCAGAGCCTGGAGCCTGCTTCGGATTCTGTGTCTCCCTCTCTCTCTCTGCCCCTCCCCCACTCTCTCTCTCTCTTTCTATCTCTCTCTCAAAAATAAATAAGCATTAAAAAAAGTAAATTTTTTTATTGAGGGAATTTCAGATATCAGTAACTAGAGATCTCTCTGTAGCTCTTCAGTTTTTCAAAGAATCTTCGAATCTACTGGTTAGTGGTGTGTGTGGGGGGGTTTCCTAACAAGGCAAGAGAAAGGACTAAAGGTCACACAGTTTAGCAACAGATCTCCCTTAATTCATTCACCCTCCACCATACTAGGTGTTCCAAAGTCCAATATTGTTCTTATTCAGTTCCTCCAAAGAAAAATCTCATTCACTGGAGGGTAGAGAAATATGGCTTACTGGCTGTGTGGGGAGAGTGGAACCCCTTTTATAAACAGTGTTCCTATGAATGCCCCCTGTCCATCCAGTTGTCTGCTTAGAGCCTTTGAGGGCTGAATATTTCATGGCTCTGCAGTGGATCAGTCCCCACAGAAGGCCCTTGGCTTGTGATGTTCCTCTTCCTGTGGATCTAATACCAATATTCCGTCTTTGTTTTGTTTAAAAGCTAATTGTGTGTGTGTGTGTGGGGGGGGTACCTGGGTGGCTCAGTCAGTTAAGCAGCCTACTCTTGATCTCACAGGTCCTGGGTTTGAGTCCTATATCTGGCTCTGTGCTGACAGCATGGAGCCTGCTTGGGGATTCTCTCTTTGCCATCTCTCTCTGTCCCTCCCCCCTCTCAAAATAAATAAATAAATTTAAAAAACAAAAACAAAACTAATTGTGAAACTCTTTAACCCATTGTTTTTTCTCTGTCATTTTTGTCCTTGGTTTGTCATTTCTATAAGTTGGATAGTAATCCACAGGCTTCTGTGCAGTGAGAGCCACTAAGCTGTAGAAGAGATAGGGGGAGGACTGGGTGTCATTTTGGGTCTCACAGTTCCCTGAGCTCTCCTCAGTTTCCCTTGTAGGCTCCTCTGCTTTGTGTTGCCCCTTAAATATTGGTGTTCTTCAGGCTTCTGCCCCACCAAGACTCGTCCTGTTAGCATACGCTGAAGATGAGGGGCAGGTCCAAGGTCAGTTCTGTGGCCCCCTTTCTCTGAGCCCACATCCTAGTTTTGGTGCCTGAACTAGAAAGGAGGAAGCAGGGAAGACAGAGAAGGCAGGGCCAGCCTTTGCCAACTGCCCAGGAACGCTGGGCTTCACCTCATCTCAGTGTCTGTCTGGCCTTAAAATGGTCTTCCATGACCCCAAACACGAGGGACTCCCCTCTGGCCCAATTACACCAGCCTCGTGGGAAGGCAGAGATGTAAAGAACACCCCCTTTTCCTGGTCCACTTCTGTCACTCATTCCAAAATCAATCAGGCACCATTCTAGTGGTTGGAATGATGAGTAAAGCAGACTGGATCCTACCTGCATCTTATAATCTAGTCCCAGGAAAGATAATAACAATAGCAGCCAAAGAAATGTACTGCACCACATAGTACAGATGCCCTGGTGGGTCACTGCTGAGTTCTTGTTCCTTAGGCCTGGAACTGGAGGAGTAAAGGAGGTCATGGATATGGCAGGGAGCTCTCAAGTAGATGGCCAATACATATGATGCTATTTCATGCCACCATGTCATTTTACACATGTTGTTTTCACCTACATTGACTTTCATCTCTTGTCATTTTGGCAAATTCTACTTGTTCTTGTATTTGTTCAGTAATCCCTTCCTCTGAGAAGTCTTCCTGACCCACCCACCCAGCATTAGCCACACACTCCTCTCTATCCCTCCCTCCCTTATATCATCAACAGCTTCCTGAGTTAGATACTGCTCCAGGAGCCAAAGGCACAATATGAGTGAAACCCTGAGCAGTGTGTGAGAACATGCCAACTTGGGTTAAGTCCTGGCTCTCCCACATACTACCTTTGGCCTTGAGCAAGTGAATTAACCTTTCTAAACCTCAAGCTTCTTATCTGTAAAATGAGGATAATAAAATATGCCATGAGGTATTATGGTGGATATAAAATAACTATAAAGTGCCTAATGGGAACCTATAATTGGCACTTAAATATTGCTTCCTTCCCTTTCTCCTTTCAAGGAGCTTCCAGTCTAATGAGGGGAGAATGACAGGCAAATCAGTAAGTGCAGTGATTTGTCATAGGTGCTATGATAAAGGACACTGAATTACATGCCATTGATTTATGAGACTGCCTCTCTGTCTCTCCCACTAGACTAGGAGTCCCTTGAGAGCAGGGCCACGTGATTCTATGCCCCACCCTCACCCCCGCTCCCAGTACAGTGCCTGATACACAGTAGCTGCTTCATACAAGTTTCGGTGAATGAAAGGGGAATGACTCCTCCCTCTATCTGATCCTGGTTTGATCCTGGTTAGAGCAATGCCCAGCATTGCCTTTTCTTTTTTTTTTTTTTTTTTAACTTCCCCACTCCCCCAGTCATTCCTACCTCAATGAAGAGAAAATTATAGTTTCTCAGCCATCTGGAGTGAAAAATCTCTCTTCACTAGAGACTAATTTTTCCATACGTCATCAAAGTGTGGGACATGAGCATACCCCACCCTTCTTGGGTGGTGGAAATGAGTGAACACCGAAATGAAGACTCATCCAGTGCCCTCCTGTGGGACTGGCCTCTCTCCACCCCCTCCTTTCTGAGCATGCAGATAGGCAGACCTCCACCAGCTTATCCATCCTCTTCAAATGAGTCTGTCTCCCAAGAACCAAACATTTTCTCTTCCTGGCCCTGACTTGAAATGAAACGACTTAGCCCACAGACAGTTTTATGGTCCCTCGCCTTCCATTCCTCTTGCTGAGCCCTCACGCTGGTGAGAGCCCAGCCCAGGCTCTGATTTATACAGCTCTCCCAGGCCCCTGTTGGATTCGGAGTCTGGAACAATAAGACAAGGCTATCCATCACCCCTCTGCTCAGATCTCCCTGGACTCATTGGGAAGGAAGGAGGGGTGGGTGGCAGCGAAGACAGCCTCAGGGGTCCTGCCCGAGAGCATTTGTCACATTGATCGAATGTGCCGGGCAGGAGTGGGGTGGGGGAGTGGAGGCTTTTTATCTCACCCAAGCCTACTCTGTAGACAACAGGGATAAAGTAGAGCAGGGGCAGGGGTGAGAACACACATGGGGGAGGAATGGAATGGAATTCGGGCTCAGAAGTCAGATGGGGACCACGGATGCCACCCCCACCTGCTTCAACTCCTGAGTGGAGCACCCACTGGTCCAGCTATGTGTGATCACCACCAGGTTCTCCATCCTCTCTGTGCTGCATTGTACCCCAGCACCTGGCACAGTGCCTGGCATGCAGTGGGCAAGCAACAAAGATATGTTTGCTGATCGGCTAAGCCTCTCTCTCCTCCTTACTCGCTTACCAGATCTCAGGGTCAAGGGCTATTCAAAGAAGTCTTTACACATGTGTGCATGCTGTCTCTGCTTCTGTGGATGTGCATCCTATGTGAACATCTGTGAGGAGCGTGTGTGTACGTGGATGCCCCACACATGTCCACATGAGTCTGTGGATGAGCAAGAACTTTCTGAGAGTCAGGGTTCTGAAATTGTAGAGTGGGTGACCCATGGGAAATGATGGCTTTGGCTTCTGTGAAGAATTTAGTTATTTATGCCTGGGGCTGGAAGGGGTGCCACTCTGTCAGGAGAGAAGGGAATGAATGGGTTGGGTAACCTCCCGAAAGGCTTTCTGATCCCTGGTCAGCCAAAGCAGCAAGGGGGCTATTTTGTAGTTATCGTCTGTAAACAACTTGGAATAGTCCTTGCTGCCAGGAACCCTACCCTTTGGACTTGGGGATCACTTCCTAGGAGATGAATTGTGATGGGGATAGGAGCCAGAGGTTTGAAGACAGTGACTCCCTCTGCCTCTACCTATGCAGAGGGAAGGCTACAAAGCATTGTGCGTGCCACTTAGGGCAGTGTGCAAAGACCCTAGGGAGAGCATTTTGGTTATCAGAAAGTAGAGGCTTTGTTCGGAGCCAGGAAAAGAAAATCTGACGAACAGATCTAGGAGCTGATGAAAAGAGAATTCAAGGGCTGTGGCGCTGTGGCACGCCATTGTGGCTCTGTGGTGTCTTTCAGTTTTAATGCTGCTAAAGCAATAACATGTAATGGCCTGAGCATTGCTGCCTCCCAGTGCCTGGGAAGTTGGATGACCTGAGGAGAAGCCAAGGGTGGCTAATGAGTCATTAAGAGTCTTTATCAAATTAGGATTATAATCCATCTCAACATGCAGAGGAAAATGTTTCAAATTATCTACTTTCTTAATTGCAACTCAAAGATTTGGCAGGAGATTATCATGAGAGATAACATCTGGAAATTGACGGATTGTGCTGATGTGTATCTAAGCTTCCATAACTGTAATAGCTGGAGAATTCATCCACACATTCTGATACTGATACTTGTATGCGTACAGACTGGTTCAGACAGACAGACACACACGCACACCATTATGTCTGTGTGCAGTGGATCAAGCCATCAGCATTCATTAGGCAATTCACACAGGCTGAGGTTGCTACCAAATGCTTGGAGATAGGGAAGGTAAGATACAAGAAAAACATCTAGTTCTTGCCTTTGAGAAAGTTCAAATTCTTGTTGGGGAGCTAATCCATACACATTTGAAATGTAAGACCACGTATAAAGCAGCATTCAAGTGCATACTACTAGAGTGGAAATGGGAGCCCACAAATCCAGAAGGATATAGGACATGAGTGTCCCAAATTAAGTAGAGTTTCTGGAATGGATGAGTTTTGACTTGAGTGTTGACATTCCCACTGTGCATTGCGATAGCAGCCAACGGGGATCCAGGCAGAAGACATGCTTAGTCTGTCAAAAGGACCCGTGGCCAAGAAGTGACAGCATGTTTGCAAAATCTCCAGGGGAGGGTGGGGCTGGATGACAAACCCTGGTTTGGTTAACAATGCAAACGGACTCTTCACTTGCTCCATTAAGTCAGGAAAGATTTGAGGTTTACCCTGTCCTTCCCCCTCATGCCCCATCTGTTTCTCTGCCTATAGAACAGTGTGATCTGAAGACCAAGTTAGGCTTTCCTACATCTCTCTTGGTTGCTGAAAACCAGAGGTCTCTGAGTTAAGGGATTATGCTTTATTCCTCTTTATAGCCCAAGGACCCAGCATGTGCCTGGCCAGCCTTGATGCTGAATGGGAGTCCACCTGCCGCTGCATTTCTGGAAGGCTCTCAGTGTACGCATGGTGAACAAGCGAGCCAGCAAATGAATGACTGAATGAGAGCCTGAACGGTGATGCTTATGAGGAAGCAGTGCAGCATCATGGTTCCCAGTGTGGGTTGTGGAGGCAGCCTGCCTGAGTCCACACACTTGTCACTTGGTAACAAACTGCTGCCTTTATCTAAGCCTCATGGGGATGCCGTTGGAATGTGATTAGGCAGTACATGTTGAGCACTTAGCTTAGAGTCCAGCACTGAACAAGTCATCAATACATATTAGCTGTTATTATTGTTGGTGCTTTGTTTTATCTTTCCTGGATAAACGAACCGTGCTCCCAGTGCTGGGTAAGTTGGGTATCTTGTTCCTTCATTTGATTACTCGTTCTCACCCTCCCCCTGCAATGTGGTAAGACAAGACCGGCTTCTGCAGGCAATGTGGCCTCACCCCTTTCTAGTGCTGTTACTTCGTTCTCTGAGCCCTGCAGTCTGGCTGCTGTAGGTCCAGCTGCCAGAATGGAGTTGGGAGCTTGGCCGTGCAAAATCCTCAGCTCCAGGGAAGCTTAGAGGTTGGGCACAGCATCAGAGGCCACAGACGCTGGTAGGGTTCATCCCTGGAGGCAGGGAGGAGATGGTCCAGTGTATGAGAAGGAGGACGCAGGGCAGTTCTGCGAGAGGAGGTGGTAAGAATGGGAATAGAGCCAGGGGAGAGCACAGTCACAGTCAAGACAGGGGTGACAGGTGCGAAGGAGATGGGGATGACGGGTCAGTACAAGTCTTCAGAAGAAAGTCTTTGTTTTGGAGAGAGGAGACGTTTCAAAACCCCGTGGAGCCCTGCGGGTGGAGGAGGGGTGGTCCTAGCAACTTGGACAGTCCGAGGGAGGGGCCGCTGCATATCCTGCTGGCCTCCCCCCACTCCGGCCTCCCTCCGCGGGTCCTGTGTGGTACTGGGGGGAAGCAGAGTAGATTGAAGAGCCAGTGAGCCAGATGATACATGATAAATGGTAAAGGTTTCAGCATCCAAACATAGTTTATAGCAAGACAAAAATGAAGCCCAGCGGAGAGGCTTCAATAAAAATAGAATACAAGTCACAGAGTAATTTAAAATTTTTTGGCAGTCCCATTAAAACAGTAAAAGAAACAGGTGAAAATATCTTTAATAGCCTATTGTAATCTAATTCAGTGAATCCAAACTATTATCAGTTCAATATCTAATACACATGAAATGATTATTAATGAAATATTTTACAGTTTTTTAATACTAAGTCTTCTAAATCCAGGATTATACTTATGGCACATCTCGATTTGGACCTTTGGGACCATTGGACCATTTCAAGTACTCAGAAACTCCTTGTGGCTAGTGGCCACCGTGTGGGGGACAGCACGGGTTTATCCCTTCCTTTCTCAAAGTTTTGTGGCCAAACTCTTGGGATGCCGTTTCCCACAAGTGGCTCCTTTTGGAACTCATCATAGCATTTTATAATCTAAATATTCTCTTTCTCAGCATTCCTCTTTCTCAGTTCGGTCAGACTGCCCACCCCTTGCTAGAAACTGAGAAGAGCTGCAGAATCACTTAAAACTCTTCTCTTTCCTTTCCTGCTTTCCACAGAGCCTCTCATCTGGAGTTAGGGCTGGGGAGAGAGACAGAGACAGAGACAGAGAGAAAGACAGAGAGACAGAGAGAAACAGACACATGGGGAGAAAGAGAGAGTTGAGGTGGGGGCAGTGCTTGAAGAAACTCCCCATATGTACGTCACTACCATAAGAAAGATGGTGTTTTTGGAATGGCTTTAGGGACTGTATTGCTCCTATGTTAGAGAAGCCGGTTAGAGACATGACCCAATTAATTGCCTATCGTGTGCCCAGAGGACAGGTTGCAGCCCCACGCTCCAGAGGATGAGAGTGAAGTGGGGGAGTGGAGAGGCTCTCCCAGGGTCAGAAAAGTGAATCAGACATGGGGAAGGAGCCTAAATATCCCAACTTCCACCTTGGAGCAGAATGCTGGAGCCCCGCCTTTCAGGAGGCATGTAGTCTCTGCATTTTCACATTTACAGGTCCCCCCACCCCATCTCTAAGGGGTGTGCCCCAATGCATTTTATCAGGAGCAGAATCTTCTTGGCTTGGCCCTGCCCCCACCCAGTCCCCCAGTCCCACCTGGTTCTAGGGTCAGGAAGGAGGCCTTAAGCACCCCTTTCTTCCCTTTCTTTCCTCCCATTATCTGTGTTTACAGCCCTCAGAGCCTGTCACAGAATTCTCAGTAAACAATATCTGCCTTCCTCAGGCCAATTAAATAAGCACTATAATAAAGGCGCAGGCAAGTGCTGCCGAGGCCCTGGGTAAGGGTTATTAAATCTAATGGCTCCATTTGTTAGAGAGCCTCCCATGTGCCGGGGACTGTGCTGAGCTCTGCCTTCATTATTTTATCTAATCTCCACGGGCTCATGAGCTGGATACTGTTATCATCCTCATTTCACAAAGGCAGAAGCTGAGGCTCAAAAGTATCCGTGACTTCCCAGATATGCGGCTATTTCATGATAGGGCGTAGATTTAAGCCAGGTCCATGGTGACTCCAAAGCTGGTGTTCTTTGCCCGGGGAGCCAATGAAGTTTTGAAGAGAAGTGGTATTTCAGCTAAGTCTTAACAGCAGATGGGATTTTTGTGGGTAGAGAAAGGGGGAATTAAAAGTCAAGGCTGAGGGAAGAGTGTGAGCACCGGCTGTCCCTCCATCCAGGAGCCCCAGGGCTGGCTAGAATGGAAATGCCCAAACCTCTCAACTGCAGCGAGGTTTTTTTTTTCTTTTTAATTAATAAACTTTAGAGTACCTTTTGGTCCATAGCAAAATCGAACAGAGAGTACAGAGATTTCTCATGTACTCCCTGTTCTCCGGACCCCACCCACCATGCACAACCTCCTCCATTAACAACATCCCCCACCCGTGTGGTGTGTTTGCTATAATTGATGAACCTGTATTGACACATCACTACCCATAGTTCATGTGGGTTCACTCGTGGTGCTGTACATTCTGCGGATTTGGACACATGTATAATGACATGAATCCACCATTATAGTATCATACAGAGTACTTGACTGCCTTAAAGCTCCTCTGTGCTCAGCCTGCTTATCCCTCAACCAGCCCTGGCAATCACTGATCCTTTACTGTCCCCACAGTTTTGCCTTTTACAGAATGTCATATAGCTGGAATCCTGTATCATGTAGCGTTTTCAGATCAGCTTCTTTCTTTGAGTGATATGCACACAAAGTTCTACCATGTCTTCTCATGACCTGATAGCTTGTTTCCTTTATAGAACTGAATAATACTCCGTTGTCTGGACGTACCACAGTTGGCTTATCCATTTACCTACCGAAGGACATCTTGCTTGTTTCCAAGATCTGGCAATTGTGAATGAAGCTACTCTAAACATCTGTGTGCAGGTTTCTTTGTGGACATAGGTTTTAAATTCATTTGAGTAAATACCAAGTACCATTACTGGATCATACGGTCAGAGTATGTTAAGTTTGGCATTTGACAGCGTCTTCCAAAGGAGCTTTATTGTTCTGTATTCCCAGTAGCAATGAAGGAGATTTCCTGGTGTCCTACATCCTCGCCAACATTTGGTGTTGTCAGTGTTTTGGGTTTTGGCCATCCTAATAGGTGTTAGTGATACCTTATTGTTTTAGTGTACAATTTCCTAATGACAAATGATGTTGAGCCTCTTTCATATGCTTACTTGCCATCTGGATAACTATACATCTGTTGTCTGTTCAGATCTTTTGCCCATTTTTCAACTGGGGTGTTTGTTTACTTAATGTTGAATTTTAAGAGTTTTGTATATATTTTGGATAACAAGCCTTTATCAGATGTGTCTTTTGCAAATATTTTCTCCCATTCTGTGGCTTGTCTTCCCATTCTCTTTATGGAGCAGCTTTTAAAACGTAGATTCCTAGGCCCTTATCCAGATCAACTTTCTCCAGGATTGGAAACCAAGAACCCCGAAGTTCCATAAGGGTTCTTATGCAGGAAAGCCACGGGCCAGCACTGAGAGCCACTGATGGTGGCGATGAGGAGATGTAGGCAGGAATACAGGAGATTAGCCTACAATGTAGATCACGGCCAGATGAGGAGGTGGAAATTGAATGCCATGCTAAGGAATGTGGCATTCAAGTCTCTACTTTTTATTATAAGGTCCAATAAACATTTTAGACTACATCTTATAGGCAGTGGTTTCCTGAGGGGAAACCAGGATATGAGCCAACCTTTGTTTTAGGAAGAACGCTCTGGTGATATTATGTAGGAAGTGTTAGGAATATTGGTGGCATTAGGCCAATTAGAAAGTCATCAAAATATTCATATTCCAGGTGACTGGAATTCATATTCCAGGTGATAAGTCCCTTAACTGAGCTGGGGAGATGATGGAGAAAGAAGTTCCATTTAAGTCAACTCAGCAAGTAGTTCTTTAATATGTTTTGTGGACTAGGCACCGTACCAAGGTTCGAAGGATTCTAAGATGAAAGAGGTATTGTCCTCATCCTCAAAGGACTCACAATCTATCAAAATTCATCAAAAATAATTAAGTTGAGAATAGAGGGAACTGGTATGTGGATAGTGTTATGGACAGAATTGTGTCTCCCCCTAAATTCACATGTTGATGCTCTAACTCCCAATGTGACTATATTTGGAGATAGGGGCTTTAAGGAGGTAATGAAAGTTAAGGAAGTCATAAGGGTGGGTCTCTGATCCAATAGAAATAGTACACTTAGAAAAAAAGAAGGACACCAGACATCACTCTCTTTCTCTGGTGCACATAGAGGAAAGACTATGTAAGGACAAAGCAAGAAGGCACCATCTGTAAGCCAGGAAGAGAGATCTCACCAGGGACCAATCCTGCTGGCACCTTGATCTTGGACTTCCAGTCTCCAGAACTGCGAAGAAAATAGCTATCTGTTGTTTGGGCCACCTGCTCTGTGGTTCTTTGTTATGGCAGCCTAAGCAGACTAACACGGACAAGTGTAAACTTTATTTACACGCTCATAGTGACAAGACTCAGGTAGGCTATTTGCGATACACGTCTACAGCTCAGAGGAGCCAACCTGGGCTGGTATGAACTGCTTATCCTAAAGACAAATCACGGGCAGACAGAGAGAGAAAAGGGCCCAGACCCACGCTAAAGGAGCTCTAACTCTAAGAGCGATGACTAGGCTTGGTAGGAACTCCTGTTTGGTCCTAATGTTGCCGTGGCAGTGACTTACATGACATGAGTGCCTCTCTCCATTCTCTTCTTCATCCTCAGGAGGAAGGTGACAGAGAGACTGTAGGGTAGGCGAAGTGAATTCTACAGACTTCATTGTCAATCTGTCCCATCTCTACTCACTGACAGAGCCAACAGTTAGATGTGGAACGCCTGGAATTTGACATATTGTCGATTTGTTCATTAAGTGTTTGTTCATTCAGTGTTTACCAGCTTGTGTCGTCTGTTGAATTCCTGTATGGTTAGCGTTTCCCATTTTACATACTGGTGCCTTGGCTTCCTTGCCTAGAACGAACGCTCCTCGAGGACAGGGGCTGTGACTGGACTTCTTCGCTTCTGCTCTTTATCCCTAGCTCTGCCACACAGCTGAGCATCCGATGAGCACAGGACAAATGTTTGCTTGGAATGATTATGGGAAGGATGGTTACATTTACGTAATCATTTGTGAAGCTTTTGCAAATTACAAATGTAGTTAAAGCAGGATACATTTAAATGACAGTGTGCAGTTTCAGGCATCCAAAGGTATTAGTAGAAATCAGGGTATTTTGAAAAAGACTCCAGAAATTAACAGCTCATGGCCATGGATCTCCTGTTTCAAGAAAGAGCTGGGCACAGAACTAGATTTCAGAAAATGAAGGGTGTGACAAGTGTGAATCAGTGATGCGCGGCTGTTGCTGCAGTACTATTTATGGCTCACTGACACCTCTCTGATGGGGTTAAGTATTTACATTCAGCCTGATTCTCCCCTCTGACTGGGCAGGCTACAGCAACTCACTGCAAGCCCTGAGAAAGAGAAAAAACCCTGCCTCCAGGGGTCCTGGGCAGGGGCAAATGGATCTCCCCTCCCCCTCCTGTGTCTGAAGAGGGCTCTCCTCTGAGAGTTTATGGCAGCCTGACCTCCAGCCTCTGGGTTGGAGAATCTGGCCGCTTCTGTACTACATAAAAAGGGCAAGTGCATTCATTATTATTATATTATTATACAATGTATAATATATAATAGCGATTATGCTGTCAGCAGCCAGAGTCTCTGACCACAGATCAGAGGCTGGGGTGACATAAATCCACCTAGTGAAGTCTTTGGAGGTTCTATGTGAAGGTGAGAGGATTCAACTCCATCTATAAAGGGGGCTCTCAGTGAAGACTTTCTTCCACCAGTAACTTTGGAGGTTGAATTTGAGGGGTACCAGGAGGATCTGGACAAACGGTATTTAGCCTATCGGGGATGTGAGGTCTCAACTGCCCCTTCAGAGCCATGGAATGCTAATAGCTCTCATCCTTGCCCCTGATGGAGGCAAATGAGGAGTGGCCTAGAGGCCTGGAAAGAGTGAAGGGGCAGCCTTCAACTTCTCGGGTCAGATTCCTTACTGCAAACCTGGCCTGCTTGGGTTTCAATTTCTGCTTTCCTTCCTTCCATCAGTGTCTTTGTCTAGGCTTTATCCAGGCCCCCTGCCTGCTTTGGGGTCAGAGGATCAATCCCTGCCTGATGTGGCTGAAATGGCTCCTCTATGGGGAGCAAGGAGCAAATTTCAGGGGGGAAGGGGTCCTCTTTTCCCTTTATGCAAAGGGCCATGTGCTACCCTGCAGAAGCAAGCAAGCCTGCATTTTTAGGTGGCTGGGTGTCCACCCCCGGCCCTTAGTGGGACCCTAATCTTTGTGGAATGAAAGAAAGCACTTGCACTGGTCTTCTCAGAAGGCGCCAATGTGAATTTCCTCCCCGAAGTAGATGGAAGCCACCCTAACAGGCCCAGGCTCCAACAGCACAGCTGGTCTCTCCCTTTATATTACACCACCCGACCCCCAGAACTCTGGGACTTTTTAGAATGAAAATAGCAGTGGCTCAGAATAAGCTTGCCTGGCATTTGCATAGAGGTGATTTAGTGACAAAGCCTCTACACCCTTTTATCTCTCCCTCTGCCGCACCCCATTCCAGTCTTCCCCTCGGTGAGCCAAACGCCCCGGGAAGCCCACAGCAGAAAAAGCTCTTGAGAATAGGAATAACTAACCAGAGTGTCATCTGAGCACCTTTTCTGGGGCCAGGGTAATGAGAATTATTCAAATGCAATCATAAAAATGAGGCCATCAGGCAGGCACGGGGTGGGAGTGGGGTGGGGGGAGGAGTGGTGGTGGAGGGAAGGATTCCTCGCCAGCTTTAAGTTTCAGGACTTCGGGGGAGTTCTCTCGGGGTGCACGGAAAATGTCCCTTCCTCGCCATCCCCTGAGCCCGGGACGTCATGCGAGGCGGCCTCGGTGCTTGGCCGAGGGGACGCGGCGTGGGGGCGGGGGCGGTGTCGCCCGTGGCAAGGGGGACCGCCGCGTCCCTGGCTCAGCGGCGGGCTCGCCGTCCGCGGCCTCCTCTCCGGCGCCTTTCCGCCTCCCGCCAGCAGGAGCGGGCCCGCGCCGACGTCTCAGAAAAGCCTCCAGTAGAGGGAGACACTCCAGCTGCGGCTCCGACTTGGAAGCGCCGGGCCGGGAGTGGGTGGGGGCGAGGGGGGTGGGGAGAGAGGGGGAGTGGGGCGAGGGGAGGTGTGTGAGGGGGGGGGGCTCCGGGGGGCGGGTCCCTGTGCCGCTGACGTCCCGAGCAGTGCTGGGAAGTATAGGCTGTGTTGTCACGCCGGTGTCAGTCTGATGAAGATTGGCATCAGGTAAGCTGTCATTCATTTCCATGTCAGAGACGCTTTTGCAGGCGGCGGCGGCGCGGCGGCGGCGGCTGCTGCTGCTGCGGGCGGCTGCCTCAGAGCGCGTGTGTTTTATTCCAGTCCCCAAGCCAGAGTATTATTCATTGCGACAGGGCAAGGAGGAGAGAGGGAGAGAGGGAGGCAGCAGGGAGGAGAGAGAGAGGGAGGCAGCAGGGAGGAGGGAGGCAGGGAGCAGAGAGGGACGGCGGGAGCGTGCAGAGAGAAGCTGGGGAAGCGCCGGGAGAGCGCGGAGCGAAGCAGCGCGAGTGGCGCCGAGGCCGGGGAAGGCGGCGGCCGGAGCCGCGCGGCCCGCCGGAGCCCCGGCCCGGCCCGCGCGCAGCCCCGCCGCCGCCGCGCCGCCGCCTCGCCCCGCTCGGGCCCGTGGCCGGGCGCGCATTGTCCGCGGGTGCGAGGAGCGGGGCTGCGGACTCGGACGGCCGCGGGCCCGAGACACCGAAGCGGGCGGGAGGGGAGCCGTGCGCCGGGAGAGCCGGGGGGCCCGAGAGTAGGGACCGGCGCGCGCTGGCGGGCCGGAGCCCGGGTGCAGGCAGCTCGGGGCTGAGCGCTCAGCGGGCGAGGCTGGGAAAGGCGGGCCGGCTCCACGTTCGTCTGCTCTCGGCTTCGGGCGCCCTTTGGGCCGGCGCTTGCTCGGCGCCACCGGCCTGGAGCTGCCTCGGGGCGGCTACGAGCGGGAGCAGCTCCAGTCTCGGGCCCGGTGACCGGAGTCAAGGAGCCGCGGCCGCGTCCCGGCCGGCCTGGGGAGCCAGGGCGAGTGGGGTTTGCAGACGGAACAGTGGGGACAGCGGAACGCGAGCTGAGGGTCAGGGCAGCGGGGCTCCGAGGGTCCAGGCTCAGGGACCCCCCGCCCCGGGAGGAGCGATTTGTAGGGTTAACTGGCTTTCGGCGGATTGTTGGAAGTCTTTGGCGAGGTCTGGGAAGCGTAGGGGCCCATGGCGAGGTTTGGGAACAGGGAGCCCTCCTGGCTTGAGAACTAGGACACGAGCTCGTAAAAAGGGGGGACGAAAAGCGCCCCAGAGCAGAGAGCTGAGGGGGATGGGGCAGGGTCCCGAGTCTGCGGCGCAAACTTTGCGTTTCTTTCGGGCTGGGCGAGCGGGGCTCTCCTGACTCCCGAACCCGAGGAAGAAACGAGCGAAGCGGGCGTTCCTTTCCCGGGGCTCTGGGCTAGACTCCGAGGTTCCTACGCGGTGGGGACACGGGCTAGTAATGGCATTGGGGCGGGGGGTAGCTGGTGGTGCTGCTGCAGCCCTGACTTGAGTCTGGGCTTCAGGGCCACGCTCGAGTTTGGGTTGTAGGATTCAGGCTGTTTTCAGAAACGGGACTGAAGTGCTGCTGAATAGCTTAGGGATCGAATCTACACCCCGGCCAGAGCAGGGGGCTAGAGGCAGGAGTTGGGGGCCTGGGGTTACATCTGAGGCTGGACTCTGCCGAATTGGTGGCGTTTTTAGTATTTTGCCACGGGATCGCGGCTTTTTTTTTTTTTTTTTTTTAATTGGGATTGAGGCTATTAGAATTTGGGGAGGGTCGTGCCAGCGGGTCCCCATGCTCCGTGGGTGGAAAAACGTTTAGGCAGGCGATGAAAGTAGTTGATCCAAGCCATGGTAGGCGAGCCCCGGATTTCTGCTGCTTCTCCCCAAAAGCGGATCTGGAGCAGAGGACTTAAGGCGCGCAGGACCCGCTCCTAGGAGAAAGATTCCGGGAAGCGGACAAATCGAAGGGACGTTCTGGGTGAAGAGACTGGGCAGCCTCGGGCGGCTCGGAGTGGATCCGAAAACTGACCCTGGCGGCTCGGCAGGCTCTCGAAGCCACTTGGGGGCCGCGGGCGCAGGGCGGCGGGCGGGTGCCGGTGGCCCGCAGGGACCGCGGCCTGCGCCGGGGGTGCCAGCTGCGAGGTGCCGCAACGCGCGGGGGGAGTCCCGGCTGCGGCCGAGTGCTGGGCGGGCTTGAACTCCGGCGTCCTGGCCGGAGCCGCGGGCTCTTGACCCGCAGGCTCTGTCTGCTCTTCTCCCCGGCCTGGCCGGAAAGTCCACAAGCCGGACCGCCAGTGCGATGTTCAGCCTGGGAAACGGGGGCGCTCTGGGTCTTCTACCCTCGCCCCACTTGTCCCGGGACTTCTCCAGCGTGTTGACTTTTCGGATTTCAAGGGCTCTCTAGCTGGTGGAAGTCAAAAGCTTCACATTTTAGGCAGATTTAGGCGAACCTCCCCTCCCCAAAGATGAGAAAATGATGGCGTTCAAACACAAGATATATTGAGGCAAAGCCCTAGCCGCTAGTCCCCTCGCTTACCCAACCATCCCGGCCTTCCAGAGGCCTCAGGGCCCTAGGGGAGTCTCCTGTCTCTGGGCTCGTGATCTCCCACTCAAGCAAGCACCCCCAGCCCCACCCTCTACCCCTACGGCTCTAGCCTAGTCGGGCTGTGAGCGAGAAGTCCCCACGAGGGAGGGAGGTTATCCCTCTGTCCAGCTAGGGTAGAAAAGTGTGTAAAGGGGTTGTCAGAGAGGAAGATTTGAAATTTCCTTTTTGTAATCTTGAGCCGGCGGTCCCACCTTCCGCACCACTCCTTCCAGGAGCCACACGGCGCTTCTGGGGACGTGGAAGACGCCTGACCTACGACTGGCTGTGGCGGCCTAGGGCCTCGCGACTGCTGGGGCGTGGGGGGGGGCGGGGGGGGGCGGGGAGCGAAGCTCCAAGGCTGTTTTCTTGCAGGCTTGGAATTCGTGAGCTCTCCCGCCAGGAGCCGGTGGGCGGGAGGGAGCCGTGACCCCACGGAGACTCCCCAGTCACCGCCTCCCCTTTGTGAGCTCGAAAGGCATGAAAGCCCAGAGAAAAAGAAGCTGCTCAGAATAAGGGGCAGGGGGTTACTGGAGGGAGATGGGCTCCGCCACCGCTCACAGTAAAATGCCTCGTGCAAATTGCACTGAAGTGTACCCAACTTGAGACTGGCTGTTTTATGATCCTTTCTGGGAGTTTACTGCTCCATGCTTTTAAGTCTATAGATTGCTTTAAGTTAATGAAAGTGCTGCTTTCAAAAGGGGCTTTTATTGTGCGGCCATGGCTAGTGGAGACCCTCCCCTTTACTCTTCCAAAATGGGCCTGTTTAAAATGAGGGAGCCTCCTGGAGTTCCCACACGGACAGAGCTTGGGGGAGGACGCCATGCGACAAGGAGGATTAATAAAAAAATCGATGTCCAAGTAAAGCAGAAAGGCGAGTTTACTTCTCTTCCAGGCCAGTGTCATCTGTGTGTTCTGATATCGCCTTCCAGACTCTCTCTGAGTCTGACTTTAAATGCTGCTTGGTGCCTCCCCCTTACACCCTGTCTCATACTGCTTTATGTGGGCCTGACCCCGTTCAATTAAACCCAAACTGGATTTCAGGATTTCGACCGGCTGCCAATTCAGAGGGCAACTAAAATATTTACTTGGGGCCTGGGGGAGGGGCTTCGCCTTGCATTGAGTAAGATAGACGCGTTAGAAGGTCAGGGAGAGAGGCTGGGAACCCTGAGAAGAAACATGGAAGGGCTATTTTTCAGCGCTTTCTCCTTTTTCCATCTATTTGGCACAAAAGGTGAGACGACAAGGTTTTTAACTGGGTCCTAACACAGAAACTGCAGTGGGGCTGGGCTGTGGCTTTGACCGCATGTCATAACCATTTAAACTGTGGTTAGTTGTTCAAAGCTCAAAGCTTCTCCAAGCTGGGTTTCATTAACTCTACACCAGTTGCCTGGAAGTTCAGTAGCAATAAATTGTATAAACACATTTGAAGTAAGTTAGTGATGAAATAGGGAGAATTACTGTCTTGTGAGTGGAGAATCCTGGATTCATGGAGTTTTAACTTAACTGGAAACATACTTCTTCTCCCTTGGCCTTGATGTTTATGGGTGCACCGGAGTGTGTGTTAAATTTCTTTCTGCCATGTCCATCTTCAACCTGGGACTGTAACTCATTAGGGACCGAGGCATGCCTAGAAAGCAAAAAGGCTGGGTTTTAAAGGGGCCTCTATTAGCCTGGTTTAGAAACCAAACCAAACCCATCAACCTGACTTCCTTACCCTGCGTGAACGCACCGTGCAACATTAAACAGCAGCAGAGCAGGCCAAATTAGATTTTTAAATGTTAGCGGCTTAATAATACCGTGTTGTTAGCAATCGAATTTGTTTTTATTAAAGAAACAACCTATAAAATTTATAGGCTTCCAACATGTTGCAAGATTTCCTTGCTCTTTATTTAGCGTTCCCCCT
Organism: Proteles cristata cristata; assembly: GCA_017311185.1. NCBI lineage: Eukaryota > Metazoa > Chordata > Mammalia > Carnivora > Hyaenidae > Proteles > Proteles cristata. The sequence goes on from JAESUZ010004312.1 coordinate 736,609, forward strand.
CCCAGAAATTCTATCTCCGATTTCAGACTTTTGTTCCTGATTTGTTTAATTTAATGCACATTTTCTAAATTAGTTGGAGGAAGGTGAGAAATGCTGTTATAAGTTTTCCTTCTTCCTATGCTGCGTGGCACAAGGACTGCGATGCTGTAAGATATATATAAATGTGCGATGCACTAGCTGGAGGGTGACGGCATGTGAAGCCAAGTGTCTGGATCAAACAAAATGCAGATGAGAGGATGGAGAGGGCGAAGTGATGCCACAGAGGAAGAGCAGAGGAAGTTACATGGAAAACGAGATCCTCACAAGCCACCGTTAGCCTTGGTTCTAGACAACACAACACGCTTTGTATAAAACACTTCACATGCGATCTGTGACTTATTGAAGATTGAATTATATTGAGAAGCAGAATTGAGAGGGAGTAGCTGCCCTGGCTGGGTTCTGGCCAGGCTGCGTGGCCAGGCTTATTGCGCCGCGGATCTGCTAATTTAATTAAATCTAATACCTGGTGGGAACGGGAGGAAGGAGATAATCAAGGTTGCCAGGTCAGCGTGCTGAGCTAGTGGTAAAGCTGAAATTGGGGGGCTAGCAGTCGTATGCCCTGTCACTGTCTGGCTCCATGACTCTAGTGGGTCACCTAGCTCCTGGGTCTCAGTTTTTGTATCTGTAAAGTGGAACGTATGGTACAAATTCCTCCTTAGGCTACAAGGGATGAATCTGGTGTGACTCCTGCTCTGGTGTGCTTGAAATAATAAAGGAAAAGGAGAGAGGTTTCTGAGCAGCAGAGTCATATTCTTGCCTGTGTTTTCTTTCCCTGCCTGGCTCCAGACCCTCTCCCCACAACAAGTTCTAAGACTTGGGCGAAGGGGTTGAACGCCTGCCTTTCTTTATGCCCTAGAATTTGAAAGCCCTGCTGTGATTCCAAAATCCACCTGCACTTTATCAGGAGGGGCAGTGAAGTTGGGGGAAGCGTCAAGCTTCGCCCCAACAGGGCTACCTGGAAGAGCTCTGGTACACAGAATCTGACTTATCAGAAATTCAGTCCCTTCTCTCTGTGCCAGCGGAAAGAAGAGGTCTGAGCCTGGACTGGTGTGTGACATCTGGTCGGGCTGGGGGGGGATGGGCGTGGGTCCGGAGCTAGCCACAGCTTGAACCCCACTTAGCAGTTTCCATGCTGGCAGATCAAAGCAGATTCTGGGCCAGAGAACCAAGAAGTTACACCCAGCACTTATACAAAAGTGCACCCGTGCTCGGAGTGTCCTTCTGTTCCCATGCCTGATCTTTCGACGCTGACACAGGAGAAGTGGCTCCCGTGGAATGCTTGCCTTTAATTCTCCCTCGTCCGTGGAGACTCCTTGGGGTCATTTCCCCCTCCACATATCCTTTTCCAGCAGCCTTGAGCAACATCTTGGTCTCCCTTCTGATTGGGGGTGAGAGCAGGGAGACGCCAGGGTGGACGCAGAAGAGGCAACAGTTTTGCTAAGAGAATGCACATGAGTTAGAAGGCACAGTCCTTCCACCAGAGCTCAAGCTTCCTCTCCTTCCAGATCCCCCAGGAGCACGGGGAGAAGCCAGGCCTCGGGCAGCTCTGGAAGAGCTCGCCGCAAACGTGTTGTCTTCATGGGGATCTGCTGTTTGGCTTGGATGCCTCGCGCGGGCCCTGCCTGACCAGGTTTCCAATTACAAGAAGGCCGTTTCTGCTAAGACCTATCTCACTAAAAACACATCCCTGTGTGTAATAAGAAACCCTAAACCAGGCAGGATATTTTAAAACTGAAGCAATGAAGATTAGATTAAGTCTCCACCAAACAGCTTCGTTCTCGTATTATTTTTGGCTGGAATGTGGAGAAAAGCAGCTGGCCCTGGGGCCCAGAGCAGGCTCCTCTGAGGGTTCGGATGGGGCTGGACTGGGTGGCGTAACTGCTAGTTTCTCTGCTTAATAGGAAGGTGGCCAGTTTCAGTACAGCTCAGTCAAGGCAGTGGGGGTACCCAGTGGGGGAGGAGGGAGCCCTGGGGTTGGGGGAGAGGCAATCCACATGGGGCCCCCAGCAGATGACAGAACACTGAGACCACTTTTAAATCCCCTGCTCATTAGGACGTCAGTCTTTTGTGTGCAGCTTCTGCTCCCACACTGGGTCTGAGGAAACCCACCCATCCTCCACGTGGCCTTTGGAGGAACTTTGATATATTTTGGGTACTTTTCTGGTTGGAGAGCGGGAACAAATGGTTGTCCAAGATTCCTGGAAACAGAGCCTAGGAGCCTGACATCACGAGCCCCTTTTCTGTCCTGCTGGGGAGAGGCAGCGTGGTGTTCATTCATTCCTTTGTTCCGTCATTCAGCAAATATTTATGGAGCATCTCCCATGTGTATGCCTGGTGCAGTTCTAGGCACTGAGGCTACAGGCAGCAAAAACAGACTGGACAAAACCACGTGACCGCGGAGGTCCTGTCCTCCGGTGGCTTGTCCTCTCTGGAGATGGTGCAGAGTATGGGCTTAGCATCAGATAAAGCTGCACTGAGAGCCTCGCTCTACTAGTTTCCAGTTGTAAGAGTTTAGACAAGTCGCTTAACACTTTCGATCTAGCCTCTCCGTCTGCAAAGTGAGAAGTAACAGCAATAAGCTCAAAGAATTGTGGAGAGGGCATGTGTAAAGTACCTGGCAGTGTGTGGCACACAGCAGAGACTCGACCAGGTTCCTTTTCCTCCCTGTGTTACTCTGGACTGGAGATCCACCTGGCAGATTACCCAGCTTCCCCATTCCCCTTCCTTTTGCTTCCTCAGGACACGGCCTGGGGCCTTTTGCAGGTCACTGGCACCATCAACAAGTATTAAACAAGCAGCCAGTCGCCCGGTGGCCTGGCGCTGCCCACTGTACAAAGACCCTGGTGAGGGCCGTGGTAGGAATAGACCCACAGACCCTGTCCTCAGGGGGATGCGCAGTTTGCGGGTAGACAAACTCAACACAGAAGCACATACGAGATGACACGCAGGCACGCGGAAGTGACATGAAAATGGGCACAAGTCAACTGTGAAGCAAAGGAGGCAACGGTGGGATGGGATGCTGCCCAGCGGAGGTGAGCGCTCAGCAGTGTCCGTGCAGGGGTGAGGGTGAGCGCTGGCCAACCAGGGCTGGAGGGGGAGGGGTGGGAGATTCTTCAGGTTGCAGAGCTCAAAGGGATTGCTGGAGGGCAACCTAAGCTAGAGTGAGGAGTCGGGGCCCTCCTGAGGGCCTCCCTGTGGTGGGGCTGAGGGGTTTCCGAGAGGACTATTCCTGGTGACTTCTCAATGGGGAGAACTCAGGCTAATGACTCAGCGCGTGAAGCAAACCAACTAATCCCATTCCCGACTACAACAGAACTCTCTTACCCACCATCCCTGCCTTTCCTGAGCCAAGAGAGCGGACACTGTAGGCCCACACCCGGGCCTCTCAGGGCCCATGACACTGACCCGTAGCAGAGCGGTGGGGGCGGTGGAGAGGACAGCAGCTGAACGGGGAGTCAGAGGGTGGTGGATTCTGCTCTAGACTCGGCCACCAACTGGACTGTGTGCCCTTTAACAAGTGGCTGACCTCTGGGTGTCATTTCCCCACGTATCCAGTCAGGAGCTTGAATTTCCTCTCAGAAGCTCCCCTTCAACTCAAAGTTCTGTGACTCTCTGTTGTGTCCCAGCTGGACTGCTTCATGATGAGGCAGCCCGTGAACCTGCTCCTACTGCCGCCAAGCACGCACAGGGACGCTGCACAGCTGCAAAGGCACGCACTGGGAGGGCTTGGCCCCTGGGTTGCCCTGGAGCTGTAGGGTCTCCACAGTAGACGGGGGTGGCCTTGACCTTCCTGATGGCCTTCCTGGGGGCAGATGGGTGTGTCCTAGCAGTAGTGGCTGCCTCCAATGAGGGCAGTATTGTGAACCTGAAGACTCACTAGCCTCTTCACCAAAAGTGACATTTGCTTCTTTTGTTGAGACAGTGTGGTGTTGGGAGAAGGCACACGAGCTTTGGCGCCAGATTCTGGGTTCGGATCCTGGTTCTGCTACTACTGAGCTGTGTGTCCTTGGGCACGTCACTTAAGCTCTCTGAGCCTCAGTTTTCTTGGAGATATAGTTAGGATAATAATGACACAGAGCACACAGGAGTGATATGGAAACTCTAGAATGGAGTATCTAAGTAAGCTCATGGCGCTTATTGATTCTCTTTCTAATAAAGCCCATCCTCCGGTTCTGTCTCATTTAATCCTCTCAACTTTCTGAAGCAGGAGAAATGGGTATTGTTACGTCATTTTATAGAGGAGAGGAGATGGTGCTCCGAGAGTGGCCACAGGGACTGGTCCGGGACGGGACAGTGGATGTTTCCACCTGTTCATGTTAAATAGGGTACCCAGCTCTACCTTTTACAACAACAGTCATTTCCTTAGTCTTTTGGAGACAAAGCAAACACCTCACTGAGCTCTGAGTACTGCTTGGCCCTGACCTCCCTGATTCTCTCCTGAGAATCTCTTTAAAGGAACCAGCAGAACCCACCTTCTCTGTTACCCATACCTTTATTTGGCAAACTAGGGAGGGCCATCAGCTGTTACGGAAACCAACACCTAGAAGAAGATCTATATTTTTACTTCCACAAGGCTTTAGTGACAGGTGGGGGTGGACTGGCCAGCAGAAAAGATAGAAGTACATTTAGGGGCCGGAAGAGCTCATGATGGCAGGGGGTGAGTGTGGCAGAGCTTCCCAGGCCATAAGCCACCCTGCTCCACCCACCCCACCCATGATGGGAGGTTGGGGCGAAGAGAAAGGAGGCTCACGCCCATGGTCCTCTGGGACTTGTGATCCTGACAGACACCAAGGGCCATTGAGCTCATTAGCGGTAGGGCCTGCTAGCTCTGGTTTAGGTGTGCGGTGGGCACCGTCTCCCTGATTTCAGAGTAGCACAGTGGGTCTGTGGTAGAACAGAGGGGAGTGAGCCCCACACCCAGAGGCTCCTCTGTCTACACTCTAACAGCCCGCTGGCACTGAGTACTACTCTCTACCCGGATCTGTGTTAAGCCTTGGGAGTACAGGGTTGTTCCTGTTTCTCAGGTGAGGCTGTGCTCTGTGTGGACTGTGAGCTCTACTTCCAGGTCAGAGGCAGAGAGAAGCCTAGAGAGGCCCCTGTGTGCGCCCAGGGCCCCGTGGTGACAGGTGCTTGTTCTCACTCATGAGCCCTCCCTGGTGATTCATCCGTCCATCAACAGGCGTGGCCCAAGCCTACTGTTTCATGAATGCCCAGGAGTGTACTGCACTGGACTGAAGGCCTTTTTTCTCTAGGAGCGATACGATCTGACTGCAGAGCCCAGACAGATGCATGTCAAGCTGAAGACAAGCTGTGTGACTTTTGACATGTCTCTTAACTTCTTTGGCTCTTAGCATCCTCATATTATACAATGAGGAAGTTAGCTGGAATTGTCTTTGAGGCCTCTTCGGGGCCTGCTATTCTATGACCCAGTGGGCTATAAATGCTAAAATGTGTGGTCCAGACCACTGAGCCCCATGTGCTCTGGAGAAGGTGGTGGGGCCCCCAGGGACACTAAGCCCATTATTGGTAGGACCTGTCCAGCTCTGATTAGGTGAGGGGGATGGAAAGATGTAGCTAGAACAGCAGTTGAGCCTCACCTATTTGGATGCAGGGGCTGGGGGAGAGCTCCTGCTGGTGGGCTGTCTGAGTGCTCCAGTCTCCAGGGAGACTGCAGGGACAGAAATCAAGCAGGGAACCTCAGGGATACGGGAGCTCAAGTCTGCTGCTCTCCTGTGGCCTGTACAAGTGGTGGTCTTGTCCCATTGCCATGACGGGAGCCCCTCTCCCAGCTCTGGGAAGAGAGAGCCAGACTCACAGGGGGGCAGTAGTCCCTGGGGGCACTCCTCACTTGTGTTTGATCTGGAGAAAAGCCAAGGACTTGATGGGATTCCCCCAGCCTTCCCTGGAGGCTGTTCCCAGGGAAAGTGACTTGTTCCTTGCACTGGCAGACGCTCTCATTGGGAAGGCACCCCAATTCATTAGAGCCTCTTGGTGGCAATGAGATGGGGACTGCTACCTCCTGCCGACTTCCAGATTGCTAGGGAGGCCCCTTTCCAAGCCGGACATCTGGTCTCCTGGAATACTTTTCAAAGTCTATTCCATTGGCTTTGGAAGGGAAAATGGAAGGAGAACTTCATTCCCAGGCTGTGCTCTGGGGAGTGCTGTTGGCTGCTGGCACAGAAGAAGGGAACTTCCCTGGCATTCTTCTCACACAGAGTTGTGGTGCCTTGTCCCTGCGTGGGCACAGAAGAACTGGACTTATCCGGGGAGGAAGGAGATGGGCTGCCACAGCTAGCTTGTGGATCAAGGGGAAAGGATTTGTCCCAAACGCTGTGATTTCTGGGTAGCTGTGCGAGGCCGCGCGCTGGGGGTTCCTGGACTATGTACTGGGAGCTCTCACCTCTTTATTTTATCTAGTTGTCACCAGAGACCTGAGAAAGAAAGACAGGCTCAGAGCAGATAAGAGAGGATTTGCTCAGCATCACAGAACCAGTTCTGGGTCATTCTGGATCTGCAGGTCTAGAATTCTAGCCCAGCATGCTGCCTGCTCTAGGGAGGTGCATGTTTTGGGGGAAGTGGCTGGATTCCTTGCTGCTTTCCTTCTCCATCTGCCTCCCACCCCAGCTCCCCGCCTAGCCCCCTTTCCAATGCACATGTAGCTCAGTGTGAGATCCAGGGCTCCAGCCTGGATGGGTCACGGGCAGTGTGACTATAGCATGGCAAGAAGGGTGGCTGAGTCAGGACAGTTCCGGACAAGCCAAAGGCTGGGTTTGAGCTTTGACTCAGCCATGGTTACTGTGTGACCTGAAAAGCTGGCCCCACTTTCCCCATCGGTAAAATGGTGGCAATCATGCATCCTGTCAGGGCTGGGGACCAAGCGAGTGGATGCATGGGGGTGTGTTATGCACATTACATAAACATAAATGAAAGCGCCCACATAGTGCCTCACATGTAATATGTGGGGGAGAAAAGTGGTTGGCAATGATCTTGTATTTCTTATTAAAGTGGAGCATTCGTGCCGACACATAGCTCCTCTCACACAGAGTGATAACAACTGTGTTTAAGTAATGAGAAGCTGGCGGGTTGGCCTTCCATGACCACCCGGTGGCTTGGGCACGAGTGGTCCCCTCTGGGGGGTTTTCCAGGCTCTAGAAGAGAGTTGCCAAACCCGAATTCGTGCCTACTGTGTGTCCATGGTTCTCACTTATGCCTTCCCATCTAACCCAGTGCAGCAGCTGTCTAGCGTCTGGTGTGCAGGTGGGGGGAGTGGTTGACCTCTGCCAGGTCCCATCAGCCACTAGGTGTTCATCTGATAGATGTTTATTGAGTGCCTTCTGTGTGTCAGACTCCGCAGAGGTCCTGTGGATACGACTGTGAACTAGACGGATGGCTTCCTACCAATAGAGGTCACAGTCCCTGGGGGGATGGGCATTCAAGTTCTGAAGGTAATTACTGAAATCGTTATAAAAGCCATGGAAGGATGCCTGGGTGGCTCAGTTGGTTAAGCATCTGACTTTGGCTCAGGTCATGATCTCACGGTTCGTGGGTTCGAGCCCCACATGGGGCTCTGCATAGATAGTGCAGAGCCTACTTGTGATTCTCTCTCCCTCTCTCTATCTGCCTCTCCCCTGCTTGTGCTTTCTCCCTCTTTCTCTCAAAATAAATAAACTTATAAAAAATTGAAAAGCCATAGAGAAGTCCAGGAAGCCATGGGAACATAAACAGGGAGTGTAACTTACTCTCAGGGTCTTGGAGGGCATTCTTGTGTTTTGGTCAACCCCTGCATCCCTGGGGACTCATTTTCCATCCCTAGCAAGGGCGGAACAAGGCTAGAGGAAGACAGTGGGCACCAGAAAAATCCTGCCAGGGAGTTTTACTCCCATATGAGTTTCCTGTCCTGGCCCTCAGCCCACCATCATGCTCCTTAAGGGCATAGCGTTCAGGAGAAGCCTTTAGAAAAAGCGGCATACCTTCCCTATTCTTCCTGAAGTCCTAGTATCTGGGGGTACCTGGTGATGTTCACATTGATATCATACCTGAATCTGATTTCTGGAAAGTCCTCATGGGTAGCAGCTGTCAGCTTGAGGGGAAAGGCTCACCTCTCTCTCTCAGCACCAGCTGGGGAGATTATATTTATTGGAAGATCTGGTCCCCTTCCTCTTTGTGGGATGGAATCAACTTCTTGACATTGTTTCTTTGGTGCATTAGTAAAAGCCATGCCATCCTCTCAGAAACACGGGGGACAATTGGTGACAATTTTGCAGTCTTCTACTTTGGAGGGGGTGAGGAGAGGGACGAGTGGCTGGAGAGATGAACGGACTCAAGTTGCCAGGGCTGCAAGTCCATTTGCATAAATATGAAAAGGAAAAATGAATTCAAGGGAATGGCGGATGGTTCAGGACGGATCCTTGGCGAGGTTTAGTCATTCCCGGGGGCTGGCAAGAGCATCTGTTTCAGGGTTGGACAGGTAGGGGTTAAAGCCCAGCTTTTGCTACTTGCTGGCTGTGTGACCTTGGGCAATTTTCTAACCTCTTTGAGCCTTAGTTTCTTCCCTTTTGGGAAATGGGGATGACAGTGGCTCTCTGCAGGGCCACACAGATAACACAGCAAAGAGCCTGGTCTAGTCCCTGGTCTCTAGAACGTACTCAGTACATGTGAGTTCCTTTCCTGTCACTTCCGTCTCTGTCCTCACAGTGCCGGATATCGAAGAGACCAAAGTACCTTTTTAGGAAGCAGGAGGGAGTGGGGTGCAGGAAGACCATGGGCGTCTCTGGGGAACACAGCTAGAATGGCCATCTGAGGGCACCACAGGATGGAGACATCGATACCAGAGCCTGGCAAGATGTCCCTGAAGGCAGGGAAGGCGTGCTCTAGGTTTCTTGGGAGAACCAGGACAGCACAGGTAATCTCAAGGTGGGCTCTGAAGCAGAGTCATTGAAACAGGGAAGTGAATGGACGGATGAAGTCAAGAGGGGAGGGAGGGACTAAATATTTATGAAATGTCTGCCCTGTGCTTGGTGTTGGGCCAAGCACTTTAGCACCCATTGTTTAATTTTTACAAAATTAGAAGCAGAGAATCTTAAGTCGTGAAATCTCAGAACTGGGAAGGACATATACCCTGCCTCTGTATTTTATACCCAGAAAATTGAAAGTCAGAGAGGGGCAAGAACTTGCCTAGGGTCACACAGAAAATCAGTGGCAGAGCCAAATTTGAAACTGCCCAGACTAGGGCAGTTGGACCAGAGCAGAAAGAGCACATACCTTGGAATCAGAAAGACTAGGCTTGACTACAGATATGCTTACAGAAACTTCCTTCCTTCCTGAGCCTCAGTTCTCTTAACTGTCATGTGGGCTAGTAATCCTCAACCCTAGTGGTGGCCATGACAATGAAGTGAGCTATAACCAGTATAAATGCTCCTGTGTAGTATCAGGGACTCTGCTGGCTCAGATCCTTTCTCTTCCTGTCTGGGTCCCTTTCCCCATGGCTTACGGCTCTGGCCATACCCAGGAGGCCCTCTAAAGAGCCCTGAGCTTGTCCCACCTTGTGCCCCCAGGGGGTTCAATAAACAGAAGGCCTGGGACATTCAGTTATTCTTCAAGTATTTATTGGGTACCTCGAGTGTGTACCAAGCACTGTTTTGGTGCCTGGAATAGAAAACTGAGCAAAAACAGACCCAGCCTCTGTCCTGATAGAGTTTACAGTTGGATGGAGTAGAGCGGTCTTAAAAAAAAAAAAGCAGGGGCACTGGGTGGCTTAGTCGGTTAAGCGTCCGACTTTCGCTTAGGTCATGATCTCGCGGTTCGTGGGTTTGAGCCCCGCGTCGGGCTCTGTGCTGACTGCCAGCTCGGAGCCTGGAGCCAGTTTCAGAGTCTGTGTCTCCCTCTCTCTCTGACCCTCCCCTGCTCACGCTGTCTCTCTCTCTCTCCTAGAAATAAATAAAAATATTTTAAAAAATCATACAAATAAACATGAGAATACAAGTGTAATTAGAGCTTTGAGGGGAAGAACATGAAACCCTGAGAACATTTAACAGGAGGAGTTTATTTAGAGAGAGTAGGAAAGTGTCTATCTAAGAAGTGATGTTTGAATTGAGTCCTGAAGGCACAGTAGGACATCAGTGAAGTAAGACGTAAAGCAAGAGTGTCCCGGGAGAAGGGGGGGGTGCAGTGGGTGTAAAGGCCCTGGGGAGAGAAGAAGGGATTGAAGGGGCTGAGGCAGAGTGACAGGGTCACGTGTGATCACAGAGCAGAACCTTGGGAAGGTTTGGAAGGGATACAAGGAGTCTGACTTTGGACCAGGTTGAAGCTTCGGGAGAGGGGGGAGGACCCAGTATGAGATTCTGGAATGGAGACCAGGTTCAAGTTTGCTATTGGCTTGGAGAGAGAAACAGCTATCTCCAAGCCTCAGTTTTTCTGCCCCAAATGAAAGTAATAAAAATAAAATCATGGAAAAGGTCCTTGGCCTTCATCCTGTAAATCTCAAATTCATTTATGTTAAAGCTTCAATGATTTGGATTCATAATTGAATAAAAGCCAGAGTCCTTATCAATCTCCACCTCCCCAGTTCAACTCCTGTCACCGTCTCCCCCAGTCATCTACCCCAGCCACTAACCCCCGACCTCCCTGTGGTGACAGGAACAAGTCAGGCATGCTGCTACCTCAAGACATTTGCACTTGCTGTTCCTTCCGCCTGGAGCACACTTTCCTCACATATCTGCCTGGCTTGCTCCCTCAGTCTCTCAAGGTTTCCACTCTGAATTTATCATCTCAGTGAGGCCCTTCCTGAGAACCCTATCTAAAACGAAATAAATCCCTTTTCTCCTATCCCTGGCTCTCCCTACTCTTTTGTTTTTCTCCAATATTGATCATATTTTGTCTCTTTTTTTTCAATCCTCTAATCCAGAGGAGTCCTTTCATATAATGGGAGCCCAGTCAGTGTTTGGGGAAGGAATGACTGAACGAAGAGAGCTAGTTGCTTGTGAAATGAATGGTCAGGTTCATACAAGGCTGCTTTTTCCCTTCCTCTGAAATGGAGACATGGAATGTCAGAATTGGAAGGAACTAAGTAACTGGCCTTTGAACAATCATCTCATTTAATAACTGAGGAAACAGAAGCCCAGTGAGGTTAAGGGGCTTATGAAAGGTCACACAGTACAGAGCCAGGATGGGGACTCAGGTCTCTGGGATTCACTCCAGAATCTCTACAAAGTTTTGGCTTTTCTGCATGACATAGCTCATGGGGGAGGAGGGGTTTGCTTTGTGGGTCCCCAACTTCTAGGGGGTGGCATGTTCAGAGGACTCCGGCTTCCTTGAATTCTCTCCCTGGTGCCTCATTCCAAGATCTCTGTTGCTGCTGCTCGTCTCACTGGGAGGCACTTTGGGGCCATCCTTGGGGCATTTGTCACTGGCCACTGACAGGCAGACATATTTCTCTCCCCAACTCTAGGAAGTCAAAGGAAGGAGCAGTCAGTCTTCTGTAAAGGTCAATCCGCAGAAACGATTATACAGCTCTTACTTGGTGGGAATCTGCCTAACATGGGGAATAATGCCAAGAAATATCAGTTTCTGGTCCTGCATTCCAGGATCTTCTAGTCTAGCAATGGTGACAATGCTTTATTAACATCGATATTATTATTAAAATAATAAAGCAAACATTTATTGAATACTCTGTACCAGGCATTGTTCTAAGCACTTGATGCCTTGTGACTAATTTAATTTCTCACAAAGACTCTTTGAGGTGGGTGCCCTACATCTTTCACTTTTTAGTAATCTGAGGAACAGAGAGATTAAGTCACCTGTTTCAAGTTACCCAGCTAACTTGTGGGAGAGCCAGGATTTGAACCCAGGTAGCCTCTCACCAGTGTTCACCTTCTTATTCACTAAGTTAAATAATAGATAGCACAAGGCAAGAATGCAAGACACATCATGCAGAGGTGGATGTGGGGTTGGGAAAGAGGCTTCGCTGCAGGCTGAAGTAGTCCTTGATTACTATGGCTTCCTGGAGGAGGTGCTGCCTGAATTATAAGAGGTATGTTTGGATAGCTGGAGAAGGGCTTTGCCCTTTGTGTTTTCCATCTTCATGTAGAAGAGAACAGTGGTTAGGAGTGCCCGGTGAAGGGCTTGTCGTTGGGCAGGTTCCCTTCTCCCTTGGCACATGCATACATACGCTGGGAGACAAGAGACATGAGTGAAGTTCTCTACCAGCCACCCAGTGAGGGCTGGGAGGAGGGCCTGGCACAGCCTGACCTCTTTCCCCTGGAAACGGTTCCCCATGAGCTTGTGTTGTGGGGGCCCTGCCTGGATTCCCAGTAAGGAGGTGTCTGAGCAAGACTTTTAGGGTCCAGGCTTCTTCAATGTTTGGGAGACCTCCGAGAAGATCCTCTAACTGGTCTCCAAAATCGTGGCTGTTCTATCTATGAAATGGACTGGCAATCCCCTCATATAGGGTTGTTGGGAACATTCGATGAAGGCAATGCCTCAAAAGAATCTGGCCCAATTGGCTTCAGTGACCAAGTACCTGATCTCACCTATCCACTCCCATCAAGCGTCAGCTCAGCCCAGACTGGCTGCTCTTGGTCTCAGCCTGGAGCTGCGATGCAGAGAGGAAAGGAGAGTTCTCTGTATGACCTGGCCTTTTGGGGCCGCGTTGGAGAACAGGCCTAAAGCTATTCTCGCACTCAGAGTAGGAGTCGTTGATAATGTCTCTCAATTACATTTGCGTCCTGAAAACGTATTTGCTTTCTTTGGAATTACAGAGCACAAGGAAGCCTCGGATATAGGATGACCAGCCATCTCAGTTTGCCCAGGACTGTTTCACTTCTAGTGTAAAAGTCTCATGTCCAGGGGAACCCCAGTCCTGGGCAACCTGGAGAAATTGGTCACCCTGTGAGCCAGCAGGGAGGGAGAGGATGGGTACAGCTGAGGCCCCTGTACCCACTAAAGGCTGCCCCAGTGCGTCTTCCATTTGGTTTCTGAATCTCCCAATGGCAGACGGGAATCAATGGAGAGCTTCAGACAGACCAGAATTCAAATCCCACATCCGCTGTGTATCAGCTTGACTTCAGCCAAGTCTCAGTGTCCTCACTGGTCAAAATGGGGACTATAATCATTACATTATGGTGCTGTGTTGGGACTCACGTGGCCTAATGCATGGAGCAGCTGACATATGATAGGTGTTCTGCATAACAGCCTAAGCTATCTGAGCCTTTACTCTTATTCCCCATGTTGGGGCTGGGATAATAAGTAGCTAAGAGAGCCTGGGCCAGCATAAGGCCTCCCCAGCTTTGCCAAGTCTTCTGCACCTGGCCTGCTCCATGGCAGCGTCCTGGCCTGGCCGCAGCCCCTCAGAGGGGCCTACAAGGACCCTTGGGGGATTTGGGAGGAGAGAGATGGAGACAGGTGACCTGCTATTGTCCCAGTTCTAGAGGCTGGGCTAATGGCCTGAGTCCAGGGCGCTTTCAACGTGTCTCTTCTTCTGATGAATTTGACTTTCTAGAATCAATAAAACTTGCAGGAGGACATTGGGGAGCTTCTAGTCTAATTTGGTCTCTTCTTGGATGATGACGTAGAGGCCAGGGTAGTCATGACTCATCTGAGATTTGACCGACGGTCAATTACTCAGAGAGCTTCCTGGCTGAAAAGGCTGGGGAGTCCTTGAAGCTCTAAGGGACATGGTACATGAAGACAGCAGGCACCACCATGTTTTCTGACAGTGGATTGTCTGCTCGGTGGATTATTGGTGACACAGCTGGCCAGCCACCCTGTGCCACTGCATCGTTGCAGACTGCTCCTCGCCCTCCTTTGTCTTAATGGAGGGAGAGCTGTGCTCATAGGGCATTGACTCTCTCTCTTTTTTTAATTAGTTTTTTTACATTGACTCTTTTCAATTTTGTCAAGTGAAAGTAAGAGGGGAGACCCCATTTCCAAAGACATTCTAAACTTCACAAAACGAGGCGTTTCCTTCAGATTAACTATTTTCCTGATTAGCCACAGTAGCTGCCCTTAGTGAGCAGGGGGCATCAGCAGATTTCATTCATTCAATGAATGGAGTGTTCATTAAGTGCCAGTATGGGCAGGGAACAGTTTCATCCAGAGCAGAGTGTATGAATGTGTTCTGTTTCCTGCGGGGTTTTCCTCTGTTGCCCGTGGACCCTCCATTTGGCTCAAATATATTTTCCATTTATTTAGTACCCACCCTGTGTTAGCTACCATGGAGGAAGACAAAAGATGATAAGATTTGGTCTCTACAAGAAGGAGCTTACAGTTTGAGTGGGGGAAATAGGTGTGAAAACATGGAAAGGTAGATCATTTTGGAGGAGTGACATAGCAGTACACAAGAGTGGCTCATAGCCAGAGGTGTTACAGGTCAGGAGGACTCATGACCAAATGAGAGATACTATTAAGAGTGAGGCTCTCAGAGGAAGAGGAGATCAAGTGAAATGTGGGGATTGGAAGAGACCTCATGGAAGAGGTGGGTGTGCCAAACACCTGACACTTATTACCTGATAGCAGGCTTGGTGTGTGGGTATGTGTGACTGTCCCCATTTTCACATACAGCAAAGGGCCAAGCCACACAGAAGATTAAGTTTGGATCAGGCCCCAGGTCCATCTGCATCTAAACCTTTTCCATTAGAAATCCTGTCTCCCAAGAGCCAGACCTCAAAGACTAGATAGGATTGAACTGAGCAGAGGGAGGGAAGCCTTAAGCAAGGGTGTGCATGCAGGCATACCTGCGTGTGTGTGTGTGTGTGTGTGTGTGTGTGTGTGTGTGTGTGTGTGTGTAGGAAGATAAAAAGCAAAGACCCTAGAGCATGGAGCCAGAGCACAGAGCCAGCCAGTGTGGAGGGAGGAAGGCTCCTGATGGAGTAGAGATCTGCGCCTCTGGGACTTTGCATGTGCTGACTGCCCTTCCCTGCTTTCTCCTCAGAACCTTTCCTCCCCACACTCAGGAGCAACTGATTGCTTTCGCTGGCCTTGCGTTGGAGGCTGCGTGGGGCTGGCATCTTCCAAAGAGTCCTTCTAAATCCCTAGTGATCATAGTCATGATAACAACACCATCTCACACCCATATGATGCTTTTCCATCTACACAGCACCTTCACTTGAAACCTGAAACAAACCACAAAGAAAGACATCCTAACGGTTGAGCACAGGCCAGGGCTCCCAGCCAATTCTGATTAGACTTCAGAAGACAGGCCAAGTACAAGTTCCTCAGGCAGGTTATTCACTGTTCATTGGTGTGTGTGCACAGTGCCTGACACATAATAAGTGCTCAATAAACGTTTGTAAAGTGGTTGCAGTTTAGGGGAGTCCCACCCCATTTGTGGGTACCTTGCAGAAAGCAAGCAGCAGCCCTGGTCCTTCCTGCCTGAGGTTTGTTCAGTGTCCTCTGTGCTCAGTGTCCCCATACCTCAGTCTGAGTAGACTTTGTTGCAAAACCTGTGTGCATTTATAACTACTGAGTTCAAGGCTGAAAGAAATCTGGGATTTTTTTCCTTTGGTTAGGCTCTTTGGTTTCAATTTAATTGTCTGTGAGAAATTCAATGTATCATATATATGGCCAAATTTGCCATTAACCACTTTTAGGTATACACTTCAGTGACATTAATTATATTCACAATGGTGTACAGTCATCACCATATCTATTTCCAAAATGTTTTAGTCACCCCAAACAGAAACTTTCTACTCGTTAAGCAGCGACTCCCCATTCTGCCCTCCCTTCAGCCCCTGGTAGCATCTAATCTCCTTTCTGTCTCTATAAATTTTCCTCTATAAATTTCATATAAATGGAATTTTAATATATCTGTTTTTTTGTGTGTCTGGCTATTTCCCTCAACATAATACGTTTAAGGTTCATCTGTACTGTAGCATATATAAGAATCTCATTCCTTTTTGTGGCTGAGTAATAGTCCATTGTATGTGTACACCACACACTGTTTATCTGTTCCTCTATTGATAGACACTTGGGTTATTTCCACTTTCCAACTATTGGGAATAATGCTGCAATAAATATTGGCACAGGTATCTGTTTGAGTCCCTATTTTCAGTTCTTGTGGTTATATATCTAAGAGTAGAATTGCTGGGTCATATGGTAATACAATGTTTAACTTATTATGTGTCAGGAATTATCAAACTGTTTTCTACAGTAGCCACACCATTTTAAGTTCCAACCAATAAAGCACACAGCTTCCAATTTCTTCATATCCTTACTAACGTGTACCATTTCCTGTTTTTGTTTTTGTATGTTTACGACCAATCCAGTAGGTAGAAAGTGGTATCTCAATGTGGTTTTGATTTTCCTTTCCCTAATGACTAATGATACAACTTTTCATGTGCCTATTGGCCACTTGTATATTTCCTTAAAGAAATGTCTATTGAAGTGCTCTGCTCATTTTTAAATTGATTTGTCTTTCTGGTGTTGAGTTTTAGAAGTTCTTTACATATTCTGTATATTAAACCCTTATCAGACACACAATTTGCAAATATTTTCTACTATTCTGTAGGTTGTCTTTTCATTTTGTTGGTAATGTTCTTTTATGGACAAAATTTTGAAGATTTTAATTACGTCCAATTTATATATTTTTCTTTTGTTACTTAAGAGTTTTCTCTATATATAGAGAAAATATATATATAAGAATATCTATATATTCTTATATAGAATATATAAGATATAAGTATATCTAAGATATAAGATATAAGTATATCTAAGAATCATTGCCAAATTCAAGGTTTTATCCCTGTGTGTGTGGTTTCTTTTTTTTGAAAAGGTTTATGGTTTTAGCTATTATACTTAGGTTGTTGATACTTTTGAGTTAATTTTTGTATGTGGCGTGAGTAAGGGTCCAACTTCATTCTTTTGTCTATAGAAATCTAGTTCTCTCAGCACCACTTGTTAAAGAGACTATTCTTTCCCCCATTGGATGGACTTGACACTCTGCTAAAATTAATTAACCATACATGTATTTCTGGACTCCTGATTCTATATCATTGGTCTATGTGCCAATCCTTATGCCAAAGCATACTGTTTTGATTCCTATAGATTTGTGATAGATTTTGAAGTTTGGAAGTATGAGATTTCTAATTTTGCTCCTTTTTTTCTCAGGATTGTTTTTGGATATTCAGGGCCTTTTGCAATTCCATATGAATTTGAGGAAAAGGCTATTGGAATTTTCATAGGATTAGCTTTGGGTGGAGCAGGGCTCTTAATAGTAATAAGTCTTCCTATCCATGAACATGGAATGTCTTTCCATTTATTTAAGTCTTCTTTAATTTCTTTCAGCAACATTTTTCAGCTTTCAGTCTACAAGTCTTTTACCTTTTTGATTATATATATTCCTAGCATTTTTTCTTTTAGTTGCTGTTTCCTTTTTTAAAGTTTATTTATTTATTATTATTATTTTTTACAAATAGTTTATTGTCAAATTAGTTTCCACATAACACCCAGTGCTCATCCCCACAAGTGTCCTCCTCCATGCCCATCCCTCCTCCCCCCACATCCATCAGTCCTCAGTTTTTGTCAGCATTCAAGAGTCTCTCATGGTTTGCCTCTCTCCCTTTCCCCTACCATTTCCGCCCTTCTTCTCCCCCTTGGTCCTCTGTTAAGTTCCTCCTAATCCTCCTATACGTGCACACATATGATATTTGTCCTTCTCTGCCTGACTTATTTTGCTCAGCATAACACCCTCAGGGTCCATCGATGTTGCTACACATGGCCAGATTTCATTCTTTCTCATTGCCATGTAGTATTCCATGGTATAGATAAACCACATCTTCTTGATCCATTCATCTGTTGATGGATACTTAGGCTCTTTCCATGTTTTAGCTATTGTGGAGAGTGCTGCTATGAACATTGGGGTCCATGTGCTCCTATGCATCAGCATTTCTGTATCCCTTGGGTAAATTCCTAGCAGTGCTATTGCTGGGTCATAGGGGAGTTCTATTGTTAGTTTCCTGAGGAACCTCCACACTGTTTTCCAGAGGGGCTGTACCAGTTTACATTCCCACCAACAGTGTAGGAGGGTGCCCGTTTCTCCACATCCTCGCCAGCATCTAGAGTTCTCTGATTGGCTCATTTTAGCCACTCTGACTGGCGTGAGGTGGTATCTCAGTGTGGTTTTGATTTGTATTTCCCTGATGAGGAGCGATGCTGAGCATCGTTTCATGTGTCTGTTGGCCATCTGGATGTCCTCTTTGGAGAAGTGTCTGTAAAGTTTATTTATTTTTTAGAGAGACAGAGAGAGACAGACAGAGAGCATCAGCAGGGGAGGAGCAGAGAGAGAGGGAGAGAGAATGAATCTCAAGCAGGCTACACATCATCAGCACAGAGCCCCACTCAGGGCTCAAACTCATGAACTGTGAGATAATGACTTGAGCTGAAATCAAGAGTAGGATACTTAACCAATTGAACCACTCAGGCGCCCCTAGATGCTATTTCTTTCATTCTTCCTCCCTCCCTTCCTTCCTTCCTTCCTTCCTTCCTTCCTTCCTTCCTTCCTTCCTTCCAAGAGTTGTTTATTTTTGAGAGACAGAGTGAGACAGAGCATGAGTGAGGGAGGGGCAGAGATGGGGGAACACGGAATCCGGAGCAGGCTCCAGGCTCTGAACTGTCAGCACAGAGCCTAATGTGTGAGATCATGACCTGAGCCAAAGTCAGATGCTTAACTGACTGAGCCACCTAGGCACCCCTAGATGTTATTTCTTAATATCATTTTCAGATTGTTCCTTGCTGGTGTATAGAAACACAGCTGATTTTTGCATGTGATCATGTACCCCCCAACTTTGCTGAATTTGTTTTAGTTCTAGTAGCTTTCTTATAGATTCTTTGGGATTTCCTATATATAGGATCATGTCATTTATAATTAGAAATTGTTTTACCTCTTCCTTCTAATTTGGATACCTTCTATTTCTTTTTCTTGAGTAATTACTTTGACTAGAACTTCCAGTCAATGCTGAACAGCAGTGCTAAAAGTGGGCATCTTGTCTTATTCCTGATCTTAGGAAGAAAACTTTAAGCCTTTCCTCATTGCATATGATGTTAGCTATCTACTGCTTATTTGATGATGGGCCACTCCTAGGGCCCTGGCTCAGATGAGGGTGGGGGCAATGATCTGCTTTATTACCCAACAAATAGATTTCTCCTGAAGGAGAATATCTTTGTCTGTCTTCACTGCTGTAGCAAATTACCACAGACTAGGTAGCTTATAAGCAACATTAATTTATTTCTCACAGCTCTGAAGGTGGAGAACTCTAAGATCAAGGTGCAGGCAAGTTCAATGTCTGTTGTGGGACCACATCCTGGTTCACAAATAGTCAACTTCTTGCTAGAATCTCACATGGCAGGAGGGGCAAGGGAACTCTCTGGTCTCTTTTATAAGGAAACTAATCCCATTCATGAGGGCTACACCTTCATGATCTAATCTCCTCCCAAAGGTCCTGCCTCCTGATACCCTCACATTGGGGATTAGGATTTCAACATATGAATTTTGGGGACACAGTCTATAGCAGAACATCATATTTGGGATCATGTTGAGAGAAAATATTCACTAATTACAAAATACCAACTCCATGTTAGCACTAACCACACTGTTAAAATGTCAGCTGAACTAAAACCCAAACATTTGTTAAGTTTCTACTATGTGGCACACACTTTTATTACTTCATTTAATCTTGCAACAGCCCTTTGGAGAGCAGCTCTATTACTACCACTCCCATTTTAGGGGTAAGAAAATGAATAATAAGGGGGCAAGGTGGTTGACTTCTAGATTGGCTTCTTGTTTTCTGTCCAGTAATTCTCAAGGGGAGACAGTGAGTACCACTCTTCTTTGTGTGATGTATCAGAACTCCTTGTGGGTTGGAGGGCAGGGGAAGGCTTTCTCAAAGATACCGCCACCCTTCATCCTGTTCTGATAACTTATTCAGGGGTGCCCTGCCCCTAGTAGGGACCCACTGCTGCAAGGATCCCCCGTGGCTGTCAGGACCTTGCCATAACCCACAGGTGTGCGCAGTAGACAAAAGGTCGAGAGCCACTACAAACAACAGCATCTTCTTTCTTCTGTGATATTGGTGCTGCCAGATCAGCTAGAGAGACATGTGGAGTTGCTTCTATGAGAAGGTTCCAGAGAGGAGGTCTCTCTGAGCACTGGTAGCAAATTCTCTGTAGGTCAAGGAGAAATGCTGGGCCAAGCAACCTTGCCCTACTCCAAAGCCCTGTGCCGTTAACTCAGCAGTAATCAACACTCTTGGGGAGATTAGCTTTATCAAGTAACTGCAGCCCCAGGTACCTGGATAATTCATAGCCGATGTTTAGTTTCTGCCTCAAATTTCTGGGTCATTGAAGCTCTATAAGATCCTATTCTAGACAATGTTATGGGACCTGACCAGTGGGCCTGTATGTCTGCCGCAGATGTGCAGGCACGAGCCACAGAGCAGAGTCCTGATATCAGGGGGCTACATCTATAGGGAAGTTCCAGGTTTTCTGAGTCCTGGCACTGGGCGCTAATCCTCAGCCTGGAATAAGACACAGCAGAAGTTGCTGTTGATGTTCTGACGGGGACTCCTGCACACAAGAGTCCAAATCAGCCCAAGGCAGCGGAAGGCTGCATGTTTACTCTTGATTTTTCAGCTTGAATGTTCTCTTTCTTCTGGCCTCATTTTTTGCGTTTTAGCCAGGAAATGGTTGAATTTAATTCCCTGCTCCTTGTCTCCTGCTTGGAGGAGGACTTGCTGGGAGTCCCCTGCGAGGGTTGGCCACTTCAGTGCCCCATTTATGTTTTCAGCACACGTTAGAATTGTCAGTTCACGAGGTGTCCCTGAGCTGCAGATGGCCACGGGACAAAGCTACCAAGAGGTGGGTCTACTGAAATTCTGAAAACATACATATCAACAAACAAAATGAGGGGGAAGGAGTAGCCCTGCCTCTTATGGCCCCAATAAGCAGCCCTCTTTGAATGAAATTCAGCAGGCTGGTCTAGCAAATGTCTGTGCGATGATTCAGATAAGATGCAGCTCTTGTCTGCAAAGAATTCAACCTCAGCTCATCCCTCAGTTGCAAGGAACTCCTTTCATCCCTTATTTCTCTATGGCTCTATGCCCCTTCCTTCCACCACCCCCCAGCCCCAGCTCCTGTCACCACTCCTATGTTTTACTGTGACGCAGGCTTGAAACCTTGATGTCCACCTCACCTTTCCTGTCCTCCATTCTCTGCTCTGGAGAATAAATATACCTCCCAGTTTGCCCAGGACAGTCCTGGTTTAAATCTGCTCTCCCCATGCAATTGTAATGACTCCCTTTTCACACTCAAAAGTGTCCAAGTTTGGGCAATCAATGAATGATCCATCAGTCTGTAACCTTTCAGAGACCAAGACTATCCTCCTATCCTTCTACACACCTGGCATGTGGCTGCCTGGTCACCGCCACCACCCCGGTCCAGACGCTGACACCTCCTGACTGGATTACAGCAACTGCCTTCTCCCCAGCTCCCTTAATTCCCATGCCTCACACTTGCAACCCATTCGGCAAATCATTGCCTGATGAATTCACTTGAAACGCAGTCCCGTGCTGTTCACTTCATTGCTTCCTTGCTGCCTACAGGATGCAATTCAAACCTCTTACTCTGGTGCTTTGCCTCTGCTTTTGTCTACATGAATCTCATTTCCACTCTAACTGGCCGATGCACTGTCCCCTGACCCCATCCTTTGCTGGCCACCTTTGCTCCAAGAAGGTCCGCTTACCTGGCCATCTGCGCAGATGCAAATCGTGCGCGCGTGTGTGTCCTTTGGGCCAGGCGACAATTCCCACCTCTTAAGCACAGCGTTCTGAGACCAGCCCACCGCTTAGCACCCTATCCTCTGAACTCCTTGGCCTAGAGCAATTATTGCCTCCACAATCCATTTGGTGTCTAATCATGTACTGCCTCATGACTTTTCATGTATTGCTATCTTGAGCTAGAGCTGAAGGTATTTGCTATAATTTCACTTTTAATTCTCATACGCCTCTCTCTTCAATGAAATTGCGGGTTCCTGAGGACAGGGGCTCTTTCTATTCCTTATGGTACCCAGTGCCTAGTGGGTTTTCTCAGAAAACCTCAACTGGTATTCACTTAGGAATGCTAGGCCTGGAAAGACCCTTATAATCATGTAGATCAAACAAAAAAAAAAATGAAGACAAGAGAGGTCAGAAACTTGGTCAGGGGAACTGAGCTAATGCAAATGGCCTGGCGGGCTTCAGATGCAAATCTTGTCATGGAGATCCAGAGAACTCTCCCCATCACCAGGCTACCTCCTGTGTTTTGCTTTTATTTTGTGAATGGATCACAGCCATTGTCAAGTTCAATAGGGGGTTAGAAAGCAGAAGGAAAGAAGGCAAGCAAACCAGGAAGGTGTGGCCTCAGTAAAGTCCCAGACACAGAAACTTGCCTGGCATCATCTCAGGGCGTGGGGGGTGGGGAGACAGAATTTAGGCCAAGATAGTTTCTCTGTAAGAGAGTCGTGTGGAGGTGTGGGTCAGGGAAGACCTCCAGTCCCATGATTTGGGGTTGTAAGATTTCTGTCACAGTCAAGCCACCTGTCCACACCTCAAACCAGTGTCTTCTCTCTCTACCCACTGTTCAGAAGTTATGGGTATGTGTGTGTGTGTGTGTGTGTGTGTGTGTGTGTGATGTGCAGGAGGTTTGGGGAGTGGGGGACCGCTCAGGGGGGCCTGAAGAAGACATGAGGAAGTGCCTGCTTGGTAGCAGCTGGGTCACATCCGCTTTGGGCTGTAAAGAAACCTGGCTGCAGTGGTTCTGAAAAGGGTATTGAAAAGTGCCACCGGTAACGCTGTTATATATAGCTTTCAACTTTAATAAGGTGTTGCAAAAACTATGAAAATACATATAACTAAAAACACATTTCACTGGAAGCTTGATCTCAAATCCCTTTCTACTGCTCCTGTGTGGTGCTTCATGCTGTCAACAGAGCTGTTAAAGCACAATGGAAAGTGGGTAATTGTGCATTATATGGCTTTTGTTTTCCGTTATGAAATATTGACATCCGAAAAGAAAGTGGGATTATCCAGGCGGAGGGCACTGGGGAAGAGGCATGAGAGAGAAGGCCGGGAGAGGAGGGCAGAGGGTGGGAGAGGAAGAATCTGGTGCTTCTGTTCAGCGGGTCTCTCCCAGTCTTGGCTTTTCTAGCCACACACCCGGGCACATTAGCCCAGCTTGGCGGTGTGAAGAGGCTCTGAGCTGATAATCAGGGTTAGCAGAGGACTCCGGGGTCCTGACATGACGACGTGCGAGTCAAGAGCAGGTCTGCGGCTGGAGAATGGAGGCAGTTTGGGGAGATCTGGGCAAATTAAGTGAGGAAAGAGGTGCTGGAATTGTTTCGCGGGGCCAGTGTCCACACCCGCCTGTGGGCTGCTGCTAGGGATTCTCAAAGGATGTCCTTTCACCTGATGCCCAAGGCCTGGCCTTGACTCTGGTGGAGACTTGTTAAGATGCCCTCTGCCTCAGGCACGCTTGTTCCTCCTACAAGTAACAACAGCTGTAAAAGAATAATAGCGGCTCTTTATTGAGTGTTGGGTGGCAGGTGCACCACAGACATCTCCTTACTTGGTTCTTACACCAGCCCCACTTGCTGGATGGAACCGAGGCCAGGTTGGAGAACTCTCTGCCGTGGCTCCCGAGTGTCCAGCCCTCCCGGTTTCTGAGGGCCACAGGGAGAGAAGGACACTGGGTGAGCACAGAGGAAGCCACAGCCTGCTGGTCTTGTTTGTTTGGGAGGAAGGAGTCAGCACTGGCTGGCAGGGGAAGCAGCTGTGAGCCGTCAGTGGGCTGAGGGTTGTTCCTGGGAGGCGAGCATTGCCTTGCGATAACTTGGTGGCAGCCCTGTCCCAGGGTAGCCTCAGTGGCACCGGGGTCATCTTGGACCGTCCCCTGTCTCCGTACAGGTAACCCACTTGCTGCGGTGGGGCCTTCGGGGTGACTTCCCTGGGCGGAGCGGCACTGCAGGGTCTGCCGTTGGGTTTGAGGGACGACTTGTCTCTCCAGATAGATTACATTTGGTTTGCTCAGAAGGCATTTATGGCTTTATAAAGCTCTTAAATTGGCTCTTTTCCCCCCTCAAAACATTTCTTCAAGCTTACAAGGCCAGTTTTAGAATAGCAATTACCAGCCCCAATATCCCCCAGCAAACTCACGCTGTGCTGTTGTATATAAACTGCTTGGGACATTTGTAACGCTGCCACCAGCGTATGTGCGCGGCGGAAAGCCCGCGTCTGTACCCAGGAATGCTGCGGAGGCCCTTCCTCGGCTCTAATTTATGGGCCACATAAAACTCTGTGAAGTTGCCCTGCATCTTTCTGAGGCAAAGTTGGGGTTTTTTACTGTTTCAAGCTGCTAATTTTTACCATTTAAGGCCAGCCTTCTTCCCGTGCCAGTGTGCATGTGTGCATACAAGTTGGCCACTTTAATTTATGTGCCTCTTTCTCTCCCTGTGATGCTCATAATTTACAAATGTGTACGGAGTATGCAGCCCGTTCTTCCTTCTTATTACGAGAGGCTTGGCTGCTTTGTCCTGTGCTGTGATACGCTGGACACCCCTACCCCTGTTCGGTCCCGGGGCCTCCGGAGGGGTGGGGAAGCCTGGTGCAGAGACTGACACCGACCTGGGAACGGGAGCTGGCAGCAGTCCTCCCAGCAAACCTGGCGCCGTATCCTTGCCTGTGAGACGGGGTGGGGGAGTAATGAGGGCAGCACTGTGGGGTGGAAAGAGGAGGGTTGAGGATTTAAGGCTGCAGTGAAGAACATCCCTGCTGTGCTGCCTTGGGCAAACCTGTAACCTTACTGAGCCTCAGTTTCCTCATTTGTGGCATGAGGGTAGGATTATAGATTTCTCACCAGGGTGTTGTGAGTATCACGCATGCTAATGACCGTGAAGGCCCTTCATAAGCGAAGGCAATATCTGAGCGCTGGTTGGTAGCTATTCCAAGCTCCAAACTGCTGGCAGGGCCCCCGAGGAGGGGGAACGGCCAAGAGCAATGTGATGTCTCAGGGCTTGTGATGTCTCAAAGTCAAGTGGAAGTGCCTCTGGATGAGCCTCCCTGGGCTCCACTGAGCCCGGAGTGGAGAGCCGCTGGGTAATGCAGGGCAGGAGGTGGGAGCTCTGCACACTCAGCCCCTCCTTTCCCTCCAGGGTCCTCCGACCCCCTTGATAAGAGCATCTTGGCCCCCCTCTCCCACCCCCGGGCCAGCTCCTACCCTCAACCTTTCTTGGGAGCAATAATCCTCCTCTGGTCTTTGTGGATGCTTCTCATCAGGAGACAACACAGGCTGGTTCTTCGAGCAGTCTCCTGAGAAGGTTGTTCTTCAATGGGTTGTAAGGGTCTAGAGGCAGGGAGGTCCCTGTCCTCACAGGAGGGTTCTTACTACACTGCAGGGAAACTCCACCCTCTTGTCCCCTCCCTCTCCCCACGACCCCTCTCGATTGGGATAACCTGGCTGATAGACTGGGGGTGTTTGGCGCCTCCTCGGGAGCGGGTGCCTAAATCGGAGGACCCCCCCTCCCCAAATCCCACTCTTCATACAGTGTCCCCCGAGGCCTCATTCCTCCTCCTAAGTGCTTCTGTTAGAATGCTTCCACTTGGATATTTTACCAACGAATGCAAACTCCGTGAGTTTAAAACAGGCTAATTCAACACATTTTTAGTGAAGGGAAAGATGCTGTCACCTACTGACCGTCTCCTCTATGCCAGGCAGTGGGCAGGTGCTTTGTGTGCCCCAGATAATTTTTAAACTCTGCTGGTGAGAATAACTAAAATGCATTCAGCAAGCATTTACTACACGCCAGGCATTGTTCTGAGCTTTTCCTGTGAATTTAATCCTGAGCACTTCTGTGAGATTGATATTATTGCTATCCTCTTTTAGATTAACAACGATAAAACCAAAGCACAGAGAGGTTAAGGAAGTTGCCCAAGGTCACACAGCTAGTAATTTGGGAAGATGGGATTAGCACCCAGAGAGTCTGGTTCTGGGCCTAGACTCTTAGCCACCACACGAAAAATATGGCTTCATCAAGAAATATGCTTATTTTTACCCCCTTTCGTAGGTGTAAAAACTGATTCAGAGAGTTTGAATAACTTCCTCATTGATACATAACTAGGAAGAGGCAGAGCCACAACTTGAACCTGGGTTGGTCTGGCTCCAAAGCGTATGGTCATTCTGCTATACCCTCTATTCTCTTGCTTACTGGTTTAAGTTACAGATTCAAGACAGGTGTCTTCCTACCCTCAAATCGTAATATTATGAGCAAGTAGCAGTAGCATAAGATTGCGGTTTTTTAAGATGAGGATGGTTTGGAGCTGGGAGGGACGGGAAGCAGGAGGAAAGGGAAGGACTCTACGGTGGTGGTGTGGTGATGGGAGAGTGGGTGAGATCCAACTTAGGCTGGCGGAAATAGAAAAGAGGCTAGAAAAGAGGAAGGGGTTAAGAGCTGTTCTGAGAGCTGATAGAACCTGGTGAAGACCAGACGTTGGAAGTCCACCTTAAGGTGGAATCCCCAGCCTGAACACTCAATGGGATGACATGCTATTCATAAAAATGAGAGCAATATTCTTGTGGGACATGTGTCCCATTTTTTATTTTTTATAAGCCTATTTATTTTGAGGAGGGTAAAGGCAGAGAGAGGGAGAGAGAGAATCCCAAGCAGGCTCTGCACTGTCAGCACAGAGGCTGACACAGGGCTTGAACCCATGACCTGTGAGATCACGATCTGAGCCGAAATCAAGAGTCAGATGCTCAACCGACTGAGCTGCCCAGGCGCCTCAAGAGTCCTGTTTTTAAAATGCACAGAGGCACAATTCCTTGACGGATCCCAAACTGGAATCCCTAGGACATAAAGACCCCAGGTTAAGAATCTTGGCTCGGTCTAGGGCCTCCATCCCGGCTGAGAGCACCCAGGCTCTACCAGCACTTGGATGGACCACTGGCTCTGGGTGGGAAGCTGGAGGACAGGCACTCGGAGAGCCTCAGCTCTACCTCGGGGTAGTGGGTATTGGGCATGTGGTTTGTTCCAAAATCCCTGGAGGGGGGTACTTTTCCATTTCAAAGTGTGTGCCTGGGAAACAGTGTGGCTCAGTCTCTGAGCCAACCAGAGTGTGGGCTTGTGTACCCCTGTGTACACCCTAAACCTGGCCTGGAGGTTTGTTCCATTCATTTATTCATTCATTCATTCATTCATTCATTCATTCATTCATTCATTTGTTCCACTGCATGCTGAGTGTGTACCAGGGCTGGGCTGGTTTACCTCCTTGCCCCCTGAGGACTGTGGCTCAGAAAGAAGAGGGCCTGGAGTAGGGTCTGAGCTGAGAAGACCCTCTCCTGCCCCCACACAGCAGACCCCTGGGCACTCCCCACACCCTCACCAAGTGTTGCGTACTTCCCTCACTGAGAAGCTCCAGTCTGTACTTTGCTGGCCAGGCCCTCAGGGGACAAGCGTGGAAGGGTGGCTGTCAGGGAGGGGGGCTGGTGTTCAGAGGTAGAGCAGGAAGAGGAAAGCCATGGGGCAGTGAAGTCAAGCCTGGGTTCTGATGGCCCTGCTGTGATTTCGTCTGTGACTTTGGGCAAGGCATCTCTCCTCTCCGGGCTCAAATTCCTCCATCAACAGAACAAAGGAGTTGAATCTGATCACATCTATCCATGTTAATTTTCCATGACTCTAAGTGATGGTCTGGGGCCACCGCTGATCCCTGGGAAGGATAAAAGATGGCCCTGTTCCCAAGCAGGGGCCCTTGTGCTGCATTACTTAGAGAAAAGGCCTTCCTTTGTGTTAGTGCTGCGTAGACATGAAGAAGATACTTCCTGGAAAACACTAGCTTTTGCCCGTTTGGGTAAGGATATAGTAGCCACTGCTATGTGCTTGTTTAAATTTAAACGAAATAAAATGAGATCACATTAAAATACTAAGTTCCTCAGTCTCACTAGCCATGTTTCAAGTGTTCAGTAGCCATATGGCCATTGCTGTAGAAGGTTCTACTGGACAGCGCTACTGTGGAAATTAGCTCCAGGCAGCCTCCCTGGTTCTCTGAGGGGGATGGAGACCTTGCTTCAGTGGGAAAGGCAGGTGTTTGGAGGAGTTCAGTAGTAACACCTGGGG
Organism: Proteles cristata cristata; assembly: GCA_017311185.1. NCBI lineage: Eukaryota > Metazoa > Chordata > Mammalia > Carnivora > Hyaenidae > Proteles > Proteles cristata. The sequence goes on from JAESUZ010004312.1 coordinate 764,774, forward strand.
AGAGCTTGGTCTTTGTGCAATTCATTATGTCTTAGATGGGAGGGAGATGAAATTTCTCAATTCATTACAGCCACTTTGACCTTCAGAGTCATTTAGTTACTGTCCGGGCTCTGAGGGCCTGTGAACAGCAAACACAGACGTTGTTCCTGGTGCCCCATGACTGCCCGCATGGATGCTTCCAGCCGCCCTACCAGGTCCTGGAAGGCGCCCAGACCAGGGATCTCTCTTTCTGAACCCCATTGGACGGGGGCCCAAGAGCATTTCTTCTTCTCCATGTCCGCCTGAGGGAGAAGCCGTGCCCTAGCCTTCCTTAGGAGTCCTCAGCTTCCCTCAACACCCTACCAAGTCCTCGGGCTGGGAAAGTTCTCATGTTAGGGACTTCTTTCACACACCACGCAGAGCCCAACACAGGGCTTGAACTCATGACCCTGAGACCAAGACCTGAGCTGAGATCAAGAGTGGACGCTCAACCGACTGAGCCTCCTGGCTGCCCCTCATGTTAGGGACTTCTTCATAATAAATAAGTCTGCCTCAGAGCCCCTTCCTGCCCAAAGCAGGGAAGAAAGACCCAGGCCAAGACTCTGATGGGGGTGACAGCAGGGGGTGAGCGAGGGGGTCACTGGGAGAGCGCCGTATGCTTGGGGTCTGCGGGGGAGCTAGAGAGCTGGACAGGGATGGCTGTGATCGCAGGGTGGGCCAACCTCACTCCCACTGCCTGCTGCCGCGCACACAGGCTCACCGCGGCCATCTCCATGGGCCATGCCACAGCCGCAAGGTGCAGATTGGAGGCCCTGGGAAACCTGGCTGCTACCTCTCTACCAAGCGCATTAGCAGCATGTTCCTTGGCCTTGCAGAGCCGGCGGAGGGCCCTCGAGGAAAGCAGCTGTTCTTTGTTTAGACCTCAAAGACAGGCCCTTGGGTGGAGAGGCATTTGGGAGAGACTGAGCTTTCAGCCTGTGCTGCCAGCCCCAGTCAGGCTTAGGTGCCCACCTTCCTGAAGCTCACAGTGGCTCTTGAGGCTACTGGCCAGAAAAGAGATAAGCAGAGAGATGAGTTGTGTCAGGGGCCCTGAGTGGAGTCCTCATATGGAAGAGGTCACACGTGCCACCATCATTTCTTCGAGAGCAGTGTTCTCTTCAAAGAGGACCAAGAATTTGGTGTCCGGAGGCCTATTTGCTCCCATCAGCTTTTTTGCTAGACAGGCCAGAAAGACAAAGGTGGGGGTGGGGAGCATATGACACTCCCCTCATTCCATCAACCAGCCCTTTCAACCTTGGGTTCCCTCTTTGTTTGGCAGCACCCAAGGGGTAAGAAGGATGGGGAGGTGGCAGGGGAGAAGCCATTCTCCCTCTAAAACCTGCTGTTGGAATGCTGACTCACAGGGGCATATACACCCCAATGTCTATAGTAGCCTTATCAACAATAGCCAATGTATGGAAAGAGCCCAGGTAGCCACTGACAGATGAATGGATAAAGAAGATGTGGTATATACATACATACATACATATATATATATATACACAATGGAATATTACTCGGCAATCAAAAGGACTGAAACCTTGCTATTTGCAACAATGTGGATGGAACTAGAGTGTATTATGCTAAGCAAAATAAGTCAGGCAGAGAAAGACAAATATATGATTTCACTCACCTGTGGAATTTAAGAAACACAGCAGATGAACATAGGGGAAGGGAAGGAAATACAAGATCAAAACATAGAGGGAGGCAAACCGTAAGAGAGCCTTAAATACAGAGAACAAATTGAGGGTTGCTGGACGAGAGGTGCATGGGGGATGGGCAAAATGGGGGATAGGCATTAAGGAGGGCACTTGTTGGAGTGAGCACTGGGTGTTATAGTAAGTGATGAGTCACTGGGTTCTCCTCTTGAAACGGATACAACACTGTGTGTTAACTTACTTGAATTTAAATAAATAAATTAAAAATAAACAACAACAATAAACAACCTAACAACCCGCTTTTGGGCTCACCATCAATACCCTCAGTCTTGCCTATGGTAGTCTGGTCATTTTAGTGCCCAGGTAAATGTTACTTGAGTATAGGTGAATTTGGGGGATGGGCTTCACTGTTGAGCAAATTCATCAGTGATTGTCCATCTCGTCTCTACTTCCTTTGAGTCTCTTTGACCTGTAACGGGGGCCGGCTGTCAGATGACCCTTAGTGCTAACCGTGTAGATCTGATTTCTGGGCTCCTCAGACCCACCCACCCCCATGTTCCCCCCTCCCTCCCCTTCCCTTTCTGTTGTCCTCAGTGTCTTTCTCCTCTTCCTCTGCCTCCTCCCCCTCCCCTTCTTTCCTTTCTTTCTCCTTCTCACTGGTGGTTTTCAAAGTCCACATCCCCACCCCTTGCCCTGGGCCATCTCAGCTGCCCAGCCTAGCCCACTGGCCTTCATGACTCACTAGTGCATTTCCAAGCAACCTCCCAGGCATTCAGTACGCTCTAGAGAAGCTGACAGCCACGGGGGTGGGGGTGGGGGTGGGGGGATGCAGGCTGCTTCCACCTTCGTCCTGGTACTCCCTTCTTCTCCCAGAACATTCCTTTGTTCTCACCTTCACTCTGTCCAGGTGCCCCTGCCACCCCCGCACACTCATTAAGTACACACAGAATTCATTATCTCCCGTAGAGAAACCAAATCAGCAAGTTAAGTAAGTTATTGCAAAAGAAAACAAGGTGGTGTATTTCACCCAGATCTCTGATCTTGGGACTCCTTAGTGCTTTAAGAGTTCCTCTCCTTGCTACTCTTATGTTCTAGATAAGACAGGAGCAACATCCACGCATAGAGGGAATCCTGGGTGGCCTGAGCTATAGCCCAGTTCTAGCACCCGTGGCCATGAGAGCTCAAGCAGGTGGCTTAACCCCAGTGGCTCAGTCTTCCCATCTATAAAATGGTGACATAACCACTAAGGGCTGTATATGAGGAGTACACCACTTTTATTGCCGGTCAGTGCACAGCATCAGGGGCTGCTGGTCTCACTGTCTCCCAGAAGGCAGCTGAGGCAGGGCCAGAGGGTCCCACTGCTGAGGCATTTTGCTCTCCACTGTCACAGTCATTAGTCACAAAGGGATGAGCAGAGATGCTCTTCCAAGGGTTGGAGGTGAATAGAAAGGACCAGACTGACTCAGTTTCCTTCCCCTCTCCACTTGGTGTGTGCCTCCCACCAAATAGCAGTGGGTTCACCAAGCTGCCTGCCCAAAATCCAGGGATCAACCTTGACTTTGATCTCTTCCTTATTGCCACATAGCCCAATCATGTGTCCTGTCAATTCCGCCTATTATATGAGGTAAGTCTTGGCCCGACCACTCCTCTCCAGTCCCCATGCCATCCATGCCCTTGGCCCAGACCTCTGCCGTTGCTTGTCCAGCCCACTGCAGTATCTCTAGCTGGCTCCCCGCCCACACCCATCCCCCCTCCATCTCTTCTCTACCCTAAAGCTACAGCCTGTGTTTCATAGCCTGTGTTGTCCTTCATCAACACTGTCACAGTTTGTAGTCACATTATTTATTTGTGCGATTAGAGTTTAATATCTGACTTGCTCATCAGACATGGTCCAGGGGGTCAAGAACAGTGTCTGGGTTGATGGCCGCTGCGTCCTCAGTGCCCTTGGCGCATAACCGTTGAGCAGTTGAAGGAATGGATGGCCAGGGGAGCACCTGTCTCCTTGCTCTCTCTTCCAGAGGGGTGTGTGCCTTGCTAGAGCACTGGACACCAGTAAAGGTGCGGGCCCTGCTAGAGCTCAGGGACTCAGTAAAGCTTTGCCGAGTGAATTGGGGTCTCTGAAGTACAGGGCCTGACCAGCCTCATCCAATCCAGATCACTGGCCTGGATTCAGCCCAGGGTCACCTTTGAGCCATCATCTCTCACTCTGTCTCCTCTGTGGCCTATCAGGCTTTGGTTTCCATGAGCACTTCCTGGGCCGAAAGATTAGGTTGGGGTAAACCCAGATTGGTGCTTGATTATGTCCCAGCTATCTCCAAGGAGGAAGCAGGGACTTCTTTGTCACTTCCTAGTTAGGTTTGGGAGATGGGGGAGGCATGCCGGGGACACTTCCTTTGGTCCAATGAACTCTTGAGAACAAACCCCCATACCCCCTTTGGAGCTATACCCAGTGCAGCTAAAATCCTTCCCAGATACTGTTTTCTTCCTCAGGAAAAAAAAAAAAAAATGCAGTCTCTCCTGTTCTCCCCACTCCCCCACCAAACCCTGGAAATTCTGGAGACTCCCAGGAAATTAGGGAAATGTCCAGAGAAGACAGGGCAAAGCCTTGGAGAGAAAGATGGTACAAGGACCCAAGTCAGGGTGGCTTGAGCAAGCATCCGTGGTGCTGTGTGACTTGCCGATCTCCGTCCCTCCCTGAGCTGTAATTTCTACCTGTGGTGAGGGAGCTGTGGTACCCGTGTGGCAGCTGCCACACTACAGAACATCTGAGAGATTTGCTGGACGAGGAAGTATGACAGCTGGAAAATGGTTATTTTTCATCTCATCTGTCAGGAAAGCCCCAGACCCAGCCCCCCTTCCGTCTCTCCCGTTGTTAGTGGCTCAGTGGATGAAATTCCTCCCTTGAAGGTTTTCTTCCAGAGCTTTCTCTTGGGTATGGTTGGCTCCCTTTTAGTTTCTCTCCTGCCATGTAGGCATTTCCCCTGCAAAAGCCAGGCTCGCTTGGCTTTAGTTCCGGATTGGGGAAGAGTGTGTTTGGCGGGTGGTGGGCTCCTCGGCTGGGAGGCTGGGGGTCGCAAGCTGCCTTGTGGCTGCCCCGTGGGGTCTGGCGGAGCCCCAGCCCCTGGCTGTGACATACAGCCCCCTTCATGAAACCAGACAGAATTAAGCCTTTTGTTTCCTGTTTGCTAGGCCGGCTTAAAGAAAACACAGAGGGTCCCTGCGGCTGGGGCTCCCAACAAGACGGCCTTTGTATTCATTTAATTAATCAGTTAGCTGAGGGGAAGGAGAGGAGGGAAGTTCATGTTATAAATACATGTTTTTCTTTGGCTTTTTTTCCCCCAAAAGACAGGGCCTGAATGGCATCCCCGAGAGAGCCCCCCATCTCACCCCAGACATGCGGGGGGCCAGGGGCCTGCCGAGCTGCAGCTGTGACATTTCCCGCCCCCACTCCCTCAAGGGGCATTAGGCCTCATCCCTCTGGGTCCTGGGGAAATGTTAAATGCCAGTGAGGAGTGGGGGAGGTGAGCTGCTCGGCTCTGAACCCCGTTTCCCCACTCCTCACCTCTCCCCTCAAACCTCCACCCCTGTACCCTTCTTACCCCTTCCATGGATAAAACATAAGGCACCTGCACGGCCACACGGAGAAGCGCCTGTCCCCAAAGAGGCCTGGGAACATTGCAGGTGCAGCACGGGGGAGAAGTCCTCGCTTACGTACATAGGGGGCTTGAAGTTCCCCGTTTCTTGTCCCCTTCCCCCACCACTCCGAAGGGAAGGTTGGGACCCACACTCCCCAAACTGTTCAGGCAGACGGAGCACTCAGTCACTCCCAGGGAACACCCTCCAGTGCCCTCCTTCCTTCCTTTTAGGTTTGAACCTTCTGAAGTGCAGGGGGAAAGGAAAACAAAACAGGGCTCCTGGACACGCACCCTCAACCCACCTCCATCCCCAGGGTGGGCTGTTTCCTTAAAGCTCCCTTCGATGATACTATTTAAACAAATTCCTTTCCATTTCTTTTCAGAGATGGGCAAATTCACTCGCTGCTCTCTCACCCCCACCCCCAGCTGCCAGGTGTTTTTAAAGGTTTTACAACTTTTCCTTATGAGGTAAGATAGTTGCAATCCCTAAATACATGGCCCTCGTCCTGGAATTTCATCGGTGGTAAATTTTTCCTTGCAAGCTCTTTGCCGCAAGTCTCATCAGCAAGGCTCTGGTGTCTGGTAATCGTGACTATAGGCCTTCTGGACACACTGCCCAGAAGATTCCCAGCTCCAGCTCAAAGGTGGAGGGTCCAGGGCGCGGCCTTCGAGTCTGGCCTTTAAACACTGATCTTATCTCATCAGGCCATCCGGCCCGAATCCAGCCAGGGCGCCGCCATGACAGGTGCCGCTAGGCCCCTGTTTCCTTGTCCCACCTCTTCCGGGCTTCCTTGCCCCTTCAGGTAAACCAGGAGACAGCAGGAGACAGGAGGGCAGAGCTTGTAAAATGTTCTGTGGGGACAGGATGGTGAGGCCTTGGTTTTCTCTCTCCCTCATCTGAGAATATCCTTCCACTCATAACCACTGAGAGAGGACTACAGTTTCAAGCCAAAAACCCAAAAACCTTCCTCTGAGGGTTTCTTTTCTGCTTTTTTCCTCCTCCTCCTCCTCCTCCTCCTCCTCCTCCTTCTCCTCCTCCTCCTCCTTCTTCTTCTCCTTCTCCTTCTCCTTCTCCTTCTCCTCCTTCTCCTTCTCCTTCTTCTTCTTCTTCTTTTTTGTTTCATCACAAACAAGCTAGGCTGAGCTCTGAGTGGGGTGGTCTTCCGTTAGCTAACTAGCAAAATGCCTGGAGTCTTGCATGACTTGAGTCAGCAAACTGTTCAATTTAACTTAATGTGTGGCTGACTGAGGTACGTGTCCATGTGTGTGCATGTTCCCTGAAGCAACAAATAATACTCAGGACGCCAGAATTTCTGTGTCATCTCCAGGGTAATCTTGTGTCAGCCTCTTTTCCCGAGCTTCATTTCCCCAAATCTTCATTCCCAAATGCTCCACCTCACCATCTAAGTAAGGAGAAGTACAACCCACTTGGGTGCCTTCTTTGCCCAGAGGATGGGTCATATGTTCAGGCAAGGAAAAAAAAAATCTAAGCTTCCCTTGCCTTGGAGTTCCTGGAACTGTTTTTTACTGGAGATCCATGAATTGGGGGTTGGCAGAGAGAGAGGTCAGACCCTGGAGAATAAATCTCATTTTCACAGTGGTTAGAATCACAGAGACTCTGGAGTGGGAAAGGATTCTGGTGATCAGGTGGACGGACAGGGGAAAAGCAAAAGCTCACTCCTTTCCCAGAGGAAGAAATTTAGTTCCTAGCATGTCGGTGGGTGGGCTTTGCAGCCGTGGGGGCTGGGGCTGGTTTTGGGCCCCCAAATGCAAGCCAGTGTGTCTGGCAGTTGAATCTCCAAAGAAAGGGCCACTAAAGCCATGTTTTTCAAACATTAATGTATAAACGAGTCTCCTGGGCATCTTGTTAAAATGCAGGCTTGATATCAGTAGGTCTGAGAATCTGCATTTTTAACCAGCTCCCAGCGGGCGGGCCACACTGTGAGTAGCAAGGAGGTGAAAAAGTTGCTGACCTGTGGTCCAGCCGGAGGGTGACCAGTCCATCCCAGTTTGCCTGGGAATTTCCCAGTTTCATCAATGATAAAGTTCCCAGGTTCCCAGGATGATTGACTACCCTGCTTCTTGACCTGCTTTCTTGGCACTCACCGCCGGGTCAGATTGGCCCCATTTAGAAGGTGAATTAACCCCATTTCTGGTCAGAGGGGGCCCCATGCCCGGGAAACCCCCTTGGGGTCTCCCATGGTTCTCTGCATTCTGCTAATGGCTTTTCTTTGTGATTCTCTCCCTAACGCCTCCAGGCCTGGCTGAAGCTACCTCTTTTCTAGAGCCTCCCCCTGCTCTGAGCTCTGGGGTCCACCCATGCTTAGTTAGAGGCTCTCTGGCGTGACTGGCTATTGTAGAGAATAACAGCAACCATGTGAACACTCCACGCCTTGAACATACAGAAGCTGTCTCTGAAACCAGGCCACAAACTATGATGGGGACCGTGTCTGATCTTTCTTTGAGTGCTCATGGCGTCTTGCACACAGTGGCTGTTAGTTCTCAGAAGGTCAGGGCTTGTCCTGTGTGCTACCCTATTCCCAGAACTCACCTGGCACAGAATCTGGAGCTGCGATATATGTTTATTACATGTTCATGGCGTGTGGCTCCTAGAAAGAAGAAATGTTCTCATGGTGGATACTGTTGGAGGTCTGGGTACTGGGCACTTATTTTTGTATCCTTTCTGCTTGGCTATAATAGGGCTGGTAGAGCCGGAGACTTTTCATTGTTGGGATGAAAGCATGTTGGGCACGGGGTTGCTTCCAGAGAGGACCAGGCTCTGAGCTCTTGTGAATGGCATGCCTGAACCCCAAGCTCTTAGATAGGCAGCCTCTCTTCCACCACTTCGCCTGCAGGAGCTCCAGTGGTTCTGAGATCAGCTGAGGGACAATTAATGCCATATGGGCTTTGGTGTCCAGCAAGCTAGGCTGGCGGCTCCTTGATGGAGGGCAGGGAGTGACAGTTTTGGTTTTTATTCATCCTCTGTGACTCCTTTGTTTCTGAATACAGAATTTTAATTCCATATTTTATTACAGCCAAGTACAAATTCATTTCAAAGCCAGCAGGTGAGTCTCTGGCTTCCGGTGGGGGGAGGGGCGCTGTGAACTGAGACTGAGCGGAGCTCCTTTGAGTCCTAAGTATTTTGCCTCTCTGAGCAGCCCCTACTTTAAAGTCAAGATCTCTTCCCTTTTCTCCTGTTGCATGCCCTACACCAAACATGTGTGCTGCAGCCCAACCTCAGCCCCCCTAGATTGCACTACATTAAATTAACATACATTTATAGGACTCGTAAGATGTACAAGCCACTTAGGAATATAAAAATACAAGTGAAACCTAGCCTCTAACTTCGCAGCCTCAAGGAGTTTATCCTCTACTTGGGGAAGTGGTTCGTGGAAAGAAAAGTTAACAATACAAGAGTTAAATAATGATGAAGATTACAATGCAGGAGAGGTCACCAAGAAAAAAAAAGGGAGGGGGGACAGGATTAATTAATTACTAAATGAGTGGCACAGATTCTATATGCTGAGGGAATTCTGGGAAGAAAGAGACCGCTGTGCACTGGGGTGTCGTGCTCTGGAATGACTGGGGGCAGGGCCTTGGCTGAGGTGGGACGGAGTACTTGGGGGACGGCAGAGTTCAGTTCCGCTCAGCAAACACTTATGGGGCAACTGGAACCAGCTTCTGTGACATCTAAGCTGACTTGAGTAGAAAATAGTCCAAAATATGGCTAAATGTCGGGGAGGAGAGTGTTAAGTAAGAGCTCACCTTGCACAGAGGCATGCACGCACGAACCAGCATGGTGTGTATTTGCAAAGCAAGCGGTTCAGGATTTGGGGAGCATCAGGCATCATCTGTGGAGGAGCAGGAATGGCCAGATTATGGAGAACCTTCTATGTCATGCGTGGAGCTTAGAGTTTTCATAGAGCCAGCGGGGAGCCCATGCAGAGGCAGCACGAAATAGCAGCGAAGAAGCAGGTTCTAGAGCGAGACGCCTGCTCTGCCACTTGCTACCTATGTGAATTTGGGTGAATGACTTGATCTCTCAATGCCTCAATTTCTTAGTCTGTAAAAAGGGTGTAAAAGCAGTCCTTCCCTCCTTGCAAGGGCTGAGTGACTTAATCAGCATAAAGTGCTAAGAGCAGCCTTGGAACAAATACGGTGCTCAATAAATTGTAGCTATTGTTGGTGTTAAAGGGATTTTAGGTTGGCAAGTGCCCTGGAGAGATTTGCATTTTAGCGAGATCAGGCTGGCAGTACAGAGAAGGTGGATTAATGTGCATAAGACCAGTGGGAAGCCTATTGCGGCCCTCGAGGCAAGCAGTGATGAGTGCTGGGCTGAAGGAGAGGTGTGTGGATGGAGGTGAGGGGCCAGATTCAGGAACTTTTGAAAGGGTGCTTTCCATGGAGCCTTCTAGGTTTTTACCTTATGTACTGGGTGAACTGTGGTTTCAGCAACTGCAGCAGGAAAACCAGGAGAAGGAATAGGTCTTCTGGGGGGTTGGTTTATTATTTCTCCTTTCCTTCCTTCCTTCCTTCCTTCCTTCCTTCCTTCCTTCCTTCCTTCCTTCCTTCCTTCCTTCCTTCCTCCCTCTCTCCCTCCCTCCCTTCCTCATTCCCTCCCTCCCACCCCCTCCCCCGTTCCTTCCTTCCTTTCTACATTCCTTCCTTCCTTTTCTCACTCCCTCTCTCCTTTCCTCCCTCCCTCCTTCCTTTCTCCCTCTTTTCCTTCCTTCCTTCTTTCTTTCCTCCCTTCCTTCCTCCCTTCCAACACTCTGAGTTCCAATATGTATGGGACACTTAGATGGAGATGTCAGTCAGGAAGCTGAGTATACACAATAGAAGACATGGCTGGAGATAGAGATTAGAGCATGGATGGCAGTTAAAGCCATGGAAGTAAATGACATCACCCAGGGAAAAGGTGCAGACGAAGAACGAAGAACGTAGGCAACCCTGAGGAACGCAGCATTTAAGATAAGAGATGGTGATAGAAAAACCACAGACAACCTAGGGGAGGAGGAGAGTCAGAAGAATTTGGAAAGGGTGGCATCACCAAATTAGATGACTAGAAAGCTTTGTGATGGAGAGTGAGACCACAGCGTCAGATGCAGCAGCAATGGCAAACCCAGCAAGAGAAGGACTAGAAAGTGTTCACCGACTTTGTCGATGTGAGAGCTGTTGGCACCCGGGCGTGCAGGCGAGGATGGAATATGGGAGAGGAGCGAGCAGTGCGTGGAGGTGAGGAAACAGTGAGATCACACGTGGATGAGGTGTGGCTGACCATTAATCTGGCTTTGCCACAGGACTCTGGGATGCGGTGGGAGATGAGCTGGTGGCCAACAATCATCAAGCAAATCCTACATGAGGCCCTTGGACTGGAAACCACTGGAGACATTTAATTTAGTCATTCTTTTTTATTTATTTATTTTTTATTCAGCAAGTATTTATTGCATAACTACTGTGGATTTAAAAGTATGCTAAATGTCATTCAGTCACGAACAAGTCTAATAAAAGAGTTAGGACAAGGATGTAAGTGTTGTAACACAAAGATGATAAGTATCATAGATGTTAAACTGTGAGTTGGATTAGGAAATATATTTCCCCCTGGGGTTGCCAAGAAATACTTCATGGAAAGGTGACTTTTGAGCCGGGGTTGAAGGAGGAGTAGCGTTCTAATGGGCAGTAGTGGAAGAGAGGCATTTCAGTAAATAGATGGGATGTGCAAAGGCCCTGAGGTAGGTTAAGTATGGAGCATAGCCAGGGAACAGGAAATTAATTAACTAAAACTGTAGGGTCAACACCAAAGTAGATTGTAAGGTAAGACTAGAAAAACAGGTGGGAGCCCTGGTGTGAATACTTTCCATGCCAGGCGTAGGTATTTGTACTTTGTTCTATAGGCCGTAAGAATACATTGCAGGTTTTTTTTTTTAATGTCTATTCTTTTTTTTTTTTAAGTTTATTTATCTTTGAGAGAGAGAGAGAGAACAAGCAGGGGAGGGGCAGAGACAGAGGGAGAGGCACAGATTCCAAAGCAGGCTCCAGGCTTCGAGTTGTCAGCACAGAGCCCGATGTGGGGCTCGAACCCAACGAACTGTGAGATCATGACTTGAGCTGAAGTCGGACGCTTAACCAGCTGAGCCACCCAGGCGCCCCATAATGTCTATTGATTCTTGAGGGGGGAGAGGGGCAGAGAGAGAGAGAGAGAGAGAGTCCCAAGCAGGCTCTGCACTGTAGGCCCAGAGCCCAACACAGGGCTTGATCTCATGAACCCTAAGATCACAACCTGAGCCAAATAGGTTTTTGATACGAGGAATAAAAACAGAAGACTTTGCCTTATAGAAGGGTCTTGCTGACAGTAATGTATAACATAGATCAGAGCAGAGAGGAACAAGTTTGCAAGTAACTGTCTGGGAGTGAAAAGTCATGAAGGAACTTAGACGCAGGCCCTCCCTGGGTAAGGTGGAAGTGAACTTGAGAGATTATGTGGGAGTTGGACTGAAATTGCCCGTGTGGGGAGGTGCTGGGGATAGGTTAGCTGAGGGGCTGAAGCCAGAGTTAGAAGGGGCAGCGTTTGGGTGATGGTGAGGGAGAAATCAACAAGAATCCCAAGATTTCTACAGCATGGCGATTCTACAGATTGGAAGAAACATAATACCATTAATAGAAATAGTAAAGACATGAAGATGAGCCTGTGTGAGGGAGGGGGAAGGGACAAGTGTCACGCTCAGCTGAGGAGGGTTGTGACTAAGAAATGGCCATTGCACGGAGGGACAGGAGCCCTCTCGGCTACCTCCAGTGCAGCATCCCTGGAACTGTAGGTCAGCGGCCAGGTTTCGGGGGGTCGGGAGAGAAGAGGAAATGACAGTTGTGAGCACACATCGCTCTTTCAAAAGTTTAGCAGTGGAAGGAAAGAGAGAGATGGGAGGGATACCATCCCGGGGTTTCCTGGGATGCACGATTTTCAGTGTGGAGTCGAGGTAGGTTCGGGATGGAGGCTGGCCCTCCCGGGAGGTGAAGCAAGGTGGTGGAGGTGGAGCCTGGGGGTGGCTCTTCCCTCTGGAAGCAGGAGAATGAACAGAAGGGGTAAAGGTTCTGCCAGAGCCTGGCTGGAGAATAGAGAGGCAGCTTTTAGTACAGAAAGGGACCCCCACAGAGGCGACTGTTCTTTCAGAATCTGTGCCTTTGATCTGGGAGTCTGGGAGGGTCCCTCCCCTGGGCCCCCATGTTACCTCCTGGTCACTTGCTGGCAGTCCTGAACTCTGCCTTTCCTGCCCAGTCTCACTGCCTGGAATTCCAGGAATTCAGGAGGTCATCACGTCCTTTAAGGGAAGGGGTCCATGCTGTTCTTGTTCTGAAGCACATGTGGGGCAAAGGAAAGCCATGACACTTCACGGGTCCCTGCCTCTCCTGTCATGCCAGTGTGAGCTCCAGCCCCTGTGGTAGTTCAGACACAGGCGCGGTGTTTGGGGGCACACAGCAATGTGGCACAGACACAGACTGGCCCTCGCATCCCTGCCAGTGGGACAGATGGAGGATGTGCTTTTTCTGAGGAAACCCCATCCCCTCTGGCCACAGCGTTCAGGGTCTCTAGCCATGGCTGCATCCCCCTGAAGGTGACCAACTGTTCCGGGTCACCTGGGACCAAGGGGTTTCCTGAGGTACAGGACTTTTGGTGTGGATGTCAAACGTCTCAGAGAAACTGGGACCAGATGTCCACCCTAACTCTCCCCACTTCTACTTTGGGGAAAGTGCAGAGTTTATGGATTTTCTTCTGGGACGACGCACCTCACACACCTGTAGCAAGGTAAACTCTGCCACCATGTGACACAGAAGAGGCTCTGTGAGCTGCAGGCCCAGGTTGGAATCCCCGCCTCTCACTTCCTAGGTGTGCAAGTTTCGGCGAATTACTTTATATTTCTGAGACTCAGTTTTCGTATCTGTAAAATGGAGGTAATAATGCTAATCTCACAGAATTCTATCTGAGGATTAAGGGAGGCCATTCTCATCAGTCAGGGCCTTAGCATGGTACAAGACCATGGTAAGAGAAGTCAATAAACATTAGTTCTCTCCAATTCCTCCCTCTCTGTGTTTCTTGCATTGGAATGATACCCATTCTGCAAGTGGGGAGGGTAAAGCTGATAAGCAGGAATAGGTAACTCTGGGTCAAAATGGCAGAATCAGGAATCAGCAACAGATCCCTATCTCTTGACTGCCATCTTCCTACTTTGGGGTAGACAAGGGTTTCTTTATGTGGAATGTTATATCCCCCCTGAATGAGGGGGAAGGAACTGTTTTATTTACTTACTTATTTGTCCATCCATCCATCCATCCATCCATCCATCCATTCAACAAATATTCATTGAGTACGTACTATGTGTCAGGTACTGTTCTAGGTGCTAGGGATTTGATTGTCAACAAAACATACATTTTCTACCCTCATGAAGCTTACATCCTGGCAGAGAAGACACATAATAAACATCTCCCTGATACAATGCAAAGTAGTAATAACTGCCCTGAAGGGGAAATAAAGAAGGTGAAGATGGTGGAGAGCAGCTGGGGCATGGGCATCGTCCTGTGGGGCGGTGAGGCAAGGGGAGGGTCCTCAGGAGTTTGACTTTCCAGCTGAGGCCTGAAAAAATATAGCCTTGGTCTTGTAGGCCTGACTTCCCCTCCTCCCGGAGCTCCCAAGCTCAGGCCCAGCTGCCCCAGGGTGGAGTCAGCTGCGGAAGAGAGACAGTTGTTCTCTGGATTGGGGCGGCCGTGTAAGTGGGAGTGTAGCTGTTTGTATCAGCTGTCCATCTACAGTGCTTTGCTGGTCTGAGGTTTTGGGATGGGGGAAGGACCCAAGTCGGAAAATCGGTTACTGAGGGTCAGATTGCAGATAAAAAGGACATGAATGGGCTGCCTTGGGGATGCTATATTTGGGGATAAGTCACAGTGCATTTGGTTTCCTGCATGGCTCTGTGTCCTCGGCATTGCCTTTTCCTTTAAGAAAAAAAATAACACCTCTGTTTGGACTGCATGCTAAATGATTTATGAACATTATTCTTCTCCGTTAGTCTACCTGTAGAAGCTCCAGCCCTCACAATCCTTTTCATGTTGATTAAGTACATTTGAAAGCAAAGAGAGACTGTCTGCAATCCCTTCACAGTACAGACTAGCGGCTTTCCTGGACTCAGGAGGGATTCCTCATCTTCCCTATGCAAGAGTTCCTTTGCAGCTGATTAAGCAGGAGACCAGTACAGAAACATGTAGTCAGACTTGTGTGTGCCCAAGGAGGCAGGGGGTAACATTCTTTCTGGAGCTGGTAATTATGAATTTGAGACCCTGGAGTCTCCGAATGGAATGTTCAGGAATCAGCTTGGTATGCCAGGTGTGATTGCACCTGACTTGGCCCCGACAGGTTGATGCTGGTAAGGAGGAGAGGAAGGTGCTCTCTCTCTCTTTTTAAAAAAATGTTTAATGTTTATTTATTTTTGAGAGAGAGAGAGAGACGGAGACACAGAATCTGAAGCAGGCTCCAGGCTCTGAGCTGTCAGCACAGAACCCCACACGGGGGCTCGAACTCACAAACCGTGAGATCATGACCTGAGCCGAAGTTGTACGCTTAACCGACTCAGCCACCCAGGCGCCCCAAGAAGGTGCTCTTCAAGGGCCTGTCAGAGCTTAGTGTTGTCAAGGGCCCCCACTGAATAGGGTGAGGAGAGAGAAGGAAGGTCACAGCCCAACTCTGTGTATTCCTAGGTTAATGTACGGTGCCCATGGAGAGGAAACAGGACCCATGGAGCCAGTTCCCATGGAGGGAGGGCCTCTTTGCTGGTTCTGTAGTTTGGACAGGACCGATGCCCTTCCCTAATTCCTCCCGCATCCCTTGTTTATTACTGTGTGATGGAGAATTTGGTCACACACTGCATGGGTAGGGGGTCATTGAGGGTCTGGCCTCAGCACTCACTTTGACTTGGAAAGTAAACCTCTACAGATGCTGTTTCTACTACATCTTCAGTCTCTGGCAGCCAGATCTAGCCCAGGGCCACCTTCTGCAGATCTTGGTATCAAATGTGGAGCAGGACAGCTTTCCCTGAAGTCCTGAGCTGCCACAGAAATTGTGTGATACTGTATCTTTTCTCTACCACCTTGCCCGACAGATGTCCCCCTGAGCTGCCTTCAAGCTTCTGGACTTTCCAATCCAGGCTCTAAAGGCTTATTTAGAATCCCCCATCTTCAAAAGTCATCATCCTTCCTGGCTTCCCCTGGCGTTTAAACCCCAAATTCCTTCACCTCTGTCACCCCTCCCTGCCCCATTCAGAGTAGAACTTCCTCAGACATACCTGGGCCAGACATGATGAGGCTTGGCCTCATATTTCTTGCTTCCCTGTTGGGTGACCTTGGAAAATTCACTTCATATCCCTGACTCGTGACTCCTTCATTTATTAAATGGGAATGAGACCATTTGAGAAACAAATGAGGTGGTAGTTTTGAAAAATGCGTCGCAGATTGTCTTAATTGTCTCCTCATGACAAAAGTTCACATAGACACTTAAAAATGTAAAACATTACAAATCCTCCCGTCTAGCTACAAACAGCCTGGGGCAAGGGTGAGATGGTGCAGATGAGGAAGACCCAAATGGTCCGAATGGAAACCTAAAGAGAAATAGCGATGGTGCCAGTGTGACCTCAGGTCTCTCAGAGGGAGAATCCAGCTCCTCCTACAGGCCGGACACCCTGCTTGGCTTTTTGGGTCTGTCGTCTGTTCCTTACTCCGTCCTTGAGGACGTCATCCCCATCAAAGCATAGGACGGAAACGAGACCCAAAGGGATTAAGTTGCCCAAGGTCACAAAGTTAGCAAGTTGTAGGGTTGAGAATCAGAATGAGCTGTGCCAGACCCTAATGTCCATGCCCATGACAGCACATGACAGAAACTGCCTCCTGAAGGGAGGCTTCGAGGACAGCGGGACCTCCGCCGGGCGCCTCGCCTGGATGCCACCTCCAAATCCCACCAGCCTCCTGAACCTGTTATTCTGCTATTAGCAATTTATCCCCCAGAGCTGAGCATTTACTCTTTAGTTCTCTTTTGCCCTCCGTCTCCCTCTCTCTCCCTCTCTCTCTCTCTTTTTTTTTTTATGTTTTATTTATTTCTAGGAGAGAGAGAGAGACAGCGTGATCAGGGGAGGGTCAGAGAGAGAGGGAGTCACAGACTCTGAAACAGGCTCCAGGCTCTGAGCTGGCAGTCAGCACAGAGCCCGACGCGGGGCTCGAACCCACGAACCGCGAGATCATGACCTAAGCGAAAGTCGGACGCTTAACCGACTAAGCCACCCAGGCGCCCCTCTCCCTCTCTCTTTAATGCACGCACCGGGGAGGGTTGCCCATGAAGCACAGATTGATGTTTTAGCCCCATTCTTTCTGGCTAAGAGAGACAGCCAGAGTAAAAATCTCTAAATTGTGGACCCAGGAGGACAGCTGATCCTGAAAAGGGCAAAAAATGAAAGCCTTGTCCATTGAAGACAGATTTCATCCCCTTCCGAGTTGTGCCTGGACTGGCCTTGCCCCTGTGCTAGCTGAGCCACGCCCTGGGGACCACCTGGGAGATCTGCGTCCTGCTGTCCTGCGGTCTGAGCCCCAGTTAACAGCATCCCTGTCATGGAACGCAACCTCCGCCCAAGAAATACAGGGATGTGGTTAGGCGCCCTCATCCCCTTGCCTGTACTCACATGCATGCAGGGCCCCCCGTCCCTCGCCCTTTGATGTGGAGGGCTCATCCCAGTGAAGCCTCTGTCCACTCCAAGAGCCCCTCTCTCTCCAGAGTGGCTCAAAGGGCCTTTTCAGTGGGGGTGGGGGGGTGGAGGAGGCAGCCAGTAGGCCTGGGAGGGGAGATCAAGGCGTGAGATCCCTGGAGGGCTCAGAGGGTCAGGGGCTGTGTACTGGTGACTTCTGAATGCAAGTTCCAACAAAGAGAAATCTGTGGTGGGAGGGCCTCAGCGAAGGAAATAAAGTCTCCATGAAAACAAACTTTTGTTGGAAGCGTTCTCCTCTTGTTCTGGCAGCGGTACCAAGTCCTGAAAGGGGAAGGCTGTGTCTTCTGGAGCAGTTGGGAGGCTCTCAGACGGTCCAAATATCAGCCTGCTACCAGGGGACTATTTTTCTCGCCCCAGGAAGGAGAGCCTCGGGAGCGAGTGCAGTAATAATTGGTTTTCTAACCAAGGCTAGAATAGGTAAAAGAAAAGCTAGGGGTCAGTGCAGAGACCTGTGGCCACGGTTGGGACCTTGGTGGACCATCACTGTGAAGGATGCCGCTCTGTGACCAGGGCAGACCCTGGATCCTCTGGGCCTCATTTTTCTCACCTGCAAAATGGACATAACTTGCCCAAGGTCTTTCAGTTAGGAAACCAGGGTCTGAGCCAGGACGTACACTTCTGTTCTCCAGTACCTTGTAACTCACAGAAACCAGAGGATGGACGTGAAAGGATCTTTGAAGATACCACAATACCACAGGGAGGTTAGATAATTATCACAATGCACATTATGTGTGTGTGTGTGTGTGTGTGTGTGTGTGTGTGCGCGCGCTCGCGTCTTCTTTCTCCCCAGGCCTAGACAGTCACACACCAGCCTCAGTTGTTTGGTTTCTGCATCTTGTTTTGCAAAGAAGCAAAGGGATGATTAAAGAAGGGATGTTCCAGTTATTCTTTGCTGCTGTGTTTGGGGACACTGGGGGCTCCCAAGTTTTAGGGAAAACAGAGAATAAGGGTTTCCCCGGCCACTGAGATGTTTTTATGTTAAGTAAGTATAAGGCTATGGGTTTTTTTTTTTCTCTCTGGAATCCAGGGAAAGGGTAAGAATTTGTATTGCATCCAGGCCCCATAAGATTCTTTTTTTGACTGTGTAAGTGTCTTTTGTCATGCTTAGGGAGAAAATCCTCTGTGGTGGCTGCCATCCGGCAGAGCTCAGAGGACTTCGGAGGGGCAGGTAGCCAGGGGGATTAGGCAGGGAGGGGAAGGGAGATGTAGTTTCGATTCTGCCTGCTCCTGACAGGCAGCAGTGACCCCACGGTGGGCTCCGGTCCTCTTCACCATAGACAGCACCTGATGGAAGGAGAGGGAGAAGGAGAGAGAAACCCAGAGCAGGGTCGGTAGAGGGTGAATCCTGATGGGTGCTGGGGAGGCCTGAGAGCATTGGTTGGGGGCCAAGCCTGCTTCCTCTCCCTTCTGCACCGCTTCCCCAGCCAGAGGCCCGGGCTGCTGCTGTGGATTGCTGGGTTGGGAAGGTGTGTGTCTCCCCTGTGCTCTGAACATCTCTGAAAACTAAGAGGCATAAACAGAAGTGCCCCAGGGCTCTCTCTGACTGGAGGGGCCGTGGTGTGTCCGGATGTGGGAAAATCTGTCCAGGGAGGCCAGACTGAATTAGAGAAGGCACCTCCGCCCTCCCTTCCTCCCTGTGCTGTCCCCTTAGGCAGCCGTGCCGGGTCAGTCGTGGGCTAATAACATCAATGCTGATGTCACGTGGCTGAATGGAGCCGCCTGCAGCAGTTAATAGGTGAAGTCTCCCGCTGCTGACCACATGCAGAGTTTGCATGGGGCGTGTTTAGGCTCGATGCGGCCAGCATGTGAGTGTGTATGGAAGTGGGTAGGAAGCCAGCATGTGCAAGCTGCCCTCCCCTCCTCCACACATGCACACACGTACCCACGCACATGCACGTGTACACACAGAGCCATACACATATCACACGCACGCGGCCACGCACGGTCATATACACATGTAAACACATGCACGTGTACACACACAGAGCCAGACACACGTGGAACACAGCCACAAAGAGCCCTACACACAGTCACACGCATGTGCATGTACCCACACACACAGTCGTACATACGTGTGCACATAACCATAGACACCCCCCCCCCCATTGGGGTGGTGAGAGGGCTATGAGAGAAATCTTTTCTAGGAACTTCTCTCTTCACTCTCCCATTTCCCACCTCCCCCTCACCCCTGGACCTCCCTCTTCCGTCTCCCCCTCCCTAGTCACCTCCTCCAGTTTTATCCACAGGAACACAAGTCCAGGGTGTATCAGGCCAGCCTCATTCTGTGTGGTCTGGAGGTAACACGGGGCAGTAAAAAGAGCTCAGGGATGGGAGCCCAATGGAGCTGAGTTGAGATCCTGACTCCCCCACTTAATTGGGTTCATGACATGGACCCACCGGGCATGTTGTTTAACCTCTGTCAGCCTTGCTCTGCGCCACTCTACAAGTGGGTTGGAAGTACTGCCTCGCAGTGTTGCTGTGACCCATGTGCACGGGGACAGGTGCACGCAGTGTAGCGCAAGCAGGCACGCAGGGATTGCTGGCCGATGCCAGCCCTCTCCTCTCCCTGCCATTCCCATGAGTACATTTCTGCCGTGTGGTCGCCATATTTGGTGCCTGACCTATAAAGGAGGCCTGCCTTAGCGAAGTGTTTGGGGTGCGCTCTACGTGGACTTTGTGTCCTTTTCCTAGGGGCTGGTTTCAGTTCGAAGGAAGGAGATAACATGGCTGTCATTTACTGGGCATTGTTTCTGAGACACTCACACTCTTCTCAACCTGGTCAGCGCTTTTACCCGGATAAGAAGGCTGAGTCACAGAGGGCTTCAGTAATTTCTCTGAGCCCCCACAGCTGGCTAAGTGGCTGTGAACACACCTCCTGACCCTGGCTTCCTGTTGCATTAGGTGATTTGCTGCAGCATCGGGGACACTGTCAGGGAGCCCATGTGTGGACAAATGGCACTGTTTAATCTGGTGACTTAATAGGTCATCTGCTTCCCTTCTTAGAGCAAGCCCATCCAGATGGGACATTTCTTCCAGCTTCTCTATAAAGTGACATGGACGTGGGTAGCAAGGCCTGGGTCCCCAGGACTTGGGCTGGGAGAAGTCTGAGGGGGTGTCTGTGGGGACACAAGATGAGTGTGGGGAGCTCCATTCAAGTTTGCAAACACCACACGTGTGTATCCACCACGCACTGGGTCCCACGCTAGGCACCAGGGCTGGAGAAATGAGCGAGGCATTGTCCCTGCTTCCAAGGAACTCATAAAGAAGTGAGCAGGGTGAGGGGCTCAGGCACGCAAAAAAAGATGTATAGACAATGAGGTTAATGCAACCGTGGAGGAAAGCACTGGGAAGGGTGGGGGTGGGGATGGGGACTTGGTCTGAAATTTGCCTGGAGGAGATGGTGGTGGGAACATCCCGGAGAAGGAGGGAAACGGCCCTCCCTCCAAGGAGTGGGGCGGGGTGAGCAACAACATTGGAAGTGTGAAGCAGCAAGAGCAAGGAGGGGGGCAGGCATGGCCAGACTGAGTGCTGAGGCTCTTGGATTATATTTCACAGGTGATGGGGAGCTATGGAATGTATTGAAATGAGGGAGTGGTGTTGTCAGATTTATTTTCTAGAACTTGGCCTCAGCACCAGCAGGGATGGATTGGAACGGACCAGACTTTCACAAGCACATTCAAGATATGTTTCAATTAGAATGCCTTTGCCTGCCAGTAGCAGCAAATCCAACCCAAAGTGGCTTAAACAGTGAGAAATCCTTTTTCTTACATATTATGAAGCCCAGAACCAGGAGTGCTTGAGGGTTGGAAAAATTCGGTGGCTCAGTGACATCAGCAAGCACTCAGATTCTCTGTCATCCTCTGGATGTCAGCTCTGTTTTCAGACTAGCTTTCCCCTGGGTCATACAGTGGTCGTAGCAGTTCCACGCATCATCCCAATGACTTGGCAATTAAAAACAGTAAAGCAAGTCATTTGTAAAACTAAGGGGTGATGGAGGTCATGGCAAATGGGATCGTGAATGCTCCAGGCTGTTGTAATTCACATTAAAAATTTCTTAAAGTACAGGCAAAATATTTTAAGCAAAATCAAGAGACAAATGAGAAACTGGGGGAAAAATTGCAACTCATGTCACAAGGCTATTCTCCATAATATACAAAGAGTTCCTAAAAATGAACAATAACAAAATACAACCCAGTAGGAAAAAATGGGCAAAGAATTTGAGCAGACTATTCACAGAAAAGAAAATAAATGGCTCTGAACAGAGGAAAGATGTTCAGTCTTATACGTTAAAAGAAATGCAAATTAAAACTATCCTGAGACAACATTATCCATTCATCTTTTAAATGGGCAAAAATCCCAAAAGTCTATCACACTGTATTGGCAAAGCTCTGGGGAAGCAGGCTGTCTTATTGTGTAAATCAGTATAACCCTTTATAGGATAGTTGGCAATATCTATCAAAAGTATAAATCTTATGTGTTTTCATCCAGCAATTTCATACTAGGGAATTGATTCTAAAGACATACTTGATCATATGTGAAACAATATACATGAATGTTTATTCTTTACAACATTATTTGTAATAGCAAAAGATTGGAATGAACCCAAATGACCATCAGTTGGGATTAAATTATGTAATATTCTGACCATGGAATAATACACATTTATTTTTTCTAAATTATTGATTTTGAGAGAAAAGAGACTGAGTGAGAGCAGGGGAGAGGCAGAGAGAGAAGAGAGAGAATCCCAAGCAGGCACCACACTGTCAGTTCAAAGCCCAGTGTAGGGCTAGACCCCCAAACCATGAGATCATGACCTGAGCCAAAGTGAAGAGTTGGACGCTTAAGCGACTGAGCCACCCAGGTGCCCCTGGAACACTACACGTTTAAAAAGACAAAAGAGGAGCACCAGGTGACCCAGTTGGTTAAATGTCCAACTTTGGCTTAGGTCCTTATCTCACAGTTCATGAGTTCAAGCCCTGCATCAAACAGTGCAGAGCCTGCTTTGGACCCTGTATCTCCCTCTGTCTATGGCCCTCTTCCCTTCTCAAAATAAATTAACAATTAAAAATAAAAATAAAAAGAGGAAAGAGAGGGGTACCTAGTTAGCTATGTTGGTAGGGCATGAAACTCTTGGTCTTGGGGTTGGCAGTTCAAGCCCCATGTTGAGTGTAGAGCTTACTTAAATAAAATAGGGCGCCTGGGTGGCTCAGTCGTTTAAGCATCTGACTCTTGATTTCGGCTCAGGTCATGACCTCATGGTCATGAGATCAAGCCCCATGTCAGGCTCCACCCTGGGCATGGAACCTGCTTAGGATTCTCTCCCTCTATCCTCTGACCCTCCTCCACTCACCCTCTCAAAATTAATTAATTAATTAATTAATTAAAAATAAATAAAAAGAGGAAGGAGGACTCTACTGATCTGGAAAGATATCCAAAAATATTTTAAGGGTAAAAAGAAAAAAAATCCAAAGTGCAGAAAAGTGTGCATAAAAGGAGAATACCAAAAATCCATATTTGTGTTCACTTGGATAAGTGGGGGGCAAGAATTGGAGGGAAATATTTCACATACCTTTTGATTTTTGAGCCATGTTAGTATTACCTTTTAAAATTTTTTTATATTTCCATCAACTGATGAATGAATAAAGAAGATGCAGTTTATATACACATTTGAATACTACTTGGCAATGAGAAAGAATGAAATCTGGCCATTTGCAGCAACATGGATGGAACTGGAGGGTATTATGAAGTAAGTTAGTCAGAGAAATAAGTCAGTCAGAAAAATAAGTCAGTCAGAGAAAGACAAATATCATATGTTTTCACTCATATGTGGATCTTGAGAAACTTAACAGAAGACCACGGGGGAGGGGAAGAGGGGAAAAAAGTTACAGAGAGGGAGGGAGGCAAACCATAAGAAACTCTCAAATACAGAGAATGAACTCAGGGTGGATAGGGGGTGGAGAGAGGGGAAAGTGGGTGATGGGCATTCAGGAGGGCACTTGTTGGGATGAGCACTGGGTGTTGTATGGAAGTCAATTTAACAATAAATTATATTTTTTTAAAAAAAGAAAAAAATAAATGTTTTAATGTTTATTCATTTTTGAGAGACACAGCACAAGCCAGGGAGGGACAGAGAGAGAGGGAGACACAGAATTGGAAGCAGACTCCAGGCTCTGAGCTATCAGCACAGAGCCCAACACAGGGCTCAAACCCACAAATTGTGAAATCATGACCTGAGCCAAAGGCAGACACTTAATTGACTGAGCCACCCAGGCGCCCCACATATTACCTTTTTATAAACAAAACAAAACAAAACAAAACAAAACAAAACAAAACAAAACAAAGGAAAATCAGGAGCACTATTCAGATCCCACAAAACATCTAGAAAGAGCAGCCGATTTGCATCGTTGGGCTCTGAGTTATACAGTGGCAGTGGAGATGGAAAGGGATAGATTTGAGAAATATTTTTATAAAGTTTATTTATTTTTGAAAGAAAGAGAGAGAGAGAGCATGAGAGGGGCAGAGAGACAGGGAGACAGATAATCCCAAGCAGGCTTCACACTGTCAGGGAAGAGCCTGATGTGGGGCTTAAATTCACGAACCGTGAGATCATGGCTTGGGCTGAAATCAAGAGTTGGACGCCTAACTGACCAAGCCATCCAAGCACCCTGACTTGAGAAATGTTTTTTAAAAGTGAAATCCCCCTGCTAGGGTGTGGGAGTGAGAGAGAAGCTGAGGCAGAATCCAAGGTGGCCCCCAGTTGGGGGTAGCTGGTGGAAGATGGGGTCATTCAGAGATGAGAAGAAGAGAGAGAAGCATGCTGGGGAAGCAACAAGGCGTGGAGAGTCATTTCACCTCTGAACTCAGACACTCAGCTCCTGGGACCCTTCCTCGTTCTATTTCTCCATCCATCCACAGGCCATGTATCTGGCGACAGATTTCTAGTTTGCTGGTCATGTTCCCTCCTACCAGACTCAAGGGAGGAGTCCCAAGCTAGGGTGGTGTCTGTAGGCGCTCTGGGCAACATCCTGAGCGTGAAGCCTTCCAGGGAGAAGAGGCTAATGTCTGGAGCGCTGGGGAGGAGGCCCAGCGAGTGGGCACGGCAACAGAAACCCCACATTCCCCGCTGGGTCAGCGTGTCCTAGAGAAAGGGCAGGTCTCCATGTTCCATTTCCCATCTCCGTTCTGATTCTCTTTGGCTCACCATCTGCTGCTGCAGAGGACTTGGGGGCTATGAGCCTGGCGCTGGGGCCTCCCCAGAGACAACGGCCCGTTCTCCCAGGATTAATGTGTCCCCGGGGCCGCTGTGGTGCTGATGGCAGCGGGAGACGTAGAATGCAGAAGATGGGGACTCTAGGCAACACAAATGTGTTTGATGTGACATTCACGTGAGGAGTGCGCTGGGCTGGGATGTGTTTGGGGGGCCCCGACGCATTTGCTGACAACAGCAGTCTGCTCAGCTGTGGGCCCTCCTGCAAGCCCGTCTGCGGAGTTGGGGGCCAGAATGACAAACGGACTGAATAGCAAATGGCAGCCACGCTCTTTGGTGTTCGAGGCATTATGAACTGGTATGTGAAATATGGCCATGCTCTTGGTTTTAGCCGGCACTGGTAAGGATTAGAAGACAATTAATAAATCATTTAGTGCCCTGAGTTTAAGTAACTTATTATTATGGGCTGCATATATTTATGATGCTTCACTGAGCAACATTGGCAAATTTCCTTCAAATGTCACACAATTTGTATGCAATTTGTTTCAGAAGGTTTTTTTTTTTTTAATGCATATATAAATTATTAACCTGAACTCTTCAGGACAGATTGCCAGAATCCTAGCCCCTCCCCCACCATCCCTTATGAGTCTCATAAAGACTTTCTGTCCCCAAAATGATGACAGGGCCCTGTTCCCCCAGCCCACCTGCTGAGGGGCTGGGAGAGGAGGTGGAGTCGCTTGCTATCTCCTTGGTCTGCTTTGGGGCAGAGACCTAAATCCTGCCTTCCAAAGCTTTAGGGAAAAGGAGAGCAATCAGGCTGGCAGGCTGGGTCTGTCCTTAAGCAGAACTAGGGTCCTGTTCCGGAGCTGGAAACATTTCGGACACTGATGATTCCACGCTGTTCATTGCGTCACTGGACTGGACAATCTGGTCCACATTTTCTCAGGCCTGATTCTTCGGTGTGTTTGTGTTTTCCTTGGAGGAGCAGTTTAATGTTTCGGTATGATGACATTTTTAACTGACTCCTGAATTGTTCCAGCCCCTCCCCCACAAAGATTCTCACATGAGTAGCTAGGGATTGGGTCAAGCACAGTCTGACCGGCTTTCTCCTCCCTTTCCAGGTGCCTTTTCTAACGTCTGTACAATGTGCGCCCATTGAGCACTTCGTGTGCAATAAATAGATGCTTCTGATGTGCACGCGTGCATGTGTGTGTGTGTTGTTATCAAACAAGGTCCCTGCCTTCCTCTTGCTTTATGGCCCAACGTCCACAGGAGTCCAGGCCTATTGAGCAAATGAATGCACGCAGGCAGCTTTTGAACAAGCCTCAAAACAAGTTACAGGCAGCATAGAAACATCATGAAGGAGACTCATTTGGGATTTTCCAGAGAGCCAAAGCTTTCCTTCTTCAGATCCTCCACGGATATTTTCTTTTTCCTTTCTTTCTTTTTTTTTTTATAGTTTTTTTTTTTTTATTTATGAGACAGAGAGAGACAGAGCATGAGTGGGGGAGGGGCAGAGGAAGTGAGGGAGACACAGAATGTGAAACCAGCTCCAGGCTCTGAGCTGCCAGGACAGAACCTAATGCTGGGCTTGAACCTACGAACCGCGAGATCATGACCTGAGCCGAAGTCAGACGCTTAACTGACTGAGCCACCCAGGCGTCCCTCCACGGATGTTTTCAACATCAGCACTGGGCATCCTCCCTATCTCCCTAAGTAAATGATCCTGAAGATGACTGAGCCCGATGTGCTGACTCACGAGGTTGCCTCTCCGTTCGCCTCCTCTTTTATTTCTTCCATTGGCTGAAGCCTCAGATGCCAGATAACTGGTCCTGTTAGGAGCTTGTATGGAATTGGTCAGAAGCAGCTCGAAGTAAGAGTCTGGGAGTTTCCCTTGCAAGGATGGTTCATAAACTTTAGTGAGAAGATTTTGTGATATGTACTTGGACGGGTCAGACTTTTTTAAACATTGTTTTCTTTCCAGTACTTTTGTTCCCTGTTGGATTTATGAGGTTACTGACTAGCTTACTCACATGTTGGTAAGGGAAGCCTTTTTGTCCGAGAAACTGTGGCCTGTCTGCTAGGACGCTGCACGGAGAGTGGCCAGGGGGGTAAAAGCATTTTATCTACTGGTTTGCTTTCAAGAGGGTCACAGGGAAAATTCCCCGACTCTGTTATATTAAGCCACCAGAAGACAGCTGAACTATGAGAGGGGCCTATTGTTTACCGGGGATGTGGCCCATCAGTCTTCGGAAAGCATCCTCTATGGCCTGGCTCACGAGCTCTGCCGTCCCCTCGGCCCCCGGAGGGGTGTGAGCTCTTCACTCTGCCAAAAACACAGCTGCTGTCATGGCTTCTCCTGAGAGGCGGCCCCGGCCCACCTTCCTGCAGCCCGACTTGCCGTCTCTGAGCAAGTCCCTTCTGGAGAAGGCCTCCACGGTCCCCTCCACGCTTGGGGACAGTTGCCTCCACCAGCCTCCACCACCCGTCAGCTCTTTGGCTGGCAGGTGCCAGGTGGAGAGTCGGCTGCTCAGGAGAGAGATTGTTCTGGGTAGTTACTGCTAGCAAGGGATCCCATTTTTCTCCCTGCCGTCAGAGTAATCTGTCCTCTGCTGGAGGCATCTCTGTGGAGCAATGAGCAGGTGAGGCACGGCAGATGGCAGTGCGGCCGGGTGACTCCGGGCTGGAGAGGGAAGTGCCCTCCCCAGCTCCAGGAGGACGCTGGGTGGGTGCAGGGAACTCAGGAATCCCCCCCTCTCCCCGCATTGATGGTGAAATTTGGCCTCCTTTAGGAAAGGCACAGTTTTCCTACTCCGTTTGTTCTCAGATTGGTGTTAAACCCTGGAGCCAAATTAGTGGCTGGGAACAATTGGAAACAAATGCTCTTTCAGTGTCCCCCGCTGTGATCTGGGGATCCAGGTGGGAACACCAGTCGACTGGTTGCCTTCTCCACTGAGCCACCCGTCCGCAGAGAATCAGCATCCCAGAACCATTCAGCGCCGCCAAAGTCCCTCTCATCAGCCTGCGCTTTGCACATCTGCCTAACCTCAGTTAAACAAGCTGGAGCCCTGTTAAGTTATTTATGAAACAATATTCAGGACCAGCCCCCCCGAGGCGAGTTAGGAAGTAATGAATGGAGGTGCTGTTCGGAGAAGCCTGCTCACCAGGGCCTGTGGCTGGCCTGCCAGAGTGCATGGCTTTCTTCCCCTGGGAGAGATGCACGGAGAGCCTCCTTCTGATAGCCATCAGAAGCCATGGTGGGCGCTCTTCTCTGAGATGGAGGTGGTCGTTTGCTTGGCCTGAACTCTAGAGTGACTATTGCACTGCCTCTAGGATGAGTCTGAGGGGAAGAGGCTGGCCTTGCAACTTGCCATTGTCTGGATGTACATGCCTGAAGTGGGGAGACCCTCCTCTGTGGCCCCTACTTAACATGCCGGATGACACCTAACCCCTCAAGCAACTGGTGTCTGTTTCTCCCTTTAGACTTTGGACCCTTTGAGGGGAGAGGGCCAGATTTGTTGCTGGTTATTGATCTCCAACCTCGCAAAGGGTCTGACACTCAAAACACATTGTGTACATTAATGAAGAGAGTTGCTGGCCTGCTTCCAATCCTGGATGGTTGTGGGTAAGTCTCACACAATCCGCTTCTGCAAACATGAAGTTAGGAGGATGGGATCGATCATCTCTAAGGTTCCATCCAGGTCGAACCGGGCATGGTTCTGACATCCGGCTCTCCCACTGCCTCTGGGCCGGCTCCTTCTGCATAGGCACCCCCCCCATCGTGGCTGAGATCCCCCTCTGCCCTGATGACCCTGGCTTAGTCGTTCCACAGGTTTCCAGTCTGCGTCCTGTTCTCTGGTGGCCAGAGAGTCCTCCGCCTGTGCTGTTTTCCCCGGACACACCGTCAGCCTGTCACTTTTCTCAGGCACCCAGTAGAAACTTCCCCTCCCAAGTAAAGCCGATGCAAAATGAGAACTTGTTGGTGCAGAGAGATATGTTTGTTCTGCCCTAGGCGGCACCTCTGGGGTACACTGCATTTACTTTTCTTTCTGGCCTGGACCCCTGTCCATGAGGGGGATCGAGGGACTCTGTTTCTAACCAGAGGAGGGTTGGCCCGTAGCATGTCACGTCCCTTTATCAAGCCCCCTTGATGCCTGCTGCAGAGACGCTCCTTTTTTCTGGGAAACACCAACAATAGTAACGATCATCATAGTTGCTTGCACGAGAGAAATAACTAACTTTTCGGAGCATACAATTATTTCGCTTCATTTTTACAATATCTCTGTGTTGCAGGCAGAGCAGGAATAAACATCTTGATTTACTTGAGGCCTAAATATTTACTGGTGTCTAGTTCAAGATTTCTTGGAAGCTTAGAACTTTCTAGCTTAGCGCGAGCCTAGTGAATATCTCTTCCACTGATTCTTAACTCCCTCGGGGACATGGTCAGCCTTGAAATCTTGGTAAAAATGTATAAATCTCTCCCTAGAAAAAAGTACACACAAATACCATTCTGGATAAAATCTCAAGATTTCAGAGACCCCTAGAAACGTAAGATTCCTATTGCCCTGATCCAGACACTCAGTTCAATAGATGAAGAAACTGAGGTCCGGACGAAGTCAAAGGCCCCATAAGGTCAAAGGGCCACAAGGGCAGGACTGTCTCCTGGACTCTTAAGACACTTTCCCATATACCACGCTGTTCATGGCTGCATCCGGTGAAGGGCCCAGAACCCCTCACCATGTTCTCTGCTTCTTATTTCCCTTTCCCTTTGAGATCTCCTGTCATGGATCCATGGGACTGTCTTTCATTTCAAGCCAGAGTGGTCCAGCTCTCTACCAGTTGCCTCCTACCTCCTACCAATTTTTTCCTTTTCTTTTTTACTAGAAATTATGTCTCATTTGTCCAGTATCAGGACTCTGGAATCACCTTGGCTCCAGTGTTTCCACAGGAACGTTGCCTTTCCTGTCAGCAGACTGGCCTGGGAGCCTCCATCCCTTTCTGCCTGGGGGCCTCCCCTCTGCGCTCTCTCCACTGGGCTTCAGAGACTTGGGGTTCCCTGCTTTCTCTGTCCACCCTGGGCTCCTCCCTTAGCCTCACCTTTGCTGTCAGCTGCCCTCTTCCTGCTGTTTAACTTCTTTTTTTTTTCTTTCTGAAACTGAGAGAAGTTAGTGGTGGCATATATTTTTTTAAAATTTTGATAGAGGCACCTGGGAGGCTTAGTCAGTTAAGCTCAGGTCATGATCTCACAGCTCATGAGTTTGAGCTCCTCTGTTCCTGTCTCTCTCTGACCCTCCTCCTCCACTTGTGCTATCTCTCTCTCTCCCTCAAAAATAAACATTTAAAAAAATAATAAAATGAAATTGTGGTAAAATCCATATAATATAAAGTTCACCATCGTAACTGCTTTTAAGCGTACAGTCAGTGGCTTAAAGTACTTCCTTAGTGCTGTGTACCATCACCACCATCTGTGCACAGAACACTTTTTATCTTGCAAAACTGCAACCTGGTATCTGTTAAACCCTAACCCTGTACCTCTCTTCCCTCCCAGACTGGCAGCCACTATTCTACCTTCCATCGCTACAATATGACTACCCTGGGTACCTCACGGGAGCAAAATCAGACAGTTTTTGTCCTTTGGTGACTGGATTGTTTCACTTAGCATAGTATCTCTCCAGGTTTATCCACCTGGATTTCCTTTGAAGGCTCAGGAATATATCATTGTCCATATAATGTCAATATCCATATAATGCTTCGTTCCCCCATTTATCTGTCCATGGACACAATGGTTGCCCCCACCTTTGGGGTCTTGTGAATAATGCTGCTAAGAACATGGGTGTGCAAACATCTAAGTCCCCGCTTTCAGTTCTTTTGGGTGGAGGCATGTTTTTGAGGTGTCTTAATTATCCTCTGTTCTCCCACCAGCCTATTTTTATTTTATTCTTAAACTAACACCTTTTTTCAAGTTTATTTATTTAAAGAGAGAGAGAGAGAGAGGTGGGGGGGGGGGTGACAGAAGATCTGAAGCAGGCTCTGTGCTGACAGCAGAAAGCCCGACGTGGGGCTTGAACTCGTGAACCAGGAGATTATGACCTGAGCCAAAGGCTGATGCTGAACTGACTGAGCCACCCAGGCGCCCCTTAAACTATCATCTTTTGAACATGACTATTGACTTCATTAGGTCTGTGGCATATGCCTCAAAGGGTGCTTTCTCAGAGAGGTCCAGAGGTTCTTTCCTGTCTTCTCTCTCTAAAATGCCCCCATCCTTTCTCCAGTCACTTCTGCTCCCTTATCGTACTGCATTTTTCTTCCTAGTGCTTATCACCACTGGGCTATATATGTGTCTATACAGTTTGTTTCCTCCATTAGAATGTGAGCTCCATGAAAGCAGAGACTTTTCTGTTTTGTTCATTGTTATACCTTCGATGTCAGGCACAGTGCAGACACATATGCCTAAGACATAATTTTTAAGTTATTAACTTGAATGAGTGAGTGAATGAATAAATAAGCAAGGTACTATTCCTACCTATAAAGACCTTACAGTGTGACAGACAGAGAGACACATTAAAATCATTCTGTGGCAGGCCCCTGGGTGGCTCCATTGGTTGAGTGTCTGACTCTTGATTTCTGCTCAGGTCATGGTCTCATAGTTGTGGGCTTGAGCCCCATGTCAGGCACATCTCTGGGCGTGGAGCCTGCTTAGGATTCTCTCTGTCCCCCTCTGTCCCCTCTCCCACTTATGTGTGCTCCCACCTTCTCTCTCTCTCTCTCTCAGATGATAGATAGATAGATAGATAGATAGATAGATAGATAGATAGATAGATAAACAGAGGTACCTGGGTGGCTCAGTTGGTTGAGCACCTGGCTCTTGATTTTGGCTGAGGTAATGATCTCACGGTTCGTGAGGAGCTCTGTACTCACAGCGCAGGGTCTGCTTGGGATTCTCTCTCTCCCTCTCTCCCTGTCCATCCCTCCACTATCTCACTCAAAATAAAGAAATAAACTAACTAAATAAATAATACAAGACAAAAACAAATAAATAAAGTGGTTGTAGGCAATACAGCGGCTCTGAGGGGTGTGTAATGGGAGCCCTGGCCGCTGCTCTCCGACCACCCTGGAGAGATGGTCCAGGAAGTAGCTCCATGTCCAGGGCAGATTTTTCCCTCAATAGTGATAGAAAGGTCCCAGTTATTGGACAGCTATAAACTCGTTTTCCCACCAGTCTCTCTGCCGTCATGACATGACCTCTCATCATCAGTCTCTGGGCAAAGAAATCAAGATGGAGTGAGATTAAGGAACTTGCCAAGGCCCTGAAGCTAGTGGGTAAAACAGGTCTGGAGTCCGACTCTTTTTCTTTTGTCAAGTATTTGTCTCTTCCTTTATTATGTTTCTTTGCCAAAATTACAGAAGTGGCAGTGCTCCCTGCACCAGAAGCAAGGCGTAGATGTGCTAAAAAAAGAAAAATAAACAAAAAACAAAAAACCGCTGTGCCTTCATCCCTTCATCTTTCTGATGCCCCATCAGCACACTGTGAGCACCAGTGAACACCGCCCCTTCCACGCTGCCTTCGTGCTCACACAAACACATGCAAAGGGATCAACTCATTAGAGAGTTTTCTCCGTTTTTATAAACATGGAGTCACTCCGCATGCATCCTCTGCTACTTACTTTTCATATGTTGAACGTTATGGCCATCTTGCCTGGCAAACGATGGCGATCGAACTCATTCTTTTCAATGCCCTTATGTATTCAGTGTGGGTGTACCAGGTGTTATCCAACCACTCCCTTCTTATAGGTGGACATCTTGGTTGCTTTAGATTTTTCCCCATGATAGATGCTGCCACACTATCCTTGTGCACTTCTACTTCTTCCCTGTAGAATACATTCTCACATTGGGGCTGCTTGGCCAGTCTATGTGTCTTCTTAATGACCATAGATACCGTACACTATTTTCCCAAGAGGTAGTAGCGACCCAATGTCATGCTTTTAACCAGTACATTTTCTAGGCCTGACTGTCTCCACCCTCTTTCCTTCCTGCTTTTCCTGAGAGCCCGGTACCCTTGGACTCATCCAACCGAGCCCAGCACTCTCTTCTTTCTCTCACCTGTGATCGCACCCGGGGCCTGGGCATTGCTCTGTCCTCTCCTTTGGCCAGTGAAGATTGGTGGTCAGGAAACCCGGATTGTAGTTCTAGTTCTGTTTGACCTTGAGCAAGCCACTTAACTTTTCTGCTCATCGGTTTCTTCATTCATCAATTGAAAGGAGGTGGGGCCAGATGATCTGTAAAGCCCTCCCTCTCTCCAGATGCCCTTCCTGGTTTGAGACACCCACAGCGCCGGCTCTCCCAAGTGGAACACTGGGGTCTGTCTGCCCTCTGGGGTGGCAGGGAGTAGGTGGACAACACAGAAGAGCCTTTCGACTGCTACCTTGCCTCAAAAGACTTTCCTGCCACCTTGACTGCCAGGAAGTAGTGGGTAGGCTGGGGTTTTTGGAGGCAGACCGAGATAGAGCTGGTTAGAACCCCACACCGCTGTGTTTCAGCTGCACGACCTCGGGCAGCTTGCCTCACCTCTCTGCACCTTGACTTCCGAATCTGTTGAAGGAGCAAGGTAAAATGGCCTCAATATTCTAGAGCAGCTCTGTAGAATCCAGCATTCTGCGATGATGGAAATGTACTCTGTGTGAACCCTCCAGGACAATAGCCACCAGACACGTGTGGCTGTCGAGCCCTTGAAATGTGGCTGGCGAGGGGGAAGCCTGAATTTTACATTCTATTTAATTTTAATCAATTAGGATTTGAATTTAAAAAGCCACCCGTGGCCAGCAGCTACCTTGTTAGACTGCATAGCCAGCGAGAGAAGATGAAAATTGGAGACAGTAATACAATATCCGCAAAGTGCGTAGCTGGCTGCATGTCTGGTACATAGTAAGCACTCAATAAATGTTAGCTATTATTAGGTATTATGTGTCTTGCTTTCCGGCCCACCACACCTCATGGCCCTCAATGACACCCCATCCTGGCTGTCGCAGAGTCACCTGGGGGAAGGAGGGAGAGAGAGAAGGTGTCGCTGCGGCGGTGCATGGCAGTAATGAGCCTTGCACTAAATGTTTCTGGTCTGCTACTTTCCCTGGAGGGTCATGTGAGCCAGAGTGGTATGTGGCCTGCTTTGCAAGTGATTAACATGGTGTAAGCAATCTGCATAGAGAGAAAAAAACCCTCCGTTGGTATTCCATTATTCTATTAGAGTTTCAGAGCCGGGATTAAGTGGACATGATTTCTTCCTATGGGCCATTAATTTTGTTTTATTGCTGGTCTGATGGCCATTACCCTTTTTTGCCAATGCATTCCCCCATTAGGTTTGTACAATTAACAAAATATGTGCTGTTAGGGCTTTGATAGGAACAGTGGGATGGAAATAAAGGGAGGGGGTACAGCAGCTCCTGAGCTGGGGCGGGGAGAGGCTGGACCCAGGGGCGGGGCCTCAGGACTAAAGCGGGGTGGGGCTTCCTCAGCACCTGCCTCAGAGCCATGGGCATTGCAGGAAAACCCGCCCTAAGACCTTGCCCGCTCTGTTCAGTCCAGGAGTGGAGTTGCCCAGGTAAGAGGGAAGGACACTAGGCGGGCCTGCCTGGCGGCGTATTCAGTATTTTCCTGAATCCCGTCGTCCACCCTCCGGCTGGCACAGCACAGTCGAGAACATAACGAGCCACCCACGCCCGTGCTGTCACCTTGAACTCTTCAGCGGGCAGAGTAAGTCAGCCTCTAGGTATCTGGCCCGTGAAGGCGGAGACTTCCAGGGTGACCTCTGCCTTCTCTCAGGGGAAATCGGAGGACCTGTGCGTAATTAAAAGGGGGTGACTGAGAGGCGCCTGGGTGGCTCAGTTGGTTAAGCGGCCGATTCTTGATTTCGGCCCAGGTCATGATCTCACTGTTGGTGAATTCTAGCCTCATGTCAGGCTCTGCGCTGACAGCATGGAGCCAGCTTGAGATTCTTCCTCCCTCTCTCTGCCCTCCCCTGGTCACACTCTGTCTTTCTCAAAACTAAATAATAAATTAAAAATACTATAAAAAAGGGTGGCCAAGACTCAGCATCATCCAGTGATTGCCGTGTGGAAAGGCAGGATTGGCATTGTTAGGTCACCCGATCTTTGGAGAAAAGTTAGAGATACAGATTGCTAAAATGTGAAATTTCCCACTTTTTAGATGTTATCAGAGTTTATAAAAATGCCAGGCAGGCAAGAGTCAATGTAAGGGCTGCCAGTTGGCAACGTCTGTCAGACAATGGGGCGTCATCGAAGGGCTTTAAGGAGGAGTGGCCATGATCAAATTTGTGTTCCAGAAAGATGACAGGCCAAGGGGAGGTGGTACACGGGCCAAAATGGGGCGAGGCTGGAGGCCAGGAGACCAATTAGGGTCCTGGAAGAGGGAGAAAGCCTGAAGCAGGCTGATGACGATACCATGGGGAGAAGGGCGGTGATGCTCCTGATGGCGAATCAGCACTCCTCACTCCTCAGGGGACGCCCACGGGGCCGGGAGGCTGCCCTGTGCGCGGATCCTGTAGCTCCTGACCGTTTGCCCCTGCAAAGGGCCCGCGGCCCTGGGAGCCCACACCCCACTCCCATCTGATGTAGACAGCTCGCGAGTGCCTCCCGTTCCTCCCCTGTGTATGAAAGTCACTGGGGTTAGCCCACCAGTGCCGGCCTTCTTTAGAGGGGTTTATATGAGTACCTGTACTTACAGGTACGGGCCCAAGATCAGAGGCCTGGGGAACGTGACTGAGGGAGCTCTTCCGTTTCCTCTGCACCTGGGTGACCAGCACTGCCTGTGGCCCAGGGGACTGAAGACAGGTGTGGAATTAGCATTGGCTCTTACCAGGCTCCAAGAAAGGCTGCACAGTACCCTCAGTGCTGGGGGCGGGGATACGCATCTCAGAGTATTTAGTGCCAGGTAATTTTATCAGTTTCCAGCTACCTAGTTATTGTGTAATTTAGAACCTGGTGGTCGGGGTCTACAGGGCCATCCCTGACAACCTCATTCAACAAATGTAAATAATTGCAAGCTCTTGTCAAGTGATGAGGGGAGCACAGGTGGAACAGAGAGGATGATGGGAAAGGGCAGGTGGAACAGGGAGGACGATGGGGGAGCATGGGTGGAACAGGGAGGATGATAGGGGAGCACGGTGGAACAGGGAGGACGATGCGGGAGCATGGTAGAACAGAGAGGATGATGGAAAAGCACAGGTGGAACAAGGAGGACGATGGGGGAGCATGGGTGGAACAGAGAGGATGATAGGGGAGCACGGTGGAACAGGGAGGATGATGGGGGAGCATGGGTGGAACAGGGAGGACGATGGGGGAGCACGGTGGAACAGGGAGGACGATGGGGGCACGGTGGAGACAGGGAGGACGATGAGGGGAGCACAGGTGGAACAGAGAGGATGATGGGAAAGGGCAGGTGGAACAGGGAGGACGATGGGGGAGCATGGGTGGAACAGGGAGGACGATGGGGGAGCACGGTGGAACAGAGAGGATAACAGGGAGGACGATGGGGGAGCACAGTAGAACAGGGAGGACGATGGGAGCATGAGTAGAACAGAGAGGAGCCTCGGCAATGAGGCGGGGAGACATAGGACACACCGTCTGTGTGGATGCATGGTCCTTCAGGGGTTTCCTTCTGGAATGGTCTCTTCACGTTTTGTCTTTCTTGGAAGTGTTGCGCATATGCTTTCAGAGAAGAAGAGCATCCCGGGAGGCTCTTGGTGCCCCAGAATGGGTTCTCATAATTTGTCCTCATCCCAAAGGTCTGGCTGGGGCAAGAAAACAGAAAAGCTGGTCATGGGCAGTGGGACTTATGCAGAAGTCCTCAATCTTCTTGATCTGCCTCCTGTTCTCCTTTTCCATTCAGGTGCTGCCTGCCCTTACCTTGGAACACTTAAAAACAACATGGCCCTCATTTATTATTAGTAGCTTGTTTCAGGCATTGCACAAAAGTGCTCTACGTACATCATCTCATTTAAAGATGCTACTATTGGGGCACCTGGGTGGTTCAGTTGGTTGAGCATTGACTTTGGTTTCATGTTCGTGGGTTCGAGCCCCACATTGGACTCTGTGCTGACAGCTTGGAGCCCGGAGCCTGCTTCGGATTTTGTGTTTCCCTCTCTCTCTGCCCCTTCCCCACTTGTGTGCACGTGCTCTCTCTCAAAAGCTAAATAAACATTAAAAAAAAATTTTTTTTTAAGATGCTACTATTAACCCCCCACCTTTTAAACATGAGAAAATTGAGGTTTGTAGAGCTTAAAGTTAGGTTAATGATGGACCCAGGTCTGAACCCAAAACTACACAGACTCCCACATCTTTACTCTTAACTAGGGTGACATACTGAGGTATCTTAGCACTAGACTTAAAGCCCTCCCCGGCGGGTTAGTCTGGGCAACCTCAGAGGTATATAGATATCATATGGAATTGTGGTTTAAGGATTATCTAGTAGTCTAACCATATCATTTTGCCTATGGGGAAACGGAAGCACGGAGTGGGTAAAGTTTCTTGTCCAAGATTGCTCAGCAAGTTACTGACAGAGTGAGGGTGTGAACCCATGTCTGGTGAACACTCCAGGCCTGGTGTTCTCTGTGTTAGACTCATGCCCTTGCTAAACCCCAAGTTCATCTCTCTCCAGCCTTCCAGCCCTCCAGCTTTCCTGGGCATGCTCTACACAGGGGCCACTCAGTTCTCCTGGAGCACGTGCTGCCTCCGGTAGGAAGCTTTGTTCTGTCCCTCTCCCTACCTCATTCCCAGACAAACATCCAGCAACTCCTTCCTCATTGATCATTTCATAAGTTTCCTCATATTTATAGGTGTGAGTGGTCAATCTCATTTATAGTTCCATTTTCTTTTCATGGTGAATAAGACAGGCCTGAATTTAATACTGGTTCAGTTATTGCACAGCTGCTCGTTTGAAGGCTTTTAACATGATCACTCGCCTGCCAGGACCATACACTGCCGGCTCTGAAGGCCCTAAAATACATGGCGCATAGACGGTTGTCCAGCACGTGTCCGTGGATCTGTGCCAGTTCAAGTAGACTTTTCCACTGGTCATGAGTGAAAACTGAGGACAGCATGGAGAGGTCACTTGTTTACATGTGTGGGTACATATGTGTGTTTGGATGTGTGTTTGTGAGACAGAGAGAAAGAGAGAAGAGCAGACAGACAAAGAGATGGAGGCAGAAAGAGAGGGAGAGAGGGAATGCATTCCATGGCGCTCTATTTATCCAATTCAAAGAATGGTCCTGTTACTCTCCTTACTTTGGGGGTTGAATTACTTTATGAAATTGATGATAAATGAAGACAATATTAATGTTTTATCAATATATACGTTTGGGGACATCTGGGTGGCTCAGTCGTTTAAGCGTCCGACTTCAGTTCAGGTCATGATCATGCAGTTCATGAGTTCAAGCCCCGCGTCGGGCTCTGTGCTGACAGCTCGGAGCCCGGAGCCTGCTTCGGATTCTGTGTCTCCCTCTCTCTCTGCCCCTCCCCCATTCATGCTCTCTCTCGGTCTCTCGAAAATAAATAAATGTTTAAAAAATTAAAATATATATATATTGTAAACATATATTTATGTATATTTTATATATATATATATATATATATATATATATATAGTAAACTCTATCAGTCTCCTAATGTCTTTTTAACCTTTCATAGATGGGTGAAGCCATGTCTGGGAGACCATGCTGTGGAGTAGCTTCTCACCCAGTGCAGATTCTCCTTCCAGGGTTAGGGAGCTCACTACCTTCTGAGGAAGGCTAGCTCATTTTTGGATGGTTCTCCTTGCTGAAGGCTTCTTTCTTATGTTGAACTGGAGGTTGACTTCCTCTAACATAATGCAATTAGTCCTAATCCTCTTGTCTAGAGTAACACAGTTCTTCTTCCATATAGTTTCTTCAAATATTTGGGGGACGACCACATGGGGGAGTGACAGGTAATCTTAGAGACAAGTGAAGGCACCTCTCTGGTTCCCTCCTTCATATCTTCTACCTTACAACCTCCTAGGAATGAAAACAGCGACAACAAAATAGCAATGACAATAGCTAACATTCAGCAAGTGCTCATTTTTTGTGAGCCACTGTCCCAAGCACTTTGCAGGATACGAAATCATTGAGTCCTCATACTAACTTCAGAGGTAGAACCCTTGTTAGCCCCATTTTACAGATGGGAAACTGAGGTGCAGAGAAGTTAAGTAACCTGTCCATGCAACTAGTAAGTGGTGGAGCCGGGACGGAAAACCGTGCAGACTGGTACCAGAGCTTGCGATTTTAATGGCTAAACTTTTAACCCGCTCTTTAGCCACTGGACTTCGCTCACCTCCCCTCTTCACTATCAAAGGCATTAAAATGAGGGGGGAGGGTGCCTGGGTGGCTCAGTTGGTTAAGCGTCTTACTTCAGCTCAGGTCATGATCTCACGATTCATGGGTTCGAGCCCTGAGTTGGGTTCTGTGCTGACAGCTCGAAGCCTGGAGCCTCCTTCAGTTCTGTGTCTCCCTCTCTTTCTGCCCCTCCGCTGCTTGCAGTCTGCTTCTCTCTCTCTCTCTCAAAAACAAACATTAAAATTTTTTTTTAAATTCAAAAAGGTATTACATGGTATGTCAAAACTGCATCTTAAATTAATATGGACTGGTAAGTCCAAAGGGAGGGGACTGTTCACCCCTTGGTTGGACATTATGGCTATTAATGCAACCTAAGATCAGATGTAATGGGTTTGGCAGCAACACCACACTCTGGGACCATCCTGAGCTTCTGTTAAATTCAAATAACCCACATCTTTGTTTTGTGGGTTTTTTTTTTTTTTTTTTTTAAACCAGGTTACCCTGTTTGGTGTTTTTGCGATTGATTTTTGAATGCGAGAGAGGGATTTGGTGACTATATCCTTGTCAAATCTTTTTCTACAATCCTGTAAAAAATAAAAATGGATTTGCATGTGGACATAGGATATAATCATTTGATGCGTCAGGTGATGGATGATGGGCAATATTTCTTTATCTTCAAAATTACCTCATTTATAGCTGTTGTGATGCTATCGCATGAGAAACAAAACCTGGTAGAGGAAAACTTGGACTTTTTAGTTTTGGCCCATTCTTTCTGCTTGTTAAAAGCTTTCTAACACTTTTGAATCCATCTCTCCAGTAGAGGCTCTCCTTCCCAGCTTTGCAGCAGATGTAAACGGCAAGTCTGCCATATCTTCTTCTAAGTTGCTGGCGTCTCACCAGACAATCCCAGAGGGCAGGAATAAAGCACCACTGCGTGCAATTCCATCCAGAGACTTCTTACACTGAGTTCACATGTGCTCAGTAGAAGCGTGGCAGCTGTTTAAAAGGACGTAAGCCGGAGCCCACTGACAGCCATTGCCAATCCATGGCTGGTCCCGAGGTGCTGGTTGTGGATTGTGTATGGAATGACCAGGGTCCACCAATGAACATCTCAACAGACGTGCACAGAGAACTATGGCAAGGTTCTGCCATATGGCAAGGGGCACTCGGCAAGGTTCTGGGGCCATAAAGATGCATAAGATGCGATCCTTGTCTCAGAGAGCTATGAGTGTCTCAGAGTGCACAGAGAACTATGGCAAGGTTCTGCCATATGGCAAGGGGCACTCGGCAAGGTTCTGGGGCCATAAAGATGCATAAGATGCGATCCTTGTCTCAGAGGTGCCTCCTCGAGCCATTCATCTTGGTCATGTAGACGTTAGTAGACAGCCCCAGAGGACATGTGGACATCATCCGGCACCAGAGGGACATTTCTTTCCATGAACACATCACACGATGGCCCACACCCGAGCCTTCTCTCTGAAATTCCACCGCTTCCAAGAAGCCTCTCTGTCTTAATTAAAGCGAACATAGTAAAGGGGTTAGGGCAGGGGGGTTCCTCTTCTTCATTTCATTTCCTTGTTGAAAAACTCTCAGTGGCCCTCTAGCCCAGCTCCTAGCCCAAGTCTGCCCCTCTGCCTGACACTCAGGGCCTTCCATGCTCTAGCCCCATCTGGCTTACTCAGCATCGGTCTCTCCTTGGTCGCTTTCAGGCAAACCAGTTTCCGCCTTGTCCCCGGGCACTCCATGCTGTCCCCTTCTCATCCATGCTCGGACTGGTCCCTTTCCTCGACTGCTCTCTCACTCCCTTCTACTGGCCAAATCTTGCTGATCTCCAAGACCTGTGCGGGTTCTCCCTACCCCTGAATACTTCCTTGAGCGCCTCAGCTCTCGCCAACTTCATTTCTCTGTGGAGAGAGTGTTATAGTCCCTACCACACAGTTCAGCAGCACTACGCATATAGTCTTGTCTTATCTGATGTTCCATAGGGGTCATCTTATTTCTTTTTTTTTTTTTTTTTAATTTTTTTTTTTAATGTTTTATTTATTTCTAGGAGAGAGAGACAGCGTGAGCAGGGGAGGGTCAGAGAGAGGAGTCACAGACTGAAACAGGCTCCAGGCTCTGAGCTGGCAGTCAGCACAGAGCCCGACGCGGGGCCCGAACCCACGAACCGCGAGATCATGACCTAAGCGAAAGTTGGACGCTCAACCGACTAAGCCACCCAGGCGCCCCAAGGGGTCATCTTATTTCTTGAATGACGTGGCAGCATTTTTATAGCAGGACCCACCCGTGGATTTTTTTCCTGCCATACCTAGCCAGTGTTGATCACAGAGCAGACACCTCATAAGCATGTGCTGGGTTTTTCTTGTTCTTGCTCTATTTCCAGAAAGAGAATTAAAAGCAGTCACATTTTTTATCAGTCCTGCCCTCATCATTCTTCTCTGTCTAGCCCAACTGGACTCTTCACCTTTCCTTGAAATTTCTCTCCTGCATCAGGACTTTCCATAATCCTACAACAGCCTGGGCTTTGTGGTTTGCTAGTTTTTCTCAGCCTTCCCCATGTAGGTTGCAAGCTTCCACAGGGGCCGTTCAGCTCTGTCCCTCTGCATGGGGTCTCCTGTCAGATGGGAAGCATCCGTAAATGATTATTGCCTTGGTCAGCTCAGGGCTCTCAACAGCCATGAGCCTGTTTTTCTCCAGGATTCCTGTAGGGAAGGGGATGAAACTCACAGGAAATTGAGGCACCAAGCAGGTAAGGAGGGAGTGATCCTCTCTCTCACTGTCCTGGTTAGCTGTCTAAACAATGATCGTTTTGCACCAAGAGTCCCTGGATCAGGACGTTTTTTCACAAAGAATTGTGGGAATAGAGCTGCAATCCTTCCCTGCTCCTGTGCCAGACCGACTCCTGAGTTTACCCTCATCCCACGTTGGCTCTCACTCCCAGAGGAATCATACACATCTATAAAAAAAAATGTTTTCTTTTATTGACAGGTGAAGTCTGGAGCAGGATCCTGAGGCTTTCTGTCCTCCATGCCGCTCACCAGAAAAGGGACTGTGAACTGTAAGTAACTTTGATCAGTGTTTCCAGGCTGACTCAATAAGGTTATGGGTTAAAGAACAGCCCTGAACCTCATCTTTAACAGTCATGCAATTGTGCAAGCGAAATCCTCAACAATGAGCTAGTCAGAATGTAAAATACAGTGGACATCTAATTAGATTAGGTCTGAATGTGACAAAGAAGCCCTGTAATATGACATCCTATTTAATTAGACTTTATTGATTGTGCATTAAGATGGCCCTGATTTGTTATGTGTGTCGTGAATGTTGGAGAGGGAAGCTCTTGAGTTTGCAAGGCCAACCCAGACCCCAGCCACCCTCATCCGTGGGATAAGCTGGGGAGAGCCGCGCTTGCTTTGACACCTGGTTGATTTCTAGGGAGGCGTGGGGGAGGGGATGGGGGACACTGCTGGCGGCAGTGACAGCGCCACCTATGCTCGCCGGCTCATTTTGGCTCTCCCACTTGGCCAAAATCTACCCGCCTGCAGGGCCCAGCCTAAGTCCAGCCTGCTCCAGGAACCCTTCTTTAGTCGGTCCAGCTAGAAGTGATTTCTCCCTCTCCTGAAGTTCTGCTGTCTCACATGCCCACCTCCCCCCGCCCTGCATCTCTCTGCACACCCACCAGCGACGCTGTGAGCTCCTGGAGGGCAGCCAGGGATTCTGGTGTCTCTGTGTCCCCACTGCACCCTCAACCCGGTCTCTGCTCCAGCAAATGTCAGCCGGCAGGCTGGGTTGCCCGGGGCTATGCAGCTTCCCCACCCTGCTTCTGGGGCTACCAGAGGCTGGGCTGCTGCTGCGCCTTTGATAGTACATTGGCTTCCAACCAGTCCATGGTATTATAAATGATTAACTGTTATCAACGCACATCTTCACCTCTGTGTAAAAATAGATTGACTGTAATGAGTATTTGAATAAATCATAAGAATGGCCGCCATGCGATCGTCTAACATCCTGCCGATGGCTGCCCGGTGAGTGAGCAGGGCGCCGGCCCTCCCGCCTAATGGCCTGCGATTCAGTGCTGGTCGCCTCTGTGATTGACGGGCTGCGGCTCCCAGGGCACCTCCTCCACAGCCCAGGCTCTGGAGTGGTCGGATCCGGCCCCCTGGGGGTAGGGGGTTGGAGGGAAGGGTGCCTCCCTCCATCCTGTTCCGGGAAAGCCTACCTAGGAGACGCAGCGGGGGGCTAGGGGAGCCAGGGTAGATAGAGCTTTGTGAGAATCTTGTCTCCTCGCTCCGGAGGTTAAAGAGGCCTCATAAGTCAAGCCAAGTAGGAGAGAAGCAAGCTGAGCGTGAACCTTAATGAGAGTGGAGAGCATGTAGGAAATAGGTGTGCACATTCCCTCCCTGTGTCTGAGGGCACCCCACACACATCCAGGGGAAGCCCCCTCACAGGGACACACGCTTGGACCTGCACTGAGGAACAAGGAAGAGGATGAGGAAGGAAG
This sequence comes from Proteles cristata cristata, assembly GCA_017311185.1. NCBI lineage: Eukaryota > Metazoa > Chordata > Mammalia > Carnivora > Hyaenidae > Proteles > Proteles cristata. Next base: position 807,941 of record JAESUZ010004312.1, read on the forward strand.
AGGAGACGGGATGGGCTCAGAGGGACTGGGGCCAGTTGAGGAGGGAATAGTCTGAAGTCTGAGTGAAGACCAGTGAAGGCTGGATTTGAGAGGGAAACGGCAGACATTCTGTTTCATTCCGGTGGTGTTCCAGTTACTACGGCTGTGTAACAAGCCACCCCAAAACTTAGTGTCTTAACAGTGTTTTTTATGTGCATATTCTGTGAGTCAGGAATTCAAAGAGAGCACATCAGGACAGCCTGTCTTTGATCTGCCCGGTCTGGGATCTCAGCCGAGGCAGGTGAAAAGCTAGGTGCCGGAATTGTCTGAAGGCTCATTCACTTAGAATTCGGGGGGGCTAATACTAGGGCTTGGCTGAAATGTTAGTGGGACCCGCCAGCCAGGCCCATGTGACTGCTCCAGGTGGCTTGGGATCCTTCTCAGCATGGTGGCCAAATGCCAGGAAGGGAACACCCTGAAAGAGAACAAGAGCCAGGTGGGTGCTGCCTTACTTCCACCATGTTCTCTTGATTGGGGCAGTTACAAAGGCCTACCTCAGTTCAAAGAAGGGAACACAGACATCTCTGCCATCATGACTCAAAGGATGAGTGTCAGCAGCACGTGAAAAGAGGAGATAGAAATGGGTGTATGTTGTTGCAGCCATCTTTGGAGAGTACAATCTACCACGACTGGTATTTGGCAAGTCTGACATAGTACAGCCCCATAATTTCCAAAGACAGGCTGAAGAAACCCCCATCTTTGGTCATCAAACTGTCCCTTATGTCACAGAATATCTGGGTTTAAAGCCCTTCCCCCTGAGAGGCCAGGCTAGGCTTCCTCCCAAAGTGGGACTCCCCAAGGACCCGCTGGTGTTCGGAGTTCCTGCAGTTGATGGAAGCTTCCATGTTGGTGTCCATTTCCGCCAAAGTCATCCAGTTTGCAACTCACAGCTTGAGGTGCTAGGTCTGGTGAGTCACACAGACCTGTGACCAAGGATCCCTCAAGCCTAGACCCTCCATTCCCATCCAAGGGCCCCTACACCCCCAACTCAATGGTCTTCCAAGCTGGGGGAGGTTTCAGCCAAAGATCAGAACCTAAGAGGCTACTGGGGCTCTGTGGGGGACTGGGGAGATCTGGGCAGCCTTTCCTATCTGACCCCCGCACCCTCTCTCTTTCCTGCTCTTCTGCCATACACTATAACCTGTGCCATTTAGGGTCCACGCTTCTTTATCTTTGTCATTTTACCGTCGCAGATGTGGGTGAATTTTGGAAGAGAATCTGAGTGCCTGGATACCTTGCTGTGACTTAAGAGGATAGAAACAACACTTGGGCAACAAAAGAGTGGAAACAGAACTGATTCGTTTCCCCCAAAGGGCTGAGGTCTGAAAATGACTAACGCCGAAAGGGAGGGAGCAGGGAAGTGAGGGGTCAGGGGGCTTGGTTTTGATAAAGAGGTGCTGGAGCTGGGAAACGGAGGTCAGGAAACCAAAGTTTTATTTGGACCAATGAAGGAACAGGTAAAAACCTAAAGATCATGTGTATTTTCAAGGCTCCAACTTGGGGGTGGTGGTGGTGGAATTGGATCTGAAGCCCCAAAATCAGTTTGGATCCTGACTTAGCACCTTTGTGATCCAGGTGAATCTGCTTGGGCTTCAGAGTCCTCATGTCCAGAATGGAGATGGGATTGTGTATCCCTCCCAGGTCTGCTGTGGGGACTGGAGGGAAGCCAGCATGCGAAAGCACTAAAGCCATTCTTGGCACACAATAGCTACTCAAAAAACGGGTCAGTCACTCATCCACCCGGTAAATAAATAAAAAGTGGAGTTGGAAAGATTGTTCTCCATTGCTCCTGACAGGAATGGTCAAGAACCTTTCCTTTAACTGTATCTTCCATAAAAGTTCACTCATAAACTATTGATATTTTAATAATACACATTAGCATCTTGCCCTTTGACAAATGAATATTGAATGAGCAATAAAGAGGCAAAAGAGTAACCAGGTTTGGGGTTGGCTGCGGGGAAGCTGGGATCTTACGTAGTTGTCAGAGGGAATGCCTCTTTCCAGACACCTTGTGACTCCCCTCCCTCCCCGGTGACCTCTAGGAAACAGCTTTTTAAAGAGCATCCAGATTCCAGCCCAGCCGGGTGTGAGCAGGATTTCTCCTACCGTTGGCTGGAGTGGGCTTGGGAGAAGAGAGGAAAAGTCATTAAAGAGCTGCTAAATGTGTGGATGTTTTGCCCATGTGAGAAACACCTTAGATCTCCCTGTTACGTCTGCTGAAGGTGCAGACTTCTTCCTGCTACGCACCCTCCTGCTCCACAAATTCAAAGTCTAGAGACAGTGTGCCCATCCCAAATCAGGTGATGAGCTTAAGAAATGTAGCGGGGACACAGGGGTGCCAGAGCACCTGGCGTAGGGATCCCAAACAGACCGAGTTCAGCCACTAGCCGCTGACAAAATCCAAAGGCAGGGAGAGGAGCGGTGGTGAGATAAGAAAGGAATCTATTTCAGCGTGGCCAACACCAGGAAGGCAGTGGCCCAGTATCTCAAAGACCGGCTCCAAAGTGCTGAACATATGTAAGGAAAATGTGGGACAAAGGTCAGTGGGTACCCGCGCAGGTGGGCGGTAAAGGTCAGGTCCATCACTGTCTTGGGGTCACTCACAGGGGTCTTGCTGGTGTCAGGACAGTTGTTCTTGCTCAAGGGGCGAGTTTCGCTTCCCATCATGGGATGCTTTGTGCACAGGGTCGTTTGAGTTAAGAGATAAGCTGGAAAGAACGGAATCAGGAAGTACAGACTGAGGCCGAAATGGAGGGAGCTGAAGTCTCTTTCAGAAATAACTTAGATAAGTCCTACCTGCCTCTCACCCTTTCTCCTCCAAATCTTGATTGGGGTAGTTTCAAAGGTCAACGGTCGGTCAGGGTGTGTGTTAAGGTTTATAAGACAGAATTCCCTCCCCTTGCAGCTCCTGTGCCCAGCCCCACTGCCACAGCCTCTGGTATCTCGTGGCCTCCATCTGGGCAGGGAGTCCTTGAGTGTGCACAGAACAGTGACAGGGGCTCTTCGTTGGTCCGGCTTAATTGGTGTGATTTAATGGCGTTTCTGGCGGATTCAGATTTATATGGCTTTCTGAGCTGCAAATCTGCTTTCTAAATGTAGAATTTTTGTGGAGTGGTAAAAAATAATGGCTGTTCTGTGATTCCTGCCTCTCCCGAGCTAGGAGATTGCAATTTACATTATGCAAATAGACATTATGCAATCAAGGCACTTTAGCAGGAATCTGGCGGCAGAGCGGCCGCTGATGAGATGCCTAGGTCTGCAGCCCCGACTGGAGGGGGCTCTGCAAGATCCGAGATGAAGTGGGGAGTGGGTGGGGCGGCGGGGAGGAGGCAGAGTCTGTTCCGATGGCCCAAGGAGCCAAAGTGGGGCCTGCCCAGAGATGAATGCATCCGGGGAGCTGCCAAAGCGACTCTCTCAATTAATGGCTTTGTTTAATCATACCCCCTGTCCAGAGGAGTATTGTCTTACGGATAATTTCGTTTGCCTAACGAGATTTTGCTAATTAAATCTCCTTTCAGTTGGTGTGACTATGCCTGCAGGAGAGGGGGCTATTTGGAGTCTTCTCCATAAACCTTTCTGGAGAGGAGCTGAGAAGGAGGGGAGGGAAGAGAAGGAGGGGAAGGAAGCGGGAGAAGGGGAGGGAGAAACTTGCCTGCTGTGAGCAGGACTGGAGAAGCTTTGAGGGTTCAGGAACTACAGGTGGCTGCCACCACCCAGCGGGCCTTTCTGTCCTGTTCACTAGAAATGCAGACTCATCGATCTTGGTTCAACTTAAGGGATTTCCCTCTTTTCTTCTTCCTCTCTGGTTGCTGTCATCTCCACTTTCTCCCTTCTCATTCTTCCCAAATCTCCAGGAGATTCTGAAGGATTTCCAAGCACTGCTCCCAGCAGCGCTGGGCCAGCCGTGGTGGTGATGGTGGCGGTGGTGGAGAGATGGTGGCCATGTGGGAACCCTCCCCTTGCTTTTGCTGTTAGCCAGCCAGTCTGGCTCTTCAGAGAGGAGAAAATGCTCCCAGGTTGGCCATTTCTCCAGGGATAATTGCATGAATCAAAGAGGAGACCACCTCGTCAAATTCATTTATCCATCAGCGTCAGCCAAGGATATATATATATATATATTCCTATATATGGAGCCTAGTGCTGTGGCCAAATAGTGAGAACCTAATTAATGCTGTTTTATCGGACCAGTCATGCCCGTGCCCCGCAATCCCCAGAGGTGCCTTGTTGACTATAGCCTACTTGGTCTGATTTACTGTGGCCTTCACAGCTCAGCCCTGTCTGCTTTTCCAGTTTCATCTCCTACCCCCCATGCTGTTCCTTCCTCCCTGTTACTTTTAGATACTCAGACACATGGGCACATTCCTACTCCTGATATCCCAAATTTACCGAGTTGCTCAGTTCCCCCCAGATACTCTGTATAACTTCACACCTCAGTGCCTTTGCATTGCCATTTCCTGTCTCTGGAATCTCCTTGACCTGGTAACCCCTGTTCCTCTTGCAATACCCAGCTGACATATCTTGTCTATGACTACCTCTTTACGGATCCTCCCCAGCTTTTGCGAAACAGCACTGCACTCCTTTTCCTCTGTGTCATTACAGGACCTTAGATATAGTTACTTGTCTGTCTATCTAAGTTAAAGACCGAATCTTATTTTTCTACTCCCAGGACCTAGAATAAGGTCTGACCATAACAAGCACCCTATGAGGTTGGTTGAATGAAAAAAGGAATGAATGCACCTATGAGAAGAGGGTGGGGTGATGGAGAGGTATTCCCTTAAGTCCCTGAAGCCCCAGGATGGACGATGGTGGTGGGAAGTCAGGAAACTGATTTCTGTTGACACTCTGCAGAGTTGCCTGTCCATTACCTTTACTTGCTGAGTGGGAAGGCACTACCTCTGTGGGCTACCTCATACACGACATGTGTCAGCACCTGCTGTCACACATTCTCACTTAGATCCTGTGAGGTGGGGATTGGTTTTGCTGAGAGAACTGAGGCTCATTTATCCACATCAGGACACAAAGCAGTGTTTAGCTGTCATTTAGCCCACTGGCAGGGCCCCAACAGGATCTACCTCTAGGCAGGTGAAAGCTCCTATGCTTTCCAGTGTCCCTCCCCATCCTGTCCAACCGTCCGTCCATCCATCCATCTATCCATCCATCCACCTATCCATCCATCCATCCATCCATCCATCCATCCATCCATCCATCCATCCATCTATCCATCCATCCACCCTAGAAGTGTATCACACCCTTGCTGCCCATGACACCAGGGCTCACACAGCACTGGAACACTTGTGTGTCTGTGTGTGCATGCTAGAGGGTGGGGACAAACTCAGGCCCCACAGGGCAACCTCTGGCTGCTGGATCTGGACTATTGCCCAACTCACGATGGGGATGTCAGGTGTGGAGGAGTCAGCATTCCATGCTGGGGAGCATGGAGACAGCCCAGGAGAAATGGCTCCTATCCTCATGTGTGATAAGGGAATGTGCATGTTACATGCATGTGTGTGCAGACTGAAGGGTGTGTGCATATGAGTGAGCGAGGCAGTGTTTGTAGAGAACGGTTTTGAGTTTTTCTTGGTTCCTGAGTTTCAATGCTTTGCTGTTTGCCCTGGTGTTTTCTTATTGGTCCAGATATATCTGTCAGTGTGCTTCTCTGCAGCTAGGCTTTTATCCATCTTAATATGCTCATCATGCCCTGGATGCCCTGGGTCTAAAGTATTTCTTGGTACATAATAGGTGTTCAACCAGTGCTCCAGGATGTGCTGAATGATTGAATGACTGAATGATTGAATGACTGCACAAGCATGCACTTTGGTGTTAGTTAGACCTGACTTTGAGCCCTAGTACTGTTATTTATGTTACGGAGACCTTGGGATCAATCTTCTCATCCAGAAAGTGAGAATACCGAAACTACCTATTCTATCTTTCTCGAAGGGCTGTTGGTAGAGGATTGTAAGAGGTCTGTGAAAGTGGTTTATAAACTATGGAGTACTATGCAAGTATAAGAGGTTATTATTATAATGGTTATTACACTTGAAGTGATCATTGTGTCTGAAAATTAGGGATTCTGTTTTCAGGAATATAAAATCAAATCCTGGCCTGATTTGAACTTTGAGACTTACAGAGCAATCTTTATCGGAACTGATTCCAGGTTTGCCTGACTGTGGGGACTCTCAAGGGGCTGCCTGGGAGGCAGGGGCTGGTGAAAATGGTCCATCTTCACTTTGTGCCACCCGTCTCCCAAGTGGACCCACGTCGAGGTCTCTCCTGAGTCTCTGAAATTGCCTGGCCTTCTATGCCTCATTATCTTTGCAAATGCTGTTCCCTCTGCCAGGAATGCTTGTCCCCTTTTCTCCACTCTCTTCAGACCCTCTCATGCCGCCAAGTTGCCACACTGTACCTGGGCTCCCAGGTTACCAAGTCGGCCTCCCTGAAGGTATTTACCACAGTGTCCCTGGGACTGTTAACGTCTGCCTCCCTGGCCTCGGCACGCACTTCTGGGCAGAGGAGGGTTTCTTCCCTGCAGCCCCAGAGCTAAGGGGTTGGATGGCTGAATGGTAAAAAGTGAAGGAGAGGGTTGGGGTTGGTTGATGCACAGGATTTGAGCCTTTTTAAAAAAAATTTTTAGAGAGGGAGAGAGTGCAAGCAGAGGGGGGTGGACAGGCAGAGGAGAGAGAGAGACTGGAGAATTTTATGCAGGCTTCATGTTCAGTGTGGAGCCTGACACACGGCTCGATTCCACGACCCTGGGATCATGACCGCAGCCAAAGTCAGGAGTCAGACACTTAACACACTGAGCCACCCAGGCACCCCGGGCTTTTGAAGTCCTGAGTCTGTAGAGTAAAGCAAGGAAGAAGCATCAGAGAAATTAGCACTGCCTTGCAAATAACCCCCCAAATTTTGGAGAGATATTTTCCACCTACTTTCATGCCCTGAATCAAACAGGCTGATCTTCCATGGGGTTGCTGGGCCTGGGGAGCTCAGTCCTGTACAGGTGGCTGCCTGGCCATCAGCCAGGTGGGCGGTGAGGCCTCCAGGTTGGAGCTGAGTCCTCGGGACAAACAGAGAGGCACCTGCCTGTTGCTGACCCATACAGGTGAGCAGTTACCCACATGGGAAGGCAGGTGCTGCCTACCTCCTTCCTCAACCCTTCCAGATTCTTTCTCTTGGTGGAGTCAGCCCCAGCTGGTGAAAAATCTGTTGGAAGCCCTCCTAGGAACTGGCTCCCTTGCCTCTCTCCCTGTGTTTGGAGGCTGCTCGCCTCCACCCTGCTCTGGGCCTCGCCCCCGCACTCTCCCACTCCCAGCCGCTCTCCCGGAGCCCCAGGCAGCCACAGCCGAGTGCCAGGGGGCTGGGAGCTTTTTCATTACCGAATGCACTGAACCTATTTGTGAGTGTTTTGCAAAGTGTTTAATCCAAGGTGTTCCCTCAATTAAATTAGTGCAAACATCTGTGTCCCACATCCACCCCCCATTTGCATTCTGTGCCATTTATTACAGCGGGAAATTGGAATGCACCTTAGGAATACTTAGGACCGAATTAGGCTAGGTTGGGGTGGGTGTCTGGAGGTGGGTGTCTGAGGGTGCCTGGGAGGTTGGTCCACAAGGTGGATCCTTCTCCAGCCTGGGGCTTGCGGTCTTAGGAGCCACTTCCTGGCGCAGGAGACCACACAGAGGGAAGCGTCAAGGGGCTCAAGACCACCGGTCTTGTGGGGGAGGTTGAGTGAGTTTAATTAATGCTCCTGATCCCCACCTGGGCTCAAGTACCTGCGGAGGCAGGAGGAGTTCACTGCTGTTGTTTTATAACTTTAAACCCAATAAAAAAAAAAAGTGTATCACATTCAAGTGACCCACCTGGGTCTCTCCCTGGGGGAGCCTTTTCCTGCTGGAAGGGTTTTGTTTTTTTGCTTTTTGTTTTTTATCATGAAACTGCTCAGCCTTGGTGACTGGCTGAGTGTGGGTGGTAGCTCTCTTCTCCATACCATGTGATTCCCACGACTGTCAAGTACTTTGGGAGTCCTACTGTTCTACTAATGTCGGGGGCATTGAAGAATAGTTTCCGCTGTGTGACAGGCGCTGCATCAGTGCTTCTCACGCATTATCTGTTGTAACCCTCTGAGACAAGTCCTCTGATAACAGAACAAATCAGGGAGCTGGGCATGATCCTAGAGGTTATGCAACACACGGCTGTCCCACAGCTAGAAAGGGGAGCAGTGAACTCTGAAGACAGTGTTTCCGCTGTACTCGGACATCTCTCTCAGACGAAGCAGCTGGGATTGGCTTTGAATCAGGGACCTTGTCACCTTCTCAAATCTGGCGGCCAGCATGCCCTGACCTGGCTATACAGAGCGCTGGTTGTTCCCCACCTACCCCAGGTTTCTAGCCCTCCATTATGGGATGGCATCGCCTATGGTGGGTTGCCCAGCCTGGTGGTGACTCACCTGAGTAAAGAGGCTCCCGGCTTTTGTGAGGGTGGGGCAGGGAGCAAAAGGAGAAACCTGGGTTTAAGGAAGAGGCTCATGGGATGCTCAGGGACCTTAGAAATCAGGAAGTTCATTAGTCACTGAGTGGGGAAACTGAGGCTCAAAAGGAGCTGACAACTTGCCTCAGGCCACTGAGGGTTTGGCTGTAGAGGCTGGAATGAAACCTTGGGCTCCCAGCCTGGGAGGGGAACTGTCAGGGCCTGGAGAGGTCCTCGGGATTTTGTAGGGCAGGGGCTGGCTTTCTGGATGTGCAAAATATAAATCAGGCTAGAACAAGGACCATGGTGAGAAGGAGATGAGAGGCTGCTGTGGCTGTGGCTACTAAAGGTCCTTCCAAACTGCCCTTAAAAGAGAACCTTCCAGGTCCTAGAGGGCTGCTGGCCATCTACAGCCTGGGCCCTGGGGCAGTTTCTCACCAACTTGTAGGGTTTCACCTAGGGACATCCAGGGGCCAGCAGGACCCAGGGCTGAAGACCACCAGCTGGTGTCCATCTCTGTCTTCCCCACTCTGTGGTCTGGGAAGCACCTGGAAGAATAGTGTCCAACTGATTTGAGCCTCCATTTCCTCCGCCAACCATGTCTTACTCAGTTTCCCCATCTGTCAGAGAGTAATAAAAATCCCATCTTACAAATTACAGGAAATCATAGGCATGCTCGACCCTGCTTCGGAACTTAGAATATGATTGATAGTTTTCCTTTTTTTTCCGTGGCTTCTGTCTCCTTTCCCCTCTGAGACCCTGTGCCTGCTCCTGGATGTGGAGAGGTTGGGGTGGGGGGCTCTGTCAGGATGATGACAGGCAGCCCCTGTCCCAGCCCTTCCTCCTCCCTTTTTACTTCCCTCCCTCGCTCATCAAAAGACTTTAATAAATGCATCTCAGCATGTGGTCCTGCCTGGGGCTTTATAAGAATGAATTGCTTATCTCAGCCCTTACTTCCTAGAGATGACAATTTACCATCTACATACATTTATTAAGCACCAAGTGTGTATGGCACCCAGCTCTAGGCACAGCAGGGTCAGCCCAAGAGTGACTCCCAGGGCTTCTTGGCGCCTCCCAGGGCCCCAGCAGTTCCTGCTTTCGTTGGATTGGCTGGATCCTGTGACCATCTGCCTCTACCAGCAGGATTCAGAGTTTCTGTGCTCTCTTGTGCTTCTCGGCTTCTACACACGAGATTCTCTTTGCCTAGAATGCTGTCTCCCTTACTTACCTGGTTAGAGTGCCATTTCTTGGTGATAAGTATGTCTGTGACCACATCCCAGCTAGGGCTTATCATTCTGAAGCTCCTGGTGCACCCTGGGCACTTTTCTGTGACTATTTAATCGCACTGTGCTTTAGTTACAGAGATGCCTTTCATTTACAGAGATGCCTCGCTCTCCAGGGGCAAAGTGTGGCATCCCAGGACTAGCATGGGCCTCGGTCAAGCATGCCTATGATTTCTGCCTCGCCTGTAGGCAGCCTGTGCTCAGTTCATCCCCCACAGAAGAGACTGCCCATCGCTAGAGTGGCTTTCTCTCCCATTAGCCTTTGGCACTCAATAAATGCTTATTTCGTTGGACGAACCACTAACATGTTTGAAGGGGGGCTGGCCCGGCAGCGGGCCTCACAATCTAGTTTCCAGGGTGTTTGGTCAGAGAGCAGGCCCCCATCTCTTTTATTTGCAATTCTGGTAAGCGTTCTCTCTCCCACCTGCCCTTGGACTATGGAGTCCCCAGATGGAACTGAGGAATGGCAAGGAAGAGTGACCCCCTTAATTCATTGCCCCTGTGAGTTTGTCACAGACGTTTCCTTTTCCTGAAAGTCTGTCTTCTCTCTCTGCGTGGCCAAACCCGGCCCATCTTCCCTGGTCCCGTGCCACTTCTCCCACAAGTCTTAGATCCCCGGCCCGAATCTCCTGACACTGACCAGTGTCTACTTGCGCCCCAGGTATTTCTGCATCTGTCCTTCTCCGCGGACGTGGGTCAGTACAGGGTTCACAGCTGATGCTCTGCAGCCCACATTCCACCTGGTGTGGGGCCTGGCACATTCCAAATTTATAATAAGTGTCTGCCAAATGAATGAACAAGCGGACTACTCCTGGTTTCTCTCAGCGGGAGGTGTCGGGGTTCTTCTCCCATCCTCTGCTTTGACTTTTCTGTCCCAAGGTTCTGACAGACCCGGAGGCATGTTTGTCACCAGTTACTGGAAACTGGAGGCTATGGCCAGCAAGAGGAAAGCAGGTGTTAAATTCTGCCTGGTTTACTGAGAAGACTGGAATTACTTCTCTAGGGCAGGCCTGCCGAGTCCCGGGACACTGATATTCCACACGTAAAGTCTCCAAAACTGAATAAGCAAGATAGCCATCGGAATAAGAGAATAAAATATTACAACTTTTTCTTATTGGTATTTTTTTTATCCCATCCTGTTTATATTTCTATCTTTGAATGTATTCCATAAGCATGTCATATACTGGTGAAGCAGTAGGTCTACTACACACACACACACACACGTGCACGCGCACACACACACTCACACACACACATTTTGATATATATCCATACTGAAGGTGTATTAAACATTTTTACTAATAGGGACACCTGAGTGACTCAGTCGGTTAAGTGTCCCGACTTCAGCTCAGGTCATGATTTCATGGTTCATGGATTTGAGCCCCATGTCAAGCCCTGTGCTGACAGCTCAGAGCCTGCTTTGGATTCCACTGCTCTCTCTCTCTCTCTCTCTCTCCCCCTCTTCCCTCTCAAAAATAAATAAATAAACATTCAAAAAAACTTTTTTACCCATAAACCTGGAACCTCGTTCGGGGACTATGACTTGTGCCACTGTCCCACTGACTAGGAGGTGCAACTAATGCATATTTGCTAGTGTCCCTGAACAAATGTCCCACCCCCTAGCATCGCCTCACATTTGCAACTTGAATCTCACTAGATGGCAAATCCCTTAGGGAAAGTGACTTGGGAACCCTATTCCCCTATGGATGTCTAGGGCCTGGCACATCACAGACATATTGCAGACTTTCAGTAAATTACATGTAGCATGAAGTATATTTATTTGAATTGACTGAGACGACAGGAGAACCTTTCAAAGTTTTACATTCTGATTTCAATGTAATGCCCAGCTGTCTACTCCAGTCAGCACATCGAACATATTTACTAGAAACCCATGATGCTACAAGAACATAAGTATGTGCCTACTGTGTACAACACAGATCCGAGGGCCCTGATTTCAAGTTACTTACGTTTCTTTTTTTCAGAAACAGCCAAACAAGAAGCGATCATGTAAATCAGCACTCCCCTGTTCGCTGGGGTTATTTTGAAACAAATCCTCGGCCTCATACCATTTCCTCTGTAAATGCCCCACACAGTACTCTCAGCCTTCTAGAAAGAAATGGAGCTATAAGCAAATACAGTTGTGTTTCAGGAGCTGTGCCAGACCCAACGGCCAAGGCCAGGGCCCGGTGAGCAGGATGTGGCCATTGCCCCCTGGGGCCAAGCAGAGTGGGGTCAGGAATGATTTTTATATAAAGGATGCTTAGCCTGACTCTCTTAACTTGATGTCTAGGCTCCCGTGTTGAAATTTCAGAACCGGAAAAGGGGCCTAGCGCATAAGGACCGAACCTGAGAGGAAGACACACGTATAGAGGGAGACAGCCTTCATGGAAGACAGGCAGGACCCTTCTGGATCTTATGGTTCACCTTCCCCGAGGTGCGATGAGAAAAGCAAGGCAGAACCAGAGATCGGCAGTGACTGAGTCACTCAGGTGGTGCTCCCCCTCCGCCTCCTCTCCACGCATAGAGGACCCCACCCCACCAGGCTGGGTCTGCCTTTCCCACACACCCGGGTTTCTGTGGCGGAGCAACACCCAGACGGCTCCGGGCCGCGGGCACCCCTCCGCCCTCCGGCAGCTTCCGGAGGGGCCAATGGCCCGCGGCCCGGAATCATCCAGGGCTACATGTGACTTCTTTCTTCCTGTACAAGTTGAGCACTTGCCACCCTGCTGTCTGTTTTTCCTTGCTAAGGTTCAGTTCTAATTATGTTGATTTTCTTCATCCCACCCCCTCCTGGAAGCTTATTAGGTTGAATATTTTTATTTATTATCATTTCGCCCAACTCCTGCCAGCATTTCCAATTACTCTCCCTGCTTCCTTGTAATTGTCTTTCTGTAATGGCTTTGAAACAATTGCGCTAAATGAGGTGTCTCCTGGAAGATGAGAGTCTCACTTCATTAAAGGCTAATGTATTCTCAGCTCCAGCTCTGTGGGGCTAGCTTGGAAGGAAGACATTTAAACAGCTTCTTTTATTTTATCGGGAGCAACTTTTCAGCGACGAAGATGTCTGTGGGGTATATGTGTATGTGTGTGCGTTGCCTGATTTTAATTTAAAGGAAGTTTATGAAACAGTGTAAGTCTCCTTATTGGTGAAACTCTGTTCTCAGAGAGCTGAGATTTACGCAGTTGGGGTGCAGGACTCGGGAGCCGGATGGAAAGGGGCAGCTTATTCAGACGCCCTCCCTGCCTTTCTGAGAGGGCCCCTCCCTGCTTCTCTCGCTCCCCGCCTGCTGGGTCAGCCCGCACCCCTCCCCAGCCTCTTCATGCCTCCATTCTGTATCTCTGCCTCCCGCATTATGTGCTCAGCTTCCACGGTGGGGATGACCTCCTGTTATGTTATTTTTTTTCAGCTTCTGTGTTCTAAGTCATTCATTCATTCATTCATTCATTCATTTGTTCGGTCGTTTGTTGTTTATTCATTTATTTGTTCATTTCTTCTTCATCGAACAAGTGTTTATTGCCTGCCATATTCAGGGATTGTTTGGGATGGGAAGATACCCTTTTGGAACTTAGTGCACAGCGTGAGAATAGAGACCGATGACAGGTAAGCAGGTACTTGCAGTGTGCTGTGTTCAGTACTATGCTTGGGCAAGGGCAGACCACTCTGAGAGCCCCGAGGAGGGCGCCTAATAAAATCTTGAAGGGTCAAGGAAGGTTCCTTGAGGGAGAGGGGTGTCTGGGCTGGTACCTGAAGGATGAGGAGCTAGCCAAGAATCAAGGGAGCGGATGGAAGTTCTCAAAGCAGAGGGAGGGCTTGGCAGGGGTGGGGGGGAAATCCATCTGACAGGAGCACCCTGTGGGACAGAGGCTGCCGTGAGAGGTGGGGCTAGAGACCAGGGGAGGCCTTGAGTGCCAGACTACCGAGGGATCTGTGGTACACAGAGGAGTTTTTTAAGCAGGGGGTTGATTTAGCCAGATCTGTGTCTTGGAAAGACCACTCCTGCTTCAGTGTGTAGAACGGATTGGAGGAAGGTGGGGGTGGGGGGAGGGTGAAGCAAGGAGACCTTTCAGGAAGCTGTTGCAAGAGATGATGATGCAACCCATGCAGGAAGTGGCAGTGGAGAAAGAGAATGCTGTATAAATTTGTGACGTGTTACAGGTGGAGAAAGGATAGGCTCTCAGTGCGGGTGGTGGTGAGGTCCCCTTTCCTGGCGTGGGCAGTTGGGTAAATGTGGGGGGAGGGGTCCTGGAAACAAGGACGAGATGCTGCACTTCACGACAAGTCCGTGCGGTCACCCGGGATGTGCGGCTGCCAGACCCAAATCCTAGCAGCTCCATCACTGTCTCCAGCGACAGCCACGGACCCTCGCACCTTCACCGGCAGGGCCCGTGGGTTGCGTGTGGGGTCAACTCACTCCTTTAAGGAGACCTACACAGTTGCCTCTGTAGAGCCCTTTCACACACCTGTACAAACGAGGCTTTGAGCTAAGTGGGTCACCCGTTGGCTCTGACTCCTGTCCCAGGCCACAGAACCTTGACAAGGCCTTGAGTGTTGTCCAGGCAGCTCCCGTGATAAAAAGCTGCCTCTTCTAATGTGTTTTTCAGTTCATCATCAAGAAAGAGTAGGAAGGCCCTTCCTGGTATGTTTGGGTTGGAAGTGAAGAATTTAATCTTTCACCATGTGGAGAATCAAGTATATCCAGAAGTGTTTGTGTGCCTCTGAGACATTTTTTTTTAGGTCCCTGGCAGCCTTCCAGCAGCAGTAGTGGTAATAGTAACAAAAACAGTAATAACGATTCCTGCATTTATCAAGGACCCACTACGTCCGTCTGTCCGAGGCGCCCAGTATCTCACGTACGCCCTGCAACAGCCCTATCAGGTAGATGTTATTGTTGGCTCTGTTCCAAAGAGGAGTGGCGGCCGAAAGAGGTGAGGTCGGCAGGCTACCAGGGCTCCCCAGCCTCTAGTTTCCCTTTCTGAGTCTGGGCAGAGCAGAGCCAGTCTGGGGGTGACCCAGTGCCAGGAGAAGTGGCTTGGTTCAGTCCTCCACATGCTGTCTTCCCTTCTGCTTTTCACACCTCCTGTTATGTATTTACTCTTTTCAGTTTATATATCCCACCCCATTCCTTCATTCACCCATTCACTCATTCACTCCTATGTGTCCTTCAAAGCCCCGTGCTAAGGCCACGGACTCCTGGGCGGGGCCAGCACTTCCATCTACCCTGCTTCCCAGAATACATACATTTCTCAGTTATAGCTGCCGATTTGTAGTTCTTTCTTTGCGCGTCTGTCACCTCAGCTCTACTTTGGTTTTTCCCTAGGAAGGGATCTAGGCTTACTCCTATTTATATTCTTGGTACCCAGCATAGGGCCTGGCATGCAGTAGGTTTTCTCTGAATAAATAAATGCTACCAGGGATGCCAGAATGCTTAGGAGGGAGCCTGGGGCGAGAGTAAAGGAGATCCCCTGTCCCCTGTCCATTCCAGGAGGGGCAGGATGCCCAGAGATGCTCCAGATTGAGCTTCACTCCTCAGGACGACCCCTGGTAATAGGGGGCACCTGTCAGGAACAAAACTCTTGCTCTGCACTCTGGGAAAATGTGGGGCTCGAGGTAAGCACTCCTCCACAGTGTCTAGCTGGATGTTTATTCTGATGAGGTGCTTATGTAACACCAGGCTTCCTGGGGCTCCCGGGACTTGAAGAGAGCACACCCCAAGGAAACAAACAAACGGAGGCAGCAACCACTTGTGCTATTAGGCAACTGAAGTGAAAAGGTGGACGCATCTGACATCTGCAAAAATGTAGCACCAGGGCGATTGCCAAGCAGCCTTTTACAAAAAATAACATGCGGCCTTACATATCCAAGTGCAAAAAGTTGCCAATAGTTTTCCATCTCCCCAAATCTCACTCTGATTATCTTTCCTCCAAAGCTGCAATGAGGTGCTAGGAGATTCTGCCTTCGGCAGGGAAGCAAGGGGCCACCTTTCTAGCAGCTCCCTCCTGGACCAGAGGAGTCAGTGCTGTGGTCTGAGGGCAGTGAGGGCAGCAAAGGAAGAAAACAGAGGAAGCCAGGGGTCTTGGTCACTGCACAGCTGCGTGGCTTTGGGTAAGTGGCTTACCCTTTCTGAGCCTCAGTTTCTGCATCTGTAAGGTGAGGAAAACCATCAACTCTGCCCTGCCTAGCATGCAGGCTCATCTGAGTATCTGTACCCTGGATGGGATCATGATCACTTTATGATGCTACCTCTCATCTAAGAGGGGCAGCACAGAATCCTCTGAATGCTCTGGCCAGCCCTCTCTCCCTCCAGCTCCCGAGTGAGCGGGGTTGTGTGTTCCTGCATCCGTTTCACTGAGGACACAGATCTAGGTGAACTCCAAGTCTAAGTTCCCCTGGGGCTTTTGGAAACAATAAACAAGGCCTCCTGAGTCCAAGGGAAATGAGAAACTGCCCAGTGTGCTGCAGAACAGTGGCCAGTCTAGGATCCTAGAACCGTGCCGGACAGAACATTACTTTGTTCATTACATAGACATTTATTGAGGATCTACCACGTGCCAGGCATGGCGCTAGATCATGACACCGTGACAGTGAATACACAACCACAGCCCCCGTCCTTTCAGGATTTACAGGTTAGCACATATTTCTAGATGAGTGTCGAGTCTTCTTCATTTTATAGATAGCTGAGAAAAGAAGGCCCAGAAGAGGAAGTAACTATCTCGAGGTCACACAGCCGGTCAGCAGACTCAGCAGTACCACATTATGAGGATGAAATGAGCAAATCTGTACTGAGGACTCAGAGCTGCGCCTGGTGCCTACCCCAGGAGTGCTCTATGTGTGTGCCCACTAAGCTCCCATTTCCCTTTGCCCCACAGCCCCTCATGGGCCAGGCTCTAGCCTCACTCATCCTTAAGGCCTTGCGTCTTAGATGAGACCAGGCCACCCCCGAGGTGACACCGAGAAAGGGAAGATGAGGATGACATGAGCCTAGGCACTTGCCATGTGCCCGGCACTTTGGCCATGTTGCTGAGCAGCATTAAAACTCTCCCTACCGTGAAGGAACTGGTGTTTTAGTGGGGATGGGGGTTGGGCAATGAACCTACATAAACCAGATATTTTCAGAATGAAATAGGTGTTACGGATGTTACGTTCAAGGTGGCAGGCTACAGATTAACCAGTTGGCTTGTTAGGGGGTGGTAAAGGTGGGGGTGGGAACTGGAGGGAGGCAGGTTTTGTTCAGTTCTGGAAACTGCCCTGCCAGGGGCTGGATTTTGGTGAGTCTGCTCATCTCTAACGTGCCAGAGTCTTTAAAGCTCAACATCCCAAATAAATGTATCAATGCTGAGATTGCCTCTCCCTCCTAGTCCCCAACCCCCAGCATCCAGTCTAGGCCCCTCTGTTTTTTCTAGGTCCCCTTGTCAATATCAGTGGCCTGCCCCCATTACAACTTGGAATCCACCATCTGTGAAATGGGGGAACTTGACCTGCCCAAGATCTGATTTCCAGAATGACAGGAGTGAAATGCGGTCCTGAGGAGCCACAGAATATACATCATTCCAGGGCAGTGGCTACTGCTGGGGGGCCACAACAGTACCCCCATTTCCTGTGCAGGGAGAAACCACCTCTTCCTTCTCCCCAGGCCCCTCAGCAATCTGGGCACCAGTTTGCCTTGATTTTTATTTTATTTTATTTATTTTTATTTTGGTCTCGGGATTAAAGACTTCCTTTGGATCTCTGTGACTCTGCGTCTAGTCATCAAGGGAGGCCTTGAGAGGGTGGCCCCAAGACTGGCACCCTAGGACCTCATGACCAAGGGGCTGGGGCCTCCCAGGCCAACTCATGATTAGGGACTAATGGGACTCAGTCTTGCTGCACTTCAGGACTCAACTAAACAAAATCAGGAGCCTTCCTAAGGGGTTAGACAAGGCAAGAATCTGAGCAAACCTATATATAGAGACTTCAAGGTCCATGGTTTTGATTTTTTACATTCCTGTATATGCCTGTGACCACAAGAGATCATCTTGCCCATCCCTCCCCCCTCCCCCCATCTCTAGGCAAGACTGCACTTAACCAATCAACCAACAAACAGATGAAAATTAGGAATCACCATCCACGAAGAGTAGAGGGGAGCTCCAAAGAGGAAGGAAATGGATTAGTGGCTGGGGTGCCATGTTCTTGGGCAAGTTCAGGGTAGAGGAAGCCTAGACTTGGAGTCTTGGGGCTGAGCTTCGGGATGTGGGAGTCCACTGAATCCATCTCTTCAGATGTCCATCAGAAACATCCTTAGGGGCACCTGTGTGGCTCAGTCAGTTAAGGGTCCAGCTTTGGCTCAGGTCATACTTGCAGTTCGTGAATTCAACCCCCACATCGGGCTCTGTGCTGACAACTCAAAGCCTGGAGCCTGCTTCAGATTCTGTGTCTTTCTCTTTCTCTGCTTCTCCTCTGCTCACACTCTGTCTCTCTCTGTCTTTCAAAAAAATGAATAAACATTAGAAAAAAATTTTTAATAATAAAAAAAAGAAGCATCCTTAAAAGAGACATCTGACTCAGAATGAAGTGTCCTCCTTCCTCTGGGTCTCTTCCCCCACTGCCCTGAACCCTAGTTGGTCCCCATAGGGACAAACCCAGGAACAGCAAAGATATTCTCAACAAGGTGGTACTCACTGTGTGTGTGTGTGTGTGTGTGTGTGTGTGTGTGTGTGTGTGTGTGTGTGTTTGGGGGAATGGACAGGGGAGCAGGCCACATTCCATCCAGCAAGTACCCCGGGGCTCCCTAAGCCAGTCCTGGGGCTGACAGACCCCAGGCTCCCCAAGGGACCTGTCCTGTCCACTTAGCTCTGAAGATTGTTGGTCCACTGAGCCTCCCCTGTAGGCATCCTGATCCTCACGCCCAGTCCTCAGAGCTCCCTTTTTGTCCGCCAGTCCCCTGACTCAGTAGCCCTGGAGAGATGCTCCCTTCCCAGGTGGTTGGCCACTTCCTGGTTTCTCAACAGATCAACCCCGCTGCTCTTCTCTTCTCCGGCTCAGCTGCTGGAGTGGTTGCAAATTTCCTAGTAATGATCTTCCTTCAGGAGCAGGGGAGACAGAGGAGTTGTGCTGCCGCTGCTGCCAACATCAAAGCTTTCCATGTGGCTTTGGTAGAATGTTAAGAATTGCGAGATAATTAAGTTGCATTTCTGTGCATTGTTTACTGTTGCTCTCAACCAATCACTATTCCATAGGGGCTAATCTGTGTAAGGTTTTTTTTTTTCCCTTTCCAGTGCCTGTTTGTACCACATTCTTCATTATGCTTCAGTTACAATTTTAATTTTACTATTATTAAATCTTCCCCAAAGCTGTATTATTCTGCGCCTCTGAGCTGGAATTCCTGATTTGGGGACTGTTTGCATCTGGGCCTGTTCACAAATGATTGTTCTTGTTTACAAAAGAACATACATTAAAGCTCACCACTGGAGGAATCCTGGCTCCCTCCCCACCTCCCTGCCCCTATGACTCACCTGCTTGTAGGAGGTGGGGGAGAGGAGAGACCTGGGAGCAGAAGGGAGCTGGCAATTCCTGAGCTTTTGCGGCTGAAAAGAGCATCTCCATGTCCCCTGGTGGCCAAAGGAGTGGGTAGGAAGTTGAGTCCTTGGGGACCAGGTGATGAGCCAGAGGCTTCGTTTCCATGGCCCGGAGGACACCAAAGAGTAAAAGGGCTCCATATTTATTGTGGCCAGACAGTGCAATCTGATGGTTAGGGGCCTTGGTACTGGAATCAGATCTGGGTTAGAAAGCCAATTTCTTCACTTACTAGGCATGTGGCATTGGGCAGTTAGGTAACATCTCTTGGCCTCAGTTTTCTTGCTTTAGAAAAGAGGAGGAAGAAAAAGATGTTGCTGCCCCCAAGGTAAGGATGAAGACGGATAATATTTTAGAATGGTGGCCCCCAGATGGCAAGGACTCCGTAAAGGGTGGGTGAAGTTGTGTTATCATCGCGATGATCATTCTCTCATCCTGTCTCCTGTCCTTGTTGCTCCCTGTCACCCATCTGAAGCTTGCTTGCTTACTCAGCTTTGCCTACTCTGCCTCCAGGCTCTGTCACTCCCCGAGCCAGTGGAGTGGGATGCAAAGCACTTTGCACATGTTCCCAATGACTGGGGAGTGGTAGGAATCAGTCACCTGCCTTCCCAAGAAGGGAAGAGTGGCAGACTCCCGGGGGCCTGAGCTTGCTGGCGGAATGAGACCTTGCCCCAGATGACAGTGGCCAGCCTTAGGGCTTTGAGAGCTCAACACCAGCTGCCCCCTCCCACAGCCCGAGCTGGATGGCTGGTTGCCATGCGAGCCATGCAGCCAGGCTCTCCAGCCTTCGCGTCCACACCCGCCCCGGCTTCCCTGGAATCTCGACTTCCTCCCAGAGGTGCCCAGCTTCTCTCCTCCTCTGACACCCCGGTCCCCCATGCCGCCACACACACACTAAAACCATAACTTTTTTCCCCGTTCCCATTATCTCTAACCCATATACTCCAGGAAGTTTAATTTGTTCTCGGTAGTAATCACCATTAACTAGAAATTGTCTTTCTCTGTGTAAACACGTCATTAGTGAAGCTGGTTTTCTGCAGGGTCCAGATTTCATTTTTATTAAAATGAAACACTTTCAGGCGCCTCACTGTGTCCAAGGAGAGAGAGTATAATTTTAACCCATTGGGTTGGCCACAGATAATTGGACTGGCATTTGATTGGACGATTAGGGAAATATCTCCTTTGCATGCAGTATAATTTGCATTTTTTTCCCACTTATATGAAGCTAAGTCATGCTTTCGTACACAGGCAGTTTTAATGAGCATTATAAATCCTAATGAATATATTTTCATGTTCATTTTATTGGCTTGTTTTTATTACTAGAGGTCTGAAAAACAGGGCCAGTGAGGGAGCCGTGGAGGAAATGGCAAGAAGAGCCCCCTGGCAGCCTTGCGCCCCCTCCCTTCTCCCTCCACAGGCTGCCAGGGGGTGGAGGGCTCCGGAGACACGGAGGAGTCATCCATGTCCTCTTCAACCCAAAGCAGAAGTTGCTTGGGCCCCCAGGGGATGCAGGAGAAATGTCCCTTGCCCTGGGGCCAGCCCACCTCCTTCTGCAGACTGCACCCCCTCCCCCCCCCGCCCCGCAGTGTCAGCCACATTGTCAGCGCCAAAGCTGTTAGAGCGCTAAACCCTACTTCTTTGTGGTCTGGACCAGAAGGGACAGCGAAGTACTTCTGCACAGTGTCTGGCACGTGCTGGGAACTCCATGCAGGTCGATCAGACAGAATCAGGTTGACTTCTCACTCACAAGGAGTTACCATTAATCAGAGCACCGGGTTTTCAAACAATGCCCCTAAAAGGCAGTTAACGAGTGCAGGGAGCACAGTTTTCTCCCGGATGATTCAGAAGGTATGTCTGTATCTTAGGCCCTCAGAACATCATTATGAATATCAGAGGTTTTGGAGTTCTGCTTGTCTCTCCATTAATTCACGCGTCCACTCATTGAATAAATGTTGGGGGGGGGGGCGCCCTACTGTGTTCTAGGCCCTGAGCCAGGTCACCTATAAAGCGGTCCCTAAAATCGCCACCAGCTCCAAACAATTTCAGTAATAAGTGACCAGTGAAGTAACCTTTTTGTTCCAGCCTGTGGCTCTGCTTCTGGATCATTGTCTGTCCACCAGGTGTTTGATCTCTCTCCATTGGGCACCCAAAGACCTGCTGTTGTGCCTGGCTCTTGCAGTCACCTTCACAGACAAGGACTTTTGTCCTTGTTTCCACACTGAACCTGGCCCCGGGGACTCCCCTGCTTGACCCTTTGCCTTTTATTCCAGCTGAAGGGCAGCCTTGAAATTTCTTTCCCTCAGGACCCTTGGGAGGGCCCACTTTCCCTTGCTTCAGAGGACTGAGCAGCACTTGGCCTTGGACCCTGTCATGGGGAGCCTGGCAGGAGGCCTGTCTGGTCTCATGTGTTGTCTACCCACTGACCTCCTTCTCCTTACCATACAACCTGCTCTCTGCTGAGGGCTCCAACCCACTTCTCTTCCCCCGCCCCTTTCACTTTCGTTTTTTTTTTAGTGTATTTTTATTTATTTAAATTTTTTAATGTTTATTCATTTTTTGAGAGAGAGAAAGAGAGCGCGCACGCGTGAGCGAGTGGGGGAGGGGCAGAGAGAGAGGGAGACACAGAATCTGAAACAGGCTCCAGGCTCTAAGCTGTCAGCACAGAGCCAGACACAGGGCTCGAACTCACAAACTGTGAGATCACGACCTGAGCCGAAGCTGGATGCTTAACCAGTTGAGCCACCCGGGTGCCCCTTGTTTTTTGTTTCTGTTTTTGTTTTTGTTTTAATCAGAAAGATGTTTGCTGCTCACAGAGTTTGGGAGCTTTAAGGATGTTTCAGAAGTTAATTCAAGTTAAAACTAGTTCAGTGCCTTTTAGCACCATCTCTTCAAAATGGCAGCTGAGTGCTTCGGGGTGACCGTCCCCATGAAAGTGGGTGCTCGTGTGGGTTTTGGCTGCTTCCTCTATCACCCCCACTGCCACACATACACAGCTGAACATGTCTTGCTGTGGCCTTGAGGGCAACTTGGGCAACTTTATGCTTTCCTGCTCTTCAAGAGATGTTTCCTGACCAACTACCAGGTGCCTGCTTCTGTAAGAAATGGGAAACTAACAGATTGGCCTTGTGGCATAGTGGGTAGGGTACTGGCCACAGTGGAAGGCCTCGGTTGATTCTAGCTTTGTTGCTTTCAGATACATGACTTCAGGCCAGCATCTCACTTCCCTGGGCTTCTTTCTCCCCCTCTGTAACATGGGAATAACAATTCTCACCCATGTCACAGGAGGTAGGGGAGATTTAAATGAGATAGCAATTGTGGAAACTGTAAACGCTCATTAGTACCCAGGTTGAATGTGACCAAGTCCCGGAGTGATTCAGACCTTGAGTCCTGGATCCTGGCCCATTTCTCATCTTGGAAAGGCTGGCGAGAGGCTAAGAGTTGCCATCGGGATGGGACATTGGGTATTTGTGTATCTGCCTTTCCCAAAAAGGAGATAGAAGGAAGCTCTGGCTGGAGTCTTACCATTGGCAAGGTTTCATAGGCCTGGTTTTATCCTCTTGTGTGCTCGGAGACCCGTCGCTGCCAAGCGAGTGCCTGCACTTGGCCTCAAGGAATGGGTAAGACTCTCCCATGGACATCTTTCCCTGGAGAGTATAGTGCCTCCAATAATACTGCATCTGCATGCAGGGTGCTCTGATGCTGAGCACTGATGTGTCTCTGTTTAACATGGTAGGTCAGCCTTGTCTTCCATTAAGATTACAAACTTCTTCCAGACAGGGGCCCTTGTCCAAGACTTTTTCCACATGCTCCCTCCTTATTACCATACCCGCAGTGCTAGGCATATGGTCAACTGCTCAATAAATGCTTTTTTTTTTTTTTAAAAATATTCAAG
The DNA here is from genome assembly GCA_017311185.1 of Proteles cristata cristata. Classification (NCBI taxonomy): domain Eukaryota; kingdom Metazoa; phylum Chordata; class Mammalia; order Carnivora; family Hyaenidae; genus Proteles; species Proteles cristata. The sequence continues at coordinate 831,168 of JAESUZ010004312.1, forward strand.
ATAGTGAACATACAGTGAAGTCTTGGCTTCAGGAGTAGAACCCAGTGATTCATCTCTTACTTATGACACCCGGTGCTCATCCCCACAAGTGCCCTCCTTAATGCCCATCATGCGTTTAACCTCAATAAGTGCTTTTTGATGACGTCACTGGCTGGCACAGGCTCCAGGTACCTCTTGGCCAGTGTATCTCACCCCCAAGTCAAGGCTAAGTGTCCATAACTGACCAGCTGGTCTTGCTCAGAAGGCAGGGAGGTGGGCCAGAAGACTGTCCTTGTTGGCTCTGCAGACCCAATAGAAGTCACTCACCTGGGATACCAGATTGCCTTTAAAAAAAGGTGCTAAGTGCAAAAGCAAGCTGCCGGCCCATTGCCGAGCAAGGCCTTCAGTTAAGGGGTGTAATGGTACTGGCTCATTCCCGAGCTCTGCCTGGTGGAGGTTTGTGTCTGTGGAGCAAAGCCTTTGTAAAGAGAGCAACTTGCCCACAGCTCAAGAGGGTGAGAGGATCCAGAGCGGCCCTCCCATCGCCTGCAACCAACTATTTGAGGGAAATAGTTAGTTTCCCACAAAGCCAACTTTTCAAAAGATTGTTCTTTCATTAGGAGCGGCCAGATGTGGTTCTAGAGAGAAGAGGGCCACCTGCTCACGAGGCATGGACTTGGGCCGCAGTTCTAGACAAGGAAGGGCAGCAGAGGAGGAGGCAGGCCCCAGTCCCCTTTGAGGTGGGGCTGAGGATCAGAGCAAACCCAGTATGAGACCAGCCGCACAGGGGGGACCGAAGGCAGCTGGTGTTCTAGCTGCTGTGAGAGATGGCTGGCTGATGTCAGGGCCACCCCAGAGAGAGCCATCTCTCCTCTCTGGCTGGGGGTATTTGTTTAGAGTCCCGGGTGCAGATTAGTCTGGCCTGAGTTTGCAGCTTCACACTGCAGAGGGGAGGCAGGTTGGTGTGTTTGTCTTAGGGCACTTGGGGAGCTCAAGGTATTATGGGATGGCAAGAGACGCCTCCCGGAAACTGATTTTAACCCTCCTACCCCCTCTTCTTTACTCCCTCCTCTTTGTGAGGAGTTCTTGGCTTTGTTTGGGGGGAGGGGGCACTCCACCAACATCTTCTAGTTCTGTTCTAGGCACCTCCTCACTTCTCTTTCTCCTCTGACTTTCACTGCCTGTCCTATCTCTCCCTTTCCTGCTGGTCCCCACGGCTCCCAACCCCCTCTCCTCTTTTCTTCACTTTCTGTGGTTAGTTTTTGGGTGTGCCTTTTGTTCAGCGATGTCCCCTCACCCTTTATGGTTGTCTCTGGATGCGATGCTGGGTTAGAGGCTTCCTGTCTGCCCCCAGACCAGGACTCTACAGTGAGTGCTCAGTTGGTGCACGGAGAGCCCAAAGCAAAGCTCTGTCACGCCCTGGCTGTGTGACTGGGCACCAGAGCCTCCTCTTCTCGGAGCCTCAGTTTCCCCAGACACGCAAAGGGGGAAGATGCGCCCTGCTCCATAAAAGACCTCTCTCAGGTGTCAAGCTCTGCTCCTCCTCCCCGCCCCCTCACCCCCTTGCGTCTGGGCAGACTCAGCTGCTCCCTTCCTGGCTGGAGCAGGGGGAAGGCTGGGCGAGGATTGGGGGCGAGGCAAATGGAGGGGAGCTGCTGCCGGGACTAGTTCAGGCAAACAGCAGGGCCCACTGCCGAGGCTCCAGCCCCCACTTACACTGCTGTAACAGCTGCAGTCCAGCTGCTGGCACCCCTGCTGGGGGAGCGTGCTAAACCTCTCCGGGGTCAGCACTGTGGTATGTCGGTTTCCATAGCAACCAGCCAACGGGCCACTTTCTCAGAACAATTCCCCTACTCAGCCGGGTTCTGGACTTAGCTCAGCCCAAGGGCATGTGGCTGAGGAGCAAAACAGGAGGGGGAGAGGCTGCCCCAGGGCCAGACTGGGCCCCACAGAAGTGGCTATCTTGAGCCTTAGCACAAAGGGCATGGACCAGAGGACAAGACATGCCGACTGTCTTCCTGTCCTGGCTCTCCCTTGCCCCCTCTCTCTGCTCCCCCCTCCCCCCCACCCTGCTCATCCACAGACCGCCCAGCTCGGCCTGGTTGGAAGAAGTATCAGGTCTTTGTTTGGATCTGGACAACAGCTGCCTTGGCTAGGCTCAGAGCTGGGAGGAGAAAGTCCCAGAATGATGTGTAAGTGGAGGGGGAAAGGGCCTCCATCTCTGCACCTTCCATCCAGCTCTTCCAGGCCCACCGGAATCCCATTTGCCCCACACTGAGTGACCTCAGCAAAAACGAGGTCCTCTTTTGATGATAAGTCGTCTCCCCATTTTTAGAGGGCGAGAACGGTCATCTTTCTCAAGCCCCTTAAGGAATCATCTCCCTGACCCTAAGCAGGTTGGTGCCACGCCTGACATTTTCAAAAAGAGAGACCTGTTAGAGGAGAAAATTCAGATAGGAGCTACCAGGGGACCTTGATGGAGTTTTCTGGATGGTGGGGGAGGGTTGCCTGGGGCTGGGGGCTGGGTGGGGGCATCGCTCCTCTCCCTGGTTGAGCTCCCTGTTCAGCTGCAAAAACTGTGATGAGTGCCAGCTCTTTGGAATGCAGCTCAGACCACTGTGGACTTGGGGGCCCTGGGGACTTTGTCACCGGACAGGAGTTCATTTCCAGAAAGGAGCCATTAGCCAATGGGGAAACTGAGGTCAAAGATAGATAGTGTTTCTGAGTGGGCCTAATAACTGCAGGGCTGGGCATTGGGGCTGGGACTTGGCACCCCGGGTGGTCCCTGCCAAGACTTGGGGAGGCATAGTGTGTTCTCAGAGTAACCTGCCTAGTTGTCTTGTTCCTCTACTCTGTTAAAGGGTTTCTCACTTTCAAGAGGCCTCATTCTTCATACCCCTCCCCTCACCCCATTTACCACCCCTACCCTTAAAAGGAGACAGATGTCCTTTCTTCCATGTACCACAGCTGCAGCCAGACAGGACACATTTTCCCTAATCCCTGGAAACAGGTGTGGAGCGATTCCCAGCCCCCTAGGGATGTGAGGCATTCAGGAAGGTGGCCAATTTTAGAAGCTGCGTAGATTCCCATCCTCCTCTGGCCCCATCTGTGAAATGGGAGCGTGGCCTTAGATTAGCACCTCCCAAAGTGGGCTCTGCAGCACGGAGGGCTCTGGGAGGGGGGGGGGGATGAATTCCAAAGCCAAGCAAGTGTGGGTAAAGCCGCATGAACACCCCCTTTTAAAGAGGCACAGGACTCATTACAGTTTTAAAGATTTTAAGAAGTCCAGCACTAGGGACACCTGGGTGGCTCAGTCGGTTAAGCTTCCCACTTCTAGATAAGGTCATGATCTCACAGTTGGTGGATTTAAGCCCCACATGGTTAGGCTCTGTGCTGACAGCTCAGAGCCTGGAGCCTACTTCGGATTCTATGTCTCCCTCTCTTTCTGCCCTGCCCCAGTTTGCGTGCTTGCGCTTGCTCATGCTCTCTCTCTCTCTTTCTCTCTCTCTCAAAAATAAATGAATAAACTTAAAAAAAAAAAAAGTCCAGCATTGAAGAAAACTCAGTTTAACCCAAAGCTCCTCAACATCTGTGACCATGATACCCTTGTTTCAAATCCTAGAAACACACCCACCCTGGCAAACACCAGCCTCTGCAAGAAGTTCCAAGGTTTTTCTCAAAGTTCCTCATGAGCACCCCAGCACCGCAGATGGCCCACTAACGAGCTTCCGCTTGTCTCGCTGCTCTTGCAGGGAGGGACCCGCAACCCTGGTTCCTGCCCCCCTGCCCTCCTCCACCACCTCATTCTGTCTGGCCGCTGGGCTTTGCTGATTATCTCCGTTCCAGATGGAGACACTGGTGTCTGGGGCAGGGAGAGGCCTTGCCCTCAACCTTCAAAGAGTCAAGACAGAGGTGGAGAGGCAGTACAGGGTTGCCTCAGGTTTCTCCAGGAAGGGAAGCTCCCACAGCCTCACCACCCTCCACCCCTACCTGCCCCCTGGATGTCTGTGGGTCATCTGTGGTTTTACCGCTTCAAAAAGCAAGGCAATGCTTCTAGAACAAAGGGAGGAGAAAATTCTCGCTGCCAAGTGTCTACAAAGAAGACCCTGAATGGGTAAGCTTAAAAAAGGAAAAGTGGCCCTCTCGTCCCCACTCTCCAAACTGTCAGAAATAGCATCTCACGTTCTCCAGCCTTTAAACTTTCCAAAGGCCTTGCGTGTACATGACCTCATCTGCCCATCAGGAGACAGCTGTGGTGTGGGCTCCAGAGCGGAACTCCGGGGCTCCAGCTCAGCTCCCTAAGTGGCCAGGCCTCTGCCCCCAGGCAGGCCACTTCAGTCCTCGGCCCCACTGTCCCCTGTGTCAAGAGGGAAGGGCAATTCCTTTCTCACAGGGCTCTTGTGGGAGTTGAGTATCGTTATCGGTGTGGTTATGGCCGGCATCACAAGAGGCTCAGTGAACACTAGCTTAGGAGAATGAAACCCCCACTAGGTAAGATTTTTCACATTTTGGGAAGGAGAAAACTGTGGCTCAAAGTGAGTGACTAGTCCAAGGTCACATGGCTGGTTGTCCCCTGACTTGCCGTTCTTCACTTTCCCACTTTACCTCATGTCAGGAAAATGTGTCCCAGGTGGGCACACATCTCACTGTTTTCTGAGGGCTTTTAGCTACTGTGATTCCCTTTGCCCTTGACCTTTCCCTTTTTCCCAAGCAAGTAGGATACTGGCCAGAGAGAGAAGGCAAGGCAGGTCTGCCTTTCTGGAGGGGTGGTGTCATGGGTGGAGAGGTGGGAGGTGTTATTAGTTCCTTTGAAAACAGGTTTTTAAAAATAAAACTAGTTTTAGGGCACCTGGGTGGCTCGGTGGGTTGAGCATCCAACTCTTGATCTCCATTTAGGTCATGACCTCACGGTCTATGGGATGGAGCCTGCTTGGGATTCTCTCTCTTCCCCACCCTGCCTGTCTCTCTTTCTTAAAATAAATAAGTAAATATTTTTAAAATAAAATAAAAATAGCTTTATGAATTAAGATGATCTCATTTTTTGCCAAGATCTCCTCCCCTTAGGAAAGAAAGAGCTTTTCCCTCTTCCTTCCTCTGTCCTGGCATCCCAGACCCTAGACTCTGCCATCAGGTGCCTTTCATCCCCTCCCTCTCCTTAGAGATGCAAAACTAATCCACACACAGGATCCGGGCGGGGGTCAGGAGAGGCCTCTGTGCTTTCTTCCTAATCTTGACCCAGGTTTTAAATCATTTTATTTAGCACAAGAAAATGAGGGTAGAATAGGGGAAATGAGAAAAACAAGAATGCCTATAATGTGTTACGCACTGTGCTAGGATCTTAGGAGTGTTCCTCTTGCAAACATCAGATCTCTGTTTTGATTTTTATTAGGTGAGAGAGAGGCTGGTGAGAGCCCTTGAAAGAAAGGGGTTCGTTCCTGCAAGGTGTCCACACTGTGACCGCCGTCCCTGTGTCTGTTACTGTCATCAGCCACAGCACAGACCCTGATTAGCATCTTCATTTGGCTCCATCACCTTCTTTCCTTCTATCTCTGTCTCCCCTTCCATCACCTGAAACTCGCACAACCAGGGAAATTGGGAAGGGCGGGTAGATTTGGTGATGAATCTCCAACAACTGGTCTACCAAACGGATATCCCCATGCTTGTGCGTGCGCTCCTGTCCCCATGCAGCTTTAACTCTGAGCCTGAATAGTGTTCTCTGTGAGTGAAGAGGAGGATGTGCTTGTCCTGGAGGCTCAGCAGGAGAGTAGCTGTCTCTGAAGCTGGTCCTTGTGAGCTCATGCAGTCATGCCCTCTACCTGGCTAGGCCGGGGGGCGGGGGGGGGGGCTCCATTTCCTTGCCTTTTCAGGAGGAGGCTGTGTGAATTATGGGAGAGAGAGAGAGAGAGAGGAAGCAGGAGCCGCTCAGAGGGATTCCGCTCTCCAGACATTAAGCTGGGCTCATTTCTGGCTCTGCTCATCTCATTTGAAGGGCTGGCCCTGCTCCAGCAGGTATCTGGGAGTAAAAACAACAAACAACCCCAAACATCTCTCAGCGCCAGATCCCCACCACAGGCGCGATTTCCTGCTCAGCTTTCTGATGGTGGGAGTGTGTGTGCATGCATGCGTGTGTGTGTGTGTGTGTGTGTGTGTGTGTGTGTGTGTTTTCTCTCCTGATTTACAGGCGCTTTGTGCATCAGCAGACGCAAGAGGAGCAGTGAGGCTGGGGGCAGGGAATTGTCTCTAAGCAGAGGCCTGATTAGAACAAGGAGCTAATCAGCACTATTTATGAAGGTATTTTGCACAGGAATCTGTGGTAAGTGATGGAAGGGGGGCGGCCTGCCAGGAGAGAAGAAGGGAGAAAACACCACATCCGGGTCTGACAACCGAAAGCCAGGAGGGTCGGAGGAGGGTTCAGACTCTGAGACAACTTTATCCACAACTTTCCTCTGAGGGTCCCCAGTCTGACGGTCACTGAAAGTCTCAGAAGGAAAACAGGAGCAAGGTCCCAGCAGACCCGCCAGCTGAGCAGAATGTGGTGGTTCTCCCCACAGTGCTCTCAGCCTGAACATACAAGCCCACCAGGCAGACCGGCCACTCAGACATCAGGGAAGAGCATTAAATAGCATCTCTCAGTCCAGCTTTCCTTTTTCTTCTATGTCCTCTATTTGGGAAGCATGTACTGGAGAAGCTGCATCATTAACAGTGGGAAGAATTTTAATTAAGAACAGGGAGACCTTGGACTTGTCACGTGACCTTTCGGAACCTGGTTTTCCTGTGTATAGAATGAAGGCTGATGACAGCGTCTTTGTCACTGAGTGCACCAGCAGGGTCAGCTGTGGTGCGGGAAAGTGCTTTTTCAAGGAATGCAGATGGGTATTTTGTTCTTATCATGAGGGGGGTTTGCTCAGCACCTTAATGCTAGGTTTGGGACCAGGGCCGAAGCTTAGAAGTTATGTCCAAGCGCTACTCTCTCAGCTGTGGTCTCCAAGAAGTTATTTCTTCCTTGCATCCTTGCATTCAAATTAATCCTGGTTTGCAGAATCGAAAATCACATTATTCAAAGAGTGTAAAGCTGATCTGTTAGGCCCTCGACTAAAAGCCCCTGGAGGGCAGGGGAGCCCGGAACTTCATGTGACAAAACTCTCTTGTTTCGAGGAGAAATCCCTCCAGCAGTAATATCTGTTTTATGCCCACAAGGTCTGGACTTGGGCAAGCACTTTAAACCCACAGCCAGCTACATAATCTCTGAGAATTCTGTGGCCCTCTTGGGGCCAGCCAAGGAGGCCAGGAAGTGGCTTTGGTCCCATCAGTCATGCTGGTACCAGAAACCCAACAGCAGTGGCTTCCTGAAGTGGAGTTGGGCGAGATGTTTGGTGGGGGAGACAGGGGCCACTGCGGTGGGGGATGGGTGCCACTCTTCTCATGCCCCCATTGTCCCCGGGGGCTGCCAGAGGTGGTCCCCGGAACAGTGACCATAAAGTGCCTCATGGGAGGAGAAGGATGAAAGAGATGGGGATTCTTGTAAATTTTTAATCTGAAAAATAAAGAAAGTGTGAATTAGAATTAATGCAGGTATTAAATATTTAAACTTTCTGTACTCACTTTCATTTTTAACATATTCCACCCTCAAAAACCTCGGTAGCGTTTGTCAGATTGTTCTCGAGATGTTCCTCTCTCTCCACCTCGCCCCCTCCCCCACCAGCCCCAGCCCCAAAGTTAGACTGCAGGTATTCATCATCCTGATGGAAATTTTCATTTTATTTCTCCTACAGAAACCGTCTGATCTCTCTTTATATTTATGCTTTCTCTATACGGCAGTGTAAATAATTAATGCCATTATAAACACATCCTATGCAAAATATTTATTAGAAAAAATAACTCTTTAATTTGGCATGTCATTTAATTCCGTTTTGTAATCATAGCGCATGGGCTACAATTAACGCCAGAATTGGGGAAACCAGCCTGTCTGCTCACACTTACAGAGGGATGGCAAAGCCCCCCAGACCAAAGCCCGCTGGGCCCCTTGGCCATTCGCTACTTGTGTGTGTTTCGATGAGGGATGCAGGTGGTGTCCACCCTCCAGTGTGGTGCCGGGAGTGAGTCTGGAAGTGAGATAGGAGACTCACTTCTCTCTTCAGAGGAATGGGAGGTCAGGGTATTCTAGGTCTTTTAGAGTGCCTTTGGTAACATGCATTCAAAAAGATGCTGGCACCTTAGTTATAGGGCATTTTTACATTTTGCAGTGTGGAGTGTGGGTGGGTTGGGGGGGAGGGCTGTGGTGTTCCTTGGAGTTTGGGTGAATTCCCACATAGGATTGGCTTGGGGAAGAGTAATAAATAGTTCCTAGAGATTGGGCTTCATGCGTGGTTTCATTTAACAAATATTTATTGAGTGCTTCATATGTGCTGGGCATCATCGTTGGCACTGTAGATACGAGTAAACAAGACCGGCAGTGGGGGTGAGAAGAGTAACCATTCCTGAAGATTCCGCCATTGCCTCTGTGCATTCCCTGTCCCCCACTAAACAATCTTTCTAGCTATCTTAAGGAATCTGTCTACCAGAGAAGAATCTTTCCCAGGGTTCAAGGACTCATGGCTAGTATTTGAATAACTCGGTGTTCCTGGATTTATCACTTCCTGTGGGTTTATGTATCACTGCTTTGCAAATAAGACTGCAGCTAGCACCGGCCTTCCCTCCCTGGGATTCTGAGAGCCAAATACATGACCTGAACATTGTCTTATTCTGGACTCCAGTTGTGGTTCCCCCTCTGCAGTTAGGTGAGTGGCTCTCTTTGGACACTGCTGACCCCCTGGTGACATACTTCTCCATGCATGATCTCAAGGGCCCAGACTTTGGGCTGAAGCTCTGGGGATTTTAATTTCAGTTTTTCTGTGGCATTTGTTAGCCAAACTAAAAATCTCCTATATGCTTGTGGCCCAAACTCTTATTAATCGGGTCAAGGGGTAGAGAGTAACGAGGGGACAACCGAAGCCCTGGAAAAATCTTTATTTTGTAGTTAGCCATTTGCTACTCTTTGTCTGAAAGGCCAGTGTGGCCTCCCAGCCTTAATTTCATCGAGGAAAAAATTAAAACAGGTGGCAGCCAGCTCCCACCTTCCCAGAAGACCTCTTCTGAGTGTCTCCCAAGATAAGATGACAGGAAGAAGCATGTAAATCATAACCCACCCCACTCTCCTCCCCACAACGCCCCAAGATGTGGGTCTATGACAGGACTGGGCTATTTAGGGAGGGTGACATCTAACTAGAGAGGCCCTGTGTGAGGGGTTCTCCAGGCTGCCGGGGGCTCTCGCTTGGCTCAGAGCAAACAGGCTGAGTCTTGGTTGCCTTGGGGATGAAACAGAAGGTTCTACAGGGATGACCCCTGGTGATTTTATTTCTGTGTTCTTTACAGGGAGCTCATGATCTTGTTAGGGATTTGGAAGAAGGAAGTTTGAATGACTTCATTTTTCTATGCCCTGTCATTCTCTCCTTCCCACGGCAGGGGCCTCAGACTGGGTCTATATTCTGAATTTCTTTGGGAGGAAGATTTTAAGAGGCTCTGGATTAGTTCTGCAAGTCCAACTTGGCCCTTTGTCCCACTTTTAGAAAATGGGCTTTTGCCTTTATCTAAGTCCAATCTAAAGACTCATGGGCTCCAGTACTGAATGCTGCCTAGATGTGTGTTCTGTGCTCTTCTGCCGGAATTGACCTTTGCTCATCATCTGTGCTGGGGTGACTTCCCAGCTCCTACCGCCATCCCATGTCAGAACACGTACATGGTTCAGCTTCAGCCCCAATTCTGTTTCCATTCATTCATTCATTCATTCATTCATTCATTCAATATTTACCAGGCATTCTATCTCAGGGCACTTTGCTGAGCACTTGATTTTCAGAGGTTTTCAGTTCCTGCCCCCAAGAAGGTTCTGGCTTCACTTCTACTTAGTCCTTCAATGTCTATCCTCTCATGAAAATAGCAATAAGCAACTTGATGACTTATTTAAGGAATAAAACCCTGTGCGGCCCAGAAAGAAGCATCTCCTCTGTGGGTCCTGCTCCAGTTCATGGCCCAGAGCCTGTTCCTTGGCCCATGGAGTCCAAAATGAGGTGACTCTAACTGGAGCCATTGAGGGGCCCACCATGCTGATGAGGAAGCCGCTGCTGTGCACGATGCACAACAGATGCACCACTGGCTTTCTCAGTCCTGTTAATAAATCCTGCTCTTGTTTTACTGATGTTTGTGGCCTGGAGTGGCAGTACCATGGGCCATAAGCACGACAGTGACAAACCTAGAGAACACAGCAAGCCCAGAGCCAAGCAATGCCTTTTATTAAACCTGACACATATCCAATAACCGAGTATCCTAGAACGTTTAGAACAAATTCCGTGGAGGCTTGGAGAGAGCAAAGGGGTGAGGGCGGGCAGCAGTGGTGCCGCTGGGACTCAGAGAGCACAGGGGTGTGAGAAAAGCAGGCCAGGTGTTGTTCTGTAAGTCTGTCTCGATACGCCTGATTCTGGATCCTTCGTTATTGGTCTGCTGATAGAATGTCTGACTCTGGGGGCACCTGGGTGGCTCCATCAGTTAAGCGTCCAACTTCAGCTCAGGTCTTGATCTCACGGTTCATGGGTTTGAGCTGCGAGTCGGGATTTGTGCTAACAGCTCAGAGCCTGGAGCCTGCTTCAGAGTCTGTATCTCCCTCCGCCACTTGTGTGCTCACTCTTCTCTCTCTCTCTCTCTCTCTCAAAAAATAAATAAATAAACTTTAAAAAAAGTCGGACTCTATATGAAGAATAACTGGCATTTACAAAGACCATCACCACATCCAGGGCCCCTGCTCACGAGTTAACTTCCTGTGCTGTTCACACCAGCCCAGAGACCAATTCTGTTGTCCTGGTTTTGCACTTGAGATGGCAGACACACTTGAGATGCCATGGTCACGGCCGCAGTCATGTGACTAACATACAGGATAACCAAGCCTCAATCGAGACGGTCTGATTTCACACCCATGTTCCTTCCATGGCCCACGCCCTTCTGTTCTGTCCCCTCCAGCATGTAGAGGATTCTGGCCTCGCTCTACTCTGGGCCTGAGGTCAAGGTGGAAGAGATGCCTCTCAGGAGTTGCCCTTGTCCAATAACCGGGTCATGAGGACAATTCTCCAGCTCCCTCCTATAGGAGCAGCCTTCTTGTTTATGCCGCCCTACCTGCTTTGGCATTCCACGACCTCAGCGTTGGGTCCTGGTGTATCTGGAGTGACAGCAGTGAAGCAATGCTTTCCTGAAGCTGTTGGGGTGGGGAGGGGGGCGCGGAGGAGGGAGGAGGGCTGGATGAAAGGCCTCTGAGATGCTCTCTCTCTGGCCTGGCTGCAGTGCAGGGAGGGGGTCCTGGAAAGGGAGGCAGGGCCCAGAGCCCTACAAGTCATTAGGCCACCACTCAAGAGCCTGATGCGAGCCAGCCTGGTCACCATGAGTGATGACTCATGGATTTGAGGAAACTTGCAGCCTGTTTGCCTGAAAACATGCCCCGCGCCCCAAAGCCCGGAATGAGAGGCTGAGCACCAGGCTGGGAGACAGAGGCTGTGCTAGTGAGGAAGGCAGCAGATAAGATGAACAAATCCCCCAGGTGAGGCCCAGAGGTCACGGATGCGTATTTGCCTTTGCAGCCCACGTTGCTTCCCGCCACTTGAAATTCTCCTAAAAACCCAGAGGAGCAGCTGAAAATATCCCAGGTAATATGAAAATGAATAACAGCTCAGCAAACAGAGCCCAGCTTCTGAGCAAACAGCCGAGAGGGCAGGCAGCCTGGGCGAAATGAGAAAAGGAGAGAATGCGGAAGGAGGGTGGGCAAGTAAGAGACGGAGAGGGGAGGGGGACTGTGGGGGTAGGAGGAAGCCAGCTCAGGGTCTCGGCCACCACTCAGGGTCTCGGCCACCACTTTGTTCGGCACTCAGTTGCCGTTTGCCCTGGAGACTGCCTTTGGGCCACACTCCTCCCGAAGGGGTGAGGAAAAACGGTGCAAAGACCACGTTTCTCAGCTCTGGCCGAGATGAAGAGACGTTCTGATGTAAAATGCCTCATAGTCTCTGTCTTATCCAGTCTTTTCTCTATGTGGATGTGAACTGGGGAATGAGGATGGGTGGGCAGTGTGCCTTTCTGAGGTAGGAGGCCTGAGTTCCAGATCCAGCTGTCACTATGTGATCTTAGGGGCTTTCGTGGGCTACAGTTTCCTGATGAGCAAAATGAGGGGGTTCCTTTTAGCTCTAACATTCTATGGGGTCACCCCCATAATCACAAAGACTTGAGTAAGTGCTTAGCTGCTTGTTGAGGTGTATGATTCAAGGCTGTGTGGGTGTGGCTAACCCTCAAGGAATTTATCCTCAAAGGCACCCAGTGCCACATGGATAGTCATGTGAGCAAGAAGCAGCCGATTAAGAATCTTCTTGGATATTGCGAGTGAGACTGGGGAGTGGCCAAATGAGAAGGTGGCATTATGCCGGCCTGGGGGCCAGAGAGTGGAACTGAAGGACCTAATATCTATAACAATTCTTACTTACTGAATGCGTACTCCATGTCCAGAGCTATGCCGGACCCTCTGCATTTGCTATCTCGTTTACCTTTATAGTAATCCTTTGAGCTAAGTGTTATTATTATCCTCGCTTTACAGATGAGATTCGCAGAACCAGTTACTTGCCCGTGGTCAGATAATCCAGGTCTTACCCAGGTCTGAATAATGCAGGGCCCACACGCTTAAACCATTGAGCCACGTTGCCTTTCATGGCTTGGTGAAGGGACTGATTAGCCTCAGAAGGTGAGCGATGTTTAGCAGCAGTGGGCTAGGTATCCTGCCTCCCAAACAGGGTCATAATCCCTCACAAGAGCACAGAAGCCATGCCATGTGGGGCTTTGTCACCTCTGCCTTGCTGGCCCCATGCACCGGAGACCCACCAGTTCACTTAGGAGAGCTGTTTGTCAAACTGGAGCTTTTTTTTTTTTTTTTTAACCTTCTAATAAACTATAAAACAAGCTGTGAAGCAGCCACAGCACCAAGAACACAGACAAAGATGTGCAAATAAGGCGTGCAATGGGAACAAAAAGAGTAGTTAGCAATGAGAAAGATTGGCCGGACCCAGGCTGGACTCTGTGGACACTGGCTTTGGGCTCCTCTCTCAGTTGCTAGGCTCCTCCCTAAGCATCTTAAGATCCTGGAAGGCTGAAGGATCATCTACCAGGGACATAAGAAGAAACAGAAAATCTTGGTTTAGGTGGAGGGTTAATCCAGGGAGCTGAGAGATTGCCTGCCTCCAAGATACTGTGTGTCCCACTGTCCCACATACTTATTATGTACCAGCTCTGAGCCAGGTGTGGCTGCAGGTGCAGTCCTGGGATTCCTCATGGAGCTTCCATCTCATTCTTGTTCCCTCACCACCTCCATTCTGGATCTCAGAGTTCCCTCTGCCCCTCATGTCTAGACACAGATTGCTTCCTCAGGCAGTCAGTCAACGAACATTAAGTCCCTACCGTGTGCAAGGTCTTATTGTAAGTGCAAGGGATAGTGCTGAACAAGACAGAGTCCCTGCCATTAGGGAGTTCCAATTCTAAGTGGGGAGAGAGAGAGTGAAGAAACAAGGAAGCGCATATGGAAATGAGAGAATGTTAGGTGCTGATGGATGCTGTGAGTAAGATAAGGTAGGTATTGTGGGAAAGTGCCTTGGCTGGTGTTGAGAAAGGCTCTCTGAGGATGGGAGATTTGTTTGTTTGTTGTTTGTTTTTTAATTTTATTTATTTTGAGAGAGAGAGAGAGCAGGGGAGGGGTGGAGAGAGAGACTGAGAGAATGAGGATGGGAGATTTGTATCAAAACTTGGTGGCTGAGAAGGTGGCAGCTACATAGGGATGGGAGGGAAGATCATCTCCATTGGAAGGAAAAGTAAGAGCAGAGTCACCGATGGGCCTGAACCCACGCGCCTGGGAATTCGTAGATGAGAGAGGGCATAGAGAGAAATGAGATCAGAGGGGCAAATAAGGGCCATGCACAGGCACTTGGATCTTACTCCACATGCAGTGGAGAGCCACTGGAAGGCTGTCTGTGGGGGAATGAGTAAAGCTGAGTCTGCTGTAGCAAGACCCATCTTGCTGCTGTGTAGGGTCAGGGAGACTTGGTCTTGGCCATGGAGATAGAAGACAGGGAATAGTGGTTCGAGTCAGGTGGCTCTAATCCCATGTACTTTGAGAGTCAGGCCTAAAAGACTTCCTGGTGAACCAGAAGTGGGGGGAGGAGAGATGGGAAGGAATCAAGACTGACACTTGGATTTTCAGCAAGTGAGTGGAGAGTGCACTTTTACTTAGATGGGGAAGGCTTGGCAGGAGGGGAGGTGTGCTTTTGAGGAGGGAAAGATCCACTTTGAATACACTAAGTCGAGGATGCCTTTTAGACACTGAAAGAGAGATGTTGAGTAGACAGTTGAATACAGATGTCTGGGGGTCTGGTAGAAGATGCAGCTGGAGATGTCAATCCATGAGACCTGAGTGTGAAGGAAAGTACTTAAGCTACAAGACTAGCTAAGGTCACATGGAGACAGAGCATACTAGAAGGGAAAGGTGCTGAAGACACTCCAGTGTTTGTAGGAAATGCCCACAAAGGAGACGGAGAAGGCGTGCCAATGAGGTATGAGAAAAACCAGGTGAATGAGGTGTCATAGAACCTAGAGAAGAAAGCTTTTTGAAAAGGAACAATTGGCTAACTGAGTTGAATGCAGATGAGGACAGAGAAGTAACCCTCCATTTCAGCAAGATGGAGTCTTTGGTAACATTACCAGTTGGTCATCAGTGGAGTGGGCTTTATGTGATGAAAAGATACTAGAGATGAGGAAGTGGAGACAATGAATATGGAGTCCTTTGAACAGATGTGCTGTGAAGGGGAGGTCAGAAAGAGGTAGAAATTGGAGGAGGGAGGGGGGTCAAGGGAGAGTTTATTTAAGAGGTATGTTTGGGTATCAATGGAAATGACCCTATAAAGAGGGAGAAAATGATAATGCAAGAAGGAAGAGAAGAGTTGCAACAACAACAACAACAACAAAGGTGGGGGCAGAGAATAGGTTCAGAGCCCAGGGAAGGTGTTGACCTTGGGTAGGAGCCAGGACTCTTTTTCCATTGCACTCGAGGTGGGGTAGGCAGCGTATTTTGGTTCTGATGCAGATACAATGAAGGACTTGTTGATGGGAAGATGAGGTAGTTCTCATCTTATGTAGAAATCTGTTTTCTTTGTGAGATATACAGCAAGATCATCAGCTAAGAATGGTCTAGGGAAAGGAGTGTTGGAGATTTGAGAGAGAGAAGTGGGATAGTTTCCCCAGAGACTGGGAAATTGAATTTTCTAAGGAAGTGTAGTAGGTTTCTCTGACAGTGTCAAGTGAGATTTGTGGTCATGTTTGTACCGAGTCTAGTCAGCAAATTTGTGTCATTTTTCTCAGCAACGTCCGGCTGCTGTGGTGCAGGCTGCCAATAAATGGATAGAATACCAGGGCTGGAGTTCTGTTAGATGGGTACAGAGGAAGGAGAGCTGCCAGACATTTAGGGTATTGGCAAGGGTTGTTCAAGTGTTGGATTGTGCAATCAGAGCTGAGTAAGGAAGAAAGTGGACATGCAGGGAGCGATAGCAATGAATAACAACAATAGAAAAGGGGATTTTAATGAAATGAAGGTCTTGATGAGGTTGGGGTATTGAATGGGTGAAGTGTCAGGGTAAGCTAGCTCTAAAGAGGGTGGTGATGGTCAGAAAGTGGGATGTTAGAAATCTACATTTAGCAGGTGATTCAGTGATTGGTGTGATTAGAGCAAAAGCTCATTGGGGCTAGAAGGTCAAGGAACTAAGAGGCCAAGGTATTGGTTGGATCATCTGCATGGATGTTGAAGTCTCCCCACATGACGGCAGGAGTAGTAGTGAAGGAGTCAGAAATCCGGATGCTGAAGTCATCCATGAGTGCTGGGGAATGACCAGGAAATTGGTAGAAAGACAGAATTATGTATGTATGAGGGGTCAAGAGAGCTGATGATAAGCTCTTCAAATAAGCTTGGGTTTTTTGAAGGAAGAAAGAGACAGTTTAGATGAGGAACAAAGTAGGCAAATCCTCACCTCCCGTTCTGAAGTACATGGGATGTGGGAGCCAGACCTGCCTCTGTTGGAAAGGGCTTCTAAGGAAACGTCCTCAGGGGGAAGTTGGGTTTCACTTAAAGCAAGAACATGAGGAAACATTATAAAGGAGGATCAAGATTTCCAGAGGGCACACTGAAAGGATGGGAAGGAGGAGAGAGGGAGAGGTTGGGGGATGGGGTGGACACAATAGCATGCAGTTGAGTGTCTATACAGTGATGCATGATCAGGGAAGCTTAGGCTTCTGATGGTAACTCAGGTAAATGGGAAACTGAGGCATGATGGCTATGACGTTCAGGACTAATCTCATCTGCAGAGGAGGACATTGACATGGCTAGGCTTGCCTCATGATAGAGAGGTTGGGGCTCCAGTTGAAGACCTGGGGAGAGGCGCTGACTTACTGGAGATGGTACGATGTAGAGGCTAATTTGGCCTTCTAATCTAGCTGTTCACATACGGGAATAGAAGAGTAGAATCATATCCCAATGATTCTAATATGGGAACCAAAGGATATCAAAGTAGGAAAAGCATCTTTTTATTTTTTTAATTTTGTTTTGTTTTGTTTTGTTTTGTTTTTAAAGAGAGAGACAGAGCGTGAGCGGGGGAGGAGCAGAGAGAGAGGGAGACACAGAATCTGAAGCAGGCTCCAGGCTCTGAGCTGTCAGCACAGAGCCCGATGCAGGGCTTGAACTCACGAACTGAAAGATCATGACCTGAGCCCAAGTTGATTGACTGACTGAGCCACCCAGGTGCCCCAGGAAAAGCATTTTAGATCTCCCCAACCAATTCTTTCACTTTTCAGATAAATAATTTGTTCAAGGACATCAAGCTATTAAGTGGAATTAGAGCTTGCTGGGAATAGAGATTTGTGTATAGTTTGCGTGGGTGGGTGTGTGTTTAAGGCTGAGGCAGAAAGAGTGGGAGCACCCTGGCGGCCTCTGGGGGAGCACTTCGTCCTGCTGTGTTGTTCTTGTCTTGGGGGTCACTATGTTTTCCCCAAACAGGAACAGGTACCCGGCTTGCCAGGATCACTGGAAAG
Source organism: Proteles cristata cristata (assembly GCA_017311185.1). NCBI lineage: Eukaryota > Metazoa > Chordata > Mammalia > Carnivora > Hyaenidae > Proteles > Proteles cristata. Next base: position 848,328 of record JAESUZ010004312.1, read on the forward strand.
CAGATAGCTCGGACCCTGGACTCCATTCTCATCCCCGTCTGTGGCCTCTTGGTCAGTTGCCCTAGCTCACCCCACTTCAGGATCTCCGTCAGTGACCGTAGGTGGCAAACAGTGGTGAGAGTGGCCTGTGAACTGCGGTGGACGAGGCAATACCCAAACCTCCCAGCACTGGGCCGTGGCATGTCCTGGCATTGGCTCCTGCCTGAGCAAATGAATGAAACATTTACTGAGTATCTACCCTGTGCCCGGCACCACTTCCAAGAAGCTCAAAGTCTCTCGGGAACTTGTAGGCTCAGTGCTGAAAAGACACCCCAGGGGGTCTTTGAATGTAGTTGCCTCCCATTTCAGAGGAGGAAATGCCACAGGAGCCAGGCCTCTCCACGTTTGGGTCCAAAGCTCTGTCACCAATGTGTGCTGAGTTTTCATTCAACGTTTGGTGCCTGCCCTGTGGCCCCACCTCCGAGGGACTGCCTGGTAGGCGCTGTCCATCTCTTTCCTGCAGGCCACCCTCAGAGTCCTGTCCCCCTACCCCCAAGTCAGACAGGCACCAAGTGGGTCGTGGTGTCTGGGGGTCCCTTTGCCCTCAGGATAGGGTGCCGGTGAGCTGCCCCAGCGAGCTGGCTGCCTGCGTTCAGCCCCTCTCTCCTTTCAGCCTGAGCAAGTGTTAAATACGGCATCAAATTAAGCAAAATTAAATACATTGCCATGCACCATTTTTCTCTTGACTGAATCAAACAATGCGGTTGCCATAGGAACAGCCTTTTCTGAAAAGGTCACCTGCAAGAAACTGTGTTTTAGGTACAACTCAAGGAGATTATGGGGGATTAACTCATTTTATACATATATATTAAATATATATATTTTTTCTTTAAAGGGGCTGTTATGAAGGAATAATATCCAACTGAGCTGGAAGATACCCACAGAAAAAAATTTAAGTCCCCGATAAAGGGTTTTTTTTCTTTTCTTTTCTTTTTTTTTTTTTTTTAACCAGCATGCAGTGGGGGTGATATCTGAAATGGCGACTCTGTGTTTTTACTTGGCTTTAATTAAACCTCAGTCGGGGCTGAGAAATGTGGTGAAGCGAGATAATTGCACTATTCCCAGTACAGTTTTTAAACTCCGGCTTTGATATGCACCTCGTGACAGCCTGAACCTGCACCCAGGCTCCTGGGGCTGCTTGAAGCTCAGCTTATAACCACCCCTCTTAACCTGCAGGCATCTGGGGACCCGCATTCCGGATCTTGAATGGGAAATTAGGGCTGGGGGAGGAGGGGCCCAGGCCATCTGCGCAGAGGCAAGGAGAGGCCCTGTCTCCCCGAAAAAGTTCCTCTCTGGCATTCCGGAGGTCCCTGTCAGATGTTAGTGTCCTAAATGTCAGGGGACAGGCACGAACCGCCCTAACTCAGAAAGAGAATACAAGGGATCTTCTCTAGCTTTCCCCCATAATTTAGAGATTAACTGAACTCTCCCGAGGAAGTCCTAACTGGATGTGAGTTAAAACGGTGGTCTGGTAGAGCCCTTTGTGAGTGTCCCAGGCAATATAAGGGGCAGTACGTGTTTCTCTTCAGTCCTCCTTTTCAAGGGCCTCCTGGGGTTCTTCAAGGTGGAGGCTCCATGTTTAATACACTTACACAGCCCCCAGCACCCCTGTGGGCCCCACATGGGCCACCCAGCCCATTTGTGATGGCCCAGGCGTGGCAAGCCTCTGGCAGCCCCTGGTGCCAGGGAGATGGACGTTCTCTGTTCTAAATGGTACAAGGATGGTACCTGGCCCCTTCCCTCCTGCCCGCTGAGTCCTGCTCCCCAGGAGGGCAGAGTGTGGGCCGTCTGTCTTGGGCCAGGAGGCAGAGCATCCCAAGCAGAGGGTTAAGCTCAAGGGGGAAACCAGACGCTGCAGATCTGAGTGACTGCACTGGCTTCCTGGGCATCAGCTAGACAGATTTTTCTGGAACCCGGGGCTCTAGAGATCATTCAGAACTAGCTTGTCCAGCAGACAAGCCCAGTGCTCGCATCAAGGCCACACGGGACTCGGTGTCCTCTGGAGCTTGGGCTCCCTGCTGGGGCCATGTCTCCCCCGAGGGCCTGTGAGAGTTGGCCGGCACCAGCTTAGAACTACCTCAGGAGGAAAGGGATTGAAAGCGTGGGGTAGATGCATGTGATATGGTCAGATATGATCCTAGCAATGTATAGCACAAGCCCAAGTTACACAAATCCTCCTGGAAAACATTCCTTCGAAGCCTTCCCGATGGCTGGCCTGCCTGTTGTCACACAGACCCTCTTTCCCTGTCTCTATTTATCGGCTGCTGTGCCTGAGATTTTCTTGTGTTTGCCCCCAGTCCCTTCTCTTAATTTACCCCAGTGCCAGACACAGTAGGCTGGAGCAAGACCTTGCAAAAGTAAGTAAGAGTAAGAAAATGTAAGCATGAGAACATGCAAAATAGGCAGATCGGGGTTTTAATTCTGACCCGCCACTCACCAGTTGAATGCCTCTCTTCCCTTATCTGTCAAATGGGGAAAATAATAGCCACTGTCTTAAATAATAGGTCCTTACAGGGCTTTGCCAAAGATTAAATGAGATGGCCTGAGGGAAAGTATCTGGATGACTTAGGCGCTCAATGGGTGTTTGTTGAATGTTTCAGGAACATGACTTTCGTACAAAACAAACCATGTGTCTCCTTTCCTGTAAAATCCGACTTACCAGCCTAGGGACGACTGCAGAGATTAAAGAAGGAACAGCAATTTCTCACTCTAATCCCCTAATACAATCACTGGCGGTTTCCTCGAACTCTTAAGAAAAGCAAATCTACACTTATCCAGGGAAGAAGTTTATTTTTAGAGCAATTCAGCCCTCTGAACTCATAGGTACCCTTAAGACAAGATTCCTGAGTGCCTGGCCAATCTGGAAAGAACCAGAAAAAGACCACTGGCCTGAGTAGAGAGAGCTCACTTTTGGGTTACCCAAATCCACCCTGTTTCCCCATTTAGGACAAAGTGGAGCCAATAGCAGTAAGCAGAATGGTGCTGTTACCGCAGCCACTCCATGGGTGGTTTGGCCTCATTCCTTTTCCCATCTTGGGTCCCACTGTTCAGCTTCTCAGATGAGCACAGTCTCCCAAGTATCCCCAGAAACAGTTGGCAAGGAGGAGCTTCCCAACCAGGGGCTGTTAGTGCACGGGCCTCCGAGTCAGACCAAATTGGGTTTGAAAGCCGCCTCTACCAATCTTGAAGCCGTGTGACCTTGGACTAGTTACTTCCTACTCAGCACCTCCATTCCTTATCTGTAAGTACACTGGGATACGCTGTTTATCTCACAGTGTTGTTGCCAGGGTTAAGTGAGATGATACTTGTGAGGTGCTCATGGCGGGGGCCAGCATGCAGAAGTCTGTCAGCACGTGGCACACAAGTGCATGGTGAGCACCAACAGCCACTGGAAGGCTTGTTAAAGCACAGATTGCTGGGCCTGTCTCCAGAGTCTGATTTAGCACGGCTGAGATGGGGCCTACGGATTTCCATTGCTGACTCGTTCCCAGATAATGCTGCTGGGTGGGGACCACACTTTGAAAAGCACTGGTCTATCCAAACCAAAGTGAGGACAATATTTGACCATAATACATTAAATTTGCACCTTAGTAGGTATCCATCCTCGTTTCCAAAGGCTTCCAAGGGAGCTTGGAAGACTAAACTATCTAGACTGGTGCTGTCCCTTAGAACTTTCTGCAGCGAGAGAAATGTTCTGTATCTGTACTGTCCAGTTCGGTAGCCACCAGCCACACAAGCACTTGTGATGTGGCTAACAAATGTGAGGGACTGCATTTTACATTTAAATTTTAAAAACTTGTGGCTAATGACTGCCACATTGAGTAGTGCGGACTAGAGCTTCATAGATAGAGCTTAATGAAGGCAGGTCTGTTAACCATGAAAATATATGGCTAGGGGGATGACATGTCAAGAAATTGGGACTGGGCTCGGGGTGCCTGGGTGGCTCGGCTGGTTAAGCGACTGACTTCGGCTCAGGTCATAGTCTCCCCAGTTCATGAGTTCAAGCCCTGTGTTGGGCTCTCTGCTATCAATGCAGAGCCTGCTTCTGGTCCTCTGTCTCCTTCTCATTCTGCCCCTCCCCTGCACTCGCTCTATCTCTGTCTCTCTCTCTTTCAAAAATAAATAAATATTGAAAAAAAATTTTTTTAAACGGAGACACAACATTACAGTTGCCTGCCCCTTTAGTGAGTTCTGTCCATCTAGGGACCTTCTCTGGAGACTTTAGGAGTCAAGTAATGAAGCCTCCGCCTTCCCTCATATACCTGAATATCTAGGTACACTGCTCTCTGGAGGAAGCAGGAACAATCGAAATATACGAAGAGTAGGGTTTGAACATCCAAGTAGAATAAATATGATGGCCCTCTTAGGGACAATGGCAAAGCATTGATGTGCCAGAGCCATGACCTGTATGTTTCAGGGATAGAAAACAGTAAAGATATTTTCTGGAAGGAAGTAGGGCTCAGAAGGTAGTATGGTTTGTTCCTGGTTAGAAGATGGGAAAACAAAAGGGTCAGCTTAAAAGGAAACCCTTCTGTGACCCATGGTCCGCCACCTAGTAGAAGCGTGCAAGCGCAGACCTGCTCGTGGTGATGGGAGAGTGGAAAGAAGAAGGTGACGTTTGTGACTTGGGGTGACGAGCTGCTGCTTTGAGCCAGTTCTGTGAGTGGGAAAGCAGGGAAGTGTTACTATTCAAAAGTCACCCTGATGATGTTTGCCCTAAAATCGCTTGTCTCCTGCTGTGTCTACTCTGCCTCGGAAGGTACTATCACACGGCATTTAAGATGGCTTCTGAGAGCCTCGAAGATCTGAGAGTCTCAGAGATCTGATTCAGAACTCGCTCTGCCACTTACAAGCCCTAGGCAAAGTACATAACTTGTCTCAGCCTCAGTGTCTCGTGAGTAAATGAAAATAACAATGGCACACGCCTATAGGGTTGTTTTGGGAATTGAATGAGATCATGGATATCAGGTGCTTTGCACGATGCCTGGCACAGGGCAGGTGTGTTTGAGATGGCAGCTTTTATTAGGTTACAGGCACCTCTGACTTTGCTTCTAGTCTTGGCAGTGAGTTGCCCTGCGGGCTGTCCCATAAGGACAGGATGCGGCGTGGACTCTGGGCGTCCTTCCCTGAGTGTGTCGATGAGGGAGAGAGCACCTTCGCCTGGATTTCTTCTCTGGGTAGAGGTGACCTCTCAGCCTGCAGCCCCCCGGGGGTGAGCCTTTGCTCTACAACAACAGCCGTGATGGATTGTGCCGTGTGTTAGCGCCAAGACACAAGCAATAGCATTGCCCGAAAACCAACTTAAGCCTGGCCTGATTTAGTACAGAGAAAATGACAGCTGCTGTGCTCGGCTGGCTTCCGCCCAGCAGAAGGCTATTTTTTGCAAATAAAATGGTAAGTCGCTAATCAGAAAGATAAATTAAGAAGCATTAAGATAATGATGGTCTAATCACCGTCCACACAGAGAATTGCTAGAGTGAATATCCAGGCTACCGAGTGCTTGAGCACATTTGGTGATTATTTGTATTATGAAGGGGATGATGGATTCCAGGCCTGGAATCAATCTAGCTCAGGAAGCCCACAAGACCAGTTTCCTTGGGGAGAGGAACTAGGGACTTCTGGAGGTCGTCTGATCCTCTTTCCACCCCCACCCCCAGGTCTGAGCAGCCTCCCCAAACCCATTCTTCATTTATGGCTGTTTCACTTGCCGAGGTCCTTCAGCTTCCATGAAGGCACTCCTTGGTCCAGCTTTTCAGGGCTGGGACTCTCCTGCTTTCCCAGGCTAGTATTTCCCAGGCATAAATGCCCCACAGAATGTCCAGAGTCTGGAGCGATTCAGATCATAGAGACTGTTGCTCCCCTCATTCTTCAGCTGGGGACCCCAAGGCCAAGGGAAGGTGATTTGCTCAATTTCTCAGAGGTAAAGCCAAAGCTAGAACTCACCTTGTGCTAAAACAAGAAGTTTTGAAAACCTATCCCAGATCCCCCAGGGACAAGAACACTGAGTGGTGTTGAGAAATGCAACCGTATAAACAAAGAAGGCCCAGTTCATAGTCTCCACCATTAGGCTGAGGACTTTAGACGTATCTAGTACAGGGCGATGAGTCCCTGAACTTCTCGCAGGCTTCAGTGTAGCCTCACCCGAGCCTCGTCTATAAAGTGCGGATAATAAAAGACCTAACTTACAGGTTTGCCGTGAGGCTTACATGAAAGGTTGCAGTTAAAATGCTATGCTTGATGTCATTATCACCATGAGTAAATGCAGCGGTAGCTAGTTTCTAGATATTGTTGTGCTCGGTAGCTTGTACCAGTTAGCAAAAGCCGTTTGTTAAATTTTCAGGGATTTTTCAAGCCACTGGCAAAACACAGCCATGATTAAAATTAAATTATGTAAACTTAAGCTTAATAAATTAGATTTTGAAGGAAAGGTATGGGGAGTTCTTGTTTAAGGGGGGGCAGAGTTTTTGTTTGGGATGATAAAAAACATTCTGGAAATTAATAGTGCTGATGTTTATACAATGTGTGAATGTACTTAATACCAGTGAATGGTATACTTAAAAGTTTTCTTTTTTTTTTTTTTAATGTTTATTTATTTCTAGGAGAGAGAGAGAGAGACAGTGTGAGCAGGGGAGGGTCAGAGAGAGAGGGAGTCACAGACTGAAACAGGCTCCAGGTTATGAGCTGGCAGTCAGCACAGAGCCTGACACAGGGCTCAAACCCACAAACCGTGAGATCATGACCTAAGTGAAAGTCGGACGCTTAACCAACTAATCCACCCAGGCACCCCGAAAGTTTTCTTTTTTAGGGGCACCTGGGTGTCTCAGTTGGTTAAGCGACCTGATCTCACAGTTTGTGAGTTTGAGCCCCACATCAGACAACTCAGAGGCTGAAGCCTGCTTCGAATTCTGTGTCTCCCCCTCTCTCTCTGCCCCTCTCCTGCTCATGCTCTGTCTCTCTCTCTCAAAAATAAATGAACGTATAATTGAGGTATAATTCACATAAAACATTGTATTAGTTCCAGATACAACATAATGATTCGATATTTGTATATATTTCGAAATGATCCCCACAATAGGTATAGTTAACAAATTTTTTCTTGTTATGAGAATTTTTAAGATTTCTTCTTAGCAACTTTCAAATATGCAGTACAGTATTATTAACTGTAGTTACCATGTTGCACAGTACATCCACTAAAAATGTTTAAAGTTGTAGATTTTGTGATGTGTATTACCCTGATGTTAAAGCAAAGACCAAGGTAACAAATACCCAAAACGTCTGAGTTCCTAAGCATTTTACTACATTTTACTGTTATCCATGCCCTTGAGGTTATTCCTGCCTGTTGTAGCTGCGCAGTGGAAATACCGTGTAATGGCTACTCGGCCTCTCTTCCCTCGTTGTAGCTTGGCCTTGGCCATGGTGGCGGTATTATTCCAGAGAGCAGATTGTTAAACATTTACCAGCACACCACTGGTTCCGGATGTGCCACGAATGAGGGACAGGGCATGGGGTCTTGTGAGGATTAGCGGGGGACCACAAGACAAGCCCCCAGCTCAGGACTGGCCACGGAGTGCACACTCCGTTACTTCTGGATATAACTGGGGAGACGGGGGACAGAGCGGTGGTGAAGAACAGAACTGCAAGCTGGACACCTGGGCTCACAGGTGGGTTAAAAAAAAATGCAGAATTGATGCCCCAAAGAAATGTTAGTGCTTCACAGATTTCAATTCCTGCAGATGTGCTTGTCATTTGAGTTTTTAAGAATCAAGTGGTATCTTAAAGGGGGTAGGGAGCTGCCACTGAAAAGGCCTGTGGTAAATAATTTTGCACTGGAAGGAATCCTTTTGAAACATAAAGAATTTCTTCCCCCTACACTGAAATAAATTTTGTGTCAAATGTATTTTTACTCAATTTCTTTAAAGTCAGGTTAACTAGGGGCGCCTGGGTAGCTTAGTCGGTTAAGCGTCCGACTTTCGCTCGGGTCATGATCTCGCGGTTCGTGGGTTCGAGCCCCGCGTCGGGCTCTGTGCTGACTGCCAGCTCAGAGCCTGGAGCCTGTTTCAGTCTGCGACTCCCTCTCTCTCTGACCCTCCCCTGCTCACGCTGTCTCTCTCTCTCTCCTAGAAATAAATAAAACATTAAAAAAAAAATTTTTTTTTTAATAAAATAAAATAAAGTCAGGTTAACTAGACTTCATGAAAGTATTGTGTCTAATGTCCTGGTGGGCACTGACCTACTGTGTGGGTCTGGTTACCAGCAGAGGAGGTTCTAGGAGCCCCCTCCCACCCCTGGGCCTGGCTGGTGTCAGTCTGCCTGGGGCCCTGCTGGGCCTCACAGCAGCGCACCAGGCCAGGGCAGGACTTCTTCCCACCACCCCTCCACCCCCAGTTCCTTGTGAATCTAGCCCCGGGTTCCCCCTCCGGAAGGGACATCTACAGGTGTGGCTCTTGGCCCATTCCCATCCCAAGGGCTGGCGCTGCTCTTTGGCCAGAAGCTCCCAGGGCTGACTTGGCCAGAATGTGCGGGAAGGGATAGTACATGTCAGACAGAGCATGGCCTGTAGGTTCTTGTCCTTTCCTGAGACGGAGGGTGTTACGGATGCTTTCATCCTGGAAAGTGTGTGCTCCACATGGAGACTCCCCACCCCCACCTCCCTTGAGCAAGCAGCTCCGAGCTCCCTGTTGCCCGAGACCTTGCCAGCCAGGGAGACCCTCTTTATCTCTGACCTTTCTGCCCCTCAAACTGTCACTATTAATAATCTCACCACGTTAATCCTCACTGTCGCCCTATGAGGCACGTATTTTATTGTCCCGTGTTGTAGCTGAGGAAACTGAGGCACAAAGAGGCTTGCTAGCTTGCTCGAGGTCTTACAGCTAGTGAGTGGCAGTACTGGGATGCCACACTGACCCCAGAGCCGTCTGACCCCAGAGCCCAGGCCAAACCAGAACGCTGTGCCATTTAGGGAGCAGCCAGAGGGAGAAGGAGAAGCAGATCCCTCCGGGGAGAATTCAGGTGGAGACTCAGCCCAGGCACTCCCTATGCAGGCAACCCACCCCCCACAAGTCCACCCACCCCACTTAGCCGCCCTGGAACTGGTGGGGGCGGCTCGCAGCAAGACGAACTCTTCCCCCAGCCCTCCCCCTCACACGGCTGCAGCCTGGGGAAGGGTGTGTGAGCAGCCGAGTGCCCCAGGGTCCTTACAGAAACAGAGCCTGACTCTCCAGCCCTGTTGGCAAGGCGGGAGGGTCCTCAGGGCCCCAGCAGATGGGGTAGTCACTCCCTCTGCACTGTCTCCAAAGCCTAGGAATCTACAGACAGCAACATGTGGCTTTGGGCTAGTTCCCAGCGGCCGAGTGGGTGGGGGAGGAACGGGGCTGGAAATTCCTGAAGTCTCCGTCTTCTGGGGGAACAAATGAATCTTCTTCCTCCCGGGTCTCCCCCGGCAGCTGCTGAGAGCTGCAGAATTTATCGAAGCCCTTCACGCTTTGTGACAGACTGCTAATGAAAGGGAGGCCAAGCTTCTGCATCTGCCTTCTTTGGTTTCTAATTTGCCCGGGATTCTACCCCCAAGAGGGGGCAAGTGACTTGGAAGCCAGGAGGGCCCCACAGAGCCCTGCAGCCTGTCAGCAGGGCTTGGCTTGAAAGGCCCCTGCCGAGGGCCACCCAGGGGGCTGCTCCCAGCTCCAAGTACCTGCCAGGGATGTGAAACATGCCCTGGGATTAATGGGAACCAGATGGGCAGGACAGCCCCTCCACCTGGCCTCCGCCACAGAAATGCTCACATTTCTGGCGTTGTGGTGAAGCTTTTCTTAGGATTTCTCTAATACTGTGAGGTTTTTTGTTTTGTTTTGTTTTTTTGCTCCAGGCCGGCTGCCCAGGAACAGAAGCCACAGTTCCTGGTGCTTTCTATCCAAACGGAAAGATGAGGGAGCTGGGGGGTGGGGGCGGTACCCTTAAGGTCGGCCGGTGCAATGATCTCAACCCAGGCTGCTCATTAGAATCACTTGGGGGGCTTTTTAAAACTACCTGGGCCTCAGCCCCTACCCCAGGCCACTACATAAAAACCTCTCAGGAAGGAATTCAGGTGTTATTTGATTTTAAAAGCCGCCCAGATGTTCTCATGCACTGCCCAGGCTGGGAACCACAGAACTCCTCCTTCAGAGAGAGGAGGAGAGCGCAGCCCCAGTTAAGGAAGTGACAAGCCCAAGGTCACACAGTCAGGACAGGTCACTCTGCCTCCAACTCCCAGCTGAAAGTTTGTTCTCCCAGGCCTCTTCTGTGTCCCCATGACCCATCAGCCCACAGAGTTTCTGTTGAGAATCGCGGTCTCCTTTTTTCTCCTGCTTTGCCAATTTCTATCCCTTCCATCCTCCATCCTGCAGACCCCAGATAAATGCATCTCCTGTGAAAGGCTCAGCCTGACCCCCTGGCTCCTCTGATTTGGCATAACATGGGCCATACAGGGCCTTGCGACTCAAAGTGTGGTCTGAGGACCAGTAGCGTCAGCAGCATCTAGAAGATTGTTAGAAACGCCTCAGCATGGGGGCACCTGGGTGGCTCAGTCGGTTGAGCATCCGACTTCAGCTCTGATCATGATCTCACCATGTGTGAGTTCAAGCTCCACGTCAAGCTCTGTCAGCACAGAGCCTGGAGCCTGCCTCGGATTCTGTGTCTCCCTATCTATGCCCCTCCCCCGCTCGCATTGTCTCTCTCTGTCTCTCAAAAATGAATAAATGTTAAAAATTAAAAAAAAGAAATGCAGCATGTCTCAGCTCCCGACCCAGACCTGCTGACTCCAAATTTCAGCAAGATCCTCAGACTTAATATTCATAAGCATACCAAAGGTGGGGAAGCACTCCTATCTGTTGTTTGACACAGCCTCTCTCTCAGATCCCCATCGCCTTCTTCTTGAGAAAGGGGACCATGTCTTATGTCTTGCACGGAGCACGTAACAACATAGCACAACACTAGGTAGACAGTAGGTGTTCTTAAATTTTTTGTTGACCAGAAACTCACTCTTCCCACAGTTTGGTGTGTGGACATCCCAGAAGGTGGACACAGAGTCAGGGAATGCTCAGTTCTTCAGGCTAAGTCCATCGCAGGTCAGCAGGGGCCCTTCTGACCAAGGGAAGGCATCTGGGTCGGGGACTTCCACAGTGCAGGGACTCTAGAAACAAGGAAGGAAGTGAGCATCTTCTCATCTCTGGCTCTGTGCCACTCCCCTCCTCAGGGAATGACCAGGGCATATCTGGGCAGAGAATACAACTTCGTCCTCCAGCATTCTTTTCTCCAAAATGGGAATGATAGCATCTACTCCACAGCCCTTCTCTGGGGTCACCTCAAATTCGGCACACCCAATTTTTAAAAAATTTTTTAACGTTTATTTATTTTTCAGAGACAGAACATGAATGGGGGAGAGCCAGAGAGCAAAAGAGCACAGAAAACGAAGCAGGCTCCAGGCTCTGAGCTGTCAGCACACAGCCCGATGCCGGGCTCAAACCCACAAACCGTGATATCATGACCTGAGCCCAAGTTGGATGCTTAACGCACTGAGCCACCCAGGTGCCCCTGGCACACCCAAATTTGAATGAGGATCAAGTAAGATAATGGATGTGACTATGCTTTGATACCTCCAGTCCCATTTACTCATGAGGCCAGTTTCTTATTCTTCCCATTCCCATTTTCTGGATGCGCAAGCTGAGAGAGCTCATTTTCAGCCCCATGCTTACAGGTTCCGGGTCAGATTTAAGCAGAAATAGCCCCTGGTGTTGCAGTTAGAGGCCCCAAGGAGGGGAGGGGGGCCTCATAAAGGAGCAGAACAAAGTACCCGGGCCAGAGCATGGAGTTAGCCCACCCTGGTCCTAATGGGAGAGGAGATGAAAGTAGGATGGGAGCCTGGATCCTTAAAATCACTTTTTACAAAAGATTGCTGCTCACCACTAGCATGTCACCCGGTGCTCATTAAATGTGTAAGCACCTTCACCGGAGGCCTGTGCCGTCTGGATGCTTTATCCTTTGCCCAATAACCGTTAATCAGCCCGCAGCAGAAGCACAGGCCCTGTGAGGGCTGGGTCTTGCCTGGCAACCACAATCTGTTCCTATTTCATCTAAAAAATAAAATGGATAGGATGTTGTGTTTCTCCTCCAACCCCAGCATGAAAGAGTGAAGGATCAGAGCTCTCTCCCAACTCCTCTCCCCCCAACCCCTTGATAAAAAATTAACCAGCTGTGCAGAGTGAATGAATCCCTAAAGGGGAACGAGGTCTCTGATGTGAGCTGGGCTGGGTTCCGGGAGCTCCAAAAATCCTCCTGGTCGTTAATCCTCCAGCCCCTGGATTCTTGGAGCGTTCCGACAGGTGTGTGTGCTGCATGCTAATTGGCCACTCCTCCCACACCCAGCTGTGCCCAGCAATTGGTGGAACCTGGGGAAGGCTTTGATGTGATGTGAGTCCCTGTGTGCTTCCGGGGAAATGGAGGAGCTTGAAGCATACTTCTTGTTTACCTGGGTCTCCATCTACTCTTCTGCGGGCTTCCTGGTGACAGAGGCAGAGTCTTAACTTGAATCTGAACCCCAGTACCTAATAGGATTGGACACACAGCAGTGATTGGAATGAATGAATGCATGAGTAAGTGAGTGTGTGAGGGAGTGAGGGCTTGACCATAAGCCAAGAGTCTACTCCACAAGCTCACTCGGCCCTTGCGATGCCATTCATCCTTTCACTCATTCATTCAGTCGGTCAATAAACATTTATGAAACAGCAAGGTTATAAAGAGCACGTAGTTCATTCAATTACATTCATTCATTCATTCATTCATTCATTCGCTAAACACTTGTCCTGAGGATACACACATAGCATGCTCATTCTCTGCTCTCAAGATGCTAACCTTACAGTGAGGGAAACAGATGGTAAGCTGCAAACAGCAAGTGTGTGAGAACAGTCTTGAGAGTGAATTCCTGAGGGAGCCCAGAGGAGGGTGCCTAATTCCACCGAGGGCAGGGGGGCTTCTTTGGGGGAAGGGGGGTGGGTAGGTGACGCCTGAGCACCTAGAAGGGCCAATAGGAGTTACCCAGAGGCAGCTGGTGGGAGAAGGGAGTTTCTGGTGGAGGGAGCTGAGCCAGACATAGGACTAAGCCCAGCACGTTTCACAACAGTGGGCAGAGCTATAGCATTAAGGGGTCTCTTCCTGCTCCACCCCAGACAACCCTATTTTGTCCAGACCTGGCTCTGGCAGGGTGGTGCAGCAGAAAGAACAAGGGACAGGAGACTTAGATGAGGTGTTATCAGCTCTCTGGCCTTTACTTTATCAAATGTAAAGGGGGATGGGGGAGTGGGTGCTAGAATTCCCTGCCCCTGACACCGTGGGTTCACAGTGGGCTCTCTTCCAGGCCCTGGCTGGGCACACCGGGGAGCAGCTTGGAGCACAGGCCGACTGGACCCCATGTTGCTACCCCTTAGCTCTGGCTCCTCCTCCTTCCTTCCACTCCAGGATGCGTCAGCCGTGCTGCAGTGTGTCAGGTGATCTCCCAGGACCAACATATCCAGAGCCCCACCTCCTAGAGCAGGGACTGAGTCATCCTTTCCAGTCCTAGGCTGGCCCCTGTGGGAAACAGTATGGTGGCCCTCAAAAAGCTAAACATGGAGTTATCGCGTGGCCCGGCAATTACACCCCAAAGAATTGAATACAGAGACTCTAAAATACATTTGTAGGAGTGCCTGGGTGGCTCAGTCGGTTAAGTGGCTGACTTCTGCTCAGGTCATGATCTCATAGCTCATGAGTTCAAGCCCCACATTAAGCCCTTTGCTGACAGCTCAGAACCTGAAGCCTGCTTCCCTCTCTCTCTGCCTTTCCCCAACTCACGCTCTATTTCCCTCTCTCAAAAATAAATAAACACTAAAAAAATTTTAATATGTTTGTATAATATGCACATAATCACAGAAGCCAAAAGGTGAAAACAGCCAGGGTCCATCCACAGATGAATAAATAAACAAGATGTGGCATATCCATACCGCGGAATAGTATCCAGCCATAAAAGGGAGGTTCTAATGCGTACTACATCATGGATGAACCTTGAAAACATTATGCTAAGTGACAGAAGCTAGACACAAAAGGCCAGATATTGTATGATTTCGCTTATATGAAGTATCTGGAATAGGCAAGTTCATAAAGACAGAAAGCAGATCAGAAGTTACCAGGGGTGGGGAGTTTCTGTTCGGGGTGAGATGGAAACGGGGAAACATAGCAGTGATGGGTGCACAAAAGTATGCATGTAATTAATGCCACTGAATTGTACACTTAAAATGGATAAAATCGCATATTTTATGTGACAATACATGACCAAAATTAAAAAAAAAAAAAAAAAAGAATCCTAGGCTAGCTTTTGTGGAAGACCAACCAATCAATACCTGATCTGATAGACCCTCTGCAGCCACCTCCCCACAGGCTATTATCCCCCATACGATTTCTCCCAGCATCAAGTTCTGCCAGACTAGCGTGTTTCATTTTTGTTTTTATTTCCTGCATCTGCATCTGCTACCACCAGAATCTATTATTGCTCTCTGGGGCTCGTGCCCCTGACAGCGATTATTTGTACATGTAAATCAGAGAGCCTGGGACAAAGCTTTAATGACAGTCTCTTCGGTGGTGGTGGTGGTGGCAGCCACGAGATGAGTGAGGGCCAGCCCCCGCTGTTTTCCCTTTGGGGGGGCTGCGCAGGGGTGGGGTGGAGTGGGGTGGGGGGCGAGGGGCCGACCCTGGCTGGTTCAGTGTTAAAGAGCTCTTACTCTTCCTGATGGTGATGCTGATTCTGGGGTCACTGCTGCCAAGTCCTTTGAAGGCAGGATTCATGTTTGAATCCCCAGGTCCTCCTATGAGGCTGGGCACATAGGGGGCACTCACCTGAGGACTGTTGGCACTCAGCAGGTCTCCCTTCGTCCAGGAGGTCAGCAACAGCAAGCCCTTGCTGTCTCTCATCCCTTTGCTCCCAGCAACATCACGGTCCCAGAGAGCAGGCTGGGGTTCTCTCAGACCTAAATCCAACTTACCATTGTACTTGACCAGTGCGTGCCCTGGAAAAGAGGAAACACATCACTTCAAGACCGGGGACATTTATCCACGCTCGATGTGTATGTGACATGTGGAAGTGGGGCAAGAGGTCTGCTGGAACAAGCACCCAGCTTGTGTTGGGGGGCAGCGGGGCAGTCACTATGGACCACGTAGGCTTATGTATAGGGCAATACCAGGGGAAAAACAAGATGCAGACCAGCACTGTAGTGCTCGCTGCCCTTTGTGTCAGAAACATTTCTGTCTGTGTGCGCAGTATCTCCTGGGAGGTAGGCACAAACACTCTAATAGTGATTGCCCCTGGCGGGGGGAGTGGAGAAATGGGAGTTCAGGGTCAGAAGTGGGAGAAATAGCTCTTCTTTCTTTCTTTTCCTTCCTTCCTTCCTTCCTTCCTTCCTTTCTTTTTTTGAGAGAGAGAGAAAATGAGAATGAGAGGGGGAGGTGGAGAGGAGAGACTGAGACAGAGAGAGAGAGAATCTTAAGCAGTCTCTATGCCCAGTGTAGAGCCTGACATAGAGCTCCATCCCACAACTGTGAGATCCTGACCTGAGCTGAAATCAAGAGTCATACGCTCAACCAACAAATGGCCTTTCATATATATATATATATATATAATTTCGTGCCTGCTTTAATTCCTTACTTTATTGGCCATATGCTTTTAATTGCCTAATCACAAAACAAATTTTACTTTTTTTTTTAGGCCAGCACCATGTGTTGGAAATGAGCAGGTGCCTGACTAATGGGGCAAGTGAGGGAAATGTAGCTCCCTCTCCCTTTGCTCTCTCCAGTGAGTGAGTGTCTTCCAGGGGAAGGGGGGAGCTGTGGAGGGGAGTTCTGTCCCTAGGGAACTCACTCAAGTATTAGGTGTTACTTGAATTTCTTTCTCGGGAAGAGATCTTCCTTTCTCAATAGTTCATTTCCTCGTTCTTTGGCCCCATGGACAAACATCTCTGGTCTTGTATCTGAAAGACTCCCCCGTTTAAAAAAATTTGTAAACATTTATTTTTGAGACAAAGACAGAGTGTGAGCAGGGGAGGGGCAGAAAGAGAGGGAGACACAGAATCTGAAGCAGTCTCCAGGTTCTGAGCTGTCAGCACAGAGCCTACGCCAGGCTCGAACCCACAAATCGTGAGATCATGACCTGAGCTGAAGTCGAATGCCGAACTGACTGAGCCACCCAGGTGCCCCAAGAGCCCCCCTTTCACTCTCAGGCCTTTTGTAAACCTTTGTAAACTTTGGGAAGAATCAGCCTGCATCAGTGACCAGCCTCATGTGAATTTAGTTGTTAGTGGGGTAGTTATAACACATACTGCACACAACACACAACACACAATACACACCTACCCCCCCACACTCACATAACACACACACAGACTGCACACACATATGCACATACCACACACACACACACACACACACACACACACACCATATACACATATACCTCTCTCACCACACACACACATACCACACACACACACTCTATCCCTGGGGAAATACAATATCTTCTCCCTCTTACCTCTTATTCAAATATCTTCAAATGGCTATGGATATTACCTTTAATCTCATTTCCTCAGACAGTGATGGAAGGAAAAAAAATCAGAATGTTACAGAATATTTTGAGCCGTGGAAAACTGTGTGTCAAGGAAGGAAGTCGTCTCCCAAGCTGAACTCCGTAGCTCCCTGCCACTAATGTTGTAATAATATTTTTCTTAAATGACAACGCTTCCTAACATTACTATCCTACTTAACTTGTAATTTCAGACAATTATTTCCACGTTAACTAGAGGAAATTAACACAATGAACTAAAATACAAATGGTCCTTGCTTGAAGTTGTTTTGAATGTTTCTGTTAAGGAACTAGTTGTTATCGTGTTTTCATTTCCGAAAGTATTTGTGGACTATCTCATTCGGGGCCTAACAGAACATGTGGGAAACCCAGGGTCTGAGACAGGGCCCTGCTTTTATGGAGCTTGAGATCACAGTGGGCAACTTTCTCGAGCTCCGGAAAAGAACTGACTTAGGCACAAAGAGAAAGAAATCTGTGCCAAATGGAGAAGGTGGTAGAATTGGGATCAGAGGAGAAAGAGACCCAGAGCTGGGCCATAAAGAAAATAAGGAGGGGGCGCGGGCAGGGCGTGCCAGGGTGGCTCAGTCCGACCTCAGCTCAGGTCATGATCTCACAGTTTATGAGTTCGAGACACGCATCTGGCTTGCTGCTGTCAGCTCAGAGCCTACTTTAGATCCTCTCTGCCCCCGTCCCTCCCCTTTCCCCCCCATTAAAAATAAATAAAACATTTTAAAAATTAAAAAAGAAGAGAATACAGGGAGGTAGGGTCAGAGGAAAGGGTGGGACGAGGAGGCCAAGTGGAGGGCATGATGAGTGAGCGGAAAAACAGAAGCCGTCTCTCCAAAGTGGAAAGGCTAACGTGTGTGTAGGACACGGTGTGGTATGATGGAAAGGGTGGGGGCTATGCAGCAGAAACGACCTGAGTATCAGTCTTGGGTCTGCCACTCACTACTGGTTCTGGGACTTCCAGGGTGTTGCTCTCAGCGAGAGTCAATTTCTTCATCTGCAAAACGAATACGGCACCACCCACCTGGCAAAGACTAAGTGAGATCATGAATAGCAGTGCTAGAGGCGCAGCTGTCTCCAGCTTCCCCGTCTCCACCGGCCCCAGGTAGTCCTGGGGCCCAGTAAGAGCTGTAAGTGAGCCGTGACATGGAGAAGTAAAACGCCAGGCTGAGGAATAGGAGCTCTGTCTCACTAGCAATGAGAACCTAATTGGACTTTTCAAACCCGGAAGTGGAATAGTAAAGAGCGTGCTATAGTGAGGAGTTGGCCATGGCCTCAGGGGTGACTGGCCGCGCAAGGAAGCAGGAGGCAGGGCCACAGAGTTGCAGAAGTTGGGTCAGGAGACCACTTACAACACCCTTTCCTCTGAGCCCACCTCCCTAGAGCCTGTCCTAGAAAGGAGGGCCAGGGCTGGATGACTTCATGGATGAAAGGGTGGGGAACAAGCTGAAGATGAATCTGAGGCTTGGAACTGGAGGGTCAGCACAGCCATGACGCCGCTGACAGAAAGCGGCAAGACGGCGTGAAAACCTGATGGGGGAAGGTCCTGAGTGCAGCTTGTGCCCACAGTGAAAACTAGACATCTAACATAAGTGTGCAGTGAGAGGGAAGTCCTTGGATGAGTGGTCGGCCCTAGAGATAAAGATCTGAAACTCATGCACTCTTGCAGATCAAATCCGCTAGTGGGCACGGTGTGTGCACAAGTGTGTGTGTGTATGTGCACAGGTGTGTGCATGTGTGTATGCACAGGTGTGTGCACATATGTGTGCATGCATGCATGTGCTCGGTGTGTGCATGTGTGTGCATGCATGTGCATCGGTGGGTGTGTGTGCGTGCATACATGTGCACAGGTATGTGCATGTGTGTGTGCGTGCATGTGCGTGCACACACCACTCTCAGAACTGGAGAGCACTGCAAGGGCCTGGGTGGCCTTTGGTAGGTGCATGGGTTTGCAGGAGGAGCTCCCAGTGAGCTGGGGCAGTTGGGCAGGAGGGCAGCACAAGGAAGCTATAGCTGTAGGAGGGTTCTCAAAGAGTCAGGTCTATCCTAGGGTCAGATGTCACAATGGGTTAAAAGGAAACAAGGTCTGAAACAAGGTCACTGGATTTGGCGAGGAGGTAGCTTTCGTAAAGGGCAGTTTCGGAGCCTGAGCCAACACAAGTGATCCCCTTCCTGACCAGCCATAACCTTTCTTGTCTGTATCATTTTGGCATTTGGATGCTATCGGGTTTATTTTTTCACAGATTGCTACTTCGTAGTCTTCCGTCACGTGCACCATGAGTAATTCTCCCCCTGCCCGGTGTGTGTATAAGCATTCTGAGAATGTCTTTTTGTTCTTCTCACCTCTGCACTACCTGCCACAAGGGAGATAGCCTTCTCCATCTCAGTAGAGGACACATCCAGGTTTCCAGGTGCTCGGGTCAGATGCCCTGGGGTCGTTCTGGCCTCTCTCTTTCTCTCACATTGTGCAGCAATGAATTCAGATGCCTTGGCAGACCAAAGTCCTCACCTCTGTTCCCGCTCTGGTCCCAGCCTTCATGGTCTCTGGCCTGGAGTATTGCTATTGGCCCCCAACCTGTCATCCTTCGTCACCCTTTTCAGCCTGTTCTCAAGCCCCGCGGCCAGCCAGGGTCTCCATCTAAAATGATAAGCAGATCACGCCACTCTTCTGCTCAAAAGCCTCCGATGGCTTCCTGTTTGATTCAGTGTGAACATTGTCTTCCTGCGGCCCTACCCAATCCGATCCTTGCTGGTGGTGCCGCATCTCCTGGCTGGCCCTGCTCCAGCCACGCCGGCCTCCTCGCTGCTCCTCCAGCCCTAAACTCGAGCTCCCCTCCTGCCCTGAACATGCTTTGGTGGCTTTAAGTCTCTGCTCAGTTGTCATCTCATCAATGTGGATTCCTGATTCCCCGCCCCCCCCATCTTGACTCCTGGGACTCCCTCTCCTTCTTCTGGCGTATTCTTCTCCATGGCCCTCATCTCCTCCATCTGGCTTACTCTGCGTCTGCTTTTTTATTTATTATCAATCTCACGCAGTTAGAAGGGCAGCCTGTGAAGACAGGGAGTTTGTTTTGTTTCTTGCTTTGAACTCAGTACCTAGAACAGTGCCTGGCACATAGAAGGTGATTAATAAATCTGAGTTGAATGAAAGGGAAGGGAAACTGACATTTATAGGGTGCATACTATGTGACAAGTTATATTTGAGCAATTTTACTTATTTATTCCTCACAACAATCCTCGGAGTACTATTATTTTCATTATATAGATGAGTGCAGATATAAATCAATACTTGTTATTCAAACCAAGGATTCAGAACAGAGACAGAGAGCAGGGAGTGAATAGATCATCTGACTTCAATTTGCTCTCCTTCATTCATCTGTAAAATACTTAGTAAGCACCTGAGTATATCAGGCCCTCTGCTAGTTTCTAGGGACCTAAAACAAATAGAAAACTATGCGTGATCTCCAGGCTAGCGGTGGAAACAGCCATTTAAGCAAAACCTTAGAGCAATGCGATAAGTTAGGAGGGATAGGAGCTCATCATTCAGAAAGTGCTTAATTCTGGAGAAGTCAGAGAAGGATTCCTGGAGGAGGTGACATTTGAAGTGAGTCTGTGCAAACGAGTGCTATGCATTCACGAGAACTGGCTGTTCCTGGAGGGATGAAGACCACGCTTCTGAGCCTGGCATGCGGGGCCTGCCGTAACCCAGCCTCTGTCCTCACCAGCTCGTCTCCTGCCACTCCTTCATCAAATACACAGACTTGTCATTTCCTGCCTCACGGTGCTATTTCCTACCCTTACAAATGCTATTTCCTCTGGAGTGCCCTCCTCTTCTCTTCTGTTTGTTTGTTTGTTTGGGCCTGGCCCTTCCTTGAGCCCATAGTAACCTCCCCATAGACTAGCTGTTTGTCATATCTCCATAACTCCCTCCAAGTCATAACCCCTCTGAGGACAAATGGTCTTTTTTAATTAAATTAAATTGAATTTTTATTTATTTATTTATTTATTTATAAGAGAGAGAGTGCATGAGTGAGCACTGGTCAGAGAGAAAGAGAATCCACTAAGATACAGAGAAAGAGGAAGAGAGAGAGGGAGAAAGAATGTGGAGCCCAGAGTTGGGCTTGAGCTCACCCAATGCAGAGTTCAAGCTCACGGACTGTGAGATCATGACCTGAGCTGAAGTCGGACGCTTAACAGACTGAGCCACCCGTGCGCCCCCAGGACAGATGGTCTGAAACACTTTTGTTCTTGATGCTGTGTGACATCATGGCCCTGTGACAGGGTTGGACCCTCAGCATGTTGGACCAAGCTGAGGTGACACTGGAGGGGAGGAGAGTACTTTTAAGGTTTGGGGAGACCCACGCAGAATGAGGGCAGCCAAGGAGTGGCTGTTGAGCAGGCCTGATTGAACCAGCTCGAGAGGGTAGGGATCCCTCAGAAGGTGGCATCGAGGACACAGAGCAGCTCCTGCGCTGTGGATGTGTGAGACTGGGCTGACGAAAGGCCTTGCACAGGGCACCCTTACAGCTGGGCATGGAAAGTCTAGAAAGGTCAGGCCTCCTGCTGAGGGACATACTCTCCTCCCAGGTGAGAGACTGATGGCTCTCCTTCCCCATGAAAGGCTGATGCTCGTCACCCCTGGGCTGACTGTCTCCAGGATGGAGGGTCACCTCCTCTGCTTCTAGCAGAGGGAGGGAGAGGGAGAAGGCTTGCTACAGTGCTCTGGGGCCCTCATGTTCAGGGCAGGGTAAGGGGACAAGAGGCAGGTCGAAAGGGGTGGCTCCTGTCATCATTTTGGAATGGAAACTCTGCTTTGGAAGGAACAGGGTGGCCAAGATCAGAGCTGGAGAACTCTCCATTCCCACCACAGTTAGCCCTCTCTGGGACGCTCCCTATCAGACAACTACTACTACTACTAACAACAGCAGGCAGTTTTTAAATACCATGTGCTAGGCACTGTGCTAAACACTTTGCACGTATTCTTCTTTTTTTTTTTTAAATGTCTTTATTTTGAGAGACAGAGACCGAGAGTGAGCAGGAGAGAGGCAGAGAGAGAGGGAGACACAGAATCTGAAGCAGGCTCCAGGCTCTGAGCTGTCAGCACAGAGCCTGATGCGGGGCTCAAATCCACAGACTGTGAGATTGTGACCTGAGCCAAAGTCGGACGCTCAACCGACTGAGCCACCCAGGCGCCCCTGCACGTATTAGTCTATTCAATCTTCTTTTATCCTAGGGGTGTTGTTATTATTCCCATTTTATACATGAGGTCATTGAGGCACAGAGAGATCACGACCTGCCACAGTCCCCCAACAGATCCCAGTATTTAGAATCTCAAGCCCGCATTCTTTTTTAACATTTATTTATTTTTGAGAGAGACACAGAGAGCAAGCAGGGGAGGGGCTGAGAGAGAGGAGACACACAGCACCGGAAGCAGGCTCCAAGCTCTGAGCTATCAGCACAGAGCCCGACTCAGGGCTCAAGCTCACAAACTGCGAGATCATGACCTGAGCTGAGGTCGGATGCTTAACTGACTGAGCCACCCAGGTGCCCCTCAAGCCCACATTCTTGATCGCTATGATGTGAGAAGGAGGGAATGGCATGTTAATGTAACAGAGTTGTCTCCCGGTGCTCAGTGTGGTTTAGGGTGGTTGGGGTGCAGGTGAGTGAGAGAGAGAGAGAAAGAGAGAGAGAGAGAGAGAGAGAATGTGTGTATAAGAGGGAGAGAGATGGAGGGGGCTGGGCACAGGAGAGGGGTGGCTGGGGGAGTTGTAGGTGCCTGCTGATGCCACATGTTGTTCATCCTAACAGAACCTTGCCCAGGTCCAAATAGGCAGAGCCTCACTTTTTGTCTCTATGGGGAAACCTGAAAGAAAAGCTTCCCCTACCCGGGAAAAGTGTCCTGGGACCTGAACACAGTGCCTGTCACATGGCAGGCATTTAAAGGTTGTTAGAGGGCCCAAAGGGTAGATGGACAAATAGATAGCTCTCTGGCCTTGGGTCGGAAGAAAAGTTTTGAAGCTCTACCAGATTGCAGTGTGTGGCCTTGGGCAGGTCTTGTCCTCTGGCTTGTCCCCAGCCGCCTTCTTGGGGAAATGAAGGTGCTGTTATTAGATGCAGATTTCAGCCCTGGGCTCAAATGTGCTGCTCAAGTCGAGAATCTGAGCTCAAACGCATCCGCGTGTTCCACTAAGCTCCAGGGCCCTCAGCTGGCTCTGGCTCAGGAAGCATTTGTTTGGAGTCAGATCAGATGCAGCATGTATCACTGGGACTGTCTGAGAAAGGACCGTGGGCAGTGGAGGCAGAAGGGCAGAGAGAAAATGTTCCAGTCCGTCCTGGATGCCTCAGGTACAAGACCCACCAGTCTGTATCCCCTGGGGAGAGGTGGGGCCAGGCTGCCCTCCGCCTTGGATTAATCAGACGTGAGGTCCTAAGCTCTCATTCCCAAAGACCTTTGAGTAGGGACAGGGCCTCTAAAGCAGGACCGACTTCTCTCGCATGCAAAAAGGAATGTGGCATCTGATTTCACTTCCCACAGCTGCCAGCGTCAAGTCGATATTTTTTTTGCGGTACAGACAGAGTAAAGAGAAAAAAAGTGTTGAATTGTTTGGCATTATCAAGGATTTCAGCTCCCCAGGACTCCTGCATAAAGAGATGGAAATATAGCTGCCGGAGCCAAGAAACACAGAGAAATATATGAATTTATTACATATTATCTTTCCGCCTTCCAAACAGCCTTGGAAATGTCAAAAGATCATCTATTGTTTCATTGCTGATAAAAAAAACCATTTGGATTTGGTGAGCTCTGGGCTTGCGGTCAAGGCAGGCGGTGCTAGAGGGAGACAGAAGTGCTTTCCCAGGGCAAACCCTCAAGAGGCTCAGCCAGCTTCCCAGTTCTTCCTTTCTGGGTGTTAGTTTCATAAATGTATTCAGGCCAGGGCAAGCATGCAATTACCCATTTGCATGCTTGGGAATGTTTAGGTGCCTACTGTGTGTGGGGCTCTGTGTGCAATGCTGCTGGGGGTGCCGGGACATTGCTAGCAAGCTCATTGCTACAAGGAACTCAGGGTCCGGCGCTGACTGTGTGCTATGTGTGGTCATGGCTCCTCAGACACGGCTAACTCTGCCTGCCTGGAGAATCCAGAGCAGGGGGTGGCTATGCCGCCTGGAAGAGATCCAGGAAGGCTTCACAGAGGAGGTGACATCTGAGCTGGACCTTTCTAGTGGCAGAGGAGGCGAGCAAAGGCATCACAAGCAAAGAGAAGAAAGCATGGATGGCCTAGGCGGAAAGGCTGCATTCAGCCATCAGACCTAGAAATCAGGCCAGGAGAGACAGAGCAAACCTGAGCCAACTCTCTGGCTCTGAGCTGACCCAGACCCTGGGAAACCATTGAGTGACTGAGGCCATGTCTGATCAAAGATCTGTTTTTGACACTCTCCTCCAGTGCTGATATGGGTGTAATTTCCTGCCCGTGAAGCTCCCCCTGACCACCACCTCCCCCACCACCTCCAGCGAGCTGGCCTGTGCCCGAGGCTGGGCTTAAACCCCCCGGGGAGGAAGCTGGCCTCTGGCTCACCTCCCCAGCTGCCCTCCTTTGGCTGGAGAGGCTGACTGTTGAGGCAGTCTTGGCCCCTCCATGTACTGGAGGACAGGGCTTTGGGGCCAAGGGGGCTGGGTCAAGCCCTCCAGGGTCAAGGCTGTCTCTAAGTCAGGCCTGTTGCCAAGAGCCATGAGTCTTGTGTACAAACAGTGCCTGATAGGGAAGCAAGGCTTACAGATGGGCCAGGAGCCCCTGTGGCTTTTCCTCTTCTGGCTGAACACCCCCTAAAAAAGAGGCCCACGTCCCCTTCTCTGTGCTCTCTCCACCTCTTTTCCGGCAGGGTCTCAGAAGTCAGGGAATGTCTGCTGTGAGAAACCCTGGAGGCAGCAGAAGCCTCCAGAACGTTGTGGTTGTGCAGCCTCAAGCCCAGCCCACCGATCCACAAACACTTCCCGGCCAGTCTGCTCTTCCTTTGGTTAAAATGAAACCTTCCGCTTGTGGCTCCGCCCTGGACAGGCAGATCTGTGAGGGCCTGCTCAGGGGTCAGGCCTCAGTGCACTCCAGCTTCTAGAAGAGACACAGGCCGAGCCAGCCCAAGCCGCTGGTTTCTTCAGCAGCCCTTCTAGTTTCTCTTACGCTGTGGAGACCCAGGCAGATTTCTTTCCCCGCAGATGGCTATTTTTCCGTATCTTCTAAAAACTTAACCCCTGCTTGGGTAAGAGGGACCCCAAGCCCTGAAAAGAAGCATGACCCACCTCTCTTACTTTTGAAATCTACTTTTCAGTTTTCATAGCCTTTTCATACTTATTTGTCTTCTGACCCTCAAACCACCCTGGGGGTGAGCAGAGCGAGCATCAATTGTATCCCCCTCACTTTCAGAGGTGAGCGAATGGGGGTACAGATCCAGTGACGTGGCTGAGGTCATAGAGCCAATTTATGACCAAGCAGGTGCTGGCACCCCCATCTCCACGCATCTGGTCACAGCCCCGGCCTCCCTGCCAGGTCTCCAGGTAGGCGCTGGGCAAAGGAAAGGGGCCAGGGGGCAGTGGAGAGACCTTCTCCAGCTCGGAGAAGCTCCTCGCCCCACCTTGGCCTCAGTGAATCAGGGAGGTGAGTGTCATGGCCTCTAAGATTTTTCCCAACCTCAACGCCCTCCTTCTTCAGAAAACTGCCCCCTTAAGCAGTTCTCCTTCTGCTTTGAGGAAATAGTCACAGAATTGGGGGACAAAGCAGAACCCCCCTTGCAGAACCTTGGAGAGGATTGAGCTTCCTTGTGGGAACAGGTACCAGGAGGCTGTCCTCCATGGCAGCAGAAGCCAGGTAGTTCATTGCCAAACCCTGTTCCCACCCTTCACCCACACTCCTCTTCTTCCCTGCTTCCCCAAGAGAGGTGTGCAAGGCCTATCTGAATGAGGCACTTAGTACAAGCCAATCGCAAAAGGCTTCTTAGAGAGTGCAGGGACGTCACCAGGTTCTGGAAGAGTAAGGGACATGGTTGCAGGAGCCCCTGCCCACATACGGGGAGCGGGGCTTCAGCCGGGAGCTCCACGTCCTG
Source organism: Proteles cristata cristata (assembly GCA_017311185.1). NCBI lineage: Eukaryota > Metazoa > Chordata > Mammalia > Carnivora > Hyaenidae > Proteles > Proteles cristata. The sequence goes on from JAESUZ010004312.1 coordinate 874,096, forward strand.
ATGGAGGCAAGAAATGGCTCTGGGCCTCCGCAGAGAAGGCTGCTCAGGTGGGGCCACTTTGAAATGGGCTCACTTGGGTAGAGACCAAGAAGAGCTGATATCCTGCACCGTAGCCCCAGCCCCAGAACCAGGTCTCACCCAGCCCTGGCCCTGAAAGGAATACTTTCCATTCCCCTTCCCTGGAAACCCTCCCCCCAGCTCCCCGCTTTACTTACGGGAAGCTGGGTGTTATCTTAAGGTCTGTAAACGGCCTGCCTGCTTTTCCAGCTGGAGCTGTTCATTCAGAACAATTAGCACGCAGTTTAGAGCTGGAATGGAACATATGGCGGGGGTCCCCAGGAGCGAGTGTGTGGCAGCCCAGGAAGGAGGGGAGTGGCCTGGGGACGGGCAGGAGGGGGTATTTGGAAAGGCGAGGGCTCCAAGCCTGCTGCCTGGTTCAGGTACACCTGCTCTTGGCATCCGAGGGAACAGGAGTGAGGGCTTGTGCAAATCCCTTTTGCATCGTGGGCCGTGAATGTATTTGACGTTCCTTAAACTGGCGTTTCGTGTCAAAAGATGTAAAAGCCCGGTAAGCCTGGAGAATGTCCTTCTATGGAGAGCTTTAGAACACATACCCAGGGTCTGTGGTGGGGTGTGAGTGGGGATACTGAGGAACTAATATCTACCCCGGCATTCTTTGACATTCATTCATTCCCTAAGTATTGACTCAGGTGCCAGGCATTAGAGATACATCTGTGAAGAAGACAAAGCAAGATCTTTGCCCTCGTGAAGCTTTCATTCTAGTATGGAATGGTGAACATAATATATAAGTCAAGCATAATACCTAAGGGAACTGCTGAGTGTTTCGAAGGCATGTTAACTTTGGCAACCTACAAGATAAGCCTTGTGGTTTCCTTTCCACATGCGAGGAAACAGAAACCTCAAGGGTTTGCAAAAAGCCTGTTCCCAGAGTTGGGAAGTGGCAAGGCACAGATTTAAACTCATTCAGCTCAGGGGCGCCTGGGAGGCTCAGCCAGTTAAGCATCCGACTTCGGCTCAGGCCATGATCTCACAGTTCGTGGGTTCAAGCCTCACATTGGGCTCTGTGCTGACAGCCAGCTCAGAGCCTGGAGCCTGCTTTGGATTCTGTATCTCCCTCTCTCTCTGTCTCTCTCTCTCACACACACAAATAAATAAAAACATTAAAAAATTTTTTTCTTAACTCATCCAGCCCAATGTCTGTGGCACACACCTTGCCTCAAAGATAGACAGGACACCCAAGGCCACCTTAACAACCTCCAGATGACCTGAGCAGGCCGTAGAGTCAGACTCGCTGAGCAGGAAGACCTAGAAAGTCGCCACTGTGGCCTCAGCCTTTACCGGAGGAAAAATGATCCCTGGAGACTTGGTGGCCTGCCTAAGATCACATGCTATCTCAGAGCTAGAACCTGGAGGGCCAGGCCTGTGGGCACTGGTTCTTTCGAGCACCATGCTCACCGGTCAGGTCTTTTCAGCAGGCCCACAAATGTATTCTCAAAGAGAGCCAGCCTCCTGCCCACTCCCTGCACCCCTTCCTGCCTCAGAGACCGTACACCCCCCATGCCACCTGCACCACCTGTGCAGAGGGCTTCATGGTGCGGACTTGGAGTTTGGGGGGCAGGGGAGGGTGGCTAAGTCTTGGAGCCTTTCCAGGTGATGATTTGACACTGCCGGAGAGGGGGCCCCCGAACAGCATCACCACCCCACCCCCAGCCCATGTTTTAATGCGCTCAGAGGAATGGCTGTAAACAGGTGTTAGGTGTCCTGCAGGGTCAGGAGCTAAACAGCACTCTGTCTGGAAGAAAAATTGCAGTAAGAGCGTCGGGGGCGACTGCAAAGGTAGAAAGGAGAGAAGAGAAGAGGCAAACTGACCGTAATGCAGTGGTTATGAGGCTTAAATTGGAGCCCAGGGCAGGCAAAGAACAGAGCCATAAATCCAGCCTCCTGAAAGAATATTCTGGAGGTAGGAGACACGGGCTCACTTAAAATATGTCTGAGATGAGAACCAAAGATCGTTATTTTTGAGTAAGGATATAAAATGCTAAACACTGCCTTTATTAGTCCTTTCTAAAAGCCAGGTGTAAAATACTACCATTCCCAAGATTGTGTTTTTCCTTTTTTTTTCTTTTAATGGCAGAAATTAAAATCTCCTTAAGCCATTAGCCATTACTCCCCAAGGTGAGCCCCCAAAGCAGCTCTGCCAGGAACCCATCCCTTCATCTAGGAGGTATGGTGGCCACCCCCCTAAGCCTTGGACACCCCTCTCCACCCCTCCTTCCCCCCCCCCCTTGGCACTGAATACCCGCCTGGCAGCAGGTGGCTAAAAAGGCTGAAAAGTTTTATGGGTCTGCCCAAGTAGACCCTGTCTCCCACCAGTTGCCAATTTGGCCGGTTGCTCTCCACTCACAAATACCTAACACGAAAGATATTCAGCCGCCTGGAGCCCTGCCAGGCAGGCCTTCCCGGAGCGAGCGCACACTCAACGGCTCAGCCCGAGGTGCGATCAAATGGCACTTAGGCTCCCAGGCCCACTTCTCCCCATGCCGGCTTTCTTCCTTCCTTCCCACTCTGTCTTTATTTCTTTCCTTTTTTCTTGTCTTTCCATCAAAGGCTGATGCTACCAGAGAAAAAGTTCATAAAAATGTTATGTCCACCATAAAACCCCTAATGTGGCATTCTGCATGATCCATGCATTAACATTAACATTTCCCAGACAGTTATTGTGAGATAATGGTCCCAGCCATAATTCAGCGGTAACGTTCCTTCGAGCAAATGTTATGGAGGAATAAATGACTTGCCGAGTGTGCTGCAGCAGTGGGGGTGGGGGAGAGGTGAACAGCTCGAAAATGCAGGCTCTGGACCTCGGAGACCCTACACAGCCTAGGAGGGGGTGCTGGGGGCTCATACAAGGTCTGATCACAAACTCTGGGTGGACCGTCAGGCCAGGCCCCTGTGCACCCTGTTTCTGTTTCACACGCACCCGTCTTTCTTCTTGGTGCTGTGTTGGGAAGATTGGCCCAAAGAAAGGCTTCGAGTCATCAGTGTCAGAGGCAGAGCCAAGAGGGCGAGGAGGGCCTTCAGCATTTTAACCAGCCTCCTTCCTGCAGCCCCCCACCCCTCCCCCTGCAGTCCCAGCACTCTCTCTGCTTGCCTCCTATACAGCACCTATCCCCCGTCCTTGTATCATCCGTTTACATGGCTGTGTCCCTGCCATAACTGAGCTCTCCTTAGGAGCAGTGGACACAGCACTGTCTTTCTGGTGGCTTAGCACAAAGCAGATGTTCAGTAAGTATTGGTTGAAAGTCAAGATGCATGGATGGACAGACAGATGGGTGGATGGATAACTGGATGAGTGACAGTAACAGAAAAGGAAAGAATTGAAAGGAGACCACAGGATGAACAGGACTTGACAGTAATGATGAACCAGAAAACATCAAACAACATTTACTGAACAACAGTCATGAGGGCGTGAACCCAAATGGAAGTTGGGGAGTTGCCGCTGTACCCGATTTACTCCTCGGGAGCATGAGGCCTGGAGGAGTTGCTGTCTGAGCCAGGGCCGGAACTCTGGATACAAGTGTAGGGCTCTACAGGCCACCATGTTGCCACTAATATGCAAGGCTAAGATTATGCAAAAGGAGCTTTTTCTACCCTCTAGAAGCTTGCTTCCTAATAGAGGAGGCACATCAGGCACAAATATAACTCAGCATAAGTCAAGGCAGAACACCAGTGTGCCGGTGGGAAATGACTTCAATTCGGAAACTAAAAAGAGACACAAAGGATATGCACAGGGTAGGCCTTGGAGGATGAGCAAGACCAGAAAAGGCAAACACGGAGGGGAGGGAGAACATCTGAGAAGAGGAAGTCGAGTGAGCAAAGGCACAGAGATGGCTGGAAATAAGAAGTCTTCGCAGATAACTTAATTCGTCTCAGTGGGTGTTGAGTGTATGGTCTAAGGAGACCGTTTGGCTACTGGGTTGCCCTTCCTCAGAATGTGCTCCTTCACTGGGTCTTGGTCCTCCCTCCTGACAAGTTATCAGCTTGGGATCACACTCTTGGCCACGGTGGTCAGCTCTCTGGCTTGTGCCTGGGCTGAGCCTTGCGAGCTACACTGGCCTTCTGAGTTCCAGCAGGGGTGGCAGCCACACCGTTGCTGCCCCTTCCTACCTCTGTGCAGTCCCGCTCACTCCTCAGGGGATGATTAAGCGGGAGCCACGTTCCTCCCTGAAATGTTAGTGGGGCAGGGAATCTCTGTGAGAAGCACAGGGGAAAATGTTGGCTCTTTTCCAAATGCCACGTGTCATGACCGCTATGATCTCTCCCAAGAGCGATTCCCCAGAATGCAGGACCAGATTTATTACACTGGCGAAGGAGATGGTGACCTCTGCAATGTATTCGAAGGACCCTGGAGAGGTTTTGCCCCAATCAGAAGCATCTTCCTCACTCAGGGACGTCATAATGTCCTAGAGCTGGTAGGGATCTTGGCGGTCAACTGATTTAACCTGCCATGATGTGAAGGCATCTCCAGTGCACAAGCTCTAGACGTCTTCCTAACAGCTCCTGGTGGCAGCAGTTCCTGTGCTCTGGGGCAGCTGTCCCTGGTAGGACTCCCTCATGTGAGGGGAAAATGTGTCCCTCTGTTCCCCCCCACCTTTCTGTCCTGGCTCTGCTCTGGACAGCACAGTGTAAGACCAACAGCTCTTCTGTATAATAGTGTTTTGAATATTGACACTCATGCCTCTCCCAGAGTTCTCTGCGCTGCAGGGAAATACCTTCTGTCAGCCTCGTAGCCTCCTTCCCTCATGCACTCTGTAGTATTGGTGTTCTTCTGATGAAGCATGTAAGCAAGACCCCCAGCATGGTCTAAACCATTGCTTGCTTCACCTGGACTCGCAGGAATGCCTAAGATTGCAATTACTATTTTTTTTTAATTTTTGGCAGCCATATCACGACACTGGTACCCTTTGAATTGTCAGTCAAACTTCCCTCTTTTTTATTCACATGTGATAATTTTAAACTCCATCTCCTTCACATGCATCTTACTCCAATGGCCTAAATTTCTATTTCTCTTTATTCAGCATCATCTCCTTGCTTTCAGCCCATGTTTCCTGACTCACAAGCTCTTTCTCAACCTTAATTCTGTCTATTATCCCTTCCAGTGTGTAGAATGATAAACACACCTTCTGTGTCACGCGGATCACTGGTAGGAACACTCAGGGGCGCAAAGCTGGACACTTCAACACAAAAGCTCTCCCTCCCGACTGGGATCTGCGGATCACTACTGACTGGGGACCATCACAGCCTAGCTAAAAGTTCACCTACCTGTTCTTCTGTTAACAGACTCCTCAACCCACCCTTCCTCACCCAGAAGGATATCAGGTTGCCATGTAGCTAGCTGAAATCGACATACTCCTCAGAATCTTCCTTGTCTGCCAACCTAGGAATTCTGAGGTTTTCACCAAGGGCCATCCAGCTAAACATGACTGGTTTTCAGTGAAGCTATTCTGGCTCTTGGTCATGACTTCTTTCTTTCACGCTTAATTCAATCCAGAATTGAAGTTAGCAATTCATGTTACACATGCAGTTATCCGGCTTCCAGAATCTGTTTGCCACATTATGAAAACAGAGGTGACTTTTGCATATTTCCATCTCAAAAAAATATATATTTCTTTTCATCAGTTCACAAACAGCTAACCATGGCTCGACACTCCTACCCAAGCCCTTTTCACACTCTGCAGTGTGATTTACGGGTGTCTGCAGCCTTGACTTTACTTAAAAGCCATAAGCTGCTTGATTACCATCACCTCACCTATCTCAGACTTGAACCTTTGATAAGTCATTTTTCTGTGTTGATGATTGTTGTCCTTGAAGAAAACAAAGCGAAGTAGGAGTTAAATTGTTTGCTTTCCTTCTGCCATCCGGTAACCTACTATGTCTGCCCAGGGCTGTAGCTACCTCACTCTCTGATTTTTTTCCTCTTCCATTTTGCTTCAGGTATTGCTTTTTGAGAGACAAAAGAGCGGGGGAATATGAGGGGGAGGGGAGGGTGTGTTTTCAGACACCAGTGGGCTCTGGTCTTTGGCCTTTCTGGAACACTTCTAACAGGTGCAGGCTACTCTTCTGTTGCTTTTTGTGTAGAAGCCCCTCGTTTGATCTTTTGCACATATGCTTTTAAATCATCCTGGAGCTCAGATTGGAGAATGAGGACAAAGGATGTGATATCTGTGACATTTCACACTCACCAGTAGAAAGACATGGCTTCACTTTACCTTCTTTTACCAGCCCTCCTTAGAAATATCATTAGCAATGAAATTCAACCCAACCAATATTTCCTGATCACCTCTTATGCCTGAGGCACTGTTCCAGATACCGTGGGTGATCCAGAGGCGAACAAGAATAGTCCCTGCCTTGGACACGAGGGAGGAGGCAGACATGCATATTAGCCCTAAAAGGGAGGAGGCCAAGCTGGCAATGCCAGAATATACAAAGTGCTGTGAGAGCCCAATGGGAGGAGAGACCATTTCTGCCTAGGAAGATCCAGGAAAGATTCTTACAGAAGGTAGCATTTGAAATGGTCATGGAAGACTGGGAAGAATAGCAAAAGTCAGAGATGCAAGGAAAACTATAAATTCCCCAGCAAAGCACAAAGGTAAAGGAGCAAGATGATGTTTGAAGAACAGCAGATGACTTTGTGTGGCTAGACCACATGGTGGACAGGGGCTAGAACACAGCCCCAGACACTCATTCCCAGCCTTCTGCTCTGCCCCAGTGGCCCATCAAAACGCCAAGCACCACACATCCTCAAATAAGCCCATTGGCTTGTTCTTGCAAGCACATTTTCTCCTCTGCAATCCTTTTTGTTTTCCTGCATCACCATCCTCCCAGTAAATCGAACACTGTACTTAGAATCAAAAGATCTGAATCTGAATCTAGGATCCAGCACTTAGACTAGACAAGTCTCTTAATTTCTCTGAGCCTCTGTTTCTTCATCTGTGAATTGGAGCAAACGGGGCCTAACTTCCCTCCTGACAAAGGGAGTCACGAGAATCAAATGAGAGAACGTGGAAGGAACAGATTTGTACAGCGTGAAGTACCAGGTGCAGGCAAGAATGATGTCAGTGTGAGGACTCTGGCCCCCAGAAAGATGCACCGTGGCAAATTCTCTTGGACACAGCCCAGGTCCATGTGGGCGGGGCCCAGTGCTGCTGGTATTGACATGGCTTGTAGAGGGAACTGGGAGAAGACCAGAGGCAAAGGGAGAGATGTTGGGAAGGTCATTTAGAGGTTGCAGCCCATTTTGGTTGAGCCTGATGCAAACCAATTTTTTTTAATGTTTATTTTTGAGAGAGAGAGACAAAAAGAGAGTACGAGTAGGGAAGGGGCAGAGAGAGAGAGAGAGATTAACAGACTCTAAAGCAGGCTCCAGGCTCAGAGCCGTCAGCACAGAGCCTAATGCGGGGCTCAAACTCACAAACCGTGAGATCATGACCTGAGCCAAAGTCGGACACTTAACTGGCTGAACTGCCCAGGTGCCCCTGACACAACCCATTTTTGAGACTCCAAAAAGCTGTCGGAGTTCCCACTGTGGACAGTCACTGCACTGTGCCTCGGGAGAGCGGCGTGAAAGGTGAATCGGGATGTTTCGGGGACCTTCCCGGCAACCTCCTCATGCAGAAAGGTGGTGTGTGTGAGAGGCGGGGAAGGCGGGAGCAGAGAGTGAATTAGGTCTCAGATAACAGCTGCAGCAGACGCACCTGTACCTTCCCCCCTCCCCCCTGCCACATGCCATACACTTCAAGCCCTATGAGCACCAAAGTGACAAAGCCACCATCTCTGAGCTCTGACCACCATGGGATATGCCGATATTTACAACCCAATACGGTAAGTGGCATAAAAGAGCAGGTGCTGAGTCACGGGAGCACAGAGGTGGAAGCCATCCTGCCCAAGGGGCAAGGAGTGTCAGATGAAGCCTCTAGGGAAAGAGAGCCCTGAGCTGAATCTTTAGTTAGGTGCAGTTGTCCAGGTAGATGAGGCGAGAAAGGGCATTCCAGGGAGAAGAGGAGAATGTGCAAAAGCCCAGCGGCATGAGAAATTGTCTGAGCGTCTATTTAGCCATGCGACTGGAGCCTGTGGTTGGAGTGACGGCCGGGGGCTGCAATGTGAGGGGCAATGGGGGGCCTAGACAGCAGGGAAGGGAAGGAAAGGGTAGTTAAGGTACATTTAGGGGGGCTCCTGGGTGGCTCAGTCAGTTAAGCATCTGACTCTTAAACTCAGGTCATGATCTCACGGTTCCTGAGTTTGAGCCCCACATCAAGCTCTGTGCTGACAGTGTGGAACCTGCTTGGGAGTCTCCCTCTCTCTGCCCTTCCCCAACTTGCAAGTGCGTTGTGCGCACGTGCTCTCACTCTCTCTCAAAAACAAGTAAACTTTAATTTAAAAAAGAAATGTATTCAAACATTAAAAAATAAAGTACATTTAGGAAGAAATCTCAACATGTCTTGGAAAGTAGAAGGTGAGAAAAGCAGGGAAGATGGGAAGAGAAAAGTTGAAGGTCCTCCGGGTTTCCTTCTTGAGTTCCTGCCGGTGATGGTGCCTTTCATCCAAAATGAGGAACACGGGTGAGGGGGCGCCTGGGTGGCTCAGTCAGTTAGGTTTCTGGCTCCTGATTTCAGCTGAGGTCATGATCTCAGGTTTGTGAGTTCAAGCCCTGTATCAAGGGCTGCTTGGGATTCTCTCTCCCTCTCTGTCTGCCCCTCCCTCTCTCTTGTTCTCTCTCTCTCTTTCTCTCTCTCTCTCCCTCCATCTCTCAAAATAAATAAGTAAACTTAAAAGTAAAAATAAGTAAATAAAGGCCAAAATGAAGAACGTGGGAGAACCAAGTATGCGAAAGTGAGTAGAATGGAGAAAATGGAGTGGATAGTTGGGTGGGGTTGACTTTGGGGACTGGGGGTACTGTGGGAGGTGTAGGCATCATCCTGCCTCGGTCCAGTTCTGTACCCCAAATCCCCTGTCCCAAGTAGAATTTACTTTGTCTCTTAACTGAGTCAGTAGCACCTTGAAGGCAGAGACTGGTCTTACTCGCCTTTGCCACGGTGTCCTTGGCACCCTCACAGACCTAGTGCTGGAATGTAACGTGAGAATCCTAGACTGGTTACGTACCATTTCTTTACCTTCTCTGGCCTTAGATTCTTTTTTTTTTTTTTTTTTCTAGGAGAGAGAGAGAGACAGCGTGAGCAGGGGAGGGTCAGAAAGAGAGGGAGTCACAGACTCTGAAACAGGCTCCAGGCTCTGAGCTGGCAGTCAGCACAGAGCCCGACACGGAGCTTGAACCCACGAACCGCGAGATCATGACCTAAGCGAAAGTCGGACGCTTAACCAACTAAGCCACCCAGGCGCCCTGACTGGCCTTAGATTCTTAATGCACTTGATAATAATGCCTCCAAGACAGCATTGCGGAGAAGCACTTGCGCCCTCGAGGCAGACATACCTGGTGTGAAGCCTCATCCCTACCGCCAATTGGGTGATATTGACCGTGCTGCTTGACCTCTGTAAAGCTGTGCTGTCTAATTCAGGAGCCACCAGCCCCTTGTGTCTAGGTGAAAAGGAAATGAAAGTGTAAATATTCAGTTACTCAGTCACACCAACCACAATTCAAGTGCTTAATCGCCACATGGTGTCTATGGTATTGGAAGGCACAGGCAGAGGACATCTCTTCTGTTGGACTGTGCCAGGCGAAAACGCAGATGTAAGCACTTACTCCGCGGGGTCGGTGAGGGTCAGTAAGATCATGGGTGTCACACACTGGGCACGATGGCTGGCACACAGGAATCTTCAACACACGTCAGCCGTTATTCTTCTGAATGAGCTAGAAGACCTCACTGAGACCCTGGACAGCAGCAGAGAGCCCCCTTCAGGGCACAGGGCCCTGTGGCACCAAGAAGATGATAGTCCCTGACTGTAGGGAGAACACACAGATTCATGCTGGGGAGAGTAGATGGGGCTTCGGTGTGCAGCTTGAGAATTTGGGGGTGATGCAAGGGGCCTCCGGAGAGAGGCCTTTGGGGAACTTGAGTGACATTAAGGGGCAGTGCCTTGCTGTGGTGTCACTTGTAGATCTGGGTTTGGACCCCGCTCTGGGCCCCGGGCTGCAGCAGATGGACTGGGACCTGGGGGTGGGGAGGGGACTGGGGAGCCCTTGCTCACAAGTCCATCTGCGTTGCCATAGCAGAAAAGGCACTGAGCCCGTGACCAGATGGCCTGGCGATCCCTCTTCCTGAGATCATGCTGTGTCTCTACATGCTTTTGCCCCCGCCTGTGCCCTGCATGTTGGGGGCCAGAGAGCAGGATCCGACACTGATCTGGAGTCAGCGGGGAGGGGAGAGGGGTCATTGCAGGAGGTCTGGCCAAAGGGAGCTGCTGGATTCCTGCCGGGTTTCCCCCAGAGCTGCACTGGATGCCGGAAGCTGGGAAGGCAGCTGGGGACAGAGGAGACAGTGCTGAGATGCCCCATTCCGGGGAGAGGGCGGGGGGGGGCCGCACCTTCCCTCCCTGAGCTGGGAGCCAGCTTGGGCCAGAGGCAGAGATTTTCTGATGAGGATGCCCCTTGGTCCCCAGCCCAGCCGACACCTCTGGCTGAGAATGACTCTAGATTATCCTTGATGAGCAGCCTCCCCTAAGAGAAGAACATCCACTTTGGGCTGGGAAGAGGGGGTGGAGTAAGGGTATTTCGGTGTAATGGAAAAGCCCCAGACCGGTCTGGGCTCTGGTCTGGGCAAGGGCTCTTACCCATGCTAGGTGTGGCCAGGGAATCGAGCCCCTCTGGTCAATGGGCTAGACTAGGTCACCACTAAGCCCCATCCAGCCCTCTCCTCCACCAGTGTGGCGGAGGGTGGAGAGGAAGTACGGGGTGTGCCATAGTCTTGCTGAGGCTGAAGCCAGCTCAGAGACTGGAGCCCTCCTCCTCCCCACCTCCTTCCCACTCTCCTCCCTAGTAGGATGGATTGAGGCAGTGTGGAGAAATCCGAATAACTAATCAGAGTCCTCATTAACCCCCTGCCGGGATGCTCAAACATTCACTTTGCTGTTTGTGAAGCAGAAAAAAAACCCTCTCCCTGCATTAAAATTGATGCGTTATTAATCCCCGTGCTCCCGACCTGGTGGGCTGCTGCCCCATTCTGCCTGAAGCCCAGGGGCTTGGAGTCTACCTTGGGCCACTTGCATTGTCGATTATTGATTGGCTCAGCTCAGACCAATCTTCTCAGGGAGCAGGCCTGGCGCCAGCACGGAGGCAGCTGCTTTGTTTCCTCCCAGGCCGGGTGGGGCCCCTCTGCTGAGGCCCACCGCAGGGCACAGCTGCCCCGCTGCTTGTGAAGCCCCTGGTGCTGGGTAGGTTGAGTGAATGTGTCGTTCTAGTGACCGGCTGTACACTTCCGATGAGCCAGTCCCTGGAGCTGCCGCTTCTTAGCCCAGCGGGGGGGCGGGGTTTCGAGGGCCTCAGCATTTGTCTGTCCTAAGAGCTGATCCTTTCTGCCCACGGGGGACCCCAGCGTCCCTGTGGCCTCCCTAGTACTACCCCACACCCAGGCCTGAACGCCGTGCTCTGGCTCTCTACCCCAGGCGGTCACCACTACCCTCCAGGTAAGATTAGATACTCATCGTGTCCTAGACCTTGTACCGGAAGCTGTGAGGAATCCAAAGTCATTTAAAGCACAGTGCCTAACAAGAAGCTCACATTGTAGTGGGGTCAGGATGTCCACACGCATAAAGAATACTATACAAAAGCAAGGGAAGGAGGTGATGGAAGGAGAAAGGGAGGAGGGAGGGAAGGAGGGAGGGGGAGAGGGAAGGAGGGAAGGAAGGAGGAAGGGAGGGAGGGACGGACTTCAGGGATAGAGAAGAGAACCCCTGTGGGTTCCCTTTGAGCCTAAGATGATATGGAAGGAACATGGAGAAAACAAGTCCTACAGCGAATCCCCATCTGGTTGGTACTGGCGGAGCCTCCTTTACTGGTTGCTGATCAGCCCTGATGTGGGTCTGTCCACATCTGTTGCCTGTCTTGTCCTGTGAACTCCCAGACAATGCTTCAGCCTGTGTAAACTCCATTATGTGGCCTTTGTGCAATAGGTCCCTACAGACAGCCTTGTTAGGAGAAGCAGAAGGAGGAGAAGGAGCAGAAATTTTAGGATAAGAAGGATTTAATCCCTAGGTCTTACTTCCAATCACTTAATTCTACTGCACTGAGACATGGTCACAGGTCACCTTCCTGATCTTTGACTCAGGTTAGTGAGGATGATTATTCGGCTAATATCTTTGAGTGCTACTAATTGCTCAGGTTTCAAGGTGAGCAAAACAAACGGGGGTCTCTTTCCACCCAGAGCTTATAGCCTGTGCTTTATAGCCTAGGAATTACTCAAGTAATCATAAATGAATGTGTAATTATCAGCTGAATTAAGTACTCAAACTGAATTAAGAAATGCAGTACACAAACCTTCCTCACCTGGCCTGAGAGTTCAGTGTAGCTCCCCTGAGGAAGTGATGTGAGCTGAGACAGGAAGCCAGCTGTTACTTGTTGAAAGCGTATGAGGAAAGAGCATCTTCCAGGAAGATAGGATGGCTTGTGCAAAGGTCCTGTGGTCAAAAGAAGTATGTCCCAGTTGAGGGACCAAAGGCCAGGGTGGCTAGAAGGCAAAAAGCAAGCTAGATGAAGCAGGTGAGGTGGACAGGGTCAGACCACACCTGAACTTCTAGGCCAAGATAAGGATTTTGGTCTTGATCTCAAGAGGAACAGGAAGCCATTTAACAAGGGAGAAGAGGAGGAGGGGATAGAATGGATTTGCACCTCAAAAAGATCTCCCTGGCTGTTTAGTGGAGAACAGATGGAGAGTATTGATATATTCAATAGGTCATCTTAGTTTCCTGCTGTTTCCTCTCTCTCCCTCTTAGGGGAGTTGAAGTCTACAGAATATGCCGGAGCTTTTATGAAGAGAGATGTATTTCTAAATCCCGAACATCCACTATTCAGCCTCAGCTCAGAGCCTGCAAAAATGAACTATCATCCTTGAAGTGGCGCCCCTCCTTTCCTAATTTGCCAGAGACTCGAGTGGCCATGATCCAATGCAAGCCCAGCATTCTGATGTGTATGGGGCCCCCAGCCTCCCTTGAGAGCCATCGGGAGGGAAAGCGGCTGAGCCATGGATTGGTGGAGCTGGAAAGAGGGAGGTGGGGGGCCGCAGGGGAGTCAGGGAAGCAGAAAGGTGAGGGTAGATGGGGGACCAGGCAGGATCATGGCCCCTCATACTGGGTGTGCACTCACGATGACACAGACAAACCACAACCTCCACTGACTCCAAGAGCCTCTCCATTTGGCTAGTGGCTCCTGTCCTCAGGTGTCCCAGCTGACTGCTCTTAAAGAAACTGCTTTTGTTTCATTTAGGACCAGAGTCCTTCCTTTTTTCATTTCAACAAACATTAATTGATCATAGTTTGTATATATGGATACACTCAGCATCAACAACTCCCTCAAAACCCCTTACACACACACACACACACACACACACACACACACACTGTCCTCACCATTGAGCATCCTGCCTCTTTTGGGAGCTAGATATGTAGACAGTTGGCCCTTAGAAGGCAAAATGAACTAAGGAAGCAAGTATAGGGCTCCCATATGAGCCCGTTTGCTTGGGACCATCTCAGTTGAAGGTTCTGTGTAATTCTTAACCATGCTCTTCTTCGTCCTCAAAATTGTTCCAGTTTGGGTGATAAATTATGTGTGGTCATCCTAACAACACGCCATGGCTGTGAAGAATGTGAGCAGTACTTATAGGAATTCAGGAGACCTCACAGAGTAAATAATATGTAAGCTGAGTCCTTGAAGAATAAGCCACTTTGCAGCTACTCGAGCAGGGAAGTGGAGCACCCCAGTCTGGGAAATGGGCCACCCCAGAACCAGCAAGGACTTGAAGGCATCTCTGAGTAGAGTCTGCATAGTAGAGGGTGAGCACAATTGACCTATAACCTTGACCAGGGTCAGCGAACTTTTCATGGGATGTTTCAGCTGTAAATATTCCGGTGTCATTGCAACTACTTAGCTCTCCCACTGTTGAGGAGAGCAGCCATGGATAACAGTGAATGAATAAGTGTTCCAATAAAACTTTATTTGCAAAAACAGGCAGCCTCGGGATTTGGTATGGGTGTAGTTTGCCATCCCGTGACTTGAAGGAAAGATTTAAGAGATAAACCTGGAAGTCAGGTAGAAGCCATATGATGAAAAGTCTCAACTACATGACCTATTTGTTTTTTTAATAGTAAGGTTTGTGAGCATAGGAACAGATCATCTAAAGGCCCTGCCAGGGTTTACTGTCAGGGTTTGGATGGCACTGGAGGAGAGCAGGGAGCAGCAGAGAGGAGGGCAGGCTGGCTCCGGGTCTGGGCTTCTCCCTTGGAGTCAGATCTGGTGCACGCTCGAGAGCACTGGCCCCCATCCTACAGTCTTCCTTTCTGTTTAATCCTGCCCTCCAGTGCCCTACCCTCAGGGGGGCACACGCTCTGCTGGGCAGACACAATGACAAGGTGCTACCCCATCCTTCCCCTTGGAGTGGAAGCAAACAGTGACACCTTCCTCTCCCCCACTTCCCCCACCTCCTTCCCCTCTACTCCCAGACCAAGGCAGGGCTGCGGAATGTGGCAAAGGGAACTCTGCTCGCAGAACTCCCCATGGACCTTGGAGCCTTCACAGTTTAATTATCGCAGTGGACCCTTGGATGCGGAGCGGGAAGAGGGAACACTTGGCCACCTGCCATGGGCGGTATGCCCCCAAGCCCTCCAGAGTGCAAGGCTCACCTTTCCCATGAATATCCCAATAGAACTTCCGGATTCCCTCCCACACTGCAGGGAAACCCAGCTTTCCCAGAGTCCAAGAGAGGGAGAGTGTTTGGATTCTCCTGGTCGTGCCTTCAAGGTTCCGTTCTAGGAATAGGTCCTGCTCCCCTTTCTTTCTCTGTCTTGCTTGTGAGGCCCCTTTAGCTCTGTGTGCATGGCTTGCCCTATTCGTGGGCTCGGCCCCTTCTCTTTTTTCCCAGCACAGAGCCATCTCTCGTGTGCATCCTTACTAAAGATGCAGAAGGTAGGCCTGCCGGGACTCACTCACTCCAGGCATAAAATTTAGGGGTGCACCAAGAACTCAGTCCTCAGGACAAATACTTTTCATAGGGAAAAAAACAACAACATTTTAATCAAAATCAATGACAAAAAAAACCCATGATAAACAAAACGGGAAACTTTTAAATGGCGGCAGGATCCCTGTTACCAATTCTTCCTTTTGCCTCATATTCCAATATGGCTAGGCAGCACACTTTTATTGATCCAGTTTTTATCTCCATTGCTGAGTCTTTGACACCCTTTGGCCTTACTCACCTAGCCCTGGTCTCCTCCAGGAGGAGATGCCAGAGATGGGCTATGGCCCAGAGCAGGAGTAAGTTAAGCTTCACAGACGAGGTAAGTTCTTCAAATCCCTCTCCTATCTGCATTGAAGGAATTTCTCACTGTCCATTTTCTCCTGCACAGTCTGGCCTGCCACTTTTTTTTTTTTTTTTTTTTTTTTTTGCTGGGACCTGTTTTCCCAGCCAATACCTTCTTTCCGCTCTCTTCTGCTGAGTTACATACTTCTCCATCTTTGAGGTCCTGGCTTCCTTTCCCTAGAGGTTGGTGGGAAATTTTAAATTCCTGAAATTACCCTTAATTCCTAATACCCTTCCATTTTCTTTTCTGCTTTACCCTTATTATCCGGCACTGTATATTTTATTTACGTACTATTATCATCCATCCGGTTCCCATCTCTACCCGCCTGCAATCAGGATTCAAGCCCCCATGACTGCTGAGAGATTTTTTTCTTTGGCTAACAATTATGAATAGTTCCTAGCACAGAGCAGGCACTCAGTAAACATTTGTTGAATGAGTGAATAACAATTAATTCCCTTTTCTTTTCTCTTTCCCCCTCTCAGACTAGCCCTCCTGTAGTAGTCAGGAAGGATAAATCTTTTCCTAAGTGAAAGAACGTGTGCCCTGAGCCTTCATCCTAAGCCAGGCAAAAGGGAGCAGGAGCTTTAAAATCTTAGCCGTTATTTAACAAGTCCAAGGTAGGCAATAGAAAAGATATTTCCAGAGCCGATTGCAGGGTTTTTTAAGGTATCTTCTGCGTTTCCTTTAAATGGGGAGTGATGTTTAAGAGACGATTTGAATCCTGTGTAAGTTGAGTCAACATGATTCTTTTTGCAGCCTTGGCCAAGACTCTTTACGTCTTACTTTTGATTATTCTATCTATAAAACGAATGTATTGATTTCAGCACCACCAATGTCACAAAGTTACTGTGAGCTCAAGCAAAAAGCTAATGGATGTGGCTGATATGCTTTGGGATGTATAAATCACCGTGCAGATACAGAGGTGTAGGAAATCTTGCTAACACTTGCCCAAGGCAGAGCAAGGGGCTTTCTGATGAGACCCTAGCAGAAGCAACAGTCTGGTCCTAACCTTCTCATTTTACAGATAGAGAAACTGAGGTGCAGCCATGATGTGCCCAAGGTCAAATCCAGAGCTGATGCAGGAGAGTTATGGATAGAAGCCAGGTGTCCTGCCTCCAGGTGCAATTTCTGGCCTCTTTGAGCATCTCAGTTGCTAATTCCACCAGCACAGGGATCCCAGGGCTCTGCTCTGAGCCTAGGTCAAGATCGCCATGGCTGGAGGAGAATTCCTGACTTTCAGGTATCCTTGAGAAACCCAACCCTTCACAAACAGCCTAGGGAAGGGAGGCCTTTTAAATAAAATCCTTTTACCATCCCTTCCAATTTCCGAGATTCATTTCTGAGTGGCATCTGAATGAGAATTTTATAGACATTCATTTCTCATCCTTGTTATCATTCCTTTGCTTTCCTCCAGGAGCAGGTTATAAGTGAAACCTCTGTGAGCCCCAAGGTGTAAATCTCCTGGAGGGAGAACTGGTGCCCTGGGTGGCATGCCGTCAGGCTGGCAGTGACTTCACGTGCAGTGTGATCACTGCAGGAGGGAACAGGGCCCTGAGAAGGGCGGGGGCACAGAAAGATTAATTTTCTCAACATCATGCTTCCTGTATGTTCCTAAATGACTGAAATTTACTTGGGGGCAGGGAGGGATCGCAATTTCCCTGAAAGGAGAATTTCCCTGGAAGGGAAAGTCAGAGGCATCAGACTATCTCGCAAGTGGGTGTGTCTACAGAGCTCTGTATTGATCTGACTGGGAATCTTTTGATTTCTACAGAGTGTGTGATTGTGATCATGACTGTGAACTAGAGTTTGTGCTTTTGTGGGTCTGGGACTAAGTCTCTGGGACTCTGTGTATGTGTGTGTGTGTGTGTGTGTGTGTGTGTGTGTGTGTGTGTGTATGTGTGTGTGTTGTCATCACTTCTGTCTTTATGGCCATGTGCAGTTCAACATGTGTTTCTTTAAAAAAAAAATTATTTCTCATTTCCTGCATAAATTACTCCATGTAAAAGGCCAACCAGAGCTCAGTTCCTAGCATCCTTTTTCAATAAAGCAATATTATCACAGTCTAGCCCCAAAACTAGTCCCGGGAGAGGCTTTTCCTAGATTCTTTGTCAAACAAAATGTCAGCGACTCACCAAATGATGAGAAGAAGAATTCTTCTTGTTTATTTCCCAAGCGAGGCAGACCCGAAGCAGCTCAGCCTCTCTGCATCCTTTCCCCGTGAGGCGGGCAGCAGGCAGGTGAGGTGGGGGTGCTCAGGAGGCCACTGTGAGACCCCTGCACTTTGCTTTGTTACTTTGTTCTTTACCCTGCTTTGTGACTTGCCCAAAGTCACTTTTCTAACCTCAGTTTCCTCTTTTAAAAACAGGATTAGGTGCACTGGGGTTGCTCAGTTGGATAAGTGTCCGACTCTCAATTTTGGCTCAGGTCATGATCTCACAGTTTATGAGTTCAAGCCCCACATCGGATTCTCTCTCTGCCACTTTCTCTGTCCATCCCCTGCTCTCTCGCTCACTCTCAAAATAAATAAAGAAACCTAAAAGGTTTTTTAATTAAAAAGAAAACAGGACTAATAACACCTACTTTATAGGGCTATTGCAAGAATTAAATTATACATTGGGGGCATCTGGGTGGCTTAGTCGGTTGAGCGTCTGACATCAGCTCACTCATGATCTTGCAGTCCTCGAGTTTGAACCCCACTCCCACCCCCATAAGGCTCTTTGTTGACCAGCCAGAGCCTGGAGCCTGTTTCGGATTCTGTGTGTCCTCCTCTCTCTCTATGCCCCTCCTCCACTTGCACTCTGTCACTCTCTCAAAAATAAATAAATATTAAAAAAATTCTTTTAATTATAAATTGGATAACACAGCCCTTTGTAAAGGACATTAGCATGTTGTGTGTTCACATCCTCTGCGGAATATATACATTATTTGCTCCTTTATTCAACAAATATTTATCGAACACCCAATATGTCCAAAATACATATTTGGTTCTACAGAGATATATAAGCTTGAGATTCAGTTCAGGATGATATGATCTAGTGGCGTAGACAAAGTAGCAAACAGACAATCACAATCTGGTGGGCTAAGTGCTAAAGGAATAGCACAGAAGATGTTCTAAGCCTCAAGAACCATCCTAGCAGCAGCGGGGTGGAGGATGGAATAAGCCCCAGACAGAGCTAAGGTGTGGTAAAGAAGCTGGAAGGGAGGAAAATGTAGTTCACTCCATGCAGGGGCAAAAACAAACGGTTAGCTTGTGCCAAGATACGCTTACTTTCTGCTCTGGGGAGAGCTGTTGGAGCTGGGAAGCCTGTCCCAGAACCAGGGTCATTCAGCAGGCTGGCTGGAGGAGCGAGCAGGGGCTCACTGGCTGGAGGGTCTGACCCCTAGAGAAAGGAATGGCAGAGGAGTAGTCAGAGAAGGGGCTGAGGCAGCTGGGCAGAAAGGGAGGGTGGAGACAGGCAGAGCTTTGCAGAGATTTTCAAAGGGCTTTCAATGGGGCTGAAAGTTTCTCCAAGAAAGGAAATGGTGCTGGAAAACTTAAGTGACCCCTCTAAAGTCAGGCTGGTCTTAGTTGTGTTAAAAGGGGGCATTTGCTCTCCAGGATAGATTCCCAGTCACCAGCCTCTAATTTGTGTCTGGTCAAGTTCCACCCAAGATTCTTGACCCTGTTTGGCATTCCTGTTCATCCATTTGTTACCTCATTTAATAAATACACACTGAGCCTGATACTACGTCAGAGCCGGAAGCACAAATGTGAGGAACACCTCACTCAGGAAGCTCAGAGCTTAATGGGAGGGACACCTATAGGGATATGTAATAATAATTCAGTGAGAGATAGCCTGGACTTTATGGCCAAGAACTTTGGACATTATCTTATAAGAGGTATGGTCCCAGTTATTAGCGGAGCAGAAAGGAGGAAATGACTTACCCTGTGTGCAATAAGGTAACATGGAGAGAAAATGTTACAGAGCTGAATCTTGAAGGATGACAAGATCTAAGTGAATTGTCATTGCTATCATTGTCATTAATGATAACAGTCACCATTTATTAAAGGCTAGTCTGGGTCAGTGCTGAGTACTTTACTATCTGCTAAGCACATCCACATAAAATCCTAATAAACAATTTGTGAGTTAGCTATCATTGTTTGCATTTTACACAAATAGGAAAAGCAAGACTCATAGAAGCCACACCACTAGGAAGAAAGAGATCTAGGGTCTGAATCCAAGTTTGTCTGACTTCAAAGCCTTTTCCACTCTGCTGGACTATCTTTCCACGTTCATTAATAATATTAGTTCAAGTCACATGAAATAATCCATAGTTTGGTCAAAACCTCTTCATTCAGAGACACATTGAAATATGGAGAATTATAAAGCCTTTGGCAGTAAGTAATGATAGTGAAATAGCTAACATTCAACCAAACTAATTAAGCATTCATTAGTATTTTCCAGGAGCGGTCCTTCTTCATGTGTCTGGAATGATACTTTCAATGATCTACAAGGACATAGTACTAACCTAGGTATAAATGGAGCACATAAAAGAAATAAAAGACACAGATCTTGCCTTCAAAGAGGTTTGATGCCATTGAGGAGATTCAGATTAACACAGAAAGCAGAAGTTGACAAAATAGATTAAGATTGAGGGCCAGTCACAGGGTGGGGGTGCAAGAGGTTGACTTCATGCGTTGCAGAAGGTCAGAGAAAGGCAAGACTTGAGACTGTCTTTGAGGAAAGGGGACCTGAGTAAGTTCAGGACTTGATGGACCTAGACAGTGGAGAGGAAGGGGGAGCACAAAGCCCTCTAGAAGGGCATGATGGCCTAACGACCAGGACATGGAGCTCAGGCGTGGCGTGTGCTAGGTTGTGAGACGGTGGCAGCCAAGCCTGGCTGGGGAAAGGTTTGGGTTGAAAGGACCAGCGGATTCGGTAAAAGAGGCAGGTTTGGGCTGATTAGGGAAGATAACAATGGAAGCTAAGAAATTTGGATTTTGTCTTCTTAGACCCTGTCAAGTCATTGTAGATTTCGAGCAGGGAAGAATTGGTATAAACAAGTCTATAAATCATCTTAGCTTCCAAGGAGACCCTCTTTTCTTAGAGGATTGGACTCTGGGCTCTTGGAGATCAGCCTTGTTGCTCTGGTGGCACGCAAGGCGAGGACAGTTGAGTTGAACAGCTGACCAAGAGCAGTCAGAGGATGAGATCACACTGTCAGTCGGGTCCAGCCTCTTGTGTGCAAACAGTGACGAAAACTGATGATGATGATAATGACGATGAGGATGATGGGGATGATGGAACAGAATTCAAAGGGTGAAGGGTTTTGACCAACATCACCTAGCAAAGCCATGACCAGGCTGGAATGAGCGTCATACATCCTTAGCTTGCTCAGCCCAGCAAGAAGGTGAGAGCAGCCTTAGACTGTCACAAATGCCCACTATTGGGGAGGTGCCTAAGGGTCCCTCCGCCACTGCACTTACACCAGAATTGCCAGTGGGGTGGGCTGCAGAGTGAGAACAGGCTCTTTCAAGGCTCTTGGGCCAAAAGAGACTATGACTCTGATGGTTTTTGCTCCTGGGATAGATTCAGCATGGGGCAGCTTTCCCAAAGTGGCCTTTGGTTTGGGCTTCTAGCCAGAGATTTCAGAAACCCCATTCACCATTGTCCCATATTCATCTGCAAAAAGTTGGTGAAACAGGCAAAGGTGTTTTCTGGGGAAGCCTGCCCATCGTCAGGGGGTACCCTGGTTTAAAACTTGGACAGGCAGGGAAGGGCCTGACCAGGGCTAAAGGGTTCTCCATTCCCTGGAGATCTTGCAGCGACAGAAGGGACTCCATCTTTAAGATGAAACTCCTGCTTCCTTCTTTGTCCCTGAAACATGTGGGCCACCAGGTCACACAGGGTCCATGTCTTCCCATCCATCTCCCTCTTTCTCGCTCTCTCCCTGCTTCCCTGCCTGCAGGCTGCCTGTTAATTAAGCCCAAGTCCAGCCTCGAGATCAGAGCAGTAGTGTCTCAGGCTGCATGCTGGCCCCCAGAGGAGAAGGATTTTATATGGCAACAGGAGGGAGGGTGGTGTGTTCTCAGTGGCCAAGATCTAACAAGGCACACTCCGGCCCCTCCTTCAGGGGAGGCAGGCTTGAGCGTGGAGGGGCAGCAGGGCCCACAGAGCTGCCCCGGGGTAGGAAGGGAGGCCACGACCCACGGGCAGGCTCCTCTCCGCACCCCACAACCCCGGACTGTCTCTCATTCTCCTCGGTGCTTTCTGAGTCGCCCTCCTTATGCTCAGAGGAATTGCTGGCAGTGACAGAACAGAGATGACAAGCTATATTTCTGCCTTGAAGCTTTCTCCAGGCTGTTGGGAACTAGGTGCTTGTCCGTTCTAGGAAAGGAAAAATCTATGTATATTGCAGCCCTGAAGCGGTGTCCTGCACGGGGACAGGCTGGCGTCACCTCAGACTGTCCTTCCTCTCTCAGATGTGTATTTTATTGGTGCCTGCGTGGGACCAGGGATGGCTGGCATCTCTTCCCTCGTACTGGAGTGACTCGTGGGGGTGGGGTGTCAGGCTCCTCAGTGCTACCTCTGGGGTGGCGGTTGGCGACAGAAGCAGAGCTAGAGGGGAGAGACAACGAAGCTTGTGGCTGCACCACAACATCAGGAAGGAGCTCCCCTCTGGTGCCAGAAGGGACACAATTAGAAGCCGAGGCTGAAGGACCAGGCGGGCGGGCCTTCCACCTTCCTCACTCTGACCCAGACCCTCTCCCTGCTGTGGCCTTTGGCAGAGGAGGGGGTGGTAAGGCCAAGAACATCCGTACATTACAGGGTACAATTATTTCCTTATCATCGAGACCGTGAACACCTCGAAGACAGAGCCCATGTGTGTTTATGTGTGATCTCTGAAAAAAACTTTTTTTTCTTAATCTTTTTTTTTTTTTATGTTTTATTTATTTCTAGGAGAGAGAGAGAGAGAGACAGCGTGAGCAGGGGAGGGTCAGAGAGAGAGGGAGACACAGACTGAAACAGGCTCCAGGCTCTGAGCTGGCAGTCAGCACAGAGCCGACGCGGGGCTCGAACCCACGAACTGTGAGATCATGACCTAAGCGAAAGTCGGACGCTTAACCGACTAAGCCACCCAGGCGCCCCAGAAAAAAGCTTTTAAATGTTTATTTTTGAGACAGAGCATGAGCAAGGGACTGACGGGGGCGGGGGGGGGGGGAACCAAAGCAGGCTCCAGGCTCCTGGCTGTCAGCCCTGAGTCCGATGCGGGGTTTGAACTCACGGAGGGTGAGATCATGACCTGAGCCGAAGTTGGATGCTTAACTGACTGAGCCACCCAGGAGCCCCAGTGTGTGTGAGCTTTGTATGTCCAGGCCCTGGTATGTTGTAGGAGCATAATACATAGAGGCTAAATTAAAGCAATTTGCCCTTGCCCAAAAGAAGGGAGGAAGGGAGAGTAAAAAGCTACCCAAGAATAGAGGTTTCATCAGCCGCGTAGGCCCCGGGGACACATGAGAAATGAGGCAGGGGAGGCAGACATCGGTGGAGCTCCCAGGAGCGGCCCACCCCACACCTCAGGGCACAGCCACCTGCTTTCTTCTGGGAGCCCAGCATCCCCTCAGCACTTCCTACTGCAGCCACTCCCTTTGGATTGGTAAGAAATAGAAGAGCACAAAGAGGTGGGGAGGTGGGAAGAGCAAAATGTCTAGAATCAGAAGACATGCCGCTTACTGGCTGTGTTTTCAGGCGAGTCCAGTCCCTGACTTTCCTCAGCCGCATTATCCGCATCTGTAGAATGGGAACCACTAGCTGGCAAAGAGAAAGGCATCTCTCACACAGCGCAGATAGGATGTCAATTGGTGTGACCTTCTCGTGGGTCATTTGTAAAAGTTCTTAAAAATGAAAATACCTTTGGAGTTGGCAGCTCCCATATCTAGAAACTTATCCTGAGGACAATGACCAAATCTGGAGCAAATTCAGCGATAAGAATGGGCGTAATTGATAACAGCAAAAACCAGAAATAATCTAAACAACAAGTGGTAGGAATTGGGCTGAATAATTATAGCGTGTCCATAAATGGAATGCCATTTAGCCACAGGATTACAGTGTATATTTTCCTTATATGCAAAGATATTTATGATACATCGCTAAATATAAAAGCCTGATTGCAGAACAGTCTATAGAGGATAACACTGTTTTTAGGAAAGAAGAGTTTCATTTTTATGGAATTACAACTAACTTAAATTTTCTCCGTCTTATTTAACTATTTTGTACTAATCAGCATCTGTTGTTCTGTAAAGATAATGAAAATTAAGTTGTATGAAAATATTGACCTCTACGGGTCATTCTGAGAGTTAAAGAAGATAGTACATATGGAAGTTGTTCGTAAACCAAAAAGTTACTGACTCAAGACGGGGTCCCTGCCCAAGAGGAACTTCCAGTTTGGAAAGAGAGGAAGAATACGTAAGATAACTATAGCATGAGACAGAATGTGGCAAGAGCTTTCAGAGAACGATAAACAGCATGTTACTTGGAAACACGGAGGAGGTAAAATTACTTGTGGTTCTAGAGGAGGGAGCCAGAATGTTTGAGTTGAATACTGAAGAATGGCGAAGGTCCTGTTAGGTAGAAATACAGAACTGGGGCAGCAGGAGAAGCAGGAAACTGTGGTACAGGTTTGGAGAATGGGAGAAGTTTGTGTCTGGACGGAGGACAGAGACCATATGAGTCACAGAAGGGTCTAGAAGGGCGGTTCGGGGCCAGACTGCAGACACCTTCAAGGCTGCACTTGGTAAAATGCCATCAGTGAACCTTTGTCGGTGCCTACTGTGAGTACGGAGCCACTGAAAGTTCTGGGGGAGGAGCTGACGCCAGGGTAAACCCCTCAGGGGGAGTGAGGTTCTTCCTTCTCTGGGGCCTGGGATGGATGCAGAATAAGGGCGTCTGCCTGGGAAGCTCAGTCTGGAAGCAGCTGGCAAGCTGGAGGGGCAAACTGTGGTGTCGAAGAGGGGCTTGGCCGCCATGGTTGTGGCACGGGGCATGGAAGGGAGGGAGGAGCATCTTCTGCCCTGACTGGAAAGGGGTGGGCAGTGGTGGAAGAATGAAATGAAGGGGTGATCCAGGAGGGAAGACTAGGACACCTCTCCCAGCTTTGCTGCCCAGGGCAGGGGTGCGGGGCTGGAGGCGGGGGTGCAGAGAACTGGGAGCCATTCACAGAATTCACCCAAGGCCCCAGGGAGGAGGAACAGGCTGAGGGTGTGGGGAGTGCACCAAGAGCAATCTGGTGCTCAGGATGTGTCCCCCTCAGTTGGTCCTGATCTCTTGAGCCTCTCTGTGTGGTGTCCCAAGGGCCTGCATTGGGGTGGGGGTGGGGGGCTGACCTGACCTCCCTGCTGCTTTGAATGTACCTCTAGTCCTCAGCTCCTAAGAGGCGTCTGAAGGGGTGGGGAGGGGGTTTGTTTCCACCCAGTGAGCTTTTGTTAATGCACCTATCTCAGCTCATCCCCCACCTCCCAGCATGCCCCAGCTTACTCTTCCCTGCAGGCGGGAATTCATGCCCCCTCAGGATCCCGGATGCTCTGTCTCTGCCACCCTCACCCCCGGTGATGTGCATGCGCGCGCACACACACACACACACACACACACACACACACACACACACACCGGAAGGAAGGCGGGGAAGTCTTGTTCAGGCGAATGTCTGAATTTCCATTTCCTCACTGCAGCTCCCAGCCCGGCCACTGTTTAGCTCCTCCTGTTGTCATGTCACTAGTTAATTACATTCTTTACTGAGGTGCAAATGTGTTTTTACAAGGAGACCAAGATGGTGTTAACTAGAAAGGAACTGTGGATGGTAAAGATGCATTTACCTCTGGTTGTAGGGCAGGGGCTCTTGGCTATATCCACCCCCACCCCCGGGCTGCCCTAAAAATGCAGCTCAGGCAAAAAAAAAAAAAAAAAGTGCACCCCAGGCATGGAGCAGCCCTCTTCCACCCTCCATCTCGTGACCCTGCTATCCTAGCCCTCAGCGCAGCCTCCTTGGAGTCAAATTAGCAACTCATCCATAAGAAGAAAATTAACGTGAGTGTCCAGGAAGTGTCAGGCCAGGCCTTAGGCCAGTGCAGACCACCAACCTCAGTTTCTGAAGATCGAAGTTCGTTTCAAGCATTGAGAACCAAAATGATTCACTTCAATCTAAAAATAAATCGGTAAGTGGTACAGCCAAAGCCACCTTCAGGCCAAGGCTGTCTTCACTGTCAGGCTCTGCTCGGAGTCCGCTGCCCTCCTGACTCTTCCTCCCTTCTGCCCACAGGCCCCCTCCCCGCCCCCAGTAGTGTCTGCCCAGACTCGCAGCCAAAGTCTGCCACTGGAAAAGGATCTGAGACTCAGTCGCACATCTGGAAACGTTGTGACTATTACCCTTCCTCTGAGCTCCCTACAATTTAGAACAAGAAGCCAGCGTTGCCCAACCCAGGGCCCAGAGTCACTCAGAGACTTGGCCCCATGTTGGGGGAGAGAGGGCAGAGCGCACAACCATATCAGACCAGACGGTTGATGACAGGGCATTTGGAACCATGACAAGGATTTGGGCTCTGAAATGGCTGGGGGGGGGGGTGTGCGGGGGCTGAGCAGCCACACTGAGGAGAGAGACTGGCTTGTTGCATATGGCAGGGAGGTCTGGAGAGCACATGGAAGATTCCCTCACAGCCAGGGGTGGCACCCCCTTGTTCTCTGACCACCCCGGCCTCTAATCCCTTCTGAGAGCTGCTCTGCCCTTTTTTACAGGTGCTCTGGCGCCAGCTGATGGGAAGAATTTCTGCCCCAACCCCAGCCGGGAGTGAGAAGAGGGAGTGAGTCTCCTGAGGGCCATCCTCGAGTCCGCCAGGATCACCCGAACAGTAAGAAAAGCTTCTCCATCCTTAAACACATAGTTAAGCCCTCCAGGCAGCTGCTCTTGCCTTCTGAAAGCCTCGAGAAGAGGCTCCTCACATAAGCTGGCACTTAGCATACACAACCTTGGAGCGCCCACCTCGTATCCTTTCGTTCGTGCCTTCCCCCGCCCCGAGCTGCTTGAGGCCAGGACCAGGGGTGTGCCTTCTCCCTACGTACCTGTCTTCTCTCCTGCGTAGTCTGGAAACAATAAAGTGCTGTCGATGAAGATGGACGGGCTATTGCTTACGTCCGTGGTGACGATAACGTACAGCCTTCTGGAGCAAGCGTTATCACCTAGGAACCGCCTAGGGGCATTTGTTAAAATGCACGACCTGGACCTCACACCAGAGAGTCTGGTTTCTAAGCTGAGGTTCATACCGAAGCTGCACCCCAAGTGTTTCTGATGCACACAGAGGAAACTGCATTCCAGGTATCTCTGATGAACTCTGCGAGATAGTTCTTTAGAATGTATAAGGCATTTTGAATGGAGAATCTCATTTAATCCTCTTATCAGATAGGGCTTTTTTAATCCCCTTAAGTAACTTCACGATCTTGAAGACATAAGTATAGGCAGGGATTTAGAAATCCAGTTATCCAGAACAACCCTTTTTTCTTTCCAGTAGGCCATGATAAGGGCTGGATCTGTTATGGTGAGATTGGGCCCCGACTCCAAAGGACGCTGCCCATGACTTTGGAGGTTTCCCTGCTGTCCTAGAGGTGCCATGACCTTACAGTTCATCAGCCTTCATTTTGGGGGGCAGTCATCATTGCCTGATTCCTCACAAAAGCTGGTTTCCCTGGAGAGAGGGAAAGGGAGACAGTCGATCAGAAAGGTGAATGTTCCCGGGGCCAGCTCCGCAAGTTAGCAAGACCATAGATATTCCAGAGGACCACACAGGCAAGAACTGGCTCCCAGGCTCGGTTCCTACGCCCTCTGGCCATTTGGGAAGCCAACCATGGGGGGGAGGGGCATGCTGAAGCAGGCTGTGGCTCGTAGAGGTAAATGCCAGAGAAAAAGACATATCTAGGGGGTTCAAAGATTCACTCTTGAGCAAAGGAGTTTGGCAGTGCCAATTTCAGGGACAGATTGACAATCTTTTCAACGAGCCTGTGTGCATGGTCTTGTCAAAGGGAGATCACTGCAGACAGTAGTTGGGTGAGGTCTTAAAAAGGATGAGGAGATGATGAAGGAAGGAAGGGAGGGAGGGAGGAAGGAAGGAAGGAAGGGAGGAAGGGAGGAAGGGAGGAAGGAAGGAGAGAGAGAGACAGGATTAGAGACTACTGGTGAACCAGTGTGCACAGATGTTTTGGCTGAGTCAGGGGGACCTTCTCTGGGACTGGCAAATCATGATGAAGTTCTTGCTGAACTGCTAGGTAGAGCCCTATTTCTCTCTACTCCGAGGCTGCAGATGCTGGAGTCCAAACAGATCAGACGGTGCCTGGGAGAATGGAGGTGCCCCACCCCCTTACATGCCAGAATAAAGGGAAGGATGGAAATGGGTTGATGGACTGCTAACGCCCGCTGCACACTGCAGCTTTCCATAGAATAGAAACTTTCCATGGATGACTTAGGAGCGACCTCAAATATCCCCCTGACCTCCCCTCACTCTCCCTACACACACACACACACACACACACACACACACTGACCACCAAACCATCTCGATGAATGTTAGACAAGTCTGTTCTGGGGGCTAAATACAGTTGACACCGTTGCTTGGATTGGTGCAGTCGGCAAGGACAATTTTTGCAGCTAATGCTGGCAGTGTGGCAATCAGAGGAGCTGCCAGCTGTCTCACTTAAATTCTTAGCTCTCTCGTTCTCTTTTTTTAAAACCGTTTTGCTTACATAATCCACCCCCTTTTTATTTTCTAATTCTCTCCTTGCAAAGCTGGCACCAGAGGGGAAGGACTGGGGTGGAGGGGTAGCAATTACACATCAGTTTGGGGAGCATTTACATTTTGCAATTACAATTTAAAAATAAGCCTCGTTAATGATCTCCACGTGTCACCGACAAACCCTAACTGACATACTCTCCTGGGCTTGCCTGCCTCCCCCTGAAGGCAGAGGTACCCAGGGAGACACAGAGGGAGGCCGGGGGCAGCATGGGAGGGGCCGCAAGAGCAATTAGGGTGCCCCTGAGGTTGGTGCCGGACAGGTGTGGAGCTGAGCATCCAGAAACCAAGAATTCAGGACTCCAGTCTCTTTCCTCTTCCCTGCACTCACTCATGCTCCGTCCCCAGCCCATCTCCTTCTGGGCTCTGGAACAGCAGGACTCTGTCCTCAGGAGGCAATGCCAGTCCTCAGAGCTGTGGGAAAGGGAGCCTCTACTGCTGATACTCTTCCAGGTGGGAATTTTCAGAGTGCTGTTGGGCAAACGTAAATCCCGGTCCCCAGGATCCTGCCAGTGTGACTGGATATTCATGGACTGGGTAGAGGGACTGATCACACGTGTGGAGCTCAGGAAGGGAATGGGATTAGTTGTTTCACAGTTCAGGAAGGACGTTTCTCCTCTTATAATTGGCTGACATATAGTTAATGAAGCCCTCTGATCCCCTGGGCAGGGACTTTGGGACCAGACGCACCCAGACTCCAATTCTAGCTCTGCCGTTTGTCAGCTGTAAGATTTAGGGCAAGTTAACTGAACTTTTCTGACCGTCATTGTTTTTATGCAATTGGGATAATCGTATTTACCTTAGAAGGCTTCTTTGAGGATTAAATGAGATAACGTACTAGAAAGCACCTCACACAGTGGCTGGCGCGTGATAAATGCTCCGTAAATGTCAGCCCCGCGCCAAGCCCCTCCTTAGGAGCCCCAACACACTTCCTCCTGCCTCCATTAATGGTGTGCCTTTCCAGCTACCGTGGACACTAGGGAAGGGTGCTCTGGTCTGATTTCGCCAGGTCTCCCCTCCAAGTCAAGCCATCTGCACGCTGAGCAGCTCCTGAAGGAGACTCCACCCCCCCTCCCCAACCCTAGCCCCTCACACACACCCCTGCCATCTCCCTGTAGGATTCTCTGCAGAGCCTTGGCCTCGGGCCTCCATTCCAGCCCTTCCACTTCTCATGGGCTGGCTCCCGAATCTGGCTTTCAACAGCCCACTTCTCTCTTCTGGACTCTACTTCAATGCAGTGACCTTTTATTAGGCCCCACCTGCGGCCTTCATCTGTGAAATGAGGGAGGTGGGCCGGGAGCTGTCTGAGGTGTCGTTCAGCCTTGACATCTTAAGCCTGGGCTCCTCCTTCCCCAGCGACTTCCTCCAGGCCAGTGCTGTGTGTAAGGCTTTCATCTCTTGAGCAGCTCCATCCAGGCCCATCTTGGGACTGACCACTTACAATCAAAAACTTACATTTGTTACTGGAAACATACATAAGATAGCTCTTCCCTGTGGCAAAACCAGATATGCATCTTATAAAAACCCTATACAAGCGAGACTTCCTAAAGCAAGCCCCTTGGCACGGGCGTAGAGAACACAGAAGGGGACTATAGCTTCCTGGTTTGGGTACTTAGGCAAACAGAGTTAAGTATCATATTTTAAATACTTTTTTTAAACATTTCTTTATTTTTGAGAGACAGAGACAGAGCACGAGTGGGAGAGGGGCAGAGAGAGAGACAGACACAGAATCCTAAGCAGGCTCCCGGCTCCAAGCTATCAGCACAGAGCTTGACACAGGGTTCGAACCAACGAACCACAAGATCCTGAACTGAGCCAAAACTGGCAAGTAACTAACTGAACCACCTAGGCGCTCCTTAAATACTTTTCTAACAACTTCCTTTTTAAACCTATGTTATATAATGAATGGATAGCTTTTCAGGTGAAAATAAATAGATTGTCTCCATTATTTTCAATTGCTGAATGTAGTGTTCTCTTAGATGGATATTTCATTATTTAATTTTAGGTATTGTTAAAATTTGAAGTAAAGTATGTATGTGAGGAAAAGGCAGGGCAAAAGCCACAAAATAGAATAAAAAGTGACCCTTCTTTCCCTTACTTTGGTCCATCGATCCAAAATCAACCACAAGAAACAGTCTCTGATTTTAGTTATTTGGTAGCCAGTGTTTACTATGTTATATAATATACTTAAGGCCTTCTTTCTTCATTTATGTGTTTATCTATTAACTCCCTGCTATGACAGCTAGGGAAATTAGCACATATTCTCACCCTTCCAATTTAGAGTAGTTTGATCATTTTTATTAAACCATATTTGACATTATCTATTTTTAATATATAGTATTATATAGAATATAGTATGTATATGTTACATGTTCTACACTATATACCACATAGCACTACATATAATTAACTATGTTTTATTTTTATAGTATAATAGCGGTTTTACAGATCTGAAGATTTCTAGTCTATCACTTATTTCCCTCTGCATTTCAACTCTAGGTTGATCATAAGATGGAAATATTATCCAACCACAGAACTGAATAGTGTGATTTGACCAGGGAAAAGGAAACAGAACATTACAACTTAGCTGCTGTGGTAGGATCTTCCGATCCCCCAGAAGTGACCACTTGCCCCTCATTCCCGTCCAGCCCCCTTCCCTCCCACTGGGTCACATCAGATTGTCACCATGTCTTAAATATACACTGCCCACCTCCTCTGACCCCTCTGTTTTGCCGAAACACCCTCTAATTATTTCTGATATGGATGCCTGGGAAATAAACTCTGAGTTCCTACATGTCCGAAACAGACTTTATTTGGTCTTCAAATTTGATGGATAATCCAATCGAGCTCAGAAGCCCATGTTCAAAACCTTCTTCTCTTAGGTCTTGAAGACGTTGTTCTGCCCTCTTCCTATTTCCCATCTTGCAATGAGAACTTCTGTAAACACTCAGTTTTCTTTTCTTTTGCAAGCTTGAAAACGTCACCACTGTGTGTTTGGCTTTGTTTGCACCTGTCTTCTTTTCATTATCCCTACTCAGGCCTTGGGACCACTTTCAACCTGAAATAGTCACCTGTCTTGCTTCAGCTCAGGGAAATTTTCACTTCATTATTCCTTTGTTTGTCCTCCTCCCTCGTCTGTTTCCTCCTGGAAACTTCCACTGCCCAGCACAGAGCCTGGTGCATTGTAGGCACTCAGTAAATGGTTCTAGAATTTGTTCCTTGGGACCTGGATGATAGTTAGGTCCTTATATTCAACTCGCTGTGTGGACTTGGACAAGTTTTCTCATTTGAACAGAGAAGTCAGACCTCATGACCACTCAGGAGACTTTCACTCTGCCAGTCCGCCTGGAGCCCGGAGTCCCCGCTGCTCCTAGGATGGGGGAAGAAACTGAGGAGCGGGAAAGGAGGGGAAGGCAGAGTTGGGCAGGAGGGCAGCCACAGCAGCCAGCCTCCCACTGCAGACATTTCCCTGAGCCTTTCATCCGTTCAGCATCCCCTGCCTGTCCCCCTTGGGGACCTTTCTCCTTGACCTTCCCGATCATTCTCAAATGGGCCTCTTTTCCTCTTCATCTCCCTGCTCCCTGCACTTTCTCAGCTCCCCTCCACACACAGGTCCCATTAGTGAAATAATCTCTGACCGTGGCAAGTGTCTCATTAAGTGAGATCTTTTTTTTTCTCACTTTTATGAATTCCCGCACAAGGAGACTTCCCTCCGCAGTGCTGCAGAGCAGACGCTTTGACCTGAGACAGCCAGGCCCTAAAAAAGAGAAGAAAGATTAGAATGGCCTCCTGATAGCTCAGATCTGCCCCAGCCTTAGGCTACCTTGTGCCCTGGGGGAGGCATCTTGGGTGAGAATTCCCACTTGCCCCTCTTCCCCACCCCAGAGACTGCTCTGGGAGCAGACACCTCTCGCATGTGGCTCCCCTGACTGCCTAGACCGACCTGCTCTGGACAGAACCTCCAGGTCTGGGAGCCAAGATGCTTGGCTCCTTCTCCCTGAGAGGGCCAGACAATGGAAGATCCAGATTAACAAGTGCTCAGATCCCAGAAGATCATCCTCTAAGTCAGAGCATCCTAATTAGTCCCCAAGGGCCAGAGTCTACTGGGCAAAATTGTCTTCTCTCTTCTTCCATCCCCTGGTCCTCTGAGGAGTGGGAGTCCCCTCTTACTGGAGAGAGAAGAGGGGGAATGTAGAGGGGCAGTTTTGAACTTCAAGTCCACAAAGCTTCTGTACAAGGCAGGACTCTTTCTTTCACTGGGACCACCATGATAGAACGTGAGTTGGCATTGCAAAAGGCAGAATTAAGGTTGGAGGTGAGTTATACTTTTCAGACAAGCTAATATGAAACACTTCTCCTTGGTGCCTGAGTGCAGTAGGAAGGGCCAGCCTATGAGTAAAGGTTTCCCTATTAGAAGCCAGAGAACTACAGACCCCTTTCCAAGGCTGGAGTTTGAAGGGGGATGGGGCTCGCTCAGCAGGGGACAGGCAGGAGCCAGTGGGAAGTAGAGCACAGCTCTGGTCCTCTGCACGTCCGTTTAGCTGCTGCCTGCTTGGGAAGCTGTGGGCCATAATCGTGCTGCTGGCCTGTGAAGATGTTGTCCCTGGGCGCCCGTTTAGACTGCTGCTCGGGGTCCCTCTGGGCAGAGGGAGGAGGGTGGGCAAGAAGGAGCTTCTGCAAGGGGATAAAGCTAGAAGTCGGGGAGACAGGACAAGAGACGGGATGCCCCCTAAGGATGGGCTGCCCCTACTTGCAAAAACCAATACTGCACAACTGGGCAGGCTTTCCAAAGATACAGCCAGGTGCCTCTTCGCCTGTGAGTCACGGGCACATTTCCCCTCCAGAGCAGGGGCTTCTTTGTAGCTGTGGGTGGTTCCTGGAAAACCATGGGTGGGGCGGGGGAAATAATTCCAAGGGGAGAGACACAGAGAGCAGGCGGACTGCCCCTGGCCCCCTCCCTTCCAGCCCCCCTCCCCACCTGGGCGGCAGCAGGGCCTCACGGTCAGGCTGATGGAATCACAGTCAACGTGAGTCAGAGCCCCGGCTGTGACGCCACAGAGCCACAGAGACAGAGCATGAGGTCAGGGCACCAGCAGGCCCGCTTTCGCTCCGCCCAAGTCCGTAGAGCCACGCCCCCAGACAGCTAAAGCACGTGACCCCGTCCCCACTCACACCGCCTTGTAGATGCAGTCTTCGCCCTTGTACTTGTGTCATTTCCTGTGTATTCTTTCATTCTGTTCTCTCCCTTCACGACTGAACCCGCAGTCCAGTGAGCCTACGAGGGAGACTTTAAGACTTGCCTCTTTCAGCACGCTCAATGTTCTCCACGTCTGTCTCCGCGGCATTACGTTTAGGAGACCCCGACTTCTTAATAGCTGGCGTCAGCGCTTCCAATCTTCCACCTTCCACTCATTTGTATGAAACAAGGAGGGCAAAATGCAATAAAATATTTAAATAGATGTGCGCACACGCTGCCGTCCAAAGATGACACTGCTGGTAGTAGTGAACCGCTGTCGTAGCGGAGGCACCTTCCGGAGGCGTGAAGTGCGTGTCCATCAATGTGTGGCGTGTCCACAGACGCCCAGGTTTGCCATTCGGAAGATATTTAGGGGGATTGCTGGAATATAATTCGTGGAAATGCAGGGCATGGGAAGGTGAAAGGGCAGCCTGTACTGGATGGCCCAACTCAAAGTCGGTAGTTTCCACACCCATCCTTGAGCCTTTTCTGTACCTCTCTAATTTCCAGGGGCCTGACCCCTCCTCTGGTGTTTCCCTGCCTCCACCCTGAGACTCCTGGGTTAAACGTTCGGAATCTGAAAGCAGACCATGTGTCAATCACACTGGAAAACTTCCTCAGCCGCACTAAGCTTCAGTTTCCACATCCGTGAATGAGGCCGGCCGTCATGCCTACCCATAAGATGGCTGGGAAAACATAAATAAGATTATTTTATCAGAAGCTTAGCATAATGACTGGGGCATGGAGAAAGCTCAATGAACGGCAGCTGTTATTAATTGCATTTACCATCTCACCCCTATCAAAATTTGCTCCAGGGAAACACACTCATTCTCACTGAGGTGTAAATGACTGCTGGAACTTGAAGAGCTATCTGTTCCAGATTTGTGTGTTTGTTTTACATGTTAACAGTAAGCCAAAGAAATTAAATCATAACTGTGTATATATGCAAGCTCCACAAGGAGATAGCTTGTGAAATCATATGGCACAAGATTTTCCCCCCTAGAAAGGAAAGGCGAGGAGGAGCCATGATCTGATCTGCCAGGGAGCACAGGGCTTGATGGGCGAGATGGGACATGTGGGTGAGAAGCAGGTTTTCCATAATATAGAAACACATGTAGTGATCGTTCACCCTTCCATGCTCTACTTCTGCTTCATGGAAGAGTAGAGTTTTGAGCCAAATTCTGATGAAGGAAAGTGCACAAGAGTGTAATACAGAGACGTTGATGGCCGATGGGAAAAAGCATGGAGGAAAACTCCCATTAGGTGATAGAGAGCATGTCTGTTCGCCTGGGGCTTGGGTCCGGATGGCAATGCCCAGGGACGTCTACTGCCCAGCATCACTGCTCTGCACATGGCAGCCACTGTCCTCCCTTCCCTGGGGCTCCCTCTCCTGACAGATGGGGGCACAGAGCAGGTGACCTGCCCTTGTTCCCAACAGCAGTGAGGCCCAGCGTTGAGGGAGGCCCCTGGGCACCCTTTCCTCCTCCCTGAGTGGACCCCGTTGCTCTTGACTGTGCCGGGTCTCCCTCCCTTCCATGAGCTGGTGAAGGAAGTATCAGGGACGAGTGGCTTTTCTACAATAAACTGAGCCCAGAGAGCCACTTGCTCAACAACGCTGACTCTTGGCCATTTTTTTTCTGGAGGCAATTAAAAAAAAAAATGGACCCGGCTATCATCCAGCGAGAGGACACGGTATGGTCTTGAGGGACAAATGGAGCCTGGCTGACCCTCTTAGGATCCTCTGGTTCCAGAAGAATCTGAGAGCATCACAAGGGACAGAGGGGACAGGAGTCAGCGTCCCTTATCTCTATGGATGCCACCCCCAGTCCTGTTGTCCCAGCCTCCTCCCAGCCCACCCGTGCTTTCCTTCCCCTTTCCAGCTCCCCACGAGTGCTCCCCTCCCAGTGTACCGCCTCAGAGAAGAGAAAGATTGATGAGAGGGAGGTGGCTCCTCCAAGAACAGCAGCTCTCCTCCCATCTGGGATGCCCAGCGCCGGAGCTGCTCCTCTGTCTCTGTTGAGTTGTGAGTCTCAGGGGCCCAGCCTGTGTTGTTTTCTCAGCTCTGTTCCTGAGCAGCGGCTGCCGTCAGCTCTTGACAAATAATAATAAACCTGGGAATCGGGTTTGTCGAGGGGGATTTCAGTCCCTGGGTTCATTTTTAGATGTGTGTGTGTGTGTGTGTGTGTTTGTGTGTGTGTGTGTGTGTGCGCGTGCACCCAGACAAGAGAGCACATGATGGTGTCCTGGGGGAGCAGGCTGGGGCTCCCAAGTGCCCTGGCAACCCACCCTCCCTACACCCGCGGAAGAGCTGGAGGGCTCTCCTCTGCCCCTGACCATCGGTGCTGCCTGCATGTGCAAAAGAAAAGAGAAATAATTGAATGGATGGCCTGTGACTCTCTCTCTGTCCCTCCCCACCTCACCCACTTACGCTATCTGGATAGAGACGAAGGGGCTGGAGATGTAAAACAGAGGGCAGAATCCCAGCTCTAGGTTCGGGAGTTGCCTGAATGATGGGTGGGGAACTTGGCCACAGGCCCAGGGAGAGAGGCTTCTTGACAGAACCTTTACACGGACTCCCCCCACCGTGGCAGTAGCATGACCCCCTCTTCCACACACATACACGCACCGACCTCCATTCCTGAGGCGCTGCACCAAGGGGAGGGCTTTGCTGGAAGAGGAGGAATGTTCCGAGTCAGGCATCAATGCTAGCAAAAGCTGGGCCTGGCCGTGGGTGAGTGTGAAATTTAGGACCCTGTCATGGTGCCTCTCTAGGGCAGAACAGCACCCGCTCTGAGCAGTTTGGAGGTAGCCGTTGGAGGTCATGGCTGTCACTCGTGCCTCCAGGCAGGCGAAGCTGCCAACCACTTAGCTGTGAGGCGCGTGCAAGGCCAGCGCTTACCCTTATAACCAGCATGCTTTCCCCCCACCTTTCTGGGGGTTTTTTGTTTTATTTTGTTTAAAGGAACCAAAGGGGGAAAAATTGCCAAGTTGTGAAGTGCTTTAGGAGGAGATGAGAATCTTCATCAAAATGCTAAAAGCTGGAGGGGGAGAGTAATGTGAAAACTCTTGCCTGCTATTTATGGGATTGATTCTCAGATCAAGAAGAAGCAAGCAGTCGGATGAAAGGAATTATTGTTAAAGCTCCTCGGTAGGAAGATCTAATGGACAATTGCTACTATCAGGGGGAATTAAATTGCTGTTTCAGTTTGTAAAATATATCAGCAGCTTTTTGAAGCCGGGAAAGGTGTGACAGCCCTGGCGGTGGCGAGGGGGGTGGGGGCAGCTCTGGCACTTTCGGGCCCCGGCGTCGGGAAGCAGAAGGCAGGCAGGAAAGAAGGCTGGGGCAGAGCACCAGCCACTGTCCTAACTGACCCTGCTCTGCGTGTTTGAAGCCAAATTGCAAAACTGCTAAACTGAGGGAGATGAGGGGCTAAGTTGGCAGCCCTAAGGTGCCCAGAGTGTGCCCTGATGTGCTTGGAGCCCCCAGCATCAGAGAGGCAGGGCTGTAAGCAATAGGTCAAGATGGGGGCTCCTCTCTGGGAAAGCTGGTCAGGGGGTGATGCGGGTCTGTGTTCCCAGCGGCCCCACTCACACCCAGGGCAGAGTCAAATCCTCTGCCTTCCGTGACCCCTGAGCGTCCCGTCACTAAACTGAGCACACAGAGGGATCCAGTGTGGATAAAACACCACCTCTCCTTCTAGAACGGGGCCTCTAGGCTCGGGTCAGTGAGTGCGCAATGACCTGCTGACCCAGCCACACGTACAGGAGGCATACTGCTGTCCCAGATAAAGGCCACATGACAAAATGGC
The DNA here is from genome assembly GCA_017311185.1 of Proteles cristata cristata. NCBI lineage: Eukaryota > Metazoa > Chordata > Mammalia > Carnivora > Hyaenidae > Proteles > Proteles cristata. The sequence goes on from JAESUZ010004312.1 coordinate 911,492, forward strand.
TTCGGGAGTGGGGAACGGAGAGGAGCGGAGGCCCTCAGAAGGAGGACCACAGCCACCTAGAGGAGATTACACTCCTGGTAGAGGGAGCAGAAGGCTCTCTGCCTTTTCTGCTTTCAAAGAAGGCTCTAACCCCTTCCATAGACCTTCTGCCCCATGTGGCACTTAAGGGCTGAAGGAGGAGAGAAAAGTGGGGAGAGAGAGGCGTGTTCACGTGTCTCAGGGAGTCTGAAGCCCGCAGTCCTAGTTCAAGCTCACTCTGGCTTCCGCTCTGTCTCCACTCTGTCCCCTGGAGACCAGCATCATAATAATAGGGCACGACCTGGCACCACCGCCCAAGGAGGCTTCCCAGAAAGGTAGCAAATGATAATTAGTTCAAAGAGCTCTGGTGGCCAAGGGGTCTGAGTTGCCTGCTGTCTTGCTGAAGTCAGTAGAGAATTCTTTCCTACTGAGGGTTCCAAGCAGGAACCAGGAGGGGCAGTGGGAAGCGGCCCTCCTGGCTGGGGTGTTCTGCAGTGACTTGGGCTCTGTGCCAGGCGCAGTGTCCCTGGGGACCTGGGTCATGTTGGAGCCGCGGCTCATTTTGGAGCTTCAGCCAGCCAACCTTCAGGACAGTAGTGAGCAGGGGTCTGATCCTGAGTGCAAAGCCTACTCGGTTCCCCTCCTGCCTGTCCTGCCTTCAGTAACAGGGACACAGCCACCTTCCAGGCTCCCACGCTGCTCTCTGGACCTGCTCTGCTCTTCGCACACTGGAGGGCTTCCATTTGCCCCCAGCACCCAAGGTTAGAAAGACAGGGGCCAAACAGCGTCCACCAGGCCACAGCATGCCTGTCACCTGAGTCCTCGGGCCCCTCAGCTACCACCCGGTTCCTAGAACACATGGGCCAGCGTTTGGTGGGCTCCTGGGGGGCTGGCCCCTTCCCCTTCATTCCCCAAGGGCTTTTCACTTCTCCCTCGCTTACAGTGACCTTCTCAACCAGACCTTCTCAGATTTTACAGCTTCCCAGCCCACAGGTACATCCTCCCTCCTAACTCTGTATCCTCCACCATTCCTGCACTGGTCCCCGCCATGTCACTGCCCAGCGCTGACTCCATAAACCAGGCACAGTGACCACTGTGTTTCTTCTAAAGCTTCAGATTTCTAGCCCTTCCTGAGTTTCACAAGAAATCTGGTGTGTGTGTGTGTGTGTGTGTGTGTGTGTGTGTGTGTGTGTGCACGCGCACACACGCGCACGCACACACCCCTGCGTTTCTTTAGATAAATCCACAGAGTCACATGAAATCAGTGACAGTTTGACACCGTTATTTCAAGATTCATCGCTCTGAGTTGCCAGCACAGGAGACCTAGCCAACTCCTTCCCACCAACAACACTTTTTTTCCAAGCATAATTTATAGCAGTGGGGTGAATTTGTTTCCAAAAGATGAATATCACACTATCAGCAACAGCTGCCTCTCATTTTTATTTGTTTTTAAATTTGACTCAAAGTCCAATTCTCTATACACATCCGAAGCTGTAAATCCTAAGGCGACTGATTACATGATTTAGTAAACAGGTTATATTATATAATGCAATTAAAGTAGGGCTCCGAGGCGCCACCTACAGGCCGCTCCTGGGAAGGGAGCTGGGCCAGAAACTATCATTTTGGACGAGGCTCGAGGCTGAAGGAAAATAAATGGGATTGCACCAGGGTTGAGGCGGCTGCTCCTGAGGGAGAAGTTGCAGCCAGCCAGGTTACTAATGCAGCCTTTTGGTCCCTCCTGCTGAGTTCACTCTGTTATTTCAGCCTCCTGCAAATCTGTCTAGACGTCAGAACCCAGGCCTGGGCAGCTGCTCAGAGGGGCCAGCCTGGGGGTGGGGGGGAGCCGCCTGGGGGCTTCTGGGCAGGGGCGGCTGATGGGAGCTCCTGGCTTTCTGGCCTCAGGGGCCTCCTCCCTCACTCTCAAATGGGAAGTGAGGTAGAGAAGACTGGAGCTTGGCTAGCCTTTGGAATGAAGCTACAATCCAACGATTTCCATCCCCTTCAACAAAGCTTGTGTTGAGGGCCAAACGATGGGCAAAGACTTTCAGACTATTCTGGTGAAACCCCTCAGCTTGCAGTCCAAGAGAGGAAAGTGGCTTGTACTGGCCACAGATAAGTAGCAGAGCTAGATAAGGAATCCAGGCTTGCTGACCCCACAGGCAGGGTCATGGGCAAATTCATGGGAATTTTCGGAAGAAGAAATTGAGGCTCAGGCAGGGGGCGGGACTTCCACAGCCTCTGTGCGTAGCAAGGCAAGGAAAACAATGAAAATACTGCTGGTGTGTGTCCGAGGACAGAGGAGAAGAGCTTCAGGGGCCCCTCAGCAGTGTGTCTAGGACGGAAGGGAGGAATGGAGGGAAGGAAGGGGGGAGAGGGATAGAGGGAAGGAAAACTCAGCGTCAGTGCTCCTTGCCATCACCCCTCTGCCCAAAACTACAACACACCAGATGAGTCAGGTTCTGGGGCCTCAAGGATTCTAGCTTCTCCAAAGAACTTTTGTAAGACTGGGCCACGGATAACTGGGGAGAGGACTTTCTTCCCTGAGCACGAAGAGAGAAACTGGACCAGAAAGGGGTTCGGGCAGGGATGGATGAAGGAAACAGGACTCTCACGGTCCAGAGGGTGGATCTGCGTCCACACCTTCTTCTGTGCCAAGCACCCACCTAGTCTCCCGTCTGGGGCAATGAGGTGCAACAGTGAGGAGTGGAGGGAGGCTGGTCTTGTCCCCCCTCCTACCAGATACAATGTAGCCTCAGCTAGGGTCAGAGGGCAAGCGCAAATGCTGTTGGGCCAGCTGGCCGGAGAGTTCCCAATTAGACTTTGTTTCTCATCCTTAAGGCCCTGAGCCCCCAACCCCGGCACCCCAGCCCAATTACTGCCAGGCAGCATTAACCCCTTGGTGCCCCAGGCCGTTAATGGAATGTTAATTGGTCTAATGGGTTTCATGTCAACAAGTCCTAATGAGCTCCTTCCTAACGAGCTTGCTATTTTTTTTCTAAGCCTGTTTGTCAACACACTGGAGTTTGGGCTATAGACCCGGGACCTCACTTTTGGGGGGGGGGGGCAAGAGTTGAGGAGACAGAGTGGGTGCTCTAGGGCTGCCCATTCCTACTTCCTAAAGGGGTGTCTTTTTATGCCCCTCAGCCGCCTGCAACCCATGCAACATGGCCTTCCTCAGTTCCCAAGCTCTGTAAAATGGCAGTGTTAGCTCCTTTTGATAATATCAGTGACACAAATTATTTCTTCTTGGATATCACTGTGGGGTTGAATGTTGCATCAGGGCTTTTGTCCCCCCTTCTAGCTGTCATATAATAAAGGTTCTCAGCACTAAGAGCAATCTTTTGACATGAGCCTCTCTTCCATGGGAAATTTCTCTGTGGTAAATCATTGCTCGGTGTCCTCCATTTGCAATCTTGGCTATGCTCCCTCGAGTACCCTGGTGTCTGGTAACAGAGGACTGGGGCCTCTGGACGGGGCGGAGCAGGCCCTCCGAGCCACTGACAAATGCTGAAAGCCCCTCCGAACTCCCAAAGAAAGTACAAATAGGGCCGAGCACCCAGCTATTGCTTAAGGAGCAGCCCCCAGCCAGCTGTGGAGTCCCGCTGGGCCCAGTTTCTGAACAAGAGAAGTCAGATTCCCATGTTCCTCTCCAGGGTGGTTCCACATGGCCCCTCAGCCCCCCAAGTCAGTGGGGGGAACCAATGGGGGAGGGGGGAGCGCACATGCGTGTGGAGTGGTGTGAAGAAAAGAGCAAGCTTCCGGAGATGGGCGTGGGGTCTCCCCCAGTGTCTTGTTACCAGAGGCCTCTGTGCCTGAGTGAGCAGAGAACTGACAAAACTTAAGCCCCTGATGAAAAGGCCTCCTGTTCTCCGGCAAGAGAAGCCCCCAGAGGGCAATGGGTTAGTGGCCTAGTGGCCTGTGGTGACCCCAGAGAGGAGGAGGGGAGGGGCAAAGGCCATCTGGGTCCTCAGAAAATTGTTCTTGTGTCCTCTGGTGAGGCCGGTCTGGCCCCTGCTCACAGCCTGACAGACTCCAGACCGAAAAATCTCCTCAGTCTTGGCAGCCATGGTTGTTTCTGGGTGCAGACAGCTTTTAACGATCTCTCCTTGCAAATATTTCCAGGGACAGCAACTCTAAAGTGCCCCTACCTTCCATTCATTGGACAGTGAACAAAAGAATGCAGATTAAAGACTCTATCTTTAAAAGCCCCAATCCTCCTCACTGAGCGTCCTGTGCTTTGCCTTTAAGTGACCTTCTCATCCGTGGAATTAGGTTACCCTGAGACCCAAACCCGAGGTTAAAGGAAACTAGTTGCCCCTAAGAGGGGAGAAAAGCCTTCTAGAGGGAGCTCCCACCCCAGACTCTGCCCCCAGGCTCCCTCTTCTGGAGGCTGCTGGCACTACAGCCCCACAGTGGTTCGCCTTTTCCGGGGGCCAGGGATTGGGGTCCGTGAACAAGGTCCTTAGGCAGGTCCCAAGGCCCCAACCAAAGTTTCCTCATCTGCCAGAGTTCCAGGAAAGGCTGGATATCCCTATTTCCTTTTTTCCCTCAGGGTCCAAAAGAGAGATTCCACACCCATTTCAATATCCAAAAGGTCTTCATTCTGGAAGTTTCTTCTGACATCTCAAGGAGTCTCTATCCTCTTTTTTCCTCAGGAACTCTTTTCACTCTCCTCTTGATTTCCTTGGATGTTTACCGCCACCCAAAGACCCAGCCCACCCAAAGACCCAGCCGTGAAAATAGGCATTGGTTCTCCCAGTCCTGAGGTGGCTGGCTTTCCTGAGGGCTCCTTTCTGAGACTCTGTGAGAATAAAGAATGGATCTGGGTGTCATGTGGGGAGGTGAGGGAGCGGAGCGGGGGAGACCCTGAGTGTTTTTGTCACACAGATATCCCAGTGGCCCATCACCGGAAGTAAGGCCAGGGTGGTGAGGTGTAGGTAGCAGTGAGGCCATGGGGAATCCCCTGCAGTCACAGCAAAAGTCCTCTCTTCCTATACAGTCTCCTCCAGAACCTCCATTTCATTTTCCTTGTGCCCGATGGGGCCATCACCTCCCCGACTGATAACACTCCTCAGAGAGGAGATCTTGCCTCCCGTCATTTATTCAACCACACCTCCTCCTGGCTCAGTCCTTTGCATGTAGTTGACACTTGATGACTAGTCCTTGAATGAGCACCTAAATTCCCAGTGCTTTGCACACTTAAGGTCAAAGCATGCCTGGTGCTTCAGAGACTCAGTTCAGGCCAGGCTTTCTATGTTCTCCTCTTCCTGGAAAATAATCGAAACAACACCCACACCTTCTCTCTCTCTCTCTCACACACACACACACACACACACACACACACACACACACACATACACACACCCCACAGGGTCCTGGAGACCAGCCCCTTCCTTAGGCAGCTCCCAAACACCCTCAAGTTCCCACAGAATTCAGGTATTCAGAAGACCCCTAGGGCAGGGGATCGGCTGGAGGGCCCTCAAGCACAGGGGAGGGAGGGTGTGAGTCTGTGTCACAAATGATTCTAGCTCATCAGCACCCTCCACCCAGGAGAAGGACAGGTCCCTTGCCGCACGGAGGTTCTTAGGAGTTTCCAGGCGCCACAATGGACAGGTCTGCATCAGGCAAGGAGCCAGTGCTTTCCAGCTCTAAATATTTCAGGGCATCTCCTGTAGTAAACAGCTTTCCGGGCATTCTGTTTCCTTGGGTGGTGTTGCCAGGCTGTCTCCACTTACAGCACTCTGATCTAGTTCAAGAAGAAACCTTGAGGTCCAGCAGGGGCATCTCACTGCCTGGTGATGGGAAGGAGGTAGGACAGTGGAGGACACAGGGAACAGGAAACCTGGAGATTTGGGTCCAATCCCGCTTCACTGCTCACCACCCCCACCCCACCCCCCGCCAACATCATTCCTCTTGGCCTCTGTCTCTTCCTGTATAAGGAAGGCGTGGACTTGGCTCTGACTGCTCTTCTGGCCCCAGATGCCTGTGACTCTGTACCGAATGAAGGCTAACGAGTCTTACTTAGTAGAATGTTGCAGATACATCCATATGGCCAGTCACAAGCACACACCTAGGATAACTTGGCAAGTGAAGGGGTCCTCACCCGGGCTCTCAGACGTTCCTTTCCCTTCCCTGCGGAGCTCCAACCGGTCACCCCTTGCTGCGGGCTCCACCCTCGGGTCTAAGGAGCCGACCTGCGCCCCGCCTCTCTCTTCGGCCGCTAGGGGGCGTGGCGAGCACACCTGGGAGGGGTTGGTCGGTGCTCGCAGACCCTGGGGCGGGGAGGTGGGACTTGGAAGGACGTGAGGCCTCCTGCCCCTGAGAGCACAGGTGGCTGCTCCAGAAGCCTGGGGAAGGGACAGCGCCCGTGTCCTGTGGGATACCCGAATGGCCGCCAGTGCCCCGTGCTGCCACCAGCCAAGCCCTCCCCGTCGCTCCCCTCTCCAACCAGGCCCCAGCTGATGCTGAACAAAGCGTGGTTGCGGGTACACAGGTTGCTTCCTGCGATTGGAATGTCGTTTCTTTCAAGTCAAAACAGCACAGCAAGCCCCTCCCCACCCAGGCCTCTCCCCCTAGCTCTCATTTGTTCCCCTAAAGGGCCTCAGCGCTTGCTGTAGCCCGTCAGTCCAGGTGGCCCAGCCTGAGAAAATGTCCAGCCGGCCGGTCCCCAGGGCTCCCTGCGCTCAGCGTATTAACAGTGCGGCCCCCTTTCTCCTGCCACAGATCCTCGATGTGAATCAATCCCATGATGCAACATGCCTCCCCAGCCCCCGCTCTGACGATGATGGCCACGCAGAATGTCCCTCCCCCACCCTACCAGGACAGCCCGCAGGTGAGTGTCGACTGACCAGATGGCTGGGAACGGGTGCGGTGGCCTTCCCTGGGCGGGACAGAGCTAGGCCTCTCTCAGCTGTACCCTGGCGACTCTCTGGGTTCTCTCCCCCTCACCCCCACCTACCCAACTCTGGAGAGCAGGCAAACACAGACCCTGGAGGGGGTCATTGCATTTGACAAACCGGGTTCAGATCCGACTTGAGTAGCTCTGTCACCAGCATCTGGGACCCTTGTCTGGGGCACCCAGTCAAGAGCCTGCCCTACCCCCACCCTGCTTCCCACTCAGAGCAGATAACAGACAAATGCACAGCACTCCTCCCTCAGGGAGATCCGGATGCCGGTGAATCGAGTCTGCGTTTGAGTATCTGGGGAAATTTCTTAGAGGCTCCTTTGTACCAGATCCCCCCTTTACTGGTCACTGGAGCCTTTATGTCCAGTCCTTCTCTGCCTGCCCATTCCAGGAGTCACCCTTCTGTTCAGGACTGTCGGCTTCTTTCTAGAAAAAGGCCAGGGCTGTATCTCTACACCTGTAGCCCTGTCTCCCTGGTTCCCAGTTTCCATCCCCCACCTGAGACACAGCAGCCCCCCAAGTTCTTCTGAGACCCTTCCTGGCTGCATCTCTTGGGAAGGTGGCATCTTCGTCCTGTCTCCCTGTTGTCTCCTCTCCTCCTTCTAGAGGACTGGCCTGGCTTTGGGGAGTCGGGCTCCCCCCGTCTGTCAGACTGACCGCCCCAGGATCTGTGCCCTCCCCTCCCCCTGCGTGCATCTTCCTCCACATGTGGTTCTCTGGAGGCTCTGAGCGAGTTATGCTCTGGGCTCTCACGGAAGCCTCCATTCTCTGACCTTTACCTTCACTTCCTCCTATTTTCTCTACCTTGGTCTCTCAAGTCAGTATTAATTCAAGAAGTGTTTATTGAGTATCTGTAATATGAAATGTGGCCAGCTAGAACATTCATTCGTTCGTTCGTTCAACAAACGGGCAGTGAGAGCCAACCGTGTGTCAAGCCATCCTTCTCATGCTTACCCAGCAGCCAGTCTTTGCACTGCCTGATGTCCCTTGCTCCTTAGCATTTCACACACAGCCCTTCTCAGGGGCCACGTGGAAGATCTGTGCAGCGTGAAACAGATAATAAGGGGCAGACACAGGGTGGGCAGGCTTTTGTTCACATTAGGTCCTATGTCCCTGGCACCCCCAGCCTAGTGCCAGCATGTAGTGCCTCTCGATCCATCCCTGCCCCCCCCCACCCGCCCCAGGGGAATCACCACATTACAGAATGCCCCGCAGGCAGACCACCACTGGCTCCTCTCCCCCTGAAAATCCAAAAGCACTTGTTTTTCCTTGATCTTTGAGCACACGACCTTTTGTCCCCAACCCTGTTCTAACATGTCATCGCTAGGCTCTCCCCCAACCCAGCCTCATATGTGGCAAACCCTCTGCCCACGTCATTAGCTTTCCACGAATGACTGCAGGCTTGGACTTGGCATTTACATGGTCCTCTATTTGAGAGCACCCGGGTATGCAGCACTATGTGCGGCCTTCCCCTCCACAGTCAGAATAAAGTCCAGGACCTAGGCACCTAAGGGTCATAATGGGGGGTGGGCTTCATTCTTCCTCAATGGACATAGATGTCATCCTCTTATCTGCTCAGGCAGTGTTGGGGTCCCCCGGGGTACTGATAAAGGGGCAGGAACTTTGGCTCCGTTTCTTTTGTAATTGCATATGCTCTCCTAGCTCCACAGTAGACATGGGGAATGGACAGGGGGTTGCTTCCTGTATTTAGCCGGTGGTGGGTGCAGAGGCCTGCATACACAGGGCGTGGGGACAGGCAAGGGTGGGGCCACGAGGTCAGAGAGCATTGAACTGGCGCAGCTGGTGGCGGCTGCCTCCCTCCCGCCCACCCCAAGCCCACAGGGGCAGCTGGGAGAAGTTTGGGTTTGGTGGGGATTAGCAGCGGCAGGACCTGTGTTGTCCAAGAATGCTGATTCGGGTGTAGTTAAGAACAGGAGCCTGATTTAACTGTCAGCACACAGCCGAGAACTAATACATCCCAGCTGCTGGGGGAGGTGATGCACATGGGGCTGTAGCTCCTAGGCGCTCAGCCCCCCCGGAAGACACCACTGAGCTGCCTTTTGGGGGAGGAACCGAGGCTCCAGTTCCCCATCTGGAGTCTCAGAGTAGAAGCCCTGTGTGGGGACTATCCCAAGGCTCTCCTCTCTGAGAAGCCGCCCGCCAGCACTTGGCCATTGAAAGCATATTTATAGCAAAGGAATACTTTCCCCTGAGGAAGCCACACATCTATCTGTGACCCCAAGGTCCAGGAAGGAAGTGCCTGACAGGAAGTGTCAGTGTCCGTGGTAAAGTGACCAAGCCAAAGTCTGGAGTCCTTATGGCCTTAGCTAGGACCACTGGACTATGGCTAGACTGCCATGTGCCTTCCTTGAGCCAGCCTGGTTCCCAAACAAACTGACGAGGTTGGAGGGTCGTTGGGAGTAGTCAGGGCAGAGATGGAATGAGTGGGATGCAGGAGGTGAGTGAGATCCCTGGACAAAGACCTCTGACTCACAGGGAAAGGCTGTTCTCTCCAGAGAGAGCTAGACTTTGATGCCAGTTGGCTTTGGTGGGGGGTGTCCTTTCTCCACACACTCTGGGGGCTTCTGGGAGTGGCTCCCATATAGGAATGTCTACAGTGTGAGTCTTCCACTGGGGAACTTGCTCTGATCCTCCTACCTTCTTCCCTTTATGCTGTCAAGAGGCTGAGCCCAGCTTCTCAGGGGAAGCCCTGCTCCACTGCCCTCCTAAAGCTCATTATCCTAGAGACCTAGCTGTTCTCTGACACTCAGTGTCCTCAGGAAAGACGGGCCTAGTAGGAACATGGGTCAGGCACACAGGGGAGTGCTTCCAAAATCAGGCTCTCTGGAAGGGGATTCCTCACTTTCTCCTATTCCTTTAGGTCTCATCCCATTACTTCTGGACCTGGTAGGACTTGTTTCCTCAAGGCCCAGACAGCTAAGCACATCTCTCTGTCACCTCCTTGGAAATCCAGTTTCTTCCGCAGGCAAAAATGGACAGTCTCTGATACGAAGTCCCCAAAACGAAAAAGGAAGCGAGAAGCAGAGCCCTTCCTCTGAGACCCATGCAATCGTTTTAATAATGTTCCCGTTGTGCTAAGGGCTAGCAATACTGAGCATAATCTATTCAAATGCACAGGAGAATCTCACTTTGGAAAATTAGGAATCTGCATTAAAAAATTCCCAAGCCCCGGACCTTCTTTATAATAAATTAGAATTTTTTTTTCAAGGCAAGTTCTTAACTTGGCAATTTCATTTTTGAAGTTTGGGGAATAAAGTTATTAAAAATGAGGGAGGTTTTTTTTTTTTTTTCCCTTCCATTTCAGGAGAGAACCATTAATGGTTATGGACCCACGCTATCTGGGCACAAGCCAAGTGGAATGGTGGCCAAGCAGTCTCTGGCCCTTTAGTTCTGTTTCAGTCCATCCTGGGGAAGCTTTGTGATTACTTGTAAGGATGTCACTCCGTGTTTATTGTGCACTAAAGGCAGACCGTGCAAAACCAACCACCCACTGAAACCCTTCCTGTGGCCTGCTTCCTCCTTCTGGTGGCTTCTGGTTAGCTTCTGTTAGAGTCGCAGCGCCCTCTGTTGTCTAACTACAGTACTTCGATTCCAGCATCATCTCACTTTATGCCTTGAGAGGTAGGGGCAATTCCCCTGGGGACTGGGGACTTCTACAATGATTGTTTAATGAAAGCATTGTCTCCAGGGAGACCTGGATATGAGCTAGGTGTGTGGTCCCCCTGTTCAATACTGCTGTTAATTCCTACATCACTCTTTTTCCCTCTTCGGCATCTCTGCAACAGCCAGCCTGGCCATCTGTCACCTGGACTTGCCCAACCCCCTCTACCCACCTCCCCAACCTGCCCCCCCCCACCCTCCAATCTTAATGGAACTCTAAAAGTTATGTTCTATACTATTGTCCCCTCCCAGCAAGTCCCCCATACACACCCCAGAATCTTCAAGGTAACACAATCACCTTCTCACTCCTTCTGGGCATATACCCTTCATTCATGTGTTCTGTCTTCACCTCTGAATGTCATTCAAGTTCTTCTACTTCCCGTAACAGTCCACATGCAATGTCCACACCAAGGAAAGTTCTCCCTTCTGCAGTTCCACCAGAAAATTCAGGAAACTGTTCAGATTTAATCATGAAAGCAATAGCTTCCCTCCCTCCTCTTACCCACACACACCAGCCCCTGCTATCGGCAACCTCCCCCCACTCTTCCTCAAACACAGACACATACCTACCGTTCCACAAATATCTTTGCCCTTGGCTTATAGGCAAGACAAATATTTTATCTGGTCTATTTGTGCATGTATTCAATGTTTAGTATTCCTCTGTCTGCGTGTCCCCAGTGTGTTGGGCTGTATGAGCATTTGACCGGAAAGCAGACATCCTGGCAGGTCCCGGTCTGTCCCACTAGGCACAGCCCCCTGTGGATATGGGCACTCAGTTACCACTTTAGGAGCAAACTGGTACGTAGGTAGCGTGACTTGATGATGGCGTGATACTAACCATGTTTGGGTCATTCACCCAGGATGCGGCCTCATGAGTGACCAGAGAGAGGCAAGGCAGGCCAAGTCAGAACTCTTGGATCAGGACCCAGTGTGGGAAGCTCATTTCAGAAGGAAGTCAAGCATTTGCTGGGGCCCCTTTGGCAGAAGCTGCATTCTTCCATCCCCTTCCGTCCTCCTGCAGCCCCCGGAGCGAGGGGACTGGTGCTCAGGCCCCAGAACACTGTGCATGGAGATCTGGGGTCAGAAAGATGCTGTCTCACCTCCCCTTCGAGAGGAAGGCGAAGGCCAGGCCAGGCCAGACCCACCTCTGGCGTCTCCCCAGGTACCTTCTTTCCCTCCCTCTCAGAGCACTGTTCCCACTCCGGGCAAGGCCGGGGAACTGACGTCCTGGGGAAGCTGGATGGGCTTTGATCAGTCATTAGGATCTCCATGCTGGTTTCATTAGCTGGAGGCAGAGGGGGTGGCAGGGGCCCCTGGCTGTGAATGGCCCCCATCCAGGCCACGCAGCTGTGACGGGCAGAGCGAGTTCAGATGTTTTCACACTTTACATTCCTCTCATCTCTTGAAGGGCTAGAGCCCCCTGCCTTGCAAGGCCCTCTGCTCAGCTGCCTGTGAAACACATTCACTTTGCAGCAATAGAGTTAATTCAGCAGCTTTGAAAGTCCCCCTAAGCCTTTTCTGTGGTCGTGATTGACAGCCCCCTCCGCCCCTGGGGGCAACACCCCAGGGACCCTATGGGCGACCTGCCTTCCCTTGCTTTGACTCATCAGAAATGGACTCTTCTCTTTCTTTTTTATTTTTTACCGGGTCTTTCTTCTCTTTGTGCACAGTGACCTCTCTCCCTGGCCTGCTTGGGCCACCCATGTTTTTAAACCAGACATGTCCCTGAACTCCAGCTCACTCAACACCTTCATTCCTCAGTGTGGAAAAGGCAAAGCAGCCTACAGGCCTCTGTGCCCCCCCCCGCTCCCCCACTTAGGAGATGGTAAGGGAGCAAAAGGACTGCTAAGCTTCTGAAGACAAACTCTACCGGTCTTGTCTAGGTTTTTTATTTGATGAACTTATACCTCAATTCTGATATTTACCAAAAACACAGAGATTTTATTGTCTATCCTCCAAGCAGGAGATGAGTGCCCCAAACAGCTACAAAAATAGTACTTCGTGGCCCAAGTACATGAAGCTTAAAATAAATCAGGGAACAGGTGATCAAAGTCCGCAGCGGGCCTGATGAGCACTTGAACTTTCTTTGCCTCCCTTTCCTGTGTGATTTTCTAGGAGCTAGGGTGTCAGCAATGGCCTAGAAGGAGGGGGATGGGTGAGCAAGGCCCCAAGGGTGCTTGCTGTCCCTGGAGTTGTGGTCCAGAGAAGTGGGATGACTCCACGTGATAGAAATTCAGGAATCCTAGTCCTTGGCCCAGTGGCACTGCTGATGAATTACACACATTTAGGCCAGTCATTTCAGTACGATCTCTTTCATCCACACATCTATTCAATAAACATCGAGAGCTTTCTTTGATCTTGCAGATCTTGTGCTAAGTACTAGAGATACGAAAGGAATAGTTCATGCCCTAAGGGAGCTTATGGTCGGTTTTGGCCCTCAGTTTCGGCGTCGGTAAAATGGGAATAACTTGTGCCCTCCCTGCCTCACAGGATGGTTGAAAGTGTGGGCATGAAAAGCAGACTGCTCTTTCCCTGCCTCATTCTCTCCATGATCCTGACATTGATTTTCACTCACTCTCTTCTGTACATCTTCAGTAGCCAAGATTGCATTGAACTTTAATTGCTTTTTATTAGGAATATGGTCGGCATATCAGATATTTGTTTCTAGCTCTAAACACACCCCCTCGCGCATGCGCGCACACCCACTGATATTCTGATATACCTGCTAACTGTACTGGAAACTACTGGTTTATACAGGTGAGCGCTCTCCAGAGAAGGACGGCAAGGGTGGGGAGCAGATAGTTGCCAGGAAAGTGCCCGAAACCGGGAAGTGAGACTCAGATGTAAGTTCACAGCCTTCCTCCTATTAGCCACATGTCAGTAACACCCCAGAAGGGCAGCCAGGGGCAGTCAACATTTTACAAGCCTCATTTTGTAAACCACTGCCTACTAACCTTTTTAAACCTAATTAATTAGCTACGACCCCTCATTTTATACCACGGAGTAATTTCTCTGTGGTTTGTTCCATTCAGGTGGCCCTGCGATCAGAATGTAGGTGACCTATAGGGCCTGCCATTCCAGAAGCCCCTTCAAGTTACATTGGGTTTCCCTGGCTCCACTGTCTGCTCTTCCCTCCTCATCCCCCCCACCCCACACCTCCAGTTCTCACTGGGTGGGGGGACATTGAGAGGAATCCTTGCCGACGCTGAGCCTTTTAACACCTCTCTCACTCATTCCCTCACCCGGATCTGTCATTCAGTCATTTAACAAACACATTGAGAGCCTACTGGGAGTGGGTCATGGTAATGGGAGCTAAGGAACCAGTCCGCTCAGGAAGACGGACCATTAAGGGTCCCAAAATGTTACAGACGTTAAGGTTCGAGGCTTACACAGATGAGCCGAGTGTCTAGGCTACCTAGGCCTGGGGAGTGTGGAGCATTGGAAAGGCTTCTGGGGAGACTTAATGCTCCAGCTGAGCCCTGAAAGAGGGGTAGGTTTGCATACAGGAGGGACGGAGGAAGGGAGACCTGGGAAATGTGGACATTTCCTGCTGAGGCAGCTGTGGGAGCAAAGGCATATAAATCATCAGGCATGTTCAGGCAGCCCTACATGGTAGGGTCTGATTGGGGTACAGCATAAGGGGAGGGGGCTGTACCGGAGACAAGACCAGGGTCGGTGGGCACGCCCGGGCCTGGAGCCCTCTGTGGGCTGTGCCCTTCCCACAAAAGCATGATTTTTTGGCCTTGCCCCCTGCTGCCTCCCACCTACTGGGGCCAAACCTGATGTTTACCAAATAGCGTCAAGCCCTGACCTCCTCCCAGGTCCTTGGACTCTCTCCTGGTTGTGAGGGAACCAGATCCCGCCCTGCCAGCTTGCCCAGTTACCGCAGAGAGTGCCAGCTCGCGGGCAAGCCCAGCCCAGCCCAGCCCAGCCCAGCCCTGCCCTGCTGGCGCCCCAGTGGCCCCCGGTGGGCCAGGCCCATGCGGCCTCCCTGTTCTCCATGATGCAGTGCTTCTGTGGCCTGGTGGGGCAGGCACCGGGCCCGGCAGCACCCACCTTGCCCGGGTCGGGTGGAGGCCTTACAAGAAGAGCTTTCCTCTTTGGAGGAGTGTCCCTGCTGAGTCACACTGAGAAAGTGCAGGCCTAGGCTGTCTCGGGTTGGAACAAAGGACTCTGGGAGAGGTTCTTGGGTGTTGGAGTCACAAAGAGCAAGGTCACACATGGGGTGGGAGGGCGTATGTTGGGTGACACAGGAAGCGTGGGTGCTCAGGTGTCCAGGGCAGGGTATGGACAGGGAATGGAGTTTGGATTGAGAGAGAAGACTAACAAAAAGGGATCATAAACACGCTTAGAAACCAACTCCACCATGTGCATTTCACCCTCACATACGGCTTCACCGTGGCCCCGGGGAATGGGATTTTAGCTCCACGTGTACCTGATGGAGAAACTGAGGCTCAGGGAACTGAGTCACTCACCCAAAGTAACAGCTGATGAAGAGTGATGTCTCCTTCCACAACACCATGGGCCCCTCTCCCTGTGCCTGACCCCAAGCCTGCCCCACTGCCCCGTGTGCTTTCAAGAGAGTGGGCTCCTTCCACAGAGGCAGGACCCCCACCCCCCCAGGCAGCCCATGGTACAGAAGCAACAGAGGCCAACTCCAGGGGCTGCAGATTATGGATTATATTAATGATAACTACCATATGCAATTAGGTGCCAGCTGCATTGCGTATATTATCTCATTTAATTCAAACAACACTGCACCTTAGGTATTATTACTCTCATTTTGTAGCTGAGGGCCCTGGATCAGAAAAGTTGAGTAACTTGCCCAAGTTGCACAGACAGAGTCAAGTCTGAAGTAAATGCTCATGCCTGTACATCACACTATGTCCCATGGTCTCCAGCCCTGGGTGGGACACCCACCGCTGCCAAACGATACGCAGGCAGGAACCGTGACTTCCTTTCTATGACCCGAGGCATTTGGTGTCAAGAAAGTAAACCTGCAGCTAAAAAGGTATCATTTGGTGGGAAGCCTGTCTACTCCACACCAGCCATTCCTGTATTCTGTAGATATTTTAGATACTCTCACTATCAAACACTGAGCCTATAGTCATAAACAAAGACATAGCCAGTGCCCTACAGTGTCCTGCTGTCTAGTTGATGACAGAGGCAAGTAAGTACTCGCGCCAAACCGCGTGCTTGGGGCCACGGGACACAGGGCATATGGGCCTGGCCGTCACCGGGGCTCAGGAGCACCCACTGAAGGATGCAGTAATCCTCACGACAGTGGTGACTGGTGGGAGGTAGGTAGGAAGCATCACCACCTTTTCACAGATGAGGAAACTGAAGCCCTGAAAGGTAAAGTTACATATGCAAAGTTGCCCAGTGCTGAGTGGCAAAGGTGTGATTCAGCGCTACCTGATGCCAGTGTCTCCTGAAAACTACCTCTGTGGGGTGTTAGAAGGACTCAGGTGTCGTCCCTCATCCTGAGACACCTGCCCCCACCTCCCAGGAGCAAAAGAGAGGGGTCCTGACTGGAAGCTGGCAGCCAGCAGTGATGGCAGGCTTGAAGCCCCATGGGATCAGGCTTCTCCTCCTCTGTCACAGGCTCCTTCCTCTGCAGCCTCCCAGGGATGTGAACTCAGCAGCAGTGAGCTACCTTCGATGCATACCTTCCTGCTTGGGTTCCGCACAGGAGGACTGTTTCTGGCATGACCCATGACTAGTGTTTGGGGACTGACTGCGTACGGGAGGCCTCTTGGGTGTTGTGGAGAAGCTGCACCGCACTGGGGACAAGTGATTGCATGGAAGACCCACCAGCATGGAGCCCGATTCTGGCTCCCTTCCTTTCTGCCTTTGTCACTTGATAGGGAAGCAAGGAGTCTTCCCATTCTCCTCTTCAAAGAAAAAAAGCTCTTAGTTCTGGCCCCAACAGTTTGTGTAAACTGTGATCTCTGGCAATTTCTTCACCTCTGTGGGCTTCAGTTTTCTCATGCAAAATGAGGATGACATGAACTTATTGCACAGGACGACTGTCGGACATGAAAGCCTATAGAGGTATTTTATTAGCTCATTAGAACACAATGTGCCGCTCTCCTCCTACAGCTGGGAAAGGGTGGTGCTCAGCAGAAACGAAAGCACGGATGGGCTTTCCAGTGTCAGAGAGGGCAGCGGGAGCAGGTAGGGGAGAGGAGCCTGTCACACCAGCAGCACCTCTCAAAGCACACCACGGAGCATGTCCTACTCGTTTTCGGGGTCAGACTAGATGGTCAGAGACAGAAGCTGACTGATTTGCCTGCACATTTTCCCTTCCAGGATACACAGTTTACAATTGTCAGCTCATTCCAGTCCATTTTCAGATGGGGGCCGGGATCGTGAACTTCCATCTCAAGGTGTTTCACACCAAGAATCTGGGCAGGGCCCTTTGGCTCCAAGCTTAAGCAGTGCTGCTTCCGGCTGAATGATGGAGAGAGGTCCAGTGGTTAGAGCGTTTATGGGAGGAAAAAGCATGGAGTGGTGGCCCCAAGGTCTTTGCCCCAAAAGAAGGACCGTAAGGTGAACCCTAGAGCCCTGTGTGGGCTCTCACCGTACCCTGTCTCCTCCTGCCCCCTTCCCTGTCCATTAGCCATTGCCCTGTTCTCTTGATTACTCCTCACAGCCTGTGTAGTAGGTATTATCCCCTGCTTTATTTTTCACATTTTTTAAAGCTTATTTCTTTATTTTGAGAGAGACAGAGACAGTGTAAGCAAGGGAGGGGCAAAGAGAGAGGGAGAGAATCCCAAGCAGGCTCCGCACTGTGAGCGCAGAGCCCGATGTGGGGCTCGAACTCACAAAACTGTGAGATCACGATGTGAGTCAAAACCAAGAGTTGGACACTTAACCTGATGGAACCACCTGGGGGGGTCCTCCTCTACATTTTACAGATAAGAAAACCCAGGGTCAAAGAGGTCAGGAAACTTGCCCCCAGATGTCTGGCTAATTAATCATTGATAGAGGAGCATCAAACCCAGGCCTTCAGATTCCCTGCTCCTTCCACTCGCTGAGACCTTTCTGATCTTCCAGAAGGCTTTCAAGACATTGCTCAACTTTACGTCTTCTCTGCACCTCAGTTCTTGTCGAACAGGGACTGTCCTCGTGTCTGGGCAAAGCCACGGCCACCCCCGTTTAGCAGAAGTCCCAGAGTGCCCTGAGGTCTCCTTGTAGCATGGCTTGGAATCCGGAGTGGCCTGCTCTGGGACCAGCTGTAAACATACCAAGTGCCCACATGGCATGTGTACAGCTAGTTTCTTTATGTGCCAGACAGAGGAGAATCAGACAAAGTTACCTGGAGAGAATGCCTGACACAAGGTGTGCGAGCAAGTGGCTGACAGCCAGTTCTCTGGGTGGAGCTTGGAGAGAGGCCCCATTTTGGAGCATTTGCCAATTTCCATGGTGTAAATGCTCAACCGGGCCACTTTTGAGCCACCGGTGTATACCAACCAGCTCGCAAAAGTCCAAAAGATTAATCAGTTGCTTTCACCAGCCAGAACCAGGGAGCTCCAGCACTTCATGTCACTTAATGACCCTACCCTGCCCCTGGTCTGTCCAGCCTCTCCCCTGCTCCTGCTCTGGATGTGCCACCCAGGAACCTCCCAGAACCTCCACAATGTGCCCCCTCCTCCAGGCCCTGAGCCAGCTGCTGGGGGCCGCTCCTTTGGAGCTCCAGTTCTTGGGAAATGGAAGTCTCTGGCTAGAAAAGGGGATCCATTTGGAGGTTCTCCAAACCTGGGGAAATGCGGAGTTTGCTGAATTGCCCCTCCCCCCCGAGCTAAATAAATTTGAATCACTGTCCAGCTCAGGGCAGATCTGCTCTCTTCTCCCCCCGCCCCCAACCCTCCCTGAGCACCAAGAACTGCCTCTCAGCTGGAGCCTCTGGGGATGCTTGCTGGCAGGTGGCTGCCTTTAATTTATTCTTATTCTCTGCTTGTGTGTCCATACCCCAGCAGTCCTGCCTAGAAAGGGGAGGTGAGAGGAAAAGGAGTATCTCCCTTCATCCTTGTCTCCCCTAGCCCATCTTCACAGAGGTCCTTTGTGGATTCCTTCAAGGACACGAGGAAATACACCCTTAGTGGGCAAGGCAGGGGCATACCAAACTCCCCTACACTTCACCCCGAAACCAGCTCTGCGGCCATAGCTCTGCCCTGCTTCAGAACAGAAGCACATTTTGGAAATCATGTTTCGTGACAACAACCACCCTGCCATCTTGGGAGCCCTTCAGAGTTTCCCAAGCATTCCTACCTACTGTAGACCGTCTCATCTGAGCCTCTTGTCAGCCCCATGCAGTGGGCAGTGATTGTTAGAGTTCCTGGATGTGTCCGAGCCTGTCAGCGTGGGGACTTCAGAGGCCACCCAGCTGGAGCGTCCATTCCCCTCCATAGGGGCCCAGCTGACCAGTCTCTGCTTGGCCCCTGCCGTAGTGGAAACTCACCGCCTCCTGGATGCAGCCCATTCCAGGGCTTGGAAATGTATTATGTGGGTTGAGCCCAAATCTCTCTCCATTCAATACAGATTGAATGAATTGCTTGTCGTCGGACCCCTTGGGGCATGCAGAGCAAAGCTGATGTGATTGGACCCCTTGTTCCGATATTCAGATGGCGCTTTCGTATCCCACCTATCCCTGACCCTCCAATCTTCCTTACCTATCCCAGATTCAAGTATTTCTCCCACGACATGGGACAGAATGCCTCCACCAACCTGATCAATCCTCCGAGCACATTCTCCTCCACGGGTCTCAGCAGAAACGAATGAGACTAGAGGTTCTGTGTGAGTCATACTTCTGTTAATGCATCCTCAGATAGCATGAGGTTAGGCTGCTTGTCTTGGCTTTTTTGACAGACACGTTATACTTTGGACGTATTGAGCCTTCTGTCAACTCAAACATTGCTATTAAACCTTGTCGCTCCTGTTCTGCATTTATATTATTGATTTTATTTTTTGGCCCAAGTGTTAGAAGTGTTACATTCCAACTTAGGTGATGAAAATTAATCTCATTAAACTTAGCCTGTGGCCAAAATCTGGAAAGATCTTTTGGATCTCAGTCTCCTGTCACCTATAAATTTGGTGAGCATGTCTTCAGATACCCTCTAAATCACCGATAAAAATATTGAAGAAGAGGGCTAAGGAGAAAGCATGTGTCCTAGAAGCCTCCCTCAAGCAGACCTCTATCCTTTAAACGTCATCCTCCGGGTATACCTTACTAATCCACACAGTGGTCCGCCGGTGCGTCTGTCCATGGCTTCCTCAAGGCTGTCGTGGGAAGTGCCTTGCTGAGGTCACTGTCCTGTATGGTTTCCTTGCCTGTCAGAGTAGTCATCGTGTTAAATCCAGAAACTGAGTTCCATGAGAACAGGCACTCATCCTTGGGACCTCAGTGCCTACCTAGCACAGTGCCCAGTGAATTGCCAACAACTCAGGAAATATTTGAAGAAATGACCATTTGCATTAGTGAATGGAAGAAACTGTCCCCGCTCAATGTGAAGATTAGCATATTTAGTTTTTCTGATTCCACCTTCATTCCCTAGTTTGAAAACTGGAACATTTGTTTCTACTTTTATCCTTATAGCATCTCTTTAATACTTGTGGATCCTAGGGCCACCTGGGTGGCTCAGTCAGATAAGCATCCAACTTCAGCTCAGGTCATGATCCCACAGTTCATGGATTCAAGCCTCAAGTCTGAGCTGTCAGCACAGAGCTTGGAGCCTGCTTTGAATTCTGTGTCTCCCTCTTTCTCTCTGCCCCTCCCCTCCCCGATTCATGCTCTGTCTCTCTCTCAAAAATAAATAAACATTTTTTTAAAAAACCCCCTAATAATACTATGTGAACTTTAAAAAAAATACTTATGGATCCTAAAATGACACCAATTGGCTTGCTGATGAGAAAATAAGAGTTTAGGAAAGACAAAAGATTTGCCCAAGGTCAAAGGCTAATAATGAGAGAGCGCAGGATTCAAGCCATTGCCTGCAGGCTTAACAGTTGATGCTATGTCTAGCCTCTGATGTTGAGTTTGGGAGAGTTCCCCAGTTCAGCCAACAATGAGAAGGGTGTTTCTTCCTAACGAAGTATGATGCAGAACCAGTACATTAAAGCAGATATGTCTTTTTTCAGACATGAAAGATCTCATTCACTACCTATCATTCATTCATACATTCATTCATTCAACAAATATTTATTGAGTATCTGCTAGTGCCAGGCTTTTCTGGGCTCTAGGAATACAGCTGCTAATCAGGCCATCTTTGAGCTTAAGTTAATTGAAAATAGGAGAGAATATAAGCAAGTAGATATATAGTATCTGATCATAGAAAGGCCTATAGAGTGAAGCAGAGTAAGGGCATGGGAAGGAACTGAGGGGCCCTATTTCACTCTGAAGACGTGGCATCTGAGCAGAGACCTTAAGAAAATGAAACAGCAAAAGCAAACCAAGTGTCTTGGGGATCATGGCAGCAGCATGAGCAATGATGTGCCTGGGCTGATGCAAGAACCATACTTTTTCTTCCAGAAAGCAGAGACCTAGATCGTATGATAAGCATTCCAGCTATACAACATCCGATTCTTTTAAGATGTATTCATTCATTCATTTTCTCAACAAAGGCCAAGCACGTACTCTGTGTCATCTGGGAGCTATGGATGAAGGTGCCACCAAGGCTTCAGTGGGGAAGGCAGACAAGTGTACCAAGCCCAACGACACTGGTGCTATGGATGGGCTGGAAAAAAAAGAATAGTTGAGGCATGGTCATCATTCATGACATTTTAGGGATCCATTTGACTAAGGAGAATATATTATAAAAAGCATTAAACTCTATAAGGGTAGTTATCAAAAAATGTAAGTCATCTAATCATTTCATAAAATTTTATACAGGGACACCTGGGTGGCTTAGTCAGTTGAGCGTCTGACTTCGGCTCAGGTCATGATTTCGTGGTTCATGGGTTCAAACCCCATGTCGGGCTCTGTGCTGACAGCTAGCTCAGAGCCTGGAGCCTCTCTTCAGATTCTGTGTCTCCCTCTCTCTCTGACCCTCCCCCGCTTGTGCTGTCTCTCTCTCTCTCTCAAAAATAAATAAAACATTTAAAAAATTTGCTTTAATTTTATACAGAAAGCCCAACATATAACATTAAAAGGAGTTGCTCTGACTGGCACAAAATTGGGGGCACGGGGATACCTTCAAAAACATTACGTAGGACGAAAATCCCTGCCCTGAATGTTTGTTGTGGCTGAGAACAGAAATCTGTCCAGTGTCCACTAAAACCTGCTTGTCTCCAAACACCCAGGTAAATCAAATTTGGAGACCTGTTCGATGATCAATCAAAACCATTAAAATGGTTACTTCTGGCTTGGGTTACATGGACTAAACCTCTTCCCAAGTGAGAACTGATTGAGCTAAATTTTTTTTCGGCTCTCCAAAGTCATCAAGTCAACTCCTACTGCCCAGTCCAGCCCAAATGACTTATAGGCACAATTTAAAGAGTTCATCATTTTGGTTTCTTCTGCTTCTTGGCAGAGGTAGCCACCCTAATTTGCATTAAGAAGAATCAGTCGTCTCTTCTAAAGAGTGCTGGTGCACCACCCAGTTTTGTAGGCTCCTTAATTATTCTCTAGAATGTTCTCACCTAGAGGTTGCTTCCTTCTCACTGTAGCACGCAAACAAACAGATGCTGGTTGCAAACTCACAATTCCCTTGCACACATTCTCCTGTTCACATGCAGATACCACTGGCTGAGGCGGACCCCCCAATTCCAGCTGGAGAACCAGCTGTCCGGGCCATACTAACCTGCCTCCTCCCCTTTTCTCTCTCTGCAGATGACAGCAACTGCTCAGGCACCCTCTAAGACCCAGGCTGTCCACATCTCCGCACCCTCGGCTGCTGCCAGCACACCTGTGCCCAGTGCCCCCATTGACCCCCAGGCCCAGCTGGAGGCTGACAAGCGAGCTGTGTACAGGTAGGAGATGCTTCAGCTGTACTGGGAAACCACCCCCCACCCCCACCCCCAGTCAGCCTCTGGCCCAGCTCAGCCCTGGGAGAGGAGAACACAGGCCAGCGGGTGGGCACATAAAGACAATGGCCAACAGCTGCTGTCCTTACCGCCTTCTCTCTCAAATCAGCCTGGACATCCCTCAGCTGGCCAACCAATGTGGGTTGATTCTAGCTTCCTGGGATTGTCTGGTGAGGACCAAGAGGGCCCAGGCAATATCTTCCAGAAGGACCCTTTCCTCATCCCAGCTGGGGACTGAGCCCCCTTGAGTATCAGAAACGCTCTGCTCAGCAAACTACTGCCTGCTTGCATGTCCCCTCTGTGCTTCACTCCAGCAAGCACACTGGCCATCTGCTGGTCCCATCTAGGACGTGGCATTACACAAACTTTAGCGTGCCTGAAACCCATTGGGAGATCTTATTAAAATGCATATTTCTGGGCTCCGTGCTCAGAAATGCTGAATCAGTAGGTCAAGCTCTAGGAAGAGGAATATGAATTTTTAAAAAGCATTCCAGGGGGATCTAATGCAGCCGGTTCTCTTTTTTTTTTTTTGATCCATGACTGTCTTTGTTTTATAGCGAGAGGTGTGATGTGTGGCTGTGTACGTTCTGATACCCTGCTTCCAGATGGGGAGTTTTCAGGGAGCCGGCAGCCAAGAGCAGGGCCAGGCCCTGAATGTTCCGGGGGGGCGGGGGCTGGGAGGGGCCCAGGGGCTGTCTGGTGTGTCCATGTGGTTGACAAGATGCAGTCCTCTGAGAGCCGCCCTGAATGAAGCCCCAACAGATACGTTAGTCATTGTTTTTCCTTTGGGGCACCCACGCCGCCAGAAAAGATGCCCGAGTCGGCATTCAATATTAAGGTGACACCCTTGCTCACGCTTGCTTGTGTGAGCACATACATTCATGTGTATCAGCCAGCGCATCTTCCCTGTGGCTGGACACACGCTGCAGCAGGTGCCAATATCCGTCACATGGGCAACGGTCTGGCTGAGACGAACTGTAAGGAGATTGATTCCTGCCTCACTCCTCCCCGCAGTGACAGTGCTTTTATGGTAATGGTGGTAATTACTGCTGTTATTATCATTATCGTTGGCATTATTTTTAGTTACTCAGATGAGCTGAGTGCCTCTAATGCCAACACGGAGTCCTGAGCAGTGAGCCCTGATCCACAGGTCCCGCCGCGAGGGTCTTTCCCAGCCCTGCCGGAAGAAGTCACCATGCCTGTGCCTGACTCTGCCCAGTGCCCGGGCAGGCCCGGTTGCGTGCCAGGAAAGAACTCTGCTTTGGACCCCGAGGAACTCCCATATCTGGTCACAGCACCTGTCAGGGAGACTGGGCACTCCCATCCTCCTGACTCCCCTTCCTTCGCACTCGTTTATCGAACCCTTACTATTAATAAGTGGAGGCGCTGAGCTGGACTTCAGGCAAGAGAGGGTAAACCCATCAAAGCAGACGCGTGGGCTCTTCCCCGTCTCTCCAGGGACAGAAAAATAGGCAGACGAGAAATCAACACAGTGTGGTCAGGGCTTTAACAGAGAAGGCTTCACTGAGGAGGCAGTATTTGAGTTTGATCTTAAAGGCTAGTACGAGAGTCCACCAGGAGGAGAAATGCGCTAGAGTAGGGCCTTCCAGACAGAGCAGAGCCTCCGTGTTCCCAGAATGGCCAGTGGCCAGAGCACCTGCTGTGGGGTGATGAGGCTGCACAACCACCTGGACATTAAACCCTGAGGTGGGCTTGTGCTTTTGTGAGGGGCGTGAGAAGGGAGAGTACCGTGGCGTCTGAAAACCTCCTGATGCTCTGATGGCTTGGGGCTTACAGTCATCATACTCCATGCAGGTCATTGCTACCCATAGTATGGCCCAGTGGCTAACAGCCCTGGATCCCCTGGGAGCTGTTTAAAGACACAGACTCTCGGCCTTGCTCACACCATGTGACCTGTGTGCATCGACCCAGGCATCTTCGCAGACAGGGGACACAGACCTGTAATGAGCACAGATCATAGTCTAGAAAGGTGCCTGATTGGTGATATGACAAAATGTTCCTGGAAACCCAGGCTTGAGTCCCACCTCATTTTGTGTACTTACCTCCGTGAGCTTTGATTTCAGGACAGAAGCTAACCGGGGGGTTCAGTAGGTCATTGAGAGAGCTCATATGAGCACCTGGCTCTGTGACACAAAGCACATGGGCTCCCTAGCCCTTCCCAAGGTCCCAGGCCCATTCCACGTGCCCCCCTCCCAGGCCAACCTGTGGGAGACGTGGGTCACCTCTCCCATGGGAGCTGTTCATCATGATGTCACTTGAAACATAAAGGCCCAGACAGTCCTCCAACCAACACTGTTTCCCGCTCACCTTCGCACCCAAGCTTTAACTTCTCCCACTGGGCTGAGCCCCCAGCAGCCCTCGACATTTGCCCCAATTTTCTCTGTCGCTGTCTGACCGTGAAGAAGGAACCCCAGGTTGGTTGCCACCAATTGCCCAGACAAACATGGCCGCCCAGCATCTCAGGACAACCGAGAGAGCTGACACTGGCACCTTTGCCCGGCTTTTCTCCGCAGTCTCTCCTGCCCCAGGGACCCGGGGTGTTCCCCCACAACCACACCTCTCCCATTAGTCCCAGCTCTTCTCTCTACAGCCATTGCAGGATGACCGGGGAGGGAGCTCAGCCTCCTGAAGGGTCGGGTAATTTTAATTAGATTTGCCTGCCTTGGGGCAGCCTGGCTCGTCCAAAGCACATCAGGGAGTCAGCATTTTATGTCAATAAATGTAACAAGGCTCTTTTCAGTTCAGATTAGTGCCCAGTACTGACTTCTGGGAGACCCCACTGGGGCCCCTCCCAGAACCACAGATGAAGGAAGGGCTGAGGGGGCCCCTTTCAGACCAAGCCTCTGCAGGGTGGCAGGGGGACAGTGTGACAAAAAGGAGGGGTGTGCCTGTGAGCCCAGGGAGCCTGCCAGTGCCCCCTGAGGTTCTATTTGTGTATGAGGACGTGTTAATGAAATGTATTGGTTCCTTCTGATGTGGAAAGTGTGTGTGTGTGTGTGTGTGTGTGTGTGTGTGTGGTGGGGGAGAGGGGAGGCAGTCTGTCTTTAATTGGATCATACCAGAGCATCATCTGGGCTAATCAGCAAGGCAACCGGAGCTCCTGCTCAGATTAATGATTGCAGTCTAATCCGGACAGATTCCATGATTGGATGCACATGGTGGGTAATTGTGTTTGTGGCCCAAGAACAGAGCTGAGAGGGGGTCTGAGGAGGGGAAGCCCTGTGCAGTGAGGACCACCGTATGTTCGGACCTAGTGCAATCCTCCCTTTCCCTAGCCCCCCACCTCAGCCCTGGGGCTTTCCCCCAGGAATTTCAAACTTTGCTTGGACCGCCCCACCCCATCCCTCCATGTGGGTGGACGGTGTCAGGTACTGTCCGGGACCTGGTGGTTTGATGGCCAGGCGTGCAGAGACAGGGCCAGGAGGGTGGGGTTAATCCAGCTTTCGCTCTCCCTCCTCCCCTCCAGTCTCCTTGCTCTCCCTCCTCCCCTCCAGTCTCCTTCGTTCCTGTTTGAAGTGAGTGGGTTCCCATGGAAACCATGATGTCCTGGGGAGCAAGAAGAGTGGCAGGGAGTTAGGCCTGGCC
Source organism: Proteles cristata cristata (assembly GCA_017311185.1). Lineage (NCBI taxonomy): Eukaryota > Metazoa > Chordata > Mammalia > Carnivora > Hyaenidae > Proteles > Proteles cristata. Next base: position 937,725 of record JAESUZ010004312.1, read on the forward strand.
AGGTGCGAGGCCGGGAGGAGGTCCGCTTTGCTGAGAAAACTCTGCTCAGGCTCTGGTTCTCCCCCATGAGACTGAACAGCTCTCTGAGAAAAGGGGCCCACTCAGCGCAGAAGTTACCTGCTATTGACAGGAAATGCCAGGCTGCAGACTGAGCAGTGAGAGAGTGGCGGGGGCAGCATACTTTGCTTCTGCATTTAAAATGCCCGAGAATCAAGCTGCTGAGCAGGTGGAGAGGGTGGCTGGCTGTTGCTCACCCCCCCACACCCCGTATTTCTCCTCTGTGCCACAGCTCACAATTGAATTGATTTCATTAATAGTGTTTCTATTTCCCCCACTAGATTGTTAACTCCATGAGGGCAGGGTCTATGTCTGTTTTATTCATCGATCTATCCCTGGTGCCCTATACAATACCTTAGAGTCAGCAGCTTGGACACAGTATGCACGAGAGCTTGTTGAATGGATTTATTAACTAGGCTAGGTGGCACCTCATAAATACACCAGCATTCTAGGCTGGCATGCTGGCTATCAGGGGCGATGTGACCGAGAGCCATGGAGTGTAGCATTTGCTGATTTCCACAGTGGAAATGCTCCTATCGTGGCCAGTTTCTTTATTTTTTAAAAAATTTGTTCAGTGTTTATTTTTGAGAGAGATGGAGACCATAAGCAGACGAGGGGCAGAGCGAGAGAGGGAGGGAGACAGAGGATCTGAAGCCAGCTCTGTGCTGACAGCAGAGACCCCAACATGGGACTTGAACTCACAAACTGTGAGATCAGGACCTGAGCTGAAGTCTGATGCTTAACCAACTGAGCCACCCAGGCGCCCCCACCATGACCCATTTCAAACTACCAACGGGATACCGCTGAACAGAGTTGCCAAGAGGGGCACCCAGTTGGCTCTTGCCTGCCGCAAGTACAACCCCCCACCCAGGTAGACAAGCTACACGCCCACAGTCTTCTGATTTTGACGAGGTCAGTACATCGTCTAACCAATTATTTGGAACGGTTTCATTCATATCTTTAGCCATGATCCTACATTTCTCCATCATCCTCATGGGCCTGAATGGTCTATTCCTGGGTTCTAAATTTGAAATGTTCTCTCTTAATGAATTAACAGCTTCAAACAGTGTCCAGCACGGGGTAGGCGTTTGCAATTGTGATTTTTCATCTTTAACCCCAAGGCAGTGAATTTTCTCCTTCCTAGTTTCTACCCAGCACTGTCTCTTCCCATCTGCTTGGGCAAGGCCCCGCCTTCACCCCAATGTCCCCACCTTCTCCAAGTGGATGCCAGGCCCTTTTTGGTTTACCTGTTAACAAAAATTCCTTCCTAGAAGCTTCAGAAACCCTACATCAAACCAGGCTTCGCCTCCTCTTCAGTGTCCCAGCTTCCAGAATCTTGACCTTGCCCTATGGCACTTGTAGGTCTTCAGGACAGCCTTGTCCTTCTCAACCACAGACTCAAAGCTTCTACCCGTGAGAGACTACCCCGGGAAGCTCATGCTGGAGCCCAGTTCTCGTTCAGTAAAAGCAATATATATTTCTAAAGCCCTGTGTTCTACTTGTCCCTGTCTTATCCAGACTGGGCCCCTCTAGAATGAATCCACAGTCACTTGGGGAAGGATCAGAACAGGGCAGAGGCAGTGTTCAGATCACTCTATGGAGGCCACCCTTGTAAAGGTCACCGAGGCTCGGGGCTTGGTCCCGGCAGCCCTGGAGTTAGAGCTGTAAATGCAGGAGAATGGCTGCGCTGGGCAGTGCCACGAGCTCTAGAAATAGACTTGGTCATCGCTAGCTTTGTCACCTTGGGCGAGTTAATCTCGCTGAGCCTCTGTTTTCTCAACTGTAAAAAAGAAAATAGTACTAGCTAGACTTAAAATTAGAGAATACGGGATAATACCTGACACCCAGATCAGTGTTTGCTGTGTGGGTTGGGGGTGGGGTGAGGATGTTTGAAGCAAGAGGGGCCAGTATGTGTCCCCGTGGCCTGTTCAGGATGAGAGGCAGTCTGGTGCATTCAGGGGGGTGGAATTCACAGTTAGGAACTTGACCTTTATGTTTAGATCACCTGGGTTTACATTCTGGCTCCACCGTGGGCACTAAGCCTTTCTGGGCCTCAGTTTCCGCATCTGTAGAATGCGGTACTATCTCCTCATCAGGACGGTTATGAGGAATCCATGAGAGAATGCATATTACGTATTCAGTAAAGAACCCCACATTTGGTGAGTGCTCTGTAGGTGTTAGCTGCTGTCAGATGTTTGGGGAAATGCAAGCAGGGGTTGGTCAGGCTAGAAGATGCTAGAAATGCTGGGAGGTGAGGCAGCCAGAGGCAGGACTGGAAAGCCGCCCCCCCACCGCCCCCAGTTAAGAGGTGTCCATATTGCAATTCAATTAAGCATGTAGTGAGCTCTTCTATGTGTCAAGCATCGTGTCAAGTTCCAAGAGGGGTTTGGAATAAAGAAGAACCAGTCCAGGGAGTAAGAGAAAGATAGACTTAGAGAGTGGCTCTAATATAAACTTGGCACATAGTATGGGCTCAAAAAGTATTTGTGGAATTGACCGCGAGGCTTCTGGCCACAGTACAGTGTGGGAGAATTGCACTGCTTTTCCCCAGGGAGGTGAAACCCAAGGGAAATGATAGCTGAGCCTGTAAAATGGGGTGGGCGGGACCCCCAAGGTCTGGGAGCTGGACAGAGGGGCTGGGTCCTCTTGTGACCATCCTCCTCAGCAGCTGCCTGGCCGGGAAGGACCCTGGGAACTGGCACGTCCTAATGAAGTGTCTTTGAGGGAAGGCTTCCACCTTGTGACCAAAGGGTGTCCTGGCTCCAGTGAGTTGACCCTGGGGCTTAACCCTATGCCTTCCCTGGCACTGTGCTTGGTCAGTCCTGGAATGTGCTGGGTGACGTGGCCTGAGAAAGATGTGGGAGAAATTCACCCACTTCAAGCAGAAAAGTCAGGACCAGATGCTTCAGGCTAGGGCTTCTAGACTGGATGCCAGAAGCAGATGTTCCTGGCTGCATTCTGGGCTGGGCTCTCCGGGCTGGGGGCTCCAGCCGACTCCGGGCTCTTGCAAGCAGTTGGATTCACTGGCATCAGAGATAACATTTCAGCTGTTGACTACAGTCAGGGGAGTGATCCTGTTGGAGCCATAATCTGAGAGTAAAACCATGCTCAGTTCTCCCCGGGCCCCAGGCAAAGCCTGTTCCTGGCCTCCCTCCCCCCGCCCCCGCCAGCATCTGGAGGGCCCCCAGCCCACGCACAGACTCTGCACAGGCTGCTGGCAGACACGGGGGCTGCAGCTGTCTGGTCCGGGGAGCAGGTGTGCTGCTTCCACAGCTTACTGGCCTGGCCCAGGCAGAGCCAAGAAGTGCAGGTACCCCACCAAGATAAGGCACGCTGATAAGATACCAGGAGCCTGGAACCCAGCAGCTTTCATCCTCACAAGGTTATGTTAGGATTAAAGGAGATAATCGATGCTAACAGCTGACAGTGCTTGCCACGTAGAAGGCTCATAGTGAACAGTGACTGCATTTATGAGTAGTTACTGCGATAAGTACTAGACTGGATCCGTCCCCCTTGTAAGAGGGAAGACAGCTAGTAACTGGGTGTTCCACTGCTGTGAACCAGGTGGGGTGGACTAGAAGGAGATCCAGCAAGCTGGGGCCATTGAAGCCAAGGGCTTCTCTCCAGGGCTGGACTGAGCCAGTCTTGCCCTTCTTTTAAATTTTTAAAAAAATGTTTTATTTATTTATTTTGAGAGAGAGGAGAAAGTGTGACTGAGCAGGGGAGAGAGGCAGAGGGAGAAAGAGAATCCCAAACAGACTCCGCGCTAAGCGTGGAGCTTGATCCCAAGAACCATGAGATCATGACCCAAGCCGAAATCAAGAGTTGGACCCTCAACGGACTGAGCCACCCAGGCACCCCTTGCCTTTCTTTGAACCATGGCACCACTCTCGGATCCTCTCAAGCTCTAGTCCATTTCATGGTCAAGCAGAAAGAACAGAAGACTAAGCCTTCAGTCTCAATTCTTACTCTACCATTGGGCAAATCATTTAACCTCTTTAGATAAGCTGGTGCTACCTCACAGGGTAGGCATCAGAGGAGAAACTGAAAGCGCTATAAAAATGTGGAAGCCCTCTCCAAACACATGGAAGTATTATTATTATGAGAGAAGACTCTTTTGGAAACTCCTTTGATAAGACAGATTCTCTTGTGCTACAATGATCTTGATGCTCAAAGGGTAAACATGGCAACTCAGTTCTGTGACCCCAAGGACACATGTGACTCAAGGACAGAAGAGGAGAAGAGAAAAAGGGAGGAGAAGGAACTGATTCCAATAATGGTTCAAAACTAAGAGATAGGAAAGGGGAGCCCAAAATTTGGAGTTTGGATTCCCAGATTTAAATCTCAACTCAGCCACTTAGTAGCTTGATATCATTATTTAACCACACGTACCTCAGTTTGCTAATTGGTAAAATGAGAATAAGAATACTGAGCATTTGAATGCAAGAAGCACGTGGAAGAACACTGTGTAACTTACAAAGGGCCACAAAGAGTGTGTGTGTGTGTTTCCTCACTGCCAGTGGCCAAGGCAGAATGGACAGAACGCCTTCCCCACAACACCCCTCCCCCTAGACTGTGCGCTGGTTGGGGCTTGCCTCGATCTCTAGTGACTTGGGCAGAAGCTCTGACTGCCTCTCACTAGCTAACCTTGGGCAAGACACTTCCCTTTTTGAGTCACCTCTCCTTAAAATGAAGGGCTGAATGTGAAGTCCCAGCAGGTCTCAACTTTAGGTGGTTGGTATTCTTGCCCTTGCGGGCTAGCCTTAGCAATCACTTTGTTGAGATTTCACATTTATTATTATTACTTTTATTTTTATTGTGCCAGAAGGAAGGGGTGCAGGGGGGTGGGGGAATAAAGGGATGGGGACGGAGCAGACTGTGGCCTGCCCTGGGCCCCACCCTTGCCAAGAATGGACCTATCCACCCACCTGGGGGAGGAGAGCTGGTTGGAGCCCAGGAACCCTAGCAGATGCGATTCCAATTTAGCAACAAGAAGAAGTCCTCTCCAAGGCAACCCAGGCGAACACACCACCCACTAGGCAGGACTAAAAATACACCCGCATGGTCTCAACGTCACACCTGCAGTAAAAATACATCCAACCAGGAGCTGCTGGCTCGTCCTCCCCCACCCCACTCTGCTCTCTCCATCTGGTGCCTTCGAGGGGAGGAGACATAGAGGGCTGGGCGAGCTCTTCCTTCACACTCACCCCCCTCCCTCCAGGCCCCTGCCAGCCCCCACCCCGCACACACCCAGCAGAGAGCACAAGGAAGGCAGGTCCTTTAGTAGCCATCGTAGCTAGAAGCTGCCAGATGGCAACGTTTTATCTGAGTCTTGCTGTAGAGATGGGTTCTGAGCCCAAAAGAACTTGAGGATTGTGTGTTAGAACCTTGCTTCCCATAGTTCCTCTGTTCCCATTCATTGATTCATTCACGTATTTATTGACCCTCTGTTGTGTGTCAGGCACTGTGCGTGACCCTTGGGAAGTCAAAAAGAGCTGAGACAAGTTCACAGGCCAGAGCAGCTCACCACACAGCGAGGAAGACAGATCTGTGCACAAACAACTAAAGTTAGTAGAATTTAATGAGTGTCATAAGGGAAATAAAAATAAATTCTTACTGGCAGTGCTTTTTTGGCTAAAAAAAAAAAAGAAGAGGTTCTGATAAATTGTACGTTGCCTCTCCTCCTCCTCTTTCTGTGCCTCTATTTGAATTGGCACGTGGGCTTGTTTTCCCTGCCAAATGAGTCAGTGGATATGGGAATAGAAATTTATTGGAGCCGATGGTGTCAATGTTGCTCTGAATAAAAAAGGTGCCCACACACCTTTCCAGGGAAGTGGAACAAGCATTAATTGATAGCTTACTAAGTGCCAGACACTCTACGTGTTTCTTCATTTAATCCTTACAATAACCTGCAAGTTAGGTGATATTATCCCTATTTTAGAAAAGAGGAAACTGAGGCTCAGAAAAATTCAGTAACTTGCCCCAAAGGCACACCCGCCCTCTCACCCTGAAGTCTGTGCTTATTTCAGACCACAGAGCTTCTGACCCGGAAGTGTGAGCAAGGTTGAGATAGAAACCCCAAAGCATTTCCCAGGATGCTTCAGAGGAAGCAACGTTTTTCTCACTGGAGAGACCCACCAGGAAGCCTTGGTAGAGCGGGTGGCATCTTGAGATGGATTCTGAAGGTTATTAGGGGGACAGGCAGAGCCCCCGGAACCCGGTTCAGGTGGCAGGCACAGCAAGAACAAAGGCAAGCACGAGAAGTCCAGTTTGCCGGAGTCGGCGAAGGGCGTGAGCGAGGAGACGAGGGGGCCAGAGGCCACCTGTGGTCTGTCCAACAGCACATTCTCTGCTGAGCCCCTTGAGAAAAGTACCGAAGCCTGAGACCTCACCATGAAATACCTGGAATGTTCATCTGAGGATGTGAACTTTATTTCATTAGCCTCCGGGAGGACTGTCACCAGAGTTGTCAGAACGAATATGGGCAATGGGCCTGCTGCCCTGAATAGATGCCCAGGAAAAAGCCGGGGGGGAGGGGGCAGATGGGTGGGGGGGCCCTGGAAAGTGACTCCCGGGCATTGTCTATGACTCTGTGATTCCTGTGACCTCTGGCCTAGGGCATTAGAAATAAAGGATCAAGGGGCGCCTGGGTGGCTTAGTCGGTTAAGCGTCCGACTTTCGCTTAGGTCATGATCTCGCGGTTCGTGGGTTCGAGCCCCGCGTCGAGCTCTGTGCTGACTGCCAGCTCGGAGCCTGGAGCCTGTTTCAGTCTGTGACTCCCTCTCTCTCTGACCCTCCCCTGTTCACGCTGTCTCTCTCTCTCTCTCCTAGAAATAAATTTTTTAAAAAAATGTTTTTTAAAAACAAAAAAACAAAATGCCAGTGTCTGGCTGGACTTTCCAGTGGGGGGGCGAGCCTTTGGTGATTCAAGACCTGCCCTGTGTTTGTGGGTGGAGACTAGGTGGGTCAGATCACGTGAGAGCCAGCCTCTTGGTCCCTGCTTTTCCCACCTTACACCACCTCACTGGCCAGTAGACGAATAATCTCTGCAGCAGTCAGACCCTGACCAGGCCTCTTGACCCACTGGCTCATCACTGAAAACCTCCACCCAGAAATCTGGCTGTCTTACTAACCATTGCACCGTCTGAACCGCCCACTCCTCACCCAGCCAGGCCTGGGAGGCTCTGAGCTCCCATTGGAAGATGTTGCCTGGGCTTGGGGAGGGCATGTGAGAGCCAACGCTGAGCCTCCTCTGTCCATCCTCCCCCTAGCTGGACGAGTCTGGACTGCGAGGTGAGGTGCAGGAGAGGCCTGGGGGTTCCAAGGTCAGTGACGGGGAGAGGAGGTGGATAGCCAGGCAGGCTGCCACACACTTGGCTGGACCCATAATTGAGGTCTGCAGTCCTGGCCAAGGTCACAAGGGAAGGGATGGCTGAGAGGCTCAGAAGTGACAGAGTGGCATGACTGTGAATCACAAGGTTTATCACCCAGAAAGAGAACTCAACACTTATGTGCCTCCCTGCATGTGACCATCCTCGCCGCCCCCACCCCCGCCCCTATCTGCGGTGCTGTTTCCATCTACGTACCTATCCCTGTCTCTTGTGTTCTTTGCATGTTACCTTCCCTGAGGCTCTATAGTTTTACATTCTTTCTTTTTCCTGTCCCTGTTTCTGTATTTCTGGTCCTCTAAGCAGGAAGAAATGTTAAAAAGTTGTTTGTTTGTTTGTTTGTTTGTTTTTTCCAAAAACCTACAAAGTTGCCCAAGGGGTGGAAGAAAGAGAAACAGAGAAGGGTCCAACTGTCTTTTCTTGAATCTTTTTAACAGGCTTCCGCCTTTTAGGGGGAACTTGAAGTCAAGTACAAGTATACGAATTACCAAGGAAATGGGGGTCTCCATCCCTGGAGGCCTTTGGAAGTGTTAGGGAAACCTATCAGGCCAATTTATGTTGCGAATATCTGTCCCAGGGGGCCTGAGCAGCTCAGTCAGTTGAGTGTCCAACTTGAACTTCAGTTCATGATCTCACAGTTCATGAGTTCGAGCCCCACGTCGGGCTCACTGCTGTTAGCACAGAGCCTGCTTCGGATCTTCTGTCCCCTTCTTTCTGCCCCTTCCCCACTAGCACATTCTCTCTCTCTCTCTCTCAAAAATAAATAAATCTTAAAAGAAAAGAAAAGATTATCTGTCCTGAGATAGAGAAGAATAAGATGCACTGTGTTGAGGCTCACCTGCCCAAGAAGGCTCTCAGAAGCCTCACCAGGAGGGGCGCCTGGGTGGCTTAGTCGGTTAAGTGTCCGACTTTCACTTAGGTCAGGATCTCGCGGTTTGTGGGTTCGAGCCGCGTCGGGCTTTGTGCTGACTGCCAGCTCAGAGCCTGGAGCCTCTTTCGGTCTGTGACTCCCTCTCTCTCTGACCCTCCCCTGCTCACGCTGTCTCTCTCTCTCCTAGAAATAAATAAAACATTAAAAAAAAAAAATTGGGGCGCCTGGGTGGCTTAGTCGGTTAAGCGTCCGACTTTCGCTTGGTCATGATCTCGCGGTTCGTGGGTTCGAGCCCCGCGTCGGGCTTTGTGCTGACTGCCAGCTCAGAGCCTGGAGCCTGTTTCAGTCTGTGACTCCCTCTCTCTCTGACCCTCCCCCTGCTCACGCTGTCTCTCTCTCTCCTAGAAATTAAAAAAAAAAAAAAAAGGCGGGCGCCTGGGTGGCTTAGTCGTTAAGCGTCCGACTTTCGCTTGGGTCATGATCTCGCGGTTTGTGGGTTTGAGCGCGTCGGGCTTTGTGCTGACTGCCAGCTCAGAGCCTGGAGCCTGTTTCAGTCTGTGACTCCCTCTCTCTCTGACCCTCCCCCTGCTCACGCTGTCTCTCTCTCTCCTAGAAATTAAAAAAATAAAAATTTAAAAAAAATTTTTTAAAAATTAAAAAAAAAAAAAAAAAGAAGCCTCACCAGGAGAGGGAGTAGGGTAGGCGGGATTGCCTTGCCCTGAAGAAAAATCGGGGTTTGAGCGAGGGTGGCTCAGCCTGTCTGCTGCTAGAGGGTGACATTCACCGCTGCTAAAGGGCTTCAGCCAAAATCCTGCCCCTATCTCCAGTCTGTTCTCTGGACCAGGCGGGGGCAGCCCAAACTGGGCATTCCAGACCAGCAAATGAGTGATGTAAAAAACACGAAGGCAGAAATGTCAGAAGTAATTAAACCAAACGATGACTTAAACCCCTGTAGAAATCAACACATCCGGTTTAATCACCTTCTTAAGCTAGCGCAAGACTGCAAGTCTGTGGAGAGGGCTTCTTTATTTCTTTGGATCGTTAACAGAAACTGCATATCTTGAGCTTGATTTTGGTTCAGATGCTCCTGAGGAGAGGTGATGAGGTTGGGGGTGGCGGCAGGGCCTCAGAAAAGAGAAAAGAAATAATACAATGTTATTTGAGATGGTCTCTTCTCCCCCTCTCCTCAGCCACATCTCCCCGCTCCCTGCTCCGTCGGCACTCACGGCTCCCCCCGCCCCCCAGCACCCAGACAGAGGCACACTGCTGAATGTGCTAAATTAGGCCATTAGAGAAATTCATTTCTCTTTATTAGTCTGTGTCAAATCCTTTTTATTAGTGGCTGGAAACGACCTCTCTTCTGCAGTAAAATGTCATGCCAGTTCACTCCTTTTATTTGTTCTGCACTGACGAGGCTCAAACTCTCACTGAATTAGTGCAGTGAGATTTATTTCCTCCAAATTTTGAACGGCTTAAGAGAGATTGGGGTGGAGGGGGCAGTCAGGTGGGAGGCGACAGGAGGAAAAGAGGAGGAAAGATCTGGGAGGGAGAAGGTGAGCTCTTATGGAGGTCAAATGTCCTCCACTCTTTGGAAATAAAGTCTAATGGCCATCTTTCATATCTTGTTCATCATAGTCTGGGCCCTGGGGACTGGCTTTCCACATTCTTGCTTCTAGCCTCTGAAGGGTATTGATCCACAATGGGACAGATCTGGACAGCAGGAAGGGGGACTCCTTAAAAAACATTGTAGTTGGACAAACGGAAGCTCGGGGAAGGCCAAGAATAAAGAAGCAAATCCCACACCTAACTGGAACTCCTTCTCCCCATCCCTTGCCTGGTTCAGACAGGGCCATTCATGTCCCCGGGGACTAAGACACCCAGCTCCCATGGTCCCTGCCCTATTTCACCCCACCCCACCCCAAGCCTTCAGCAAGGGCTATGGGAAAGGACTCCTTGCCGGTGGCTTCCGGCCTCATCTCCAGCCTTCTGGGGTGATATTGGAGGGTAGCTTAGAAATATAGGTCAACGCATAGCCTGGGCATCTGGGGAAGGGGCCGGGAACTGGGCTGGGAATAGCCTTAGAGGAGCCCATGGCATGACTACGGCCACAGAACCCAGCTGGGTCACTGGGAAACAGCTGGTTTCTCAGGAGGTAGGATGGAGTATTATCTCATGCATCCCCACGCTTGAGGTAGCAGGTAGCAGGTAGCAATCTGGGCTTATGGAGAGATCCAGGCAGGTGGACCGTGGGAACCACAGGCAGCTCACTGACGCTGGGTATCAGCCACAGAAAAGCTGTGGGCAAGCTCAGGTACCATCTGAGCCCCTGAGCTCAGGGATCCAGGGAGCAGAGCCAGCAGAAGCAGGAGCCTGGGAGAGCGATAAATGAGAAGAGAGATGTGGGAGCTGGGAGTGTGGCCCTGGCAGGGAGGGGCTGGAGAAAGGTGGCCATCCCAAAATCCATGAGGTCTCTTCTGTGGTCCAGGGGCCCTGGTTAAATGGGGGGTTGAGGGGAGATGGCAACAGAAAGTATGTTTCCTTCTGAGAGATAGCAGAAGCCACAGAAAACACCCCAGATACACACACACACTGGGGAGATCTGACACCCAGAAGTGAGAAGTTTATAAGAAAGAGCCCAGGCTGTGGCTCCTTATAGAAGATGCACATTATTCCCCGGCATGTGTGACAATGCCTCCACCACACCTGCGTTCCTCTTCATCCTCATCACCCTCCATTCCCATCCTGCCTACCTCGCTCCACATGCACTTATCTGGATTTTGTTCTAGAAACGTGCCAGGCTCCTTCCTATCTTTAATGTTTTTTCTTTTTTTCCTGCTTGGAATGCCCCTCCCTTGGATCTTTGTATGACTGCCTCCCCATTATCTGAAGCTTAACTTAAATGTCGCCTCCTCAGGGGCGCCTGGGTGGCTTAGTCGGTTAAGCGTCCGACTTTCGCTTAGGTCATGATCTCGCGGTTCGTGGGTTCGGGCCCCGCGTCGGGCTCTGTGCTGACTGCCAGCTCAGAGCCCGGAGCCAGTTTCAGATTCTGTGTCTCCCTCTCTCTCTGACCCTCCCCTGCTCACGCTGTCTGTCTTTCTCTCTATCAGAAATAAACATTAAAAAAAATTAAAAAAAAAAAATGTCGCCTCCTCAAAGAGGCCTTCCTGGACTACTCTCTGTCCTGCAGGGGCAAGAACAGTGGCGAAGAAGACTACTTTCCCCACTAACGCTAGTGCCGGGGGTCTCCATCACTGGCAGATTCCCTCTTCCCCACCCCACATAGCATTCATGCCGTGTACACAGAGCACACAGTCCCCTCACACATACTGCATACAAATAACACAGAACGCATGCACACACACTGCATATAATATAGGGCTCATGCACACTGTATTCACAGCATGCAAAATCTGAACCCCACTTTCGTACACACAACCTCTATGTGCACACATATTGCATAGCTGCATTGTGTAGACACCCACAATAAAAACACACGGGACAGAACACTTACACAACACTCACACTCGCTCTCATTGACAGCCTGCATTCAACCCTGGCGCACACGCGTGCACAGGCACGCACACACAGAGTCTATCCCCTCTCTGTTCAGCAGCTGCCCACCCTCCCTGCAACCCGTGAGAAAGGAATGTGCAGTGACCGGCGGCGGCTGCAGGGCTGGGGCGGGGGCGGCGCCCCCAGCACCTGGCACAATGCTGCGGATTATTAGTTCCTGGTAATTTAGTGCCCTTGTACAGAGTCGATTTGTGCCTTTCATTCCTAATTGATCTAGTGGCTGTTTAAATGGCAGCAGGCATCTGTTGAGAGTAGGAAGGTTCATAAGGCGCAATAATTCATAACACCGTCTGGAATTTGCCTTTCATGTCCCTCAGCTAAACCACTGCAGGGCTCTGCTTAAATTACAGCCACTGAGGCTTTCTTTGGTATTCCACTCAGGGCCAGGAGAATCTTGCATTAAACTGGGATCAGGTTAGATTAGACTATAATATGCTGCGGTATTAGTGGCTGCAAATGAAGACTTACACTGGAGTTTAACCCCTTCACCTGGTTTTTTCTTTGTCTTCAACTGGATGGGTAAGCGAACCCATTGTTGTCCCTACTGGCTTCCTGTGGGAGCTGAATAGATCTTCTAGCAACTGGGGACTGCGGATGCACCATCCTTAGATATTGACCCTTTTTCCTCTCCAGACTGTAATGTAGGCTGCACGCTGGGGGTCCAGCTGTTTATGCATCCGCTCCCGAAACAAGGGTCAGGTGAGAGTGTCCAGGGACAGGCGGTCATGCCAGGCGTCTCGTAGGAAGCAGGAATTTCTCTCTCCTCATCCCCTCACTGCCCCTGAGCCTGAGTAGAATGACTAGGTTGTAGGCATGAGTGTGGATGGAACTAAGCCCTTTCTGTCTTTTTGCCCAGAATTATTAGAATCCCAATACAGGCTGTGAGGGGGTTCCCCCATCTACATACAAACACTGTGTAGACTAGATATGCAGTCTTTCTCTTGCTGTGTTCGTAGTGTAGTGGAAGGAAAAAAGCATGATCTGTTTTCCTTTTCAGGACTTACTGTGTTCTCCAATAGGGTAGCCACATCTGGCTAGTTACATTAAAATCCACTGAAATTAAATAAATTTAAAATGCAGAGCTGCAGGCACCACAGTCGTGTTTTAAGTGTCTGTTGGCTGCAGACTACCATATTGGACAGAAGAGGTTGTAGACCATTTCCATCATTGCAGAAAGTCAGGCCATGCTGACTAGAATATCCCTGTTGGCAGAGGCCTAGGAGCCAAGCCCGACATACATACTTCCTCCTCTCCCAGCAAGCAGGGCTTAACCCAGAAGGAAAGTGCTGAACTGTGTGGTCCCAAGGGACTGAGGAGAAGCCCAGAGCGGGACGGGCAGATGCTTTTTTTGGAATCACAGTGAAAGGGAATGAGGCTGCATGGTCCAAGGTCAGCAACCTGTGCAAACACCTACTAAGATCTAATTGTTCACACATGCTGCAGGGAAATAAGAATGATACACACTTATAAGTGCAAATAGGTACACACACATACAATATGCAACAAGCATGTATTGGAATCCACATACCTCTTCTAGACTCGAGACGCCCAGTGAAGAATAAGGTGGGCTTGGTTCTTGCCCTCATGTAGCTCACAGTCTGGTGAGGAAGGCAGATAATAAAGCAAACAGCTCAGAGAGACATCAGCATAGGGCAGGGGCAGCAAAGGGAGCGTCCCTTAGAGCCAGTCAGGTAGGCGCTTCAGCTTACATAATACATCACAGACCGATGCCCGCGCACCCCACACATGCTCACACTCACACCGTCTTCATCTGACCATTCGTCACCAGTCACCAAATATCTAGTAAGTGCCTGCTATGAGCATGTGAGGCAAGGTCCTAAGGGAACCGTGATCATTAAGACAGGGACAATCTTGGAAGAAAACAGTGATGCAGATAGTCATCGAATCACGGTTGTGCTGAGTGTACGATGATAGAAAGGTGCAGGGAGATGTTACACATGTAACGGGGGTGTCTGATCTAAACTGAGTCAGCTGGCAGACTCTGGACAGATGGAGACACCTGCCCACTGCATGTGGAGGAATATTCCAGCTCACGCATGTCCCCCCGCATACACTTGCAGACACACAGGTGTACACATCTGTTGCCCTCAGCTGGCTCCAGACAGCCACAAATGGGTCTGTGACCAGGCACTATCGCTCATGCCCCGGACTTTTCTGGATGCTTCCTACATTTCCTTCCCGGGTTGACCCTGAGCCAGAAATGGACACTTATTTCTTTGAAAGAAACTATACCCATCATTTCTCACCAAATGTCCATGCAGCTTATCTGAGCAAAGAGAAGCGTCAAGCTCTCAGTGGGGAGGAACGGAGCCTTCTGATGCCCCAGGAACGAGGAGACTGGGTCCTCCATGCCAGGGTAGGAAGTGCTGTCATCCAGCTGGTGCAGGGACTCAGGATGTTCTTGAGAAGTAGGACCTTGGGAGAAGGAGTGACGGGAATGTGGGAAGGGGCCCCGGTGGGTTCCAAGCCCAGCCAGCAGCAGGTCTCTGCGTGTGCGCATGTGTGAGTTCTCGATGTCCCCGCAGGCACCCTCTTTTCCCGCTCCTGACGCTGCTGTTTGAGAAATGTGAACAGGCCACCCAGGGCTCTGAGTGCATCACCTCCGCCAGCTTTGATGTGGACATCGAGAACTTTGTCCACCAGCAGGAACAGGAACACAAAGCCTTCTTCAGCGATGACCCAGAACTGGACAATCTGGTAAAGACCCTCCGACCCCCACCCTGGCTAAGGTCTTCCTACCCTTTGATCCCTCTAAATGCCCTAGAAATGATCCTTTTATTCATACATCCATTTGACAGAAAATGTGGGGTGCCCACGATGGGACAGGCACCAGACGCACCCATTTGGCGGCTGAGAACCATTTCTGACTCCTTATCCCAAGAATTGCATGCCCTGGTCTTGCTCCAAAGGCCTTTTTTTTCTCTGCTCTCTGCGGCACCAACATCCCGCTGCCCAGCACCCCTTGCAGTACAGGTGGGAGGGAAGGAGAAGCATAGGAGCCAGAAGGTCTGGAGTCGCTGCTCGGAGGACTGGAGTCCCAGCAAGTTAGTAAATCTGCCTCAAGCTGCCTCACAGATGAGGTGATGGCTCATGTGCTACAGCATAGAGGGTGAAGGCCACGGGCATATTCAAACACATCAACAGAGAAAAAGAGCTGGAGACACAGTCATGTCGAGAAGGCCAGCAGATGTCCCGTCCATCTGGAGGACACAGACATGGCTCGTAAACCCCGTTTACCATCCAGATCATCCCAACAGGGTTTTTTTTAAGCACATACCACTGGAACCCACCACCTGGGTGTGATTCAGGAACTTTGGTAGGGGTCTGTGCATATATATTTTGAAGCCTCCTGGGCAACTGCAATCGACAGTAAAAGTTGATAACCACTACCATAGGGGACTTCTGAAATTCTCTTCTCCCCTGGGAATCCTGCAGAGAGAGAGAGAGAGAGAGAGAGAGAGCAGTAGAGAAACTGCTCTGTCCAGTCATCACAATATACAGTCACCCCGGAATTATTAATTATTAACCACAATTCTTGATTTTCTCTGGGTGGATTACCCAGATCATGCACGGTGAATTTGGAAACTCTACAGAACTGTCCTCCATAAATCGGTTGATTATAGCGCTCACCTCTTGGATCCAGCATTTAGCTGGATCCCCAACACATACACACTCACTCACTCACTCACACACACACATACACACACACACACTCAGAGCACCTGTGGAACAGATCTAAGTGACTTACATATCATTATATGCTATGAATTATCCACCCCACTGCTTCTCTCAAGACTTGAACGTGATGTTTTATAGAGTCCAGAAGAGCTGCCGAGAGAGAGATCCCCCCTGGCTTGGGAATCTGTGAAGTGTTAGAGCGGGACTGGTGTTTAGAGAGAGAGAGCACGTGCCAGAGAGTAAGCACTGGCCTGGTGTCAGAAGTGCTGGTGTTAGGTACCTGAGGGCCCTGGGTCCACTCTGCTCATCCCTGGCCCTCCCTCTTCCCTGGCCAAGACTGAGCAGCTGTATTTCCTGGGAGCCCAGCCCACTGTCTGTCCGGTCCCTTCCAGGCCGGACTGGTCCTACCCTGCCCTTCAGCTGATCACCACCTCAGAACTGCAGCTGTGAAGCAAGTCCTTAGGATTTAGACTCACAGCAGCCAGGCAGCTAGGAGAGGAGGCGGCTCTTTCTGGGGGAGCCAGAATGTGCTTGGGGGGCCAAGACTCCCGCCTGGCACAGGACACAGAAAGAAGCTGAGGTCTAAATTGGTAGGAAACAACTAAAATCAAGCCGAGTAATATGAAAGAAAGGAAACCTTTTTAAGAAGCAGGAGTCGGGGTGCCTGGGTAGCTCAGTCGGTTAAGCATTTGACTTCAGCTCATGTCATGATCTCGCGGTTTGTGGGTTCGCGCCCCGCATCAGGCTCTGTGCTGACAATGCAGAGCCTGCTTCGGATTCTCTCTCCCCCTCCCCCTCTCGCAGACATGTGCTCTCTCAAAAATAAATTTATTAATTAAAAAAGAAAGAATCAGGGGTCATGGGGCAACAAACCTCAAATACCTTGCCCACCACTGCCTGCCAGGTGAGCTACCAAAGACACGCTGTTCCAAGATAACCTGGAAAATACCGGAAAGGGGCCAGCTCTAGGCCCTCCCCTTGCTAACACTGCCTGGGTCTCTCTGGGTTTTGTTCACTCAAAGAATCCAATTTCTTGGTT
Organism: Proteles cristata cristata; assembly: GCA_017311185.1. NCBI lineage: Eukaryota > Metazoa > Chordata > Mammalia > Carnivora > Hyaenidae > Proteles > Proteles cristata. The sequence continues at coordinate 954,352 of JAESUZ010004312.1, forward strand.
CAACCCAACAAAACTTGGTTAAGTGTCTGCTACACGCACGCCCGACCTAGGGATATAGATGTAGCAGCAGCTGCCCGGTGGCTCCAGAGCTCCAGTGTTGCCTGGTCTTCTGTCCCGGTGACTGGGCTGGGAGTGGGGCAATTGGGGGAACAGTCCTCAGACATCACACCCACCCACATGGGCCTGATGTGCCCAGATGTGCTGGCCATGGTCAACAGCTGGCTGACCCATCAGTCATTTAAGTAGACTGATGCTGGGTGGCTCCGTGGGTTAAGCATCTGACTTTGGCTCAGGTCATGATCTCATGGGTCATGAGTCTGAGCCCTGCTTTGGGCTCTGTGCTGACAGTGCAGAGCGTGCGTGGGATTCTCTCTCTCCCTTTCTCTGCCCCTCGCTCACTCACACCCTCCCTCTCTTTCTCTCTCTCTCTCTCTCTCTCAAAAATAAATAAATAATAAAAATAGACCAAGTAATTAAACAATAAAATAAAAACAAAATAATAATAACATAAACGAACAAATAAGTAGAGAGGGTTAAAGGAGCACTTAGAGACAGAGGGCCTGAGCCTGGCTCCACTGCTTTCGCTCTGTGTGACTTTAATGACGTAACTCCTTTGAAGCTTGGTTTCTCCATCTATAGATCTAACACACCCGTCTCATGTGACTGGTAACAACAACAAAAAAAAATTAACGAGATGGCATGTGGAACCAAATGTCCTTTAAAAATGCATGGCATCCAGAAGGTTAATCTCAAATGCAGTGTCACTTAGGTGAGGCGATCCACCTTCCCAAACTCTCCTCCTGGCCATCAAAAGGAATGTGTGGCTGGGCCCCTAAAACTTTATTTGGGGAGCCAAGCAGCGCCCTTTGCCACCCCATTTGTAGTTCTGTGTCGGGAGGGGGCGGCTGAAGAGGCCAACCACAGGAGCCATCATTAGAAGAAGAATCATATAGCCAGCACAGCCGAGATGCACATAATTAGAAATTAGAAAAAGGTCAGATCGCATCATTATCAGCTCAATCAGCTGCTGAGTGCCACAGCCAGTTAATTTGGCATCTGTATTTTTTACAACCCCGTACACGTAGCCCAACGGACTGTAACTCTTTATCCGGACAGATATACTGCGCAGCGGAGCAGGGACATAAAATGAGAGACCCCAAGCAAATGAGCTGAGATAATTGAGAGATTTATTTTTTATATATATGTGTGTCAGGGCGGCTTTCCTTTGCCCTTGAATATTGACTTTCACAAATGGGATTGTCAGGAGGACGTGGGTTCTCCAAAACTTTGTCCCCCACCCTGAACCCTCAAGCCGCACTCTGATCCCACTTTCTCCCAAGCCCAGAGAGCCCGTCGGCCCCTGTCCTGCCAGACCTGCCATTTGGACATAAATCCCCCCCACACCCCCACACCCCCGCCACCAGCTGCCCATTCGCCATTCCTCCAAGCAAATCCCCATGCTGACTGGTCCCTTCCCCTGATCCCAGTATTCTCCCAGACAAGTTCCCATGGGAATGGCTCACTGAGCTCTCCCAGAGCTGCCCAAAGATCAGAGAGGTTCCCAGATTGCAGGCTTCACAGGGAACTTCTTCCTTCCCCTGATGAGACAGCTGCTTCCACAGCACACTGCTGCTGGAAGAGACACTCGAATCACAAACCACTAGGGAGAAAATGACCACGGAGAGAAGCCAGTTCAGCCCATCCCACTACCCATTTTACAGATGGGGACACTGATGTCCAGAGAAGGGAAATAACTCATTAGGACCAGATCCCAGGTCTGCTGGCTCCCAATACCCTGCTCCTTCCAGAGTCACCCCACCTCTCTTCTTTCTGGAGGCAGTAACACCCTCATTTATAAATGCCACCAGCATCTCCAGGCCCCACCTGCCCACCCCCCACCTATCCCCTGGCGCCCCACTCACTGACCCTCTCTACCTCCCTATTTCAGTGCCATGGGTGGCTAAGCTGGCATTCCCCCTGCCCCACCATGAGCTCCTTCCCTCAAGATCTCTCCACCCCAGTCCACATACCCACCCAGTGCTCACCAGGTCCATTTCTCAGCTGGCCCACTGATCCCCTGCTTGGACCCAGCAGCCTCTGACTGGCAGTTGGTAAAGTTTGTAAAATTTGCAAGTTCCCCAAACCCCTTTGAAAGGTAAAAGCTTTTTGTTTTATAAAATCTGATTTACGGGCCCCCAGTGCAGTACCGAGGGTTTATATATTATGCAAGATTTCAAACCGAGGCTGTAAAACGTACGGTTTCAGTTTCATGCATGGAATTTTTTTATGTGTAAATTTTTTAACATTTATGGGGCACGTTTTAATGAGACTCTGGTGTGGCTCAAGGGACAGATTATGGCTGCCTGACCGCAAAGTCAGCTCCAAAACGGGGCCCCCCCAGACTCCTGGGCCCACTCTAAAGAGGTAGGGCCAGAGGCCGGAGGCTGTGAATACGGAGGCGCAGGAAGGAGCCCGGCCAGAAGTCTGGGCCCACAGAGACCTCAGGCAGCCCCATTCAGAGTCATTCACTTCAGGCTTCAGTCCCACTGTCCCTACATGGGGACAGAAAATCTTACCAACACCAGGAAAGGGAAAGCAAATAAGCATAACCAAAGATAGTCATGATTAACATTTATAAAGCACCTACTAGGTGCCAGGTGCCATTCTAAACACCTTACAGATATTCTCTTATTTAATCCTTTTTTCAAACCCATGAGGTAGGTACAAGTATTATTATTATCCCCATTTGAAGATGAGGAGATTGAGACACAAGGTGGAATCAGTTAGTTCAAGATCACACAGCTAGTCCAAGGCAGAGGCACGAATCAGGTACTGCACAGGTCTCGAACTCTGGCGCCCACACTCTCAACCATCATGTTGACTTCTAGCTCCTCCTTGGGTGCACCTGCTCTTGTTTTTAATTCCTCCTAGCTGCATCTCATTTAATCCTCAGTACAACTCTGAGGGAGTCACTATTATTATTCCATTCTTCAGGAAAAATGAGAAAAGCAAAGTATGGAGATTAAGTAAATTGTCCAGAATTTCTCAGTGGGTGAAAGACCCCCAAGACTCAGCCTCCAAAGCCCATTGTTCTCAAGCACCCTTCTCTATTCAATTCTCAAGATAGCCCCAGGAGGTAATTGTCGACATCCCCAAATCAAGGAGAAAATCAAGGAGTAAGAGTCCGACAGCCGAGCTGGGATTTGCACCAAGTAGGCCTAACCCCCAAAGCCCAGCTCTTTCCTCTGAACCTCTTGCTTCTCCAGATTCTGAGGACATCAGAGGGGAAGTGCCACATTATTGACTAAAATGTGATTTAGCTGGTCGTGCACGAAGGCTTCCCTAGCTGTTGGTTTTATGCCCCAATCGTCTGGCAGTCGATTGCGCCTCCTCCAGTCTTCCTTCCACATCCCGTTCCTTGTTCCAGTGACCCTGGGCTTCCAACTGCTCAGATCCAGCTGGTCTGGTCGGGAACAATTCCTGATTAGAATTTAGCTTTGGCTGCCCTAATGACCCGCAGGAAATATCTGAGCCCTTTAAGGAATGCAAGTTTATAAACTCTTTTGTCTGTAAGTGAGGGAGAGTAGTTCCAGCTTCCTGACTCACAGAAGGAAGAGAGGGTGAAAAGAACCTGTCCCCCAGGGAATGGGTACCACCTCCCTAACTGCCGCATGGAATTCCAGCTCCTTGAGCGTATTGCCTGTGTATCCCCACGGTGAGAAGACTCCCGTGAGATGATGATGAGAAGAGCATTTTGCAAATCATAAAGTGGTATGTATATAAATGTTTTTGGAAGGCAAGGATTTATGACTATCGAGTGAAGGCGCCACGATCTTACAAGAGAGGCCACTTTTCAGAAAGGAGCTTGGTGGTAGTCGAGTGGGGGGGGGGTTGGCATAAGGAATGGATATTTATCAAATAGCCATTATGCACCCACAGCATTTACATACACCATTTTATTCGATTTTCCCACCCACTCAACAGTGTAGGGGCTCTCATCCTAAATTTTACGGATAAAGTTGTCCAAAATATGCAGGCAGGAAATAGTAGACTTGGGCCACCACACCGTGCGTCGTCAGAGCCAGCAAGCAGCCCTAGGTCCGTGTTCTCTCCCGGGACTGGTAGGGCTCATGTGCACTGGTGTGACACTAAAATGCAACAGGGCATCTGGTTTTGCTTTTTTTTTTTTTTTGAAGGGTACTTCTCAGAAGAAAAGGGCTGTTTCTTTATTTTGAAAGAGCAAAGAAAGAAAGAGAAGCTGGAGGTGAAGCAACACTTGGGGGTAAAAGACTGAGACCACATTCATCACATTTGATGATGATATTAAATTAAATGGAATTGTTATTGCTCTAGAAGATTTGAAATAACTTTTTATACGACATTGATCACTTAGAAAAATAGTTTCATAAATCAGAGTTTTATTCTGATTTCGAAGCCAAAACCCGACATTGCAAACACGTAGGCTAGAGAATGATTTACTAAACATAAGTACAGAAGGAAAAACACTGGGAATGATTCTGTTTCCTCCAGCTGAATATGGAATGGCAATAGAAAAAGCCAACTGGATATTAGAAATCATTAAAGGAGGTTAAAAATTTATATGCATTTGGTTCCCCATGGTTTATAAGATATTTTCACATCATTATCTCCTTTATCCCTCATCAGATCTTATGAGCTTATCCCCATTTTACAAATGAGGACATTGAGGCCCACAGAAGTCATGGAACTGGCCCAGTAACATCCAGTTTGTAAACAGTAGGCCTGGATTCAGGCTGTCTGTCAACAACCCCCACATGCTTTCTGCTCTGCCACAGTCTCCCCCACAAATGGTATGGCCGATCTTTTTCTCTAATATTGAATAGGTCCTACATATTCATTGCCTCAGAATACCATTATGATTTACTCTACCTTCTTAAATCTTTAAACCAAGCCCATTACCCTATGAAAAAGTAATCCTTCAACTGTCCTTTGTCAGACCAAAAGATAGGTCCACTTTGGGCCACTGGGTGCCAGATCTGGTATAAGCTCGCTGTGTATGTATTTCATTTGAACAAAACCACCTGCATAGATTTTGCTTTATATTTCGTCTTACTTGTACTTTCTGATTCTGTTTTAGTAGTAAGTATTTATTGGCTATGTTTTTTAAATAAGTGAATAAGTACAGGTACCTTACTGTGAGGTGAATGTGTATATGTATATCTAAAAGTAAATAAGTAAGTGAAATCTTGATTTAAAATGAAGAATAGTCCAGTAAAGGAAAGCTCAGAGACAGAAGGAAAGATGAAATGGAAGGAGAGGAGGAGAGAAGAAGGAAGGAAGGAAAGGACGGAGGGAGGGAGGAAGGGAGAGAGGGAGGAAGGAAGGAAGGAAGGGAGGAAGGAAGGTTGGGAAAAAAGAAGAAAGGTTTAAAGAATTAGGATGATTTTTTCTGAAGAAGACAAAGCTAGTTGGGCAAGTTATTCAAGCCAGATGCTTGTCCTGTGTATGGCACACAGTGAGACTCAATATTTGTATTGAATGGATAACATTAAATTAAGGGAGGTTGTATTGACGGAGGCACTAGGTATTCTTAGTGCTTGCAAAAGGCTGAGTAAGCTCTCTACATTCGGGCAGGAGAGATGTTGGTAAATGTAAGGGAGAACATCTCAATCGGTAGACTGAGTGAAAATAGAGACCATCTAAAGCAAAGGTTCTGGCTGGGAAAGCCTCAGAGGGGAGGATGCAACCATGTAACCCAGAGACTTTAGACCATCCACTCGCCTAGACACAGGCCCAGATCATCTCCTGGGCCCCATCAGTGAAGTGAGGGCACAAGTCCTGGTCATGATGGAAAGCACCTGACAGCCCAACCCTCTGTATTTACAGAGGAAGAGGCAGACACCTACATCGGTGAGGTATTCTGACTCCTGTGTGTTAAGTCACAAGTAAGAGATGAGAAGCCAGAGCAGCTGAATGAGGGAACGTGACCAGGGAGGGTTCTGGAAATCCTAGACTTTAATGTCCCCAAAGCTATTTGGTCTTCCTGGAACCTCATACTTCCCATCACTGAGCCACTTCCCCCCCCAAAAAAAAATCATGCACCCTTCAAACTGCTTTTCTGCATCTCCACAAATCCCAAGAGCCCGTCTTGAGAGTGAAGCAACAGAGGTGACCCAGCTTCATATCCTAGTGTTACCACTTACCAGCCGTGTGACTTTAAACCAGTAAAAATACCTCTGGGCTTCATTTTCCTCAACTGTAAAATGTGGGCAATCATGGTGCCTACTTGCAGAGGTGGTTCATGGCATAAATAAGATAAGACCTGTGATAGGTTTAACACAGTGCCTGAAACACAGTAAGAATAAGAAATGTCTGGGTATTGTTATCAATCAATAATGAGTCAATGAGCATTTATTCAATGCTTTATGTGGTGCTAATTACTCTGAAAGACATAAACAAAGGTATCCATGGCCAAAGTCAAGTAGAAAATTTAGAGCAGTTGTTCATTTGGTACCAAATAAGCCATTCTAAAGTCACGATTCTCTTCTTTGCTTGGGAGAGTACAGTCTCTTTTGGTCTCAGCCCCACAGAAGGAGCACTCCTTTAGGGCAGGACCTTAGGATTCAGCCCTGTGTGAAGACACAAAACCGTTGGCGTCTGTTTTTGAGTGACAGTTAGTCTAATTCAGTGCTCTGAGAGCCCTTAATAGTTGAGCACAGTTCCTGTCCATCAGGCCATCCAAAAGCCAACCCAGAGACTACTCAGTAGCTCTCTCCACTAGAAATGCCCATGAAGCTCAGACAGGAGTGTGGCACTGGTGTCCAGCCACACAGCTCTACTCGTACCTGACTATCAAAATTCTCTGGAAGAGATTCCCCGCCTTGTTTCCTGAGCATCAAGATGTTAGCCAATAGCTGGAAGGGTAGGATTAAACAAGGATTCCCTGCCTATGTCCACATCAATGGGTCTCAAAAGGCAGCAAGACCCTGCCCCTTTTTTCATTTTTCATTTTGTTGTCATTGTCGATCCACACGCAGTTCTAAGAACTAAGACAAAGTTCTGATTCCCTCCTTGCATAACTGTAGTACCGCTTCACAACCAGGAAATTGACAATGATACGATCCACCAACCTTATTCAGATTACACCATTTTACATGCACTTACATGTGTGGTGTTTAGTTTTTTGCCGTTTTATCACATATATAGATTCATGTAAACACTGATAGTCGAAGTACAGAACAGTTCCTCCCTCCTCCCTCCCACCCCCTTCCTCTCCCCCTGGCCACCACCCATCCATTCTCCATCTCCACAATTCTGTCATTTCAAGAATGTTGGATACATGGCATCATACACTATGGAACCTTTGGAGATTGGCTTTTCTCTCTTAGCATAATTCCTTTGAAACCCATCAAGTTGTTGAGTGTCTCAATAGATTGTTCTTTTTTTTTGCTGACTAGTATTCTATGACATGTGTCTTTATCCATTCACCTATTGAAGTATATTTTGGTTGTTTCCTGGTTGGGGCTGTTAGAAACAAGGCTGCTTTGACTGGTTTTTGTGCCAACATATATTTTATTTCTCTGGGATAAATGCCCAAGAGTGCAATTGCTGGGTATATGGTAAGCATATATGTAGTGTTATAAAAACAAACAAAAACCTGTTTGTTATAAAAACAAACAAAAAACTGTTTTCCAGAGTAGCTGAGCCATTTTTCATGTCCCCCGGTAATGTATGAGTGGTCCAGTGCCCAGTTCTTTGCCAGCATTTGGTGTTGTCACCATTTTTTTATTTTAACCATTCTGATAGGTGTGCAAGCGATATCTCCTTGTGGTTTTAATTTGCATTTCCCTGGTGGCTAATGACTACAGTGCCTATTTGCCATCTGTATATCCTCTTCAGTGAAATGTCTCATGTTGTCTTTTGCCCCTGTTCTAATTGGGTTGCTTCCTATGTTACTGTTTACTGCTGAGAGCTCTTTATATATTCTAGAAATAAGTCTTTTGTCAGATACATTTCTTCCAATCTATAGTTTGCCTTTTCATCTTCTTCACAGGGTCTTCTGAAGGGCAAACCCTTTTAATTTGGGTGGGTTCTTATTTATCAATTTTTCCTTTTCTGGGTCAAGCTGATGTTGTCAACTGTAAGACCTCTTTGCCCACTCTTAGTCCTGATGATTTTCTCCCACATTCTTGTTACGCTTATAGTTTTATGTCTTACATTTAGGTCTTTGATCCATTTGAGTTAACTTTTATACAAGATGTTAGATTTATGTCAAGGTTCACTTTTTTGCTTGTGGATACCCAATTGCTCCAACATCAGTTGAGCAATGCTTTATGGAAAAGCAATTTGGCAGTAGTTATCCTGAGCCCAAAAAATGCCCATAGCTTTTTTTCCTGTCACTTCTGGGAACTCACCCTAAGGAAATAATGCAGACACATGAATAAAAGCTGTAGGTTGGAAAACAGTCACTGGAACATTTTTTGTGAAACTGAAAAATTGGAAGTAACCTGAATGCCCAACAATCAGAAATTGCTTAAGGGTGGCACAGACGTGAAAAAAATATGCAATAATTAAAAATATATTTACGCAATCCTCTTTACCTGTTCAACAAATATTTATTCAGTTTCCATAGTGCTGGTGCCAAGGATAATGTGGGGAGCAAATTAGATACCATCTCTCCCTTCTAGAAGCTCACAGTCTGGAAGGGACAACAGAGAAAATAGTTCTGTAGCTGATAAAAATACATTTTTCTGGGTGGCTCAGTCAGTTCAGCACCTGACTTCGGCTCAACTCATGATCTCACAGTTTGTGAGTTCGAGCCCCACATGGGGCTTTGCGCTGACATCTCAGAGCCTGCTTGGGCTCTCTCTTCTCCATCTCTCTGTCCCTTCCCCACCTGCACACATGTGCTTTCTCTCTCTCTCAAACATAAATAAATGTTTTTTTAAAAAATGAAAAATACATTTGGTAAACTAAGGGGGAAAAACAGGAAACCAAACTGCATGCACAAGGTGAAAGATAAAAAAAATAATAATAATCCTTGTTTTAGAGTGATCAAGAACAGTTATTGTCATCTTTTCCAACCCTCCTGCGGCACTTTTCTTTGTATAATAATAACAGTGGTAAAGAGAAAAGCTCCAATTGAGAAATAGCTTCTTGCCACAAAAGGTTAGGAGTGTCCATTTGAAGAGGTGACAGGCACACATACAATTATCCAAAGGGCACGAGAGAAACCATCCGGGACAGCAAGGTGTTCCAGAGCCCAGCTAAGTCATGCTGGATGATTCAGTCAGTCAACAAGTACCAGTGGGGGCATCTGCAAGGTGACCTGTATCACATGAGGCCCTCAGAGTACATGTTTAAGAATAGACAGTCCCTGACTTCTTCGGGCCCTCATGAGAAATTCTGATCTCAATCTTCTTTGTGCCTATTCAGCACTTCACTTTCCCGCTTGTGAATCTTTTCAACCAACCTAGACAGTTGTGAGGGAGGGCGTAACTATCCCCATTTTTCAGACCACAATGTTCAGAGCAATTGCCTGAGGTCACACTGATGATAAGCGGCAGGGCCGGGGCTAGAGACCTGGCTTTTATCTCTGAGGTCTCATAACACCATTACTCAAAAACAGTTGTGTTCACAGTGGACTCAAAGGATGCAAACAATCAGCGGACAGCCATAACTAGAATTTAAACCAGGTGGATGAGAAAGCATATCCCTACGGCAGGGGACGGGCCTCTCTCCCCTCATGTGCTCAGGGCTCAGGAGGTCAAGGCAGCAAGAGGAATGTGATCTGAACACCTGGGCTCACACGTCCCCTCTCTCCCCAGATGGTGAAGGCAATCCAGGTCCTGAGAATTCACCTGCTGGAACTGGAGAAAGTCAATGAACTCTGCAAGGACTTTTGTAACCGGTACATCACCTGCCTCAAAACCAAGATGCACAGCGATAACCTGCTCAGGAATGACCTCGGGGGACCCTACTCCCCCAACCAGCCCTCCATAAACCTTCACTCACAGGTAACACACAGGGCTGGGCCCCATCTCCTAAGCCAGGTGTAGAAATGGCTGAAGGTTTCTGGTGACATAGGAAAGTGGACTAGGCACACTGGACCCTGTCAGCATAAGGGCCCTCTTCTGATCCACCCTTGCACATCAGCAGTACCAAAAAGCACCGTGCCAAGGCATTAATATCCCTTAGAAGATGACCACAGTGATTCCCGGCTTCCTGGCCCAAGATATCCTGGGACATGTTGAGGTCCCAGTGTTGAGATGGAAAGCTTTCCTGGATGATGAGGCAGGGACAGAGCCGGGGATGGACTCCAACCTCCTAGCCTCGTGCACTTCTCAAGAGGGCTTGCTGAACCCTCCATGTTCTGGAGAAGGACAGTCTGGGGAAGGTGGACCTTCCCTAAATCCTGCCCACTTAATAAACGAAGACCGCTTCCCATGCAACTGCTTCTCCCAGGTGGTTTCTAGTTGCTCACCCTACCCTGACTCATCTGTCTTCCTAAGGTTCAGGGCCACTGTCAATGTCACCTCAAGTTACCCCCTTCCCAAGAGTCACCCGCCACTCTCATCCTGGGGACCCGGGGATGTGGAATGGCAGCTATGTGTTCTAGGCGAGAATGGACTTTTCCTTCCAGGGCAGAATCTTTTTCCCAAACCTACGAGCTAAGAAAGCTGCCTGGTGATACCTTTCCGTAAGACTCACCAACCTCTTTGTAAGCCCTAGCTCCCCATTTTCTTCCTTTCCCAGTGAGCTCTCGAGTCCAGGACAGACACATGGAGGCCCCCGGAGGCTTAGAGTAGCCTCTTCTCATGAGACAGTCAGGCTTGGGGAAAAGGATAAGCTTTCTAAGACTGATTGGTGCTGGAAAGAGCGCCTAAGAAAGGGGGTGCCATTCTTATCTCCAAGCTTTAAGAACCAACACTCTTAATCCATCCGTTCAGGTGGGTAGAGGCAGGGGAAGGGTTGGGACGGAGAGGGGGGGTTCTAGAAGGCCAGCCATGCCTTGCACATATTGACTACAAGCGTTGCACCAAACGCACCCTAAAGGCTTCTCTGTGGGACCTGACAGTGAGTATTGCGTGGGACATGAGGGAAGAAGTTTATTTCCTCTTCCCATTGCTTGAAAGCACCAAATCACTTTATTACAGATCTAAAAACAGCCGCCCAGGCTTCTGCTTGCTAATATTCTCTTGAAATAGACTCATTCCTTCAGAGTCTTATTGTACTTTCCCTTATGATCAAAATTAGCAAGAAACTTGCATAAAAGAGGACAATAATTGCTCAACGAGCATCTCGTTTGTAATTTATTAGTTTCTATTATTGTGGGTTACCATGGTGACGCCGCGCAGCCCCGGTGACGGGAGAGATGCAAGATAGGAGCTGAGGAGGCTGTGAGGCCTCACCAAATGGAGATGCACATTTTTATCAGTAATTTTCATGAAAATAATAAGTGAGGAGTTAATGAGATGGAAAGCCATCCTGTGGCTATTGTGAATTTTTTTTAAGTGTTGATCTAATTAGAATGCATCGGTCAGGAAAAGTAATGAGGATTTAGTGCCTCACAGAGATGTGAGGATCATATCAGAAAATTAGCACAAGTCTTTGGAAATAATCAGGTCCTTGGAGAGGCTCTGGATTTCCCCTCCTGGGCTCTCCAAGTCTACCTCGAGCACTGACATTGGGAGTGTATCAGGGCAGTGGGGGGAAGGAAGGAGGGCCAGAGGGCTTAGCAACCACAGCGGCCCCCTCCAGGTCGGGGTCCCAAGGCAGGTTGGTCTGCAGCAAGCAGAGCCACTGGGGACGCAGGGTTGGCAGAGAAGGATGACACGGGCTCTGGGTGAGCCGCTGCCTGCGAAAGTCAGTCCTCCTGGGAAACCCCAGCATCTGGTGCCTCTGAGCTTTGAGGAGGGAGGGGAGAGAACTTTGATTCCCGTCATTGTAAATATCAGATCTCCGGCCCACAGCGAAGCTGGCCCTGGGGTGGCCACTGCAGAAAGTCTTCTGATCTGCTGCTTAGAAAGAGGAACTCAGACAATCGGGCAAAAACAAAGAGCGAGAAAGAGAAGAAAAGACACTTAGCAAGGACTCCTATTTGCAATTTCTCAAACTTGTCCTTTCATTGCCTGTGACTGCCACCACCTATGTAGTTCAGACTTCAGTGGGTAAATAAGATAATTACACACAGGCTGCTCTCAGAGATTCCTACCAGCTCCCCCTGTCCTCTCCAGCTAGCCCTCAGCCCTACACACACACACACACACACACACACACACACCTACATACACATGCCTCTTAAGCTTCTGCTGCTCGATTTGCTGTCCTAAAGCTCTGTTCTTATCATTCTCCTGATCGAAAGCTCGGACTGTCCTCAGAGTTTTCGCATCCTATCACCCGATAGTCAAAGCTCCCTCCAGGTCCCCATTCTCCCAAGCCTGTCTGTTCGGGTGACGCTTCCACACCTTTGCAGGACCAAACCTAGCCTCCTCTGCAAGGAAAATAACATGGCTACTGTCCCCTGGAGGCTTCTCTGAGTGCCCCATCCAGAAAGCACTTTTCTTTCTCTCAACTAATGGCTGGAGCACCGTGGGCCACTTGTATGTAAATATCACATGTGACTTTATCATGGAGTCCCTGGTGTAAGTGTTATTCTCCCCTCCTAGAAAACAGACATGTTTGGGGTACAGACAGTATTTTCTATACAATTATGACCCATGCCTGGCAGCGGCTAACCCACGGTCTTATGCACGGACGGCCAGTAAATATCTGTTGAAAGAAGTAAGACAAGGAGAAAGATGGAGACAGATCAAGAGAGGCCAGAGGAACCCAAAGGAGGGACGGAGAAATCAGAAGGAAGATAAAGGGAAAGGAAGACAACTCTGGAGAGTCACATTCAAGCGGGGAGGTATAGGAAGGATGAACATCTGGGAGCGGGGGCAGCAAAGGGAAGGAGACACAGATGGAGGAAAAGGGAAGTGAGGCCCCAGAAAGACAGGGGCAGAGGCAGAAACGAGAGGGAAAGCCTGGCAGCCACGGTGGGATGAAAGGACAGTCCAGGCAGGCGTGGGGTCAGTGCAAAGCTGGGTGTGCAGAGGAGGGAAGGTGAGGAAGTGCGCCGTGTGCTGTCCACCTTCCCAGGTCGGGCTCCTGCCGCTGTCCCCTGAACTGCTGGGGGGGAGGGGGGGGCAGTGCAGGGCTGGTGGGGCCTTCCCGAGAAGGAGAGTCTCTGTTGCCAAGAGATTTTTCAGGGGAAGAGACAGAGTCAGGGCATGGGACCAAGTATGGGAGAGAAGAAAGAAAAGGAGTGTCTGGTGCGGGTGCGTATTCGTGTGTGTGTGTGTGTGTACGATGGTTCACATTTGTCATGGTCCGACCTTAATCCCCCCCAGCCTGAAATAGCCCCACCGAGCGCCAGCCTGGCCCAGGGAGGGGTGCCTCCCCTCTGGAACATGATCCCCAGGACCAACATTCCAGCCGCCTGCCAGCTTTGTTGCAAACTGCTGGCTCATGGTTTTCCCTGCTTGCTAATCATTCGGCCTGTGTGGCAAAGTAGGAAACATTTTTCCCTTCAAATTGGTCCCCTCCCCCCCGCCCCACCAGATGCCGTACCGTGTCCCTATTCGGCTCTACGGCAGCTGGGCACACCCACAGCTTGGCCTCCCGTTCCTGAATGTGAACATTCTCTTGGGGCTGGAATCCGGGTAGGGAGTGGGGGAGACTGCTTCCACCAAGCGAGAGGGCTGAACCAGAGCTCCTGAGGAGCTGAGCCACAGCTCGGTTTTCCCGCATGCCCAGGAAGCTGTCCTGGACTTCCCGCACCCGAATGCCATCCAAGCTTCCTCATAGCTCGGAGCCCAGCTTCCCGCCGGGGCAGCCTCTTTGGTAAGGAGGCTCATTCTAGACTCCGACATGGGCTTCTCCTACCTTTCCCTAGAGGGCATGAACGAAACCATCGCACTAGAGAGAACCTAACTCCCGCCTCGCTCAAGTATTAAGTTGACTTGAAACTCACCCTCCTTTCTCCGTAGGGATTTAAGCTGCAGCCCTATTGGGGGCAAATTGGACTGCCCCGCAGTTCTCAGCCACCAAGCATTTGGGGGTCACTTACCGTACGCACTGTGCTAGGTCCCATGAGAGCACAAGTGAATTGTCCAGAAGGAGCTCCCAATCTCAGTGTGAGGGAGCTGTGAGTCACTCCTGCGGGTCTGGATCAGTTATATGAGCCGTAGAGGCTCCAGGTCAAGTGAACCCTGAGAAAGGCAGGAAAGGAGCAGCCGGAGACAGAGCCATAGGAAGAGGTCTGGATTGAACAAGCCACGCGTGTGGCTTCAGGTTGCCCCAGTCACCACTCGGCCTCCTTCCTCCTGTCCTGGGCAAGGCCCAGGCCCAGCCTGCACACCCTCAGGGCCAGGGTCTTCCTGCCCAGAAGCAGGAAACCTCAGCAAACCTTAGCATGGATTGGATGGGCCAGCAGGAAGATTTTGCCCTTTGTCATTGGAGAAGTTACAGCTTCCCTGGCCTCGGGAGGACTTCCTGGAGGAGGGAGATGAGGGTGGTATGCTATCTGGGAGCTCCAAAAGTGAGCGTTCCCTGGGTAGAGAGAAGTCTGGGAGATGGTAAGGAATGGAGACAGCATTTCAGAATCCCTGGGGAGAAGCAGGTAGAGGAGGAGGGGCTGTTCACTGTCGCATCATGCATGTGTTCAAGCACTGCTGAGCCTGCTGAGTTCCAAGGATATCAAAGTGGATATAAGATGATCTCTGGCCTCCAAATGTAATAATGGAGTATCTTGCAGCCAAGTTGTAGGGGGTTATGCTTTGAGGCTGATAATGATGGCCAACCGCCAAAGATGTGAGAGGTAGTGGAGAATGTAGGCAACGGGGTAAGGATTGAAAACATGTTGGGGACAAATTAATTGAGTAGCCACCTCTTGTGCTGCTCTAAGAAGAACTGGCAGACAAAGGGGAGAATGTCAACATTTATTGAGCCTCCCCCACATCTCAGGCACTGTAGGTATGAGGTGCTTTACATATATTATCTTGTTTACGCCTCACAGCAAGGCCAAAAGGAGCACATTATCTTCTCCATTTTCTTCCCCAAGGAAAGAGAAGCTCAGAGAAGTGAAGGTACTCGCTCAAGGTCACACACCTAATAAGCAGCAGAGGCTGGGATGGGTGACTCTCAAATCTACATTCTACTTGTTATAATAAGTCCCCTTGCCTTTTTTTGTGACACCTAGGAAGACCCAGGGGTCCGGGGCCCTGGAGAGGGAGAGGTGACCCCACTTAACTGGAGAGCAGGGATTTGAAGACTGGAGAGGAAGAAACTAATTGCTGGGAAGCAAGTCCTTAGATTTGCTCATAGATTGAAAGTAGGGACAAGAGAGGTGCAGAGTTACCCCAGTTCTCAGTTTCTGGGCTCGGCAGCAGGTAGAACTCTCCAGCCATGCTAAGTGTCTAAAAAAAAAGGAAGGGACTGCGTACATCCCTCCCTCGGGAAGGTGGACCCCCCCCCCGACCTACAGGGAGTTTGCATTTGCGAGATTAGCAGGAGGTCAAGGAGGTGGGGGTGTCACCTCAGTCAAGCCCCAAGTTCTGCCCAGTGGTCAAGGTATTCCGAGGATTTGACCAGGGAGTTTTAAGACCAGTGGAAATAAAGGGAGGCGATCTCCCCTACAAGACCACCTCTGGCATGGAAAGGGGACACCCCCAGACCACAGTGACAGGCAGTGGAGTTCTAGGCGCTCCTCTGCCTCACTCTTGCCCTGGCCATTAGAGCTGCAGCTTCTGCCAGTTCCTAGCCCCCGGCCCTCCAGCTCAGGAGGCCCGGAGACCATGAGGGCCGCCGTCTCCACCAGGCTAGCGAAACCTAAGCAGTTCTCCCGCCTCCCCTTCCAAGAAAGAATGTTCCTTAAGAGCAGCAGCTGCCACTTGTCCCCACAGGCCAGAAGTGCCTTTCCCTTGAGACTAAAGCCCCCAACAGGAGTGCGGCAGGAACAGGATTAGGTGGCTTGTTTACATGTGTTCGGCCTCCCCAAGTTTGGGAGCCCAGCTTTTCCCCAGCCCGGGACAGGACTCTGGGCCTACCAGAGTGGGGGAAGGCTGCCAGGGACGGGGTGTCTGGGGACAGGGACAGCCTCCCCACCCTCTTACACACACACACACACACACACACACACACACACCATCCCAGGCCAAAGTCACGTCAGGCCACGTGTTTATTGGGCATCTGTCATGCACCCAACACTGTGCAGGGCAGTTTGGGGGGATTCAAAGAAAGGCCCCTCCTTCCCTCGAAAGATCTACAACCAAAGCCCGGGAAGGAGGACACGGAAGGAGAACCATTGTGCTGCATGTCCAGGATATCAGGCCAACAGGAAGCGCTGAAGGAGTCAAGGGAGTGAGCCATGGGCATGCCCAGGGTGAGTCAAGACAAGCTCTCCTATGGAAATGCGGCACCCAGAACCAAGTCCCCACCCCCAGCCCAGGACACTTAGCCCACAAACCCGCCCTCCTAGGAGGCTTGGGAGGCTTGAGGGGGTGTGATCTGAGCCAGTGGATTAGCAGAGACCCCTAGTGGCCAGGGGGGTGCATGGCAGACAGCTGGGGCCGGGCAGGGTGGGGACAGTGCCTCCCCAGCCCCACCCCATCTGCTTGCCGCCACCCACCCACCCACACAGTAGATTTCTCTGGTTTCTCTAAAATCCTCATCTGGAAAGACCTTTGCAGCGTCATCTAGTCCATGTCCCCTGTTTCACAGGGGATCCTAGTAAGATAAACATTCTGGCTATTTCAAAATAACTTAAAAGAAAGTTTTTCTATTGTTTTTTTCCTTCACTCCTTCCTTTCTTCCTCACAACACAGTTTACTCCAGGATTTTCTTTCTCCCTTCAATGGAAATTAACCTTCCCAGGGCAACATAAGCCCTTTCCCTATTAACAGGGGAGACCCCTGTGGCTCCAGGGACCCACCCCGCCCCTTCTGGGCGGTGGGTAGACGCTGACATCAGAGTTCACAGCCATTGCCCTTTCATTGGTGCCACACACAGCCCACCCTCCCAT
Source organism: Proteles cristata cristata (assembly GCA_017311185.1). Lineage (NCBI taxonomy): Eukaryota > Metazoa > Chordata > Mammalia > Carnivora > Hyaenidae > Proteles > Proteles cristata. The sequence goes on from JAESUZ010004312.1 coordinate 971,396, forward strand.
CCTCTACTTGCAAGAGTAATCCCAGAGACTTGCACTTTTTCTTCAGCAAGGTTTTCCTTTTGAATAAATCATCTTTTTTGGCCTCAAATGAGATTTGGAGTAAAACTCACCAGTGACCACTGTGGCACAGAAGGAGTGACCGATGGCCACAGGCAGCAAGACTTTGCGGCTGGCCCCAGGGTGGGGATAGGAGGCCCGAGCCATCAGCCCGTCTACAGCTGCTCCCCTAACCTTGCTGGGCCTGGTCTTGAGAGACTCTGTGCCTCTCTGTGTCTCAGGGATATAGCACACGAAGATCGGCAGTGGGGCAACTTCTGGGGAGGCCTGTGGAGACCAGCTTGTGACTTTCCATCCAAGTCCTGGCTCACCAGCTCCAGGCCCTGCAACGTCCTTACAGGGAAACTCTATGGAAGTTTCCAGCTTTGGGGCCTATTTCATACTTTGAAAGCATATTAAAAAGTAGGAAACTGGGGTGCCTGGGTGGCTTAGTCAGTTAAGCGTCCGACTTTCGCTTAGGTCATGATCTCACGGTTCGTGGGTTTGAGCCCTGCGTCGGGCTCTGTGCTGACTGCCAGCTCAGAGCCTGGAGCCTGTTTCAGTCTGTGACTCCCTCTCTCTCTCTGACCCTCCCCTGCTCATGCTGTCTCTCTCTCTCTCTCTCTTTCCTAGAAATTAAAAAAAAAAAAAAACCCTAAAAAAAACAAAAAAAGAAAAAGTAGGAAACTGCACACCCCCCAGTTGGGTAGGATGGCTCACCAGAGAAGCAGGCTTCTAGCAGCACTCAGAGGCTGGAGGACACCACAGACATGTTCCTGGTGGGACAAGGCCGAGCTCTTGAACTAGATAACCAGCTCTGAGCCCCTGGCTCCCAGGCAATTTGGGCAGGGATGCGGGACTCTGGATTCAGAGGAATATCATGAAACCTGTGATATCACGTGTGCTCCCCACCTCTTTTCTGGGTGCTAAGAACAGACAACTCTGTTTGGGTACAGACAGAGCACCCACCTGGTTTGAAGTCTGATAAGCCCCAAGAGGAAGCTGTCAAGAAGATAAAAATACTGTGTGCTTAGCCAACATCTTCTCCCCAACGGACTTCCTCTGCTCACATGGTAGCTGCCCCCTCAGAAAAGACCATAGACCTTTCTCAGAGCTTCAGAGCCCCATTGTCTCCATAGACAAAGGCTCCAGACAGCCAGACCTTGGGCTTGACCTTGGGCTGCAGTCAGGTCACAGAGCTCATCCAAAACAGGGACACACTCCCGCTCCTGGGGCTTGGCCCGGGCCCAGGAACAACTTAGGCAAGAGCAACCTGTGTGGCGAGGACCGGCCACCACAGCTAGGTCGGCAGTCCCAGATGAATCGCCGCCGCTGCTAAGTAAAGAACCCAAATGGCTCTGGGGACCTTCTAGGACAGGTTTTAGATCCCGGCTGTGTCGAGCCCAGCTCCCCGGGTGAGTGGCGTTAGCCAAAGGAAGCAGAAAGTGATTTATTGGGTGCCAGATGTGCCAGCACCCTGCTTCCATCGAGCCTGAATGTCTGATTCCAAAGCACATCTCTGTCTCTCTCTCTCTCTCTCTCTCTCTCTCTCTGAGTATTAGCACAAAAGCCAAAGAACCCACGTGCAAGGCTCCAGGAAATCACTTTGGTTGTCCAGACCTCAGTTCCTCTCCGGACAATTAGAATAATCTCTCTCCCAATGACGTTATCATAGCGGGGAGATTAAAATGAAGTAGCATGGTGAAAGCATGCTAACATTTGAGACGTGCGATGAAGAGGTGGTCTCAGACCCACTGATCTCTGGGACCAGCTGAGGGAGGTTTTTTAAAAATACAGATTGCTGAGGGTCTGATTCAATGACGCTGAGAATCTGTGTCTTTAAAAACTCTCCAGGACTCAGGCAGTGAAACAGCTCATATTGACAAATATAAGGGATGCATCTTATTCCCCCACACCTCAGGGATGCCAAGATTTTGCTCCCTCCTTTTTCTGCCCAGCTAAGATGTGGCCAGCCCTGGTCCTGCCCATGATCTCTGTCCCTGAAGCTCTACATTCCATTCCTTTGCTGATATCACTTGGCTGCCTCTCGGCATGTCCCAGCCAACGACCCCAGACTAGGAGGAGAGGGTAGGAAAGAGAAGAGTCTGATCTAATGCATAAGGCAAATTGCCTTTAGTTACCCAAACCAGGAACCTGGCATGGAGGCTAGCAAAACCACAGGGCGGAGAACCAGCCAGAGCTTGAATAGCTCACCCTTCTGCCTCTGGCAAGCAAAAATGTGTGCTGGTTGAATCCCAAGGCACACATCTTGTATTTATTTTACTGGTTTTGCTTGTGTTTTCCTAACCTTGCTGGATACTTTTTCGGGGAAAAGAAAATCTGGGACAGCTTTTTATGTTTGAAACTCCCAAATACCTTTCCCTGTGAGGAGCACCATCGCATGAATGATTCCCGACGAGAGATTGCTAAAAAGTCATTTCCATTAGTTTTAGGGTGAGAGGCATGAAGAGACCCCCTCTTCTATTAAATGTACGTTACAACTTTACTTCAGCTTCAAATAACATCAGCATGGGTTTACATCCTATGAGACTCGTTGGCTGGGGTGTTGGGAACGAGGGCAGAATCAACCTCAGGCAGACACATAGCTGCAGACAGCCTTGGAGGGCTCCTGGATGTCAGCACGGGGCCAGAGACATTTTATAACTGAGACTGAGGCTCATAGAAGGACCATCATTTGCTGATTCCCAAGCCCATCGTCTTTCCTCTGGGGCCTCTGCTGCCTTTGTACTTCCGGGTTTGGTTGTCTTACCTGTTCACCTCACCTCCAGTAACTATGTACTAAACCCCTGTGATTCCAGGAGCACCTCGTAGCCCAGTTCTTGGCACAAGGTGGGTGTTCAGTATTTGTGGATGAAGGAGGGCTGTGTTCTAGTCCCATTGCTGCGAACCAGCTGGGGGCCTTGGGTGAGTCACTTGGGCTTCTAAGCCTCAGTTCCTTATTTGCGCTCAGGGAGTTGGAATATGTGGCTTTTAAGGGCTCTTCCAGTTTGTAGGCTCCGAAGGTCCGACTCAGTGTTAGACTTGACTCCCTTGAGTGGGGAGGCCAAGAGTTTGGCTCAAGGAACCTGTAGACCTTCCCTGGAGGCTGAAGGTCCAAGCTTCTCCCAGTCCTAAAAACAAAAGCTAGGAAGCTAGGGGCCTTCTTTCTCCCCTAATTTAGTCTATTTTCTTGACTGTTTACCTGTGTAAATTCTTATAGCTCATGCCTGTGACTCCAGGCTTTGAGCATGAGAGTGTCAGCCCTAGGTGGCCCTCAGACAGGTTACCTGGTTCAAGCTCTGTAGTCAGATGAGGAACTGTGGTCAGAGGAGCTTGGAGAGCCAGACAGGTCTCCAGCATCCTTCGCTGCACCTCATTGACCACCTTTCTTGCTTTCTCCAAATAAAGCCTAGACACCCCAGCCTCTCACACACCCAAATCCTCCCTCACAAATTCTCTCTGCGTCATGCCCAGCAAACAAGCACCCGGCCGCCAAGCAGGGAGGTCTTTATGCTGCTACTTGGAGGCTGCAGCCAGGCTCCCTCCCCTCGTGCATGGCAGGCGGAGTCCCTCAACATCAGGTCCAAGGTCTTCCTTGCACAGCGCAGCTGTTACATGGCAATGACGAGGTGACTGGAGTGCCGGGGGCGGGGGGTGGGGGGGGGAATGGTCTTCTTATCTGCTTTGGCTACTGCAAAAACAAACTGCAAGGATTGTTTACTGGGGGAAATGGGGACTGACGGGTTGACAACATGGGGCAAAGGGAGACTGTTTGCAACGGGATTCTGTGTTGGCAGCCAGAGGGAGAGAAAGGAATCGATGAGATGTGCAGACGGGTAGCTGAGGTCAAGGCTCCTGTGAGATGCCCTTTGGAGGCAGGTTATAAAGAGGCTGGGGTGGCCATCTTTTCTGATGATTTAACAAGTATCTTAGTAGCCACTGCATGCCAGACACCTGAGCTAGGTGCTCCGGTTACAAAGATAAAACATTGGAGGCCACTTGTGTGTGGAGCTTGGTATAATAAAAAAATGTCATGACAGGTAGGTGAGGAAGCGAGGTTCTGGGGGAAGAGGGTGTTAGGGGAGGCATCTGGAGACAATAGAGTGTGAAAGGTGAAGAGGTGCTAGGCAGACAAAGCCTGGTTCTCAGCCCTTGCCACACGTTAGAACCACTTAGGGAATTTTTAAGACGCCAAAGGCCCAGTCCCACCCCTGATCAATTAAATTATCTGGAGTTGGAAATCGGGCATCAATATTGGAAATTCCAAAGTGAAGACCACTTTGGACCACTGGTGTGCGAGATAATTTATGTCTCGAGTTTCAAAAGAATGGAATGACTAAGTGGGTAAATATTGTTGGTTGGCTGGTTGGCTGGTTGGTTGGTTGGTTGGTTGGTTGGTTGGTTGGTTTTTAACACTGAGCCTTCTTATTCACCCCTCGTAGGAGGCCATGAGAATTGCCTGTCAGATTTGGGTCCTAGGAGGAGCAGGAGGAAGGGAAGAGGGAAGACAGGAAGGGAGAAAAGGGGAGGAGGAACTTGCGGCTGTAGCATCTAAGCATTTAGTGACATTGTCACAAACCACGCCTCCCTTACTGCCAGGACCTCCTGCAGAATTCCCCCAATTCCATGTCTGGAGTCTCCAATAACCCCCAGGGGATTGTGGTCCCAGCCTCAGCGCTCCAGCAGGGCAACATCGCCATGACAACCGTCAACTCCCAAGTGGTGTCAGGTTGGTGCAGGGGATTGTGGGGAGCACTCCTGGGGGGAGAAGAGGTCGCCCCAGCAGTTCCAGGGGGTGGGGAGGCAGGGTACTGTAGGAACTATCTCAGGAAATGGGAGGGGGTACCCCCTGTTGAGGAAGGGCTTCCAGCTGAATTCCTTGACTAACATGCCCTGTAAGTTTCTAGACAGTTAGCACCAAGACCTGATTGTGATGGTTCGGAGCAAACTTGGGTCAAAGTCTCATGAGCCCCTCAAAGACCAAATAAAGTGATTGTCCCTTCCCCCCAAACAGTTCCCACCAGAGGCTCTGCTCTCAGGACCCTGTCCCCCTCCCAACCCCCAAGGGGCTGAATGCCCCCAGAATAGAGGGTGTTTGCCTAGGAGAGCCGAGTGATCTGGAAGTCCTGCTTGCCCTCACTCCTACCCACCCCCACGCAGGGGACCCAAAAACTGGTTGTCTCCTCAGGTGGAGCCTTATACCAGCCGGTTACCATGGTAACCTCCCAAGGTCAGGTGGTCACCCAAGCAATCCCCCAGGGAGCCATCCAGATCCAGAACACACAGGTGAGTGTGTGCACGCCTAGGTGTGTGCACTTGTGCATGGATACGGGGGAGGGCAGCCGTAATTGTTTACTATGTGCTGGGCGCTTTACACAAGTAGCTCATCTCATCCTTATTATTCTTCCGAGAGGGATCAGTTACCCTCAGGTCCCAGATCAGAAGCCAGGTGTTTGAAAGGCTTTATCAGCTCCTGGGATTTCACTACCTCTCAGGGTTACCTCAAAGGATCCTGCACCCCTATTCCTAGTCTCCACCCTCAGCCACTCTGTAGCTCAGTGGGATAGAGCGCACACACAAGTGGGGGGGAGTAAGAGGATCTGAAGTCAGGCCTGAGATGTGACATTAGCTCTGTCATCTTGGATGAGTCACCTGACCTCTCTGAGCCTCGGAGGGGGATTCACAGCTGCTGCACACAGCCCTACCAACCTGCAAGGCTGCTGTGAGTGCTAACAATGGTAATGGGTAGGAAGGTGCTTTGCAAACTGTAAAGTACCTAGAAATGCCAAGAATTAGTAGATGGTTTCTAGAAAATTTGTCTCTCCTCTACCCTCCGCACGTCCCTACTTCCTCTGTGTCCTCTCTCATCTCCTTCCCCCCCATGCCTCTTCCTCCTCCTTCTCCTTCTTCCTGTCTCCCATTCTCTGGTGCAGGGTGACAAGAAAGGTGACCTCCCCAGGGCCCTAAGAATGAGTTGGAAAAGGGGGTTGGCAGCGAGAGCCTGCCGTCACTATGGCAACAGGTCCCTTAGCTGCTGGCCCGCCAGCCTGCTGATGCTGATTTTTTCTCCACGTGCCCTGAAGGTTAACCTTGACCTCACCTCCCTCCTGGACAATGAGGATAAGAAGTCCAAGAACAAACGAGGAGTCTTGCCCAAGCATGCCACCAATATAATGCGTTCTTGGCTCTTCCAACATCTCATGGTGAGTGTGTGTATATTGGGGGTGTGGAGTTGCAACGTGGGGAATGAATAACCACCCCCCTCCCTGGGTTCCAGACTCTGCTGTCATCCCCAGATCTGCAGAGGGTGTGGCCCCAGAGAGAGGCTCTCTGATAGAGATCTCATCTTCTAGAGAACTGGTCAGATGGGAGGATTTAGTCGGGCCTAAAGCGGGGATTCTCTCTCTCCTGCTTGCTACTGCCATGAAAAAGTGTGGCATCAAATGAGGGAATGGGGATAGACATGTTCTAAAGAGAACCAAGGACCAGGCAAGTGTCTCCTGAAGGGCATGATTCCATGGGGCCGGGGCTGTGGCTGCTGCAGTCAGCCCCGCACGCCCCTGCCCTTCTCCCAGGGAAGAAAATGGTTGAGTCTCAGCCAGGGCTTTTCTGTTTCCTGGAGTCCTCACTGCTGGGGCGACAGTGGATGTGTGTCCCTTTTTCTGGTCCCTCTGATCAGAGCAGTGAGGCACAGCACTGTGGAGCAGTGGCTGCGACCTTCGAATCTGGAGGGAGCAGCCAGGGGGAAATCTCCTTCCTTATGTAACAACTGCCTTCATCAGCCTCTATGGCGACTTCCATAAAATGGCAACAAAGCCTGGGTTTCAATGTCATGTGTATGGAGACCCTGCTGTGTATAGAGAGCTTGCTGTATGCACTAAGGTAATGGCGGGCGTGTGCCGTGTGCAGTGTTCATTGCAGCAGAAAGGACTTCAGTTGTATGTCAGGAGTGAGTTCGAAACTATAGTCCCCTAACATCCTTCAAGAGTTGTAGCAATAGATGAAGGCCAATGGCCATGCCTGGGCTGCCTGTGTAGGATGTGCTGTATGCATGTGTGTGTGTGTGCGTGCGTGCGTGTGTGCGTGTGTGCACCAGGGTGGGGAGGTAGATTCTGGAAGCACTAGTAGACTTCCAGGAGTCTGTGAGGTCTTGGCCTGGCTGTACAAAGATAGACAGAGGCAAACAAATACCAAAGACTGTCTTGGCCTGTGAAGTGTGGGAAAGTCTTTCTTCAGAGAGTAGAGGAATCAAAGGGATCATGGGAATTAGTCAGTCGATCAATCAGCAACCCTTTATTTGAAATGGGAGTGCCTTGGAGCACCTGGGTGGCTCAATCGGTTAATGGCTCAGGTCACATCTCATGGTTTGTGCGTTCAAGTTCCTTGTCAGGCTCTGTGCTGACAGCTCAGAGCCTGGAGCCTGCTTTGGATTCTGTATCTCCCTCTCTCTCTCTCTCTCTCTCTCTCTCTCTCTCTCTCTCTGCCCTTCCCCCACTCATGCTCTGTCTCTCAAAAACTGAATAAACATTTAAAAAAATTTTTTTTTGAAAAAAAAATTTTTGAAATGAGCTCCAGAAGCCATGAAGCCCGAGCCTGAGCCATCATTCCCAGGTATGGGCACCTTAAGGACCCTGCCCCGGAAGTGCTGGGCCCACAGGCCTACTGACCAGGAAGAATTGCTTGATGGTGACAGACGTGGGGCTGGATCTATGCCTCTCCCCACACATGGCCACCTCCCGGCTCTAGGGTCTTGAGACCACCCCAGTGCTTTGCTGAGGAAGCAAAATTTGAAAGCACCACCTAGGGAACAACCAGGAACCCCCATTTGCAGAGAGGGGACTGGAAGGATGCGGGTCAAGATGAGGGGAGGAGGCTGGAGAGACTCCGGGAGCTTTCGTGATGAGGTCAGGGAGCCAGGGCCAGGTTTGGAGCCCCCCCACCCCCACCCCGGGGCCTCCCGGGAGCAGCTCTGACTCAGGAGCCAAGGACGGTGGTGGGGACGCCCAGGCCTCCTGCCCGTCCTGGTTTTCCACACCCTCAGAGACCCCCGGTGGCCCTGCCACAACTCCCAGCCCCACCCGTGGGAAGAGGGGCTCCCTGGGGAAGGATCCGTTTCTGTGCCCTGGCCCTCTCCCGTCCCCAGCCCGCCCCGGGTGTGGAGCTGGCCCCACGCACTGTGGCCCAGTGATGTGTAACTATAGACTATGGGTGTGGTTGAGGCTCGTGGGTATTTGAGGGAGCTAAACCTGAGCTCAGATCTAGACACTACCTCTTCCTCTGTAACCTAGACACACTCGCCTCTTATGAAGATGACGACGAAGCAAGGGAGGAATTGCCAGGATCCTGGCACGCTGAGGGGCCTCGTACACGTTAGTTCCCTCTCCTTCCTTCCCTGCCTCCACCACCCCATGCATTTTTGAAGACTGATGTGAGCACACCAACAAAATCATCACTGAGGGGGAGAAAAGGCAAGCGTGGGGGGTGGGGGGCAACAGGATCAATTCCCCTGCCCACGAACCCGAGCGCGCAGGCCGGTGCCTGCCCTGACCCCCGCGGGCTCCTGCCTCAGCTACCGCCACTCCCCATTTGCAACTCACCCCTGACTTAAGTCTTGAGACTACAGCATCACCCTATCAGTCACTCCTGGCTGTGTCTCCCCTCTGACCTTGGGCTTCAGTTCGCATCCTGCCCTCTTCCCCCTTTGCTGAATCCCTCTCTATAGCTTAGAGTCGTTTCTTTCCTTTCCATGGCCACTTCCAGCCAGACTAGGGATAGCAGGGGAAGGTAGAGGTGAAGAGAGGAGGTAGTCACTGAGCACATAGCAGCGGGGGAGGCAAGACCCTGACCGGCTCTACAAAGGGGCTGGGAACCATTGAGAGGGCTTGCTGAAAAGCATGAGTAAGACTTTCTGCCCCACACCCTCCCTCCCTGGACCCTCTCCAGCTCCAAGTGCACTCAGTGAGGATACTATTAATAAAGCACTTAACATTGGCATAGTCCTCCCTCGGTTCATGCCTTCCTCACAGCGGCCATCAGGAAAGGACAAGGGAGTAACCCCTAGGCCTTTAAAAAAGTCACAGCTCAGAACCTCTGGACCAGAGAAGGAAGGGATGGGGAGAAGTCCAGGCTCAAGGGACATGGCACGGCACAGCTGTCTCCTGCAGGCCCAGGCTGGGCCATGGGTCAGCCTGGCTACCCAGACACAGGTGGGCGCCCACGTCCCCAAATCCCAGCTCAGGAGAGCCTATAAAGACTGGGTGGGAGAGGGGGCGGGGCATGGTGGAAAGAAGACAGGCTTTGAAGACAGACACACAGGGGCATGAATTGAGGCCCCACCCCCAAGCTGTGCGATCTCTCGGAGTCTGTTTCTTTGAAAAAAGAGAATACCCATTTCTCATGCTTGTAAAAATTAAATGAGATAATATGTATAAAAAGCCAAGCCTGGTACATAGTCACATTTAAGAAATGTGAGTCCTCTTTGAACTTTCCAGAACAATGAACTAAGAGCACATTTTTGAGACTCCGGCCCACAATTTGTGCACATTAGAAGTGGGCAGCTGATCTGTTGGTCTGAGCTATAACACCTACCTATTTTACCATCTTTTGACCCTACAAATATACTGAAGAATACTGTCATTTGCCTGTTCTGTGTATATATGTGTATGTGTCAGATCTGCATGTCTCCTATCTCTGACTCAATGGTAAACTACTCCAAAATGAAATTATATGTCATATCTCTCCTGATTCCTAAAGCGTGTACCTTTATAGGATGTTATAGGTATTGCTACCAAGACAGGGTAAATAAGTTGGGGAAAATCTGGGTTAACCAAAGTTTAGCTCAGTTCTTGATTCTTAGTGAATGTGCAAGAGGGGGCATGATTGGGAGATTTCCCCAAACATATTTGATCACTCCAAGGTCCCCTTTGTTTTCATTGTCACTTTGAGGAACAACTCTGAGACTTTAGCTCTTGGGAAATATGACTCTGCGCTAATGCCCTATGGGCATAGAGTGGCTGTTCAGTTTTAGGATAGAAAGGGTAGAAAAAAGTATGAAAAAAGACAGACCTCAATATATAGTAGATGTTCTCCTATCCAGTACAGTGAGGACAACGCATTTGTTGATGCGTTAATTGGAAAAGTTGGCCAAAGAAAGGAATGCCATTAAAAAGATACATTTCAGGGGCTCCTGGGTGGTTCAGTAGGTTGAGCATCCAACTTCGGCTCAGGGCATGATCTCGCCATTCGTAAGTTTTTTAGAACAGCCCCACATTGGGCTGTCTGCTGTCAGTGCAGAGCCCACTTGGGATCCTCTGTCCCTCTCTCTCTCTGCCCTTCCCCCGCTCACACTGTCTCCGTCAAAAATACAAATAAAAAATATTAAAAAAACAAATAAGAACGAAAAGATATATTTTATTTTAATTTAGAAGATAAGCACATATATTGTTTTGCAAATGTCCTGATAGAAGGGTAAGAGCTTTTTCTGATTAAAGGCTGTCCTTTTACCTGGCCAGACTTCTCCTATGACAGAACATCTAGAAATTCCATCCTTATTTTTTTTATATTTTATTTATTTCTGAGACAGAGAGTGCGAGAGCGCGAGCGTGAGCAAGCAGAGGAGGGTCAGAGAGAGAGGGAGACACAGAATCTGAAACAGGCTCCAGGCTCTGAGCTGTCAGCACAGAGCCCAATACGGGGCTCGAGCCCACAAACTGTGAGATCATGACCTGAGCCGAAGTCAGATGCTTAACTGACTGAGTCACCCAGGCACCCCCCATCCTTATTTAACATGGAATAAAAACTTTGATGTCTGGGAAGTAATCTGGCTGCGGGATCTTTCTAGGTATTGTAACTTCTTGCATTTGTCTTACCGACTGTAACTATGCAACATTTTTAAGGAAATTGGAGTCTCGAGTCATTCTGAAGCATTCCACTTAGTTTTCTTAGCAAGAATAACCTTCTTTTTGCACATCTATGCTATTGCTTTACAGAACAGTTAGTCAAATCGTGTAATTTCACCAGTATGTATAGCCGGAGTAAACCAGTCTGGATACAAACACTGCCTGACTTCCTGAGAAATAGATACTAGTGTCTAATGAACATTCTACACATTAGCCTGTCCATCTGGAGCATCCAGGACAGGGTGGACATTAGTTCTGATGAGTTGCAGAAGAGATGGAGACATGATAAATCCACAGTCTCGATTAGTAGAGATCATTTATTAAAACTTCTGTCATAAATACTAGTTTCTCCTTTCCCCTTCTTTTTTTCTTAATGTTTCATTATTTATTTTTGGGAGAGAGAGAGACAGACAGAGTGCGAGCAGGGAAGGGGCAGACAGAGGGAGACACAGAATTGGAAGCAGGCTTCAGGCTCTGAGCTGTCAGCACAGAGCCCGATGTGGGGCTTGAACTCCCAAACCATGAGATCATGGCCTGAGCTGAAGCCGGATGCTTAACTGGCACCCCTCTCCTGTCACCTTCTTTCCCTCAGGGAGAAGTTCATATTCTTTGGTTCCTTTTGTCCTGTGTATGTCATTGCCACTGTTTGTGTGGCATTAGCAGCTACAGAAATAGATTCAGATGACAGAATGCTCCTGAGATGGCCCTTCACCCCAGAGCCTTTTTGCCATCAGGCTGCAGTGAGATTGGGAAGGTTTCATCCATTAGCTGCTTGCCACTGGGCTCCCTGAAGAATCCCGTGATGTTTTCTTGCTATTGCATGTGGCTGAAACAAGCCATCACTCCGTAGCAAACCCAGGCTGGGGGAGAAACCCCAGCAGAGGGTCCTCTCCACGGAGGAAGGAGAGAGAGGCTCAGCTCTTCTTGCCCAGCTTTTGCCTGCACCCCCTCTGCTCAGAACCCTAGCACCCCGGCCCTGCCAGGTCATTCTCATTTCCACCCGAAGTATGACTGTTCTCTGTACTGCTGCCACTGAAGCACTTTATAGAATATTCCCTGCATGTGGGGAGATCGCTGAAAGGAAACCAAGCCCCAGGAAGGAGCCATTCCTTCATTAGCCACTGCAGGGGAGGGGGAGGGGTAGATCCACCCAAAGCATCTTCAGGGATCATCTCATTTAATCCACCCAACCAGCTTAGGAGCCAGGGACACTCCTAGTCCCGTCATTTTACCAGTAACAAAACTGGACTCAAAGAGGGGAATCCATTATTCACTATGTCGCGGGATTTGAACCCGGGTCTGTGGTGCATCGCAGCTCTAATACCCACCCACCAGGCTACACTGCCTCTGCGTTGGCCCAAGAAACCACAGCATGCCTGGGCTCCCATGCAAAGTCTAGGTGAGGCCACGGAAGCCATGAGCAGAGGCTGTCAGTGGGGACACCGAGCTGTGTCGTGGGCAGAGGTGGTAGGGGGAGCACGCAGGAATTGTATATGCCAGCCCTAGTTCCCAGGCACAACGAGGCCACCTCACCCCTCCCTTCGTTTCCTCTCCCTTCTTCATCCATCACACTCGCAGCGCCGGTGTGGCGACCGGCCAGGGTCACAGTTGTGAGCTGCTTGCTGCTGTCCCACGCGACCCTGTGTCCCAGGTGGCTGCCTTTCCACCCGGCCACGCGCAGCTGGAGGGCCTCACTCCAGGGCCCTGTCTGAACGCTGCCAATGTCACAAAAGCTGAGAGCATGAAACACACCCGCAGACTTCTCTTTGTGTGTGTGTTTTTTTAATTGAACCGTAATTCACGTACCATACCATTCACCCTTTTTAACTAAATTCAGAGATTCTTTGGATATCTAGACTGGTACAATCATCACCACTACCAAACTCCAGAACATTTTCATCACTGAAACAAACTCTGTACCCATCGGCTGCTGCACCCCGGTCCCTAAAAACCATTCAACCATTTTCAGTGTCTGAGGGTTGGCCTGTTTCAGATATTTCACGTGAATGGAGTCATAAAACGTGTGGTCTTCTGGGACTGGCCTCTCTCACTCAGCAAAATGTTTCCAAGTTTCATCCGTGTTGTAATACGTATCAATGCCTCCTTCTGTTTTACAGCAGAGGCAGAACGATATCCCATTGTATGAATAGACCACATTGTGTTTATCCACTCATCAGTTGGTAGGCATTTGGGTTGTTTCCACTTTCTGGCTTCCGAATAGCGCTGCTATGAACACTCCTGTCCTCTCCATGATCCAAGCACGTCCTTATCTTAGCGAGTCTTTGTCAGATTCCCAGCTATTCTCACCCGCAGCACCGGAACCTCCCGTGCGGGGCTCGTCCCCACTGGGCGAGACAGGTTGCTGCATCCACGGGTACACCGTGTGCCCTGCACACGGGCTCCTGGCCAAGGAGGGCGTGTGGACGTGAAGCCCAGCTGGTAGCCTCCGTGCATGCGTGTTATCTTCAGTTACTCAACAAACATTCTAGTGCGCCCTGCCACCCTCCCTGTGCCTACCACTGTATTAAGCCCCAATGAATTATACATCTATCCCTGTCAGAGACCGGCTCACAAGATCTGTCTACAGCTGACTTAGAAAAACGATGACGTCTCTTACAAACAGGAAGAGTATATGGTCTATGGGACAGGCATGGTTCTGGATGTGAATGTCACACCCCTTCTGCCTAACCAGGGGTACATGGGGCAAGTCACTTGACCCCATCAGGCCTCAGTCTCCTCTGCTCTAAAATGGGAATGACAAGATCCAGCTCACAGTATCATACGGAGGGTAGAATAAGATGATAGATATGAAAGTACTTTGTCCTGATACAGACCCAGCTACTGTTGCAAAAGCCTCCCATCTCACTCCGGAAGTCCCCATAATCTGCCCTGTCTCAGAAAAAGCTAAGAGAAATCTTCACACTTCTAGGGAATCTGTGGGGAAAAGGAAGAAAACTTGAAAAGCAAAAAAAAAAAAAAAGCTGAGAGATTTGACCATTTTTGTTCCAGAAAATCTTGTTTGCTACTTTTTTCCTTTAACTGTGGCACCCTATCTGAAATTCCACTCATTGAGAGATCCACTTAAAGGTATCCAATCCCTGTCAAAAACAGATGCCTGTGGAGAGACTGGGATGCCATCATCCCTTCACAGCTTAGTATGAATTAGTTCCAAAGCGTACTGTTTTACTCCCACTCAGCTAAGATCAGTTTCATGGGAGGAGTACCAATGCTTGTTAGTGGTAGCAAAGGAAGATTAGGATTTTTTTTTTTAACACAGCATTTAGAGGAGGCAAACCAGGCTGGGGTGCCGGGAGAAAGGTTTCTAGCAATTGTTCTTAACAATTGTTCTTTGAGGTCCCTGACCTTTCGAGAATTTGATGAAAGTTTTATCTACATCATCATTAATCTAGTTTCAGTAGATTTGACCCCAAAATCCCAGTGGCCAGAGGCTTCAGATTTGGAAGGCTGACCACAGGGTCACGTGAGGGTCCTGAGGCTGGTGAGAAGAGGTGCTCAGAAGTGCCAGCAGGGAAAGGAAGGAGGTCCAAGTCTGTGCTCACCCATTTCAGAATTTACTCCACTCTGGTCTGCCTCCTGAAACTAGAGAGAGATCTCTTGTTTGTCCCTGAATTCTGTGGGCTCCTTGCAGGAGCACACAGATCTTTAACTAAATCGGCCTTGGGGTTAGCCTGGAAAGCTAGCTGTTAAAACAAAATATCTTCTTTCTATGGGGAAATGTAATCAAAGTTCTAAGTATCGTATCTATCCACTAACACCCAAGTTTTCAGTATGAGACATGATTTCAGCACTCGAGGGACTGATAATTTAACTGGCGGAATAAAGTACACCCACAAACCATGAGTGGTCAGCCCATGATATAATCATGTGGGAGCACACACACACACACTCCAGGGGTCCGAGAATGGAGGGCTCGGTTTGACCATCTGTGTTGGTCAGACTCATCCAGGTTAGTGTGTCCAGTACTGAGGGTCACATTTCAAAATATACTTTGTCAGGTTCTATCCAGAGAAGAGGAGCCAGGATGCGGAAATGTCTGTTCAAATGACTCTTAACGGGAAACATGTCATATGATGATTGGTTAAGGGGACTGGGGATGTTTGGTCTGTAGAAAAGATTTGTTCCTTCAGGGCCAGCATTGTATAGTATAAGGAACAAGGGTTTTAGAGGGACACAGACCTGAGATTGATCTCAGCTCCATTTTGTGCTTACCGTATGACCTTGAACAGGTCAACTTGCATCTCTGATGTTAATTTCCTCTTCATAAAGTGGAGACAATAATACGCGCCTATGGTGAAGATGATCAATAATATTTTAAAAAGCACAGTGCCTGACAGATGGTGTAGCCCAGAGGTGGAGTGGACGTGGTTAAAGATACAGGAGGTATGAGTCTCGGCTCTGCCACTCATTGCTTGTATAACCTGGAGCCAGTTTTTTAACCCCTCTGGACTCAGTTTTCTCATGTGCAAAAAGTGAATAATGATGCTTGTTTTATAGGTGCCTTGAAAATTCAACGAGAATACATGTCAGGTACTTTGACAGAGTACTATGAGTACCGTAAGTGTTCGAAGTTAACCGAAGACTATAGGCATCCATGAAGTGAGAGGCAATGCTATAGGCTTCTGTGTGACTTCAGAGGACAGTCTAGGCTCTCTAGATAAGTAGGGAGAAGTCTTGAATTCAACAGAAAGACTTTCCCAACCATCAGAGCAAAGGGCTGCCCCACTGTGTCCATTGGCATCACAGGTCCATGTTTCCCCACCTTTTCCAAGATGGCGCACACAGAAAATGATAGTAAAGCAACTACACTGCTTGGAGCTGGAGACCCGCCAGGGGATTCTCACTGACCTAGACCCCACTGAGCCAGCCGGCACTATCTCTGCACACCTGTAAGTTGTTGGGGTGCATCATTGAAACCACTGGTGTCAAGGGCTCCTGCCCAGTGGGAGAGCTGGTCTCAGAAACTTCTAAGGCTCTGTGCAATATGGAGGTGTTGGGGTTTTTTTTTTAATTTTTTTTTTTTTTAATTTCTGAGAGAGAGACAACATGAGCAGGGGAGGGTCAGAGAGAGAGGGAGATAGAGAATCTGAAACAGGCTCAAGGCTGTGAGCTGGCAGTCAGCACAGAGCCCGAACAGGGCTCGAACCCACAAACCATGAGATCATGACCTGAGCCGAAGTTTGATACTTAACCGACTGAACCACCCAGGCGCCCCTGGAGATGTTGGTTTTTAACAAGCCCAGCAGGGATGCTGATGAACAAAGTTCAAGTTCAGTGGAGGAGCTGGGAGTTGGCAGGGCCTGGAAGGGTGGCCAGGATTCAGGACTGAGTAGAAAGAGGAGTTGTTTGGGTGAGAATTTTCTCCCCATTGACCATCGGTGCCTCCTGTCTGGCCTGTGATTCTTGCTGACCAAAGAGAGTGACCCCTTCCTTCTAGAGTTATGAGCGTGAAATCCTCCTTTCCCCTTAGTCACCCCCCATTGGAAGCTGGGGAACTATGTGGCTCCTTATGGTGCCACGACTCGTCTGTCCCCCACTGCTCAGACACCTGGACCTGTAGAGCTTCAGTGGAAGGTACACCAGGAGCTAGAAGAAGTCAGGCCAGCCTTGTCTTGGCTGCGTTCATCTCTCTGTGCCAGATAAACATTAGGTCTTGGATTCCTGCTGGTGACATGACACTGTTTTCTCCCACTCACCCTTCACCGTGGGATGGAAGGAGCACAGACCCCTGGAAGCTGCCCTCCAACTCCCCCAGTACAGAAGCAGAGTGTTGGGGATGTACCCTAGGGCAGCCATTGTCCCAGGGCTGCTTCAGCAGCAGCGAGTCCTAGGGAAGGAGGTGAGATTGGTGGTCTCCATTAAAGACAGGGCCTTGTTGACAATAGACTGGGCAGCCGCAGGGTTGGATGGAGCCCACCCGAGAAGGCTGGGGGCAGGGGGGTGTAGGAGGCCACAGGAGGCCTCTGCTTCCCAGGACCCTCCATGGGAGCCAGCAGCTCTCAAAGATTCATCCTGAAAAATGGCCAGGGCAGATGTACAGCTTCACAGCAATCCCCCAAGAAGCCTGAGACCCAGATTAGCAGGAAATACCCCATCATGTGTGCACAGGGGCTGGTGCAGCCCCAGAATCCAGGAGATAAAACCATTTCAAAAAAGGAGCACATCTCCACATGCACGGAAGGGGCTGCTGGGGGGGAGGGGGGGGGAAGGGTGTCTTGCCATCTGTCAAGGAGAACAACCTGTGGCATTTGCAGAGATAGAGCCACGTGTGCCAAGCAGCGGATTGATTTTATTCGTGATTTATTTATTTATTTAACACTCACCGAGTACCTGACTGCCAGGCACTGTTCTGAGCACCTTTCCAATAGTCAGTCATTTCATCCTTATGACCAGCTTGGGGCAGGTGGAATTCTCTTCCCCACTTTGCAGAAGAGGAGCCTGAGTCACAAGCCCAAGGGCTGGTGAGAGACCAGGATTCCAAGCCAGCTCTGGAGTTCACGTTCTCACCTACTTCCCACCGTGCTGCCCCCAACACTGCTCTAGAAATCCGGCCAGTGTGCCTCCGTAGACCCCAAGTACCCCTTCCCCACAAATATGTGTGGAACAGTCACTTACAGGAAAGGCCCTTTTTGTAAGTAAGGGCAGCAGATTCTAGGTAGAATTCCTGGGAAGTCTGAACCCCTGATGCTCCCCACCCACTCTCGCTCGTCTTCACTCCCAAGGACACACAGGGAAGGGTGGTAACCACCATTTACCCACTTAGGTTCCTGTGATCATCCAGGCCACAAATACATACTGAACACTTACTGCGTGCCAGGCATTTTCCTTAGCACAGATGAGGTGGGAATGGAAGGGAAGGTGTGGGCTCCTCAAAAGCAGACAGTGTGTCTAGTTGGGGCAACAGACAACTACACCAATCATCCGTGTAGTGCATGGAACCCTGGGAAGGCTAAGTGCTCACGTTCATGGGAGAGGTGTCCGAGCAGGCACGGGGGACTGGGGTCAGGTTAAGAAGGATCAGTCTTGCTGCAGCATGAAGGAAGGACTGAAATGGACACCAGAGGGAGGTAGAGAGGTTCTGAGATTGCGGGAGGGTGAAGAACAGGGAGGCAGCAGATTTTTACAAGGGAATACTATACAGCAATGAAAATGAATAGCTACAGTTACATAGAACCACCGTAGATGAATCTCACAACTCTATCACGGAGTGAAATATTGCATGCTGTCTGATTCCATCTCTATAGGGTCCAGAAACCAGGCGAAAGTAGATCATAATGTTTAAGGATGTGACATAGATAGCAAAACCATAAAGAAAAGAAAGAAAACCATAAAAATCAAGTTATCTTTGGGGAGAATACCTTTCAGGGGTAGTGATTGGGAAGAAGCATGAGGGGGGCTGATATCCTACTTTTTCACCTGGGTGGTGGTCACACGGGTGTTTGTGATATTGTATAAAGCTATACACTTTAGTGTGTATACAATTATAAGGGGGAAGGGAGTAAAAAGGAGAGAAAGAAGAAAGGAAGATCTACACAAAGTCAATTACAGTAAGAAAGAGAAACTCCTCTCCATTCTAAAAGGCTCATTCTCCACACACACACCCCAATTAGCCTCTCTGAAATCAGGGTGCACCCCGCCATCGATGGCATCGCAGATGTGATGAAATAGGGTTGTTTCAGGGACCCCACCACCACCATCCTGACTGCCTCTGTTCAGTTGGCATCTGACCATCCTAGAGCAAGGCCATGTCCACAGAGCTGGGGCTGCCATGGGGCATGTGTCCAAGGTTGGTCAGGAGAGAGAAAGGAAGAAGGCTGTGGTCAACACCAGTGCCATGCTGGTCATGGCGGGAAAGTGGGGAAGGAAAACTGGCTCCATGCCCTGCTTCACCGACAGCACAAACCCATTGACACTGGAGTCTGACACTTCCTGTGTGATGTTCCTCGGTGACTGGCCAGCCTCATGCTTAGGTGTCCTGGCTAGGAGATGGAAGGAGAGTCTCAGGGTTCAAGAAGTGGCCAGGGACCTATGAACCAGCCCTGGCCACACTGCTTTCCTACCCAGAACCCCAGGAGGAACTCACTCTTCCAACTGAAAGTTGCCTTTGGCTTCAATTTAGGCCAGATGAGACCTAAGGCACTAAAGCAAGGTATCAGAGAGAGGCAGGAAAGAGTGTAGGTCAGCTTTCAGAGGAACTTCCTGAAGGCAGCTGTGGTGCCATGAAGCACCTCCTCTGCGTAAATGCTGTGGTTCCCTTCTCTGGAGATAGAACAGGTGACTCTGTGGTGTCTGGGAGGGATTCACTACAAGGCAAAGAGTGAGTCCCTGACGCGCACACGCTCTACCTCCATTATCTCAGTAGATCAACACCCAAGTCCAAGAAGGACACACTCTTTTGTTATTTCCATGTTAAGCCAAGGAAGCTAATGATGGCAGACCTGCAACAACAAGTTGCCAAGCTCATGTAGCTGGTAAGTGGTGGGTGCAGACTTGACCTCTCCAAAGACCATGGTCCTTTCCACCAGGCAGCTCTGCCTAGTCGTGCGAGGCTCCGTGCCGGCCCTGAGAAGGATCTGTCATTTTCTGGACCATTTGTGTCTCTTTTTCAAGGAAGAATTATCTACACCCAGAAAGCAGCTGCCTGCTTTCCTCCACAGCTCCAGAGGAATTCTTCCGAATAATGATCAGAAAGCAGCTACTATGGGGGCACCTGGGTGGCTTAGTCGGTTAAGCGTCAGACTTTCACTTAGGTCATGATCTCGCGGTTTGTGGGTTCAAGCCCCGCGTCAGGCTCTGTGCTGACTGCCAGCTCAGAGCCTGGAGCCTGTTTCAGAGTCTGTAACTCCCTCTCTCCTGACCTCCTGCTCCTGTCTCTCTCTCTCTCTCTTAGAAATAAATAAAACATAAAAAAAAAAAAAAAAAAAAAGCAGCTACTATGGCTTCATGGCTTACCACGATCTCATTTGATTCCTCGTCCCGTCCTTGGCCCTGAGCCTTTCCAATTGTGCTAAAAGTAGCACTGACCAAATCGAGGTCTGTCCAGGGCCCAGGACTATTTTGACTCTGTCCTCAGGAATCATCTGGTATGAGGCGTGTCCGAGCTGGACTGCTCCCACGAGAACTCAGATGCTGTGCCAGGAATGTTCTGGCCGACACACCTGTCCCCAGAGTTGGGCCAGAGCTGCTGTTCACCCCATGGCCTCCACCACGTGCCTCCTGAGATACTGGTTCCAGGAGGGTTACGTGGTGGCATTTGCACTGTGGGAGGATGAGAGGCTTGTATCTTTATCTGTAAGAGAACAACCAGCCAGTTTCAGTGACACTGCCTCTTGCCTTCTCCGTTACATGGGAGCATGTTAATCTATGGATTTACGAAATCCACTTAGAACGGAGGCCTGCACTAGGAGCCTCCTTAGAAACAGCAAACATTATTGTTCCATGAGAGGCTGAAGGATCTCCTGCCCTGGAGGTCTTTAATAGTGGAAGACATTTGCATCTGACTGGCTTAACTGTGAGTCCTGGGGCAAGTCTCCCCCCTAGAAGGCCAATCCCCTCCTTTGCTAGAATGGCTTGGCTATCCTTCAAAGTCCAACTGAAGTCTCACCTCCCTCAGGATGTCCTCCCTGACCAGTCCAACCCACCCGTCTCTTACTACCCAATGGAAACCAACACACTGCTCTTTAATAGAGGTATTTTTCTTCCTGTGTCTGTAGCCTTTCCCTCTACACTGTGAGCTCTTACAGCCAGGTACCTTTCGCTGCCAGTACCCAAGATGCTGGAGTTCCCCACCACCTGTGGGCTGATGAAGCAGCCCAGCCAGTGAGAACCGCCTTGCTCTGCTCCGGAAACAAGTCAGCCATCTCCTTCTTGTGTTGGCTCACTCCTGTGTTCCATACAGATACCAAACATCTGCTCTGCCTGTTGCTGGGCTGGACACTGGAGATACATTGTCTGATAAGACTGGGTTCCTGCCTGCGAACAACTCTCAGTATCTTAGGGAGACATAGGGCCCCAGAGCCGACTATACCATCTCAATGGAATATGCCCGCTATATGGTACTTTGTTGTTCAATTCACTAATATAGTTATTCAAACAGTGGTGACTAACTCCACCCCAGGAAGGTGGCAAATGCCTCACAGAGAATTTGATGTGACAGGTCTTCCCAGAAGCTCAGAAACACACACAAGGGAGAAGTGGGGGAAAGAGCTTTGCAGTGGAGGGAACAGCAGGTGCAAGGGCAAGAAGGCACGAAAGGGCTTGGTGCAGCCTGGGAAGGCCAGAACCATGCTGTTTACTGTGTTCTCAGACCACCTGGCCATGGACAGCAAGGCTACTTGGCTCCTTATCATGCGTAGGGAAATTGAAACTCCATGTGCAGGGATGTAAGGCTTAGGCCCTGCCCTTTCCTCAAAAGGTGTCAGAAGCATTGAGCCCCTGCTCCCCTACCCCGGAGCCTGCAATCTCTCCTCCCAGCTCCCCTCTGTTCCTTCCCAGTTAGGATGAAATTGGCTCCTGTGACACTGATGTGTTTTCCTGCTTGTTAGAATCTTAATATTGTATGAATCACAAGGCACAGCTGCCCTGGCATGGCCATCAGGGTCAGAGGTGTGAATTACAACAACACATGACCCTGACTGCTTCAGTCAGGGGGTGCTGAGGCCAAGTGCTTTCCTCTGTCGCTGATAATGAGAGCACTTCCAAGGCTGTTGCTCGCACACTCATTCCTTAGCTTTAAACACCTTGCCAACACCATCCCATAATACCGGTATGAAGAGCAACCTCCTGTTGAGCACTTCACGAGTATAATTTCATTTAATCGTTAGATGCCTCTATGATGGAGAGTTAAGGGACATGCCTAAGAACTCACAGCAGGTCGTGACAGAGCCAGCCTCTGAGTCCCAGTCTCTGGGACTTCAGAAAGCCCAGTGCCACTTTCTAAAGCCACCTCAATCATGAGGAATGGTCCTGGCTTGCAGGGGCTGGACAGCTTGGCCCTCTGCCCAAGGAGCCCCCAAGATCTCCCTTCACTCCAAGACAGGGCTCTGACCCCCGCCCCCCAGACACTTATTTATGGCATGCCTACTGGGTGCAAGCTGTGGCGTGAAGACCTGGGGAAGACACAAAGGTGCATAGACCCAGTTACCATGTGGCTCACCATCCAGGAGGACCCAGAAGGACCCTTATTCCACTACCACCCCATACTTTCCCATTCTTAATGTGACCTGTGCAGTTTTCCCAACGCTCCTTAGAACCTTATACTGACCAGTACCCAAACCACCACACCTATTGTTTTGTCTCTGCTTTCTTTCCCTCAGCAGTCATTTGCACGTCATTTACACATGGAAGGCACTGGGGCTACATTACTAAGACGAATTAATAAGACATGGTCTCTGCCCTCATGAAGCACAACCTAAGAGAGGGAAAGCAACATGTAATCAGCACAGGGACTGACGTGCACTGGGATGTCACTTACTCACTCACTCCCACAAAGACATAGGCCCTGTCTTACAAAATGGCAGCATGAAATGAGGGCAGGAAGACTGGACCAAAATTAAAAGAACTGAGTTCCAGGCTGGTGCCACCATTGGGGAACTATTGGAAAAGTCACTCAGTTTCTTTGTCTATCAAGTGGGAATAACAATACTTGACCTGCTACCTGATAAAGTTTTAGTGATATGCTCCATTAAATGAAATTCGGTGCACGAAAACATTTTACAAGTATTATACAACTAGAGTTATCATTATATTTATCTTCTGTCTCCTGGGATGCCGGCATAAATCTGAGCACACAGTAGGTATTCAATAAATACCAGTTAGTTTAAAGTGAATTGGTGGGGCGCCTGGGTGGTTCAGTTGGTTAAGCATCCGACTTCAGCTCAGGTCATAATCTCACGGTTCAAGAGTTCAAGATCTGTGTCGGGCCCTGGAGCTGACAGTTCAGAGCCTGGAGCCTGCTTCAGATTCTGTGTCTCCCCTTTTCTCTGCCCCTCCCCTATGTGTGTTTGTGTGTGTGTGTGTGTGTGTGTGTGTGTGTGTGTGTGCACACGCGCTCTGTCAAAAATAAACATTAAAAAATAATAAATTACAAAATAAATAAAAATAAATTGAATTGGTTCATATAACCATTTACCAGTCTCAGATAGTCCTATAGGCTTTTGAGGCCATTGTTAATCCAATTACTAATAATGTTGACCTGCCCGTCAGGGGTTGGCTATGAGAACCAAGTCAGGATATGAAAATGCCTTGGAAGCTATCAATATTGAACTGTACTGACTCTTGGGAAACCAATTGGTGCCCCATCTTGGTGGGGGGCGAGCTGAACTGAGGCCAGGTGGCCCTAAATGTGGAGCCACAGGCACGGGGCAGCCTCTCCCAAGCCCTAGTCCCATTGCTTTCGGGAAACAAACATTGCACTTGTCCCAGTTTGGGCTTCTAAGCCACTGGGCTGCCTGGACCAGGATAGTGCCTGTGATGTAGGCACGGTCTCTAGGGGGCCCTGGGCCTCCCCCTGAAATTACTCCTTAACCTCTTATTTCAGCACCCCTACCCCACGGAGGATGAGAAGAGGCAGATCGCAGCCCAGACAAACCTCACACTCCTTCAAGTAAATAACTGGTGAGTTATTACCCGCCCAAAGGCTCTCAGATCCAGGGGGCCGCTTGCTTAACGGGGGAATGGACAGCAGGGAAAAGAGAGCGCTCAACCCAGCCCAGTTACCACAGCAGTCCTCCCAGTTGGCCTAGAAGCAGAAAGCTAGGGTCAACCCAACCGCCTAGAGCTTCATCTGTGGCTTGTCAGCGCCCTCTGCTGGGAGATTGTGTCAGGAAGGTCGCTGGAGGCTTCTCGCTGAATAGAAAACCCTGCCCCGCCTGTACTACAGAGACACACAGGAATGCAGGCATGCAAGGTCTGGAGGAGCTGCCAGTGGTCATCTGGTCTACCCACCAACTATGTGAGCTGAAAATCTACAACATTCTACAAAGCTGGGAGGGGGAAGGAGGAGGGACAGTTGAGTGTTTAGATCTCACAGGGATCTGTTTTCCCCTTCTCTATGTCTGGCTGGGCTGCCATAGAAACCTCAGAGAGTAAGGTCTGGCTGGATGGGAGTAGACCCAAGAGTTGCGCCCCCTGATCTGAGCCCTGAGCCCTCTGGAGAGAAGTCAGAGTTTAGTGCTTCCAAGGGGCCTCTTACTTCCCCTGTTCAATTCTGACCAGTCTTGAGTCGAGACTTCTGACCCTCCTCATGCATTCCTCCCAAGCTGCTTTGTGGTTTCCAGCCTCCAGGTGATTCTATGAGCTTGGCAGTGCCCAGAGCTCTTCTCCCAGCTGGGCTTTCGCATCCTAGATCAGACCCCACTCTGTTCCATACGGTGGATCGGCAGCTGAGAGTCTGGGTGCAGCTCTGCGCTCCCTGCACATGTGCACGCATGCACACGTGAGCGCGCGCACACAGACACACACACACACCGCAATACGGGGGTAACTAACCAGGTCTCTACCTTTACCCCTGGGCAGGTTCATCAATGCCCGGAGGCGCATACTGCAGCCCATGCTTGATGCCAGCAACCCAGACCCTGCCCCCAAAGCCAAGAAGATCAAATCGCAGCACCGGCCCACCCAAAGATTCTGGCCCAACTCCATTGCTGCAGGGGTGTTGCAGCAGCAGGGCGGCGCCCCAGGGACAAACCCTGATGGTGAGACCGGGAGATGAGCGTGCCCTAGACTGGGGCTGGTGGGCAGACCCCCCCGGACACGCAAGGGGTCAACATCTACTTGCCTGAGCGGCACTGGGGGCTCTGTCACATAGTGAGCCCCGCACAATCTCCATCAAAGAATGTGTGTAAGCCTGAGAGAAGGGGATGTTTTTGCATCTATTTTAGCAAGCCAGAAGCAACCTCACAAAGATGAGTGGGAGGCTGTGGTCATCAGAGTCCATGACGGCTCGGCAGAGCCCCCTCCTCCCTCCCACACTCTCCCTAAAGTTCCTTAGCGCCGATGAGCGTCTGCACGGCTCTCCAAGAGCGAGGGCCATCTATAAATACTGAAGCAGGCAGCTGGCTCGTGAACGGAGGCCAGGAAGAGCTTTGTTTTCCCAGCTTCTCCATCACACCCTCCATATACACTTTTCTAATTGCCGGTCGCCTGGTGCACAATGAATAATTCAATAAGCCAGACATTTTATAGCTTGGCACGTGAAGATAGCTCTGTGTGGGAAGTGAAGTGGAGGTTTGCGTGTGCACACACATACCTTCATGTGCATCTGTATGGTTGTGTTCAAGGTCCCGTGCGATGGGCAATTGCCACGTGAGGCATCGAGGAAATAAACAGACTTTGAGCCAGACTGACCAAGGAGAGATCCCAACTTCTGACTGACTGGCACTTTGAGCTCATGACTTAACCGTCTGAGACTCAGTTTCCTCCTCTTTAGAATGGAGGGAATAATACCTACTGTTAGGAACTGTAGGTATTCTAACTGTAGAACTGTTAGAAAGTCAAGGTATTTAATGTACTTACATAGAAGATGCTCAGTAAATGGTAACTAGGAGCACCTAAGGGTGCTGGGGATGAGGCCGAGAGTGGCCAACAAATGCACAGGTGGGGGGCATCGTGCCTGGGAATTGTCCACCACCCCATGAGCCAGTCTGCACACCTCTACCCAACACCGAGATTCCTGGGCCTGACCCTTGCCTTCTTCTCTCACGTAGGTTCCATCAACTTGGACAACCTGCAGTCCCTGTCCTCAGACAATGCCACCATGGCCATGCAGCAGGCTATGATGGCCGCACACGAGGACTCATTGGATGGCACAGAAGAAGAGGATGAGGATGAGATGGAAGAGGAAGAGGAAGAGGAGCTGGAGGAGGAGGCCGACGAGCTTCAGACGACAAATGTCAGCGACCTGGGCTTGGAACACAGTGACTCCCTGGAGTAGTTGGCAGCCCAGCTGGCACGGGTCACCGAGCGGGAGAGGAATGTCGTCAGGAGGGCTTCAGGGTGGGGGGGAGGGGGGCACGGGCAGGCAGCACCGAGGAAGTTAGGCCCTAGCTTCCCCAAATCAGTAGCTTGAAGAAATTGCAGAGCAGACGCCTGCTCCTTCCCAACCACCGAGCTTCAGTGAGTACCCCAGCCCCACTTCCCTGGAACTGCAGAGGACTCCGTTTGTGGGGCCGGTCAAGCAGCCCATCCGGAGAGGCAGGAGTGGGAGCTGGACTCACCCAATTCCTGAGGACAGATGGCACCCGTGGCCCCCCTACTGAAGGACTTGAGTTGTTTACAAGCCCTGCGCTGTGAGGCGGATCAGCACTGTTCGCAGAGTGAGCCTTGCCAAGGTCACAGCTAGAAGGAAAGGGAGAGTCAAGGGCATCTGGGTTCCACCCCCAGAAGGTTCTCAGCTCCTCAGAGAGACACTCAAGAGCAGGAGGAGACCAGACGCATCACCTGTGGCTAGCAGAGTGGGCGGCCCTGAGGCCTGCAGATCACAGCCCCCTAGGGCTCCCGCTCATTCCTCCAAGGACCTGTCTCGGGCACAGGCAATCATGGACTTGGGAGAGAGGGTAGGAGCCACCGCAGCCACCTGCTCTCTCTCCTGGCAATGAATGGTCAGCTAGCAGGCTCCGACTGTAGGGGGGTAAGAGGATTCCCTTCCCCTGGGTTGGCTCAAGGACCCAAGGAGATGGTCCCGGGAGCCGTATCAAGGTGACTTGGGGGACCACAGCCAAGCCTAGGTGGTCGCAGAGCTCAGCTCCTGTAGCAGCAGGACAACAGTGTCTTCTCCCAGACGTCCCAGCCCTCAGCCCCCCGTGGCTATTCCCTGCTCCCAGGCTGGCCTCACCAGCCCCATGCTCTCTTCTTCATTCTTCAGAGAAGGCAGAAGAAACATTGGAAAGAAGCATCCAGTCCAACGGGAAGCCAGGCGTTGGAGAAGGTGCTACATCCCTCTTCCCATCAATATCCAAAGTGTGGGCAAGGGCCCAGAGAAATGGCCCCCCGGAGCCAAGTGGTGCCCCACCCCACACATCCCGCTGATCTCCCGCTGATCCACCCACCACCACGACACACAGCACTGGAGGAACTGGGGCTCCCTCGCGGAGGAGGCTTTCTACCGCCTGCCCTAACTCCCACCCTCCCACCCAACTTCCAGGACCCCATGATTGGCACCCCCTCCTCCCCTCCTGCCCCACCCCTTGGCTGTGAATGACAGGACTGATCACACGTGTGTTTTCCATTGGATTTAATTTAATGGACTTGCAGTTTCATTTGTAAATTGTGCATTGGCCATCTCCTTCAGTGGCAGGATGCGAGCGGCTACCTTGCTCAACTTGAGGGGACGCTCAGGGCCCTCTGGGGCTTCCCCTCCCCCACCTGGTTGGGGTGGAGCAAAAAGGATGGTCGCTTTCCTGAGGTCTCCCTGAAATGAATGTATTTCTCCCCCAAAAGAGCTGATATTTAATGTTTTAATAGGGATTTTTGAGAAACAAATAACCTTATTTATAATCTGGGTGATCCAATCATTTTTTACTCCCTTTTGATGCCATAGGTAGAGGAAAGTCTAGCTTTTTTGGCGTGAGACTTTTGCAATGTGCAGTGGGATAAAATACATTTCCTTTTCTGCTTCATTTCTCTCTCTCTCTCTCTCTCTCTCTCTCTCACACACACACACACACACACACACACACCCTTTCACCTACCACTTTGGACAGCGACCTGCCCCGCACAGGCACACCCGCACACATGTGCCCACACATCCTCCTCCAGCCCCTCCACCTGCCTAATGTTATGCAACCTCCTTCTGATGTATCCACCAAACCAGTACTGAATGTGGCCGAAAAGTTTTCAGTAAATCTTATTACCTACCATAATTCTGGTGCGCAATTCTTTTTCTGTGGTTCGTGGTTACTGGGACCCTGGACCGAAGAAAATTTGGAGGCCTCAGCCTACCTCTTGTTGAACACTCTACCCATGGAAGGAAACAAGGTAGAAGGCTCTCTGGGTGGCATCTGTTTACCTGTCTGGGCAGGAAGACAGCACACGTTTGGCACTCTCACTGCATGCGAGTCTGGCTAAAAGACAAAGAGATTAGGGAGAAATGGGAGGAGGCTCTACACTGCCCTCTCCTGGCAGCCCTCCCCCATAGCAGCGGAGCGCTCAGAATGTGGTCTCTTCCACCAGCCTCTACCTCCCTCCAAGGCCTCTGCTTTTCCCAGCTGCATCCTACGCTCTGAGGGTTATCACCCTTGAAGCTGGTGACACCACTGCCCCTCCCCCAGCCATCACATGCCCATCCAGGTCCCAGGAATTGGGACGGAGAGGAAGTCTTGACTACCCCCATTTAATCCTAGAGGCTGCGTCTTGAGGGGAGCCTGCCCTCTGAACCTCTGAACTGTGTCCCCTGGGGCAAGTGGAACTCTAGGGACAGCTTCGCCCCGTAAGCAAGCAGGCTTTCTTGTTACTTTCAGTCCAGAGGTTTCCTCATCTGGGCACTGTTGCTGAGATCGATGTTCAGGGCATCGGTGTAGAAGCGGGAGGGAGGCCTTCCTTGCTCACACTCACAAAGGCTGGCAGGGTGGGGCGTGCCCGACACCCTCCCAGCCAGGCTGAAAGCGCAGAAGGGAGTGCTTACACGGGCAAAATGGGTCTGCACCCACCACAGCTCCGAGGACCGCTCCCTGGCTCACCGCTCGCACGGAGCCCAGCCCTCCAGTGAGACAGGGAGAGTCTGCAGAGACCAGGCCTCTAGGCAGTGATAAAGTCTCAAGAGCCCCCAAGAAGATGCTACTTAGAGCCTCGCCTCCCAGAGCCAGGAAGCCAGCAGACTTTCAAAGAAGTGGTTTCCAAGGAAGACACTGTTAAAAGATACGCTATCAAATAAAAAAATCCAGGGCCAGATCAATCTAAGATGAACTGAATAATCTATTTTGCGGGTGGAGCTCTGTAGTGCACATTATGAATAAAGGCTCTGCAGAGTCCTGCAAGAAAGAAGCCTGTTTATCTTGTTCCCCAGATTTCTTTGCCTTTTTTTTTTTCAAGTAATAGTTATTCCAGGTATGCTAGTACTCCACACAACACGCTTCAGGGAACACTATCCTAAGAAATTACAGAGTAGCCCGTCCTGGCCTCTCACGCCCCTTCCTAAGTGTTTCTATCAAGTTCTGCCAGCTTTTCCACAATGCAGCCAACGAAAAGGAGGTTTCCTAAATCATTTTGAGATATGGCTGTGGTGGGGGTGAGGTTATGAGGAGGCAGCAAACTCTCTCTCTGTGTATGACCCAGATCCTCTCCTTCCCAGGGCCGAGATGTGTCACAGCCCGTGTGGAAGGAAGAAAAATGGGAAAATGCAGATGGGACTGGCATGCTGGTGTCAGGGCCCTGGGGGCTGTTCAAACAGATTTCTGGCCCCTATCCCAGCAGGGCAGACTTTTTGGGTTGGAAGGTTCCTGCTCACGGCAGCTGATGGCCAGGGCTACACTGCCTTGACCAAGAGACCCCCCTGCTGCCTCGACCTGGGCCAGATGAAAGCACTGACTCTGTCACACCGCAGCCTGCCCAGACTCACCCATCCATCCGATGTGTATTATTGAGCACCAACTCTATCTCAGGCGGTTTCAGATACGGAGGGTACAGCTGTGATCAACAAAGACAAAGCTCTTGCCTTCAGGGAGTTTCCAGTCTAGCAGGAACTTGAGAGTGAATGTGTGCTGGTGACGACCCCGTCATGGTTAACATATGACCTCATCCTAGGACGGTGACCTCAAACCATCCTCGACTCTCAACTTGTCATTCAGAGTTGCAAACAAGACTGTCAGGTCAAACGTGGCACTCAGGTCAAATTCAGCTCCCAGGCATGTTTTGTTCAGGCATATTATTTTTAAACATTTTTGTGCCAATATTTGAAAGATAGAGAATCACAGCTCAGGACCTATATTCCTACGAGGAACTTACGATTACACCTACAAAGTGTAATTGAATCATTGCTACCCCTTACGATGTGCTCTCCAGGTTATCATGACACTGGTCATGCATGCGGTCTCCCCAGCACTGGCACTAAGTGCCACTTGCCACTTATTATCCAGCTGTTGCTATTTGGTTGGCTCATGGCCAGTTAGGCTTCCCCTACCCTCTCTTTTAGTTGTATTTTGTTTTGTTTTTTTACTTTCCTTCCAATATTTGAGTGCATGTTTTTAAGTAGGGAACTATTTCGGGGCACCTGGGTGGCTCAGTTGGTTAAGCGTCGGGCCCTTGGTTTCAGCTCAGGTGATGATCTCACAGTTCATGGGATCACAGTTGGTTGGCTCTGTGCTGATGGAGCGAAGCCCCCTCTGCGTCTCTCCCCTGCTTACTCTCTCTCTCTCTCCAAAAGAAAATATACAGACTTTAAAAAAAAAAACTTTAAAAAATAGAAGGGAACTATTTCTCTATACCCACTGCTCCACTGAGCATGAGAAAACAAGACAATCCAAGAGGTTTTGCCTTTGAAGAAAAAAAAAATCAGAGAGAACATATCTGCAGAAGTGAAGATATCCCTACCTTTAA
The DNA here is from genome assembly GCA_017311185.1 of Proteles cristata cristata. Lineage (NCBI taxonomy): Eukaryota > Metazoa > Chordata > Mammalia > Carnivora > Hyaenidae > Proteles > Proteles cristata. The sequence goes on from JAESUZ010004312.1 coordinate 1,001,878, forward strand.
CTTTAATTGCAAAGTGTGCCCGTGTCCTACATCCAGACATCTTCATTCATACTACCTGCCTACCTGACCTCTACAGGCAAACATTAATCTCCAGGCATAAAACCCACCAGGGTTGCTCATTATGTATGCAGATTCTGTCCCAGGACCAACCTTTTTCCAGATTCCAAGGCAAGAAGTCTGAGGATGTTGAGGAACGTTCTCTCAGAAAACAATTTTCAAGTGCCTTCTAGAAGTTACTTGTTTATCGCTGCTCCCTTTGACTTCCTTTTGCTATTTAGACTACAAGCTCCGAGCCCATTACTCAGCCAGTAAGATTCACAGGTACTTACTTACTCTGTCCTCAGGCAGGGGACAGAAGATAATTCAACTTTGCACAGCATCGCGGGGCAAGGGATCACCAACGACTGGCAGACAGAACGTCGATCGTGTCATACTCCATGCATTGCCACTTTGGCATCTTATTTCCATCCCACAGATGAGGCAGATTTTATGATACTACTTTCAAGTGTACATATCTTCTAGTTTTATATTTCCCAGCCTCTCTCTGGGCCAATCTCATTTAGCCCCCTTGCAAATTAAATGCATCTCATTCAAGCGAACCCATTTAGGACAATGCCCTTCAGGTGTGTGCATCTTGGTACATCGTTCATTTTAAGACAAGTGTTTGATTTATTTTTCATCTCATTACACTCTTTAGAATTATGTGCATCTCATTACACTCGGCGCGGTGAGACGACTTATTTCAGGTGTAGACATTACACCCGGTATTATCAGGCAAGAATATTTTTTCTTCATTTCATTACAAGCCTTACAATTTATGTACATCTCATTACAATCAGCCATTTAAAACAATTCCCTTCAGTTGTGTATACCTCATTATACCTTTTCATTTTCATTTTTTTTTTCATCTTATTACACCCAAGCACTATTCAGAGAACTCATGTCAGGTGTCTACATCTCACATCCACCTGTTATTTCATTAATTTCTCGGTGGTTGTTTCCCCCCCTCGTAGTGCAAAATTCTCATTAGACGAAATGCGTTTAAGGCTGGCTCCTCCCACCAGTGGGCCTCCCATGCTCCTTTGCGAGGAGAGGACTTGCACAGGATTCTCCTGGATTTGGTCAATACTCTGTTAACAATTCCCACTCGCACACCGGGACGCTCTCAGTTAACTTCCTCATCTGCACACTGAGGGGTTAGAAGAGATGGTTGCTAACTTCTCAGTTGATGCTCCATGAAACTAGTCCTGCGGATGATGACGTGGGTCCCCGGGAGGGGGACTGCTCCGCTCTCTGGACAGCGCCCATCTCTGCTAGGGAAGCTGAGATTGACATCACTACCCAGGCTTCCAGCTGCCAGCTGCCTTCCCGCTTCTTGCTGCCCTTCTGATGGGGTCACATTTTGGAAGGGGATGAAATAACTTGTCTCTCATGTTGGAATTTCCCCGAGCACGTCGGGGCCAACAGCATCTTCGCCTCTCCTGCAGCCCCAGCCAGGAGCGGTGGGCTCGGGGCACCTAGAATTGCTGAGCAGCAGTTAGTTGCTGAGCCAAAGTGGGGGAGGGGGTGTGCTGCTGCTGCAGGAGCCCAAGCTCTGTTCTGTGTCTGCTAAATCAGTCTCCCAGGATGGAGCCAAGGTAAGTGCCTTTTTGACAGCACCCCGGCGACTGTGAACCACCACCGTCTCACCCAGACTCGATTTCAGACAAGGATCTGTGGTGCAGCTGTCCTGGGGAGGAGGGGGGAGGGCTGGGGGTGTGGAACGCCTGATGCTCTTGAGTGTGGCCCCTCCCAGGCAGGTTTGCCCACAGCAGGGATCCAAGCCTCGAATGAAAAAGTCTTTTCTCAGCCCCAGAAAGGGTCAGGAAACCCAACCTGCTTGCCCCCTACAGGAATCTCATCCACAGCGCATCATAAATTGTCATCTGCCTTCACCATCCACCTCTGGCCTTTGGGAGCAAGGTCTCCCAGGCAGAAAGGCTACATGGCTGCAGAGCCACACGATCCCTCCAACTCCCCCGGTGATCCAAGAGCATGATGGGAGACAGCCCAAAGAAGCAGAAACGCTCCAGACTGTTTAAATGTGGTCTTCAGGGCTCAGTCGGTGTGTGGGAGCAGTACTTAAGGAGACTGGCAATGCCTTTCTGGAAACTCTTGGACCACTCCTCACATTCCCACCTGGCTGGCCTAATCATAAGGTAGATGTGAGGTATCTCTGAGTGTCTCTGGGGTGGACTGTGGGTTTCCTCTGCTGTCGCTCTACCTGTCACCTTGGCAGTGGAAACAGAATCTTTTCGCTACGTGAAAAAATAAATTGGACTTTTCACCCTCCCTCTTGCACCATCCCCCTTGGATGAGCCTGCTGAAGAATCAGAACACGCCCCAACTCCTGCCTCTTTCCTTTGCCTCCTTGTCTGGCGTACTCGGAGACACCAGCTCCGGAGTGAGCAGGTGCCGGCAGTCATGGGCCACCACTAAGCAGGATTTAGAGAGGATGGGAGGGAGGGGTAAGGCTGATTTTAGGGGGAATAGCCCACACCTTGTCTTGTTTCGTTTTGTTTCATTTTCAGGTCCTCTGTGCCTGCTGCACTGAAAACGTGATCAGGTCCCTAACAACAAAGAGGCCACAGTGTCCAGCCCTTTCTCTATGTTCCTCGAGCTTTACTAGTAAAAAGTCACAATTTATTGAGCACCTAGCATGTATGTGAGAGACTGTATTCAGAATAACCCTGGGAGAATGACTGATAGTAGTATTAGTATTCCCACTTTTAAAATGAGCCTCAGAGGGCCACCTGGGTGGCTCAGTCGGTTGAGCATCCGACTTCAGCTCGGGTCGTGATCTCGTGGTTCATGGGTTCAAGCCCCATGTCCAGCTCTGTGCTGACAGCTCGGAGCCTGGAGCCTGCTTCATGGATTCTGTCTCCCTCACTCTCCACCCCTCCCCCACTCGTGCTCTGTCTCTCTTTCAAAACTAAATTAAAAATTTTTTTAAATGATCCTCAGAGAAATTATTTTCTCAAAAATTATTTAGCTAGTATGTAGTAGAGCTGGGATTCGACCCCAAGGCCAAAACCCATATTCCTCCTATGAGATAATTTATCTCCCTAAGTCTCAGCTTGTCTAGGGCTGGCCTTCAGGGTCAAAGGCAGAGCCCCCTCTTCCCTGAAATCTCAGAGGTACCTGCATCCCTGCACCTGCCTTGGTTTTTCTCTTCTAAAGGCCCCACAGGCAACGGCATTCAAAGATACGAGATCCAAACCATAGCCTGCTTCCCCCATAGCAGAGCACCTACCCAGTAGCCCCCCCAGCTCCTAACTTGAACCTGCTACATTTGGGGGATGGGGGGGGAGGGGCCAGATCTCTGCATTCTTCTCTTGAAGCTGTGCTATAGAAGGGGGCTGGGGAGCTCCTCTTAGAGAAGAGGCTGCTGTTGACCATCAGAAAACTGGGATAGGGGCGCCTGGGTGGCTCAGTCGGTTAAGCGTCCGACTTTCGCTTAGGTCATGATCTCGCGGTTTGTGGGTTCGAGCCCCGCGGCGGCTCTGTGCTGACTGCCAGCTCAGAGCCTGGAGCCTGTTGCAGTCTGTGACTCCCTCTCTCTGGCCCTCCCTGCTCACGCTGTCTCTCTCTCTCTTAGAAATAAATAAAAACATTAAAAAAAAAAAAAAGAAAACTGGGATAAAGAAGCAGGCAACAGCAAGGCTATTGTCCGGTCGTTGACAGCCGCTGGCCGCTCGGCTGTGTTGTAGAGAAGGCCAGGTGAGGTCAGGAACCAGGGAGGTCCGGTAATCTGTCAGTGATGACAGCTGACATCCAAGCCTCCTCTCCTTCTGCCTTCGAGGTGACGCCTTCCCTCCCATTCAGAGGGCAAGGCCAGGGTCTTAGATTTTTAGGCTTGACTGGTGAAGAGTGAGAGCAAACAGGTTGGAAGGGGAGGAACTAGGACCAAGGAAAGGGGCTCATCTCTGGGGAAGATGGCAGAGAATGTGTCCCCAGACAGAGCGGACGGGCCGGGAGCCCAGGGGCATTGTCAGACCGGGCAGCACTTCACAGGGCAAATACCAAAGTGACTCTGTGGGAGGAGGCCGGGACGAGAGAGGATGAAGTGGAAACAAACCAGACCTGAGCACCGACCCCATCGGCTCCTCCGGGCTAACTTGCTCCTGTGGTTCTGTGATGCACTTTCCGCTCTCCGGCAGGTTGGGAGTGCAAGAGAGAATGAGGAGGGGGACACAGGGTAGGGAAAGAGACAGAGAGAGGGAGAGAGAGAAAGGAACTAGATGTGCAAGTGTCTCTGGGGTTTTTCAGACAAAGCTATTATCAAAATGCCAACCAGCTCCTGCCTGGCCAATTTGCATATTCCATGCTGTGCTCTTTGAAGCGGGATGAATATGCATGAGGGCCTGGGCGGGGTGTGGAGCTGCTGGGCTGTGGGCTAAGGTGGCTCATTGTTCTTTTAAAGGAGAGGCATTGATATGAAGCCAAGGCACCTTTCTGGTCAGGAGAGTGGCCTCCATTCCCCTCCGTAGTGGAGGGAGGAGGAAAGCAAAGCTGAGGCCCAGACAGAAAGCCCAGCGACTATCCCCTCATCCTCTCAAGGAAATAAATAATCAGGCGCCATCAGCGAGTCTCTTCTCCAAGAGCAGCATTTAATTACCCTGCCCTCCACGCATGCTAATCACGGAGGCTGGCTGGGTGAAGGGAGTCACCTCCCCTGGCTTCCGGGGAAACGAGGCCACCTGTCCCCATTTTGTGCTCCTGCTGCAAGTCAGGGTGGGCGTCCGGGGGTGCTCCCTGCTCTTGGCCTTTGGCGGGAACCCCCCCAATGCTTCTGTGGCTGGGTGGGGTGGGAGGCAGGACGCTGTGGGTACTCGGAGCACATACCACACGGGACCGGGTGACCACCAGGTGCCCGTCAGAAGCTGGGTTATCGACCCTCCTAAAGCACCTGCAGGACTCACCTTCTCACCTGCCATCCGCGTCTCTTCTCCTCCCTCCCCCCACCCCCAGAGTCACCCTCCAGACCTTCCAGCGGGCATGAAAAAGGTCTCTTTAATTTTTAAAAGCCAATTTATCCCACAAATGTTAGGGCCACAACACTCTAAGCTTTTCCTGCTGAGTTACCACATCTGTCTCCCTCTTGAAAGAGAGGGACAAGGATAGGGAATATTTGGGAGATGGCTTGTCCCCATGTGATTGTTTCAACCCCATACAAATGAAGACTGGTGTCTGGCTCCACAGGTGGAGTTTCCCTACCAACATTTGATCCCATTAGACTTGGCCAAACCCACACTGGGGCCTTTAACTGCAGGGAACCCACCTCAGTTAAAGCCCACCTGCTACCTTCTGAGAAGGGTGCCCCACAGGCTTGGGCTCCCCGGTTCTCCCCACTGAGCACACACAGCTGAGACTGGACTTGAATGTGGCCATCAGGGCTGAATGGCATCTGAAGTGTCCGTCCTTGGAGCACCTCCTCCGAGTTCCTACCTCCCAGAGGAAGAGAAGAGGGAACGCTGGGGGAGGAAAATTGCATTCACCTGTTAACCCCACTGCACTTGCCCCTGGTTCAGCCTCCATGAGGAGAAACTTCTCCAAACCTTGAGGCAAATACCAATTGCCTGGAGAGCTTGTTCAAATGCAGATTCTGGGCACCCCTGGGTGGCTCAGTTGGTTAAGCATCTGACTCTTGATTTTTGGCTTGGAACATGTCAGGGTTGTGAGATCAAGCCCTGTGTCTGCGGAGCCTGCTTAAGATTCTCTCTCTCCCTCTCTCCTTGGCTCTCCTTACACACACACACACACACACACACACACACACACACACACACACACCACAGATTCCTTTTTTTATTCTTTTTTAATAATTTTTTTAATTTATTATTTCTAGGAGAGAGAGAGAGAGACAGCGTGAGCAGGGGAGGGTCAGAGAGAGAGGGAGTCACAGACTGAAACAGGCTCCAGGCTCTGAGCTGGCAGTCAGCACAGAGCCTGACACGGGGCTCGAACCCACGAACCGCGAGATCATGACCTAAGTGAAAGTTGGACGCTTAGCCGACTAAGCCACCCAGGCGCCCCGCGCAGATTCGGATCCCTGAGGTCTGGGCCGTTTCTAACAGGCACCTCGAGGTTGTCGGTGCTGCTGGCCCAGGCACCACGTGTTGAGTAGCAGGGAGAGAATTTGACTGAGTAGTCCCTCTAAGACTGCTAACGTGGATGAAAGCAGAGATAAGAGGAATCACCATCCGCACCTCCCTTCCTCTGCTCACCTCCTCTAGCTCCAGTGTGTCCCTGATCCTGGAGATTTATTTTTAACTGCCAGCAGCTTTGATTAGCTTGTCTCTGCTGCCTCAGACACCTGCTGGCAGGATACATGGCGGGGGGGGGGGCGCTGACCCAGATCTGACAAATCCAAGGCAGAAAGCAAAGCTCTGGGGATTCACTGCTTCCCCTTTGCTGAGGCAGGTGAAAAACCCTGGCAAATGACCTCACGCCACCAGTGACCATAACCATAGCGCCAGTGAACACAGAACTGAGGTCATCCTTTTTTGTCAAAGCACTGATACTTACGTCATATGGCCCCTAAGGATTTGCATGGCTCTACCTATATGGACATTCTGTTCTAGGTAGAGCCCTGAGTTGAGCCTACAGCTTCCCTAGAGGGGTAGGTTCCTCCTCACCCCATGGTAAGACGGCCATGGCTCGGACACACTGCCAGAAAAGCAGAGCCCAAAAAAGTAAGAGGCAAGACACCAAGGATGCCTTCTACTGTCACCCACGTGGACCCACAGGCTTCTGAGGAGTTGCCAGTGTGATAAACATGGCTTTCTGTTTGATATGTCCCTTTAGAGCAAACACTATACTGAGAACGAAATGGAAGGTGGCAGTCTGACTCTACCACTTCTGAACATCTCTGCTTGCTGGCCTCCTCATCCATAAAACCTGGGCGATGCCACTGCCTACTGACCAGGGAGGGGTGCTATGATGTGAGCAAAGTTATGGGGTGATTAGGTCAGTGGCAGGCACGTGGCACGTGCTTTTTGTGTTTAGGAGGGGCCGTGGGAATTCACAAGGCTAATATCATTCAAGCCAGAAGACAGAAGCCAAGAGGTTCTGGCTACAGTGAAATCAAAGCAGCATCCAGGTCTGAGGACAGCACTCACCTGCTGGTCAACCAAGGCTGGCAGCTGCCTGCCAGCAACAGCAGAGAGGGCACATAGGGGTCAGAGCTGCTGGACCCCTAGGGCTGCCGGGAGGGTCAGAGAGGGCATGCATGGCCATAGGACACCGTTCCCAGAAGTCACTGGGTGTGTTCAGGGAGCAGCTGAAACCCCCAAGCTGGGGTTGCTCAGCACAGCTGACTCCCTCCAACCCCCGAGCCTCAAGGTCCCCGTGGAAGGGCTGGCAAGTGGCCAATGTGGCCATCCCAGTGGGTGGGGTGCCTCCTGGAGGCTCACTTCCTATCTGCTAACTTCACCATCACCCGCTAGTCTGACACCCTCTAGCCACTGGCTCCTAGAACACAATGCATAGCTCCCTTGAAAGCGGCCAGGCAGCAAGGCCTTGGGGTTCTGTGGGTGGCCTCCCCCTTCTGACTACAGGGCAGCCCACAGCAGGGCACCCTCCGGTCCCTCAGCACCCGGGGGTCCGCCATAGGCCACAGGCCATCACGCGAAAGCAGCCACACAGCCTTTCTTTCCAGGTTTGAAATACCACGCTCCAAAGCACATGAAGAATATTAATTAAATGAACGTTTATTTCAAAATTAGTCTTAGAATGTAAGCTGTTTTTGAGGGCTGGAGCCAGACTACGTAAATGAGCAGTGAGAGCGCCCGCCTACCTCCAGCGTGGGTGGACGGAGAGGCGCCTCAGCGGCCCTGCCCCTCGGTCATGCATCCAATGGTCACTAGGACTAGAAACCAACAGCAAAGGACCCCGCGCACTTGCTCATGTTTAATCCGGGTTAAGCTATACACGTTTAAATACACATCGGAGGTTACGTGGTGTCATGCAGTCCCTGTGATGGAATGACTCTTGCTCAGTGACCTCCGCAGCAAGGCTGCCCCCAAGGGCAAGGTTAGGTGGGACAGAGCACTGAAAAGAGAAGGGGAGAGGAGAGAGAGAAGTCAAAGCACAGCGTGGGTCAGGACCTCCCAGCACAGGGTGGTCCTGGCCGAAAGGCACTCATGTCCGGAGCATTGAACTACCCCCTAGGAACTCGGGAATAACTGTGATCACGTGTCTTCCTTCCAGAAGAGACCATGGTAGGTGGTCGTTTGGTGTAATGATTTAAGTCTCCAGTGCTTGTCTGCCTGGGTTCAAACCCTGCACCCGGCCTCTGCTAATTCTCCAACCTCTGGGAAATCACTTCACCTACCTGTGCTTGCTTCCTCATGTGTACGGCAGGCTGTGCCTCTGCCTACCCCACAGGGTTGTTCAGAAGCAAACAGAAAGTGCTCAGTAAATGTTAACTAGTTTTATGAATTCACTGACATTTCCGTAGATCGCGGTGGGGAAAGGGGTCTAGCCCTCAGGCTCCCAGACTTACGGGAACCCATTTCCACAAACCTCCTTTGAGAAATTTGCTTTTAAAGCCTTTAAGAGTCAGAAGTTCTTCCCAAGGTTTAGCCTGAAGTCCTTCTGCAGAAATTTAAGACTAATCTTTCTGATCCTTCTGGAAACAATAGAACTCAGGTTCCTAGCTGAGATCCACAAGCTTACAGGAACTGGACCTGACCTGTGTATGTGTGTGGTGACCTGTGTATGTGTGTGGAGCAAAGCCTGATGAAGTCAAGAACCTGGATAACAGATGACCATCAGTGGACACTGTTATGGCTTGAATGTTTGGGTTTCCCCAAATTCACATGTCGAAGCTCTAACCCCCAGTGCTTGTATTTGGAGACGGAGCCTCTAAGGAAGTGAAATGAGTCATAGGAATGGGGCTCTGATCAGACAGAATGAGTGTCCTTATAAGAGATACCAGAGACCTCTAGCACGCTCTCTCCTCATATGCATAAAAGAGAGGCCACATGAGGACATGGCGAGAAGGTGGCTGTTGACAAGCCAAGGAGAGAGCCCTTGCTGGCAACTGGATTTGCTGGCACCTTGACTGTGGACTTCTAGCCTCCAAAACTGAGAGAAAATACATTTCTGTGGTTTAAGCTAGGTATTTTGTTTTAGCAGTCTGAGCAGACTAATACAGGTATTAACACCATGAACAGGAAGACGACCAGAGAATATGAGTCTCTTAACAGAAGCTTATAACCACCAATAATGTAATGCTCATCGAAAAATATAAGGGGCACCTGGGCTAAGCATTCAACTCTTGTTTTTTGGCTCAGGTCATGATCTCATGGTCCTGAGATCGAGCCCCGCATCAAGCTCTGCCATGACAGCATGGAGCCTGCTTGGGATTCTCAGTCCCTCTCCCTGCCCCTCCCCTGCTCGCTCAAGAGCGTACGAGAATATTCTCTCTCTCTCTCTCTCTCTCAAAATAAATAAATAAACTTAAAAATTTTTTGAGACTGAGCCTGAATAAGTCTTTAGCTCTGTCTGTTGAACAAGAAATATAAAACATGAAATAATTATTAAAATATTTTAAAATTATTAAATACAAAAACTAATTTATTAAACTAAACCATGGGGACACAACTAACTAGCAGAAGCCAAAATGAGGATATTTTATGGGGCAAATAAACGTGGTTTCTCTAAGAAATAAATTTCAAGGAGAGGAAAGAAAGGAAAATCTATATATATTAAAAGATACTTAAGACACATATTATCCAGTTGCAATGTATGGACTCTCATTGGATGCTGATTCAAATAGACTGAAAAGAATATCTGAACACTGACTGGATAGTCAATGATTTGAAAACATATTTTTCTAGTTGTGTTAACAATATTGTTGTGGGTTTTTTTTTTTTTAAGTTTATTTTACCTTGAGAGAGAGAAAGAGAGGGGGAGGGAGAGAGAGAATCCCAAGCAGTCTCCACACATCAGTTTAGAGCCCAATGCAGGGCTCGATCCCACAAACCATGAGATCATGACCTGAGCTGAAATCAAGAGTCAGATGCTCAACCAGCTAAATCACCCAGGCACCCCTGCAGTTATGTTTTTTAAAAGGGCCCTTATGGGGGTGCCTGGGTGGCTTAGCTAGTTAAATGTCCGACTAGCTCAGGTCATGATCTCACAGTTCGTGGGTTCAAGCACCGCGTTGGGCTCTGTGCTGACAGCCAGCTCAGAGCCTGGAGCCTGTTTCCAAGTCTGTGTCTCCCTCTCTCTCTGACCCTCCCCTGCTCACACTGTCTCTCTCTCAGAAATAAATAAAACATTAGAAAAAAATTTAAACAAAAAAAAAAAGAGCCCTTATGTTTTAGGGGCGCCTTGGTGGCTCAGTTGGTTGAACATCCAACTTCGGCTCAGGTCATGATCTCACCGTTCGTGAGTTTGAGCCCCGCATCAGGCTCTGTGCTGACAGCTTATAGACTGGAACCTGCTTCTGATTCTGTGTCTCTCTCTCTCTCTCTGCCCCTCCCCCGCTCACACTCTGTCTCTCTCTCTCTCTCTCATAAATAAACATTAAAAAAAGAGCTATGGAGTCCTTATGTTTTAGAAATGTACACCAAAATATTTATAGATTTAAAAAGATGATGATTAGGATTTGCTTCAAAATAATATGGAGAGGAGAAGCTGGGTAGGGGCGTACGTGAAAAAAGATTGGCCATGAGTCAATAATTACTGAAACAGGATGTTGAGAACATGAGAGTTCATTATACCTATCATTCAACTCTTATATATGTTAAAAGTTTCCTTAATTAAAGATAAAGCAAAAGTTAGGGAAGGATGTAGCTAATAGTGACTTCATGCAGCTGAAACCTAGTAAAAGTACCCCGGCTGTGTTTTTCCCAATGAAACAGCCCAAAATCCACAGAACCTTCACAATATTGTGCTGGCTTGGCCGCCCTAATGTGCAGTCGCTCTGGTGACTCCGGGGTGAAGGAATCTCCTTCTGCAGCCTCCTGGCCACGTCCATAGACAAAACCCGCTCCCGGCCAGGGCCTCACAGTTGTCCCAGGGTGGCCCCTGGCCCTGTGCCCTCTGGGCAGGCAGGGTCGCTTGGGGACCTGGGAAGGCCCTGCTCTGGGAGGCCTGGGGGCTGCTCTTACCTTTTAAAATGTAGTCCGTTAGCAAAGTGGGCACCTTCTCGTTATCCTCCTTCATGGCAAAGAGAACTGGGGAAGGAGAGAGAGACAGAGATGAGCTGAGGTTCTGTGGCCAGAGAGCCCACCAACCCAAAGTGAGGAATGATTCAAGGAAACCAGACATTATGGAGTATTGAGCAAAAGCCTAGAAGCTTCTGTCAAGAATCAGCACTCAACGTACTGATGGAGGAGAGAATACATTCAAAGAGTCAGAGTGGCCTATCAGTGATTTTATTTCCTTTTATCTTATATGTGGGGGGGCGATATTTTTGCTCACCTGTAATCTCCACATTACTTCCTAAGTGTATATCTTTAATAAGCATGAACATAAATAAAACAATTTGGAAAAGAACCCGCTTCAGATGCGATCTAAATGTCAGGAATAACAGTCATTCCATTACTGAATCACCAAGAAAACTCTTTTTTTTTTTTTAATTTTTTTAATGTTTTATTTATTTCTAGGAGAAAGAGAGAGAGATAGCATGAGCAGGGGAGGGTCAGAAAGAGAGGGAGTCACAGATTGAAAGAGGCTCCAGGCTCTGAGCCGGCAGTCAGCACAGAGCCCGACGCGGGGCTCGAACCCACAAACCGCGAGATCATGACCTAAGCGAAAGTCGGACACTTAACCGATTAAGCCACCCAGGCGCCCCAAGAAAACTCTTTAAAGACATTCTATCCTATGTTCTTGGGTTCAGGAGGAAAGAAGAGCCATTCACAAATCCATATGAGGATTTGCAAAAAAAAAAAAAAGTAGATCTTTTATAACCTGCAGTGGAATTCGCATTCAGGAAAGATGGCAGTTTTTTTCTTTTAAAAGGAATAAAATATTGGAATGTGGTGGACCCACATGATGGGAGAGAGAGCCGTAAAAAGAACGTTAACCAAATGTTAACTGATAGAATTAAAATCATGATACAAAATTTTATAGCCAGTATCATCCCAACTATATGGAGAAGACATAAAATATTATGGCTGAAAACACCAAAATAGTACCCACAGTGGAGGGGACAATGAATTATTTATTTTCTTTTGTTCACTTTCCCGGGTTTCCAAACTATTCTAAATGATGGATATGCTCCAATTAAAATTTTTCAAACGAACTTGAAACATGTAAATAAAACCCACTGTTTCTTAATTAAAATGAAAAAATTTCACACTGAATTCCTGAATGGGTATCTGTAATAAATTTACAGTTCTTCCTTTAAAAAAAAAATGATAGAGTATTTTACATATATCAACCTGCGTAATTTGTCCAAATTATTTTCCAAGTATCTACTGCTTGTGAAAACACAAACAACCTATAAATGTCAGTTCATTTCTGTCGGCTTCCTTAAAAAAAAAAACTTAGTGCATATTTATGCAAATAAAGGAGTTTAAAATGAGTGAAGAGGAAGCCAATGTACTCTGAATTTAAAATTCCAGATTCTCAAGGACACCCGGATCCATGGACGTAGGCAGGGTTTCCATTTCCCAGAATCACCTGCTTTGGTTCTCCCAATTGATAACAATGAAAATGTTTGGTCACCTTTTGTAGTGTCCAGGGCCCTAGCAGGTATCTGTCTTCCTCATCAGAACGGGAAACTCCTCATCCCCTTCCCTGGGGTATCAAATAGCCCTGCGCTGGCCTAGCCCCGTGATGCTGGGCCATTGCCTCTGAGGCAGGGCGACATTGGGCCGGGCCGTCTGGCTAGCATGTCACTCAGGGCCGCGCACGGTTGCCAGGGAGATGGACATTCTTGGGATTCACCGAGCCTGCCTGCCGCCCAGTCTCAGCTTTTCCTCTTCCTAAAAGCATCAGGCTGACACTGATGGCTAACACCTTGTGCCCCCAAGCCCTTGGTGGGAGGGGGGTGGGGGAGGGGGTTGTAGCGTTTGATGTGTGTAAGGAGATTTTGCCTACAGAAGGCTCTTTATCACACACTGGTTTCTCCCGCAGCTCAGAACATTTATTAATATTTGACAATAGAGTCAAAGCAAAGGGGAGGAGGCAGTCATTTCCTGGAAGGAAAAACTGTTCTTTCAAGTCAGGCTCACCCACCCCGTCACCCAAGAAACCGTGCTTCTCCTTAAAAATGCAACCAGTCCTGAGGCACCTGAGCGGCTCAGTCGGTTGAGCTTCCAACTTTGGCTCGGGTCATGATCTTGAGGTTCATGAGTTCCAACCCCGTGTCGGCTCTGTGCTGACAGCTCAGAGCCTGAAACCTGCTTCAGATTCTGTGTCTCCCTCTCTCTGCCCCTCCCCTGATCTCTCTCTCGTTCTCTCTCTCTTTCAAAAATAACTAAACATGAAAAAAAGTTTTAATAATAATAATTTTTAAAAAGCAGCCAGTCCCATAGACCAAGCTCTCCGCTTCCGGGTCGCAGGGTAAGACAAAGTAACCTCAAGTAGTTCACATGAGAGCAGGGAAGGCAGAGAATGCAAGGCCAGCCCCCAGCCTCCTTCACCAGCTCATTCTTTCCTGGCAAGTCTCTGCCCTTTACAAGGAAGCAGGGGAAAAGCAAGAGAGCTCCAGGGCGCCTGGGTGGCTCAGTCAGCTAAGCGTCCGACTTTGGCTCAGGTCATGATCTCGAGTGCGGTTCAGGTCATGATCTCACGACTCGTGAGTCGGGCTCTGTGCTGACAGCTCGGAGCCTGGAGCCTGCTTCGGATTCTGTGTCCGTCCCCCTCTCGTGCTCTGTCTCTCTCTCTCAAAAATAAACAAACATTTTTAAAAAGTTAAACAAAGAAGACAGCTCTGGGTACCACTGCAGTGTACTTTAGTTTTGCCGCTGTGTAGGGGGAAGTGAGTGACACAGTGATAACGGAGCACATTCTGACCCATCTAAGGCTGCTGTTCTGGGGGAAACCACGGGTCTGGCTGATGCTCACAGGGAGGGAGGGAGGACGAGAGGAACTCACTGTTTGTCAGCATCTGGAGATCTTCCACTGACGGAGGCAAGGCTTTCTTCTCGTAAGGGATGACGGTGTTCAGATACTACAAGACAACATGGCATGCAGCGCTTGAGACTCACGAAAGGTCCCTCTGCTGGTAAGATGAGGTGACAATTCGCACGGGGCTTGTGCTTTTCTCTAACAAACACACTCCATCGAAGTGGACACTCTTGGCAACACCCAGGACACTGTGCGCATCCCAGCTTCAGGACCCTGTCCCCCTCATTGGGGATGGTCTCTGAAAGTAAGACCTTACCATATTAGCCTTCTATTCCATCTAATACATTCTTCTGACACCAGAAACTTCGGGTTATTTAGGAATCCTGGTGAGCAGAGGCTGAGATAGGGAATGTTTTCAAGGGGGATTCTATTTTCTCATCCTTTGCAGAGGGATTTGAAAATGAACAGTCTCTCTTTTGTCAAAGTGACAGGGGAGAGAACCTCGACCCCACCCTTGGTCTTGGATGTTGGGTTTGCTCCCTCTGCTGGATACCAGGTGCTTCTACAACAAGATCATCTCGGCCCGGTGGGATGTTGGACAACGCAGCGCCAGAGAAACCTTGAAGATTGCAGGAGAGCCTGGGTACTGAGTGAGAAGAGCTCTAGACCAAAAGCCAAAAGACTCGTATTTTGGTCTTAGCTCTGCCCCTCGCCGTATGGCCTCGGGAGAATACCTACCCTCTCTGAGCCTTAGCTCTCACGGCTGCAAAATGAGGCACCTGAGGGGCACCTGGGTGGCTCAGTCAGTTAAGCATCTGACTTTGACCCAGGTCATGACTCACAGTCCATGGGTTCGAGTCCCGCGTCAGGCTCTGGGCTGACAGCTCGGAGCCTGGACCTGCTTCAGAGTCTGTGTCTCCCTCTCTCTCTGTCCCTCCCCTGCTCGCTCTCTGTCTCTCAAAAATAAATAAAAACATTAAAAAAATTTTTTTTTACTGAGGTGCCTGAGTTAGACATTCCTAAAATCTCTGCCCATGCTACAATGCTAACATTCTAACCCTGAGGATTTGGCTACAACTATATCTAACACACACACACGCAACGATGTGTCCTTATTCCACCATCTCAGCCTCACCCGTGTACGCACTCGCCCTTGCGATCAGACCACGCACCTTGCAAGGGCAGGAAGCAGGACTTGCCCATCTTTGTATCTGAGGGCTTGGCTCAAAAGCGGTTCGCCTTTTAGAAAACACTGGCTGTCTCTCCTTAACAGCAGAAGAAAAGTTGAAGACACCCCCCCACCCTTGCCTGAGTCCCAGGATAATCCCAGGGAATCACCAAATTGCAGGGGTCCGGGAGAAGAGCTGGGAGCAAGGAAATTGCTTGTACCTGCTTGTCCGTTCCTGAGGAGCCAAAGGTCTGGCGGATGCCGCTCTGCAGGATGTTGGAGATGCCTTCCATGCTGAAGCGCTGTGAAGAAGAGGAGGCTCAAGGACAAATGCTTCCTGCTCCACAGTCATCACCCCTGGGGGACCTCGGTGTCCTCCCTGAACTACCCAGACCCATCAACTACCACCATGTCCCAGATAACATCAGGGCTAAGTGACGGGCTAAAATGGAAGCCTGAGCTTTGCAAGAACCTACAGTAGAGTCTCAGAGACTCTCATCTTTGTCCCTCAGGGCAACAGGCCCCCCTGCGCTCCCCTCTCTTCCTCACTCCCACCCCCCGTGTAAAGAGAAGAATGAAGCAGGACGGTACACCTAGGGGCAGATGATGGCACGAGCATCTTAGGGAGGACAACGAAATGTCCAGCCGCAGGGAAGGGCAGATGTAAGTAAAGCTGCTGTCCTTCACTTGGAAGCTTTCTCCAAAGTGCACAAGCCCATGGGGCGCCTGGGTGGCTTAGTCGGTTAAGCGTCAGACTTTCACTTAGGTCATGATCTCATGGTTCGTGGGTTCGAGCCCCACGTCGGGCTCTGTGCTGACTGCCAGCTCAGAGTCTGGAGCCTATTTCAGAGTCTGTGTCTCCCTCTCTCTCTGACCCTCCCCTGCTCATGCTGTCTCTCTCTCTCTCTCCTAGAAATAAATAAAAATATTTTAAAAAAAAAATACACAAGCCCAGGACCAATTCAGTGGGTCTGGGCTAGAGCTTGGGCCAAGGTATCTTGAAAGATCCCCTTGGATGATTCTCCCGAGCTTCCTTGATCAAGAACCACAGGTCTGAAGAATCCTGTCACAATGACAGGAAGTAGGGCGTCATAATTTTCAAGCCTGAAACACCCTACTGACATCCTAAAGAGGTAAGTGAGGATGAGTAGCAGGGATTCTGACCCTGAGTTCCGGGGCACAACGCCCCTCAATACTAAACACCTTCACCCCTCTCTCTAAGGTCTTGCCTAAGGGAGCACGTGCCGTGTGCAAGTATTTGCCTCCGCCATCTGGACCGGGCTTCCTCGGGGGGAGTAAAGGAGACAGGGGTGTCTTCTCCCTCTTTACAGCCCCACTGTCTGCCAGGGGTCCTGCTCGCAGACGCTGTTCCGCCCCGGTCTGCTTATGCGTCCTCTGCAGGGTCGGGACGGGACCGACAGGGCGAGGATCCGGGGCTGGGCGCACCCAGTCCTCCCGCTGGGTGGCTCACGTACCTTGAGCGGCATCTGGTTTCCCTTCTCTATCCGGCTGCTCTGCAGACTCAGGCCTTTCTCTTTCCGCCTCTTCTTCATCAGCTCGCGCTGCTCCTTCTGCTTGTTCTGAACCTCAATCAGCACAGTGATGAAGGAGTTCTTCACTTCCTTCTCAAACTCCAGCTCGTCCCGGCGCGCCAGCTGCTGCACCAGCTCCTCGGAGAAGTCCCGGATGGCGCCCTCCACCTGGTCCAGCAGCTCGGTCAGCTCGGACCCAGACATGTGCCTCAGGCCTGCAGGGAGAGACCATCCCGCAGGTGACAGCGCGTCCGAGCCAGGGCCCATCCGGGAGGCTCCCGGGGCGCTGCCGCCTGTGGCGGCCCTGCCTCTCCAGGGGGCCCCCTTCCAACCCCTTATAGGACCGGGAATTGAGAGCCATGCCAGAAAGGGAGGGACCTGTATACCGACCGCCAAAGCGAACGCTGTTCTCAAGGACACAGAAGAGGAAGAAGAAACAGCCCCCCAGGAAGACTGTAAACTGTTTGCAAAAATGTGCATGGACAAACATGTGGCTTTTTGATCCCGTGTTCCTCTTCCTACTTCTTCTCTGTTTCTACAATATTCCAAGTGCGAAATGGGTCAAGAATCAGGGGCAGAGGGGCCCCTCGGGTGGCTCAGTCAGTTAAGTGCCCGACTCTTGGTTTTGGCTCAGGTCATGATCTCACAGTTTCATGAGTTCGAGCCCTGCATGGGGCTCTGTGCTGGCAGCACGGAGCCTGTTTGGGATTCTCAATCTCTCCCTCTCTCCCTGCCCCTCCCCTGCAAGCACGCGCACTTTCTCTCTTTCTCTCAAAATAAAAGACAGAGCTGGACAGAGACCCAATGCCCTCTTCACCCCTCCGGTGCTGTGCCGCAGGGCAGATATATCAGAATCACGGGAAACATCAACACACTGAAAAATGAACCCTGGCTGGTTGGGACAGAGTTTGCTGTCAGGAGAAAGGAAAGGGAGCCTGAAAGAAAGGGATACAGATAACTTTATCTTAAATTCTTGTCCCCTAAGATTTCTTCTTTTAAAATCGATTCCAGTGGAAGGGAGGAGGGCGGCGGCGTTTCAAATCTGTCCTTTTCTGAGATCTTCGGTTTCTGCCCCAGAATCCATTTTACTTCTCCGTTTCTGCTCTGGCCTCTGTACTTGCTGCCTTGGTTGGCCTTCCCCGTTTCTTCTGCTCTCGGGAGCTGCCTCCTCCTTCCAAATTTGCCATTTCACTCTGCACTTCAGCTGTTTTTGGGAGTCTTGAGCTGAATGCCACTGTGTTTGAGGCCTTTGTGTGGCTGAACACAACCCAGAGGCAGCCAAGTCTGCCACCTCACTCGGAGCACATTCCTTCTGCACCGGCCACTGCCCAGCCTCTGCTCTTTAGGGCCGCTGAGTTTCATTTTCAGGACACAGCTCTTGAGATCAGGTCTCAGTTTTTGCCATGTTTGGGCCTTTACACCTGCCCAGCCCGCCTTCTCCCTCCTGTGTGTGCAAGTCCCACCAACCCATGTGCAAATGCTCTCGCTTCCCGCCCCCCACTCCCTGTAGGACAGGCACCCTTACCCTTCCAGACGACTTTTGTACCCAATGTTGCCTTTGCTGTGTACACCTTTCCATGTCACACATCATCCACCATTTTTTTTGTGTGATCATACTTACCACGAACCTGTATCAGACAGTTAACATGATGCACAGATTAAAAGTATACACAGATTAAGAGTTCTGGCATCAACCTGCCTTCACATATAGACTCCAGCCCTCATGGCCTGTATGTGGTAAAAGGGCAGATACAAATAAAAAATAAGAGGTTTGACTCTCCCTGTTGAAAATAAAGGAAGAGACTTTCTCTCTCCTTCACCTGCTTTTTCTTTTCTTTTTTTTTTTAATATTTTTATTTATTTCTAGGAGAGAGAGAGAGAGAGAGACAGCGTGAGCAGGGAAGGGTCAGAGAGAGAGGGAGATACAGACTCTGACATAGGCTCCAGGCTCTGAGCTGGCAGTCAGCACAGAGCCCGACGTGGGGCTCGAACCCACGAACCATGAGATCATGACCTAAGTGAAAGTCGGACACTTAACCGACTAAGCCACCCAGGCGCCCCTTCACCTGCCTTTTCTTTGAGAATGGCGTCCTTGGTCCTTTGCAGATAGATGCCAATCATTTTAATGGTTAAATAAGCCTCTTGCCCAAAGTCTCAGGACTCAGGAATGTTTCCTCCACCACCTGGGAACGACGGCTTTGAAAAGTAATCTTCAAGGAAGATGACAGGAACCTAACTAGTCGCCTGACTCCAGACTGCAAAACCTGTTTAATGTAATGGGTTGTATCCACCTAGCTGTAGACGAGAGTAGGATTTCTTCCTGGCGTTGCAATCCCTTTAGCGAGTCGCCTGTAATGTGCACTCCATTCTGGCTTAGCGCTCATTCAATAATAAAACTGTTTTCTTTCTCTTCTCTGTGGAAAGCTTTTCTGGATGGGGAGGAGACTTTGTTTTTAATTAGATTTCCCCAACAGTGGCATCGAACAAGTCACTTAACCTCTCAGGATACTCAATTACCCCAATCCTAATGGAGTCGGCTTGGGAAGGAAATGCAATTACGCACAGAAATTCTCAGAATGGGGTCTGGTATGTAGAGAGCTCTCCAAAAAATATCGGCTGTCGTGATTATTACCTTTTCCATTGATTGTATGGTAGCATCATTTTGGATAGTGCATTCACATTTCTTCTCCTTTTTCTGTCTTTGTCTTTTTCCTTGGTTACTTTTACCATCTTTGATTTTGTTTAACTGCCTTTCTCTCCATCCCCCCAAAAATGCTAACTTCTCTCCTGATGCCCAGGAAGAAAGGTGCCAGCAGCCCCCTTGATCTGAGGTTCTACTAGCTACATGTGAAGCATGTGCCCACGGCCTGGCCCAGAGTGGTCTTCAGCCTTGGCAAGCCACCCACCAGGGTCCTCACCTTCATAGGACCAGTTGTTGTTGAAGGTCTGGGTCAAGGCTTGCATCTCCTGAAGGAGGACCGAGTCAGCCTGGGAAGAGGTTTCTCCCTCATCTTCCTCCTCCAGAATTTCCTCTTCTTCCTCAGGGTCTGGGGAATTCTGCATCATTTCTTCGATCTCCTCAATTACCTAAAGAAGGTACACAAGAGAGTGCTTACTCTGTTCTCTGCTGGAGGGACATGCTGGCTCAAATTTGGATCAGTTAAGGATGTTTCTAATGCGCTGCCTGTAAAATTCCCAAAGCAGCATCAGTATTTAATACATATTGAATAATAATAAAAATAGATCTGACCAAAGGCTTATATACACTCGTTCTTTAATGTAAAGGACTCTTTAATGTGAAACCTCTTCCAAGAACACCATTTAGATGAGTGCTTTATTGGAAATAAACTCCTCTTTCGGGAAACAAAGCAAAGCTGCCTGGAAGGGAACATTTACTTCAATCCGCTGGGCACTTTATTTCTAAGTGGGGAAATACTTTATCCAACCAACTTTAGCACAAAACCCAGTCCATTAGCTGTCACAGTGCTATGTTGTTCCTACAACAGCTCAAAATGGGGAGGCTTTTTTGCGCCAAGAAAATTTCTCCAGAATTCACCTGGAGAGGAACTTGCCCAGACCCAAGTACAAAACAGGGTGATAAAATAACAAAAGGAGAGGTAGGATCCGGAGAGCAGAAAAGAGATAGGAGAATCAGTTGTAATCTAGACTCTTTTTTAAAAAAATTTTAGGGGCGCCTAAATAAAAATAAAATAAAGACATAAATTTTTTTTTAATTTTTAATGTTTATTTTTGAAAGAGAAAGAGACAGAGCACAAGCAGGGGAGGGGAGGGGCAGAGAGTGAGGGAGACACAGGATCCGAAGCAGGCTCCAGGCTCTGAGCTGTCAGCACAGGGCCCAATGCGGGGCTTGAACTCACAAACTATGAGGTCATGACCTGAGCCAAAGTCAGACACTTAACCAACTGAGCTACCCAGGCGCCCCTAATCTAGACTCTTACCAGGGTCCAGCAGAGAGGGCTGAATGAGAGTAGTGCCAGAAGACTAACTGAGCTGATTTGTCCATTAATGGTTTACACAGAAAGAAAATGGAAGAAGCAAAGAAGGTCTGAAAGGCATCTACAGATCGGTCAGGTCAAGATAGGGCATTTATACATTTGTCTGTCCTCGATTCTGGAATGGATTGAGGCTCCAGGCCACTGGACTGTGGTCTGTGAAGCAGATTTCTTCATGTTAGCTGGACCAAGGACAAGGGGACTTAGGGTGCCCTCCTTGAGAATAATTTCTCTTTTATTCCCGCAACTTCTCGCCTCCACTCAGCCAATTTAGGGAATATTTAGTCTTTGCTGACCAAGAGCCACTTATAAAATGCAAGCAAATGACAAACCCGTGTTAGAATTTTATGGCTCGGTTTCTCGTTCTTTCAGACTACTTGTCCTTGACTTTGAATCACCAAATCGTACTTCTCTCACATTCACAAGAATAACTGTTAACCCCTATTCCCTTTTTATCTGGCTCCTTTCAATCTCTTGATCCTTATCTGTTTATAATCCCACCTCTTTGTCCCAGATATGAAAGAGTTCCTTGTACCAAAAAGCGCTGTCTAGCACCAAAGGCTCCTGGTGGAGCTTCTGCAGAACGACTTTGTGAAAAACTCATGTGGGACCTGCTCAAAAAAGTCATCCATAAATATTTGTTGACTAAAAAGTTGAAAAAAGAATCCAAAGACCCAAGATTATTCCCTCTAAGTAATAAATGTCTAAAGCCAAAATATAACCAATTCAATCAAGTGTCAAACACTACTTTTTTTTTTTTAAACAAAGACACAACTGTACATTAAGAGTCCTTTTGGGGGCTCGTGGGTAGCTCAGTCGGTTAAGCACCTGACTTCAGCTCAGGTTATGATCTCATGGTTCATGAGTTCAAAACCCCACACCAGGCTCTGTGCTAGCAGCACAAAGCCTACTTGGGATTCTCTCTCTCCCTCTCTCTCTGCCCCTCCCCTGCATTCCCTCCCTACCTCTCTCTCTCTTTCTCTCTCTTTCTCTCTCTCTCTCTCCCCCCTCTCTCTCAAAAATTATAAATAAATTTTTTAAAAGTTTAAATAAAACAAAATAAAAGGATGTGGCAAGTATATGTACTTAAAACTTTTTCTTGATCCAGAGAACCAAAGCCCTGGGAACTGAGAGAAATATTCATACCTGATCCGCTGTGAGTAGAGGCTCCTCATTGATACCAGAGTCGTGTTCGCTCTTCTCATTGAACTCTTCCTCTTCTTTCTCATGGATCTAAAGGGGGTGGGTGGTGGAATTCTAATGGATCAGCCGCAGAACCAGGGCTCTCTTTACTCTCTGGTCTCTAGAATGGATAATATGACCGAGAGGCCCCTCCGGCCGGCCATCTGCTGTGTGAAGAGGGAATCTAAAGAGTGCCCAGAGTCTCATCCGATTCCAAACACACCCCTTCAGCACAACATGTATCCTTGAGTCCATCTCAGTCAGAAAACAACAACAAGGGATGGATGTCTGGACTCAAAGGGAGGAGCGCTGTTCCTTAACCCACAGACAAGTTGTCCCTGTGTGACCAAGGAACCCTTCCGAAGGCGAGCAATACTGCAACCAATTCCTGCAGCAAAGGCACTCTTATTTATACAAGGAGTGTCAATCTGGGGTTTTGTTTCCAGAGTTTACTTAATTAGGCATTATAACGGCTGGGACGTTCCATTCCAAACGGTCAAGCTTTTAGAACTTGATGTAATGCTGTCTGGAATTGGAATTGGAATTCTAGGCTTGGTGTCATAGCTGCTGAAAGATGTGATGAATCCACATGAGATATGCCACAGAATCACCTGACCACGAGAACTGCAGGACAGACTACACACTTAAAATATCGAAACATTTCCCCTAAGTCTCCAAAACTCCACAAGGCCGAGTAAGATTCTGAAAGTTCACCGCCATTGCTATTCGAGATGTTGAAATCCAACGAGGCACTTACTGGCCTTACAGACCATATCCGAAACAGCCACAGTCTGGCATTTATGTTCCAAGCCTACACAGAATAAACCACCAAATCACCCCACAGGCTGTCCACATCCGGAAGTCTGATTTGAAAGTCATGGAAGGACTGGTAAGGAGCTTCCGGGAAATCTTGCTGCAAAGACACCTCTCGTCCCAGAATCAGTTTTTACTTGCTCGTCCATAACTCACAGGCTGATCTGCCTCTTTCGTGGGGATCACACCTCTCCCGTTCCAACAGAAAACACCCAGTTCCATCCCAAGCAATCATGTCAGAGATCATCTATCCTCAGAAACTTCTCCCCAATTCTTTGAGCTCCACCTTGGCAGACGCCCCTCACTGAACACATCACCTTCTGTCTACGTTTGCTTAAAACCAGGACTGTGTCATTTAAAAATTAATCAAATATATCTCAAATGCTGCACTGCACTCAACCTGGATAAGAGGTAGGACAAGGAAGTAAAGGGGTCATCTGAGGGGCCTGTGTGCCAGATGGTGATATCTATTTCTGCTGGAAAACCCATATGCCGCTCTCTCCGCCAAGTCTACCTACCACCTGCGGTGGCCGCCTGGCTTCCGCACTCCCCACTCTGCAGAACGCAGCTCCCAGAGCCACACTTTGCTCACGACTACACTCGTGGCGAACTTGCTCAGGGCCAGAGAGTCCTGTGCTAGAAGTTAGGCTCGCCCTGGGGAACAGAGATGGTTGTTTTCTGCTTGGATTCTTTTTTGTAAACACGTGTCAGATAGGACCAGAATTTCTTCGACATTAAGTCTACTCTAAAAATGAAAGGTTTACATCTTCTGAGATACGGTCAGTTTTCACTGACTATTCTTATTGCCTCATTTAGCGGCATTGTCTCCTTTCCCAAGGTCTTCCCTCTGAGTTCCCGGCGGCAAGGAGGGAGCTTCTAGGGACAGACCCTTTTTATTGTTTAAATGTTAGCGACCCTGAGCAGTGGCATGGATGCCTCTTAGAGCTGCCTCACCTTTCCCTCTGGCACAAAGCCTGCGGGTCTGATTTGTCAGGCTTGGGTAAAAAGAGACCTGAAAATCAATTATAATCAATAATAAGTTACCCTGAGTTCCTAGGATTATGGGAGCAATCTCTAACCCCATGTTTTCTCAGATCTCACCAGTCTGACACTAAAAAGTAAAATAAAAGGAGAAACAAACACAAAGCACTTAAAGAAAGCCCTGGCTCCTTCCCTCTGCTCCTACATGTGGATTATCCCCTGCCTCTGCTTTCCCACACCCACCTCGTCCCTGGTCTCTTCTCCTCCCTCTCTAGCTTTTGGTTCTCATCCTCTCATCCCTCTTCACCCTCTCCAGGGCTCTTCCCACATTTTCTCCCCATCTTAGCAGACTCTCTTCTGTTCTAACAGCTTCTGTCCCTTCTCAACAAGCCCTCTTCCCTTAGGAATGCCATTTACAGACTCCCTACATTCCCTTCTTTACCAGGACAATATCTGAGGCAGAGAGTGGAAAACTGGGTAGGAATGAATAGGAAAAAAAGAGTTTTTTGAAAAATGATAACACTTGTGCATATGGATAGGATTGTATGATTTACGCACGCACTTACATACATGGAACAGTATGTGTTGCTCTTATTCTCAATATATGACAGAAACCTAGAAATTGCTACAGGGAGCTCCTTTCGTCTCTTGTGTGACATTGGGAAGGCTAAAGCTAAAAATAACCTGCGGGCGAGATCATTTGGAGCTGAATTACACTGTAGACTAAAATCCAAGTTGTGTCCATAGTGTAGAAGTGAACTAATGATTGTTCCAAGAAAAATCATTCTTCCAAGTGACTTCTTTCAAGGACTGAGAACAAACGACCGAGATCCAGAAAAGGCCTGGCCACACTACTCGGCAAGCCGTTTCTTCCTCCGGCTTTGGGTCAAAGGTAGGCCCCTAAGGCTGTAACGCGGTAGCTTCAAACTTGACGCTAAATGTGGAGAACACTCCCTGGAGTCTGTAACACTGCCGAGTCTTGCTGCACAGAAGCCCAAGTGAGGACCGAAATTACAGAGTCTTTGTGATGTCCAGATGATTCTGTTCATGAGAACGGGAATTGCTACTGCATAACATTTCCCTCCCCTTAGCACGATTGTTTCACACAGGCGGTTGCCTTCTTGACCAAAAGGAAGAGAATGAAGGTACATGTTCACCTTCAGTCAAAAGTTAAAAAAAAAAATCAACGACATGCACCCAGCCTGGGGAAAAGACAACTACATCCCCTTTACACTTGTGAACAACCAGGAAACATCTGTGTGGGGTTAAGTCCATGTCTCTGAATCCCCACAGTGAGATGCACCAGGGCCGAGCAAACAGCATGTAGACAACAGGCGCTTTCTGAAAGAATTAATGAGCTAATGAAAGAGAAAGGAATGGCAACACGATTGCCTGCTATGGTCAGTCCCTGTCCATGTACAATTTAGCTGCTTAGTCACCTGGAAAACAGAAGGGTAGAACTCCCTGTCCTGGACATTCCATTCCTCTTGTCCAAGACAACTGTGACCTGCTATTAATTCAAGTTACAGGGACAAAAGAGACCCTTTTATATCACTCAGGAACAGAATATTGATTAATATAAAAACCCAATAAATGTGGAGAATTGTAAGTAATAATAATATTACAAGGCTTGAGCATAGTATTTTGATCTAAAAATACACTTATTTTTTTCCCCAAGCTCCTAATGTAAGGCTAAGGCCTTTTTCTTCATGATGGGCCTCTGAGTTCCATATCAGCTTTCTCCTATCATCCACATCAGAACACGATTTTCTAAATGATTTAAATGATTTCCCATTTCTGTGTTTTTCTAGCAGAAGGAAGATAGGAGATGGCACACACACTCCTTTATCTCCTCTTCCTCCTGAAATCCAACTAAAGTGAGAGCTAAGGAACCGAAAGAGAATACCCCACAGGAACGAAATGAACCAGAGAAGAACTACAGCAAAGGAGATGCTAGAAAGCAGATGCTGAGCTAGTAGGCTAGAGGAGTAAGCTCTGTGGGAGGAAGCTTCCCAAAGTTCTTTTACCCCAAAGATGCTGGAAGACTCCAGAATTGGAGACTTCAGGTGGTACTGGGAGGTGGGGCTGCAAGAGGAAAGATCTGCTGGGGTTCTTCATAGGAGCATCAAGATCCCAGGTCTCTTCTCCTTCCCATATTAAAAGGCAACTACTGCCCTCTCACCATTAAAAGAAGTGGAGATTTCACTCTGGAAAGGTTGAGCTAGGAGGCCCTGGACTCAAGATACCCAAGTCCACCTGAAAGCAGGGGTGAAGGATCTTGCCCAAAACAGAGGGATTAAGGGAAAGTCTGCATACTCACCAAGACCGCCCTGCCCTTATTAGCCTCTAAGGAGACTGGCAGTCAGGCTTATCCTCTTCAAGCAAAACACTGGAGGACTCAAGTCAGTGGTCAGCACATTTCTATTACATTGCCCAAGAAAAAAGGCCTATAGATACATGCCACTATTTGGGGTCTCCAAACAAAATGACCAGGTACTTAATGATCACTATAGTGGGGGCAGCAGGAAACAAGCCCTGTCCCTCTAAGAAGAGCTCAATGAGTCTAGTGTCACTTTTAAATATGAAATTATGCCCAAAGACTTTCAAACATTTGCAGACAATCCCCAACATGAAAGACAAGGACTAAAACAAATACATAGGAAAAGTAAATCAAAAGCAATAAAAAGGGTAGAAGAAACTCCTTCCTATCATTACTGCCCACAAAG
Organism: Proteles cristata cristata; assembly: GCA_017311185.1. NCBI lineage: Eukaryota > Metazoa > Chordata > Mammalia > Carnivora > Hyaenidae > Proteles > Proteles cristata. The sequence continues at coordinate 1,028,363 of JAESUZ010004312.1, forward strand.
AGATAGCAAGAAAACATTGCTTCCTTGAAACATGGTCTTTTTAGTAGAATTAATTAAAAACAACAACAGCAATAAGAAAAAGCTCTTAGAAATTAAAATTATAGTAGCAAAATCTGTATTTTCTTTTTTTTTAATTTTTTTTATTTATTTCTAGGAGAGAGGAAGACAGCGTGAACAGGGGAGGGTCAGAGAGAGAGGGAGTCACAGACTGAAACAGGCTTCAGGCTCCGAGATGGCAGTCAGCACAGAGCCCGACGCGGGGCTCGAACCCACGAACCGCGAGATCATGACCTGAGCGAAAGTCGGACACTTAACCGACTAAGCCACCCAGGCGCCCCGCAAAATCTATATTTTCAAAAGAAGAATTGAAGATAAGGTTGAGAAAGTCACCAAGAGAGCAAAACAAAATCAGTAGATAGAAAATGGGAGGGAAGAAAAAGCAGAAGATCATTTTAAGTCCAACACTTGAATGAAAGGAATTCCAAAAAACAAAAACAGAAGAGATGGTCTCTTTCAGCCACAAAAGAGTAGCTATTACTGGACTTATCCCTCCAGCCACATACAGCTATAAATCTGGACAAAATCTATGAGCCAATTGTTTTGAGGCACTAGGCATAAACAGTGAAAGGCTGTGACCATTGAAAGAAGGGAAAACATGAAATAAATGAAAGCTGAGAATCTGTCACCTGTGAACTAACACTCCAAGAAATCCTATAGAAAGTTTTTTGGCCTAAAAGGAAATGATTAAAAATCAGAGCCACAGGAAGGAATAAATAATACCAAAAATGGTAAATATGAAAAGTGTACGCTTTTTTCCTTCTCCTAATTTCTTTAAAAGACAACTAACTGTCTAAAGCAAGAGATAAAAACTTTGTGTTGTGGGGTAAGTAATATGGATTGAAGTAAAACATATGACAACAATACCACAGAGGATAACAGGGGCAGACTTATGCTGTGGAAAGTGTTTTACATTTTATGTGAAGTAGCATAATATTAATACTAAATAGACTATGATAACTTAAAATGCAAAATATAATCTTTAGAGAAGAAGTCAGTAAAAAACAAACAAACAAAAAAACCAGACAAACCAGAAACACACACGCAAAGAGATATAGCTAAAATCTAATGGAAGAAATAAAATGGAATACCAAACAAATTTGATTAACCCAAAAGAAGGCAGGGAAGATGGAACAGAAGAACAAGAAAAAAAAAAAAAAAACCCAGATAGAAATGCAAGGTCATACACTTAAACCAAACTATTAAAGTTACTTTAAACACTAATGAACTAAACACTATGCAAATGAACTAAATCCAATAAACGAAAAAGCACAGATCATCATTTTCAGACTAAATATAAAAGACTAGGGGCGCCAGAGTGGCTCAGCCAATTAAGTAGCCAGCTCTTGATTTCAGCTCAGGTCATAATCTCATGGTTCATAGGACGGAGCTCTATGCTGGGCTCTGCGCTGACGGAGGGAAAGAGTCCTCAACCCCCTGCCCTTCCCCAGCTCTCTCTCTTTTTTTCAAAAGTAAAAATAATAATAAAAAGACACAACTATATGCAATCTATAAAAGACACCCTTTAAACATAAAGACACAGACAGGTGAAAAGTAAAAGGACTGTTAGAAACACCATACAATCCAGTAATTACACTGAAAGGTATTTACCCAAAGAAAACGTAAACACTAATTCAAAAAGACATATGCACCCATATGTTTACAGTAGCATTATTTACAATAGCCAACATATGGAAGCAACCTGTGTCCATCAGTAGATTAATGAATAAAGAAGATATGATACACACACACACACACACACACACACACACACACACTGGAATATTACTTAGCCATAAAAAAGAATGAGACTTTGGGGCACCTGGGTGGCTCCGTCAGTTAAGTACCCAACTTTAGCTCAGGTCATGGTCATGTGGTTCATGAGCTCAAGCCCTGAATCAGGCTCTGCTCTATCAGTGAAGAAGAGACTATTTCAGATCCTCTATCTTCCCTCTCTTTCTGCCCCTCCCTCACTTGTGCCCACACACATGTGCACACACACTTTCTCTGTCTCAAAAATTACAAAATTTAAAGAAAAAAGAATGAGCTCTTGCCATTTTTGACAACATGGATGGAGCTAGAAGGTATTATGCTCGGTGAAATAAATCAGAGATAGGCAAATACAAAATTTCACTTATATGTGGAATCTGAAAGAAAAAATAAACAAAAATAGAAACACTCATAAATTCAGAAAACAAACATAGCTGCCAGAGAGAAGAGTGGTGGGTGTAAGGGGCAAATAGCTGAAGAGGTACAAACCTCCAGTTATAAAATAAATAAATCAGGGGAGCACCTGGCTGGCTCAGTTGGTAGAGCCTGGTCTTGGGGTCATGAGTTCAAGTCCCACATTGGGCACAGGGCTTACAATAAATGAATCAATCGATCGATCAATTAATCATGGAGATGAAGCAAAGCAAAGAACTATAGTCCATAATATTGTAATAACACTGTATAGTGACAACTACATGTATCATGGTGCACATTGTATAATGTACAGAATTGTCAACTCACTATGCTGTGTACCTGAAAAGAGAACTAACTTAATATTGTATGTCAATTTTACTTCAATAATAAAAATTAAAACTAAAAAATAATCATAGTGGATAAACAGACAAAATAATCAGTTAAGATATAGAAGAACTCAACAATACTGTAAACCAACTTAAGCTAGATGACGTTTATAGAACATTGCAACCTACAATTACAGAATATACATGCTTTTCAATGGCACACAGTACACTCCAAAGATACAACATATGCTGAGCATATATCAGTCCCAGTATATTTTAAAGGACTGAATTTATACAGATAGTGTTCTTGACAAAACTAAATTAGAAATCAATGACGCAATGATAACTATATAAAATCCCCAAACATTTTGAAATTCAGCATCTAAATTACCCATAGGTCAAAAAAGAAATCACAAGAGAAATTAGAAAATATTTCAAGCTGAAGTTTAATAAAAACATGCCATCTCAAAATTGTGGGATTCAGTTAAAGCAATGCTGAAAGGAAATATTATTGTTTTAAGATGCTTGTGGCATCACTGATCTGAACGTTTGTGTCCTCCCAAAATTCATGTGTTGAAATCTTAATGTTCAGTGTCATGGTGTTATAGGTGGGGACCCGGGGATTTGCCTGGGTCGTGATGGTGGAGCCTTCATGGCTGGGATTGATACCTGAGAAAAGAGACTCCACAGAGTTCCCGAGATTCCTTGTACCAATAAGGACACAGCCAGAAATTGGCGGTCTGTAAGCCAGAAGAGAGCCTTTACCGAAACCTAATCATGCTGGCACCCTGGATGTCCAGCCTTCTTAACAGTGAGAAACAAATCTGTTGTTTACAAGTCATCCTGTCTGTGGTATTGTGTCATAACAACCTGAGTAGACTGAGACAATTATTTTTAAAGTTTAAAATCTGATCTAAGCTCCTACCTTAAGAGGCTTAGTAAAATCCTAGTAAGTATAAGGAAGGAAATAATAAAGTTAAGGAAAGAAATCAATAAATTAGAAAATGAACAAACAACAGAGGAAAAGAAAACCAAAAGTGGTGTGCTGGAAAGATGAGCAAAATTGATAAACCCAAAATTAGACTTAAGTGAGGTTGGGAGGGAAAGAAGGAAAAAGAAAACACAAATTAGCAGATCAGAAATAAAAAGAGGGCCATCACTATAGATCTCACTGACATTAAAATAATAAGAATGTATCTTAAACAACTTTGTGGTCAATGCATTCAATTATTTAGATTAAATTAACAAATTCCTTGAAAAACACTATTTACCAAAATTAGCTCAGGAAGAAATGGAAAATCTGAACATCTTTACATTTATTAAAGAAATTGAATGTGTAACCAAAAATCTTCCACAGAGAAAACACCTGAGCCAGATGGTTTCCACTGGTAGAGTCTATCTAACATGTAAAGAAGAGATAATACCAATCTAAGGCAAACTCAGAAAACAGAAAAAGAAAAATTCCCAGTTCATGTTATGACATTACAAGAAAAGAAAATCACAGAAAAAGATTCCTTGTGAGCATAGATGCAACAATCTTTAATAAAATATTAGCAAATCAAATCCCACATCATATGAAATCAATACTATGTCATAACTAAGTGAGGTTTATCTTAAGAATGAAAGGTTGGTTTAATATTTGAAAATCAATTAACATAATTCATCACATCAACATAATAAATTGATCTGCATACATAATTTGATCTATGGATTTAACACAATCACAGTTGAATTTCCAGCAAGTTATAGAAATTGAGTAGCTGATTCCAAAATTTATATGGAAATGCAAAGGACCTAAAATAGCCAAAAGAGGGGCACCTGGGTGGCTCAGTCAGTGAAGCATCTGACTCTTGATTTCAGCTCAGGTCATGATCTCACAGTTGGTGAGTCTGAGCACTGATCAGGCTCCACGCTGACAGCACGAAGCCTGCTTGGGATTCTATCTCTGCCTCTCTCTCTCTGCCCCCTCCTTCAAAATAAATAAATAAAATTTACAAAATATAAAAATAAAGAGAAAATAAAATAAAATAGCCAAAACAACTTTGGAAAAAAAGAACAAACTTGGAAGACTTATACAGTTGACCCTTGAACAATGCAGGGATTAGGGGTACCAATGCCCTGCACGGTAAAAATCTACATGTAATTTTTAACTCCCCCAAAACTTAACTACAAGTAGCCTACTGTTGATGGAAGCCTTTCTGATAATATAGACAGTTGACAACACATATTTGGCATGTTATGTGTATTATACACTGTATTTTTATATTAAAGTAAGCTTCAGAGAAGAAAATGTTATTGAAAATCATAAGGAAGAGAAAATACATTTACGGCACTGTACTGTATTTGCCAAAAAAAAAAAAAAATCCACATGTAAGTGGTCCCACGCAATTCAAACCTATGTTGTTCAAGGGTCAGCTGTCCTACGTTATATCAAGACTTACTACAAAGCCACAGTAATGAATACAACACAGTATTGGCATAAAGATAGATACACATCAATGAAACAGAATAAAGAATTTAGAAATCGATCCACACAGATATGGTCAATTGAGTTTTGACAAAGGTGCCAAGACAATTTAATAAGGAAAGAACAATATTTCCAATAAGTAGTACCAGAACAATTCAATAGACACACACACACACACACCACACCACACCACACCACACACCAACTTTGAGCCTTACCTCACACCATATATAGAAACTAACTTGAAATGAATCATAAGCCATAAAAGAGGTAAAAGTAGAAGACTTCTAAAAGACTTAAGAAAAAATCTCTATGACTTCTTAAATACTACACAAGAGGGGGTACACCTGGGTGGCTCAGTCGGGTAAGCGTCCAACTTTGGCTCAGGTCATGATCTCACAGTTCATTGAGCCTAGAGCTTTCTTCAGATTCTGTGTCTCCCTCTCTCTCTCTCTGCCCCTTCCCCACTCATCTACTGTCTCTCTCTCACAACAATAAATAAACATTTTAAAAAATTAAAAGTAAATACTACACAAGGAGCACAAATTGTAAAAAGAAAAAGTCAATAAATTGGGCTTTATCACATTTAAAAAACATTTGACCTTCAAAAGATAATGTTAAGAAAGTTAAAAGGCATAGACTGAAAGAAGAAATTTACAAAACATATGTCAAAGGACTTATGTCTAGAACATATGTGTTGAATTAATTAAACAAGGAGGCCATTAGAGTGATGTGGTTTCAATGACTTAGAAACCTACTAAGCACACCAAAATCTAAGTCTCTAATGCCTCAAGGTTAAGAATTCAAATAGAAGAACAACCAATCACAAACAGCCAACTGGCCTTTCCCAAATAGCACAACCACTTAAGCTATAGCCAATCAAATAATTTCCTTCTTTGCTTCTACTTTTCTATATGAAAGTCCTTCCTCTAGCTCCTGTTGGTAGAGCACTCCCAACCACTTTAGCTTTGGCCCCATCCTATTTGATTTTTACTCAAATAAGCTCTGAAAATTTTAGTTGGCCTCATTTTATCTTTTAATGTAAAGAACAATAACAACTTAATAAAAATACATACAACCCATTAAGTAAGAGAGCAACAGGTTTAAATGTGCTCTTCACTGAAGAAGATACACAGACTGTAAATAAGTACATGGAAAAATGGTCCGTGTCATATGTTAGTAAGGAATTCACATTTAACCAAAATAAGATACTCTCTATGCCTACTCAAATGTCTAAAATTTAAAAGGCTCCATCTCTCTTTGACCCCCTCCTACTCCTACATGTGCTCGCTGTCGCTCTTTCTCTCAAAAATAAATAAATATTTAAAAAAGACAAACAGTAAAATAAAAGGCTGTCCATAACAAGTGTTGGTGAGGATGTAGAATAACTAGAGATCTCCAACTGGAAAACAGTTTCTTAAAAAGCGAAACATACAGTTACCACATGATCCCAACGTGCCACTCATAGGGTTTTTTTTTTACCCAAGAGGAACAGAGACATAGGTCCACAAAAAGACTTAGGCAAGAACGTTCATAACCGCTTTATTTGCAATAGTCAAAAACTAGAAACAACCCAAATGTCCATCAACAGGTGAATGGACAAGCAAATTATGGTATATCTATATAATGGAATACCCCTCTGCAATTAAAAGGAATGAACAGTTGATATGAACAACAAAATGGATGAATATCTAAGCAATTATACTGAGTTTTAAAAAGCCAGACCCCCCCAAAAAAAATGCATGCTGCATGACTCCATTTACAGAAAATTCTAAAAAATGCAAACTAATCTCTAGTGACAGAAATGGGTTGGTGAAAGGGAGTAGTTTGGGGATGCTCAGTATCTTGATTGTGATGATGGTTTCACAGATGTACACATATGTCAAAACTTATCAAAGTCAACACTTTAATATGTGAAACTCTTGGTTTCGGCTCAGTTCATAAGCTCACTGTTCTGTTCGTGGGTTTCAGCCCCTCGTGGACTCCATGCTGACAGCACATGGCCTGCTTGGGATTCTCCCTCTCCCTCTCTTTCTGCCTCTCCCCCTCTCTCCCTCTCAAAATAATAAACTTAAAAAAAAAAAAAGTGATTGCCTCTATGGAGTAGGGAAAGACCAGTGAGGAGCTGCTGGGGTTTTAAAAATATTTTAAGATTGGGGCGCCTGGGTGGCTTAGTCGGTTAAGCATTTGACTTTTGCTTGGGTCATGATCTCACGGTTCGTGGGTTTGAGCCCGTGTCAGGCTCTGTGCTAACTGCCAGCTCAGAGCCTGGAGCCTATTTCAGAGTCTGTGTCTCCCTCTCTCTCTGACCCTCCCCTGCTCACACTGTCTCTCTCTCTCCTAGAAATAAATAAAAAATATTTTAAAAAATATTTTTAAGATTTTTAAAGTATTATTTGACTCTTAAAGCTATGTACATGTGTTATTTGATTTTAAAAATGCAAAATATGGTTCACTTTGCTGTTATAATCCAATGGTTTCTATAATTCTGATTATATTACCTAATAGTCACAAGGACAAGGATAAAGAAGTTCAGGAACAAACACAACTGATTCTTGGCAATGAACCACTTAAGTAGAAGAGGGGCTTGCTAGAAGAAGCCTACCGGCTGTGTGCATTCAGCAACCCAAGGGCATTGGGTCAGTCGCTCTTTTACAGGAGCACAGAGCACTAGTTAATCTAGCAAATCATTTAAACTGAGGTCAGTTAAAAGAGCTTCTACTGTAATGAATCCAGATAATAAAAGAGATGAAATAAAACAGCCTTAATCCATCCACTTCTGCTACCTTGTCATTTTCCCATGGGTTAGATGGAAGAAATTCTACAAGGAGTGGAACTCAAGATCATCCTTCTCGGGGTCATTCAATTTGCCCTGAAATATTAACCCTCTTGAGGGAAATCTGCAAATGAGGATAAATTAGAGTCCTTCTGAAGGGCAGGCTATCTTAAACATCCTTTGGCTTAATCCACAAAATTAGTTGGAAAGGTAGCAAAAGAGATAAAGTGAAATCCGCCTTTTGCACCATGATGGGCCTGATTTAATTTCAGTAACTAGATTTATTCCATAGTTGCCTCCTTGTCCTTTGCATTTGGGATAAAGATAAATATAAGCATTGGAAGAGAAAATAAAGTCAGAATCAAAAGAGGAACTGAGACACGGCCTCATATATCCACGCTGAGTGGGCCTGCAGCAAATCTCTGAGTCTTGAAGTCACCATTTTACCTGTCCCACTCGATGAAACCTTAAGGTTTTGAGAATTGAGGATTGCTAATTATTAAGAGTTAAGAAGGATATACAGCCACCTTTTCAACCAATCAGGAAACTGTTGATCTCTTTGCTGTGCTATTTTGGGCAATGATCTGCAGAAATCTCACCCAGTAAGGGAAATCTATCTCTTACTATTATCTTATTTTTTCACTTGGACTCAATTCTGGAGTACCTATGAAGATTAGACCCACTTTCCTTTCCCTCATTGGCTGTGACAGCCCTTCCTGATAAGAAATTGTCAAATTCCCTTTATACCTGAAACTAGAAAACCAAGCAAGCCAGAAATTGGCTTTAAATGATTTATGTTCCTATATGTAGATTCAGCTAAGAGGGGCCCTTTGGATCTTCAGAAAGGTCACTCCCCATAGCCTATGCAAATCAACAAAAAATGAGCATTCTCTTCATTCAGAAGCCCTTAGGCTACCTCGTCTTTGGTGTCAGTAAGCACAGAATGTGACTCCGGTTCAGCCAGGTTGAGTTTATAAACGTCTCATTGGCCACTCCCCACTCACTAATGTCTTGGCCCTAGCTCTGGCCATTAGCCAGGCTGTGAGCTTGCTGGAAATCTCTCAACACTTGCCATCTTGTTTTTGGTGAGACTGAACTGTTCCTTTTAGATAGGAAAACCTGATTTTTTTTTTTAAACCATTATTATTTGAACATGAGAAGCCTGTGATAGTCACTCATTTCCTCTTCAGGCCGCCTTGGCTTTCATGTTGCAGCACACAGATTAACAGCAAAGTAATTTGCATTTATGCTTTTTACAGACAGCCATTCGAATCACCTCACAGACACGGGATGTCCCCTCCTCTGATTCTTCACCTCCTCCATAACACCTGCCTTCCCAGCAATGTTTTGGAGCTATGGGTGAGTTTCATTACCTAATGGGTAAGACTGTTGAATTAATGAATGTTTTTCTAATTGGAATCCACATCTTCTCAAGCCTTATTAAGTAAGGGGCCCCAGAGAGGTACCTCAGTGTCAGAGCTGTTGCCATTCAGAGCCTCCATGTTTGGGTCCCTCCAGTCTTCTGAGAGTGAAGGGATGTAATTGTCTGTCAGAGCATCCCAAACCCTGTAAACAAAGAGAAGCTCTCATTAGCACACATCTGTGGCCTGGCCCCGCCTGGAGGAAGGAAGAGCTGGGCCAGGGGAGGAGAGAGGCTTCTGTGTGTGCCAGGCTGAGATCATCTGCCTTCCAGCATGCAAGAGCAAAGCAGCTTAAAAACTGAATTAGAGGCACTACCAGGAGACAAAGAGCCAAGAGAATGGACCCTGGCCAGGGACTTCAGCTTGAAAGGTGTTTGCTTAAGAGAAGAGGAATTTCTCACCATGGAGATACAAATGGTAGAGTCTACAATCAAAGCATCTTGGGCAATACCTAAATTGCCCCTGAAAATAAATCTGCCCCTCAGCCAAATGGTTCATGACTCGTGAACCTAAGAGATGCCCATGTTTCCTTTCCTTTCCTGTGGGCAAAGAGTGAGAGAGAAAGAAGGACAAAAAGGAAGATAGTGATAGATGATAGGTAGGTGGGTAGGTAGATAATAGAGAGATGGATATCTGGGCAGATTTTCTGGCTGAATCTCTTTGAGATCAGGGCCACCACAGAGTTCACATGCATTTCCATTGCAGAGGCCTGCAATCTAAATGGTCAAGAATTAACTCCTTGACGTCTAATGTAGCAAAAGGGAAAATGCCAATGCTGTTAATGCTTACTTATTACCCAAAGTGTTCTAGCGAGCCCATGGGTGGCACAGTCCCCCAGCTCTAGCAGTGTAGAGTGTAAATGTGCTCTGTCTCCATCATGGACATTCTAAGGCAAATGTATGAAAGGAACCAATCAGTACACCTCTAACTATTGGGTTTTAGTGAGGGTAGATGGGGGTCCCTTTATTACATTGCATGAAAAAGTTCTGCTACGTATCATATAAGAAAAACTTTTCTATAATTTGTGTCGTTCAATTCACTTATTTCAGAAAGATTTCTTTGGGGGAGAGGGGAAGGAGAGGGTGGGGTGAAAACCGAAAGTCACAAACTCACCCACAGGAAAATAAACAAAGGAGTCAACATCCAGAGACTAATGTAAATCAGTAAACCAAGCTCCTAAAATAATGCCATCCATGGAAGTCAGAGGCATTTGAGTTAATATTAGCTAATGATGAATGAGAGCTCTATGCAACCTCCCTCGGGTGCCTACGCATGTCAAACATGAGCGATACCTATGAAAACAAGGTATAAGAAGGTAAATTGTATTTAGATAGGCTCATAGGAACAAGCAGCCACTTAAAAGTAAGCAAATATGTGTGTATGTGGATCAAATTCAAAATAGGACAAAATACAGCACAAGATGCTGAAAAGGTAAGTGCGAGGTGGAGAAGAGCACAGACACCTGACATTAGGAGAGGCGAGTGCTCTTAACATACATCAAATTGGGATTAATATATGATGCACGGGGACAGAGCCAGGAGATTTTCCCAGTGCACAAAGCATACAGTTGGCGATGAAATGCATTAAAGGAGCTCAAGAAAGCACAATTTAATAGCAGTGCTTGGGTTGTCCGCTGATTCATGATTTTTCCTGCAATTACAAGCAAGCACTTTGAGAGGACTCATCAAGTGTTCATTAGCCATCCATCCAGCAGGACTTCAGACTCTACCTCTTAAACATGGGTGATAATCCGATCTCCATCAGGCACTATTAGAGCTTCATTAATCCAACCTAATGCTAAATGCAAGTCTCAGTAGCACTGTACAGCCAAGAGGCAAAGATGATTTGTTTTGTCCAAGACAAAACTCCAAGCACCACACCCAGCGGGGGAAGGCCGGGAAGGCCAGACTCCTCCTTGTGTTACATTCTCTGCCGCAAGAATCGACAACAAGCATACAGGCACTGACCTTCGGATTTGTCCCTGCAACAAGTGCCTAGAAAAATAAAATTCAGCAAGGCCTAAAATAGGCGGAGCCTTCTGTGCCTGTCTTAGGCAGGCTAGAAGCTGGGACCTTTAATGAACTAACTGCACACTTTCCAATGACCTTGAAACTGCTTATGTCCTTGAAATGACAACTGGCGGGTGGGGGAGGGGCAGGCTACTCAAATCATTTAGGGAATGGCGGCTTTTCTCATGTAGGCCTTGACTGACGTACTCTGGATTTCACCTTCTAATTCTAGATTTTTGTGACAATTCCCTACACCCTTTTCTCCTCGAGATCTCAAGCCATCCTCATTCTTTCCTGTTTTGTCCAAAGTTTCTTTTTCTTTTCTGAAGTACTCTTTATCCAAGTAACACTAGCACTGGCAGCCACTACTTAATGGGCACTTACTATAAGTCAGGTACTCTTTCTTCTAAACCTTTGTATGGATTAATTCATTCATTCTTCACAACTCTGTAAGGCAGATTCTAAGGAGGAAAATAAAACACTAAAACAGAAAAGTCAGGTAACTTGTCTAAGGTCACACAGCCAGTAAAGACATAGGTGGGATTTGTAACCAGGCAATACGGCTACAGAGCCTACATTCCTAACCACACAACTACCCCCAAGTTTTTATCATTTTGTGATTGGCACTGGCACGGGCATCAGAGTAATATACCAAGTTCCCAATCACAAGCTGGAACAGCAATTCAGAAACCAGCGCTGCATGAAAGATCTCTAACTACATTATTCTTGGACATAGCGCTTTCATCCATCTATAAAAGGAGGAACGGCAAGGGCAGCGGGGCGCATGACTGCTTCCTGTCTCTCTCTCCAGCCCCAGCGAAGGTTAAATGGAAGGCAAAGGCAGAACACCAGCGGCAGGCTGGCAGCCAGAGCAGAGCCAGTGGTGGGAGGGAGAAACACAAAGCTTTCTGTGAGGAGGAGAATGGGAAGGGCTTTTCTTCCCCCCCCTCCCCACACCCCCCCACAGAGAGGCTATCTGTTCTATCCTAGGCAGGGGCCTTGGGAATGAATATATTCCCTTTTACAGGCACCCTGAGGTGGACTGTGAAACTCTACTTTGCTGAGAAGCATCCTGCTACTGACTCTTATCTTGGGGGAAGGAGACTCTGAATGTTATCTCCTATATATGTTATCAAAGGGCTAAGATTAAACAGGTCCCCTCAATTCCTGGCTTTTGCTGCCATGGTAGCCGTGATTCAATTCGCTCTCTCAGTCCCTATGATGACAGAAAAGGCTTTTCGTGGGCAGGTTTTATAGCCTGGGCTCAGGTGCCTATGGAACTGGCTAAGTTATCTTTCACCATATGAAGCTAGGGATTTGGAAAGGGACACTGGCACTGTGTGAACATACCCAACAGAATGGACTGTGACAGGACACACCTACACAAAGATCTGGGTCCCCTGGTAATCACGTAGCCATCAAGGCTACATGAATCTCGCCTCCCTCCGCACCCCTCTATCCTTGACAACACGGTAGGCAGCTAACCGAAAGGGCTTATTAGAATTCCAATGTGACAACACTCCCCTTCATCCCCTCCAGGCTGGCTACCATCCTTATCCAGTGTCTTGTGTCCAATCCAGCCAATATCCACACTTAGATGTGTGCTCACGTGAGTACGCTCTCGCAGCAAAGACTTAGGAATCATTATTATTAGCACATAATGGCTTTGAACAACTTTTTAGATTCTTTGAAGCACTTAAATAGAATCAATTCTACCTTTGCCTTCTAAAGGGGGAAACTGAGCCTCTGAGAAGAGAATTAACTTTCCTAGAAATCACAGTCATCCATCCACTTTCCCTATCCTGGTTGTGCGGTATTTACTTGACTTCACCTTCCTTCAAGTATGGCTGACTACACGCCATGTATTTATCGTGCAGACTTACTTTTTCACACCTTTAACCCAATAATTCTATCTGCAGAACAGGAAACGATGATGGCTCTCACAAGTTTGGCCCCTTTCTATCCAGGGAGCCTGTAAAAGGGCGGATCGTGATTCCAGTGAGATAAGGATCATACATTGCCCTTTAGAGCCTTTAGAGGCTCTGACCTCTGAGTTCATCTCTTATGACACAGGAAAGGACGATCACACATATGGAAAGAACAGATTCTGGAACAGTATCTAAATTTAAAACCAGGAAAAATCTATTCAAATTTGACTCTATTGTAATACCTAATACTTCCATGCCCTGACAAGTCAGAGATAAGTTGATGTCTCCACCAATTCCCTATTAGCCAAACAGTTCCACAGGAGGACTAGAGAAATCCAAACTCTAAACAGAATGACCACATTTGCTTTATGATTTGTGCTCTCTTGAAGGAGGTTAGTTTGACTGAGAAGTTAATTGCTTTTGTTTCATGTTTTTATTATGTCCCTCTAACTCACCCAATACCCTTTCAATTCGTTTGCAGGGGAAATATCCATCCAATTACCAAACCTAAGCAAGTTTATTACAAGCTATGCTCAGGAGACTCACCACCAGATTAGATATTAAGTTATCTTACCCCTTACTTCATCAGAATTTTACAGTTGAAGTATCTGGATAGGTATCTATAAACAAAGAGTACACCTTAACTCTGACTTTTAAGTTGGAAAGGCTTAGATACATTGACTGTCTTGAAAGCACAATGGTCATTTTTCTCTTCCCAGATTCCTCCCTCTACACTATCCCCAAATTGTATTTTATCTCTAAGGAACTATTCAACCTTTGGTCTTTTAACTGAGGCAGTCAATGAGGCAGGCAACTCAGAAAAATCAGGGTGAGAAGACCAATAATCCCATGTGACGGTAATTAACATTGAGTGGCCTCTACTAATGTGCTAGAAGAGAGTAAGAACTTGCTCACCGGGCCTTCATCCTTAATGAGGCGGGGGGAGGGAGGGTTAGATAGGGGAGAAATGATTTGTTGGAAGCAAAAGGAATGGGACGCATCTTAAAATGTCATTTTCAGAGCACAGTCTGGGTGAGGTAAGAAATTAGGTTCTTTCCAAGTCCTTAGCCCCGCTTCATCAAGATTGAGCTCTGGAGGTTTCAAAGATGAGGACCCACGCAGTCAACTAGAGTTAAGTGACTAGCCCAAGGTCACACAATGAGTTAGCAAGAGTATGAAAATTATAATTCATAGTCTTTGTATTTCTAGTTCATTGCCTGGTGCAATGAACTATAGGGAAAAAAAATATTCTGAATAAAAAAGCCCCAGAGCCATTCTTTTTAGACTTATAGGAGTTGAACAAATTAATAACAGGCTCAGAATTTAAGACAAATCAGTTTGAAACTTAAAACTGAATTAAAACACATAGCCCACAGTTACAGTAGTGTTCACCAAGGTAAAATGTTCTCTGTGATCATGACTTCAGGTTAACATTAATTAAAAAGAAAAGAAAGGGGGTGCCTCGGTGGCTCAGTCGGTTAAGCATCTGACTTCGGCCCAGGTCATGATCTCGACGTTTGTGGGTTCAAGCCCCGCATCGGGTTCTGTGCTGGCAGCTCAGAGCCTGGAGCCTGCTTCAGATTCTGTGTCACCCCTTCTCTTTGCCCCTCCCTTACTCATGCTTTGTCTCTCTCTGTCTTTCAATAATAAATTTTAAAAAAAAGAAAAAGAAAAGAAGGAAATGGTGTGGACCTGGAAATACGTTACCTGTACCTACAAAGCTAGCTATTATTGTTCACCCGATTCATTCGACATTCAGTATTCCATTCAAAAAATATTATTTGATTACTTACGACACCCCAAGCCCTGTAGTAGCCATGAGGATATAATAGCAAGGCAGACACGGAGCCCCTGTCTGCCCACAGAGTCATCAAGTTAGCAACTAGCTCCCAAATAGGTCAGGTTTAATTGTCTGGGACACACCTTTCACTCCACTTATTTATGGGCAACTCTTGCTACTCAAGTTCACAAAAAGAGAAACCAAAAACCCAGTTGCTCCCAAGTTCCATTACAACCACTTGGCATTTGTTGTGTGATTCCTTATGAACAACTGATGCTTGGGGTGCCTGCATGACTCGATTGGTCAAGGGTCTGCTCTTGGCTCTTGAGTTCAAGCCCTGTGTCCTTGTTGAGCAGAGTCTGCTTGGGATTCTCTCTCTCTTTCCCTCTTTCTCTCTCTCTCACACACACACACACACACACACACACTTGCTCTCACTCTCTGCTCTCAATCTCTCAAATAAATAAACTTTAAAAATAAAGACCAATTGATGCATATTTTATCTCTATAGGGAATTCAGGCCTATTTTTACTAAGTGCCCCAAACACCCTTCTTTAATTTATGTTATAAATTATCCCCTTCTTTTTCTAGTTCCTCCTCAGTTTTCTCAAATCCCTTTTCTTGACTACCGTTAAGACCCTAGAAGGGAGCTAAGTGACACAAGGAATCTGTATACTCAAAAGCCACGTCACCTAATGATCCCCTTTATTTTGCCCAAGTTTAATCTCCTGGGCTGTCAGTTCAATTTGTATGCTTTCTTATTTAGACATATCTTCACATTTGTAGATGATTTTCCAGTCTTGAGGGGGGATTTGCTAACAGTCTGGAGGTGTTCATAATTCTGATGTTTCTTGAAGCAAATTGTTCCAGTGACAGATTCCTCTGTCACAGTTAATTAATTTTTTTCTGACCTTTATTTCTAATATCTGGGTGGATTACTACTGATACAAAGAAAACCGAAGATAGACACATCCTAAAATGGATCATGCTCCTAAAATTCTATTTTGTACCTAAGAAAACCTATTTTCTAAAAATTCTTCTTTCCTCCAAGATTTCAATTTAAGAAAGCTCTCCAGGTCCCTGCAAAGGGACATCCTAGAATAATGTCAGCAATTACCAGGGCCCTGGCCCACCAACATGAAAGCATAAATGATGCACCGTGAACCCACAGACAGACCCCAGTTCTATGTCAAAGAGCCCCAGACCACAGGGCTCATGTCTGAAGCAACAGAGGGCAATTAAGACATCTTACTCCTCATCCTGCAGGGTCTCTTCCTCCTCCTGGATCTGGAACTGGTTCTTAACGGGGGCCAGGGTCTCCGTCTTGGCATTGTAGTTCCGGAAGCAGACATTGAGCTTCTCATCAAATTCGTTCACAAGGTCCTCCATGGACTTGAAGCTGATTATTTCCGAGGAAAAATTCTCCAGCTCAGAGAGGGAGGGGTCCTCTAGATGGTGGGGAGACGAACCATAGAAACACTGTGGTTTCTCTTCCTGCTCCTCCAAGCAGCAGGCCCGAAGGTCCTCAAACTCTTCATCCAAACTCACCAGTGGAGCCTCCATTCTCGCACAGCAAGAGGCCACCTGTGACTTTCAGGTTTCGTCGATCTAGAAGAAACAAATGAGGGACGGTGAGCTTGGACCGGGCTTTTGTCCCAGCTCTGCTGAGGAACTATAACCACATATTCCATTATGCTGTATCCCTCTGAAAATGGAAGATTCCACTTTCCAGGCATCCGCCACTTCTGTACGTCCTCACTAGTGTACACTTAAGTTGTTCAAATAGCAGCGTCTGTATGTATAGATTTAGTGGAGTAAACTTTGGAGACATGCCTGCTTCCAGGCTCCTGCTCCAAAAACCAAAGCATCATGCTAAAGTCCACAGCCTCCAGACCAGATTGCCTATGTTTGAAGCCTGTGCTGACCCTTACCAGTTATGACCTTAGCAAGTTACTTAATTCTCTGTTTCCTTTTTTTCTTCTCGAGACAGAAATAATAATCCTCAACAGACTGTCTTAAGGGTTAAAGGAATAAAAATAGAGGTAAGTGATTAGAACAGTGGCTGGTAGATAATAAACATCATTGTTGTTCCATAATGTCTCTGTTTATTATTATTATTATTATTATTATTATTACCTGAGGTCCACATCCTTAACCATGTGCTCTGAAAACCAGAAGACTTTCATAACTTATTTGGTGGCAAAACCCGACTTGACCTAAACTCACTTGGCAACTAAACCTGATCTACATGAATATAAAGTTGCCTATGGTTTCAATTTATCCGACTGAGTGTGTTTTGCTGCAGAAATATTAATTTTTTAAATTATAGTGATTGCTACCCCGATCCCCAGGAAATGATATGCAGAATACAGACTCTATTACTGCTTTCTAAAATGCCTGGCCCCAAGGGTTTTTTGGATAGGGATTCATGGACCTGGATATTACTACCCTCATCAATAAGTAATAGACTAATAAAGACTTTCAAACAAGCACCTGAGCTTTTCCAAGATACAGAGCTTATGTCTGGGGCTGGAAGAATGGATTAAATGACTGGTTATCCTGAAAGAGATAGACCCAGCTACCCTTGTGCTCCAAGGTCAGCTTCCATCACCACATTGGACACTGGACCCTGGAAAGCTGCACATTCAGGCCTGCTTTCATCTCCTCAGCTCCAGGCCCTCTTCATACACTGCCTTCCACTGTGATTTATCCAACTGTGTGTGTATCCAAGCCCTTCCCCAATTTTAATTTAAATTCCTCGAGGGCACAGACATCCTCTGGGCCTCCCGCATGATTCTTAGCACACACTGCTCTGCGGCTAGGCAATCAATCAATGTGTGTTCATTGAGAAATGATCATCTGTCCCCCACAGAGGTTTTTCATTTTCCATTCCAGGCAGCACAGCGTTACTGTCCATCACACCCTTCCCTACATACTCCACTTTCTTCCCTGTAATGCGGAAAGGCAACCAAACTTTTCTTTCCTGCCTGTGTAATTCCTCATCCAGTTAGATGCTTAAATTCGAACCATGACCTGAGGAGAACCGACCAGACAGTAAACACCACGGGTTTTGCCCTGAAAGTGCCATTCTCCATCTCTGCCTATAGAACTTAAACTCTAAGTAAGCGAGGCAAAGGCCATGCCAGGTGGGGACCCAGACAGCTCTTACTGGGATTGTACTGGGATGAAGCCAAAACTTCCATTGCATCACATCAGCGTATATTCTGAGTATTTACAGTTTGCAACGGCAACCTGTTAGGACCTTATATTTTGGAAAGAACATATTCAAGAGTCAATAGGGGGCGCCCAGGTGGCTCAGTCGGTTGAGCGTCCAACTTCGGCTCAGGTCATGATCTCACGGTTCGTGGGTTCAGGCCCCGCGTCAGGCTCCATGTTGATGGCCAGCTCAGAGCCTGGAGACTGTTTCGGATTCTGTATCTCCCTCTGTCTCTGACTCTCCCCTGCTCACACTGTCTCTCTCTCTCTCTCTCAGAAATTAAAAAAAAACATATTCAGAAGAGAATCCCATATGGGGCACCTGGGTGGCTTAGTCGGTTAAGCGTCCGACTTTCGCTTGGGTCATGATCTCGCGGTTCGTGGGTTCGAGCCCTGCGTCGGGCTCTGTGCTGACTGCCAGCTCAGAGCCTGGAGCCTGTTTCAGTCTGTGACTCCCTCTCTCTCTGACCCTCCCCTGTTCACGCTGTCTCTCTCTCTCTCTCTAGAAATAAATAAAATATTTAAAAAAAAAAAAAAAAAGAAGAAGAGAATCCCATAGATTTGTCTCCATTGTCAAAGGGGCCAATAGCACAAAAAAGATTAAGCATCCCTTAGTGCCAAAGTAAGTTGAGAAAAGATCACGAAGCAGAATAGGAAGCAAGGAAGGTTTTACAGATGGGGGATTTGGGTTGACCAGAGCAGGACCCTGTGATGGTTAAGAGCCTGGATTCCAGGTTCCCATCCTGGCCCCATCACCTCCTAGCTGTGAGACTTTGGGCAAATTATCAGCCTCTTTGTGCCATGGTTACCTCATCCATAAAATGAGGTGGAAAAGAGTATTGAAGCTGAAGGTTATTTTGTGTAGTAATGAAAATAATCGTTGGCAGTGCTAAGCACAATGTACGGCATATGTGGTATTCGATAAATGTCAATGATTTTAGGAAAATGAGGATAACTCAGTTTCACGTGTTGGGGGAGGGTATTTCAAGTAAAAACAAAACAAAACAAAAATTCCCCTGCTGTGATAGTCTATGTGCAATGCTTCAGATGCTGATCACTTGGGAGAACTATTGCCGAGTAAATTTTATCACCTTTTTTACTAAGGCACCCCTGCTATTTTCAATTTATTTAGTGACAGCTTTTTGGATCACTGGCCCGATTTCAGAAAGACATGAGAGCTAACCAGCTGAGGTTAGGGACATTTACACTTCCTTTAGATTTGTACTCTTCTCCAAGAGAGAAGGGGAAGCCAGAATGAGTAGGTGATACCAGTTTGAAGTGAGCACAAACGATACTATTAACCAGCAACAAAAGGGCAGTCCAATCAGCATCTAAGACAAAGACTGAGTTTTGGGTGTTGCCAACAGGAATACCCTGCTCAAAGCACCTATCCTCGGCCAGGGAGCCTCTAGAGAAAATGGATTCACCTAGAGGATGATGAAAGAAGAACTGGATATCACAGCTCGAGAGTTCAGAAACATGGACATTTGAACAATCCATAATACAGCCTGCTTGCTTTTCATCAGCTCACTAGCCAGGAGCCAAGAAGCTCTGTATGAATGACCACCTGGAGATGAAACCAAAACTGAAGCCAGCACTGGGAATTGGAAATCACCTAAGACCCAGACTGAGCCGGGCATTTGTACCAAGACCCCAGATTAGAGCAGAGGCCATGAGAGCCTGGCTCAAGGAGGGGTCTCTGGGTGGAGGCTGGCAGCCTTTCTTGAACCTGTGTCCTTTCTCTCCTTCCTTCAGCTCA
The DNA here is from genome assembly GCA_017311185.1 of Proteles cristata cristata. Lineage (NCBI taxonomy): Eukaryota > Metazoa > Chordata > Mammalia > Carnivora > Hyaenidae > Proteles > Proteles cristata. The sequence goes on from JAESUZ010004312.1 coordinate 1,048,286, forward strand.
CTTTTGTTTTGCTCTCTCTTGGTGGGGTGCGTTTGCACCCTCACTGAAGTGTCCTACTCTTGCATCCTGGCCCACCTGCCCGTGCCTTCATTCACAGCTCATTCCAGAGGCCTCCTCCCTTAAAAGTGGGGGTTAATACAACTGATTGCTTATCCTCTTTCCGTACACTTCCAAAATCAATGTTTTAAAAATACATGAAGAGTGGCAGAAAAAGGGAATCACAGAAGGGTCACCTTGTCTTTTTCTCTTAGCCTAGAGCAGAGTGCAGGACTAGAGTTTGATTATATCCTATAATCTATTGCATTTATTGTGGCTCCCAATAGATGGTGTAATTTGGAAGAGAAATAAAGGCTCTGAGCTTAACAGAGACCCCGTAGGAATCACATAAGCCTCTCCTTTGCAGCATAATGATGCACCAGCCACGGCTTGGAGCTGCAGTACAAATTTTCACTCCCTGCTTTGCTGAGCTGAGCAGAGTGGAGGGGGAGCAGTGGAGAATTCACCATGCCTCCCCCTACTGGGCCTCTAGCCCCTCCGAGAGGCCCCATTCCATCTCCTCCTTCTTCCTATTACCTGCCCCATAGATCAGTTGATTTCTATCCCCTTACCCCACCTCAGCCCTAAAATCTGCCCTCCACCGAGCCACGGGAGTGTCCCACTACTACTCAGCAAAAGCAGTCAGCATACAGGATTGTGCCAGCTTCCCATTGCCATACAGAGTATTTCGTTGCAGAGAACTCAGCAACCCCTTTGCGGTTCCACTCACCCTCCTCCCACCCCACCCCCACCCCCCGGGTCTGTTGGGGTAAAGAAAGGCTTCTCCAAGCATCACAATGGCTGGCGCTCCAGGAACACTGGGCTCATTCCGCGCAGGCCGCACACACACTTCCCGGCCCTCTGGCCAAACAAGAGCGGGACACGGGAGTGGCTGGGAGATCCGGGGGAGTCGAGCGGCGAAAAGGGAAAGAATGGGCAAAAAGAAGGGAGGGCTGGGATCACACGCCCGCCCCGGGGCTCTGTCAAGCCTTGCACCCCCGAGCCTCAAGGGGTCCTGGGCCCTCCGCAAGGGCAGCGCCCCCACCGCCACCACCCTCGTCCTTTCTCCGACCTGTTCCGTAGTAAAACAGTCGCTCCCGCAGCGTCTGCGGCAGCTGCCAGCCGTTCTGACACTGCAGGAATGCACGGTCCTGGGGAAAGGCTCGGCCCCCCAGGGAGGGGCTGGGGCGGGTGCGGGGTCAGGCTCTTAGGGGCATAGAGGATCCTGGGGCGTTTAAGGGTGGCCAGACCACATAACGGTCCTGGGAGGAGGTACAGATCCACTGGACCACACCACCGGGCAACATTTCCCGGTCCCCCAGCCCCCAGCCCGTCTTTCTGTCTCTCTGTCTCTCTCTGTCTCTGTCTCTGTCTCTCTCTCTGTCTCTGTCTCTCTCTCTCTCTCTCTCTCTCTCACACACACACACACACACACACACACACACACACACACACTCGCACGCGCATGCACGCCGGGCCTGGCTGGGGGGCCGAGGCTCTGATGATGCTTGAAGTGCCCATCATCCCACCGCTCCCGGCCCCGGGCGCAGCACTCCCGTGAAGGCCTGGGCAGGAGGGCGACGGCCTCGGCGCTCCTTCGTTCCGATTCCAGGATGGGACGGGCTGGGGACGCGGGGCTGCGGCGCCCCCCGACCCGCTGACGGAGAAGCCCGAATCGAGGGGCCTCCTCCACCAACCCCCGTCCAACCCCCACCCACGGCCGTGGGTCGGTCGGGCTAAGGTCGCCCCCCGCGACGGCACCTGTGCGGGTCCTGACGGAGGGAGGCGGATCGCCGGGCTCAGCGGGACACCCCCATCCACGGGCCGCGGGGAGCGGCCGGAGCACAGCGCGGCGGCGGTGGCGGCGGCGGCGGCGGCAGCGGCGAGCCAGCGAGCGCTCCCCCCGCAGCTCGGCCGGCGCCCGGCTCCGCTCCCCTCCTCCACCCCGCCCTCCGCCCCCTCCCCGCGCTCGTGCCCGGGCCCTCGAGGGCGCGCCCGCGCTCGGGCACCCGCCCGCCGGCACGCGCGGGGCCCGACGTCATCTACTCGTTAGCATTCAGAGCCTTCCTTGCAGCATGTGGCCTGCCTTTATTAATATGTATGAATTACTATTTCTCCCCTCTCTAACATTGGACTTTCCGCTTCTCTCATGAATATTCAGGGTCCAAGATGTGTGCGTGCAGTAACTCCCAATACGGATACCTCACCGCGCCTGACATGAGATTCTCCATAAAAACATAGGCAGGTGGCTGAGCGGATGGGCAGGCAAAGACACTAAAAGAAGCCCCTGGGCTTTTGGGGTTCCTCATTCCACTATACTGGGACTGAGGTGGGCAAGCTGAGGGGTGCCTGCCAGCCCAAACCCGGTTCAGACCTCAAGCCAAAAGCGACGGACGCGTTTACCACCCCAGGATGCAGGATGAGAGCTGGATCCAGGCGCACAAAACTGAGTGAGGTTTCTGGCACAGGAGGACTTGAGGTAATAGGGGACAATGCACCAGGGCACATAAGGAAGGACCCTGGGGTCTTATGGAAATGTATTCATTCATTTCTCTTGTCTGCTATGCATATAGCTGCTGTCAACACAAGGTCTAATAATTCATGAGAGCAGATTAAGTAAAAGCACAAGAACTTCAAGTACCAGTGGAAGGCACCGGGAGAGCATGTCTGCTTGGAGAACCCACATGCTCTCATCAAGTTAGAGATGAAGTCAGACACACTGGTGGAAGTGTGATGGCGAAGCACCTCTGGGTGACTCTTGAGAGCTTCAGTTGAAAGTGGCAGAGAGTGCCTTTTGGCTCATTTATGCATTCATTCCCCAGACATTTCAACTATGACATGGAGGTGGAGCAAGGGAATAAGGTCCCAGTGAGATGACAGGAAGACTTGGTCATTTCGCCCTTCAGGTGACATTAACCAGAGGATTTCTTCCCGATAGAGGGGAAGAAAAGGCAATAGCTAAAAGGTCCCTGAATTGACTTTCTTGGGAAGATACCCAGTTCTGTGACTTGGGCAAGTTAACCTCCATGTGCCTCATTTCCTCTTCTGTAAAATAAGGATAAATTATAGCACCCACCTCGGGGAGCCTGATGTAGGATTAAAGGAGTTAATACATGTAAACTATTTTCAGATACAGTAGAAGGCACTATGTAAGTCTTGGGTATTATCTTCTCTAGGAGAAGCTTGGGGACATTGTACTAGAGGCCACCTTCTGTCCTGATCTTCAAAGCATGGGACTCACGGGTTTGAGAGAGGTTTCCCAGGAAGCACGACAATGTGCTAAAGAGCATGGGCTCTGCAGAAAATTCAAGTTCAAACCCCAGTCTTCCATTTATTAGCTGGTGACCTGGCACAAGTTACTTAGCCTCTATGAGCCTGTTTCCTCATCTGTAAAGTGGGGATTCCAGTATCTACTAAGGGTTGTTGTGCAGGTTAAATAAAATAATGCATGCAGAATGTTTAGCATGGTGCCTGGCATATTCAGTAAGTGAATTCTGTTGTTTCTCTTATTTTTGTGAGGATTTGAAGGAACCAGAAGTTGACGGCTGGTATTGTAGGCATCTGGGGTGAGAATGTCCTGAACACAACCAAAGTTATTCTTCCAGTAATTATTTCTTTCACTTAATTATGGTAAAATATATACATAACATAAAATTTACTGATTTAACAATTAAAAAAACACTTTTTAACGTTTTGTTTATTTTTGAGACAGAGCACAAGCAGGGGAGGGGCAAAGAGAGGGAGACACAAAATCAGAAGCAGGCTCCAGGCATTGAGCTGTCAGCACAGAGCCCGACATGGGGCTCAAATCACAAACTGTGAGACCACGATCTGAGCCAAAGTTGGACGCTTAACAGACTAAGCTGTGTGATTTAACCATTTTAATTTTTTTTATGTTTATTTATTTTGAGAGAGAAAGAGGGGGAAGGGGTTGAGAGGGAGAGGGAGAGAGAATCCCAAGGAGGCTCCACACTGTCAGCACAGAGCCCAACATGGGGCTTCATCTCACAAACTCATGAGATCATGACCTGAGCTGAAATCAAGAGTTCCACACTCAACCAGCTGAGCCACCCACCTCTTTCACCATTTCTAAATGCACAATCCATAGGCATTAAGTATACTCACTTTATTACTGCAACTATCTCTGCCGTCTACGTGCACAACTTTCTCATCCCAAACTGAAACTCTATATTAATTAAACAATAAACCTCCATTCTTTGTTCCCTGCACATCTTGTAACCACCTCTCTACTTTCTGTCTCTATGAATTTAACTATTCTAAGTGTCTCATATAAGTGGAACCATCCAGTATTTGTCCTTTTGTGTCTGGGTGATTTCACTTCGTGTGTGCTTTCAAGGGTGCGGTAGCTCATGCTACCGCATTCTTTTTAAGATGGGATGATATTCCCTTGTGTGGCTCTACCACATTTTATTTACCCATTTGTAGGTGGATATTTGGGTTGTTTCCAACTTTGGGCTATATGAAAAATGCTGCTATGAATATAGGTATACACATTCCAGGCAATATGCTGTTGTTGTTGTTTTAATTGCATTCTGTGACCTGTGCAAGAAGCTGGGGAGGTAAAAATGAAGGCATGCCTTCTAGAGGTTCAGAGTTTAGTACGGTGACTTCCGAACTCTGCTACTTGGAACCTGTAGTAGGTTGAATCGTGTGTCCTCCCCCACCACTATCCCAAATTTATACCCACCCAGAACCTCAGCATGTGACCTTTTTTGGAAACAGGGTCTTTGCAGATGAAATGATTTAAGATGAGGTCATAGTGGATTAGGGTGGCCCTGAATCCCATGACTGATAATATCATGAGAAGAGAAGACCCAGGGCGCCTGGGGGGTTCAGTCGATTAAGCGTCCGACATCAGCTCAGGTCATGATCTCACAGTTTGTGGGTTCGAGCCCCGCATCGGGCTCTGTGCTGACTGCCAGCTCAGAGCCTGGATCCTGTTTCGGATTCTGTGTCTCCCCCTCTCTCTGACCCTCCCCTGCTCATGCTGTCTCTCTCTCTCAGAAATAAAAAACATTTTTTTAAAAAATTTAAAAAAAAAAAAGAAGAGAGGACCCATAGAGACACAGGGGAGGACTGTGAGAGGGACTGTGTGATGGTGGAGGCAGTTAGAGCAAGCAGTAGAGGTCGGGGAAGGGGCACCAAGGATTGCCAGGAACCACCGAAGCTAGGAAGCGGCCAGGAAGAGTCCTTCCCCAGAGCCTGGAGAGGGAGCGCCGCCCTGCTAACGGCTGGGCTTTGGACTTCCAGCCTCCAGGACTGAGACACTATAAGTTGTTCTTGTTCTAAGCCACCCACTTAGTGGCGATTTGTCATGGCAATGCTAGGAACTGAATACAGGTTTTAGTAGTAGGAAGTGGGGGTGCTGCCGTCACAAATACTCTAAAACACGGAACTGGCTTTGAAATTGGGTAATGGATAGACGCTGGGAGAAATCTGAGGTGCGTCACAGAAGAAGCCTGGACTGCCCTGAAGAGACAGTCATATATTGGTTGAAATATGAGTTAAAGGTGGGGACGTCTGGGTGGTTCAGTCGGTTAAGCATCCGACCTCAGCTCAGGTCATGATCTCACAGTGGGTTCAGGTCCCACGTCTGGCTCTGTGCTGACAGCTCAGAGCCTAGAACCTACTTCTGATTCTGTGTCTTCCTCTCTTTCTGCTCCTCTCCCACTCATTTTCTGTCTCTCTCTCTCAAATTTAAATGAACATTTAAAAAAAAAAAAAAAGAAATATGGGTCAAAGTTGGGGCACCTGGGTGGCTCAGTCAGATAGGCATCTGACTTCAAGTCAGATCATAATCTCAAGGTTTGTGGGTTCAAGCCCCATGTCAGACTCTGTGCTGACATCTCAGAGCCTGGAGTCTGCTCGGATTCTGTGTCTCCCTCCCTCTCTGCCCCTCTCCCCCGTCTCTCTCTCAAAAAAATAAACATCAAAAAAAATTTTTAATTAAAAAAATATGGGTCAAAGGTGATTCAGAAGAAGGCTTGGGGGTGGGGGGAGGGGGTAAAAGGAACAGCTGTAGAGAAAGCTTCTATTGCTGCCGAGAGCACATACATTATCATGAACAGAAAGATGCTAGAAATATGGATGTTGAAGTGCTTCTGGCAAGATCTCAGATGGAAATGATGAACATGCTGTTAGAACTAGACAAATGATGATCTGGTTATAAAGTGGCAGAGAACTTGGCTGAACTGTATCCTGCTGTCAGAGGGCAAGGAGGACTTTTGATCGGTGAACTTAGATATTTAGTGGAGAAGATTTTTGAAGGGTGGAAAAGTTGGTCTGGTGTCCCCTTGGTGCTTACAGTGAAGTGCAGTGAGGAAGGATGGCCTGGACCCCCTGTACATCAAAGGTTTCTGAGAAGTGTATTCCAGCAGATGCACTGCCAACCTGGGGTCGAAAGAATCAGAAATGGGATGAAATGGGGGCACCTGGGTGGCTTAGTCGGTTAAGCGTCCGACTTTCGCTTAGGTCATGATCTCGCGGTTCATGGGTTCGAGCCCCGCGTCGGGCTCTGTGCTGACTGCCAGCTCGGAGCCTGGAGCCTGTTTCAGGTCTGTGACTCCTCTCTCTGACCCTCTCCTGCTCACGCTGTCTCTCTCTCTCTCTCTCCTAGAAATAAATAAAACATTAAAAAATTAAAAAAAAAAAAAAAAGAAAAAAGAAATGGGATGAGATGAAGGGAGACTGTTGGATTTCTGAAACCCCCAGACAGGAAACAGGCTGATAGAGGCACTTGGCTGCAAGCACTTGGTATCCTCCAAGAAAAAGGAAGAACAACCGTGGGCCTGGAGGAGGCTGGATCTCCTAGCCACAGAGGATTATTATCAGACTTTGAAACCTGGTGGAATTTGCCCTGCTGGGTTTCAAACTCGCTTTAAACCGGGGGTCTTTTTTTCTCCTTCCGTTTTCTTCCTTTTAGGCTGGGATTGTATATCCTATGTCCTACTCACAAGCAGAGAGGGGCAGAAAGAGGGAGACAGAGGATCCTAAGTGGGCCCTGCACTGGCAGCACAGAGCCCGATGTGGGGCTCAAACTGTTGAACCATGGACACTTAGCTGCTTAAGCGCTGAGACAGCCAGGCACTCCTACCCTTGTGCAGTAGAAGCTGGACGGTTCCACAGGTCCACAGAAGGAGGGGACATTTGCTTCAGGGTGTATCATACCCACAGTCTCACCCACACCTGATGTAGATGATAACATTTGGAACTTTCTGAGTTGATGCCATTTTGATGAGATTTAATCTTGGAATGGGTTAAGACTTGGGAACTTTGGGAGCAGCTGGGTGGTTCTGTCACTTAAGCATCCGACTCTGGGTTTCACTGACAGCACAGAGCCTGCTTGGGATTCTCTCTCCCTCTCCCTCTGTCCCTCCAGCTCGTGCATGCTCTCGTTCTCTCTCTCTCTCTCTCTCAAAATAAATACATAAACTTAAAAAAAATGACTTGAGGATGTTGGGATGGAATGAATGCACTTCACACAGGAGGGCCAGAGAGCAGACTATAGGGGGCTGGAAAGTGTCCTCCCAAAACTCACGTCCACTGTGCGTTAGTCCATTCGGGCTGCTATAACCAAGTACCACAGACGGAGTGGCTTATGGATGATGGGAATTTATGTTTAGTGGTTATGGAGGCTGGAAGTCCCAGGTCATGGTGCCAGTGTGGTAGGGTTCCAGTGAAGGTTCTCTCCCAGGTTGCAGAGGGCCACTTTGTCACAAAGTGCAAGGGGCTAGGGATCTCCCCTGGGCCACTTTCATAAAGGCACTGATTCCATTCATGAGGGCTTCACCTCATTTGTGGGGTTTCCCAAAGGCCCCACCTCCGATACCATCACTTTGGGCATTACATTGCCAAGCTATGAATTTTAAGAGGACACAAATATTCAGACCACAGCAACCCCAAACTTTAGAATGTTGACGTTACTTGGGAATAGGGTTGTTGTTTTTTTATAGATGTAAATACGGTGAGATCACACTGGATTAGGGTGAGTCTGAAATCCAGTGACTTGGTGTCCTTGTTAAGGCAGGCTCAAGAAACTAACCCAGAACCTTTATATGCTCTTTTGAATTATATAAGACAATTCAACATTCAACACATATTAGAACCTCCTATGTGCAATCCATGTAAAACTTTGGCTCAGGACCTAGGATATATTAAGTGCTTCAGTAAGTGCTGTTTATATGTTATTGTTGAAAGTTCCAGAACTCTTCTTAGGGTTGACAGGTAGAGCTAGTCCCACCCTCCACCCCACATCTCCAATCAGGGTAAGTCCAACTCTATTTTATTTTTTTTTTTTAATTTTTTTAATGTTTATATTTGAGAGGGAGAAAGAGAGCACAAGCAAGGAAGGGGCAGAGAGAGAGGGAGACAGAATCCAAAGCAGTCTCCAGGCTCTGGACTGTCCACACAGAGCCCAGGATGGGGCTAGAATTCATGAGCTATTAGATCATTACCCAAGCCAAAGTCAGACACTTAACTGACTGAACCACCCAGGTGCCTCCCAATTTTATTTTTATATATACCAAGAGATTTTTTATTATCATTTTTAATGTTTATTTAGTTTTGAGAGAGACAGAGTGCAAGCAGGGGAGGGGCAGAGGAGAGGGAGACGCAGATTCCAAAGCAGGCTCCAGGCTCTGAGCTCTCAGCACAGAGCTTGACATGGGGCTCGAACTCACAAATCACGAAATCATGGCCTGAGCCAAAGTCAGACGCTTAACCGACTGAGCCACCCAGGTGCCCCATACTAAGAGATTTTAGAGCTTAAGAAAACTTCCCAAGAAATGACACTCCCAGTGGACAAAGTGGTAAGTTCTTTTCTTTTTTTTTTAATTTTTTTTTTAATGTTTTATTTATTTCTCAGAGAGAGAGAGAGAGACAGCATGAGCAGGGCAAGGGTCAGAAAGAGAGGGAGTCACAGACTGAAACAGGCTCCAGGCTCTGTGCTGGCAGTCAGCACAGAGCCCGACACGGGGCTCGAACCCACGAACCGCGAGATCATGACCTAAGCGAAAGTCGGACGCTTAACCGATTAAGTCACCCAGGCGCCCCGAAAGTGGTAAGTTCTTTAAAGACGATACATTATTTTAAACATCTATTGATTTCACTCTTTTGCTTCTTTTTTTTTAGGTTTATTTATTTATTCTGCGGGGGAGGGGAAGAGAGGGAGAGAGGGAATTTCAAGCAGACTCTGCACTGTCAGCACAGAGGCTGACGTAGGCCTTGAACTCATGAACCCTGAGATCATGACCTGAGCCAAAACCAAGAGTTGGACGTTATGCAACTGAGCTACCCAGGCACCCCAAGATATAAAATGTTTTCACCAAAGGTCTCTGGCTGCTGTGCAAGGGTTTTGCCTAACCGGGGTCACCTAACTCAGAACAGGTTTCTGGATGATTGCTGGAGGAGACTCTCCTGTGGGGTGCAGGATGTTTAGCAGCATCCCTGGCCACTAGATGCCAGTAGCATCCCCCCAGTTGTAACAACCAGAATTGTCCCTGAACTTCAAGTGACCTCTGGAGAAGAAAAAAAATCACCCAGCTGAGGACCACTACCTTAGACATAGGTCTTTAAGGGGTTAGTGGGCATTCTCTGATAGGATGGGCTGCATTTCCTGCGGAAAAAACTAGGAGAGCCAAAGCTTGGGTACATGCAAAGGTATATATGTGCCTTTTAAGAAGAAAGACTGAGGGGCGCCTGGATGGCTCAGTCAGTTAAACATCCAACTTCGGCTCAGGTCATGATCTCACGGTTTGTGGTTTCAAGCCCCGCATCAGGCTCTGTGCTGACAGCTAGCTCAGAGCCTGGAGCCTGCTTCAGATTCTGTGTCTCCCTCTCTCTCTGACCCTCCCCTGTTCATGCTGTCTCTCTCTCTCTCAAAAATAAATAAAATATTTAAAAAAAGGAGAAGAAGAAAAACTGAGGCTGGGTCATAGGTTCAAAGGGCAGGTTACTGGAAATACAGGGTACATAATACTCCTGGAATCACACTAATGCCATTCTAAGGGCTTATTTTAGTTCCTGAGCTGAACTTATTTTAATCCCTAATTTCCTTGCTATAGCCAAAGAATCTTGGCATATATACGCATTTGAAGGTCGTCTGGTCTAACCTCCCACTAGGTGATGTCAGTTAGACACCTCTACTGACAAAAATCTGAACTTGCAAGGCTGCCCTTCCTTTTTTTTTTTTAATGGCTTTCAAGGCTAGAAATGGCTTGTTATTGTTCGAAATTCAGTGTTAATATGATATGTATTGTGCTTGTTCTATTTGATTTTCCTTAGAATGATCCTTCTTGAAGAAGCCGGTTTTCCACAGTGTTCTGGAAATGAGCCGCTGAATCTTTATTGAAAACCTACGTCAATCACAACCCAGGAAAATAAAGATGAGCTCATCGCTGCAAACATTTAAGGCTGCTTGGTTTTTCTATCACTGGTGGCTCTCAAGCACCAACATTCAATTCCAGCCCATATTCATCCCTGTCTTCAATCTCCAGGGTTGATTAAACTCCCTGATTTGTTTCCTCAAGGGAAGTGGAATATTCCCCAAGATTCAAGATCTATTCACAGCCATCTCGTCAGTAGGTAATTACTGTCTACCACAAAGCACAAGCACCCAGAACAAGATCACATTATTTTCAAAAAGAATAAGCAGGACTATAAAAATTGACAATAAATCAACCCCAAGGATAATTACAAATTCCAGAACAGTCACCTCTGTTACCTGATGAAAAATGACAAAGTACACGAGCTAATTGGCCGATAAGAAATTGAGATCGCTTGAGGTCTTGGAAATCTCTTTGTGTGTAAATATGATGAGAATTTTTTTCTATAAAGAAAATATTTGGCTATTTCAGGAAAGGAGAGCCACAGATTTTAATAGGAAATAGACAACGAGGCCTCCAGTGTGGGGGAAGCTTTTGGATCTACAGTGGTCAAAAAAGAAAGGTTGTTAATTTTCCCCTCTCTGTGGCTACCAAGTGATTTATCATCAGGGATCAGCATGTGGCTGGGTGAATAGGGACAGAATAGGCTTCTTGTTGCCTCCTACTCTCAATAGGAAATAGAGCCTCAACCACAGTATCATGAGGGAAGTCCACTCATGAGGTAGTTTTGTTCCATGAGCTTACTTCTAGATTAATTCTTGGTTATCTTGGAATCTTGGAATATCTACAGCCAGCCAAATAGACACATCATTTATATAAACCCCAGAGGACTGATTGCCTCTTCCTTCAATGGCAGGTACTCTCTATTTTATGCTACCCCAGGATGCCCTGGTGTTCATAAATGTGATGATTCAGAAATGAACTTGAGGAAAAAGAAAATGACGATTAACACTGTCATTTCACTGCACTAGTCTGGCCATATAAAAATCACTTCACCAGCAACCCCCCAGAGCCCCACATGATCTGCAAATGCCCTAGGCCACAGCTGTCCTCCTTAAGATGTGACTCTGAGTCATGACAGCATTTTTGACCCTGTAGAAATGAGCAAAGAACCTCCAAATTCTTCACAAAGTCATTGTCGCCAGGATTTAAATAAAGCAGTCATTTCTAGTTGTCACATCCTACAAGGTGAGAGCTTCCCAGCATTGGACATCAAGCCCCAAAGAAGAGGTGCGGTTGGCGAGGACCAAGATGGCTTCCCCCAAATGTACAGACCAAAGAAAAGCCTGCAAAATTCTTGACATGGCTTGGCATTGTAACTGGGTTTGGGGGAGCTATGAGAGGAAAAATCCGCTGTTGGATATTGATCAAATCCCTGGAACATGTGAACAGAAGTCCATGAGGCAAATAGTGACTTAGAAACACACAGAGCAATTAGATATAGAATGAACAGGCTTGGCAATCTATAATCATTCAGAAGCTGCTGATTTTGTAGGTTTGCATATTCAAAACAAATCCAGATTCTTTCCAGAATTTGTTCATCGGGTCCAATGGACATGAACGACATGGAAAATGTATAAATCAAAAGATGCTCACTCGAAACCTGTCAGAAGAGGAAAGATTACCCCATGATCTGATAGTGATTATTCTTTTTTTTTTAATGTTTTTATTTATTTCTAGGAGAGAGAGAGAGACAGTGTGAGCAGGGGAGGGTCAGAGAGAGAGGGAGTCACAGACTGAAACAGGCTCCAGGCTCTGAGCTGGCTGTCAGCACAGAGCCTGACGCGGTGGCTCGAACCCACGAACCGCGAGATCATGACCTAAGCGAAAGTCGGAAGCTTAACCGACTAAGCCACCCAGGCGCCCCTGATAGTGATTATTCTTAAATCTTTTTGTAAACCTTGTTTAGAACAGAAAAATATGTGATCCACATTGAATAAATCGAGCTCTCTTGGGGCATCTGGGAGGCTCAGTTCTTAAGCATCTGACTTTAGCTCATGTTATGATCTCACAGTTAGTGAGCTCTAGCTCCACATCGGGCTCTCTGCTGCCAGCACAGAGCCTGCTTTGGATCCTCTATCTCCCCTTTCTCTGCTCCTCCACCCCCCTCTTAAAAACAAACATTTTTTAAAAAAAGATTTTAATAATCCAGCTCTCTATACTTGAAAGATCTAGAAAACATTCTCAGTTTAGTATCATACAGCTGTGTGACTATGGCTGATCTGATTATCTAGACCAGATTGCAAGAGAAAGAAACTAGGAGCAGCTGGGTGGCTCAGTAGGTAGAGCATCTGAATTAGGCTCAGGTCATGATCTCACAATTTGTGAGTTCGAGCCCTGAATAGGGCTCTGTGCTGACAGTGAAGAGCCTGCTTGGGATTCTCTCTCTGGGTCTCTCTCTCTGCCCCTCCCCCACTTGTGCACATGCTTTTACTCCCTCACTCTCAAAATAAATAAGTAAGTTTTAAAAAGAGAGAAAGAAGAAAACTAAAGGGAAAGGAGGAGAGGGGAAGGGTGCATGGTGATTGCAAACTGGGAAAATCTCCATAAAGCTAGGACTCAGCAGTTTGGGATTTCAGTGTCAACTCAGCCATTAACCAGCTCTGTGACTTAGGAAGAATTAGGTAGGTTTCCTGAACCTCAATTTCCTCATCCACAGTATGAAGGGCTTCAGATAAGATCTCTTTCTTCTCTTAAACTTTATCAATAAACTCTATGGTTTCTTTCTGAAACCAATCGCAACATTTTATTTAAATGGACTCCAAACTCACTGAGGAAACTCGGAGTATCTTTTGACATCTTTGCCTTTGCGTCTCCATTTGTAGACCACTCAAGTATTTCGTACAGGCGTTGTGAGAAAACAAGATGACACAAACTTATTTATGCAAAACCCTAGGGAGAGAGCAAAGTAATTTAAATCTACAAATTAACTCCAAATTCCATTTTATTCAGGGATTCCCTCTAACCAAGCTTCAATCGCTACTCAGTCAGAAGAAGGATTTATAGTCAATGGATGTTCTTTCATATCCCCTTCTAGGATTTCCAGATTTACCAAACAAAAACATGGGACACCCAGCTAAATGTGAATTTCAGGTAACTAATGAATATTAAAAAAAAAAAAAAAACAGATGTCACAAATATTGCATAGAATACACTTGTACTAAAAATGTATTCATTGTTTGGGGCGCCTGGGTGGCTTAGTTGGTTAAGCGACCAACTTTCGCTTGGGTCATGATCTCGCGGTTGCGGGTTCAAGCCCCGCGTCGGGCTCTGTGCTGACTGACAGCTCAGAGCCTGGAGCCTGTTTCAGCCTGTGACTCCCTCTCTCTCTGACCCTCCCCTGCTCACGCTGTCTCTCTCTCTCCTAGGAATAAATAAAGCATAAAAAAAAAAAAAAAAAAAGAATATCCTTTATGGGGGATATTTTTATGGAATATCTGACTCCTAAGTTCACACCCTGTCAGTCCATCACAGAAACCATGAAGGAGAGGGATTCTAGCTCAGCCTAGAGAAAGGGCTGCCTGGGCACTGCCGTTTGCTCCTTCCTCTTCAGAAGTTCTTTCTTCCTGGCAGATCTTGTTTTGTTTTGTTTTTACTACCTTCTTAGCCTTTCTCAACCTTATTGCATCATTAGTTCTTGCCTTATGTGCTGCTTGGAAATGTCCTCGTCTTTAATACAAGATGCTCGGATTCTCAGAGCCCTACAAAAGCTCTGCATGGTATTCTGCCTGCAATCAGAACTTAATGTCAGAATTTGCCCACATGTTGTGAGATGTTTTACACTGTGTCTCTCAGCCCATATTTCTTTCTTGCTGCCGCTGATACATACTTTAATACAGAAAAACATCAAGAGATCTAGATCGTGTCCAGTTTTGATGCCATATAGCCCTACCCCAAGTCCCCCTGAACTGGATTATAGAGTGAGTTTTTAATTGATCAGAGGCTTCTCACTTGAGGCCACTCAGAGAGCTGGGCATCTTTCCTCCATTTCTCTCCTCAGCAAGGAAGGCTGCTTCGCCCTCCCCTCTTCCACAGGACTACCTCCCACCGCCTCCAGCTCTCCACCCCTTGCTGACTTTCACTGTGGCTGCCAGGTTGCCATGCCAATAATGTTCCCATGGTTACTAAGAAGAGCTGCTGCATTCCCATAGGCAGCCTCTCTACCCAAAGAGAAAGGGAGACCATTATGCCCCCAGGCCAAAACCAAGGACTAAAACAGGGTCTTAGCCCAGGGAACCTCAGAGGACAGATCTTGCTGGTCTCCAATGTCTCCAGGAGGGACCTGGGACCAAATCCCCCTGCCTTCACACAAGTTCTCTCTTCCTAAACCTAGGGAGAGAGGTGCCTGGCACTAGTTCAAGTCCATTGTTTTGCCTAGTGTGGGGTCCGAATAGACATCGCTTTGTGAAGATCAAGTTAATATGTAAATACACTAATACATCTGGGCTCTTTGTCTAGCTAGGAAAATGGCAAAATGCAAAACATGCTTCGCTGTCGCTACAGTTGGATGTCTTTGCCTGGAAATCTGCTGTTCTCATGGTACTCCTCCCTGGATTAACTATCTTAGGTCATGCTACATTTTTAAAAAATCAAAGTTCATTTTCTCGCAAATATAAATGCATATTAATAGAAAATTTAAAATGAAGTCAAATTTTAAAAGTGATTTACAGTCCCAAAATCGAAATATTTACTTCTTTTTAAAATATACACTGGGGGTGGGGGGTGGGGATTGGTGCCTGGATGGTGAAGTCAGTAGAGCGTGAAACTTTTGATCTCAGGGTTTTGAGTTTGCACCCCACGCTCGGTGTAGACTACTTAAAAATCAAATTTTTTAAAAAAATAATAAAATAAAAAATAAATAAAATACACATTTTTGTTGATGCTGGGTTATCCTCTGTTGCTGTAGAACATCATTTTTGAAATATGGTTTACTTTCTTCAAATATTGCTACAGTGAATTTTTCTCTCTGTATTTATCAGTTGTCAAATAAAACCTGGAAATTCCTCAAAACAAAACAAAACACATAGTTACCTTCAGTGCCTAAATGCAGGGCATAAATTTGTCTTTGAGAAAATTGTTCCTCCAGTGAGAGGAAAGAGACTTTTTTTTAAAGTTTATTTATTTATTTTGAGAGATAGAGTGCAAACATGAGAGGAGCAGAGAGAGAGAGAGAGAGAGAGAGAGAGAGAACCCCAAGCAGGCTCCCCACTGACAGTGCAGAGCCTGCATCGGGGCTTGAACTCATGAACCGTGAGATCTTGACCTGGGCTAAAACCAAGAGTTTGACACTTTACCCACTGAGCCACCCAGGCGCCCCAAAAGAGACTCTAATCTTTGAAGGTGGGAAATCTACCCCAAGATGAGTTTGCATAAACAAAACTTACTAAAATAGCCCTTACGTTCCATTAGTTTTCCCCTATATTTCCTAGTCACTTCCCCACAATTTATTGTCCCTTGAAATCCAAACCCACTTTCTTTTGTTAAAAGAGTATAAAGCCTTCAAGTCTAAATGTTTCTTTGCTTTTCACTTGTTTTCTGTGACCTCCCATGCACATAAGCTAAGTGTCTTTTCTTCTGTTAATCTCTCTTTTATCAGTTTAATTCACAGGCTCTAGATACAGAACTTAAGAGAGTGGAGAACATTTTTTTTCCTTCCTAACACACTTATGTTCATAGCAACATTGTTTACAATAGACAAGAGTTGGAAACAACACAAATATCCATCAACAGATGAATGGATAAACAAAGTGGGGAATATTCATACAATGGAAGTTTTTGAGCCTTTTTAAAAAGGAAGGAAATTCTGATACACGCTAGATAGCCTGTGTTACTCTTAAATATAAAACTGTCAGTTATTTACTAGCAAAAAAAAGGGGGTGGGGTATTCAGGAAGAGCAGAGAATTAACATCTGGCACCAGCAAGCTATGGCAAAACCATAGGCAAGTCTGCAGAGCAAAGGGGAGGAAGGCTTTTATATAGGAAAAGAGAAAGTTGGGAGGGTTGTTATATACAAAAAGTCAATTGGAGTAACTTGGGAGACTGAAATATAGGTGCTTTTCATTTGCTGAGCTGTGACTCTTTCTCTTTGGCCAAGCTGTTGCTGGGGAAGGAGGAAAGCTTTTCTTCCTCCTGCTGATCCGCACAGTAAAGTAGGATCCATGGGCAGAGTCCATGTCTTCCTATTGGGTCTGCAATTACAGATGAGTGATAGGGAGTGAGAGCTCCCCCTGCTGGCCTCCAGACGCCACTCTAAACAAGGTTTTCTTTCATTAATTTTCACATTTGGATGCACCTTGGAAGACATTTGCTAAGTGAAATAAACCAGTCACAAAAAGACAAATACTACGGGGCGCCTGGGTGGCTTAGTCGGTTAAGCGTCCGACTTTCGCTTAGGTCATGATCTCGTGGTTCGTGGGTTCGAGCCCCGCGTCGGGCTCTGTGCGGACTGCCAGCTCAGAGCCTGGAGCCTGTTTCAGTCTGTGACTTCCTCTCTCTGACCCTCCCCTGCTCACGCTGTCTCTCTCTCTCCCTAGAAATAAATAAAACATTAAAAAAAAAAGACAAATACTGTATGATTCCCCTTATAGGTATCTACAGTAAATTCATAGAAACAGAAAGCAAAGTGGAGGTGGTTGCCAGAGGCTGTGGGAAGAAGGAAATTGGGAGTTGTTATTCAATGAGTATAAAGTTTCCGTTTACAAAATGATAAAGTTCTGAAGATGGGTTGCGCGGCAAGATGAGTACGCCTAACGCTATCAAATTGTACACTGAGAAACGGGTGAACATGGTAAATCTGATGTTATATGTGTTTTATTACAGTTAAAACACCCAAACAAACAGAGTTACCATATCGTCCTGCAATCTCACATCCAGCAGTTTTGGTTACACACCCCGGAGGAATGGAAACATTATGTCCACACAAAACCTGTGCAGGAACATTCATAGCAGCATTATTAACAATAGCGAAAAAACAGAAACAAGGCAAAAAAAGTCCATCAACTGATGAATTGATCAACAAAATGTGGTATATCTACACAATGGAATATTATTCAGTTACAAAAGGAATGAAGTGTGCTAAGTGAAAGCAACCAGACATGAAAAGCTACATAGTATATGATTCCTGAAGAGTCATGTACAGAGAAAGAAGCATTAGTGTTTGCCTTGGGCTAGGGGAAAGAGGTGGGAATGGGGACAGACAACTAATGGATATAGTTCACGTTGAGGGCAAAAAAAAAAAAATCCTAAAATTAGATTGTGGTGATGGCTGTATAATTCTGCGATATATTATAAGCCATTGAGTTATATACTTTATATGGGGGAAATCTATGAATTATATTTCAATAAAGATGTTTAAAAAACTGAAAAAATCAGAAAGAAATATTTAGGTCTTAGCAAATTGCTGTGTTCTAATTGCTCTTATAGCTTAACAGGAAAAAATCAAACAAAGCAGAGCCCCCTGACCTGACTGTCTGGTTAACTAAGGAGCGATTCTTTCCAGATTGTTCTGGGGACGCCTGGCTGGCTCAGTTAAGCATCTGACTCCTGATTTTGGCTCAGGTCATGATCCCAGGGTCATGAGATGGAGCCCTGCTTAAGATTCTTTCTCTCTCCCTCTGCCCTTCTCCCCTGCTCATGTGCTCTCTCCCCCCCCCCCAAAAAAAGATTGTTTTAATTCCTGGGCTCAGCAATTCTGTCCAGAAACTTTATTTTTAACTCTGCCATAAATGTATTCCTTCTTTTTTTTTTTTTAATTTTTTAATGTTTTTATTTATTTCTAGGAGAGAGAGAGAGAGAGCAGCGTGAGCAGGGGGAGGGTCAGAGAGAGAGGGGAGTCACAGACTGAAACAGGCTCCAGGCTCTGAGCTGGCAGTCAGCACAGAGCCCGACGCGACGCGGGGCTCGAATCCACAACCGCGAGATCATGACCTAAGCGAAAGTCGGAAGCTTAACCGACTAAGCCACCCAGGCGCCCCAAAAATGTATTCCTTCTTTAGTTCCTGGGCGTCGTCAAGGTGAAGGACAGAAGAGACTATTTTCTAAGCATTTATTGGAAAGGAAATCCCTAACATTATACTGTATTGTCCCAGACAACTTTTATTTCTCTTTTGCCTCAATGTCATCATCTCTGAAACAGTAACAGTAATGTAACCGGGTGGCAGGGGTGCAAGAGCAGCAGGGTCCGGGGGTCCCAAATAGACTAGGTTTGGCCATTTGCTACTGATAAAATCCAAAAGCAGGGAAAGGAAGGGGTGGGAAACAAAGGAATTTATTTCAGCGAGGCCAACACCAGGAAGACAGCGGGCCAGAGTCTCAAAGACTGTCTCCAAAGTGCCGAATATTCTTCTAGGTTTATATAAGGAAAATGTGGGACAAAGGTGGGTGGGTGCATGCGGCTGGGCAGCAAAGGTCAGGTCCATCATTGTCTTGGAGTCAATCACAAGGGGTGTTGCTGGCTCCTTACTGCTTGGTGGGGGGGTAGTTTCAGTTCTTATCAAGGGACGCACTGCCCACTCGGTCTTTTGCCAGAGTTAAAGATAAGCTAGAAAGAAGAACTTAATTAGAAAATACAGGCTGAGGTCATAATGGAGGTAGAAGTCCTCTTTCAATAATAAATATCATTTCTGGGCACCTGGATGGCTCAGTCAGATGTTTATCAGACTCCATTTCTGTTCAGGTCATGATCTACCAGTTTGTGAGTTCAGTCCCCACACTGGAGTACAGAACCTGCTTAGGCTTCTCCCCCTCCCCCCCCCGCCCCTCCCCTGCCCTCTCTCTCTGCCAAAATAAAGAAATAAACATTTAAAGAAATAACAAATATCATTCCTGTTAGTTTACTGGGTGTCTCCAGTGGAAAACTAGTCATCTTTTTTTAAACGTTTTTTATTTATTTCTAGGAGAGAGAGAAAGAGACAGTGTGAGCAGGGGAGGGTCAGAGAGAGAGGGAGTCACAGACAGAAACAGGCTCCAGGCTCTGAGCTGATCTCAAGATCATGACCTAAGGGAAAAGAAAGTCGGACGCTTAACCGACGAAGCCACCCAGGCGCCCCGGAAAACTAGTCATTTTAAGAGCACACTCTTATGGCTTACCTCTTCAGACTTCTTTGTTGTAGGGGTAAAAAAGCTTCCATCTACTCTTTTAGGTTCTGTATCTATGTCTATGAATCAAACTGGCTTTTGAGAGGGATGCCTGGGTGGCTCAGTCAGTTAAGCATCAGACTCTTGATCTGGACTCAGGCTGTGGTCTCATGGTTTGTGAGTTTGAGCCTCGTATTTGCCTCTCTGCACTGATGGTGTGGGCCATGCTTGAGACTCTTTCTCTGCCCATGCTCTCTCTAAATAAATAAATTTTAAAAATTACCTGGTTTAAGGGGCGCCTGGGTGGCTTAGTCGGTTAAGCGTCCGACTTTCGCTTAGGTCATGATCTCGCGGTTCGTGGGTTCGAGCCCCGCGTCGGGCTCTGTGCTGACTGCCAGCTCAGAGCCTGGAGCCTGTTTCAATCTGTGACTCCCTCTCTCTCTGACCCTCCCCTCCTCATGCTGTCTCTCTCTCTCTCTCTCTCCTAGAAATAAAACATTAAAAAAAATTTTTAAAAAAATTACCTAGTTTATGACAAACTAGCAGGAGAAAAGTATACACGTTGTCTTCAATGTTTTTTATGTAACCATGGAAGTCTTCGTGAGGAAAATGAAGACCCCGAGAAACAGGACCAAGAGCTTATATACTTTTTAAATAAAGAAACAATAAATTTGTGAAGTGAAAAGACAAAGACATTTGAAGCAAAGGCAGTAAATTGTGTGAAAGTCAGTAGGATATATGTGGCGGAAATTACTGGAAGATCAGCGTTATTTTGGTAGGTCTGTTCATACAAATCCATTTCCACATCAATTCCCAGTCTCTAGTGACAGTATTCTTGTCTGGCTGGTAAGGGAAGACACTTTTCTCATGGGAAATTTTTTGACCAGCTTTTAGTCAGAGAGCCCTTCCTGCATCTGTTTTCTCCAGTGCTTTCAGCTCAAAATAATCAATGTACCAAAGCAGCACATTTTAGGGTGGGGTGTTCTGGACCCCTCACCACTCTTGAGCTACTTTGCAATTTTGTAAATTGCAAATAACTCCTAGAAAATGCAAAATAAGTCTTGCCTATAGACATGCAAATTAACTCTGCCAAACTGAGAGTGGCTTCCCTCTTCCCTGAGCCTGGGGGAAAAGTCAGATTATCATCCATTTGTAAATTCATTTTGACATTCCTTTATTCCATATAAATTTGTGTTTCTCCTTTAAACTGGTTGTAGCATTCTACCAATTCCCACATTAACAATTAATTTAATTTTTAACCTGTGCTGCTGTTGCTTCTAAGCTGTGAGAGACTCCTGTTATGATAGGAAAAGATAGGCTAAAATAGGCAGAGTGGAAAAGATTAGGATTTGAGGCCCCTGGGTGGGGAAAAAACATATTTTGGAACAATGCTGGGAGTGTCTGACCACTCCAAACCCCTTCAGGGTTAAGGTTCCTCTTAGGAACATAATAGACACCACCTACTCCTCTCAGAATTCCCTCAGGGATTTGACAAAAAACTTGGCTGAAAATAAGTAGACCATAAAACCTATATGACCCACAAGGAACGGTGTGGCCATAGACCACCCCTCACACAATGGCCAAGAGCCGGTCAGGAATGCACAACCCAGCCAATAGGGGTCAGACCTGAGAAGGAGCAAGGGGGAAGGGAAGGGGAGGGTGGTGGCCAAAACCTTATAAAACAAAGTCCCTTGTCCATAGTCAAGGGTATTCACATTCAGATGCCCCCTCTCTGCAAATAGAGCTTTCATACTATTCTTCCTTTCTGATAAACACTTTCATTTCTTTGCTACAACATGGATGGACCTAAAAACGTTTTACTAAGTGAAAAAAAATCACAAAGGATCACTTATTGTATGATTCCATTTACAGGAAACAGCATCGTGATGGAGACCTACTTTAGGATCTCAGAGTCCATTTAAAGATTATTTTAAACTGAAGACTTTAAGACACAGCAGAAGCAGAAAGAAGCCTTTTCAGAGGCTCCCTAATCTAACTACAAGAAAAAGTCTTTTCTGGATTGAAACTGCCATAAACACCCTGGGGTACCTCACTTCCGGAAAGAAGATGGGCCTCTCACAAGGGGAAGAGAAATGGCATAAACAAACTTTATTACAAACTCATACTTTACCCCTTGCTTCCCTAAAAGCCCATTTGTCCTTCCTGAGGACAAATAAACCAAAAACCCCACCGCAGAAACTCTTCCCATAGAAACTCTCTGTCGCCCCCTTTCTTTCCTCTATTAAATTGATGTATAAACCCCAGTCTCTAGCTGTTCAGAGAGCCTCTTGAGCTGAATGGTCCTACATGCCTATAAATAAAACTTCTTTTCTTCTGTTCATCTGTCTATTGCTAATTCAAAGGCCCCGTTACTGAACCTAACTTGGTAGAGGAAAAATTTTCTCTGCCCAAACAGGCAAAGAGAATAGATATATCTATGGAGAGACAAAAAGTGCATCTGTACCTGCCTAGTGGATGTGGGAGGGGGTGGGTACTAGGGAAAATGGAGGATGACTGCGAACGGGCATGGGGGTTATTTTGCGGGTAGTGAAAATACTTTCAAATTGATTGATAACGGATGCACAAACTGCACTAAGGGCCATTGAATTGTACACTTTGAATGGGCAAATTGTATAATGTGGGAAGTGATGATGCTTGGGGTGATGGTGGGGTGGTCCGGAGCCAACAGCCAAGAAAGAATTCTTGAAGACATTTTTGGTGCAAAAAGGTGATTTTATTAAAGCACAGGGATAGGACCCATGGGCAGGAAGAGCTGCACTGGGGTCATTGCTGGTAACTCATATGCCCTCAGGTTGGGAAGGGGTCAGGGACAGAGTAAGTCTCTAAGGAATTTTGGAAGCAAGGTTTCCAGCACTTTGAGGGGCTAGCTATTGCTAGGGAAACACCATTTATTACCATTTAATAAAACCTCAGTCATGAGATCCTTCAGATATATATGGGGGAGGGCGGGGGAGGGCTAAGCTTGGAGTAAGATTGCCATCGTGTATCTTGGGGCAGTTGAGATAAATGAAGTTGACTTAAAGGATCATGGAGGTTGGGATAATGTTAAGATAAGATTCTCTTTTGTCCCCAGCAAAGTGTCATCCTTGAGGCAGCTGAGCTCCTGGAGGGAGGTCACTCTGCTTGTTTCAAGGACTTGTCAATGGGCTATAAGCAGTAAGGGAATTTAATTTTTCATTTGTCTTAGTTTCCCACATCACCACAGCAAGCACTTTCCTTTACTCTTGAGTAGTCAGGAGTGTCCAAGGAATATCACACATATTTCCCCCTGGCTGGGGGGAGGGAGGCGGTCTATATTTTGCCCTCAGTTTGCCCCAAACTCCTTCATCAGGAATTAAATATCTCAATACAGTTGTTTTTTTTAATTCTCTAAGTCCTTTCTCTCAAATCCTCACCTCGATTTTTCTACCAATCCTGGATTGTCGTATCATGATTCTTATTCAGTCTTATCCTATATCAACTCCCTGGTGATTGAAAAAAATTGCTAAAAACCAAACTTCACATTTTCAGTATTTTGACTTATCTTCCACTTTTGAGACACTGCCAAAGCTTTGTCCAGGTGGGGTGTTTCTCCATATTAAACTCAGCTTTGTCCTACTGACAGAAAGGGCTGGTTTGAGAGTCAGTTTGGGTGGGGAAGGGGGAGTAAAAATATACATAACATAAAACTTAGCATAGACACCATTATCTTTATTTATTTTGAGAGAGAGTTTAAGTGGAGGAGGGAGAGAGAATCCAAACCGGCTCCTCACTGTCAGTGCAGGGCTCACTGAGGGGCTTGAACCCAGGAACTGTGAGATCTTGTCCTGAGCCAAGTCAGATACTTAATCAACTGAGCCACCCAAGCGTCCCTAGCATATTCACTATTTCTAAGTGTACCGTTTGGCTTTAAATGCATTCATATTACTTACAACCTTCATCACTATCTGTCTCCAAAATGTTTTCATTATCCCAAACTGAAACTTCATAACTATGTAACAATACCCTCCCCCCTCCCAGTGCTAGGTATCTATTCTAGGTGGAATCATACAATATTTGTTCTTCTGTGTCTGGTTTCTTTCACTTAGCATAATGCTTTCCAGGTTCATCCAGGGAGTATGTGTTGGAATTTCATCCCATAAACCCCTCAATTCATCCACATTCCAGACCTCAATTCATAATCTTTAGTCTTCTATCTTTTACTTTGTTTCATCCTCTCCCTCATTTCTGAAACACAAAGCCAATCTCATTCCTTCCCTGTTTCCAATGCTTTGGGTTTTTTGTTTTGTTTTGAAGTAATCTCTACACCCAACATGGAACTCGAACTCACAACCCTAAGGTCAAGAGTCTCAACTGAGACTTCTAGGTGCCAACTGAGCCAGCCAGGTGCCCCTGATTCAAATGTTTTAATGTAAAAGTCAAGAACTGGCAATGCATGGCCAAAACTTCAGCTTTTCCAATATCTAGAAAATCAGAAGATTTTCCATGGAAATCCTAATTTCTGGCCTTTCTTGAAGAAGTGTATATCATTGAAACGCCCAGAGATCGGAAGACCCCCAAAATCAGACCACCAGAGACCAGAGTCAAAGCCAAGCGGCAAGGGTTGTTTATTTGCAGGTTTGAACCTAGACCTCCGCGCACTCGTTGCCGGTGACGCTAAGAGGCCCTGAACAAAGCCTTTGCAGCCTTTTTATAGACAGAAGTAAACAAGTCATGGGGAGGGACAGGAGATTTCCATGGTTACAAGTTTGCCATTGGTTAACATTAAAATGTGAACATATACCGCATCTGATTGGTTCCCGCCATCAGGTTTTTGGCGGGATCCAATTATAATATTTGGGGTACCTTTGAATTCAGCCTATCATAGAGCGAGTTTGAAGTCTTGTTTGGCGACTAACAGGTTAACATCTCTCTCTCCAGGCCCTTCCCTCAGCAAGGTGGGGGGCATCCGCTGGCCTTTTCGGATTGGCTTCCGCCAAGGTGGGGTGATGGGGTGACAGGGGGAACATGAAGCTAGTCGCTTGGGCAATCCGGTGGTGGGAAAGCAAGCCTTAAGCATTGTTACAGAAGCAGAAAGAGCTGGTTAGGTATTAGCTTCCTGTAGCGCAGGCATTTGTTCAGAAGCGGAAAAGCTGGTTAAGTTTTAGGTTTAGTTTATCTAGGACTGGGGCTACGTGCAGCCCGAGGTTTCTCTTAATGGAGGACTTAATTTTTGGTTCTTCATCATCTTGCAATATTTCCTGCATTGCCAACTAGCAGCGACTACCCAGAGCCAAGTAACAACTTCTTCCACCCAGTCCATCCTGCTCAGCCGGCTTTGTGGGGCCTGTAGACATCTGACTTCTTCACAAGCCATGTTTGAACAGTTCTTTGGGGCTACAGGAAAAAGTCAAGACAAATTGTCTCCTCAGGCAGCAATAGGTAAAGAATTAGACATCCAGGGATGCCTGGGTGGTTCAGTTGGCTAAGTGTCTGGCTCTTGATCTCAGCTCAGGTTTTTGCGGTTTTTCGGTTTTTGTCTTTTTGCTTTTTTTGTTTTGTTTTGTTTTGAGCAGCAGGCAAAAGTTTATTAGAATATAAGATTAGAAAGGAAGAATAGAAGAAAAGCTCTCTTTACAGAGAGAAGGTGAATGTCCCTTGCAGCTCAGGTCTTGATCTCAGGGTTGTGAGTTCCAGCTTGGGGCGGGAGGGGGGGGGTGTGAAGGGGTGGCTCCGCCCTGGGAGTGAAACCTACTTAAAAAAAAAAAAAAAAGAATTAGGTATCTATATCACCTTGGTGTGATCTTCAAAGCAGTGCTGAGCGAAGAAAACAAAATTAGAAGCAGGCTGAGATCTCTAGCATATTATTTATGTAAATTAAAAACTATGTACACATTATAAGACGGTTCATGTTTTACAAGAACATGTTCCAATAAAATGATACATATCAAACACATGGGAACATTTGCGTAGGAAAATATGGGGAAGGGGGGTGCTCCTGGGTGGCTTAGTCAGTTAAGTGTCCGACTTCGGCTCAGGTCATGATCTCATGGTTCGTGGGTTCGAGCCCCACGTCGGGCTCTGTGCTGACTGCCAGCTCAGAGCCTGGAGCCTATTTCAGAGTCTGTATCTCCCTCTCTCTGACCCTCCCCTGTTCACGCTGTTTCTATCTCTCTCTCTCTCCTAGAAATAAAAAAAAAAAGAAAAAGAAAAAGAAAAAAGAAAATATGGGGAAAGGGGGATGGAGACTGGTGATACAGGGACATGCAGAAAGGAAGACAAACAAAAAAAAAACAGCTTTTCCCAGAGCAGTGATGGTGGTGTACTTTGAGCTGAGAAATACAATGAAATTTATTAGCTGTAACTGATCAAAAAAAGAAAAGCAGAGAAAAGAAAGAAGAAAAAGAATTAAAACCAAGAAGCTAAAACTCCTTAGCAGTTTTATACTACTTTCTGTGATGGTCTTTGCTCGCCTTACCAGCCTCTCCTTCCTGACCTCCCTCCCATGATCCTGTGCTTGTGGCTTCCTTACCTGTCCCTCACCCTAAACCAGAATGGTAATTCTTCCTTTTGGCCTGCAGATATTTGATCAACCCTTCAAAACTCAACAGGAATGTCACTTTTTAAGAACCTCTTCCCTGACATCTCCAGGCAAGCAATAGAGATCTTCCTTGTGATTTGTCCCTTATTCAACTTCAAATTACACTTTCATGTTGTTGTCATTATTTATTTCTTTTTTTAAATTTTTTTAAATGTTTTTTATTTTATTTCTAGGAGAGAGAGAGAGACAGCATGAGCAGGGGAGGGTCAGAGAGAGAGGGAGTCACAGACAGAAACAGGCTCCAGGCTCTGAGCTGGCAGTCAGTACAGAGCCTGACGCGGGGCTCGAACCCACAAACCGCGAGATCATGACCTAAGCGAAAGTCGGACGCTTAACCGACTAAGCCACCCAGGCGCCCCTGTCATTATTTACATACAAATGTTTCCTGTATTGGCAAATGTCTCCTGCAATACGGTGTGACCCCCTTGAAAACACTGACTAGTCACCTGCATGTCCTTAGCACTGTCAGGACTGGGTCCAAAGCAGATGCTTGATAAATAATTTGGGATCAGTGGAGCACCTGGGTGGCTCAGTCAGTTAAGCGTCTGACTTTGGCTCAGGTCACGATCTCCTGGTTCATGAGTTTGAGCCCCTCACTGGGCTCTCTGCTGTCAGCACAGAGCCTGCTTTGATCCTCTGTCTGTCTGTCTGTCTGTCTCTCTCTCTCTCTCTGCTCCTCCCCTAATCTCTGCTCTCTCTCTCTCAAGACTAAATGGACATTAAAAAATAATAATAATTTGGAGTCACTGACCATCATGAAGTAGAAGTCTCTCCAAATTTTGGAGACAATATAGTATAATGGTTAAATGTACAAATTTTGAAATAACATGGATCTGTGTTTGGAATAGTTTCACCACTTATTATCTGTCTGTCCTTGGACAATTACTTAACCTCCCTAAATCTCCGTTCCTTATCTGTTAATTGAGAAAGAAAGACTGATAACATACCATTCTTATAGAGTTGACCTGAGCTTTAAATTAAGCATTGAATGTAAAATACAAGCCCTGGGGCACCTGGCTGGCTCAGTCAGTAGAGCGTGTGTCTCTTGATCTCAGGGCGGTGAGTTCAAGTCCCACTTTGGGTGTAGAGCTTACTTAAGAAACTAAAATAAATAAAATACAAGACCAGTTTCTGCCACTTTGGAAACCCTAAACGAATAGTAGTTATCATGATCAAGAATTTATTTTAGGGGCACCTGAGCGGCTCCATCGGTTGAGCGTCTGACTTCAGCTCAGATCATGGTCTCGCAGTCTGTGAGTTTGAATCCTACATCAGGCTCTGTGCTGATGGCTCAGAGCCTGAAGCTTGCTTCAAATTTTGTGTCTTAGTCTTTCTCTGTTCCTTCCCGGATTGTGCTCTTTCTCTCTCTCAAGAATAAATAAACTTTAAAAATTTTAAAAGACAGGGGCGCCTGGGTGGCTTAGTCGGTTAAGCGTCCGACTTTCGCTTAGGTCATGATCTCGCGGTTCGTGGGTTCGAGCCCCGCGTCTGGCTCTGTGCTGACTGCCAGCTCAGAGCCTGGAGCCTGTTTCAGTCTGTGACTCCCTCTCTCTCTGACCCTCCCCTGCTCACGCTCTCTCTCTCTCTCTCTCTCCTAGAAATAAATAAAACATTTAAAAAAATTTTTTTAAAGACAAAAAAGGAATTTATTTTAGTTTGAGTAAATAAAGTAAAGCTTTTACTGTGTCACTTGCAAATTGCTGCCTGATAGACATTATTATCTATTATCCGTAACACCTTTCAATGGCTGAAATACGTTTTCACTGATTTGAGTAGGGGATTTTTGCCAACTGAATTTGGGCTCCTTCTTATCAAGATTAATGAACCCTGTGGCCAAGACTTCTAGAATACCCAATTCCAATCATGGCCAAAGAGGCATTTTTCTCATTAAATTCATACATTTAATTGGGGCATTTAGACCATTTAAATTTAATGGAATTATTGCTATGACTGGATTTAAACCTAACATCTTATTTTTAAAAACATTTTTTAAATGTTTTATTTATTTTTAAGAGAGAGAAATAAAGACAGCATGAGCAGAGGAGGGCCCGAGAGAGAGGGAGACACAGAATCCGAAGCAGGCTCCAGGCTCTGAGCTGGCTGTCAGCACAGAGGCCGACGCGGGGCTTGAACCCACGAGTCTTGAGATCATGACCTGAGCTGAAGTCGGACGCTTAACCGACTGAGCCACCCAGACTGTGCCACCCAGGCACCCCCTAACATCTTATTTTTTTATTTGTTTTCCACCTCTCCCCCATTTCTACTGTCCTTTGGATTAACTGAGTCTGTTTAAGTTTCCATCTTATACCCCTTGTTGGCTTATTAAACATAACTCTTCGATTTGTTATTTTACTGGTTAGTTTATGGTTTCCAGTCTCCGTCTTTAACTTGTCACAGTCAACTTTTTAGTAATATTGTATTCCTATACATTTTAAGAAGCTTAAGACAATATATGTTCATTTGTCTTTTCCTGGGCTTTGTACTACCATCTACACTTTACGTCTACACACAATATAAACTTCCAATATATTATTATTATTGCCTAAACAGCTCATTATTTTTGACAGACATCTAAAATATAAAAAAAAAAATTTATACACATATATGCCATTCAAACAGCTCTTCATTCCTTTGTGTAAATCTGAGTTTCTACCTGTCATAACTTTCTCTCTTCTGGAAGAACTTCCTTTAATATTTCTTGTAGCATAGGTCTTCTGGCAATGAATTTTTTTGCCTTTTCTATCTTTGAAAAAGTCCTTATTTTACCTTTAAAAAATGTATTGAGGTGAAATTCATATAACCTGAAAATCATTTTAATTTTTTTAATGCTTATTTATTTTTGAAAGACAGAGAGAGAGACAGAGCATGAGTGGGGGAGGGGAAGAGGGAGAGGTAGAGGACACAGAATCCCAAGCAGGATCCAGGCTCCAAGCTGTCAGCACAGAGCCCAACGTGGGACTCGAACCCAAGAACCGTAAGATTATGACCTGAGCCCAAGTGGGACATTTAGTCGACCGAGCCACCCAGGTGCCCTAACCTAAACATCATTTTAAAGGGAACAATTGCGTGTCATATAGTACATTGACAATGTCATGCAGCTACTACCTCCATATAGTTCCAAAACATGTCCATCTCTCCCCAGTACTTAATACTTAATACTCCCCAGTACAATACTTAATGTACCCATTAAGTAGCTGCTTCTCATGCTTCCTCCCTCCAGCCCCTGGCAACCATCAATCTGCATTGTGTCTTTATGGATATTTCATATAAAGAGAATTATTGCAATCTGTGGCCTTTTGCAATTATCTTTTTTTACTTAGCATTATGCTTTTGAAGTTTATCTGGTTGTAGCATGTATCAATACTTCATTCCTTTTCACGACGTTGTATGTATATACCACACTTTGTTTCTCTATCCATCCATTGATGCACATTTAAGCTGTTTCCACCTTTTGACTATTGTGAATAGTGCTGCTAGGCACATTCATGTGCCAGTATTTGCTTGAATCCCTGTATCAGTTTTTTTATGTCACCTTTATTTTGAAAAGAATTTTGCTAGGCATTGAATTCCAGGTTGACGGTTATCTCCTTTGAATACGTTGAAGATGTTACCCCTTTCTCATACGGTTTGCAATGTTTCTGTCATTCTCATCTGATCCTCTAAACACAATATTTCTTTTTACTCTGATAGCTTTTAAGATTTTGTCCTTATCACTGGTTTTAAGCAATTTGATTTTGACGTGACTTGGTGTACTTTTTTTCCTGTTTCTTGTGATTGAGTGTCTTAGATCTTTGGGTTTATAATTTCCATCACATTTGGACATTTTCAGCCATTCTACTCCTCCTCACCTCAGTCTCCTTTAGCACTCCTAATGCATGTACTCTATTTTAAAATTTTATAAAGTTCATTTTATTTATTTATTCATTCATTCATCTTGAAAGAGAGAGAGAGAGCAAGGGAGAGGGAGAGACAGAGAAAGAGAATTCCAAGCAGGTTCCATGCTGTCAGTGCAGGGCCCGATTCTGGGCTGGAAGTCACAAACCATGAGATCATGACCTGAGCTGAAATTAAGAGTCAGACACTCAACCGACTGAGCCACTAGGCACCCCAATGCATGTACTTTAGATCCCTTGAACATGTCCATAGCCCACTGATATCTCTTTTTCATTTTGGATATTTTCTATTGTGTGTCTTTAAATTCATCATTTTTTTTTGTAGTGCCTAATCTGTTGTAATTCCATAAAATATATTTTTCATCTCAGATATTGTGGTTTAAATCTCTAGAAGTTTGATCTGGCCCTTCTTAGTATTTCCATAAATCTACTTAATGTGCTCAGTTTCCTTTCTATCTTGTTGAATATATGGAATACAATTGCAATAACTCTGCTGTTCTTATTTATTCTATCACTTGTGTCATTTATGGATTTGTTGCTATAGATTGGTTATTCTCCTCATGATGCATTATATTTTCCTGCACCTTTGCATGCATAGTCATTTTTTATTAAGTGCCAAACAGTATGAATGTTTCCTTTTGGGGAGTTAGTTTTGTATTCATATATGTATTTTATTTATTTATGTATTCATTTATTTATTTATTTATTTTTATTTTAGAGTGAGAGAATGAACGGGGGAGGGGGCAGAGGAAGAGAGAGAGAGAAAGAAAGAGAGAGAGAACCTTAAGCAGGCTCCATGCTTGGTGTGGAAACTTACAGTCCCGAGACTCTGAGATCCTGACTGAACTGGAATCAAGAGTCAGACGATCAACTGACTGAGCCACCCAGGTGCTCCTCATATGTGTATTCTTGAGCTTTTTTCTGGGATACAGTAAACATACTTGGAGCACTTTGGTCCTCTCTTTCAAGGGTGAGGATGGCTTTTAAAGTGTGTTAGGTAAGACCAGCACAGCCTTTAGTGAGGGCTGGCTTTTGCCACCACTGAGACCATATTCTTCTGGGCATTATTCTTTTTTTTTTTTTTTTTTACAAATAGTTTATTGTCAAGTTGGTTTCCATATAACACCCAGTGCTCATCCCCAGAAGTGCTCTCCTCCATGCCCATCACCCCCCTCCCCCCCACATCCATCAGTCCTCAGTTTGTTTCTCAGTATTTCAAGAGTCTCTCATGGTTTGCCTCTCTCCCTCTCCCCCACCATTTTCCCCCTTCTTCTCCCCCATGGTCCTCAGTTAAGTTCCTCCTAACCCTCCTATACGTGCAAACATATGATATTTGTCCTTCTCTGCCTGACTTATTTCACTAAGCATAACACCCTCAAGGTCCATCCATGTTGCTACACATGGCCAGGTTTCATTCTTTCTCATTGCCATGTAGTATTCCATGGTATAGATAAACCACATCTTCTTCTTCTTTTTTTTTAATGTTTTATTTATTTCAGAGAGAGAGAGAGAGAGAGTGAGCAGGGAAGGGGCAGAGAGAGAGGGAGACACAGAATGCAAAGACAGGCTCCAGGGTCTGAGCTGGCTGTCAGCACAGAGCCCGACACAGGGCTTGAACCCACAAACCGTGAGATCATGACCTGAGCCAAAGTCGGATGCTTAACCGACTGAGCCACCCAGGTGCCCCAAACCACATCTTCTTGACCCATTCGTCCGTTGATGGACACTTAGGCTCTTTCCATGTTTTGGCTATTGTTGAGATTGCAGCTATGAACATTGGGGTACATGTGCTCCTATGCATCAGCACTCCTGTACCCCTTGGGTAAGTTTCTAACAGTGCTATTGCTGGGTCCTAGGGGAGTTCTAGTGTTAGTTTCCTGAGGAACCTCCACACTGTTTTCCAGAGGGGTTGCACCAGTTTACATTCCCACCAACAGTGTAGGAGGGTGCCTTCTGGGCATTTTTCTACCGCATGTCCTTTAATTATCAACTTCTTTCCCTTCTGGCTGGTGGGAACACAAAGTATTCTTAGCTCTTTGTGAGGTCCAGGGACTATTTCCTCTAGTCCTTTTGGGTGGCTCTTCCTCACACTTGAGTAGTTTCCTCCTATTTGTGCCCTGATGTGTGCTCAGCTGAACCCCCGAGGGGCCTCTCTACAGATCGCTGGAGCCTCTATCCCTATCTCTGCTCTCTTCCCTCTCTAGAGCTCTGCCCTGTGGACTCTAGCCCCCATCTGGGCCCCCAAACTCCAGCTGCCACCCTCAGGGAGCCCGCTAGTTTCACCTGGGTTTCTACTGTGTGTGTTATAGCCTCTGTGCAGTAAGATGGGTCCATAGTAGGCTCACCGCATTTGTTTCCCTCCACTCTCAGGGATCATTGTCCCACATTGTCCGATATCTGTTGCATGTGTGTACATGGTCTGTTTCTGCAGTTGTTTCATAAGGGAGGGTGACTGTTACTACATGTTGGCCCGAAGAGGAAGCCTCCCTTCCACATAATTTAATTCAATTCTTTCTTTTAAATTTTTTAATGTCTTATTTATTTCTGAGAGAGAGAGACAGCGTGAGCAGGGGAGGGTCAGAGAGAGGGGGGGACACAGAATCTGAAACAGGCTCCAGGCTCTGAGCTAGATGTCAGCACAGAGCCCGATGCGGGGCTCAAACCCACGAACTGTGAGATCCAGACCTGAGCTGAAGTCGGATGCTTAACCGACTGAGCCACCCAGGTGCCCCAATTTAATTCAATTCTTAATTACTGTGTGGTAGATACTATCATTACAGATGAGGCATCTGAAGCTTGGAGAAATGAATAACTTGCACAGAGGTTTGCATGGTATATGACTTGTGGGCACTAAAACAAAACAAGAAAGCAAAAGATACAAAACTCTCTCGATAGACAGTAAAGTGGTAAGTCAAGAACTGTGCAAAAATCCTCTGGCCCCCAATCCTGGGCCCTCCCTGCCCCTATCACTACCTCGGGGCAGTGCTTCTCAGGGTTAAGTCCTCCTGCACTACAAACACCTGGAGGGCTGGTATAAAGTGCCTGTTTCCGGGTTCCATCCCTGATACACTGAATCAAAATCTCTGGCGTGACTCCTTAGAATGTGCATTTCTAGGGGCGGCTGGGTGGCTCTCAGTTGGTTAAGCATCCAACTTCATTCAGCTCAGGTCATGATTTCACCACCCCACGATGGGCTCTGTGCTGACAGCTCAGAGCCTGAAGCCTGCTTCGGATTCTGTGTCTCCCTCTCTCTCTACCCCTCCCCCATTCACACTCTGTCTCTCTCTCTCTCTCAAAAATAAATACAGGTTAAAAAAAAAAGTGTGTATTTCTAACAAATTTTCCATACCTTGTCTTAAGAAATAGACAAGGTTTCACAAGAACTTTTGCTTTTATCTTCTCTCAAATCTCTCCAAGAATCTCTCTCTAGTTCCTCTTTCTGCTTTCTTCAACCTTCCTTTGTATTTGGCCTTGTCTTTTAGAAAAAAATATTCAATTTTCTCCCAACTGAAAAAAATTAAAAAGGCTCTTTTAGTTCTAGTTACCTGATGCCAGAGCCTTTCTCTTTCACGTTTAAGCTTTTCTTAATGAAAATTTTTGAACTGAAGTATAACGTATGTACAGAAAACCCACAGATTTTAAGTGTAGAGCTCAGTAAGTTTTCTAAGTGAACCCATCCATGTAACTCCCAGCCAGATCAATAAATAGAATGTTAGCAGCAACCTAAATGTCCTCCTCGTATCCCTTCCACCTTCCTTCCCAAATATGAACATTAATATGATTTCTACCACCTTGATTAGTTTTGCCTGCTTTTTGCCCTTCTATAAGTAGAACTGTACAGTGTGCATACTCTCGTGTTTGGGTTCTTTTATCTAATTTAATATTTATGAGATTGATCCATTTTCATTCATACAGTACTCTACCTTATAAATATGTTAAACTTTTTTAATCCATTTACTGTTGATGCATGTTTTAGTTGTTTCCAGAATTTGGCAGTTGGAAACAGGGCGCTATGAATATTCCCCTGTATGCCTTTCGGTAAACTGTGAAGTGAAAGGGAGCACAGTCTACAAAATCACCCTTATTTCTGACACTGTTTATGAGTTTAAGAGTTCCCAGGACTGGGGCACCTGGGTGG
The DNA here is from genome assembly GCA_017311185.1 of Proteles cristata cristata. NCBI lineage: Eukaryota > Metazoa > Chordata > Mammalia > Carnivora > Hyaenidae > Proteles > Proteles cristata. The sequence continues at coordinate 1,082,412 of JAESUZ010004312.1, forward strand.
CTTAGTCGGTTAAGTATCCGACTTTCGCTTAGGTCATGATCTCGCGGTTCGTGGGTTCGAGCCCTGCGTTGGGCTCTGTGCTGACTGCCAGCTCAGAGCCTGGAGCCTGTTTCAGAGTCTGTGACTCCCTCTCTCTCTGACCCTCCCCTGCTCACACGCTCTCTCTCTGTCTCTGTCTCCTAGAAATAAATAAAAATATTTTAAAAAAAGAAAAAAAAAGAGTTCCCAGGACCTCCCCTAGTTTCAATAATTTTCTAGAAAGATTCATAGAACTCATTAAAAGCTATTATACCCATGGCTTCAGTTTATGCTGCTGCATTTCTTTCTTTTTTTAATAAAAGTTTCTTTTAATGTTTTTATTTATTTGTGAGAGAGGGAGAGAGACAGTGTGAGCAGGGGAGGGTCTGAGAGAAAGGGAGACAGAATCTGAAGCAGGCTCCAGGCTCTGAGCTGGCTGTCAGCAGAGAGCCTGACGCGGGACTCGAACCCACGAACCGTGAGATCATGACCTGAGCTGAAGTCGGATGCTTAATCGACTGAGCCACCCAGGTGCCCCTTATTTTTTTTTAATGTTTATTTATTCTTGACAGAGAGACCGAAGGAGACAGAGAATCCCAAGCACTGTCAGCATGGAGCCTGACCACTGGGCTCGAATCTACGAACTGTGAGATCATGACCTGAGCTGAAATCAAGAGTTGGATGTTTAACTGACTGAATTACTCAGGCACTCCTGAAGGTTTTATTTTTTTAAGTAATCTCTACACCCAACATGGGGTTCAAACTTACAACCCTGAGATTTTGATCTTGATCGCGCCTGCTCCAGACTGAATAGCCCCAATGCAACTTCATTTCTTTGTGCTTCCCTGGGTTATCTATTTTATTTCCGTCATTGCAAGCACCATCTATATGCCAACAACTCCTAGATCTGTGCTGTTACCCACATCCTCTTGTGAGTCCAGATCCAGTTGCCTAATGAAATCTGTCCACTCGGGTATATTTGGCAGGGACCTGGAACTCAACATGTGTAAAACTGAATTTGTCTTCCTCCACAGTTTCTACCTCTCCTGCATTTCCAATGCAGTCAGTTAATGACCTTTCTGTCCATCAGGTTGGCTAACCTAGAAGCATGGAAGCATTCCTGTGCCTTTCTTCTCTCTACCTCTTCACCCAACCACCAAGTCCTTAAGATGCTTCCTGCTTGTCCTTGTCTCCAAACTGTTTTCTGCAGATTCAGGCTTTATCATTCCTGTATAATGGGAACAACCAGCCTCCTGCGTCCACATTCGCTATTGCCAATTTTGTTTGCTTCAAATCCGTGTGTCTTCATGTTATCAGAGGGATCTTTCATAAATGTGAATATCATCATATCATTTTCCTTCAAGTTCCTCACCGGTTCCTTGCCATTTCCAAGGTAGTGTCCAACCTTCATGGAATGACATAAAAAGCTATGATCTAACTGCCTATTTCACCTTCTATTGATTTATTCACTTGTTCTTTCAACAAATATTGGAGTACCTACTCACTAGACTCACCTAGACACTGTGCTGGGCACTGGGGGTATGTAAAAGAACAAAGCAGCAATGGTCTTCCCCTAGTTTAATAGGGTAAACAGAAAATTAAATGTGTAATTATAATTTAGCAGGATGATAATTTTGATAAGTTCTAGGTGCTCCAGGAGCTCAAAGGAGGACCTGGGGGCTAATTGGGAAGGGTTTCACAGAGCTGTGGTGGTGAGGACATTCCCAGGAGGAAGGTGTGCGTGCATGTGGAGGGGACAGGTGGAGGCAGAGGGAATGTCATATGAAGACCTGAAATAAAGAGAAACATTGGTGCGTTTTAGGAATTATGAATGAAATATTGAGTACAGAGAGACGTGATAAAAGAGACATGTGGACACAGGTTCACAGAGTCTTTATAAACATTTTAAAGATAAAGAGTTTAGGGGCACTTAAGTTGGTTAAGTGTCTGACTTCAGCTCAGGCCATGATCTCACGGTTCATGGGTTCAAGTCCCGTGTCGAGCTCTGTGCTGACAGCTAGCTCGGAGCCTGGAGCATGCTTAGGATTCTGTCTCTGTCTCTCTCTCTCTCTCTCAGAAATAAATTAAAAATTAAAAAAAAAAAAAAGATAAAGCATTTAGGTTCTGTCCTGGTGGGAATAGGAGCCACTGAACAGTCTTAGCCAGGGAGAATAATCAGATTTCCTTTTTCTAAAAGCTCTATCTGCTATGAAGGGAATGGGTTAGAGTGAACTGACTGGAGGCAGGAAAACTTTTGCAATAATTTAGGTGAAAGGCAATGGTGGCGGTAGAGATGGATCAAGAGTGGGTTTGAGAGATTTTTAGGGGAATAGAATCAAAACTACAGTTGACTGGGGCACCTGGGTGGCTTAGTCGGTTAAGCATCCGACTTTCCCTTAGGTCATGATCTCGCGGTTCGTGGGTTCGAGCCCCGCGTCGGGCTCTGTGCTGACTGCCAGCTCAGAGCCTGAGCCTGTTTCAGTCTGTGACTCCCTCTCTCTCTGACCCTTCCCTGCTCACGCTGTCTCTCTCTCTCTCCTAGAAATAAATAAAAAAACATTAAAAAATTAAAAAAAAACAAAACAAAAAAAACAAAAAAAAACACTACAGTTGACTAATGAGCCATGGGGTTCCCCTTATGTGTGGATTTTCTTTGATAAATACAGTATACTATTGTAAATGTATTTTCTTTACCTTATGATTTTCTTAGCATTTTCTTTTCTCTAGCTTACTTTATTACAGTGCAGTATTGAATACACATAACACGAACAGTCTATTAACACATATTTTCTATATCATCCATTAAATTTCCAGTCAATAGCAGGTTATTAGTGGTTAAATTCCCACGGCCCTGGGATCATGACCAAACTTGAAATCAAGAGTCAGCCACTTAACTGACTGAGCCACCCAGGTGCTCCGGATTGCTTATGTTAATCAAAATAAAATTCCAAAAGAAAAAAAAAGTCACTCCGGTGTAATCAACAGTTGAAGAGATTTACTCCTATCGGGGCAAAAAGAACCCTTAGGAATACCTCCTCTTTGTAATGACTTCAGTGGTGGAGTAAATAAAGCCATAGATTTATGAGAAAAGGAAACTTGAGTGGATATTCCTAGAGTTATATTGAGTAATGACAAGATTATTGGAACAAGAACAGAGATTCCTCCCTTCAGGAATTTACATGTATAAATCCTAGATTGGCCCTTTATTTACTTAAAAAATTTTTTAAATCTGTTTTTATTTATTTCTGAGCGAGAGAGAGAGCGCGTGCGAGCGCGCGTGACAGTGTGAGCAGGGGAGGGTCAGAGAGAGAGGGAGACGCAGAATCTGAAATAGGCTGCAGGCTCTGAGCTGGCTGTCAGAACAGAGCCCAAAGCGGTGCTCGAACCCACAAACTCTGAGATCACGATCTGAGCCGAAGTCGTTTGCTTAACCAACTGAGCCATCCAGGCGCCCCTAGGTTGGTTCTTTGGGGCTTCCCTTCTGATTGCTGCATTCCCTTCTCCGATCTTGTTAGTTTCCATTTGGAGAATCCTCTTTCTGGAACAGAAGGTAAGTTTTCAGCAGGCTTGGGGCACGGGGCTGGAAGTTGGGCCAGGGAGAAGAGGCTGACAACTCCCAGCCCATTTACCTGGAAGAGAGTCAGGGGTACTGGGCATTTGCTTTACCACTGGCCTTGAGTGAGTCACCTGACACCTGGGCTTCATGGACCACAAATAGGAGGTTGCACTAAATAGCTTCTAGTGTAAAAATCTGATTCTACAGGTGATCTTAGCACTAGCAGCTCTAAGCACAGAGGTAGAGGAAAATAGGAAAGGAAGAGAAGAAATAGGAAGTGAGATATAAAAGGCTTGGAATAGAAGAGGAAAAGGTTGTAGGTGAGGCTTAATGTGGACCCCAAGGAATCGCCATTCCCGGGGTAAAAATAGATTGGTGGGGATGGAGACGAAAAGGTTTTATTTCACTTTACTTTAAAATTTTTAATCCCAACCATCACTTTGCCGTCAGAGTACACAATGCAGCCAAACTGCATAGCGAATTGCCCTGTTCTTAATGTTCTTGTAATAAACCCATCTTGCTTAATACCCTTTGCTTACAGAAATCTCCAACCAGATAAACCAAGGTGACCTCTATTTCGTTCTCCTGTTGTTAGGCTTCGTAGGATTTTAGAAGGACAAGCAACCATGCAGGAGTCAGCTGGGGAGGGCAAAGAACCGGGTGAGGTACCGGGCAGGACTGGACGAGGAAAGCGGTCTGGGAAAAGCGCCCGGCGGTCCTCGGCGTCCGCGCACGTGGCGCGGGATGGGCGGGGCCCCGCTCGCGGACTGCATTTCCCAGGCTCAGCCGCCCCGCGTGGCCCCGCCCCCTCCGCCGCTGCGGCCCCGCCCCCTCCACCCGGGGCTGCGCGGCGTGGCTCGGCTCGTCTCCGCTCGGCTCTGCGCCCGCCCGACTTCCCAGCGGCCCCGTGCGGCCCGGGCATGCCCAGTGCGGGCGCAGCGGCCCCGGCCCTGGGAGCGCCCGGGCGGGAGCTGGCGGCCGGGCGCGGAGGGGCCAGGAGGAGACGAGCGGGCCCGCGGTGGGCGAGGGGCCGGGCGGCGGAGCGGCCGGGTAGGTGCAGACTGGCTGGGCCAGGCCCCTGGCGGCGTGCTAGGGGCGCGCGGCTGGGGCCCTGCGAGTCGGGGGCTCGTGAGGGCGTCCGAGGACAGCGAGGCCCCGAGCGCGGAGGTGCGGGGCTCCGGGTAGGGGCTTCGGGAGGGGATCCCTGGCTGGAAGGTACGGACCCGAGCGGAGTCGGGCCGGGGCGCGGGACGCAGCCCGCCATCCGGCGCGAGGCGCTGCCCCAGGTGCGGCGCGTCTATGTTTAGCTCTGCGTGTGACCGGAGGTGAGCGTGCCCCGCACCTCATGCACTGCTGGGTTGCGGGGGGAGACTCGTTTCCGGTCGAAATTGGCAAGGAGCTACCGCGGAGACGCGTCCGACTCCGTGGACTCGAGGCAATCGGTGGAGCCCCCGTGAGAAGTGAGGATGCTCTCACCCTTTCTGTACCTGGTGTGGTACAGAAAGCTTCCTGCTTTCCGGCCTTGGGCTTGGCTTAGGAATGAAAGGACAGGACTGTGCCTCAGTAGATGCTTAATAAGTTTTCATGACTGCTGGGAATCTAATGGCCGTCGGTAGATCCAGGCTCAAGAGAAGTTGCCCATGGGATGCTCGGGCTAAACAAACGAATTGCAAAGCTGAAGGGAAAAGAAGCCCCGATGGAGGGTCAGAATGCCAGAGTTTTGAAGTTCGCAGTAGCCTTTTACTGTGATCTTGAGCAAGCCATTTAAGTTCGGAGACTCAGTTCCTCCAGCTGCAAAATGATGAGAACCAGATTCATCTTCTTTCCTTCCAGCTCGATTGTAAAATTCCTCCTGTGTGGTCTTAAATTGTGGCAAGTGCTGTTTTTCTCCATGCTTCAGCTTTTTGTCAAGCTGGGCAATTTCACCAAGGATTCCTGAAGGAAGGGTGTTAGGTCTCCGTAGAAAATTGAAGTGACCCTGTCCTACCAAGGCTGCTGTTGGCCACTAGGTCACCTGCCGCTTGTACATGCGGAAGCCAGGTGTTCATGGCCACAGTTCATATAACGCAGCTGTTTTACTGGAGGAGAACTGCCGTGCTTTCACGCCACTTGTCCGTGCCCTGTGAGAAATCCAAAGTGATTGGCTTCCTTAAACTCCTAAGCTAGTTTATTCTTTAGTGGGATTGTGTTTATGTAGAAGTGACTATTTTCATGTTACACCTATGGAGAATTTTAAGATCCTTAATTTATAGATGAGAAAGCAGCTGGTTAAGAATGAATCCATTATAGTGTTTACAAACTAGTATCATGTATCATCACTGAACAGTTACTATTCACCTGGCAAGGAGTTATCCTCTCACTCAGGTATTTTTATTTTCAACTAGGAGTATTAACAGATATTTCTTACCCTAGAAACCTCTTTATTCCAAAGTAATGGGATTTGACCTCAGGAGCAGATGGTACATGTGGTGTTGTGAAAGTTGCCTTCCTACCGCTATATTCCTTGTTCTTCTGGTTCTGGGTGGCACTAGTCCAGTTGGGTCAAAGTACAGTTTGAAGTGGTTATATACGTGACGGACAATGTGCTTATGATTTGAAAGTTGAGTTTTATACAAGATGCTTGTGAAATTCTGTCATAATTTTTGAAGCTAGATTTCTCATTCACTTGAGACCTACATAAAATGAGAAAGCTATAGGGTTTTTGTTTAAAAAATTTTTTTAGGGGTGCCTGGGTGGCTTAGTCGGTTAAGCGTCCGACTTTCGCTTAGGTCATGATCTCGCGGTTTGTGGGTTCGAGCCGCGTCGGGCTCTGTGCTGACTGCCAGCTCAGAGCCTGGAGCCTGTTTCAGTCTGTGACTCCCTCTCTCTCTGACCCTCCCCCTGCTCGCTCGCTCTCTCTCTCTCTCTCTCTCTCCCTTTCCTAGAAATAAAAAATAAAAATAAATAAAATAAAATGTTTAAAAAATTTTTTAATGAAAATAATTTTAATTTACCTTCATTTCTTTTTTTTTTCAATGTTTTATTTATTTCTAGGAGAGAGAGAGAGAGAGACAGTGTGAGCAGGGGAGGGTCAGAGAGAGAGGGAGTCACAGACTGAAACAGGCTCCAGGCTCTGAGCTGGCAGCACAGAGCCCATCGCGGGGCTCGAACCCACAAACCGCGAGATCATGACCTAAGCAAAAGTCGGATGCTTAACCGACTAAGCCACCCAGGCACCCCTGTTTTAAAAATTTTTAATGTTTCTTTTTGAGACAAAGACAAGAGCGTGAGCGGGGGAGGAACAGAGAGAGAGGGAGACATAGAACGTGAAGCAGGCTCCAGGCCCTGAACTGTCAGCACTGAGCCCGACGCAGGGCTCCAGCTCACAAACTGCGAGATCATGACCTGAGCCAAAGTCGGACGCTCAACTGACTGAGCCACCCAGCCACCCCTAGAAAGCTATAGTATTTAAAAGAATGTTTATACACTTGAACTTTTTTGACCTAGTTTATAGTCCATTATTTCTTGCATGCTAATTAAAATTGTGTGTGTATATATATATAGTTGAAAACAGAGGGAGGCCTATTTGATGGTCTAGGTGGACAGGTTCACACTGTACCTTAAGCTTACTTGTATACCAGAGGACCCTGTGCATGAAGTGCATACTTAGGAATTTTTGCTAGAACTTTCATCTTGCTCTTCTGTTTTCATTCAACTGTTTGAGGTTATACATCGAGCATAAGTATCGCTTAAGAGGATACTGAAATGTAATTTCAGTCACCAAATCCTCAAGTATTTGGGATGTGTAGGAGGGATAGTTAGGGCAATCAAGGCCCATAGAGGAGACTCTGGTCCAAGAGCACACTTAACCCCATATAAAAGTGAAAGAGTGGGAAGTAACTTAAAATTTGTATTGCTTGGGGCACCCAGGCGGCTGCCAGGTCATGTATGATCTCACGATTGTGAGCTTGACCCCACACCCAGCTCCACACTGAGCATGGAGCCTTCTTGGGATTCTCTCCCTCCCTCTCTCTCTCCTCATCCCCCCCGTTTCTCACCTCACATGGTTGCTTTCTCTCTCAAAATAAACATTTAAAGAAAATGGTGTTGCTTTCAGGTTTTAGCTGTTACAAGTGTCCTTAGTATCTTTGGGAGTGCCAGAACCTGGTGCGCTCTTAGTAGAGCTGTACGTGGAAAACAGCATCAGGTAGAAATGTATGTGAAGTAACTTATCTGTATTATGCTCCATCTGTTTCCAGGTCCTTCATGATGAAAGATTCTGAGACGCTTCTCTCTCCTCTGTGTAGTTGGTAGTTTGGGTGGTGAAGAGATGGCTGACAGTGTCAAAACCTTTCTCCAGGACCTCGCCAGGGTGAGTATGTCATTGAGTCATCGCTTGGTCTTTTTGCTACAGGAGCTGACTAGGAAATTTTTTAGGTTTTGGGAGGGATTTTTATTATATTTGTTGGGTTCTTCACATGCAGGTTTTCATTCTCATCCATCCTACTCAGGAGATTAAATATGATTTTGCATCTTCCGGAAGCTTGGGAGACCTATCTACTGCATGTCTCTAGTATTGGAATGTTGGGGAGTTTGGCTCCAGAGCTTTTTCTTTAAAAAACTTATTAGTGGGGGTGCCTGGGTGGCTCAGGTAAGCATCCAACTTTGGCTCAGGTCATAATCTCTCGGCTCATGAGTTTGAGCCTCGCTGCGGGCCCTGTGCTGACAGCTCAGAGCCTGCACCGTGCTTCGGATTCTGTGACTCCCTCTTCCTCTGCCCCTCCCCAGCTTTTGCTCTGTTTCTCTCACTCTCAAAAAATGAATAAACATTAAAAGAAATAAATAAAAAGCTTTTTATTTTAGGTGGCTCAGTCATTAACCATCTGACTTTGGCTTATGTTATGAGCTCACATTCATGAGCTCAAGCCCTTGAGCATGAACCCTGCTTGGGGGTGAGCCTTCATTCTCGATCTCACTCTCCTCTCTCTCTTTCTCTGCTCCTCATGGGATTATCTCTGTCTCTCTCTGCCCCTCCCTGACTTGCGCCCTCTTTCTTTCTCTCAAAAAAAAAGAGTATATTGATACTTCTATTAAAAAAAAAACCCAACCTTTTAGTTAGAATAATTTTAGACTTACAGAAAAGTTGCAAGAGAGTACCAAGAGTTGCCCTGTATCCTTCACCAGCTTCCCCTAATGTAATTTTATGTAACCTTGGTCCACTGGTCAAAATTAAACAGTGAACATTGATACAGTGCTATTACCTAAACTACTTTATTCACATTTGCATCACAGAACCTATTTTCTCCCCATTCTACACGGTGCAGATGATGATACTCTAGGAAACTGTCCCTTAAATACCTGTTAAGGACTTAGTAACCCAAATTAACCACGAGCACACAGTTCCGTCATAGTGGCTGTCTGAGGCTTGATTTCCCTGGTTGTAACCCATGTAGCTGTATTCCTGGGAGCAGGGGAGAGGCCCATTGACATGGGTGATGGGGGGGAATGTCCTTCCTCAATGGGAGTGCTTTAAAGTTTATTACACTTTTGAGTGAAAGAGGGAATTAGAGTATCTCAGAAGGATCAAAGAGACTTCATGCAATGAGATCTACTTTAATACTTTTACCTCATCTTGCCATTCTTGTGCTATAAAATTCCAGCTCTGGATCAGGTCTACGATGTATTGTTTAATGTGTGCCCTGGTGGACTGTAAACCTCCCAGAGGTGAGGATCTCGTCAGCTACCTTAAATATTTAAACAATTGGTGGAAGATTTAGAGCTTAAAAGCAAAATAATACCTAGTAAGTCAAAGATCAGGTGCACACTGCCACTTTATGCTATCAGTGGTTGGTACGTAACCATTTGCCCATTCCCATTTTTATGTGTCCTGGCAGTTATCTCTCAAGTTTGTTTAGCTAATAATAATAGTTAAGGATTCCATTTTTGGGTCCAGCTTGGCCTTTGCTTCCAGAATGAATGTCTTTTTCCTGCCTTTTCTTTGTGAGATTGAATACCCCAGTGCTGCCATTCTGTCCTGGAAATAAACCTGTTGGGGCATGTATTTTAAACTTTTTTTGGTTTTTTGGTTGTGTACTCTTCCTGCTAACTTACACATTTCTTGAGCATTTTTATATGACCAATGTCTGACTCATTGAAGATGTTTAATATGTGGATGGATGGATGGATGTAGTTTTTGGAACTGGGTGATAGGCACTAACTGAAACTTTTCCGCCATTGGACCTCTTCCAATATGGTTGTCAAGAGCCTGTGTCACTGTCTGAGTAGACTTAACCTTCTCCCCTATCCGTACACTCTTCAAGGACATGTTTTTCTCCAGCTATACTGCCATGTTGTCTGTCTTATGTGGCATGCTCTTAACCCTGCAGCTATTCACATTTTACAGCAATTATTTCTTTGTGTCTTTTTCCAACTATGGTCCAGCCCCGGTCCTTGCTAGAGACCAGTGTCTGATTTGTCTCACTAGAGTTTGTATCACTAGAGTTTAGCATAGGATAGAGGACATACTAGAGGCCTTTGATTTCTACTGAAGGAAGATAGGGGAGGGCAATAACCAGGCTTTGTAGTCTTAAGTGTGGAGGGATTGGAAAGCCACTGTTTTGCAGCCATGTTCTTCAAGCTTGATTTGAGCAGGAATTGTCAGTGGGTACTAAATCTAGGGGAGAAAATTTGATTAGCAGGATACTTGCCTGGTCTCAGCACTGTCTGCCCACCCATAGCCGATGAATTGCAAGATGAAAAGTTTGCAACCATACAGTGGAGAAGCTGGACAGCACCTTGACCTAGTATGTAAAATTCACATGACTGGCAAGGGCAGACAGATGTCATGTGTCTCTGCATGTAATACAGAAGGGAAGGGCCCACCAGCACTTCTGTGATAGTCCTTCCCAAATTGGGGTAGCCTGGGTCTAAATGTGAGTGGACCTAAATTGAGGGAATAACATGACATAACTGGCCTCTGTATTTCAAGAAGAAAGACAGGCTGAGGGGCTATTTCTGATTGGAAGAAGCTAAAGAGACATGACAGCTAAAGGTAGTGTATGATTCTGAACTGGTTTCTGACACATAAAGGGTAAAACATGCTGTAGGGGGCCAGTATTTTGGTATTAAATTTCTTGAGTTGGTAACTTGTGGTTATATGGAAGAATTTCCTTCTTATAAATACACATTCTGATACAGGAAAAATGTGTATAAGCGTAAATAATTAATTTGCCACATGTATTATTACTTGGCAAATCTGAAAAAGGGGTATTTGGAAGTTCTGTTCTTATAACTCCTATAAATTTTGAACTATATCAAAAGATTAAGGCTCCTTTAAGCCACGTAGCAGAAAAAGTTTAATAGTTTCCACTGTTATGTCACTTTATGTAGTTTGGAAAACTTTCCTGATGGGTATTCCTCCCTGTTTAATATAGGGAATCAAAGACTCCATCTGGGGAATTTGTACCATCTCAAAGCTAGATGCTCGGATTCAGCAAAAGAGAGAGGAGCAGCGTCGAAGAAGGGCAAGCAGCGTCCTGGCCCAGAGGAGAGCCCAAAGTATAGAAAGGAAGCAAGAGAGGTAAGGAGGAGGCACTGATGTCGAAGATGTCTGAGGGGGAAGGCGCTTCAGGCAGTGACTGGTCCTTAGTGTAGAAGGAACATTTTATATTTTATGTAGTCACTTGGAGTTTCAGTACCTTTCTTCTTTGCACTTTTTTCCAAAAAAATGTTACAGGTGACTCTTTTCTCCTCCCATATTGAATTAAACTAAGGTCTACCAATAATGCTTGCTCAAAATATGGTGTTTTGGGGCACCGGGGTGGCTTGGTTGGTCATTTCCGACTCTTTTGAGTTTGGCTCAGGTTGTGATCTCAGGGTCGTGGGATCGTACCCACCACCCTCCAAACAAACAAGTGTTTTAAAAAAATTTTTAAAAGAATGCAGAGATTTATATAAACTAACGTTTAAAAAATAACGTCATGGGGTTTTAAAAAGACAGAATGGTGAATAGAGAACTGCAAAAAAACATTAAAGGAAAATCTGCTCTCCTAGAAATAGTTTTCTTTAATGTTTATGTATTTTTGAGACAGGGAGAGAATGCGCGGGAGAAAGCACTCCCGTGTGAGTTGAGGAGGAGCCAAGAGAGAGGGAGACAGATATCCGAAGCAGGCTCTGCACTGACAGCAGGGAGCCCAGTACAGGGCCCGAACTCAGGAACCATGAGATCATGACCTGAATCAAAGTTGGACATTTAACCACCTGACCAACTGAGCCACTCAGGTGCCCCTAGAAATATATATTTTTTAATGTTTTTTTATTTATTTCTCAGAGAGAGAGCATGAGCAGGGAGGGTCAGAGAGAGAGGGAGACACAGAATCCGAAGCAGGCTCTAAGCTCTGAACTAGCTGTCAGCACAGAGCCCGACGCGGGGCTCGAACCCACGAACTATGAGATCATGACCTGAGCCAAAGTCGGCCACTCAACCGACTGAACCACCCAGGCGCTCCTGCCCCTAAAAATATTTTTAACCGTTTCTCATGGACACTGGGAGGACATTGGGAGAGCCATAGGTGCTAGAAAAATAGTGGTAACCACCAAAAGGTATAAAGTGGTGGAGAGTGACTGGATGATGATTTGGAAATAGCCTGTGTGCCTTATGAGCTGAATACATGTGATCTTTTCCAGTGAGCCGCGTATCGTTAGTAGAATTTTCCAGTGCTGCGCTTGGAATGGTGGAGTATTCTGGGTGAGCTCTTTTTCCTCAAATGCCAGGTGCCTTGTAAACATCTTCAGATTGTTGCTCCGTTAATAGTTGTCAGTTCTTTTCTTGAAACAGACACAAATAGCTTTCACCTAATGGTACATGCTTAAGACCATAACTGGGACTCTGCGCATCTGCAATGATTTTATTTCCACTGGAAGAATGCTTGTATATAAATGTCAGGGATAGCCCTGAATATACACTTTTAATTCTTAAAAAATGACTCATTCACAAGTTTTAATGTTAGAGGTAACAGGTTTCTCTTGACATGGGGCATTTTGGAGAAGAGCAACTATAGGAGATCAGAAGGGGAAGGCAGAAGGACAAGAGCAAGGTTATCCTTGCACCTGGTCTTATCATTCTGGTAGAACTGATGACTACTGAAAACACACACCAGAAAATGTTGCCTAGAGTTAACTGAGAGCCAACACGGGCTTAAGTGAAATTTGAGTACTTTGAAGAACAGGTAGTGAAATTTTGGGGGGGGGATCTGGAATTCTATATAACCCAGCTTGTCTTAATCCAAACATTTCGCAGATGTTTTCAGATGTTTACTTAAGAAAATATTACGTTTTTAGCATATGCCCGTATTTTGGTCTGAATACTATGTAAAATGTTCATCTGTGTCCCCAAGTGGGTCTCTGTTTTCACAAGCAATGTCAGGTTTGTACCTTAGAGGAGGCTGGGTCCGGTTTTGGTGCCTCTTCAGGGCTCCTTGAAAAGGTGCCTCCTTCTGGAAAATGGCTGAAACTTGGAACTGTTTTTAAAGACGAACTTTTAATGTTTTCTTTATTCTTTCCTTTAGTTAAGTCTCCTATTGTTTTATCGAGTGTTTATTCCTGTACTGCAGTCAGTAACAGCCCAAATTATTGGTAAGTATATGCATTGCTGCGTGCCGTGTGTCTGGGGCGGAGGCGGGAGGGATTGTCCCCTTCTCTCTCCGTTTATCGAACACTCCCGTGTACCAGGAGCTTCAGCTGTTTTTAGCTCAGGCCTCTCAACAGCCCTTTAATTGGGTACTGTTACAGTCATCATTTTCATGGATGAGAAAATGGAAATTAGTTGCTTAGGTTAAACCATTAGTAAGGGGCCGAGCTGGGATTTAATCCCAGGTTTAAGCCCTGCATACTGTGTGCTGTTAAAGCACTGTGACTTGATAGTCACCACCTGGTAAGGGGAAGCAGGCCTGTCTCAAGGTAAGCAGCACATAGCTAGGACGATTCGAATTAGAGCCGTGGCTAGAATTTGAAGTGTTTACGTAGAGGAAAACTATCTGAAGTAGTCATGATTGTGTGTTGGCAAGAAACAAAGGGTGTGTGTGTGTGTGTGTGTGTGTGTGTGTGTGTGTTTACGTAGAGGAAAACTATCTGAAGTAGTCATGGTTGTGTGTTGGCAAGAAACAAAGGGGTGTGTGTGGGGTGAGGGAGAATAGTCACCAACTCAGGGCTCCATATTAATTTTTTTTTGGTTTTCATTTCCCCAGTGACACTGATACCTCTCCATCCCCCTTTCTTAGGTGATCCATCACTACATGGAGATGTTTGGTCGTGGCTGGAGTTCTTCCTTACATCCATCTTCAGTGCTCTTTGGGTGCTTCCTCTGTTTGTGCTTAGCAAAGTTGTCAATGCCATTTGGTTTCAGGTAGGTCCTCAGCAGAAGGGCGTGTGGGTGCTGCAGCATGGCGGGTTGGTGGGAGGCAGGTGTTAGACCGTGGGTGATGGCCACGCGGGAATGGTCTCATAGCCTCACCCTTTGTTGGCCGTGCAGCCCATGGGTGATTACTGTGCTCTTGGAAACTGGAATTACTGTCTCGTCACAAAAGCGTCTCGTTGCCAGATGTCCTGGGGGCTTCTCTCACCTGGCAGATCTAATGGCCGATCAGTGGCCTTAGCTTTCAGAATGGATAGTGAAGCCATCTTATTCATGTTTTGGTGAGCTGCTTTCTCTGTTACAGGACATAGCTGATCTAGCATTTGAGGTGTCAGGGAGGAAGCCTCACCCATTCCCTAGTGTCAGCAAAATAATTGCTGACATGCTCTTCAACCTTTTGCTGCAGGCTCTTTTCCTCATCCAGGTGAGACTGGCCTTCTGGGTCCGTGGGCAGATTAAAAAAAAAAAGTTTCACCCAAGGGAGCTTTGCAAAGATAGGGCTTTGCATTTATACGGGGGCAGATACGCTTTATGGGAGGTAATGCTTTTTAAATAATTTTTTTCACAGAAACAGCTAGAGAATTTAAAAATCATAAAATGATAAGCAGCACGAACTTACCAGCTCTTCCCTGCCGATGGGCATTGTCTGCTGTCCTGCTGTTGAGTCACTTAAGGAGCAGCTGTGAGGCTATCTAGGCAGAGGGGGAGGACTCAGTGGCAGGTGGACAGCGTTAGTCCTCTGAAGCGTTGCAATTAAGATTTTCCGTATTTGTTCTTCAGGGGCTGTTTGTGAGTCTCTTTCCCATCCACCTTGTTGGTCAGCTGGTTAGTCTTCTGCATATGTCCCTTCTTTACTCACTGTACTGCTTCGAATATCGTTGGTTCAATAAAGGTGAGTCCGTCTAAAGAAACTCCGAAGTAGGAGGTCCAGTCTAGAAATGCTGCTGAGCAGACTTCTTAAACTGTTCAGTACTTGGGGCGCCTGGGTGGCTCAGTTTGTTAATCCGACTTCGGCTCAGGTCATGATCTCGTGGTTTGTGGGTTCGAGCCCTGCATCGGGCTCTGTACTGACAGCTAGCTCAGAGCCTGGAGACTTTTTCAGATTCTGTATCTCTCTCTCTCTGACCCCATCTTGCGCTCTCTCTCTCTCTCTCTCTCTCTCTCTCTCTCTCAGAAATAAATAAAACATTAAAAAATAAATAAATAAACTGTTCAGTACCAAGGCCATTGGCAGATCTTCTTTGGAAAGAAGTAGCCTCTTTGGCAAGAGGGAATTTACACTTAAGGGGTTTTCACCCTTAACTTTGCTGCTGGCAATACGGCGATATAACATTGTCTCCATGCTGCTTAATTTGATGTAGCTCTGACTGAGCCGTATGGTGGCATAAAGGAGCATGCATTATTCTGAATTAGAGAAATTAATTTGACGTCATTGCTTTCATATTCTTTTGGGGGTGTTTTAAAAGACCTTGGCATATTTATTTGTCTGGGTGTCCCATGTTTGGAAAAGGTTAACTGATTTCTAGAGAATGGCTGCCCTTTTATTTGATATCTTTGTTCAAGACTAATCATGACAAAGGATGCTGACGATGTAATTCATGATTCCTAGCAACTTTGAAATTGTGACTTGAGTAACTGAAAAGCTTTGTGCAGAAGCCTTACCATATTCAGACAATTCCAACTTGTATGCTTTAACTGTTCTACGTGACAGATCTCTACCTAAAACTCAGACCTCAAATAATTTGTCTACGGAGGCGTTTGACTAAAAGGAAATTAGCAATCTAATTGTACTGGCTCTTTTGTTTTAGGAATTGAAATGCATCAGCGGTTGTCAAACATAGAACGGAATTGGCCTTACTATTTTGGATTTGGTTTGCCCTTGGCTTTCCTCACAGCAATGCAGTCCTCGTATATTATCAGGTAATTTGACCCAAGGGACTTGACGGGGACTAGTAAAAATAAAGACTCATTGTAGGATGCACCTGCCGTATACCTGGTTCTGTGGTAGGCCTTTTCCATTCTTATTTGGCAATCAGGAGGTCCGCAGACTGTTTCTCCTTAATAGATAGTCCTAGATGTTTGTCAGTTAGCATTAAAATCTAGCCTGCACAATCCTATATGCCATATATATTCTTTCATGTTGCTTCTGGGGCAGTGTTAAAAGTAGCTAGTGCTTAGGAAAAAAAATTTTTCGGAGATGTTGCAAGATTAAGATTTCATCAAGCCATGATGTTAGCTCTGGACGCAGGGCACTTTGGGTTTCTAATATCCCTCCCGCCAAAGTCAGGGCTGTCACGAAGGTGACTGTTTTTCTTCTGTTTACAGTGGCTGCCTCTTCTCCATCCTCTTTCCTCTATTCATCATTAGCGCCAACGAAGCGAAGACTCCTGGCAAAGCATAGTAAGTATCAGCCAATATTGGCTAAAGTGTAGTCACTAATGTAAGCTGTCTTACAAGGATTGGGGCTATAACATCGCAATTATACAAATGAGACTTTTTAAAAAATAACCTCTTACGTTGTAGGAAAACATTAATATATACTATGATGAGAGAGAAACGCTTTGGAAATATACATCCCCCAATTTTTCCCAGGCATACATGCACATTGCGTTTCAAAGAATTTATACAATTTTATGTATAAAATTATACATAAATTTTAATCTTAAAATTTAATTCGTTGAGGCACCTGGGTGGCTCAGTGGTTGAGCATCGGACTTTGGCTCAGGTCATAATCTCATGGTTCATGAGTTCAGAGCCTGGATCTTGCTTTGGATTCTGTGTCTCCCTCCCTCTCAGCCCCTCTCTCGCATGTGCTCTCTCCCTGTCTCTCTTGCTCTCACAAATAAACATTAAAAAAAAAAATGAACAATTCACTGAACATAAGGCACTTGGAAACACCTATGGGTAAGTCCATTTTTGTAAGAATGGCAAACTTTTTTATAGTGGGCTACGTGATCTGGCTACGTGAGTTTATGGATGGTAAAACAAAGTAATGTGAATCTTTAGCACTAATAATGCTCCTCAAGTTTTATCATTAAAAAAAAAAACAGTTTAATCTTTGATCAGTTTTGGTGACGTCTGTGAGGATACGTGCATTAAAAATTTCAGATCCGCTTTGGGTGCTGGCTCGCTCTTGCTTAGTGTAATTGCAGTGTCTGTAATTGGCTTTCCTCTGAAACTCTTGAAAATGAAGCACAGATAGTATTTGATGTCTTCAGATGTAGCTTGATGTTTATACCCTGAACGTCAGCCATGGAAAAGTACTCCTCAAATCTGAATTAACCTGAAATGTAACTTTATTTCCTTGAAGCCTTGACACTCCCAGTGGTGATTCCATTGCATTCCTGACTGCATTGGACCCAGCGCAGCGCACTCTGTAGTTGCTGCCTGCTAATCCGTGTGTCTAATGTCTGTGCTGCCTTGATCACATTTCAGTCGTTCTGTGTTCCCCTGCATCATTTTAAAAAGTTTAACTTAGATAAGCTCTCAGGTAATAACAGTAAGTTTGATCAACTGGTAACCTAACAAGTGGGTCTCTTGCCTTTCAGCCTTTTCCAGTTGCGCCTCTTCTCCTTGGTGGTTTTCCTGAGCAACAGACTTTTCCACAAGACGGTCTATCTGCAGTCTGCCCTGAGTGGCTCCACCTTGGCCGAGAAGTCCCCATCACCACACCCGTCTCCTGCCAAACTGAAGGCTGCTGCAGGCCACTGAGTCTGCCGTCCAGAGGGGACGGGTGGGGTCGGGAGGAGGCTGTAAGGGACTCCTTTCCATGTCACCTCCTCTGTCAGAGAAGGCACGACCCGCTCTGCCAAGGGCCCTCTGCATATTCCCTTCTCTCGGAGGAACTGGGAGCCTTGTCTGTGGTGCGCGTAAGGCAGAATCTTCCTGACACCAGTGTGTGGGTTTTTAACACCGGTGGGCCCGACTGGACCACGGGTTTTTCTGCAGCTCTTTTCTAGCACTTGCCAGCCCCCCCGGGCCTGGACTGATTGGAATACTTTTTTTCTCCCTGTGCCATTTACCCTCCTGACTCCCCTTCCTGCCTTCCACCGCCCTCTGGATGAATGGATTTTGTAATTCTAGCTGTTGTATTTTGTGGACCTGTTATTTTTGTGTTGTTTTTCTGTGAAGCACATATATTGGATGTGGGAGGCGAAGGAGCATCTCATTAGCTCCTGGTCACTCCCTTTATAGCCATCACTGTCTTGTTTCTTGTAACTCAGGTTAGATTTTGGTCTCTCTTGCTCCACTGCGCAAAAAAAAAAACAAAAAAAACCCCAAAATGATGGGACAGGAGGAAAGACCTCACAGCCACATCTGCTGGGTCTTGAGTAGTGAGTTTCTTCCCCTTGAAGGGGATAAAGCTTTTCTCCCCACTGGTACATTGAAAGTTCCCCAGCTGTAGGGAGGTGCCAGTTTCGGACAAGTGCCACACAGCACCAACTGCTCAGAGAACCTGCGCTTTGAACTCGGGAGGTCCGAAGTGTGCTGCTGGCCGCTGCCGGGCACATCAGAGGAATCCTGGCTGCTGCAGATAGGAACCGAAGGGGTAAACTTATTAAACCCATGAAGCCTGTGATTGGTTGGTGTTTTCCTGTCATTTTAAAGAGACTAAATATGGGGGAGGGGGGAAGATGTCACAACACTTGTCTAGTTTTAAAATGTCACAATTAAACGTGAGCTGGTTTCCAAGTGTGTAATGGTTGGATTTTCAAAAGTCATCACCTTGTGAAATGTTAAAAAAGGTTAAGTGGCACACACGACTTTGCCTGGGTAATTTGGTTGTGGCTTTGAGAGATTTGTTCTGGAAAATGTTCACCGAGGAAGTGCAGAGTATGTGATTATAATCATGTTTACATTGTGAAAGAACTGGAAATTGTTTATTTTGAAGTCCATATGTACATATGTCTCCTGTGTATTTAGGAAAGATGGGACAGCCTTTTAGGTCTCAGTGTCCTGAGTGTTCGCATTAGGGAAGACGTTAAACATTTGGTTAACAGAAACTTTTATTATGTACAAGACTGTAAGGATGTAAAAATGATTGCTGAGAGACGTAAAAGCAAGTCCAAAGTACAGAATGTTTTAAAATAGTGGGCATCTTGGGAGTGGGTGTTGTTACCAGCTTGTGCACAAGAAAATGTAAAAGACATAGTCAAAATAAGATTTCTTTCCTATATTCATCTGTGACATCTTTGGTCATTTGACAGTAGTATTGCAGAGAAATAACTTCCAGGTTGCTGTGGGGGTGGTTTGAAGAAGATCTCTGTATTTCACCAGCAATTCCCTTATTGAAGATTATTTAAGATTTTACAGTTGGCTTAGTTATCTAAGTGGCCGCATCTTTGCTGCCCGGAATTGGTGTTTGTGCCAACTAAGCTGGAAGGGTGGGAAGTTAGTGGACGACGTGATTCTTATCCAGCACTGTGCCTAGCTGTAGAAGATGCTTAAAGATGGAAGTGAGGAATCTCCGGTTTTATTAGTGTAACCGAGAGGCCAGGCCGGCACAAATGATGGAGAGGGCATATCTACAACAGAAATCTGACAACAGTCTAAAATGAGATGTAAGCAAAAGCTGTGTGAACTTTTCTTACATTTTCGTTAGGGTGAGGGCACTGAGGACAGTGGTTAGGAAATTAGGATCAAAGGGAGAGTAGGTTCTGTTTTTGCCAAGTTCAGAATGGCAATTTGAGGCAGATGGACAGTAACTGAAAGTAAGGGAGATCACATTGCTAAACCTGAGAGCTTGAGTTTTAACCATGTAACCAGGAGGATCTAAGGAATCCTGTTCACAAAACTTCTTTTCCAGGCTAGGCATCCCAGCTTAGGTATATATGGTTCAACACACTATCCTCGTATCCCATCTGGAGCTCAGTTACCCATTGTAGCAGCTCGAAGAATTAGAAAGTGGACGCCTCAGGTCTGAGGATGGTTGTTAAATTGGTTGGAAAGTTAAAAAAATTTTTTAAATGTTTTTATTTCTGAGAGAGAGTGTGTGAGCAGGGGAAAGCCAGAGAGAGAGGGAGACACAGAATCTGAAACAGGCTCTGAGGTAGCTGTCGGCACAGAGCCCAACGTGGGGCTCGAACCCACGAACTTTGAGATCATGACCTGAGCTGAAGTCGGATGCCTAACCAACTGAGCCACCCAGGTACCCCGCAGTTGGAAAGTTTTAAATGGACAGAGTCACGTACTGACTTAATTGCTCTGTACTTAGGAAGGGCCCTAGAGAAAGGTGAAGAGGGACTGAGAAGAGGGCAGCCAGTGGTTGGAGGTTTTTGAACCACCTTAAAGAATAACTGCTGTGGGAATAAAAAGGCAATTATAGTTGTCTGTTCACGGTCTATTCATTTCCCATCCACTTATATTTTCTGATTATAGCAGTAGTATATTCAGTGTCTACATTCATGTGTTTATCAAGACTTCTGGTAAAGGCGATCAGCTCAGTAGTACAATGGAATTTTCTTCCTCCCCCATATATATATTCCCCCTATGCTCTAATGACCCACAGAAGCTAAAAGGAAGCTGACTACGGTGTAACTTCTGCCTATTAAGTGATGAGAGCCATGCATCGCTGAAATATTTTGAATGGAGTCCATAGAGTGAGTCCATAAAGCCAATGGATGACTGACTTCATCATGTAACATTTGACTGCCTTCTCTGTTGGGCACTGTGCAAAGTACTGGGGATTCAAGGATGAACCAGAAAGATGATTACTGTCCTCTTGGACCTAATAGCACAGTGAAAGAGAGTGACAAGTGATCAGATTTTTAAAAATAACATGTTCAAATAGCTGCTATTTTCCATAGGTCTCAAAGCTGGATAAAACACTGGATTTCAGAGAATCTCAGCAGGGTGAGGTCAGGCTATACACTCAGCCTCCTGCTCTTGGATTCACTCTCTGATTTCAAGTTTAAATGTTTTGCAGTGCTTTCAGACCCATGGGGAAAATAGTTCTGGGTTCATCAGAATCCTCTCTGGAGCTTTCCCAAAATACACATCAGACCTCCTGGACCTGGGGACACCTGGGTGACCCAGTCAGTTGAGCTCCAACTTCAAGCCCCATGTCAGGCTCCACTCTTTGACAGTTCAGAGCCTGCTTGGGATTCTCTATCCCTCCCCCACTGGTGCTCGCTCTCTCAAAATAAATAAAAGACCACCTGAACCTAGAGGAAATTTAATTCCAGAACAAAAGGTAACTTTAAAAATTCTAATAACTACTTTCATAGAAATTTGGGAAACTTGGCAACCATACAGTAAACAGATTATGGAAAGGGGACAGAATAGGAAAGTTCTCAGAAATTAAAGCAGCTGTGGAAATGAGATGGCTTATAAAAGTGACTGAGAAATTACGATCGGACATTTCTCCAAATCACACATCCAGATGGCTAAAAGACACACGAAAAGATGTTCAACATCACTCATCAGAGAAATGCAAATCAAAAGTATGATGAGATACCACCTCACGCCTATCAGAGTGGCTAAAATACAAAACGAGACAAGTGTTGGCAAGGGTGTAGAGAAAAGAAACCTTTGTGCACTGTGGGTGGGAGTGGAAAACTGCATGGAGCTTCCTCAAAAAAATAAAAATTTAAATTCTCCTATAATGCAGTAATTGCGCTGCTGGCTATTTACCCAAAGAATACAAAAATACTAATTCAAAGGGATACATGCACCCCCGTGTTTATTGCAGCATTATTTACATTAGTCAAACTATGGAAGCAGCCCAAGTGTCCTTTGATTGGTGAATGGATAAAGAAGTATGTATGTATGTGTGTAAGTATGTGTGTACGTATGTATAGTGGAATATTCAGCCATAAAAAGAAATCTTGCCATTTGCAATGACGATGGAGCTAGAGATATGATGTTAAGTGAAAGAAGTCAGACATACTATATGATCTCACTCGTGGAATTTAAGAAATGAGCAAAGGAGGGGAAAAAAAAGACCAAGAAACAGACTCTTAAAAATAGAGAACATAGAGGGGGAGTGGGGGGTGGGGGTGGGGAAATAGGAGATGGGATTTAAAAAAATAAATGATTTAAAAAAGAGACACTGAGGAGCCTAGAGAATTGCAAGATAAAATTGAGGAAATTTCTCAGAACATAGAGCAGAATGATAAAGACATGGAAAAAGTTAATAATCATGGAAATGTACAAAAATCAGGACGTCTGACATTCGTTTAAATAGCACCTTCAGAAAATGAGAACAGGAACATAGAGACAAGACTACAAGCAAAGAAAATTTCCTGGTTGGATGATGAAATCGGTATTTTCAGTTCTCGCAAAGAGTAAAGCAGCAAAAATGAAAGAAGGAAAAACACATAGATGGGATCTTTAAGGAAAAGCCATTTATCAGAGAGAAAAATAGGTTACTTGCAAAGGACTGTGATTGACATGGGCATTAGCCTTCTCAAGAACAACTCTAGATGACAAGATAACAATGTAATGCCTCACAAGGGTGCTTTTTTGTGTGTGTGGTCATGTGTATAAGGGATGGGTGGGTCCCAATTTTGTTTCCATAATTCCAGCTGTGTTATTAAGGGCAAAACAAAGGCATTCTTTGCTCTCCGTTCAGCTTTTTTGAAAAAGTTACTTGAAAAATCTGTCAAAGGAAAAAATAAATCCAAGAAATAGATGAGTAACTGAAACAAAACAAAAATACCCAACCAAACAATAATGAAACAGTGACATAAGTGCATTAGGAAGAAATCTTGGTAATGTAGCTTTGCAGCACACCTGGAAAGGTAGATTCTTCAAGAAGAAAATAGATACTGTTACTCTAGTGTGCCTCAGATGAGATGAACTCATGTGTTCTTTGGATCAATGATGTAAAAGATGTAAGTAGACACTTCAGGAAAAACCAAGAGCTTCCCGGGAATGACCTGACTCCTTCAAAGCAAGCAAAAAAGTAGCCTTAGTCTAAGCAATTGATGGAATAGTAAAAATAGTATTTCTGAAAGAACCAACTCAAAGCTTTTGGTCCAATAAAGCAGGAAGAAGTATTAATTAATATGCTGCATTCATGTATCATCTCTGAGATTACAATAACTGTAATTTCCCCCATGACTGCTGTCCCAACCTTGACTTTACTTACAGAGAAGACTTTCCCTATCAACTGGTAGTAAAGGATCATCCTACAAATAGGCTTAAATTTTAAACTTTGTTCTTGAGTAGTGTACTTTTGACTTTTGAAAAAACTTAGTTTTACCACCTGGAAACTTATGAGATTCCCTTTAAGAAACATACATGTTCAACAATTTTTTAAAAATTAATGAAAAACCAAGATTTTATGTTCATGAAACAGTATATATTTTTTTACTTCAAGGAAATTTAATTTTAATTCCTTTTTCTTTTTTGACAGAAAAAAAAAACACCCAACTCTTGTTCTGAAGAAGCATTTACTTAAGTTCTGCACTTCCTTCAGGTTAAGCTGTAATTTCCTTGCATTCTTAAAATTACATGGAACACATTGTAAAAAAAAGCAAAAAACAGCTGGTTGAATCATAACGGCCCAGGGGTCAGCTTGGTCACGTGAATTGTGGAAAGTACCCATGATTTTGAAGCACTGACTTAAATGCGCTTTCAGTTTTCTTTTGGGGGGTTGCATTCATAGTGGCGTAAATAGGGAGAGAAGCGCGCGGCGGCATCGGCGCTGACTTTTAACAGTTAACCGACGCTCCCATTTTCTTTGATGTAGCTTTTGCCCGCTGCAGTGTGTGTGTGTGTTTGTGTGTGTGTGTGTGTGTATACACGTATGTTCTGCGAGGGGACGGGATTGGCTGCTGAACTTCGCCCTTCGCCGTCTCCCCAGCCCTCACCTCGATATTCTATTATTAGGGGGTAGGGGTTAAGGAGGAGAGAAACCAGTGGTTAGGAAAGCTTTCACTGGGGTGAGCCGACAAAGCACAGCAAGGCTGCGTGCTGGGACTCCGGGAAAAGCCTGTCCCCGCTTGGGAGGACTGCCCCTAGGGCAGTGGTTCTCTTACTAGCCTGGCAATGGGGAGTCTAGTCGGCCAACTTAACCCCCACGACCCCTTTAGGCCTAGGCATGCTCGTTCACGAAGTCGGGGGCGTAAGAAAGGCATACGCCTCGAGAAACTGGCAGGGCTCTCTTGTCTATCGCTGTCAAAAACAGCTCTTGAACGAACTGTCAGACAAATCCTGTACGAGACGTAACGGTCTGGACCAGAAAGCGTTTGGAGTGTTCGTTGAAAATAGGTACAATGTTCTTCCCTCCTCTTCTCTAACTTTATGTTCGACGACGGTCAATTTCTACAAGCTCTCGGAGACCGAGAGGAGAGGTACCCTAGCCGGGCTCTGGGGCGTTTGTAGATTCGGTTTATTCCTCCGCGTAGTTTCCGCTTCTGGTCACATGACTGGGGTAACCCGCCACACCTTCATCCCCCGCGACTCCTTCGCGGTCCGCAGACCGACACGTCACTCCTCGGCTCTCAACCAAACTGCTCCGAGCACGTTCTTTCCGCGCTCTCGCTCTCACTAGCGGGTCTATCACAGCGCGGCAGGAGACCGAAGTCCCGCCCCCTTTGACTGCTGAGTGATATCTGTATTGCCCAGTTAAGAAGTAGGAGCGCGGCTTTGTCCACGCCTCTAGCCCTGACAGACGGTTTCACCATCCTATCGCTCTCTCGAAGTGGTGTATCGAACCTGAGCCAGCCAATGGGAAGCGGTCCAGGAGGCGGACCAGCCCGCTACCACGGTTGGGTGCGCCGCAGAACGGATGGCAGAGGGAGCCCAGCGGATTACTGAGGAACGCTGGCCAGGTGTGAAGGCCTTAGGCTATAACTTGAGAATTAGCTGCAGGTGCAGTCCACGTTGTTGGTGGGGCCGAACGAAGTGCAGGAGGTGGGGCCTTAATGGCGGCGGGTGGGGTGTGTGAAGCGGGATCTAGGGCCTTACAGAGGAGGGGGCGTGGGGTGTGGGGTGGGGACGTCCCGGGATGGAAGGATGTGAAGGTCCGGGATGGGGCATGCGCTTAGGCCTGGAGGGCGTGGGAAAGATTGGACCCTGCGACTAGTTCTGGAGGGGAGGGCTTTCCGGATGCTGAGGCGGCGGGGTGTTCCGCGGTGGGTAGTGTCAGAGGTGTTTTACGCAGGTGGGAGCCGGGGACCTGCTAGAGTGACCAGAAGAGGGGGGTGGGGGCGAGTGAGTAAAGGAGTGTGAGCGGGTGTGAGAAAGAGTGTGGGCAGACGGGGGTGGGAAAGTTGCCGTCTTGGAAAACTGGAACGAGGATGGGATTGGGATGCCGCGGATCGCAGGCACCGTCGAAGAGGAGAACAGATGCTTGAGTGTTTTAAGAAAAGTGTCTTTTGCCCTTACTTTAGCGATATGCTCAAATGACCAGAGAGCACACTAGAAAAACTCCCTTATGGTCCTGCCTCAAATTACCAGTTCCTTTACCCAGCTTGCAGGTAGAGAGGTTCTAGTACTCTTATTTCCTCCGCTGGCTCTTCTAGGTGTGCGGCTTATATCAACTCCTAGTGGTGTTACGCTTTTCTGTTTCAGACATTCGAGAAAAACAAGTACAGACATGGGGATGTGGCGGGATTATTGACTTCCTGGAGTTAGATGTTTATTCTTGATGCGAGATAAGGTTTCCCTTTGGGGTTGTAATAACAAATACATGTAAAACTGCTCCTCTGGGACAGCTAATTAGGGAAAAGATGTTGCTGGAGTTAGGAATGTATGATTCTTTATGCCTTCCACCTAGTGCGGTGTTATTTCCCCCCACTTTTCCTCCACTAACAGTGAGAAAAAGATCAGGAGGGGTGCAGGTTTGCTTTTCTCCCCAACTGTGTTGCATATCTTTTATTACTATAGTCTTCATAACTTAGCCCTTGATCAGCTTACGGTTTAGGAAGGCAGCACTTTCTTAAACAGAAATAGCCAACCTACTTCCTTCAACATTATATTTTAATCTAGTCTACTCCCCCCCCCTTCCCCGAGCTTTTCTTGTTTCAGTAGGAAAAATTTTCTTTTCTTTTCCCTCCAGAATTGTCATTTCCATGAGCTATCTCTGAGATCAGTGGCTTAAATCGGCAGTGTCAATACAGGCATATCTTGAGATAGGCAGCTGGAAGGGTCTATAGATCTGAGCAGTAGTTGTATTGTGATACATGGGATTGAAAGTGCAGTGATTTGTGTATGTGTTTCTCACCCTTGTGAGCACATCACTATACTTGTGTTAGTGATCAACCATGCTCTTTAGTTGGCCCTCCCACCCCATTAGGATTTGGAACAGAAAGAAGCTCTTAGCCATTCAGTTGCTGCTGAAATGTAGGGCCACAAATTGGGCATATTCACTCATAGTTTGATTTCTGCTTTCACCTCTGTATTCACTTTTCATTTCCGCTGTCTTTCATACATTCCTGCTTTTTCCTGAGTGCTCTTTTTCCTCTCTTTCTTTTTTTTCTCTCTTTCCAATCTTTTCTGTGTTCTTTGCATCTCTTCACACAATCACCTTTTCTCTAGTCCTGTGTTTGCTCTTTACTCCTGTGGTAGCACACTATTGCCAGTTGTGATTATGTACTTGTTAGCTGTGAAGGAGTAGGAAGCAGAATTATGGTGACAAGAGTCTAATCACCCCTTTTGAGTCTTGACACATGGACCCGACTTATGCCTACTTCCTTGCTGGTCAGTCAGATTTCAGGCAAGGCTTGGGTGTTAGTGTTGGCTTGGATGTTAGTATTAGCTTGGGTGTTAAGTATTAGATGTGTTCGTTTTCACGTGTGTCTTTTATGTTGTTGTTGTTGTTGTGTTTTTTTTTGGCCACCATAAAATTTGAGAGTGAATTAGATAAATTGGAAGTGTTTGATATCCTGGTCTTGACTTTTCCATTTCAGCTATTTGAGTGTCATCTGCTGCCACCCACTGATGTCAAGATGACTAAGCTGGGATTTTTGCGGTTGTCCTATGAGAAGCAGGACACACTACTGAAGCTTCTCATTCTGTCGATGGCCGCTGTGTTATGTGAGTGTGCCTGCGGACCTCTTTTTCTTTGGGGGTGGAAAGGAGAAACTCTTGAAAAAGAAATCAAGAATCGCTTTCTTGGGGCGCCTGGGTGGCTTAGTCGGTTAAGCGTCCGACTTTCGCTTGGGTCATGATCTCGCGTTCGTGGGTTCGAGCCCCACGTCGGGCTCTGTGCTGACTGCCAGCTCAGAGCCTGGAGCCTGTTTCAGTCTGTGACTCCCTCCCTCTCTGACCCTCCCCTGCTCATGCTGTCTCGCTCTCTCTCTCCTAGAAATAATAAATTAAAAAAAAAAAATTAAAAAAAAAAAAAAAGAATCGCTTTCTTAAATGTCTTGTTCTTTTCAGTAGATAGTAATGTGTTGTTTTTGTTCATATCTATCAGTATAATTTTATGAAGTCAAAAGAAACCCAGGGATTATAAAAGTCAGAGCTAGAGATCTTCTGGGAAAGAATGGGAAGCATGCTGTACTAATTCTGTTTTCTCATAGGGCTGTCACATACTGAGGACCCTTGGATCCTGAATTTTGTAAAAGACAGTTATCTTCAGTCTAGTTGCCTACTTTAGTATTCTGAAAATCTTTTCAGAACTTACCGGGGTTTTTTTCTTTGTTTGTTTGTTTTTAATTTTTTAAAAATTTATTTATTTTTATTTATTTATTTTTAATGTTTTTTATTTCTTTCTGAGAGAGAGAGAGAGAGAGAGAGAGAGAGACAGCATGAGCAGAGGAGGGTCAGAGAAAGAGGGAGACACAGAATCTGAAACAGGCTCCAGACTCTGAGCTAGCTGTCAGCACAGAGCCCGATGCGGGGCTCGAACCCATGAACTATGAGATTATGACCTGAGCCGAAGTCAGACGCTTAACTGACTGAGCCACCCAAGTGCACCTCATTTTAATTTTTTAATGTTTATTTATTTTTTTACAAATAGTTTATTGTCAAATTAGTTTCCAGTGTTTATTTATTTTTGAGAGAGAGAGAGCGAGCACGTGTGAAAGCATGAGTCAGGGAGGGCCCGAGAGAGGGAAACACAGAATCCGAAGTGGGCTCTAGGCTCTGAGCTATGAGCACGGTGCCCAACATGGGGCTCGAACCTACAAACCGGGAGATCATGATCTGAGCCCAAGTCGGAGGCTTAACCAACTGAGCCACCCAGGTGCCCCTTTGTTGTTGTTTTTTTAGATTTCCTAGCTCTTTGTAAGTCGTAAATATAGTCTTGATTTGCCTTATCCCCCCTTAGTTTGTTCCAAAGTAAAGGTTAGTTGTGGGGACGGGAAGTTAACCATTAAAAAAGATGACCATGTAAGTTGAGTGCAGTATTAGTAGGTGAATGCATTGTTATAGGTCTTGCTAATTGGTTAAATGTGTCCTACCTATGTGGAAAATGTAGGTGTCGTTGTCAGGGGAGAGTGAACTTGTTTTGTTTCTTCTATGCAGGAGAGATGGGTAAATACTTTATTCAGGGATTTTTTTTTTTTTAAGTGAACTCCACCCCCAACATGGGGCTCGAACTCATGACTCCAAGATCAGGAGTCACATGCTGTACTGACTGAGCCAGCCAGGCGCCCCTATTCAGGGATCATTTTTTTTTTTTTTAAATGTTTTGTTTATTTCTAGGAGAGAGAAAAAGACCGCGTGAGCAGGGGAGGGTCAGAGAGAGAGGGAGTCACAGACCAAACAGGCTCCAGGCTCTGAGCTGGCAGTCAGCACAGAGCCCGACGCGGGGCTCGAACCCACGAACCGCGAGATCATGACCCAAGCGAAAGTCGGACGCTTAACCGACTAAGCCACCCAGGCGCCCCTATTCAGGGATCATTTTACATTTCCTGTGATTTCTGTGCTGTACTATTATCTCATAATACTATAATCTACTATTATTTTTCGTGGCACACTGCTATTAAGATATTAACTCTCTGGTTTTTGCAGCATTCTCTACTCGTCTCTTTGCTGTCCTGAGGTTTGAAAGTGTCATCCATGAGTTTGATCCGTGAGTACTTTTGTTTGGTCTGGTATTTGCTTTGGGAAGCATTCAGGTTGATGGATTGCAAAGTGAAATTCTAATCAGCGCTCAGTGATGGGGTTGTGCTTCCTATATATTTAGGGGGGAAACCCCTCAAGTTTTCCAACAGAGATAATTGCTTTCTTTTGAGACATTTCTGTTGGAATTAACCAAGTAAATGTCTCACACTCCTAAAACATATGAGAAGCATTGCTGGTGTGCCTGCCTATTAAGACCTGGCCTGGCTAAGAGAAGTCTCTTTGCTCAGCTTGGTCAACAGTTAGTGATGCAGAGTGAGGAAAAGTGACCCATGTGACTTTCAAAAGAAAGTCACAAGTCATGAACTTGAGATTCAATGACTATTTGTTTACCAGTTTATATGATAGAAATTGGGCCTATTGGTTGAGTTCTAAGACATTGGGGAAAATTTAAAGCCATGAGTTTGACTAGGGATTTTGTTTATTAGATAAAAAAAAAAAAAAAGGTATAGGTGAGTATTCATTTTGTTTCAAGCACTGTTTTACAAGATTATCTCTAAATCCTTACAATGCTGTTTAATGGAGGAACTGTTTTCTCCTTTATATAAATGAGAGTAGGCCTTGGAGAGGCTATTCAAGCTTATACATCTGGAGGAGCCAAGATTTGAATTGGTCTCTGGACACTGCAGTTACTATGTTGTATTGCCTAAAGTAAAATTAAAAATTTGTAAAGCCATAATCATAGGTTCTTCAAGCATCATTAATATTTTATTTATTTATTTTAATGTTTATTTATTTTTGAGAGACAGAGAGAGTGTGAGCAGGGGAGGCGCAGAGAGAGAGGGAGACACAGAATCTGAAGCAGGCTCCAGGCTCTGAGCTGTCAGCACAGAGCCCGACACGGGGCTCGAACTCACGAACCGTGAGATCATGACCTGAGCCGAAGTCAGATTCTTAACCGACTGAGCCACCCAGGCACCCTGCATCATTAATATTTTAAAAAGCATATTTCAGCTTATGGAGCATTGATTCAAAAGTTGATTTGCAAATTTGATATTTTGTGTAGGTATATGAAAGCCCTTTGGAGGCCTACAAATATTTTCTTTGGGGCCTCTCAGTTTATATATTTTTTCTCATGAATGAGGAAACTTACTCTTTTTGTTTCGTGACCACCAATCTGTTAAGGCTTTTTCTCAGATTCTCTAGATGAACAAACATTGAAGTGAGATGGTCAGGGAAAGCAAGAATATCTGGTCTGTAGTTCCAGGGCCTAGAAGGGACAGTAAAGATCTTGTGATTTGATGCTTTTGCGGAGCAGGAAACTCAGGGATACAACCCCAGTCAGACCTCTTTCCACTAACTTAGACTTCCTCTGCCTCACCCTCCGTGCCCTTAGGTAAAGCACACAGTTCTCACACATGTTGACCGCCTGCTACCCTCCTCCCTATTGTTTCTCTGACAGTTACCAAAATAACGTTCATCAGCAACAGACAGATGAGTTGAGATTTCTGCCATCTGCTACTTTTGCTCACTTCAGCTGCTAAAAGTTGACTGACCAAGGAGGAAACAGGGTTAGAGGGATGGCCAGGAGAGGTGGTTTGTCATGATTGCCTTTAGTAATTAAAAATTCCTTTTATTTATTTATATTTTGTCCTTTTCTTTTTTGTCTTCTTTCAACTTTTTAAAATTAAATTTTATTTGAATGTAGTTGATACGTAGTTTCAGGTGCACAGTATAGTGACTGGACAAGTTTGCAATGCTCAGCATAAGTGTGGCTACCATCTGTCCCATATAATGTTATTACAATGACATTGACTGTATTCCCTTTGCTGTGCCTTTTATTCCTGTGACTTATTCATCCCATAATTGGAAGCCCGTATCTCCCACTCTTCTTCATCCATTTAGCCCAACCCCCCAACCTCCACTGCTCTGATAACCATCATTTTATTCTCTGTATTTGTAGGTCTGATTCTGCTTTATGTTTGTTTGTTTGTTTTAGATTCCACATGTGAGTGAAATCGTATGATATTTGTCTTCCGCAGTCTGACTTATTTCATTTAGCATAATACCTTCTAGGTCCATTCATGTTGTTGCAAATGGCATATCATCCTTTTTTATGGCTGTGTAATATTCCGTTGTGTATGTGTGTTTGTGTGTGTGTGTGTATACACCATATCATCCTTATCCATTTGTTGTCAGTGGACTTTTAGGTTGCTTCTCTATCTTGGCTACTATAGATAATGCTGCAGTAAACATAGCAGTACAAATATCTTTTCAAATTCATGTTTTCATTTTCTTTAGGTAAATACCCAGAAGAATAATTAGTAGATCATATAGTATTTATTTTTAATTTTTTGCGGAGCCACTCTACTGTTTTCCACAGTGGCTGTACCAATTTACATTCCCACTAGCAGTGCCTGAAGGTTACTTTTACTCTGTATCCTCACCAACATTTGTTATTTGTCTTTTTGATTTTAGCATTCTGAGTGGTTTTACTTTGCGTTTCCCTGATGAGTGATGTTGAGTATCTTTTCATGTGTCTGTTAGTCATTCTCTTAAGTTTCTTATTTAAAAAGAAATAAGAAAAGTGTTACATAGCTTGGACCTAATGAACTGTGTCTTCCCATGTATGACTCTTAAGCATTTTATGTCCAGTATTTTTTTTTTAAAGATTTTATTTTTAAGTAATCTCTGCAATCCAACATGGGGTGCGAACTTAAACCATGAGATCAAGAGTTGAATGCTCTATTGACTGAGCCAGCCAGGTGCCCCTCAAATGTTTTTATGTAATTTATATTTTATGCTGTAATGTAGGTGGCATTCAGAACTATTGTAAATAACAGGAGTCGAACTTGTAAGATTAAACGCTGATTAAGAAGTTTGTGGTATTGAGTGGATTAAACTGTGATATGTGTATGGAGTTATACCAACATCTTTAGAGATAGTCAGTCATCACCTGAAGTTATCCGTGTGTCCTTCTGTGTGCTATCGAAATGTTCCTGTGTATGTTAATTGAAAAGGGCCAGATTTATTGACGTCTACATCTCAGCTGCTCTGTCTGTGGGTGCTTGGATTCTCTGACAGGTGCTAATGCCTGCTAATTGCCAAGCTGGTGAAGTGTCCTGCTTGAGTCAGGCTCCAGTTCCATTTCCTTCTGACACACGCAGTGCTCTAGTTGAGACTGCCTGGAGCTAGAAATGAGGGGTAATGTATGGTGATGTAAGAGTGCTTTTCAGACTTGGCATAGTTTTTGGTGCCAAACTGATTTGTAATCATACAAATTGATGTCATGATCAGTTCCTCAGTGGTGTGACCTGAGGAACAAGGTTCTCTGAAAATTGGAATAGTTATATGAGTTTGAAGAGAAGGAGATACAAATAATTTCTTTCTTTTTTTTTTTTTTTTTTTTCAAATAATTTCTTTCTTGCTGTAGGTACTTTAATTATCGGACTACCCGGTTCCTGGCTGAAGAGGGATTTTATAAATTCCATAATTGGTTTGATGACCGGGCCTGGTATCCTTTGGGAAGAATCATTGGAGGAACAATTTATCCAGGTGAGAGGAACAGGAGTTTCTTTAAAAAAATTAACAGAAATAAGATATTTGTATGTTATGGAACAGTTTCTCTTATTTCTAATATCTGCATTTTGTGACAAGTATAGTTTCATCCTAATTAACAGTTCCTAAAAATGGATCTTCCGTATACGGGAGAACATGTGTGGGCGATGGGGACAGGAGGATTTTCATAAATTCTGGACTTCGGATTGAATCCTAAGAAGAGAAATTTATAGGCCTACTGCGGTTACTGTATTGGTATTTCTGGTGGTTTGTCAAGGACCTTTGTTATCAGTTGACTGATTCTTTGATTCTCTCTTTCTCTTTCCCTTAAGTTCTTGGTCTGACCAAGATAACCTAATGAGGTTCTTCTTCCTGTTACAGGCTTAATGATCACATCTGCTGCAATCTACCATGTACTCCATTTTTTCCACATCACCATCGACATTCGGAATGTCTGTGTGTTCCTGGCCCCTCTCTTCTCTTCCTTCACCACCATCGTCACGTACCACCTTACCAAAGAGCTCAAGGTGAAGGATTCGGGGTGATAGGCTTGGGAATGAATGTTGTCGAACCTTTCTAGTAGATGCTAAAGGGTGGGGGTCTGATAGCCATAGAAAGGCATGAAGCCAGAGTCTACAGATAGCTTTTGCGAGGCTGAATTACTGGGTTCACTCCAGTCCCTTCCTAGAATATGTGGTTTCTTATTATCAGCAACTGATTGTCCTTACAAGAGAACATTTGAAGGTGAAATATAAATTTCTACGTAAGAGTAAAAAAAAACATTTATTTATTTTTTTTTTTTTTAATTTTTTTTTAATGTTTTATTTATTTCTAGGAGAGAGAGACAGCGTGAGCAGGGGAGGGTCAGAGAGAGGGAGTCACAGACTGAAACAGGCTCCAGGCTCTGAGCTGGCAGTCAGCACAGAGCCCGACGCGGGGCTCGAACCCACAAACCGCGAGATCATGACCCAAGTGAAAGTCAGACGCTTAACCGACTAAGCCACCCAGGCGCCCCAAAAAAAAACATTTAAAATGCAAAATGTGAGCTTTAGATTTTGAAGTTCTCAACAACCTAAGGGAGAGGAAAAATAACTATAGGAAGTATTCCAGAATGGTTAATTTTTCTGACTGGAAATGGACATTTAGCAATTATTTGTTGATTTTTTAAACATTTATTTAAAAATTATTATTATTATTTTTGGAGAGAGAGTGAGCATGCATGTGCACATGCATGTGCGAGCTGGGGAGGGGCAGAGGGAGAGAGAGAATCTTAAGCAGGCTCCACACCCAGGGCAGAGCCCGATGCTGCATCTCATGACCAAGAGATCATGACCTGAGCTGAAATCAAGAGTCGGAATCTTAACCGACTGAGCCTCCCAGGCACCCCTATTTAAAAATTATTAAGCCACTTTGGAGTTGACTTCATAATGACTCTCTTTTTCTAGGTTCCTGACTTGCTGATGTGGCTCCTTGGATGCCATTCTTAGTTTGTGGCTGTGGTGTCAGGGAGATACCTGAGAGGAGATAAACTAGTAGGCAGTCTTGGAACACTTGAGTTTAGTTTGGAAATCTTTTTATCCTTCTTGCTCCCCTTGTTCCAAATTTGACTCTTACCAACAGACAAGTGCCTATTCTTTTGGAGTATGATTCTATTTTGTTGTTCCTCTCTCCTGACCTCACAGATTGCCTTGTGATATTCCAACTTTATTATCTAAGCTCCTAGCATCTTTAATCCAGATAGATGATCACCTTTTGACTTTTTAGCTTAAATAATAATCATCTTCCTTTTGATTATCCTTGCATAGCTTTTAGAGATGTGACTGTCCCGGCAGTGTGTGGGTATCGTTAGGGACAGAGACTCATAAAACCTGAGGATACTCCAGCCGAATGGCCCATTCTGGGGCAGTGTCTGATGTCTGACAGCTCACATAATTTGTCTGTCCTTAGTATATGTGTATTCAGTTTCTGACTTGGTATCATCCTGGGGAATTGGTTGTGAAGTCTTTAGCTTTCTTGTGCTGTGAACATTTCTAGGATTTCTAGCATCACGTCTACCTTGGAAAGTGTTGGACTGTTCTCTGGGCCCATGATAAGGAGAAGGACTAGTGGATCCTCTCTTCTCTCTTGTGTGTGAATAGTGTTAACTTCCTGTTACCCTTCTTTTCTTCCAGGATGCAGGTGCTGGGCTTCTTGCTGCTGCCATGATAGCTGTAGTTCCTGGGTACATCTCCCGATCTGTGGCTGGCTCCTATGATAATGAAGGTAAGACTTAAAATGCCAAAGATGATAAGTTCATCTTATTATTTCATAGATATTCAGGAAGTGCAGTAAAATCTGAGTTCAGATCTGATGTTTAGCAATAGCAAAAATGGTATCTGGGTGAGAAGATTAGAAATGGGCAGGAAGGGACCTCAGAGAAGTTTATAATCTCTCTCTGTCATCCCCTTCAGAAAGGTAGCTGGTAATTTCCTTTTATAAGGCCTTTGGCTCTTCTCTGGACTTAAAAGCAGAGTTAGTTTAGCGTTGAATGGTACTATTATTTTAACATTGTGATTATTTGCTTTATTTTCCTACATACGAGAAATGGATATTCTTTTTGTTTTTTTAAGATTTTATTTTTAAGTAATCTGACACCCAGGGTGGGGCTGGCACCCACAACCCCGAGATCAAGAGTTGCATGCTCTACCAACTGAGCCAGCCAGGCACCCCGAGAAATGGATATTTTTAAAGCTATAATGACTTTTTTTTTTTTTTTCAAGTTTATTTTTTTATTTTGATAAAATGTACATAACATAAAATTTACCATTTTTAAGAGTACAGTTCATCGTCATTATGTATATTCATATTATTGTGCAACTATTATCCTGTCCATCTGCAGAACATGTTTATCTTCTCATGGTGAAACTCCAAACCCATTAAACAATAACTTCTTATTCCCCAGTCCCTGGCCACCACTGTTCTACTTTCCATCTCTATGAATTTGTTTATTTGTCCATTCCATAAACGGAATCATACAATATCTATTCTTTTTTTTTTTTTACAAATAGTTTATTGTCAAATTAGTTTCCACATAACACCCAGTGCTCATCCTCACAAGTGCCCTCCTCCATGCCCACCCCTCCTCCCCCCCACATCCACCAGTCCTCAGTTTTTGTCAGCATTCAAGAGTCTCTCATGGTTTGCCTCTCTCCCTTTCCCCCACCATTTCCGCCCTTCTTCTCCCCCTTGGTCCTCTGTTAAGTTCCTCCTAATCCTCCTATACGTGCACACATATGATATTTGTCCTTCTCTGCCTGACTTATTTCGCTCAGCATAACACCCTCAAGGTCCATCCATGTTGCTACACATGGCCAGATTTCATTGTTTCTCATTGCCATGTAGTATTCCATGGTATAGATAAACCACATCTTCTTGATCCATTCATCTGTTGATGGACACTTAGGCTCTTTCCATGTTTTAGCTATTGTGGAGAGTGCTGCTATGAACATTGGGGTACATGTGCTCCTATGCATCAACATTTCTGTATCCCTTGGGTAAATTCCTAGCAGTGCTATTGCTGGGTCATAGGGGAGTTCTATTGTTAGTTTCCTTGAGGAACCTCCACACTGTTTTCCAGAGGGGCTGTACCAGTTTACATTCCCACCAACAGTGTAGGAGGGTGCCCGTTTCTCCACATCCTCGCCAGCATGTAGAGTTCTCTGATTGGCTCATTTTAGCCACTCTGACTGGCGTGAAGTGGTATCTCAGTGTGGTTTTGATTTGTATTTCCCTGATGAGGAGCGATGCTGAGCATCGTTTCATGTGTCTGTTGGCCATCTGGATGTCCTCTTTGGAGAAGTGTCTGTTCATATCTTCTGCCCATTTCTTCACTGGGTTGTTTGTTTTTCGGGCGTGTAGTTTGGTGAGTTCCTTGTAGATTCTGGATATCAACCCTTTATCTGATATGTCATTTGCAACTATCTTTTCCCATTCGGTTGGTTGCCTATTAATTTTCTGGGTTGTTTCCTTGGCTGTGCAGAAGCTTTTAATCTTGAGGAGGTCCCAACAGTTTATTTTTGCTCTTAATTCCCTTGCTTTTGGGGATGTGTCAAGTAAGAAGTTGCTGCGGTGGAGGTCAAGGAGGTTGTTTCCTGCTTTCTCCTCCAGGGTGTTGATAGTTTCCTGTCTCACGTTCAGGTCCTTTATCCATTTTGAATTTATTTTTGTGCATGGTGTGAGAAAATGATCTAGTTTCATTCTTCTGCATGTTTAAAGCTATAATGACTTTTGTTGACGGTGTCAATTCAGCCTGTATTTATTGATTGTTATTGGGAAAACACAATGTTATGTACTGTAGATAATAAATAAGGTAATTTTGGCTCATATTTAAGGAATTAAAGTGACCAATAAATGAATAACCATGAGAGCATGGTTTGTGGGAGCTGAAATCAAGAGTCGGACACTCAACCAACTGAACCACCCAGACGCCCCTCATTGGGCACATATTAAGGAGAGGGGCAGCCAGGGCATAAAGACTGGCCTGTGGTAAGATGCAGAGGCTGGATGGTGCATAATAATACGGAATGGCTTTAGGACTACACTAGCAGGGAGTTTAGTGCCTGGAAGGAATAGTAATAATATTTGTCTTATACTAGGAGTTCGTCTAAGTCCTTTACATAATTAAGTTTGTCTTCACAACACTTTTATGAAGTCGATACTATTATGGCTTCATTTTCATAGGAAACTGAGACAATAAGAGGGAAAATAATTGCATGATTAATGGCTAGTAGGTTGAGACCTGAATCCAGGAAGTCTGGTTCAGCGTAGTGTTCTTAAATATTGCACAAGCATGGCCTTTTATTGAATTTTTTTCTGTTCTTTCTGCAGGGATTGCCATCTTTTGCATGCTACTCACCTACTACATGTGGATCAAAGCAGTGAAGACTGGTTCCATCTATTGGGCTGCTAAGTGTGCCCTTGCTTATTTCTACATGGTAACTTTTCACTCCTCTATCCACCAGTGTCTCTGTTGGGATCAACCAATACACATTGGAAATAGCTCTTGGGCTTTGAGACCATGGACTGGAGGTTAGAAGTCTTTATTTTCTCTTATATCGGTACAAAGCCTAATCTAAGGCAGGTGTGGCCATCCAGTGTGTAAGGGCAAGATAGAGGTAATGTTTTTAATTTTTAAAGCTCTTCAGATACCATATGTCCTATGGGTACATATTGGTTGGTCAACTCTTTTCTGGTGTGTTCCTTTAAAATTTTTCCTTTTCTGATATATTTTTTTCCTGTTCAGTCTTCTATATTCACTTAGACTTCTTTCCTTAACCACTTGCACCTGCTCACCTTTCCTATGTATCCCTAAATCGTCCATATAACGTTACAATAGATCACATATAGATTAACCCTGAGGGTTGGGTGTTGCTGCTTTTGTTACCATGATGGCAGGAGGCATAGGGAATAGGGGATTGAGGTACAGTAATAGGTGTGACTTGGATTTTTCTATTTAAAGAAATCAGTTATTTAAACTTTAAGCCACGTGGCATACATAAAGTTTATAGATACTGTAAAGAGATGTTCTTTGAAAAGGTCACAGGCAGTCTCCTAAGTGGTGGCCTGAGGAGAAGTGCTCAGAGGAACTCTTCTTTTTCATCCTGTCCTAGGTCTCTTCATGGGGAGGCTACGTGTTCTTGATCAACTTGATCCCCCTCCATGTACTGGTGCTGATGCTCACAGGACGCTTCTCCCACCGGATCTATGTGGCCTACTGTACTGTTTACTGCCTGGGCACCATTCTTTCCATGCAGATCTCCTTTGTGGGTTTCCAGGTGAGCCCTAGACTGCATAGTGTTGTTAGCTTCTCTGACTTCTCTAACCAGCTCCAACCAGCTTGATGTCCCCTGGACTATTGTGTTAACTAAAGTAACAGAATCATTGGTCATTAAAATCTGCTTCCAGGAGTGTGTTAATAATTTGCTCCATGAAATTTGAATTTAATGACTCTTAATTTGGCTTAGGTTTGTGGGAGGAGGGATATTTTGAGCTGAGTTGATAGGAATGCAAAGTTATTTCCAGTCCTTTTAATGCTGATGAGTCCATTTAATAGTAATGACCCCTGAACTTCTTGATAGAATCTATGCGAAAGTCCTTTAGGAAGCAAAGTATAAACTTTTTTTTTTTCAGTTTTTTAAATGTTTATTTATTTTGGGTGAGAGACTCAGAGACAGAGTGTGAGTGGGGGAGACGCAGAGAGAGGGAGACACAGAATCCGAAGCAGGCTCCAGGCTCTGAGCTGTCAGCACAGAGCCTGACCTGGGGCTCAAACTCATGAATCATGAAATCATGACCTGAGGCCAAAGCTGGACACTTAACCAGCTGAGCCACCCAGGTGCTCTGCAACGTACAAACTTTTTAACCCCATTTTCCATAGGGTTAAGAGACAACTATAAAGTCAAAGAATAATGTGGTGTGTTTGATTTCTCATATAAAAGTCTTATGAAAATGGAGCCCTTATTCAGAGGTCAGCAAGTATTTTCTTTACTGATCACCTACTATATACAATTTGCTAATCACTGGGAACTGTAAAAATTAAAAATGTGTTTCTTGTCCTTAAGGAAGTTACAGTCTTGTGGGACAGCTGTCTTTATTCTTAGTATAGCAGTTCTGGAAATGTAGTTTGCCAGCCGGTAGCAGCATGAGGAACTTGTTAGAAATACAAATTCTGGGGATGGCCATCTGACTCTGTTGGTAGAGCATGCAACTCTTGATCTTGGGGTTGTGAGTTCAAGCCCCGTGTCAGGTATAGAGATTACAAAAATAATAAAGTTAAGTATTGTGAGGAACCAAATAAACTCCCAACACATTTTTTTTATTTAAAAAAAGCCAATTGTAGGGCCTCATCAGAGACCCACTGAATCAAACTCTAGGGGTGGAGCTCAGTAATCTGTGTCTCAACACCCTTTCTTCTTTGCTCTCCCTATGATTATGGTACTCACTAGAGTCTGAGGACCACTGGTCCAAGCAGAGAATTTATAAGTAATGGAAGAGATCCAAAGTGTGTGGGACATAGAGGGGAGTGATGGATTTCAGTTTGGCAGATTGGGAGGAAATGGTATTTGCATGATAGAGATTGGTATGATTTTCAGGACCTCAAATACTGTTTGGAAAGTGTGGCAGGCGAAATGAGACCCTCTCCTCCATTGGCCCTAATTCCCTGGAGGCCTCAGAACTCATTTGAGCCTTTGGTGTGAACTGGGTCAGGATAATTCAGGTCTAGGCTGGACTCATTGTTTTCCAGCATTGTCATATCTATGCTTTTACCTACAGCCCGTCCTTTCCTCAGAGCACATGGCGGCTTTTGGGGTCTTTGGTCTCTGCCAGATCCACGCCTTTGTGGATTATCTGCGCAGCAAGTTGAATCCACAGCAGTTTGAAGTTCTTTTCCGAAGTGTCATCTCACTGGTAGGCTTTGTCCTTCTCACCGTGGGAGCCCTCCTCATGCTGACAGGTAGGGAAGGCTCACTGCTTTTGTAAAATGGGCATGGACATATAATGAACTTCAAAAATAGGGGTTATTTCTTGACCACAGAAAGATTCATTCTTTTTCTCCTAAGAGTATAAAGAGTATAAAGTCCTGCTTCTTCACATTCAGTCCACTGTCAGCCCAGTGTTTGGATTCTGGTTAGTTAAGAATGTCTTGTTAGAGTAGCTCTTGATGTTAAAAACATCACACTTTGTTGAAAGGACTGGATCTTGCCTTGCTAATTTCTCTCTCTCTCTCTCTCTATCTCTTTCTCTCTCTCTCTCTCTCTCTCTTTTCTTTCCTTTGGTAGGGTAAGAGAAATCATAATATTGCTGGCCATTCGTTACAAGCATGGCCTTGTCTAAGCCCATGTGCACTAACCTGTGGCTGTTTAGCATTCCCTGTTTTTCTCCTTTGTCCTTCTCAGAGACTTACCGGATTCTGCCTGTCTGTCTGTGTGGTCTATTTCAGAGCAGCACTGGAGGATGTAGTTGGCTTTATAGAGCTGACCTTGGTTTGGCCAGATTTGACCCTAAAACCTTCATAGGAAGCACTTTTGCCTCCCATCTCTGAGTTTATGTACAGCCTGACTTTATTTTGCTGGCTGTGCTGACAAAGTACTCTCACGTTGGAAAGAAAGGAAAGAGTGAGATTCTTAGGCTGTTCATGGCATTTTAACAAAAACCTAGTTCTTCTCTGAGTTAGAGACTCTTATGAAAATGAAAAATTGTGATTAGTTAGGATCAGATGTTACTTTGTTTCAAGAGTGATTGTGAAATATTTGTTGCTTCTTTGCTGCCAGGAAAAATATCTCCTTGGACTGGGCGTTTCTACTCACTACTGGATCCTTCTTATGCTAAGAACAACATCCCCATCATTGCCTCTGTGTCTGAGCATCAGCCCACCACCTGGTCCTCATACTATTTTGACCTACAGCTTCTGGTCTTCATGTTTCCAGGTCTGTCTACTTTGTGTTCTGAAGTGGCCTTCTTTGTAAGAACCGCCATTTGATTCAAAATGAGTAACTTACCATCATCTTTGTACTTTGTTGTTGTTTTGTTTTTTTGCCCGTTTTCCCTATGCAGTACAAAGGATGGCTAAGCACATTTTTCTAATATTTGAAGCAGAGTAGAAGTCAGAAGTTGAACAGTTGGAGATGCTGTCAAGTTCAGAGCCTCCCAGTTTTCTGTTCATTTATATTATAAGTAAAATTCAACTCAAGTTTGTATTTAGGTTTTTGTTTTGGTTTTTGAGTACTTTCAGTGTCCCTCTTTCCCAACCCCCAACCTTGACTCTTCCCCATTTATCTTCTTGGGGTACTAAAGTTTGAGAATAGGCATGGCTGATTGAGAAGCCTCAGCTACTTATCTTCTAGACAATCCAGAAATGATTTTGAATTTACAAGTGGTGGGGTGCTTCCTTTTTTGTTGTTGCTGTTGTTATTGTTTTTTAAATAGCTTCTATGGTTTTTTTTCCTCATGAAAGTAAGTTGTCTGTTGTAAAAAATATAGACAAGTTAAGAAAAAATAAAAATCTTAGGAATTCTCACCACACATCTGTTGCTGTTGTTAACATTTTGATGTATATTTATCTGGTTATTTACTCATTTATTTTTGTGAGGGTTTTTTTTTTTATTCTTTAAATTTTGGTTAGTAATCTCTACACCCAGCCTGGGGCTCAAACTCATGACCCTGAGATCATGTGTGCATGCTCTTCTGACTGAGTCAGCCAGGCCCCCCCATCCAGTTATTTATTGAACAAATATGGGATGATACTGGTTTTTTTTCTTTTTATGTTTATTCATTTTTTTGAGAGACAGAGAGAGAGAGCAAGCAGGGGAGGGGCAGAGAGAGAGAGAGAGAGACAGAATCCGAAGCAGGCTCCAGGCTCTGAGCTGTCAGCACAGAGCCTGATGTTGGGCTCAGACTTATGAATGGTAAGATCATGACCTGAGCCAAAATCAGCCGCTTAACTGACTGAGCCCCCCAGGTGTCCTGAGGATGATACCTTTCTTCCCCCAATTTTTTTCTTTTTATAAAGAGTCATAACTTCTGTTATTTAGTATTATATTATTTGTTAAATTTCTTTAAGTACAAAGATGTGTAAAGAAGAAGGCAAGTGGTCCATGATATCCTGTAGCAATATTTTAATTGATATATTCCACTATATAAATATGGTATAAAAACTACTTCCATAATGTTGGATATTTAGGTGGTTTCTGACTTTTTGCTGTTTTATTTTTTTATTATTATTTTTAATGTTTTTTTTAATTTATTTCTAGGATAGAGAGAGAGAGAGACAGCGTGAGTAGGGGAGGGTCAGAGAGGGAGTCACAGACTGAAACAGGCTCCAGGCTCTGAGCTGGCAGTCAGCACAGAGCCTGACACGGGGCCCGAACCCACGAACCGCGAGATCATGACCTAAGCGAAAGTCGGACGCTTCACCGACTAACCCACCCAGGCGCCCCATGACTTTTTGCTGTTTTAAAGAGTTGTGTAGTAAATGTCTTTGCACATATCTATGATTATTTATTTTAGCTGCTTGCATCTTTTTATTTTTGTAGTTGGTCTCTATTACTGCTTCAGCAACCTTTCTGATGCCCGGATTTTCATCATTATGTATGGTGTGACCAGCATGTACTTCTCAGCTGTCATGGTGAGGAATGTCCTCAGTCTTAGCCACATTTCTACCCCTGGCTCTGAGGTGCCTGGCAGGATTCAGACTATGATGATGATTGTGCACATGCTTTCCTCGGAGCGTTTGAGGGGCTGAGTTGTAGAGCTGTTCACTGGTGCTGAGCCTTGCCAGGAATGTATGGTGCACTCAGACGTTCTGGTTGTGGGGTGCAGCTTTTTGGGATTCAGAACCTTGTGTTAGGGAGAGACACGTATACTCTGTTGGGTCCAGTGACCATGGGCGGGTTTCTTTCCCCTTCTTTTTGAGTGTCATAAGAAAGGAGTTGATGTTTTTTCCTTAATATTCTGGGAGCATTGCCAAGTATTAGATTGTTGAAAGAGGAGAACTTTTATAAATTGTAGTAAGACAGTGTTTATGGTTTTTTTTACATTTATTTATTTTTGAGAGAGAGAGAGAGAGACAGAGCACAAGTAGGGGAAGGGCAGGGAGAGTATGAGACACAGAATCCGAAGCAGGCTCCAGGCTCTGAGCTGTCAGCACAGAGCCAGACGTGGGGCTCAAACTCCTGAACTGCGAGATCCTGACCTGAGCCGAAGTCAGATGCTTAACTGACTGAACCACCCAGGCACCTTCCCCCCGCCTTTTTTTAAGTTCAAACCATAGTTAAGTACATTCTTTAACATAGCATTGTTCAGGACACTTACATATATACCCATATAACTGAAAAATAGCTTTAAGAAATGTATACTTCTACTATTGTAGATGTATCAAATATTTTCTCATATTTTGTTCTTTTTTATTGAGCAGTCATGTTTGTTGAAAACTGCTGAATTGATATCATGATCTACTAATAGGTTGAAGTCTTTAATTTCTAAAACACTGATTGGACTGTGTTTTTGCTTC
The DNA here is from genome assembly GCA_017311185.1 of Proteles cristata cristata. Lineage (NCBI taxonomy): Eukaryota > Metazoa > Chordata > Mammalia > Carnivora > Hyaenidae > Proteles > Proteles cristata. Next base: position 1,125,939 of record JAESUZ010004312.1, read on the forward strand.
CTGCCTCTTTCAGGTGCGTCTGATGCTAGTGTTGGCGCCTGTAATGTGCATCCTTTCTGGCATTGGAGTCTCCCAGGTGCTGTCCACTTACATGAAGAATCTGGACATAAGTCGTCCAGACAAAAAGAGCAAGAAGCAACAGGATTCTACATACCCTATTAAGAATGAAGTGAGAATTAAGCAACACTTATAACAGGCTTGGGAAACTGTGTGTGTGTGTGTGTGTGTGTGTGCGTGTGTGTGTTTTGAGTGAGGGAGTAGCGTGCTGTCATAGTGATCATTTGGATTCATCTTATCTGTATTATTGTGTGTAAGAAGTTGTTCTGAGTTGTATAAATTTAATTTACAACACAGTTTTCTTGTTTAGGTGGCAAGTGGGATGATACTGGTCATGGCTTTCTTTCTTATCACCTACACCTTTCATTCAACCTGGGTGACCAGTGAGGCCTACTCTTCTCCCTCCATCGTGCTGTCTGCCCGTGGTGGGGATGGCAGTAGGATCATTTTTGATGACTTTCGAGAAGCATATTATTGGCTTCGTCACAATACTCCAGAGGTAAGGTTTGGGAGGAGTGGGATTGAGGAGTCAAGTGAGGTTGGGGACATTTGCTGTGAAAGTGAATCATACAGCTTTTAGATGGGTGGAAAGCTTGGAGGAATTGGAACTACAGAACCCTGGTGCTGAATGAGGCTTAAAGGTCAGCCTTCATGTGATTCAGGATTTTTTCTGTATCCTTACACTGGTAATTATCTGTGCTCTGACAGTGTGGTGATTTTATCATGAGGTGGACCATCCCAATTTTAAAAGAAATCAGAAAGTAGAAACGAGAAAAGATAGTTTCCATAAAGTGATCACTGAATAATAAGCACTTTTAACATTTTGGGAATCTGAAGTGATTTTCTTTGCAGTAGCCATGGAGAGTAGCACTTCTTTTTTTTTTTTTTTTTTTAATGTTTTTATTTATTTCTAGGAGAGAGCGAGACAGCGTGAGCAGGGGAGGGTCAGAGAGAGGGGAGTCACAGACTGAAACAGGCTCCAGGCTCTGAGCTGGCAGTCAGCACAGAGCCCGACGCGGGGCTCGAACCCACGAACCGCGAGATCATGACCTAAGTGAAAGTCGGACGCTTAACCGACTAAGCCACCCAGGCGCCCCGGAGAGTAGCACTTCTAAGTTATATTCTTAAAGAGTTAAATCTGTAAGAATTAAAAATAAATTTTTTTTAAAAATGTTTATTTGTTTTTGAGGGAGAGAAAGAGAGAGAGACAGAGTATGCGCAGGGGAGGGGCAGAGAGAGAGGGAGACAGAGAAGCTGAAGCAGGCTCCAGGCTCTGAGCTATTGACACAAAGTCTGATGTGGAGCTTGAACGCATGAACCATGAGATCATGCGCTGAGCTGAAGTCGGACGCTTAACTGACTGAGCCACCCAGGTGCCCCTCAAGCTGTAAGAATTTCTTAATCCTAGTGCATCATATCCTATGGTTTGTATTCCCTCTCATCTTTATAATAACTGCGTTTTTGTGAATTGTGAAAGATCATTTAATATAATTATCTGATGACACCAGACTGTTTATTTGGAAATATTGCACAGTCCCCCTACACATGCCATCCTTTTATGCTTGTTTATTTAAGGTGATCGGAGATGCAAGTATTGGGAATGTTGGATTGTTTAATTTAAACTGAGGGGGCGCCTGGGTGGCTTAGTTGGTTAAGCGTCCGACTTTCGCTTGGGTCATGATCTCGCGGTTTGTGGGTTCGAGCCCCGCTTCAGGCTCTGTGCTGACTGACAGCTCAGAGCCTGGAGCCTGTTTCAGTCTGTGACTCCCTCTTTCTCTGACCCTCCCCTGCTCACGCTGTCTCTCTCTCTCTCCTAGAAATAAATAAAAAACATTAAAAAAAAAATTAAACTGAGATTTCATGCTTATATGTAAATGTAGTACCAAGTGCCAAGAATTATTTTCTTTGTAGGAAGTACCTCACTTATTAGACTATAAGATGCCCTTCCAGTTCTTCTCTTGTATTTGATTTTTGGAGGCAGCAAGCAGCTTATTTTCATTTCCCATTCTTCTTTCAGGATGCAAAGGTCATGTCATGGTGGGATTATGGTTACCAGATCACGGCTATGGCAAATCGGACAATTTTAGTGGACAATAACACATGGAATAATACCCATATTTCTCGAGTAGGGCAGGTAAAGTGAGGACTCCTGTGTGTGTTTGGCGCACAGGGTCTAGTGGGAAATGTTTCTCTCTGAGGTATCATATGGCTTGGAATTTTGCTTTGAGAAATGTTTGTGTATTTTTCTAGGCAATGGCATCCACAGAAGAAAAAGCCTATGAGATCATGAGGGAGCTTGATGTTAGCTATGTGCTGGTCATTTTTGGAGGTCTTACTGGGTATTCCTCTGATGGTATGTACTTGATTCTATTTCTAACTGTAGGTCATATATTCTAAGAAAACTAGATGACTCTCTTATTTTTCTGTCTTTTTACTGATATCAACATACTTTCTTGGTTGGGGAAGTTCCTAAGTATTTGTAATGTTACAGGTTGTTTGTTTTGTTTGGCAACAAGTAGGAGGTAAATGTAAATAATTCTCATTTAGATATGGCATGGTATAATTGTCTGAAGACCTAGGAGTTGCTCTACATACAACTAGTAAACAAAGAACAGAAAGAGAAGCCGAACCTATTGGGATCATTTCACAGTACATGTAAATCAGACAAACAAAAAATAAAGTACAGTGTGAAAAAAACATAAGGCATCTGAAAATGAACTTCAGAATTAGCATTTTTAGTGGGTTAAGCCATAGATTCATCTGCCACCTTAAAATGTTTCATATTTATGTTATATCTGTGTGTGTGTGTGTGTGTGTGTGTGGCATATTTTACCATGTTGCTTGTTATTAACAAACCTATATTTCTAGAAGACTCATCAAAATGAGGTTTGCCGCCTTAAAAAAATTTTAAGCAATTTAAAAAAATTAAAGCAATACTTTCTTATACTTTAACACATTAAACACTTTTGAGGGTTTATGATAAAAAGTGGTAGGTAGTACCCTGCCCCTAAACCTAAAGTCCCTTATGATACAAGCTTCCAGAGGCAATTATTTCTTGAGTTGTTTCTTCTAGAACCTTTGTTCCTATTTCAAAAATATGTGTATTCATTGATCATTTTCTGTATACTGTCTCAATTTATAATTGTAGGTAAGAAACTTCATTCTTTTTATCTTTCCCCACTCCCTCCTTTCCTCTTGATCTTCTTAGGAGAGTCAATTTTTTAGTTTTTGGTTAAATCCAGATAAGGTGTTTTCAAAATCTCGACTGTATAAATATTCATTGCTCAGTCAACCAGTATACCATGGTTACAGTCTTACCCAGAATTACTTTTGTTTTTCTGCAGTTAATAACTACCTTATATTTCTATCTTAATTTTCTTTGAATATATGGCTGCATCTTGAAGATGTTTAAATTTTAGATTATATTAATGTATATAGTACATGGAAAGCTCCAAGTATAAAGTAAGAAGATTGATTTCCTTGTGTGTCTTGTGCAGCAGAGGAGGAACGATAGCAGGGACCTGTGTCCACAGACTTGAACTTTCACAGTCACACCAACACTATTTGTGTGTAATTATTTATAGGGTTTTTTTTTTCTAATGTTTTATTTATTTCTGAGAGAGAGAGGGACAGCTTGAGCAGGGGAGGTTCAGAGAGAGAGGGAGACACAAAATCTGAAACAGGTTCCAGGCTCTGAGCTAGCTGTCAGCACAGAGCCCAACGCAGGGCTCGAACCCGCGAACTGTGACCTGAGCCGAATCATGACCTGAGCCGAAGTCGGACACTCAACTGACTGAGCCACCCAGGCGCCCCTAGGTTTTCTAATAGTCACAATATAGCCAAATCCTATAGAAAAATATTTGTGTATATATATTTGTCTATGTGTATATGTATCTTTATATGTATAATGTACACATATATGTGATAGAAAAGGATAATTTCTTGAGGTCTTAGCACTAACCATTGTTAGTAACCACTTCTAGTCAATTGACCTTTTATTGCCTAAGGTGCACAGAAGTATGTTTAATGCTGGCATAAAAATGTCATTTGGAACATAATATAATTTTTTCTGTGTGAGATTAAGAAATTTAGCACATGAGACCCTTGACAAAGTAACTTAACATGAAAAGAAATAGTGAAAAGGACAAGAGGTTTTGATTGTACAGATTTTTAAGGTGAACTTTGCATTAAAATTTCACTTTTTTTTAAAGTCTATTTATTTTTAGAGAGAGAGAGAACGTGCAGGAGGGGCAGAGGAGGAAGAGGGGAGAGAAAATCCCAAGCAGGCTTCATGCTCTCTGCATAAATCCCTATGTGGGGCTCAAATTCCCGGACCTTGAGATCGTGACCTGCGCCAAAACCAAGAATTGGATGCTTAACCGAGTCACCCAAGTGCCCATAAAGTTTAACATTAAAAAAATGCAGATATTGTAAGCATGATGAATTTTCACAAGGGGAACATATCCATGTAACCAGCCCCAGACCAAGAAACAACATTACTAGTGTTCTAGAATTCCTCTTCATATCTCTTGCAGTATCTACCTCCTGTCAAGATCTGAGGGTTACCACTATCTTCGTTCCTAATATCATTTGTTTTCTAAACAGATTTATTGAAGCATAATTAACATATTGTACACAGCACAAATTTAAAATCTGTAATTTGGCAAATTTTGACACATGTGTATACGTACCTGGGTAGTTTTGCCTGTTTTTTAACCTTATAAATAGATACTACAGTGTGAGCCCTTCATTTCTGATCTTTTTTGGTCAGTATTATGTTTGCAAGATTCATTCATATTGTAGATAATAATAATTTTTTAATTCTCATTCCTGTGTAGTATTCCATTGGGTGAATATAGCATAATGTATGCATTTTAGTGTTGATGGGTATTTAGGGTTGATGGGTTCCAACAGTTTGGGGCTGTCATGAATGATGCTCTTGTGAACATGATTGCACTGGTCTTCTGGTGAACATGCATACTAAAGGATGGAACTTCTGGTTAAGAAGGGATGTTCAGCGTTAATAGGTCCTGGCCAAGAGATTTCCAGAGTGGCAGCATCAATTTACATTCCCGCCAGCAGTGTTTGAAATTCTTAGTTGGTCTACATCCTTTGCCTATACTCAGTATTACAAACCTTCTACATTTGCGCACGTACATGATGGTAATACCCATGTTTTCATGAAGACAGAGAAACTTGCTATATAATCATTTGCTGTGTACTACTGTAAAAATGTGAAAATCCGAGATTAGGTCAAATTGATGCTTAATTGTGACAATGATGGCTTAGGCTAAGTTTACATAAAGAAAACCTCAGAAAACCTTAACAGAGAAAAGCTTTCTTTGAACATTGTGCTATGTTTTTGAATTGTTGAAAGGTTGAAAGAATGATTTGACAGTTTCTTGATATATATGGAAGCTAGACTTTAAAAAAATTAAGATAATCATTGCAAAAATAACACTCTCATTATCTAAATTTATGAAAACATGCATCTGAAAATCATGAAAGAAGACAGTAATGTTTTATTTTCTCATACTGAATTGATTCCTCAAGCTCAGAGTAGTAAGCTGTATTAGTTGGAATTCTGAAAAATTTGGAGGTATTGGTCAATGAAAAGGAGTGAACCCCAAATCTAGAGATTGTTGTTATTATTAATATTATTATTATTAATCATGGTAACATTCCAGCTGGTGCCTTCTGTGAATACTTTTTAACATTTAAAAATAATTTCTCCCTCTCTCCTTCCCTCTCTCCCCTACCTCTCTCAGGCCTTCACAAACATACACAGATACATAGACAAATATGTGCCCCAAAATAGCCACCTGACAGCTGATCTCTCTTCCTCTCTGCCCTAAATCATTTTAAGCCATTATTCTTGCTTTTCCTGAGTCTATTAAAACAAAGACAAAAAACACCACATCTCATCAAGTTGTATAATACAACTTGTTGAATTATATACAGCTTTTTGTATGTCAATCATACTTAAAGTAGTTTTTAAATTTTTTTTAATGTTTTTTTAAATTTATTTCTGAGAGAGAGAGAGAGACAGACAGAGGGAGCAGGGGAGCATCAGAGAGAGGGAGACACAGAATCCGAAGCAGGCTCCAGGCTCTGAGCTGGCTGTCAGCACAGAGCCCGACGTGGAGCTCGAACTCATGAACTATGAGATCATGACCTGAGCTGAAGTCGGACGCTCAACCTACTGAGCCACCCAGGCACCCCAGCAAAGTAGTTTTTAAAGAAACACAAAATGTGGGCTCTGAAGACAATTCTAAAATGTTTGAGCATTAAAAAAAATTTTTTTTAGCATTTATTGAGAGACAGCGTGAGACAGAGTGCAAGTGGGGGAGGAGTAGAGAAAGACGGAGACAGAGAATCTGGAGCAGCCTCCAGGCTCTGAGCGGTCAGCGCAGAGCCTGATGCGGGGCTTGAACCCACAATCCATGAGATCACAACCTGAGCTGAAGTCAGAAGCTTAACTGAGACACCCAGGCACCGCGTGAGCATTTTTATGCTAAGTGGTACCAGTTTCAAAAGCAGCATTTTCTAAAGGGGTTAACAGGCATTTAGGTATATTATTTCTATTACATTTATTCTTCAAGTTTCATTACTTTTGGTCATATCTTATGTTTCTTAAAATGTTCTTAATTTAGGGGCTCCTGGGTGGCTTAGTCGGTTAAGCGTCCGACTTTCGCTTAGGTCATGATCTCGCGGTTCGTGGGTTCGAGCCGCGTCGGGCTCTGTGCTGACTGCCAGCTCGGAGCCTGGAGCCTGTTTCAGTCTGTGACTCCCTCTCTCTCTGACCCTCCCCTGCTCACGCTGTCTCTCTCTTCCTGGAAATAAATAAAACGTTAAAAAAAAAATTAAAAAAAAAAAAGCTGTATCCTTAAAAAAAAATGTTCTTAATTTAAACCTCCTTGAGATGTGTCATGGACAAGATTTCGCCTTTTTTGCAAATCATGTTTATTTCATGTTACTCATTTTCTAGTAAATGCTTGAGCAGATCTAAAAATAATAAAGTATTTGGATCTGATCATAGTCCAGGCTCTCTTGTCTGAGTTTGATACAACATTACCCTTCTCCAACTTGCCCTTTCTGTCGACAGCAGTGTCTTTCAGCAATGGCCTTTCCGTCATGCAGTTCCTGTTACTTTTCAATAGTCCATTCTTTTTGTTTATAATTTTTGAAATTTTTAATAGGAAAACGAGGGATTTTAAATGTTTTCTCAGGGGGCGCCTGGGTGGCTTAGTCGGTTGAGCGTCCGACTTTCGCTTGGGTCATGATCTCGCGGTTTGTGGGTTCGAGCCCCGCGTCATGCTCTGTGCTGACTGCCAGCTCAGAGCCTGGAGCCTGTTTCAGTCTGTGAGTCCCTCTCTCTCTGACCCTCCCCTGCTCACGCTGTCTCTCTCTCTCTCCTAGAAATAAATTAAAAAAAAAAATCATTAAATGTTTTCTCAGATGCTACATGATGTGGAAATTTTAAGATCAGATACATATCACTGATGATCCAGTAGGCCAGGGGTCTGTTTATTAGGCCACAGCCATACCCATTCATTTATGTATTATCTTTTCCTCCCAGTTTTATTGAGATATATAGGGGCACCTGGGTGGCCTAGTGGGTGGAATGTCTGACTCTTGATTTGGGCTCAGGTCACGATCCCAGGATCAAGGGATCAAGACCTCATGCTGAGAATGGAGCCTGCTTAAGATTCTCTCTCGCTCTCTCTCTCTTGCTCACCTCCTTTGCTCCTCTCTCCCACTTGTGCTTGCTCTCTCTCAAATTAAAAAATAAAACATGAATAATTTTAAAAAATACATTTGATATATGTATTGTGAAATGATTACCATAATGAGTTAACATTCATCACCTTATATAATTACAAATATTTTTTCTTGTGATGAGAATTTTTAAAATCCATTCTCTTAGCAACTTCACGTATATAATCCAGTATAGTTAACTGTAAGCATCATGTTCTATATTATATAACAAGAACTTATTTATCTCATAACTGGAAGTTTGTCACTTTTTGACTATCTTCACCTGGTTCCCCCCTGCCTCTCACCCCCTGCCTATGGCAACCACAATTCTGATTTCTGTTTCTGAGTTTTTTTAGATTCCACATATAAGTGAGATCATACAGTATTTGTTTTCACTGTGTTACTTCACTTAGCATAATGCTCTTAAGGCCCATCCATGTTGTTGCAAATGGCTGGATTTCCTTTTTTTTTTTTTTTTAATGACTGAATGGTATTCCATTTTATTTATGTGATGTGTGCGTGCATGCGTGCATGTGTGTGTGCGTGTATCTAGATACAACATTTTCTTTACCCGTTCATCCATCAGTGAACACTTAGGTTGTTTCCAGGTCTTGGCTATTATAAATAAGCTGCAGTGAACATAGGGGTGCAGATATTTGGGATAGTAATGTCATTCCTTCAGATATATACCCAGAAGTGGGATTGGTGGATCATATGGTAGTTGTATTTTTAAATTTTTGAGGAACCTCCAGACTGTTTTATATACTGGCTATACCAATTCACATGCCCACCAATGGTGTATGTTTCCTGTTTTTCCACATTCTTGCCAGCATTGGTTATCTCTTGTCTTATGATAATTATTCTAACAGGTGGGAGATGATGTCTCATTGTGGTTTTGAGTTGTATTTCCCTAATGGTTAGTGATGTTCATATATGTGTTGACCAGTTGAATATCTTTGGGAAAATGTCTATTCAGGTCCTTTGCCCATTTTTAATCAGATTATTTGGGAGGGGTTGTTATTTAAAAATTTTTTTTAAGTTTATGTATTTTGAGAAAGAAAGTATGAGTCAGGGAAGGGCAGGGGGGTAGAGAGAGAGAGAAAGAATCTGAAGCAGGGTCTGTGCTGTCAGTGCAGAGCCCGATGTGGGGCTCAAACACACAAATGATCAGATCACGACCTGAGCCGAAGTCGGAGGCTCAACCAACTTAGCCACCCAGGTGCCCCTGGGGGTTTTATATTTTACTTGCTTTGTTTCGTTTTTGGACTAAGTCTTACAAGACCAGTGTGTACTTTAGACTTCCAGCACATCTTAATTTGGACTAGCCGCCTTTCAAGTGTTAGTAGCCACATGTGGCTAGTATATATAGCTACTATAATTGGACAGCTCAGCCCAGCTAATACCTGGGAATAATTTCTTTTGTGACTTAAGTCTGGACCAATAGCACAGGATTTCAGGAGTCTAATAATCTATAGGAAGAGTTCTAAATTTTGAGGGAAAAGTTTTGCCACCGCATTGTGTTTCATATTTTTAAAAATCAGAGTGAAACGGTACTTTCTCACATTAAAAAATGAGAGATTTTCTTAGAAACAGTGGCTTTTTCAAATGTATCATGTTGTACACCTTAAAATAATATTGTATGTTAACTATACTTTATTTAAAAAAAAAACAAGGAAAGAAATGGTAGCTTTTCATGAGGTGACTTAGTTCCAGCAGCCTTTGTGACACAGCAGTTCTCTTTCTACTTTTTTCTAGATATCAACAAGTTTCTATGGATGGTCCGCATTGGAGGGAGCACAGACACAGGCAGACATATTAAGGAGCACGATTATTATACTCCAACTGGGGAATTCCGTGTGGACCGTGAGGGTTCTCCAGTGCTGCTCAACTGCCTTATGTACAAGATGTGTTACTACCGCTTTGGACAGGTCTACACAGAAGCCAGTGAGTGATTCATAACATTAGTAACAACAGGAAGAATCATGATAGCTAACGACGCATAGTTGTTTTCAAATGCCAGGCATTGCTCTAAGTGCTTTACATCTTTTAGCTCATTTGATCTTTACTACAACTGAAAACATAGATACTAATATTATTCCCATTTTATATATGGAGACTTTCAGGTACAAATAAGTTACTTACCTGCCCAGTGTCCCGTAACTAGTGGCTGAGTTAGGTTAAGCTCGGGCAGTCTTGCTCTAGATTGGGTACTTTTACCCATTACATTTCATTGCCTCTCAGTAAAAGGAATTACAGTGGAGAGAGGAGTAAAGGGGGATACAGTGATATAAAGGACTTTTCATTTCCTTAAATAAATACATCGAGACTAAGCTGATTAGATTAATTCTTTCCTTCTGAGTTTAATTTCTTGGTTCTCCTCTAGGGACAGTTCCTGAAGTGGATGCTGGCCTTGGCCTCTTTTTTTTTTTGTTTTGTTTTTTGTTTTTTGAGAGAGGGAGACAGAGAATACCTGCATGTATGGTTGAGGTTGGGGGCAGAGGTGGGGAGAGAGAGAGAGGGAGGGAGGGAGGAGGGAATCTTAAGCAGGCTCCGCCCTGGTGTGGACCAATTGACACTCAAATAACTGAGCCAACCAGCTGCCCCCCTCCCTTTTTTATTTATTTTTTATTTTTATTTATTTTTTAATATTTTTATTCATTTCTAGGAGAGAGAGAGAGAGACAGCATGAGCAGGGGAGGGTCAGAGAGAGAAGGAGTCACAGACTGAAACAGGCTCCAGGCTCTGAGCTGGCAGTCAGCACAGAGCCCGACGCGGGGCTCGAACCCACAAACCGCGAGATCATGACCTAAGCGAAAGTCGGACGCTTAACTGACTAAGCCACCCAGGCGCCCCCCCTTTTTTATTTTTTTAATTAAAAAATTTTTCTTATTATTTCTAGGAGAGAGAGAGACAGCGTGAGCAGGGGAGGGTCAGAGAGAGAGGGAGATACAGAATCTGAAACAGGCTTCAGGCTCTGAGCTAGCTGTCAGCACAGAACCCGATGTGGGGCTCAAACCCACGAACCGTGAGATCATGACCTGAGCCGAAGTCAGACGCTTAACTGACTGAGCCACCCAGGCACCCCCCCTTCTTAAAAATTTTTTAAAATTTGTTTTTAAATTTTTTTAGAGAGAGGCAGGCCTTCTGATAGGTTTTTCTCTGATCCGTGGAAGGGTTACTAGTATAACACAGAGGCCTCTGGGTAGCAGTCATCAAGAATGGAGGGGCTGGGAAGTCAGCCTCCTGTCTCTCAAAAGAGATGGCTTCCATGGAATTTGCCAAGCATCAACTTGGAAAGGACTTGAGTCAGGGTAACACTTGATCTGCCCTTACTACCTGATGTCTTTTTCTATAGGTCTTACTCTCTACATAAACTTCAGGCTGAGGAATAACATTCCATTTGGGAGATGATTTATCAGATTGATTTACTCTTTCCTTAGGAAATCAGCACTGTAGAAAGAAGTGTTTCTTTCTTTTTTTTTTTTTTTTTGTCCCTTTCTAGAGCGCCCACCAGGCTTTGACCGTGTCCGGAATGCTGAGATTGGGAATAAAGACTTTGAACTTGATGTCCTGGAGGAAGCATATACTACAGAACATTGGCTAGTCAGGATATATAAGGTGAGCAGACGCTACACCGAGAAAGCAGCTCTTATGTTTGCAGATTGGTTCTAGTGCTTAAAAATGGGCTACATATTTCTAATATAAGGACTTTTTTTAAAGTTTATTTATTTTGAGAGAGAGAGAGAGAGAGCACATGAATGGGAGAGTGGAAGAAAAAGAGAGAGAATCCCAGCTAGGCTCTTGCCACCAACGCAGAGCCTGACGTGGGACTTGAACACACAAACCAGGAGATCATGACTGAGCCAAAACTAGGAGTCAGACACTTAGCTGACTGAGCCACCCAGGCGCCCCTAATATAAGGACATTTCTAATGTCAGAAAAGTAGCTTGCAACTCAGAACGTTACTCTTTTTATTTTAGGTTGTTCTTAGAGAGTAGACACACCTAGTCTGCTGTCATTTTGGCTGTGGTTACAGTTATTTTTCCAGTTGGGGCTTTATTTGATCTGTTTTAGTGATTATCAGGCTTGGAGGGGAGAAAAAGTGTGTGTGTGTGTGTGTGTGTGTGTGTCTGTCTGTACACACTACATTTTCTTTTCCCCCACTGAAGAATATGGAATAGAGTTTATGGAATAGAGTTATACAGAAATGTGTTATCTATCTCACAAAAGAAGAAATTGTCAACGCCTGATACATTTGGCAGGTAGATCACTTGCTCTACTCTTCAGAGGTACTCCTAAAGCTAAGTAGAGAGAAGCTAGTCTCAAACCAGCGTTCGTTTTGTCACAAAACCATACCAGGCAGCAGAACCCAACTCAGTGGAGAAGTTCTCCCAAGTTGACCTGATCGTAAATATTAAAACGACATCTTTATGTTGCAGGTAAAGGACCTGGATAATCGAGGCTTGTCACGGACATAAATGTTACGTCCAGCTCTGATATGCTTCGCACTGAACACGTCACATTTAGGACACCGAAGATGTTTTTTAAATATGCAGTTTATAAGAACAGAGCACGATGGGATTAGTATTGTCTGGAACTTTTGCCCCGGGCAATATGGGCTGGGCCAAATGGAATGATTTTTATAATTCTGAGCAGGTTACCAAATGAAATGTCATGGCTTTACTTTGGTCAATTAAAGGGGGGATTTTTTTTTAAATGTGCCTTATTTCTTTTGACTTATGACTGATTTGAGAAAGGCAAAAGTTTGTGCTGGGCTGATAGAAGGAGGGAAAGCAGACCTCATCCATGCTCTTAGCTCCTTAATTGAGCCACGGGGGGGCATCCTGTCTCTCTCAAATCAGGAACACTATCAAGGACTAGCTCAGATCCTACATGTACAATTTTGTCATTTCAGAAGTTGTAGCACCTAGCACAATGCCTTGCATATAGTGGGTGCTCAGTAAACTTTTATTAAATAAATAAATGTTTGTGGAACCATTGGAGTGCCATTTCTGGGCAGGAAAAGACAGCTGTGTTGCCATCCTGTCTCTGTTCTTAACATGTCTTGTCCTTAGAAGCAATTTGCTTTTATGAGGGACAGGAAGTGGCTAGCCAGACCTGATCTCACCAGTAGTCTCTGAGACTAGCTAGGTTTTTTTGCTTTTGTTTTGCTTTGGTTTTTGTTTTTTTGAGCAAGAATAAATCAAGTGAGAATCACTTGAAGTTTTGAAGAAAGACTCAAGGCAGGCAGTGAAATTACTGTTCTCGGTGGAGATGAAACTTCTCCAGTATTATATATAGAATTTGATGGTCAGTAGGTATTTTTGAATCAGCTGAAATATAATTATACATTTCTATTTGAAATCCAGCTTTTCAGTATTCACTTATCCATGACACAGTAAATATCTTTTTGCTCATTGCCTTTAGCCTATGTGCTAAACCTCTTGTAATTATGTAAGGGTGGCTTCTTTCTCCCTTAGTGTTAGCCTGTTTGCTGTTATTCTATGCTGCAAACAAACTCAATGATCTGGTTTTGAAGCCCTGGCCAAATAAGCTACAAATTAAAAGGGGGAAGAACTGCTATTAGCAAGTACCTAGAGACAGTGCTACCCTGACTGCAGTAAAGGGGAAAAGAAATTGAAAAATAAATTTAAAAGCACAGTAGTTCCAACAATATTTAATGTCAGAACAGCCTTATATTCAGTAGAGTAGGACACTGTGTATTTGACAGCGTAAGACATATCAGTGATGTATATAAACCCTAAGTCATAACAAAAACACAAGCTAACTGTTTAGTGTTACCTGTTTAAGAAACAGGAGCAATTATACAGCTTTTAGATAAGTCTAAATGGTGCTCCTAAAGGGTACACCCCGGTATTCTTGTATACCCAGGAAATGTAGCCTTCCAAACCAACTTACATACCAAGTGCTTGACTTGTGGGTGGGATTTAGACCTGATGTAAGATTTAATTTACTATATGTAAATATATTACTGGATCTATATACAGAATTTCTCCCTAGTGGAAGAGATTATTCTTTTTTTTTTTTTTTTAAATCAATGTGAGCAATACCAGGTAAAGATCATTAGTGATCTTCCTTGGTAGTATATATGTGATAGCCCTTGAACTTATCTCTATAGTGACACTCTTACAATTTTAATTTTGTTACCTTCAAGGCTACGTGAAGCTATCTTTTTTAAAAAATTTACTTTCGCTTTCGCTGTTGTAGTGCACCTACTGTAAGAAAAATCGAATCTAAAAAAGTAACAACACTGTTTTCCACCTCTCAGTGGCAACCACTTATAACTCTGCTGATTCTCACACTACTTACCTCCATATCAGTAAATAACTTGCTTTAGCTTGCTGTGTGTTTTTCAATTTCAGGTATCATTTATTGACTTGGGTGATGTAGATACTGAGGGTGCTATTCCCATGGACACATTCTCATCCTCCTAAGGTTCTATTACAGTTACGATTTAGAATAGCTCAGGCTTTACCTTAGAGTTTTTCACATCTAGACCATGTGGTATATGTACTTTTACTGCTTTTTTTTTTTGTTTCTGCATAACTTTCTTTGGAGAAGCTTTTCTCATTTGTATTTTGTACTAATTTCTCCCCAAGCTCTCCTTCATTTGTGCCAGTTCCTTTGTTTGTTCAAACTTGTTAGGTGTTCATTCTTGGAGATGTCACCTGTTTTGGTATGTTATGGTTTGGATTGGTTTACATTCTAGATCTGCTACTCACCTGTTGGGTTGGTAGGTCTTCCAAATTGTGTTAATCTCTTAACTTCCTTCTTGATTATCACCTCTATCTACCTTCCTGAGAAAATGTGTCGGAGATCAGTTTCTTTAGATCTTGCCTGTCTCTTGTCACTCAATTAGGCAGGTACAGAGTTCCAGGTTGGGGAGAACTTTTCCTTAGAATTATTTTGAAGGCATTGGCTCATTGTTTCTGTCTCCTAAATGTTATTGAGAAATGCAATGCTATTCTGATTCTTAATTTTTTGCTATGCGTCCATTCCCTCCAACTCCCACCATAGGCCTGTTAGGAACCTCTCTTCATATGTAATGTTTTGAAATTTTCTCAATGATGCACTTAGGAATGGGTCATCCATTGTGCTGGGTACTTTAAACTTTTAAGTATGGAAAGTCAAGTTCTTTAGTTCTGAGAAATTTACTTGTGTATTCCCTCAACTCCTTTTCTCTTTCTGAAAATTATGTGGATGTTGGATTTACTGGGTTAGTCTTCTATTTTTTTTTTAAACGTTTATTTATTTTTGAGAGAGTGAGAGCAAGCAGGGGAGAGGCAGAAAGATGGGGACAGAAGATCTGAAGTGGTCTCTGTGCTGACAGCAGAGACCCCAATGTGGGCCTCAGACTCACAAACTATGAGATCATGACCTGAGCCGAAGTTGGATGCTTAACTGGCTGAGTCACCCAGGTGCCCCTAGTCTTCTGACATTCTTATATGTACTCTTGGTTTCCCATCTTTATTTTTCTTCTGGGAGATTTCCTAAACATTTTTTTTCTAACCTTTCTATTTACTTTCCATTTTTTTCTGCTGTTAATTTTTTATGTCCAAGAGCTTTAAAAAAAATACTCCTTTGTTTTAAGATCCTTCATATTAAAGGCCTTTTCAAATTCTTGGTTGTCTGCTCTTCTTAGAGTGGGGTGGATTGGAAGGTATTTATGGGGTGGGGGCTTACTGAATGTCCGCTGCTCACCTGTGATCTGGCTGTTGTCACATTGTTAACACAGGACCATAACTGTTACATAATTGTTACATAGGAAATCCCTGATACTGGTATTTTTAGATCTGGCTAGGTGAGATTCCCTGAGGAAGGCCTGGATGTCTTCTTAGGGAATACAAACCTGCCTGGCAGATTTCGGCAGTGGGGGCAGAAGGCTCTGTACATAAACTTAATACCTTTGTTTTCAGTAAGGTACCCAAGTTTATAACTGTGCCTGATGCTCTCCAGTTAGGATAGAGTTTACCCTCTCAAGTCTTGTACCAGCTTTGGGGAGGAGCAGTTCCTTGGGTACAGAAAGGGGGGGAGGGGATCCAAATCTTTTTGCTTCTTTCAGCCTGCCCTGTTTAGCCCCACCTTCATCAGTTTCCCATTCAGTTACCCAGCAGCCACTAATCCAACTTGAGCATTTTGGGAGTTCTGTGATGGAAATCAAGATGCTTTTCTTTCCTATTGCTGGCATTAAGATTCATCTTTATCATTCATCTAAAAACTTCCCAATTTCCAAAATTTTTTTTCATACTCCATTCTTGTATGGAGTTACCGCTTTCTGTTACAAATTTACTATTTAAAAATGATAAATTTTACTATTATTAAATCATAATTTTAATATTTGCTATTCTAGTAAGGTTTCAGAAGGGGATGTGTGCGCTGATTCTCTCACATTCTTCAACTGGTATTCTGCCTGAAATCTGCATACCTTACTCACTTTTCAGGCTAAGACACCTTGATTCCACCCAGACACAGGAACTGTGCAGGTCCCCCTCTTCCTCTCTTCATGTTCTTTGTTTACAGCACAGTGTGAAAATGGAGTAAAGGACCTGGAAAACTTACTTTATTCCGTGAAACCAACGCTGTTGATGTCATGGTTAAACACTTCTCCAGTACCTGGAAGTGCTCTGTCCCTGTTTTTCTGTCCCGGACTTTGCTTTAAAACATGGGTGTGCTTTTTCGGTTACTGTGGAGGGGGACTACTTCATGCTTTTTCCACCTTATTTTGTTCTCAAGCAAGTCCCGTTCCCCAGAACTTTCTTTCCCATTTGAACTGGTTACTCTGCTTTTAAAATACGCTTCGTAAAAACGAGGCGAAACAGTCCCTTTGCCTCCAGCCGTCGGGTTTTTACACAATGAGAGTGAGAAAGCGGGTAGAACTAGGCTCTGGAGATGGGGTTCCTTCCAAAAGGTTCGGCTCAAGTAGTGTGGAGCCTGGAGACACAAGGCGAAACCGGCTGTCCTGACACGCCCTCACGGTACAAAAGCGTGGCCTGTTTCCCAGCCCCGCTGCAGCGCGGCCAGTCTGGGTGCCTCTCGCTCCCGCCGCCAAGTTCTTTCACTCTGCACGGGGGCGCCTCCGAACGGCCGTCCCGGCTTCTCAGCCCTAGTTTGATACGTACCGCATTTTAAAGTTTCAGAGGCAACACTTGTGAATACTACCCATCCGCACAAGGCTGCCAGGCCGCTGGGCACGGGACTCGGAGGGCGAGCGCGCGGACGGGCGCCCAGGCCCAGAGCCGCGGGGAGGGCCCCCGGGGCCCCCGCAGTCCCAGAGTGCGCGCCGGTCTCCGAGGGGGCTTCGGGCTCCGCCCCGGAGCTGGAGGGCCGCGCGACTACGGGCCACGCACCGGAGACCCGCACGCACTGGGGCCCGGAGGTCCCGCGCGTTGATGCGCTCGGCCGTTTTTAAACCTCTCCAAGCCTGGATCTCCCTTGATTCCAAAGTAACCCGGGTCTGGCCAGCTCACGACTCGGGGGCGCTCTCCGGGTACCGGGCGCCCGGCGCGGCCACCCCTTACAGCAGCCGGAGGTGGGAGACGCGCGCTCTCCTGCTTTACGGCAAGGTGCGCGCGTTTGCGACAGCGTGACGCCGGGAAAGTTTTGGCGGGAAAAGCGCTGCATTTGGATTCCTGTGGTGGCGGGCAAAGGACGGCCTGGTGAGGAGGGGCGGCCGGTAGGGTTGTAAAGGCGTCTGTAAAAGGACTTTGGCGGTCCACGTTAGTTGAGAGGGGCACGGCGAGAGAAAGTTACGGGTGACAAGGGAAGGGAACCAGAGGGACTCCCGCGGAGGGGCGGTTTCCGACAGTGGAGGAGTTTGGGACCAGGGGGACCCGGTTGTAGAGGGACTGAAGAGACTCCCTCTCTGCTGGCCGGGGACCCCTGAGGTTTGGGCGCCAGCCGTCTCGAGTACCAGCGAGCCCTTCCTTCCGCTTCTTGGGGCAGCTTGGCCCCGCCCCAGGCTCCTCCCGGTCATCTCCCTGGCGTGGGGGTGGGAATTGGAGCCGAGCAAGGGGGGGAGGAGGGGCCGCTGGCGTCGGCGCCTAACCGTGGCCGCCGCTAGCCCGCTGCCCGTCACGCGCCTCCCCGCCTTCCCTTCCCCGGTCACCCCCTTCAAAGCATTTGTGCCCCCCGCCTCTCTGCACAGCCGCTGCCTTGCCTCGGAGGCCTGAGGGGGGCTGCTGTAGGTGCTCCGCGTGGGCTGGGGGAGTGTGAGTTACGCCGCGCCAGGCCTCAACTTCCAGCACTTGCGTGTGTGGTTTTGGAGCCTTGGGTGCAGCGCGGGTGAGGTGCCCGGGGACAGCAAACTGTTAGTGACATTGAGGGACCATGACAGCTGGTCGAAGCTTATCCTCACCCCCATCTCTTCTGGGTTCCTGCCTTTTACAGCCGTGATCCATCCTGGAGTCATGGCAGTGCCTTTTGTGGAAGACTGGGACTTGGTGCAAACCCTGGGAGAAGGTGCCTATGGAGAGTGAGTCTGAGTCCTCTTGCTTTGCCTTCACGCGTGCTTTCGCTTTGTGTTTGTTATCTTGTTGCAGTACGTATTCCTTGTTTTGGAGTGTGTATCCTATTTTATTTTCATTTATTTTGAGAGAGAGAAAGAGGGAGAGAGAGAGTCTTAAGCAGGCTTCATGCCCAGCGTGGACCCAGACTTGGGGCTCGATCTCACCACCCTGGGATCATGACCTGAGTGGCAATCAAGAGTCGAACACTCGACCAACTGACCCACCTAGGCACACCGGGAGTTGTTTATTATAATACAGGGGCATCTCAGAGAACAGACCTTTGCGTTTGAACTCAAAGACCTGTAGGAACTAAAGCCCAAAATTTGGTAAGGATTTTTTTTCTTTAAAAAAAATTTCTTTTTCTGTAAAGAACTGTGAACTCAGTTTCTCCTTCCACATATTCCTTCCTGGCTTTTAAGCATAGTGGTTGAATGAGTAAAAGAGTAGACTGGGGAGTCAGACTACCTGGTTTCAGATTTTGACTCTGTTACATATTAACACATTGTTTTGTATCCTTAGGCAAGCTCCTTAACGTCTGTCTCCGTTTCCTTGGGTCTACCATGACAGTGATAGTATATACCGCACAGGGCTTAGAACAGCTACCATAGGCATATATAGTGTGAGGTTAATAAATATTAGGTGATGTTATTAAAATTAAATAGAGCATGTGTATGTGTGATGTGGCCTAGAATTACTGTTACTCCATTTTAGTTTATCAAGCATTTATTAAATGACCTTTGGATATGCAACATAATAACTTCTGTAATGTATGATGGCTAATGCCCTCATTTCAGAAAGGAGTAGTATCTGTTGAGAACATGGCAGAAACCATTTCCTTCGTTTTTACTGAGTGGAGAAAGTAACAAAGGTAAAATTGTTGGATGAGTTGATATTTAATCTTTTGAAGTCTTAAATAGAATTCACATGTCTTCCTTTTCCTTTTTAGAGTTCAACTTGCTGTGAATAGAAGAACTGAAGAAGCAGTTGCAGTCAAGATTGTAGACATGAAACGTGCCATAGACTGTCCAGAAAATATTAAGAAAGAGATCTGTATCAATAAAATGTTAAATCACGAGAATGTAGTGAAATTCTATGGTCACAGGAGAGAAGGCAATATCCAATATCTATTTCTGGAATACTGTAGTGGAGGAGAGCTTTTTGACAGAATAGGTATGGAAATAAGATTTAAATTATCTATTCTGCTAATTAAGTTTCTAAATTTGTTTTTTAATCTTGGATCTGCTCTTTGGTCATTGTCCATTCAGAACTGCTTATGCAACAGCGAAATTACAGTAAGTTTTCTTGCTTTTATAAGTTATGTTAACACATTAAATAAATATGGATTCACCAAGGAAAACCTTTTTCCCAAAGTGTGCATGTGATTTTTGTTTAGGGTTGCTGTTTCTTAGAGTTTCAGAACGATAAACTGATCTCATGGTGAAGTATTGTTTTACCTATACAGTGATTTTTCTTTATAGACATTCCAGTTACATGAAATCATTGCATACATTGACAGAGCCAAAATAATAACATTTTGTTATATTTCTTCTTTTTTGTTTAAGTGAAATAACTTGAGAATTTTTTAGAATTGTTTTACCTATATTTAGTAAATTCTGTACTGCTACTTTCAGTGTTCTGTGTAGATTCAAAGGCTTGATGTTACAGAACACAGAAAAGCACATAAAAATATATTACGTGGATCTAAATTTATAAGTTAAAGCTATTATCTTCACAGTTAAAAACTGATTATTAGAATCTCCAGTATGTATGTCAGGAGAGAGTTCAGTGTAAAAGAAATCAGAAAGTAAAGACAGAGATCAAAATATAAAAAGAAAACTGACAATAGAACATTTCTTAATAAAATTGTAGTTCCTAAAGGAACATTGCAGTAATTCATGGCTGTGTAGTGTGAGAGATTATATGAGGTTTCATTTTGTTGTGAAATATTTAGTGAAATTAGTTTATATTTGCCCAGGCTTACACTTTGGCACTTATGTTGTAGGGATGGGGAAAATATTGTCCTAGCATTTAGAAGAAATTAGGCGGAAACTGGAAAGACACCAAATAAATCATGTTTAGTGTAAGATAATCAGGCTTTCAAGGTATGGTTTGCATTCTTGATCTGATTCTTCTCTCTGTAGTTTTCCTTTGATGTTAATTTATTTTTGCCACATAACAGATGGGGAAATGTGAATTAAGTACTGAGTGAGTCTTTTAATTGTTGGCATAAGGTTCTGTTTGCCAGTATACCATCACAAATGTCTAACCTTTGATTTAGGAGACTCTGGTTGCGGCTTGATCATGTTTTACCTGGCAGGCTAACTTTCATTATTAATTCTTACAGAGCCGGACATAGGCATGCCTGAACAAGATGCTCAGAGGTTCTTCCATCAGCTCATGGCAGGGGTGGTAGGTACAGTTGTCTCTTTTCCTTAAAGTTAATGTGAAAGAAGTAAGTTACTAAAGTTTGCCTCTCTCTGTTTCTCTTCAGGTTTATCTGCATGGTATTGGGATAACTCACAGGGATATTAAGCCAGAAAATCTCCTATTGGACGAAAGGGGTAAGTTTAGCATTTTGTCACCGTTGCTTAAATTATTTTAATCTATACAAGGCAGAGTTGAAGCTTTTGCATTATTGAAATTTTAGGGCAAAAAATCTGAAAAGTGTAGGAAATCTGAAAGACTCTGTATATTTAGACTTTACAAGTCCTTCCTGATAATAGTTGTGGATGAGATAGAGAATCCAATCTAGATGCAGGGGTAGCTCACTAAATGAATAACTGTATGAATAGTCTTAAGCAACTCTTCAATGAATTAATAAAGGAAAGTTTATATTGGAATAACATTGACCATATCCTTATCCTGTTTGTTCTATTTATTTATATATTTAATTAGTTAGTTTCTTTCAAGTTTTTCTTTCAAGTTTGTATGTAAATTCCAGTTAACATGTAATGTAATATAGTTTCGAGAGTAAAATTTAGTGATTCATCACTTACGTGTAACACCCAGTGCTTATCATAACAAGTGCCCTCCTTAATACCCATCACCCATTAAACCCATCTCGTAGTCCAGCCTCCTCTCTGCCAACCCTCAGTTCTCTATAGTTAAGAGTCTGTTTCACGGTTTGCCTCCCTCTTCTTTTTTTTTTTTTTTCCTTATGTTCATCTGATTCATTCCCTCAAGTCTACATATGAGTGAAATCATATGGTATTTGTCTTTCTCTGACTGGCGTATTTTGTTTAGCATAACACACTCTAGTCCCATTCATGTCATTTAAGATGGCAAGATTTCATTCTTTTTTATGGCTGAGGAATATTCCACTGTATATGTGTACCACACCATTATCCATTCATCTGTTGATGAACACTTGGGCTCTTTCCTTATCTTGGCTATTATTGGAAATGCTGCTATAAACATCAGGGTGCATGTATTCCTTTGAATTAGTATTTTTGTATCTTTGAGTAAATACATAGTAGTGCAGTTGCTGGATCATAGGGTAGTTCTATTTTGAACTTTTTGAGGTACCTCCGTACTGTTTTCCAGAGTGGCTGCACCAGTTTACATTCCCAATGACAGTGTAAGAAGGTTTCTCTTTCTCTGCATCCTTGCCAACATCTGTTGTTTCCTGTGTTGTTAATTTTAGCCATTCTGACAGGTTTGAGGTTGATATCTTATTGTAGTTTTTATTTCTGTTTCTCTGATGATGAGTGATGTTGAGTATCGTTTCTTGTGTGTTAGCCATCTGTATGTCTTCTTTGGAAAAATGTCTGTTCATGTCTTCTGCCCATTTCTTAGCTGGATTATTTGATTTTTGAGTATTGAATTTGCTAAGCTCTTTTTTTTTTAAATATTTATTTTGAGAGAGAGCATGAGCGATCTGGGGAGGGGCAGAGAGAGAGGGAAAGAGAGAATCCTAAGCAGTCCCTGCTCTTATAGAAGGGCTTGATCTCACAAACCATTAGATTATGACCTGAGCCAAAATCAAGAGTCAGACACTCAACTGACTGAGGCCCGAGTTTGAAAAGTTCTTTATAGATTTTGGATATTAATAACCCTTTATCGGATCATGGAAATGTCTTCTCTCATTCCAGAGGTTGTCTTTTAGTTTTGTTGCAGAAAACAGTTTATCTTCTGTCCAGAAGCTGTTTATCTTGATGATGTCTCAATAGTTGATGTTTGCTTTTGTTTTCCTTGCCTCTGGTCACGTGTCTAAGAAGAGGTTCCAATGACTGAAGTCAAAGAGGTTGCCTGTGTTCTTCTCTAGGATTTTGATGGTTTCCTGTCTCCCATTTAGGTCTTTGATCCATTTTGAATTTATTTTTGTATATGGTGTAAGAAAGTGGTCCAGATTCATTCTTCTGCATGTTGCTGCCCCATTTTCCCATCATTTGTTGAAGAGACCATCTTTTTTCCATTGGATGTTCTTTCCTGCTTTGTTGAAGATTAGTTGACCATAAAGTTGTGGGTCTATTTCTGGGTTCTGTATTCTGTTCCATTGATCTGTGTCTGGTTTTGTGCCAGTACCATTCTATCTTGATGATTATAGCTTTGTAATACAGCTTGAAGTCTGGAATTGTGATGTCTCCAGCTTGCTTTTCTTTTTCAACATTGCTTTGGCTATTTGGGGTCTTTTGTGGTTTTAGGATTATTTGCTCTAGCTCTGCAAAGAATGCTTGTTGTATTTTGATAGGGATTGCATTCAGTGTAGATTGTTTTGGGTAGTATCGACATTTTAACAATATTTGTTCTTCCAGTCCAACAGCATGGCATGTCTTTTTGTTTCTTTGTGTCATCTTCAGTTTATTTCACATATGTTTTATAGTTTTTCAGTGTACTGATCTTTTACCTCTTTGGTTAGGTGTATTCCTAGGCTTCATGTGGGTTTTGGTGCACTTGTAAATGAGATCAATTTCTTGATTGCTCTTTCTGTTTCTTCATTATTGGTGTCTAGAAATGTATCAGATTTCTGTACATTGACTTTGTATCCTCCACCTTTACTGAATTCATGTATCAGTTTTAGCAATTTTTCATTGGAGTCATTTGGGTTTTCTACATAGAGTATCATGTCATCTGCAAAGAGTGAAAGTTTGACTTCTTTCTTGCTGATTTGGATGCCTTTTATTTCTTTTTCTTTTCTGATTGCTGAGGTTAGGACTTCCAGTATTATGTTAAGTAATAATGGTGATAGTGGACATCCTTGTCTTGTTCCTGACCTTAGGGAAAAAGCTCTCAGTTTTTCCCCACTGAGGATTATATTGGCTGTGGGTCTTTCATATATGGCTTTTATGATGTTGAGGTATGTTCCCTCTATCCCTACTTCATTAAGGGTTTGTTTTTTTTTAATGTTTTTTTTTTATCTTTGAGAGAGAGAGAGAGACAACGTACGAGTGCAAGTTGGGGAGGGGCAGAGAAAATGGGGGACAGAGGATCCAAAGTGAGCTCTGTGCTAACAACAGAGAGCCTGATGCGAGGCTTGAACTCACAAAGTGGGAGATCATGACCTGAGCCGAAGTTGGATGCTTAGTTGACTGAGCCACCCAGGCTCCCCTCTTGAGGGTTTTTTGTTTGTTTGTTTTTCAGAGAGAGAACTCAAGTAGGGGAGAGAGGCAGAGGGAGGGAGACAGAGAGAATCTTAAGCCGGCTCCATGCTCAGCATAAAACCCAACACAGGGCTCGAACCCACAACCCTGGGATCATAACCTGGACCAAAATCAAGTCAGTTGCTCAGTGAGCTGAGCCACCCAGGCGCCCCTGTTGAAAGTTTTTATCAAGAATGGATGCTGTACATTATGAAATGTTTTTTCTGCATCTATTGAGAGGATCATATGGTTCTTATCCTTTTATTGATGTGGTATATCACGTTTATTGTTTGTGAATATGGTATATCCTATTCATTGGTTGGACCCTTGTAGTCCAGGAATAAATATGTTCTATTGGATTCAATTTGCAAGTGTTTTGTTGAGAATTTCTGCATCCGTGTTCATCAGTGCAGAGCCCGATGTGGGCTTGAACTCACAAACCCTGAGATCATGACCTGAGTTGAAGTCAGATGCTTAACCAACTGAGCCACCCTGAAGCCTTGTTTGTCCTTTTTATTCTGTGACTTGGATGGAGATGCAAGGAGTTTATTTATATTTTGTGGATGTCATAAAAACTGAGAGAGATGGACAGTGAAAGTGTTAGCTTATTGAGTCAGGATCAAAAAAGATGAAAAAATGTCTGTAGCATGAGGCAGTGATTTTTGTCTGTTTTATTTAATGGTTATTTAGTGCATTAGAATAGTGCCTGGCCAATAGTAGGCTTTCAGAAATATTGAATGAATGAATACAGTAGGCCAGAGAAGTGAGTCAGGTTTAACAAGCTGTTTTCCAGTACAGAAAAATCTGAAGTCTAGGATTTGGATTTTGAAGAGTAATTAAATAAGTTTAGTTGAATGGCATTATCTCTGGTAGCAAAGCAGGTTAAAAAAGGCTTTTACCAAGTAATAGACTTGATATTAGTCACCTGTGTGATGTAGTCCTTAGAAAACTAAGGTGATACTGAGAATGAGGAAGAGCATTCCAAAACTGCTTCAGTGAGACTGGAAATATGGGGTGTCCTAGAACACTATCATAATAGGTATGTAAATCACTAAAGTGCTTTTACAGGAGAGTCACCAGGCTGGTGGAAGGGCCACAAGCTGTGTAAAATAAGGAATAATTGAAGGAGCCCAGGGGAACGTTGCTAGTGGTTAAATACAGTTTTTCAGAACATGTGGGTGAAAACTATATGGAAGCAATGGATTGATGCAAGCATGAATCCTGTTATTGGATCTATCCAAAAATTGAATAGATTGCTTTGCAATGTAATAAGTTTATAACATGAGAGTCAAACACTGGATTATTAATTATCAGGGAATATTATAAAGAAAATGTAAACATTGCTTGGCTAGTTGAACCAAAGTATTTTTAAGATCTTGTCCAACTCTGACATTTAGTATTTCTGACAGTATTGTTCACTACAAGTCACTGTACTTTCTTTTCAGTCTCCTAACCTTTTTCTGAACTCTGAAATTCACCTTCATACATGGAGATGAGTTAAGAAAAGCCAGTTTAAGGGCGCCCGAGTGGCTCAGTCGGTTAAGCATCCGACTTTGGCTCAGATCATGATCTCACGGTTTATGGGTTCGAGCACTGCATCGGGCTCTGTGCTGACAGCTAGCTTAGAGCCTGGAGACTGTTTCAGATTCTGTACCTCTCTCTGTGACCCTCCACTGCTCACGCTCTCTCTTTCTCTCTCTCTCTCAGAAATAAATAAAAACATTAAGAAAAAAGAAAAGCCAGTTTATTTAATAAGTAATGGAGATGTGAATATTTGGAATAGGAAAACTTTGTTTCCAAACTAAAAATACTGGGTTTTTTTCCTTTATAAAGATAAAAGTTAATCATGAAGTAAGATGAAAAATGTAAAGAAGAAAGTAAAAAAAATCACCAGAAATCACCAGTCAGCTATAACCAGCTAATTTTTGGTGACTGTCTTTTTGATATCCTTTTATTATCCCATCTACCTAGCTACCTAAGATCCTCCTTTCGTTATTTAGTATTTTGCAAGTTGTTTCTTAAGGCACATAGCAAAATATTAGACATTTTGAGAATTTGGTGTATGAGGAAAAAGGAACAGAATGGTTGGTTGATGAGTCCCACGAAATGAGAGCACAGCTGGAGAATTCCTTTAACTTCCATTTTTCACTCTATTTTCATTATTTTTTGAGTGCTAATAGCCTTGACGGTATTACAGTCAATTCTTCCCCTTCCTCATTTACAAATTAAGATCTTTTTTGAGTAAATGTAGGTTTCAAGCTAAATAAAACACTCTGGGAAAGACGGATTGTGTGTCTCTAACTATGAGAAGCAGTCTAACATATATTTAAGAGCTTGAGATTTAGAGTCATTTGAACCTAGGGTTAATCTAGGCCACCTCCTAGTAGGTGTATGGCCTTGGGTAAGTTGCTTACTTTCTCTCTGCTGCACTTTCCTTCCTTATAAAATGGTGACAGAGAATCTATTTGGATTGTAAAGATAAAAGAGACCTATATATCTCTGCCCATATATGTATTAACACAAGTTAGATCATAGGATATATGCTTTTTTAATGTGCATGTGGACTTTATTTTTCAGCCTTTTTCATTGTATTTATACAGTGTAAAAAACCTTTACTTTTATTGAAAACTAAGAATTCAGTCATGGGGCTCCTGGGTGGCTCTGTCAGTAGAACATGTGACTTTTGATTGTGGGATGATGAATTCAAGCCCCACATTGGGCATAGAGCTTACTTAAATTCAACCACATAAAAAATTATAAACATTTAATACATAATATAATAAAAATACAGCAACCACCTGTGTAACAACTTGGTTTAAAAAGAAAACATTATATATATGTATACCACTCAAAGCAGTGGTGTTTATAATATCAAAAAACTGGAAACAACCTAAATATCTATTGACAATAGAACATTAAATTATGAAATGGATGATTTGTAGGTATGAGTAATGACATGGATATAAGTTTCATAGAAGTATTTATACCCATATGATTCTATTGATAGGAAGTTCAGAACTATATAAAATCAAACATACTGTTTAGGGATACAAATTTGGGAAAAATCACAGAGAAAAAATATATTAAAAATCAGAATGGTGGTTACTTATGAAAAGGTAGAGAAACAAATAAATTGAGGGAAGTAATTACAGGGGATTTCAAAGGAGATAAGAATGTTCTTAAATGGAGTATTGGGTAAATGGGATATGCTCACATCCTGCATATTCTATAAACATTCTTTTGTTTCTATTCAATATTGAATAATCTTTTAAAAATAATATTACTAATATAGTCCAAGTCCTGTGTATTCTTTCTCAAATGTATTCCCTTTTCTTTTTCACAGAGATAACCACACAACTCAATGTAGAGTTTATTATATAGAGAACTCTCTAACCTGAGTGTTATGTTGCAGACATAAGGAAACAACAAAATCCGAGGAATGCTACAGTCATCCATTAGCATTTTCATTGATCAGTAAATATAAGTAACGTGGCACTCTGAGTCTCAGTGGTTTGTCAAGATTGTGTCATGTATAGCTATTAAAAGGATAGTTACAGTAGCCACCTCCCAATTCAAATACAGGTAAACATTAACAATGGATACATAGCATATTGTATGGATATATATACCTGATTTTAAAGAATCAGTCCCCTATTTTAGGACATTTAAGTTGTTTCTAGCTTAAAAAATGAAACAGTGATGTCTGTTGCGTAAATTTTTGCACAGGCCCAGTATAAAACTTGAGTCATGTTATGATGGATATTTGCTATAGCACTTGTCCTTTTTTTCCCCACTCACACCCTATTCCCTGTCAGTATTATAGATAGACCTTTTCTTTTTTTTAAACAACTTACGTAGATAGTTTTCATTGCATACATGTATCACAAGATTTTACCATTTCTTTATTGGATATTTAAGCTATTTACAGATAGTACTGCTAGGAATATCCTTGTGTTTGTGTTTGTGAATTTGGGGGAGTATTTCTGTGTTTGTGTTCCTGGAAATGGGAATTGCTAGTTTAAAAATTTTTTTTTAATTTTTTTTTAATTTTTGAGAGAGAGAGAAAGGGAGGGAGAGAGAGCACGCAAGCAGGGGAGGGGCAGTAATCCGAAGCAGGCTCCAGGCTCCAAGCTGTTATCACGGAGCCCTACCCAAGGCTTAAACCCACGAACTGAGATCATGACGCTCAACTAACTGAGCCACCCAGGCGTCCTGGGAATTGCTAGCTTAAAAGGTGAATATTTCAATTTTGACATCTTTTGCCAGATTGCCCTCTAAAAAGGTTATACATTTGACACCTTGATCATAGGGGGTCTTCCCTCACTCCTAAGATTAGGTTAGATTCCCTTGCTATAAGATCTAGTAATATCCTATATTTTCATAACTTTCCCAACAGTTGTCTGTTGTTAATCTTCTTCAGTAATTCATTTACCTGCACTGGCTAGCACAGCATTACTCAGTTGTGGATATTCTCTAAGCGCAGGATAAGTTGAAAGTTCTGCCTACAGTTTGTGTGTGTTAAAGATGGAAAGTTAGAGGAAATTTGCCCTTCTGGTTTGTTTTCTGTGCATTGTTCCTCCTCCTTTTCTAAACTTAGCCACTTTGACAAAAAGTTCTAATGGTTTGTGGATCTTTAGTTTTGGTGTGTCTTTACATATTTTCTTCCTGCTGTCTAGGTTTGTTTGCTGCTGGGAAAGTTGTACCTTATTTGTTATTGTCGTCTCCTTCCAGCCCTTTGTGCAAGTTGATGAAGGACTTGGCTGTGCTTTCAGCCTATGACTAGATTGTCCTTTTTCCAGAAGGACAGCCCCTTTTGACTCCATTGTCTTTAACCTGGTCCATACTGTTCTGTATATTGATGATTTTTCTCTTTAAATAGAAGCTATGAGGCCATTTTCTAGGTTTAGATAGGTGATGATGTCTTTTATTTCTTTTAAAATGTCTTGTCATTTTAAGATAGAAAAGTTCTACAAACTTTTAAGTAACACCAGTGATTTTCCAGTAATATTTAATTCCTGTAAGCATATCTATTTACAAAATATTTTTATCATGTGCCATCCATTTTTCCTTTGGTTTAGATAAC
Source organism: Proteles cristata cristata (assembly GCA_017311185.1). NCBI lineage: Eukaryota > Metazoa > Chordata > Mammalia > Carnivora > Hyaenidae > Proteles > Proteles cristata. The sequence goes on from JAESUZ010004312.1 coordinate 1,154,942, forward strand.
CTCAAAATCTCTGACTTTGGCTTGGCAACAGTGTTTCGGCATAATAATCGTGAGCGTTTATTGAACAAGATGTGTGGCACTTTACCTTATGTTGCTCCAGAGCTTCTAAAGAGAAAAGAATTTCATGCAGAACCAGTTGATGTTTGGTCCTGTGGAATAGTACTTACCGCAATGTTGGCTGGAGGTAAGAGCTATTTAATCCTGATGAAACTCCTGTCTGTAGAAAGCCAGATTTGTTGTACCAAAATAGCTGAAACAAACCAGGGGAATCCATATTTATATGAAAGTATTTTGATAGTAAACTTATTTATAACTAAGTTGGAACTTTTAATCCCATAGCTTTTTATTTTTTTATTTTTTATTTTTTTTAAATATTTTTATTTATTTCTAGGAGAGAGAGAGACAGCGTGAGCAGGGGAGGGTCAGAGAGAGAGGGAGTCACAGACTGAAACAGGCTCCAGGCTCCAAGCTGGCAGTCAGCACAGAGCCCGACGTGGGGCTCGAACCTATGAACCGCGAGATCATGACCTAAGCGAAAGTCGGACGCTTAACCGACTAAGCCATCCAGGCGCCCCTCCCAAAGCTTTTTAAAAATGAGTTTTATGTAGAGCTAGTAGATGAAGTATCACAATAGCAATCTCTTAAAATTCACAGGAATAATTTTGGAAAGAGTAGGGCAGAAGTAGTTTATCCATATTTGAGGTGCCTCTAAAATTTCTATGAGTTGGCATTCTTAGTTTGACAACCATGTTGAATCAATTTGGAGGAAACTTTTAATGCATTTGTGTCACTGACTATTTTCCTTTAAAATCTTTACTCTATAATGACATGAACACTCAAAACTGGCGCTTGTTTCTTTTTTAGAATTGCCATGGGACCAACCCAGTGACAGTTGTCAGGAATATTCTGATTGGAAAGAAAAAAAAACATACCTCAACCCCTGGAAAAAAATAGATTCTGCTCCTCTAGGTAATTGTTTTATGTTGTTCTTTTTTTTTTTTTTTAATGTTTTATTTATTTCTAGAAGAGAGAGAGACAGCGTGAGCAGGGGAGGGTCAGAGAGAGAGGGAGTCACAGACTGAAACAGGCTCCAGGCTCCGAGCTGGCAGTCAGCACAGAGCCCGACGCGGGGCTCGAACCCACGAACCGCGAGATCATGACCCAAGCAAAAGTCGGACGCTTAACCGACTAAGCCACCCAGGCGCCCCTGTTTTATGTTGATTAAAAGTACTGATTTCTTGGATAATGAAGACTAGTGCTATTTGAATTTTTTCATTATTTATTTTTTCTTTTTAACTTAAATAATCATGTAAATAGTCTGTGATCCTTGCAGATAGATTGGAAAATAACAATTTTTTTTAAAACCCTATGATCCCAGAACTCAGAAATAGCTTCTATTAATATTTTGATATACAGTTCTACACTTTATTGTAAAAATAAATAACAAGTATATATTTGTTATATATGTATATAAGTGTGTGTTTTTACAAAAAATAAGATCATACTACACATGCTATTTTATAACCTGTGTTTTTGTCTTAATGCTATAGTCAGGTACATTTTTCCATGAGTATAATTATAGGTCTACATAGTTGTTTATAAGTAAAGTCTGTGATGGTATTTTGCTATGTGGATATGTCTTGCTATATTCATCCAATACACTGTTTTTAGAGATTTATATTTTTAAAAAATTTTCACTTATGAGAGATATGGTGTTCATCCCTGTAATGCACATACTGTAAATCATTTAATTAAAAGTCAAATCCAGGGGTGTCTGGGTGGCTCAGTCGGTTAAGCGTCCGACTTCGGCTCAGGGCATGATCTCGTGGTTTGTGGGTTTGAGCCCCGGATCGGGCTCTGTGCTGACAGCTAGCTCAGAGCCTGGAGCCTGCTTCAGATTCTGTGTCTCCCTCTCTCTCTGACCCTCCCCTGCTCACACTGTCTCTCTCTCTCTCTCTCTCTCTCCCTCTCTCTCTTTTTCACAAATAAATAAAAACATTAAAAAAATATTTTTTAAAAAGGCAAATCCAGACATATCAAGGATGTATGTGGTTTTTTTGTTCTTTTTAAAAAAATGTTTATTTATTTTCAGAGAGAGAGCAAGTGAACGCATCTTTGTGGAGGAAGGGCAGAGGGAGAGGGAGAGAGAGAATCCCAGCAGGGTTTGCACCATCAGCACAGAGCCTGATGTGGGGCTAACCATGAGATCATGACCAAAATCAAGAGTTGGTCATGTAACGGACTAAGCCACTCTGGTGCCCCTAGGATGTATGCAGTTTTTAATCATTATGGTTTACTTTGCAAAATTGCTTTTCAGAAAGTTCATACCATGTTACCATAGTCCCATTGGTTTGTATATTTTTTAAAATATTTGATTATTTATTAGCTTTTTGCCTGTTTTTGTGCATCTATTTTACTCACTTTTAGCAGAGAGTTTTTGTTATTTGTATGAAATTTTTAAAACTTATAATGTCATTAGGTCTTTGCATTTGTTACAAATATTGTTCACAGTTTGCCATGCATTTTTATTTTATGTTATTTTCACATGCAGACGTTTTATATTTCTATTTGTTCACATCTATTATTTTGTCCTTTGTGGTTTTCTGACTGTATTGTTATGTTTGGCAAGGTCTTCCCTACCCCTGACTTCAGGAAAAAACTCCTGTTTTCATTTGTGTTTTTTTTTTCTTTAATGTTTCTTTTGAGAGAGAGCGCAAGTGGGGAAAGAACAGAGAATCTGAAGCAAGCTCCAGGCTCTGAGCTGTCAGCACAGAGCCCGAAGTCGGGCTGGACCTCACAAACCGCGAGATCATGACCTGAGCTGAAACCAGAAGTTGGACATTTAACCAACTGAGCAACTCAGGCACCCCTTAATTTATTTTTTAAGTAGGCTTCATGCCCAGTGTGGGGCTTGAACTCACAACTCTTGAGATCAGGAGTTGCATGCTTTACTGACTGAGCCAGCCAGGGGGATGCCCCTCGTTTGTGTTTTTATACTTTCAGTTTTTCATTTAAATCTTTGGTCCATTAGAAAATAATTTTGGTGACTGCCTAGGTGGCTCAGTTAAGTGATGGACTCTTGGTTTTAGCTCAGGTCATGATCTCACGGTTCATGAGTTCAAGCCCCATATTAGGCTCTGCACTGACAGTGGGGAGCCTCCTTGGGATTCTCTCTCTCTTGCCCTCTCTCTCTGTCCCTTCCTGGCTCATGTTGTCTCTGTCTCTCTCTAAATAAATAAGGAAACAACCACAAAAACTTTAATTAAAAAAAAGAAAATAATTTTGGTTTTGGGAGACATATTAATTCTTCATCAAGATAATAAAGATAATTTAGACAGTTACTTATATTAATGTCTCTTAAAAAGTTACTAGAATGTAATTTTTCTTTATAAAACTGTGTAAATGAGGACATAACCTAACATTGGAACACTGGAGTTTGGTATTGAAAATGGATGATGGTTTTTAAATCTTTTTGTTAATATTGTCACAAGGGGAGAAACATTTCCACCTGGATCTTCCTTTAGTTATTTGCAGACAACTGGGAATCAGATCTGGGAATTGCGTTCTCAGATACAGACAGTAGCAGAGAGCAAATGCATGAAATTAAAACAATAATTAAGTAGCTTTATTCTTTCTCATCCCTAGAAATAATATTTGGATATAAGGAGACCAATAGAGAATATATTCCATAGTATAGGTTTCTAATTTGTGTGACTCTTTTGTAAATGTTGTCTTACTATTTTATTTTTAGCTTTGCTGCATAAAATCCTAGTTGAGAATCCAACAGTAAGGATTACCATCCCAGACATCAAAAAAGATAGGTGGTACAACAAACCGCTCAAGAAAGGTAATATCCTTAAAATACAAGTATGTTTTTCTGTGAAAGAAAAGGCACTTGCGGTCATTATCACAAATCAACAGTACAGGATACCCGTGGTCTCTGTCCTCACGTAGGTTATAATATGTAGTAGGAAAAACAGAAATACAGAAGATAAATTTGTGAATGAAGTGGAAAAGCAGAGTAGTATAGCTAAGTGTTTGACCAAGTCTTAAGTGACAGAGAAAACTTGTCTTCCTGAGGAAATAACATTAAATCTAAGAACTGAAGATGAAAGAGGAGCTAGCCAGATGAGTACTAGCAAGTTGAGTGGCATATTCTGAACAGAGGAAGCAGCATTTGGAGAGTCTTAGAATTTGGAAGGTGATATATTTGAGGAAGTTGAAAGAAGGCCAGTATGGCATAGACCATGTCTGTCTTGTTCATTTTATGTCAGTTGTTGTTAGACAATATATGGTACATTGTAGGCTTCCAGTAAATGTTTGTTAAGTAAATGAGTGAGTGAGAGAAGGGAGAGAGGGAGAGAGGTTTGAAATGAAGTAGGTAGTGACCAAATTTTGAAGGAGGACCTTATAAACACATTGAAGATTTTGGGCTTTAACTTAGGGCCATTGAAGAAGCAAGGAAATGACATGATCACATATTTGGTTTAAAAAGGTCTTTCTGGCTACTCTTTTTTTTTTTTCATTGTTTTGAAATTTTTGATATGAGAAGATAGTACCTTGGAGTAGGTTAGTAACAATGAATTTGGAAGGAAGAGGTAGATTCCAAAGAAATTTACAAACTAGAATTGATAGGACTGGCATATAATATAAACATATATTTTTTATATTATATACATATAATTGTTTATATGTAGAAAATGGAAGAGAATGAGGAATCCAGGATGTCCTTTTCTGGGTCTACAACTCAGAAAGTGGCGATTGCCATTTACTGGGGTATACCTTAAGAAAAACAGAATTGGGGAGAAATTTTATCTGGCTTTGGATATGTTAATTTTGAGAAGTAAAACTGTCTGCTTGTGTGTGTGTGTGTGTGTGTGTGTGTGTGTGTGTGTGTGTGTGTATGTGTGTAACCCAGGAGACAGGACCAGGTGTGTGTGTGTGTGTAACTCAGGAGACAGGACCAGGCTTGAGATGTTAATATTTAGTTATTTTCTGCAAGTAGATGGTAATTTAAACTGGTAGATGAAATTGAGCATATAAAATTTTAAGGAATGCCAACATTTAAGTGGTAAGTAGAGGCCAGGGAAACAGAAAAGTAGCCAGAGATGGGAGGAAAATCAAGAGAATATGAAGAAATTGAGGTCAACAGAAGAAAATGCGTGATAGTAGCAGATACTGTTGAGTGAATTAATAACATGAAGCCTGAAAATTTGCCCAGTAGTTATTCCTGGTTGAAGGAACAGGTTTGGTGAAAGGCTGGGCGTAATTTTACTTGATGGTGTAATGATTATAGTCTAAAGGAGAGGTAATGAAGCAGAGTGTAGACAGCTCATTCAAGAAGTCTGGCTGTGAATGGGAGGAGAGAGGACAATGGCTGGAGATAAATGAGGAGTTTTTAACTCTTCTCTGAATGAATCTTTTCCTTTTCCACTTTCTTCTAATTGAAATCCAACTCTCCCCTGAACACAGCTTCCTCTCAAGTGGCAGATGTTTTCTTTCCTACACGCTCCTACCCTTGAGTCTGGAAGTGGGGCAGGCATCCTTTTGTCCTTCATTTCTTCTTTCCCTTTTTCTCACATTTCTCCCCTCTTTGTTATGATCAGCTTCTGAAGCCCCAATTAAAATTTCTGCCACATTGTCACTCTAATGTGACTCTTGGACATTTTGTCATGGCTCTTGGTAACTTAAATATTCATTTGGATGAACCTTCCAATATCCTGATCTCGAATTGCCTGGACCTTATGTCCTCTAGTATCTTCTCTTCAAACATCCTGCTTTGACTACCAGTATGTTTTTATTCTGGCTTCCTCCTCTAGTACCCTGACTCCAGCAATCCTTTGACCCTACCTAGACATGCAGTTCATTAATTCTACTTCCTTTTCACTATCTCTGACCTGTCCTCTCCCTTGGTCCTCAGTTCCATCCTCACTACTTTAAATCCCAAGGTCAGTCATTATAATGACTTCTTTCAGCTTCACCTTCAGCTTTCCTGCCCTATTCTCTCTTCATCATGCTGGACAAAACCTAATCCAAGTTTTCTATGTACTCTGTACTTACACCTGCACAGCTGGTTGCACCGGTACCAGAATATGCAGCAATGTTCACTTTATTTATTTATTTATTTTTAAATGTTTTTTTTTTTTAAATTTATTTCTAGAAGAGAGAGAGAGAGACAGTGTGAGGAGGGGAGGGTCAGAGAGAGAGAGGGATTCACAGACTGAAACAGGCTCCAGGCTCTGAGCTGGCAGTCAGCACAGAGCCCGACGCGGGGCTTGAACCTACGAACCGCGAGATCATGACCTAAGCGAAAGTCGGACGCTTAACTGACTAAGCCACCCAGGCGCCCCAGCAATGTTCACTTTAAATTCATGATCACTGATCTCAAGTGAGCCCTTAATTCTGCCAGGCAACAATAATTCATTCCCTACTTCTTTCATAATCTCAGTTCTTCTTAATCACACTTGTATACCTTTTGTTTCTCTTTCTTTTTTTTTTTTTTTTTTCAACTTCTAGTACCTCCTTTCCCATCCTCACTCTTGGTTAGTGACAGCACTTCCTCTTTCACTGGGAAATAGAAACCATCAAGGCATCTTCCATAAGTTCCCGTCACCATCCCCAGCCATCTTACCAGCTACCTCTGTGTTCATATATTCTTCTTTCTCCTCTGCTGCTATGAATAAGTTCTCTGCTCTGATACATGCTAGCTCTTTCTCTTGTGCACTAGGCCCAGTTCTCTTCTGCCTACTCAGAGACACTATCTAGCAATTCTTTTGTCTTCCTCCCATATCATTAATTTTTCTCTCTCTATTGCTTTCTCATCAGTGTACCAGCATGCTGTTTCTTTCTTCTTACTGCCTGATGAATAGCAGGCTTAATAAAATATTTCAGTGAATTAATTAATAAATAAAATGTTCAGCTAAATGTAAATGTGTTTAAATGATTTCAGGACAGTTCCAGTTGAGAGGAAGAGGTTGAAAGTCTAAGAGAGAAGGGATGAAGGAGCATCAAGACCGCTGAGATAGGAGGGCACAGGCTCACAAACAAGTAGAGGGATGAACATTTGGCAGGAGCATGGAAGAGGGAAGGATGGGTAGCAGTGCAAGTAAACTGGCAGATTTAGTAGTGCTAAATTGAGGGAGTTTCTAATGACTTTATTTTCTTCATGCAGTGGGAGATGGTATCAACTGCTAAGCAATGAGGTACTGTGGCGTGGGTCGTTGTGGGAATTTGACAAGAGTATAGAAGTTTTGAAGTGATCATTGTGGAGAAAGGGAGAGTAAACTAATGAGAGGAACACAGGACTGATTGTCAGTGTCTAGCTGATGGTTGTAACCAGTGGATTCATAGTGGCATCATTTTCTGTGTAATGATTAGTCTTGGTAAAGCTCTTCCAGGAGAGCAGAGAGTGTTGGCTAGAGCAGATTCATAATGTTTATTGCCATTGTCATAAATTATTTTCTATTTTTAAAAGTTTTGATTTTTTAGCTAGGTCTCTGTCTTCATAGAACACTGTTCTTTTACCATAAATGGTACCATTAAAATTAAGGCCTTAACTTGAAACCCTATACTTGGAACGTGCTTACAGGTCAGGATTTGTGAAATGTGTAATTTGAAAAGTGAGTTATCTTCGTAAGTTTATAATGACCATATTTCTTATGTAATCATGTACAAAGAGCCACTATTTGTCATATAACTATTTTGCTTTAAATACATGGATTTAAATGTGGTTTTACTTCTTTAATTTTCCGTTGGGGCTAGTTGAAGAACATTTGCTTAGAAGACTTGAAACCATTTGTGTTTGTTTTATTTTTTAGGGGCAAAGAGGCCCCGAGTCACTTCAGGTGGTATATCAGAGTCTCCTAGTGGATTTTCTAAGCACATTCAATCCAATTTGGACTTTTCTCCAGTGAACAGTGCTTCTAGGTAAGATTAATCAGCAAAGATCAAATAGTTGTTGAATGTAATACTCCCATAAGAAGTAATGCATGTATATATATTTTTTCTTAATAGTAAGTGTAATTTTTATCAGGGTAAGAATGGTAATGTGATATAAGAAAGGCCAGATTGCTTTTATCTAAAAATATATCTTTCCCCATATCTTAATGCCTCAGTGAAGAAAATGTGAAGTACTCCAGTTCCCAACCAGAACCACGGACAGGTCTTTCCTTATGGGACACCAATCCTTCGTATATTGATAAACTGGTACAAGGGATCAGTTTTTCCCAGCCCACATGTCCTGATCATATGCTCCTGAATAGTCAGCTACTTGGAACCCCAGGATCCTCACAGGTAAGGGAATTTAGTTTTTCAAATAAACAATGAAAACTCTAGTTTTTGTCATAAAGCTTTTTTTTAAAAATGTATAAATCTTAGAAATATTGTATTAACACTTTAACATATACAGATTTTTTTGTAAAGGAGGAAGGAATTAGAGGATACTTTCATGTATAAGAATCTTAAGTCACAGAAGAGAACTTTCAAACCAAATAGTTATGATATGACTGCTTTTGGTGATACCGGATTTATTCAGGTCTCCTCTGTTTGACATGTAGAACCCTTGGCAACGCTTGGTTAAAAGAATGACACGGTTTTTTACCAAATTGGATGCAGACAAATCTTACCAATGCCTGAAAGAGACTTGTGAGAAATTGGGCTATCAGTGGAAAAAGAGCTGTATGAATCAGGTATGTTTCACTGATGTTCCTGAAGAAAAATGTAAATATTTGAGTAAAAAAGATCATTATCAGTACATTTTTGAAAAAGAAACATTTGAAATTCAAAGGCTTTAAGTAAAATGTTATTTACCTTAAAAAATAATGTTGAAAGTCTTCTCTGAGGTTATTAAAAATATTAAAAGACTCAAGTTATTATTTTCTTAAAAACTACATATACTTAAATTGTAACAGTGACAAAGATTCCCTTCTATGAAAAATGAATACATGAACAATCCCTTATTTCTTTCATCTCCCCTGCTCCCACCTACCAGTTTTTGTTGTTTATGTATTATAGCATATTTGTATTGTTGAAATTCTTTTTTTTTTTTAATTTTTAATGTTTATTTATTTTTTTAAATGTTTTTATTTATTTCTAGGAGAGATAGAGACAGCGTGAGCAGGGGAGGGTCAGAGAAAGAGGGGGTCACAGACTGAAACAGGCTCCAGGCTCTGAGCTGGCAGTCAGCACAGAGCCCGACGTGGGGCTTGAACCCACGAACCGCAAGATCATGACCTAAGCGAAAGTTGGACGCTTAACAGACTAAGCCACCCAGGTGTCCCTTTAATGTTTATTTTTAAGAGAGAGAAATAGCGTGCAAATAGGGGAGGGGTAGAGAGAGAGAGGGAGGGAGACACAAAATCCGAAGCAGGCTCCAGGTTCTGAGCTATCAGCTCAGCCCAACACAGGGCTCAAACTCATGAACCAAAGTCGGACACTTAACCGACTGAGCTACCCAGAACTCCCTTTATCATTGAAATTCTTATGTCTTTAGGTTTTTTAAAAACTTTAATGTCATGAAAAACAACATGAGGGGAATATTATGTGTTACAGAAGCCTGATGAATGATGTAATGCATGATCTTTCACTAGATCATAGGTTTAAGGGGGGGAAAAAGCTTTAAAGAGTATTATTGGGACATTGGGGATATTTAATACGGTTTTTATATTAGATATTGTTTTTGTATCAGTGTCAAATTTCTTGGGTGTTATCATAATATTGTGGTTTGTAGGAGAATGTGTTCATAGGAGAAACATGTTGACCTGAAGTGTATGTCTTCTATAGCTTGGTTGAAAAACTTAAAAAAAAAGATCACCACAAAAAGATACCCGTAAACATATACTTACATAGGTTGAGAAAATCAGTGAAGGCTATATGGTTATTTATTATAGATTCTTTCCGTTTTTTAGTAGATTTGTAAGCTTTCAAAATTAGAAGTTAAGGGAAATTGTTACTATGCAGAAATCTGAGGCCAGCCTGATTTTCCTCTCAGTTGTGTGAGTAACTTACTTTTTTTTGGTCAGGTAGATTTATTGAGATAAAATTCACATAACATAAAAATCATCACTTTAACCATTTTAAAGTGTACGATTCAGTGGTTTTGGTGTATTCACAGGATGTGCTAATATCATCACTTAATTTCAGAACATTCCATTGTCCCCAAAATAAACTTTATACCAATTAGTCATCACTCCTCTTCTTCCCTTCCTTCATTCCCTGGCAGCCACTGATTTACTTTCCATCTCTATGAACAGCCTATTCTGGATGGTTCGTATAAGTGGAATTATAAAATGTCATATAACTGGCTTTGTGTCTGTCTTATTTTACTTAGCATGTTTTCAAGGTTAATCTGTGTGGTTTACATTCATCAGCACTTTATTCCTTTTATGGGCAAATAATATTCCATTATGTGGATAGAAGACTACATTTTATTTATCCATTTACCTGTTGATGGACATTTGGGATGTTTCTACTTTTTGGCTATTGTATGAATAATGCTGCTCTGTGCATTTTTATACAAGTTTTTGTATGAACTTATGTGTGTTTTGGTTTGCCAAGGCTATCATAACAAAATACCACAGACTGGGTGCTTAAACAATAGAAGTATGTTTTCTCATGATTCTAGAGATCGAAGTGCAAGATCAAGGTGCCAGCAGGTCAGTTTCCTTGGAGGCCTCTCTTCTCGGCTTGCAGATGGCCATCCTCTTGCTGCCTCCTTATGTGGTCTTTGCGTGCATGCATACCTGGTGTCTATGTATCCTAACTTTTTTCTTACAAAGACACCAGTCATATTGGATTAGGGTCCACCTAATTGTCTAGTTAGGACCATTTTAAAGCCCCAGTCTTCAAATACAGTCAATTCTAAGGAGTTAGGGCTTCAACATAGAAATTTTAAGAGGACGCAATTCTACCCATAACAATATGTTTTCAATTTCTTAGCTCTGTAACAGCTAATGGAATTGCTAAAGCATAGAGTAACCCTACGTTCAACTTTCTGAGGAGCTGCCAAGTGGTTTACCAAAGCAGCCGTAAATTTTACATTCCCAGCAGCAGTGTATGTGTTTTGTATTTTTCCAGAACATGATGTGTTCTAGTTTTGCGTAATTGTGGCACACCAGTGTATTTTTTATAGTCATCCCTTGAAGTGAGAATTATTACAAATGTTTTTGTAATTTGTGCTAACCTGATTTTTATTGCCTAGGTTACTGTATCAACAACTGATAGGAGAAACAATAAACTGATTTTCAAAGTGAATTTGGTAGAAATGGATGAGAAGATCTTGGTTGACTTTCGGCTATCTAAGGTATGTAGAACAGCACTTTTTTTTTTGAGAGAGTGCTCTGAGCTGAAATCAAGAGTCAGATGTTAACCAACTGAGCCACCCATGTGTCCCTAGAACAGCACATTTTTTAAAAAGACTTTGTTTTGTTGTTGTTAAGTATTACATGTTCGTTGTAGAAACCAAAAAAAAATAGGAAAACATACAAAGGAGAAAATAAAAAATCCAGTTTAATCTTATCATACAGAAACAACAGAGTCTTATTTTTTATTATATTTCATTATAGTAGTCTTACATTTTTTTAGTGTGTGCTGTATGGAAATACTCTTATGTAGAGTTTTTTAAGTGATATTATATTTGTATATATGTGTCATTTGTAAGATATGTTTACTTGCTTTTTTCTTTTTTTTTTTTTAATGTTTTTATTTACTTGTGAGAGAGACAACATGAGCAAGGGAGGGTCAGAGAGAGAGGGAGACACAGAATCTGAAGCAGGCTCCAGGCTCTGAGCTAGCTGTCAGCACAGAGCCTGATGCGGGGCTTGAACCCACAAACCGTGAGATCATGACCTGAGCTGAAGTCGGACACTTAACTGACTGAGCCACCCAGGCGCCCCTTTACTTGCTTTTTTTCATTCAATGTTGTATTTTTTCATTCTTCTTCTAAAACAGAGTCTTACTTTTTTGTAGAAAATGTAAATAAGTAAAAATAAAATAAAAATTATCCTGAATCTCATTGTCCACCAGTAATTACCCTGATTGTCTTAAAGCATTCTAAGCTTCGGGGCACCTGTGTGGCTCAGTTGGTTGAGTGTCTGACTCTTGGTTTTGGCTCAATCATGATCTCGTGGGTTTGAGCCCCCTACCAGATTTTGTGCTGACAGCTCAGAGCCTGCTTGTGATTCTCTCCTTCCTTCTCTCTCTGCCCCTCCCCTGTTTATGTTCTCTCTCTCTCAAAATAAATAAACTTTTTTAAAAAAAGAAGTCTAAACTTTTTCTTACTTAATCCAAATATATCTTTTTAATTACAAGTATATATTTGTCAAAATGTACAATATCACTAATGAATCTTTATCTGTCATAAGTAAGTCTGTGATTAATGTTCATATATATAGAGTTTTGTTCACATTTCTGCTTATTTCTTTAGAGATTACTGGTTCTGGTATAAGACCAAAATAGCATTTTCTCTATTTCCTGAGAGAGTGTACATGGCTCTAAAGGAGGTTGGAGAAATAGGTCACATTCTGAAATTGGAGCTTTGCTGCAGTTCTGTTGTCTGGATGTTTAGTATGGAATTAAATTACTAAAATCCTGATGTAGTGAAATTTTTCTCTTAACTGAATCACTGGCTTTGTTGCCACAGTATTTTGGCAAGATTTCCATGTAGTTGTGTAGCTAAATTTTAGTTTACAAACCCCCAGTACCTATGGAAAACAGTGACTTAGGTCCAGAGTTACCAATGCTTGAAACAGAAAAGATGCCATTGTTTCTGCTCTCTGAGCCCAGTGTAGTGGGAACAGTGATGGTCCCCAAATCAAGTTGGAATTATTTATGTAGCTATTTCTTCTAGAATATTTGGTCTTAGAAGATCTGAAGGGAATTGTAGCTGGACATATCTAAAGATATTTGCCTCTACTTAACCACTAAAGAGAGTTTGACTTTATGGCAGTCTCTTTTTTTGACACTTTTTGGGATATTATTCCTAATACAGGGTGATGGATTGGAATTCAAGAGACACTTCCTGAAGATTAAAGGGAAGCTGAGTGATGTTGTGAGCAGCCAGAAGGTTTGGCTTCCTGTCACATGAGAGATCCATTGGATTCCTGGTGAATATAGTGCTGCTATGTTGACATTATTCTTCCTAGAGAAGATTATCCTATTCTGCAAACTGCAAACAGTAGTACCTGAAGAGTTGTCTTTCCTCTAGCCAAACATTTTCCAGTTCTTTTTGTATGTCCTTCATACAAACAATACCTATATCTTCATTGTAACTAAAGATTTGGGGAACAGATGGATAGAATTCATTAGATATTTCTTCATCTTGTTTTTAGTGTCTGCATGTGATAGAAACCATGCTTTGGGGGTACATGAGCTTATCAACTTTTATACTAACGCATTGAAAGATGATTTTCTTGTCTCATTGGTAACAAAACATTTGGTTTCATCCAATAAGTATGTGTTTCCTCCATGTTGATTTAGTTATATGTATGGATTCGTAATGAAAGCAATCCCTGTGACTTTTGGACAGTAGATTACTCAGCCTATAAAGTGAAGCCAACTTCAAAAAATATATCCTGAAGATTTGTACTTACATTTTCACAAGGGCATGACCAAGTATATAAATCTGTTTTTGAATTATAACTGTTAATTAAAATTGCAAGTAGGTATGTTTTTTTCCAGTGTAGCTAATAATATATATATAATACTGTTTGGTCTTTCAAGTAGAAGTTGAGCATAAACTCTAAAGCTTAACTACCTTTACTCTAAAATTACTATTGCACATTTTAAATATTTTTCTATATTATTTTCTACTTTCACAGCCATATTTTAATTCTTTATTAAAGAAATAAATTCTATTTTGAAAATGAAGAGCTAACTCTGTGGACTTATTGGTGACCAAGCTTCTAGGTGGTAGGGAATAATAGAAGAGGGAGAAGTAAAGAAGCTGTGACAGAAATAGGTCTGATAGAGGGGTTCCTGGGTGGCTCAGTTGGTTAAGCGTCTGACTTTGGCTCAGGTCATGATCTCACGGTTCGTGGGTTCGAGCCCCATGTCGGGTCCTGTGCTGCTAGCTCAGAGCCTGGAGCCTGTTTCACTCCCTGCGTCTCCCTCTCTCTCTCTGACCCTCCCCTGTTTACACTGTCTCTCTCTCTCAGAAATAAATAAAACATTAAAAAAAAAAATAGATCTGATAGATTTACTAAGACTTTGTTTTTCTGATAAAATTTATATTAATTTTTGAATGTATTGGGTCGGGGCCTGTATTCCTTTTTCTTGGTAATTTATAAAATTACTCATCTTAGTCTGAAGCTAAGAACATAAAGTTTTATGGTTAGAGTTTTATCATTATTAGGTATACTGGTAAATTGTGGTGCTACAGTGTACCCTTAGGAGAAATAAATTTTAACCAATAGGTGGCTTCTAAGAATTGAGCCGGTAAAGTCTCAAACATGAAAGAAATGTTTTCCTTGAAAAGTTGTCATTAGTAACTCTCAAACACAAAGTTACCCCAGGCTTTGACCCCTTCCCTTAGTTCCAGACTTTAACAGCCACAGCCAAGCTGACATTTCCACTTGACTAATAGTGAACACACAACCAAAACCAACTTTTGGTTCCAGTCCTACAACCCATTCCTCCCTAGTTCCTCCCATCCCAGTAAATGTTACAGTCAGCTCTCCAGTACCTTAAGCCCAAACCCCTGGAATCCTCTTTGACGTGATTTTCATATTTTAAACTTAATGCAGCAAATCCTATTCAATTTAGCAAATTTATCTACAACCTATCCTACTTCACATCTCCACTAGAAGCACTCTGGTTGAAGCCTCCATTATCCTTCTTTTCATATTACTTACCCTTTAGCAGTTCAAAAAAGTAGTCAAAATGACCTTTCTAAAATATGAAACAGGTTTCCCCTCCCCGGTTCTCAACTCTCATGGCTTTTCACCACACTTTAGACACGATTCAAAATTTTCTGTGACCTGCTGGCCTTATGGGATCCATCCTCGCCACCTCTTGTGGCTCCTCTGCCTCTCTTACTTACTCATTCTGCGGTAGCTGCATTTGCTCTGCTGTTCTGCTCACAGCGTAAGCACATTCTCACTTCAAGGTCTTTTTCTTTGCTGTTTCCTCTCCCTGGAGTGCTTTATTCCCAAAATTCATGTGACTTATGCTTCACTTTAAGTCTGTGCTTAAGTGTCACATGTTATACAGTCTTTCCTTGACTTATGTAAAATGTAACCCCTTTTCTATCATTCATTGTTTTTCATCATAACACTTAGCATCTGACATTATATTTTTATTTACCTATTAAATATCTGTTTCCCCCATTGCAATGTGTAATATTTAATCTCCTTGAAGTCAGGAATTTTATCTGTCTCATTCAGCTATGTGTCCCTGGCACCTAGAACATGGCTGATGTATTACAGCATGCAGCGAATAGTTGTTTACCGAAGAAATAGACACTCAGTTATCTCCCTCAGAATAGATCTGATAGATGGACACTTCCCTCCATTTTGATTGTTACCACTCTATCTCAAGCTTCTTCATCTCCTTCCTGGATTTCTTACTAAAAGCTAATGTCTTCCCACTTCTACTTTTGCCATTTCCCAACCCTTGCTCCCTCAAAGCCTTTTCTTAACAAAGATCCGAAGCTGAAATTGTACTATGACACTCCTTGCTTAAAAACCTTCAGTGATTTCCCATTGCATCAAAAATGGAATTTAAATTCTTTGCTTGGACTGACCTAAAATACACTCTCTGTCGTCTTTTCCTACCGTACTATAGGCAGAGTGGCCTTCTACTTCTTCTATTCATTGAATGTGTCAAGGCTCATTCCCCTTTCTGGGCTTTGATGGTTATAGCTGCCACTACCTGGAATCCTTTCCAGTAGTTTGCATGGCTTATTTAGCATTCAAATCTCAGCTCATATGTTTCTACTATCCGCAATCACTGTGCCATTGTTTTGTTTTCTTCATAGAACTGATTACTATCTGAAATTATTTATTATTTGTGTCCCCTACTAAAATGTAAGCTTGGACTTTGTCATATCTTTTCCCCTTTGTATATCTTGCCACCTCTCTCCCTTCTTGCCCTTTTGTATATCTTATATATGGAACAATACCTGGGATATAGTAGGTACTAAATAAGTATTTGATGAATAAATGAATTAAATATCAGATGAAGAAAATGCTACAGAATATTTTAAGGGGAAGGTGAATAGGTAGATAGTAAAGAAAATTTCTCAGCTATTGGAATTTGTGTAGAATAGTGGGAAACGTTTCATTCAGATTTGGACAGATTAGCTCTCACATTTACAATTATGTGAGCACTGGCAACTGCCTCTGTAAAGAGACTGATAATAACTACATTCTAGAGTTGTTTTTAATCTTAAATGAGTTAATGTGTATGAAGAATGTAGGGTACTGTGCTGCACAATCAATAAACATAAGCTGTCCTAATTTCTCTACAGTGTTCATTATGCTATTGGGAGAAGGCATTTACTCCCATTTGTAAAAGTAATGTTTGTTTATCAGTGAAAATTTACAAAGTGTTAAAATGGGGGGAAAGGAATTCTTACCTAAAGATAACAGCTAAAATTGTGATAGAAAGATCAACGAGGGCTCTGTGTGTGTGTGTGTGTGTGTGTGTGTGTGTGTGTGTGTGTGTGTGTGGTGGGTATGATGGCTGAGATTAATGTAAATACATAAAGCACATACAGTTTAATAGGCAGTGGTAAAGTTAACATCTGTTTAACCAAACTCAATTGAAGAAAGATCATTTCTGGACCCTCACAAGTCTTCCCTTGGACCCCTTTTTACAGACCACTCCCTTCCCCCAGAAGTAATCATAAAATTTATTTTTGTAATAATCCTTTCCTTGGTCTTCTTTTGTTTTCTCAGCCATTTATGCATCTTTAAATGATATAGTTTAGTTTTGCCTGTTTTTTGAACATCACATAAAAGAAATTATGCTGTATGTAATTTTTATGTGTTGCATTTTCTTTATATTCATGCTATGGCATGTATCGAATTTATCAATTTTAATTACTGTATAGGATGCTATTTATGAACATGCCACTAATTATTCACTCTAGTGCTAATGGCTGTTTGGATTATTTATAGTTTGACACTATTATTAACATGGCTGCTAAGAACACTGTTGTTCATGTCCATGAATTTCTCTAGGTCCTGGAGACTAGTATATATATCCACAAGCAAATGGCTGGGTATTAGGATATGCGTATCTTCAACTCGAGTAGAATAATGGCAAACTGTTTTCTAAGGTGATTGTACCAATTTATACTGTCATATGAAAAGAGGATGCAATAGCAGGAAAAACAGTTTGGAATGATCTACTAAACTATCAGAATTTTCATAGCAGCAGAATATGTATTTCTAGTATTTTCAGATTTTCTACCTATATTTATTGGTGGTGGTGGTCTGATTTTTGCCTAATTACTGGTATGTAATGTCTTTTTGGTATTAATTTGCTCATTCCTAAGTTTAAATGAAGTTGACTATCTTATGATATGCACCCCCACTGCCCAATCTTTTCCTCAGTTTTGTTTTTTCTTTTTCTTGTTTTTTGTTTTTTTTTTATTTATTTTTATTTATTTCCAGGAGAGAGACAGCATGAGCAGGGGAGGGTCAGAGAGAGAGGGAGTCACAGACTGAAACAGGCTCCAGGCTCTGAGCTGGCAGTCAGCACAAAGCCCGACGCGGGGCTCGAACCCACGAACCGCGAGATCATGACCTAAGCGAAAGCCGGACACTTAACCGACTAAGCCACCCAGGCGCCCCTTGTTTTTTCTTTTTCTTAATGATTTTAGTTCATATGTTCAGAATACTAGTTCTTTGTCAGTTGCATGTGTAGCATGTACACTCTCCTATTCTGTGGCTTAGAGTTTCATGTTTCATGGAGGTTTGCAATTTTAATGTAGTTCAAGACCTCTCTTGGCTGGCTTTGTTTTTTGTTTTGTTTTATATGTTTTATTTATTTCTGAGAGAGAGAGAGACAGAGCAGGGGAGGGACAGAGAGAGGAGGAGACACAGAATCTTAAGCAGGCTCCAGGCTCTGAGCTAGCCATCAGCACAGAGCCCGACTCAGGACTCGAATCCATAAACTGTGATCGTCATGAGCCAGAGTCAGACGCTTAACTGACTGAGCCACTCAGGCACCCCTGGCTTTGTTTCCTATTTACGGACTAATTCTCTACTTCAAGATCATGAAGATTTTCTTGTATGCTATTTTCTAAAAGCTTTATAGTTTAGCTTTCACGTTTAGATCTACAGTCCACTTGAAAATGGATTTTGTGTATAATGTAAGGTAGAGGTCAAGTTTCACCCCCTGCCCCCCACTTGGCTATCCAATTTAGCACTGTTTTTAAAATTTTTTTAATGTTTTATTTATTTTTGAGAGAGAGAGACAGCATGAGCAGGGGAGGGTCAGAGAGAGAGGGGGACACAGAATCTGAAACAGGCTCCAGGCTCTGAGCTGGTAGTCAGCACAGAGCCCGACACGGGGCTTGAACCCACAAACTATGAGATCATGCCCTGAGCCAAAGTCGGACACTTAACCAACTGAGCCACTTAGGCGCCCCTGTTTTTATTTTATTTTATTTTATTTTATTTTATTTTTATTTTATTATTTATTTTGAGAGAGAGAGAGCATGAGTGAGGAAGGAGCAGAGAGAGAGGGTGAGAGACAGAGTGAGCGAGCAAGAGAGAGAAAGAGAATCCCAAGCAGGCTCTGGACCATCACTGAGCCCTATATGGAGCTCAGTGTTATGAACTGTGAGATCATGACCTGAGCTGAAACCAAGAATTGGATGCTTAACTGACTGAGCCACCCAGGTGCCCCAGCAGTGGTTATTGAAAAGATTATCCTATTTCCACTGCTCTTCATTGATTCAGTGTTCAGATTTCAAATTATTATTTTTACAGTATGTTTTGTATCAGGATCCAAATAAAGCCCACATCAGCAATTGACTGATGTCTTTTAACTTGGTTTGGTCTACAAATTTCCCCTTCAGCCCCCCTCCCTCTCTCTGACTCATTTTTTCCCTCGCAATTATTGATAGAAGAATCCAGCTGGTTTACTCTATAATTTTCTGTGGTCTGGATTTGCTGATTGCATCACCGTGATATAGTTTCTCATGCTTTCTCCATTTCCCATGTTTCTTTAATACATACTTCAGGAGAGGCACACCTAGGTGGCTCAGTTGGTTAAGTGTCCACCACTGAAACCAAATTCGCTCGGGTCATGATCTCACAGTCCATGAGTTAGAACCCTGCATCGGGCTCTGTGCTGACAGCTCAGAGCCTGGAGACTGCTTTGAATTCTGTGCCTCCCTATGTCTCTGCCCCTCCCCTGCTCATCTCTGTCTCTCATTTAAGAAAGAAAAATTTAAATACATACTTCAGGATACTAGCTGTGTCAATTATATGTGTTGCATATAACCATTTAAAATCATAGATTTCCAGGAGTGCCTGGGTGGCTCAGTTAAGCATCTGACCAGCTCATATTGTGATCTGCAGACCTGCTTGGGATTCTTTCTCCCCCCTTTCTCCCCCTCTCCCCACTTGGACACACACTCTCCTCTCTCTCAGAATAAATAAACTTTAAAAATAAAATCATAGATATCCCTCTAAGTACCACTTCGAACAATAAATTTTCATGTGTTATATATATATATATTTTTTACGAATAGTTTATTGTCAAATTAGTTTCCACATAACACTCAGTGCTCATCCACACAAGTGTCCTCCTCCATGCCTATCCCCTCTCCCCCCCACATCCATCAGTCCTCAGTTTTTGTCAGCATTCAAGAGTCTCTCATGGTTTGCCTCTCTCCCTTTCCCCCACCATTTCCCCCTTCTTCTCCCCCTTGTTCCTCCATCAAGTTCCTCCTAATCCTCCTATACGTGCACACATATGATATTTGTCCTTCTCTGCCTGACTTATTTCGCTCAGCATAACACCCTCAAGGTCCATCCATGTTGCTACACATGGCCAGATTTCATTGTTTCTCATTGCCATGTAGTATTCCATGGTATAGATAAACCACATCTTCTTGATCCATTCATCTGTTGATGGACACTTAGGCTCTTTCCATGTTTTAGCTATTGTGGAGAGTGCTGCTATGAACTCATGTGTTATATTTTATCTCTGACTCACATTTTTCTAATCTCTTTATGAGTTATATTTTTGACCCATAGATTATTGTATGTTCTTGAATTTCCAAACCTTTGGTAATTGTTTTTATTTAAAAACTTTTATTAAGATACAACTTATATACCATAAAACTCACTTTTCAAAAGTGTACCATTTAGTGGTTTGTAGTGTGTTCACAAAATTGTGCAACTATCACCACTACCATCTAATTCCTGAACATTTCATCACTCCACAAAGAAACCTCATTTTTTCCTCTTAGCCCCTGGGAAGCACTAATCTATTTTCTGTCTGATTGGATGTGCTTATTTTATAATTGTATAATGCGTGGCCTTTTCTGTCTGTTTTTTTACTTAGTATGTTCAAGATTTATCCATATCGTAACATGTATCAGTCTTCCATTCCTTTTTATAGCTGAATAATACTGCTAATATGCGTATACTATTTTGTGTTTATCCATCAGTTGATGTATATTTGAGTTCAACTTTTGGCTATTATGAATAAGACTGCTGTGAGCGTTAGTGTACACATTTTTGCACATATTC
This sequence comes from Proteles cristata cristata, assembly GCA_017311185.1. Taxonomy (NCBI): domain Eukaryota; kingdom Metazoa; phylum Chordata; class Mammalia; order Carnivora; family Hyaenidae; genus Proteles; species Proteles cristata. Next base: position 1,175,650 of record JAESUZ010004312.1, read on the forward strand.
ATACAATTTTCAGTTCCCTTGGGTATATGCTTAGGTGTAGATTTGCTGAGTGGTAATAGTTTTATGAATATTTTAAAGTAAATTTTAGCTCAGTTGTATCATGGTCATAAAGCATACTTTGTATGGTGTCAGTATTTTGAAATTTGTTAAGTCTTACTTGGTGGTTCAGAATATAGTTAAATTTTGTAAATGCTCAGTCTGTGCTTAAAAAGGATATGGTATACTTGTTATATAATTATATATAATTGTTGGGTATGGACTTCCATATATATCTATAATCAACTCAGGTAAAATATTCAAATTTTTGATATACTATTGGTTATTCACTGAATTACTGAAGAAGTTAAAATCCACTGTGACTATGGATTTGTGTATTTTTCCTTGTGATTCTATTAGTTTTACTTTGCATTTGAGGACAATGTTTTTAGGTTACATACAAACTTGTCCTATCTTCTCAGTGAATTAAGCAATTTGTTTATTTTGACATGACATTCTTTAGAGATATAGTAATGCTTTTTGTCCAATATTAAGCTAGCTCCACAGGCTTTCTATTTGTTAATATTTGCATGGCATATCTTTTTCACCCCTCTTCTTTTAACTCAGAATTCTAAGTCATGTGTAAAATGCACCTCTTTTAATTATCTTTTAATCCAATCTGATGATCTTTGCCTAACGGCACACTTATTCCATTGGTACTCAGTATAATTACTGATATATTTGGATTTGTTTCTACCATTTTACTTTGTTCCCACTGTACTTAAATTCTTTTCTCCTTTTTTGTTTTTGTCTTGTTTTTGCCTTCCTTGTGGTATTTCTTTAAAACCCATTTTATTTAGTCTTCCTCTTCTGGTTTGAAACTATAACTCTTATTTTGGTGAGGATAGGGAGGATGGGTTCTCTAGAATTTACAAGGTACATACTTATCAAAGCCTGAAGCTAATTCTTACTCTTTCTGGGGAATCCAGGAACCTTACACTTTCTGCTTTATATAGTGTTGTTTTGTATTTTAATATTTGTGTTTATATGTAAGTCTGTGCATGTTTTTGAGAAAATTCTAATAATATTTCATGATTTTGATTTGCATTTCCCTAGTGGCTAATGATGTTGAATATCTTTTCATGTACTTTCTTGCCATCTGTGTATCTTTGGTGAAATGTTTTTTTCATGTCTAATTCATATTCTCATTGGATGTTTTTATGCTGAGTTTTGGAAGTTCTTTATATATCCCAGATACTAGTTCCTTGTTGCAAATATATTGTCCCATTCTGTAGCTCGCCTTTTCATCTTCTTAACAGGTCTGAAAATGGCAAAAGTTTTTAATTAACAGTGAAGTCCAATTATTAATTTTTCATTTTATGAATGACATTTTGAGAATCTATTGGAAAAAGAGTCTAATAATCCTTTATCTGGGCTTAGATCTCAAAGATTTTCTCCTGTATTATCTCTAAAAGTTTTTGTTCTTTCATTTTGCATTGAAGTCTGTGATGGATTTTGAGTTATGCTTGTGTAAGGTATGAGCCTTTGGTCTAATTTAATTTCTTCTTCCTCTGAATATCCAGTTGTCCCACTGCCGCATGCTGAAAAGGTGATTTTTCCTCCATTGAATTGCTTTTGCACCTTTGTAAAAGCATCAGTTGGGTGTATGTGTAGGTTTGTTTTTGGGTCCTCTGCTCTTTTCCGTTGGTGTATATGTAGATCTTCCCAAAACTTCCACACAATCTTGATTACTACACCTATATAATGTGAATTTGGTAGATTGATTCCTTCCAGTTTGTCTTTTTCAAAATTGTTTTAGCTATTCTACTCCCGTTGTCGTTTCATATACATTTTAGAATAATCTTGTCTGAATCTAAAAAAAACAATCTTGCTGTGTCTTAGTTTTAATTATGGTAGAATATATACAATATAAAAGTTATTATTTTAACTATTTTTAAGTGTCCTGTTTGGTGATGTTCAGTATATCCACACTGTGGTGCAATCATCATCATCATCCATTCCCAGAACTTTTTCATCTTCCCACACTGAAACTCTTGTGTGTATGAAGCTCACTCCTCATTTATCCTTTCCCACCAGCTCCTGGCACCCACCATTCTACTGTCTGTTTCTATGAATTTGAATATAGTACGTCTAGTCCATCATAGAAGTAGAATCATATAATATTTGCCCTTTTGTGTCTAGCTCATTTCACTTAGCATTTGTTTTCAGGATTTATCCATATTATAGCATGTATCAGATTTCATTCCTTTTTATAATTTTTTAATGTTTTTTATTTATTTCTAGGAGAGAGAGAGAGAGAGACAGCGTGAGTAGGGGAGGGTCAGAGAGAGAGGGAGTCACAGACTCTGAAACAGGCTCCAGGCTCTGAGCTGGCAGTCAGCACAGAGCCCGATGCGGGGCTCGAACCCACGAACCGCGAGATCATGACCTAAGCGAAAGTCGGACGCTTAACCGACTAAGCCACCCAGGCACCCCAGATTTCATTCCTTTTTAAAGGCTGTGTGATATTCCATTGTAATATAATCCACATTTTGTTTATCCATTTATCCTTTGATGGACATTTGGGTTGTTTGTACCTATTGGCTGTTGTGAATAATGCTGCTGTGAACATGAGTGTACAAATATCTATTTGAGTCTCTGCCTTCATTTATTTTGCGAATAAACCTAGAAGTGGAATCGTTAGTTACATGGTAAATCTGTTTTTAATATCTTGAGATAACACAGTGTATTTGCCACAGTGGCTGCGCCATTTTACATTCCCATCATCCTAAAGTTATAACAATATATTTAAAATGAATACCAGCTTAATTTTGGCATGAGAGGACTCTGGGCCTTTACAGCTTTGCATCTTCCCTTCCCTATTTTATTTTACTGTTGTCACAAATTATATCTTTATATATCATCTACCTGTTAACATAGATTTACAATTATTTTTTATATTTTAAAAATATAAATCCCGTGCAAAAGTGGAGTTCTGATTGTTTTCTCACTACACATAAGGTTTTGTTTTTCTCTGGCTATTTTTAACATTTTTTTCTTTGAGTATGGAAGTTCCTCAAAAAATTAAAAATAGAAATACCATATACTCTACTAATTCCACTTTGGGGTATTTACCCAAAGAAAACAAAAACACTAATTTGAATAGATATAGGCATCCTGTGTTTATTGGAGCATTATTTATAGTCAAAATATAAACCCCCAGGTGTCCAGTGGGTAAAGAAGATGTGGACTCGGGGGGGGGGGATTGTGTACATTTTGTGTGTAATAGAATATAACTCAGCCATAGAAAAAGAAAATTTGCCACTTATGACAACATGAATGGACCTAGTAAGAATATTGTGCTAGATGAAATGAGTCAGACAGAGGAAGACAAATACTATATGATTTCACCTGTATATAGAGTACCGAAATACAAAAACCCAGAAACAAACTCATGGAAGAAACTGGTGGTTGTCAGAAGAAAGGAAGATGGGGGGATGAGTGAAATAGGTAAAGCAGGTTAAGAGGTATAAACTTCCAGTTATAAATAAGTCACAGGGATGAAAAGTACAGTGTAGGGAATAGAATCAATAATATTGTAGTAAATTTGTATGATGACAGATGGTAGTCGCACTTACTATGGTGAGCATTTTGTAATGTATGTAATTGTCAAATCACTATGTTTGCACCTGACGCTAATATAAGATTGTATGTCAACTACAATTAAACATTTTTTTAAATTTGAGATTTTTTTTCTTTGTCTTTAGTTTTTAGGAGCTCAGTTATGATGGTTCTTAGTGTAGATTTCTTTAGATTTTTACTATTAGGTGTTTTCTCAGCTTTTTTTATAGCTATGTCTCCCTAAATTTGGGAAGTTTTCAGTTGTTATTTACGTGCATTTTCAGCCCTGCTTTTCTTCTCTTCTTTTGAAACTCTAATGGCATGAATGTTAGATCTTTTGTTATAGTTTCATGGATCCCTCAGGCTCTGTTGTTTGTGTTTATATATATTTTTTTTTTGTTTAGTTTTTTTGCTGTTATTCTGATTAGGGGACTTCTATTTTTCTATCATCTGGTTCACTTATTTTTTCTTCTTTCCCCTCCATTCTGCTGATGAGTCTAATCCACTGAGTTTATTATGGTTATTATATTTTTCAGTCCTAAAATTTTTATTTGGTATTTCTATGTTTTATTTCTTTGCAGAGACATTTTATCTACTGAGGCTTTCTATCCACTTATTTCAAGGATGTTCATAATTCCTCATGGAAGCACATTTATTAGAGCTGCTAAAATCTTTCTCAGATAATCCAACATCTCTATCATCTCAATTTTGGCATTGTCCTTTTTTTTTTTTTTTTCTCCATTTAGTCTGGGATCTTCCTGGTTCTTGATATGAAGAGTAATTTTTTAAACTTGGACATTTTTTTAAAAAGTTTATTCATGGGGCGCCTGGATGGCTTAGTCGGTTAAGCGTCCGACTTTCGCTTGGGTCATGATCTTGCGGTTCGTGGGTTCGAGCCCCGCGTCGGGCTCTGTGCTGACTGCCAGCTCAGAGCCTGGAGCCTGTTTCAGTCTGTGACTCCCTCTCTCTCTGACCCTCCCCTGCTCGCTCTTTCTCTCTCCTAGAAATAATTAAAAAAAAAAATTAAAAAAACAAAAGTTTATTCATTTATTTTGAGAGAAAGAAAGAGTGTGCACACAAGTGGGAGAGGGGCAGAGAGAGAAAAATCCCAAGCAGGTTCCACATTGTCAACACAGAACCCAATGTGGGGCTTGAACTCACGAATTGTGAGATCATGACCTGAGCTGAAGTCAGGTGCTTAACCAACTGAGCCACCCAGGTGCCCTGAAATGACATTTTTGAATTGTGTTCTGGACATTGAATCTTATTTAAGCCTTTTCTTTTGGTTGGCTTTTTTGCAACACTACTCCAGCAGTGAGAGGGGAGAATACCTTGTTACTATCAGGTAGAGACAGATGTCCAGGTTTCCCATTGGGCCTCCATTGACACCCAAGTTGGGGAGCTCTTCCTTACTGCTGTGCAGGGTAGAGTTGCAGCTCCACATGTGTTGCCCAATGATACTACTGTGGGGCCTGCCTCCTTACTCCCGGGTAATGGGGAACGTCCCAACCCCACTAGACTTCCTCTGGTACCACTCCAGTGGGGATGGGAAGTTACTCTGCATTATTGCTGAGTGGAGGCAGAAGTCCTGGATTTTCCCATTGCCTGTGCTGCCACTGTTTGGGCAGGGCCTTATTTCTTACTGGGGATGAAATCCCAGCTCCGTACTTGGCCTTCTCTGACACAACTGCAGCAGAGGTGTAGGGCACCTGATTATAGCCTCATTAGGTGGAGGTGCAGACTCCTCACTTGGCCTGTGCTTGTGTTGGTGGGTATGGGACCATAACAGTGACTGTGGTATTTAGCTGTAATTCATTGGTTATTGTTTTTTGATGGGGGGGATGGAGAGTCAAAAATAAAGCATTTAATAACAAATTCCTTACATTTGTACAGTTTACATTAAAAAAAATTTAATCCTCATAAAGTTAACATATAATGTGATATTAGTTTCAGGTACACAATGTAGTGATTCAGTAATTTTATGCATTACTCAGTGTTTGTCCAGATAAATGTACCCTTGGGGCACCTGTGGGGCTCAGTCAGTTAAGCTGCTGACTCTTGATTTCAGCTCAGGTCATGATCTCATGATCATGAGATTGAGCCCCACGTGGGACTCTGCGCTGAGTGTAGAGCCTGCTTAAGATTCTTTCTCTCCCTCTCTCACTGCTTCTCCCTCACACTCTCAAAAAAAAGAAAAAGATAAGTGTACCCAATCCCCTTCACCTATTTCACCCATCCCCCTACCCACCTCCCTCTGGTAACCATCTGTTTGTTCTCTATACTTGAGTCTGTGTTTTTGGTTTGTCTCTGTTTCTTTGTTTTTCCTTTTTTTGTTTTGTTAAATTTTACACAAGTGTGATCATACAGTATTTGTCTTTCTCTGACGAACTTATTTTGCTTCGTGTACTCTAGATCCATCCATCTTGTTGCACCTGGCAAGACTGCATTCTTTTTATGGCTGAATAATATTCCCTTGTAGTGTGTGTGTGTGTACACACACGTGCACATATGTCACATCTTTATCCATTCATCTATAGGTGGACACTTGGGCTGCTTCTCTAATTTGGCTACTGTAAATGCTGCAATAAACATAGGGGTGCATATATCCTTTCAAATTAATGTGTTTGTATTCCTCAGGTAAATATCCAGTAGTGTGATTTCTGGACCAGACGGTGATCTATTTGAAAATTTTTGAGGAGCCTCCATGCTGTTTTCCATAGTGGCTGCGCCAATTTACATTCCTACCAACAGTGCATGAAGGTTCCTTTTTCTCCACATCCTGGCCAACACGTGTTGTTTCATGTGTGTGTGTGTGTGTGTTTATTTTTAGCCATTCTAATGTTTGAGGTGATATCCTCTTGTGATTGTTTATTGTCCTTTTTTTTTTTTTTGTCTTTCCTATTGCCATATTTAGGTTGCCATATTCTTCAACTCCATATCTGGAATATATGAGGTCAAAACAAAACAGGGAGCTCAACACTTTTTCCTTGCATCCCCAGGTCCCTGGCTAGCTTACTTTCTTGTCTCCCCCTTTCAGATTCGTATGTTTTATAATGCCCTGGGGTTTTGGTTGTCCTTTGAGAGAGGCATAGGGAAAGATATGTTTACTCCATCTCACAGAAGCGGAAGTTTAGGTGCGTATCAGTTTTAAGTGTCAATATATGGGCTGTATTTTTTTAAAAAAAATTTTAGTAGTTTATTTTTGAGACAGAGAGAGAACATGAGTGGGGGAGAGGCACAGGGAGAGAGAGACACGAAATCTGAAGCAGGCCCCAGGCTCTGAGCTGTCAGCACAGAGCCCAATGTGGGGCTCAAACCCACGAACCATGAGATCGTGACCTGAGCTGAAGTAGGCTGCTTAACCGACTGAGCCACCCAGGCGCACATATATGGGCTGTATTTTAATCCTTTGGGACAGTATTATTTTATTTATGCAATGTAGATTGAGCCATATTCTTCATTTTTTTTTTCAATAATTTTTTTTTTTTTACTGTTTTATTTATTTCTAGGAGAGAGAGAGAGAGCGCGAGCAGGGGAGGGTCAGAGAGAGAGGGAGTCACAGACTGAAACAGGCTCCAGGCTCTGAGCTGGCAGTCAGCACAGAGCCCGACGCGGGGCTCGAACCCACGAACGGCGAGATCATGACCTAAGTGAAAGTCGGATGCTTAACCGACTAAGCCACCCAGGCGCCCCTTGAGCCATATTCTTCTTTTGCTTTCTTCCTTCCTTCCTTCCTTTCCCCCTCCCTCCCTTCCCCCTCTCTCTTTCTTTCTCAGAGGTGTATGCTTCTCATTTCTTCTTATGGAGTTTCTGGGATAATTTTCCTTTTGTTTGAAGTTCATCTTTTTAAACTTTCCTTTAGGGTCTGTTGGTGGTGAACACGCTTCATTTTCACTTGTCTGAAAATGTCCTACTTGATCTTAACTCTTGTTTTTAAATGTTTATTTATTTATTTTAAGAGAGAGAGAGATGGTGAGCAGGGGAAGGCAGAAGGAGAGAGAGAAAAACTCCCAAGCAGGCTCCACACTGTCAGTATGGAGCCCAGTGCAGGGCTCAAACCCATGAACCCTGAGATCATGACTTGAGCCAAAGTCAGTCGCTCAATCTACTGATCCACCCAGGTGCCCCTAATATTTTAAATATTATCCAGTATTTTTAGTTATTTTTTTTTTTAGTATGAGGAGTAGTCAAATAGCCTAAGTTTCAGTTGGTGTGTTATTTTTCCACTTAATAATTCAATATGTGTTTCCTAGGAACAAGGACCTTCTCATAGACAACCTAGTTTAGTTTATAGAAATCCAGAAACTTAACATTGATATAATACTCTTATCTAGTTCATAGTGTATATTCAGATCTTATCAGTTTTCTCAATAATATTCTTTAGAAAAATGTTTAAGTAAAGGTCATGCATGGTTTTCAGGTCTCCTTATTCTTTAATTTGAAGCAGTTCCTCTGTCTTTATGTTTCTTGACCTTGACATTTTTGAAGATTAGAGGCGTTATTTCATATAATTTCCCTAAATTTTGTTTTGCCTGATGTGTTCACATGATTAGTTTCAGATTATGTATTTTTTAAGTTATTTTTTAATGTTTTATTTATTTCTGAGAGAGAGAGAGAAAAGAGATACAGTATGAGCAGGGGAGGGTCGGAAGGAGAGGGAGACACAGAAACTGAAGCAGGCTCCAGGTTCTAAGCTGTCAGCACAGAGCCCGATGGAGGGCTCAAACCCATGAACCATGAGATCATGACCTAAGCTGAAGTCAGCCACCCAACCGACCCTCTGTGTTGAGATTTTTTTAATCTATTCATTTATATGACACTATTTTCCTTCAGATTCTTGAACATAATCTCTAATATCTGCTTATTACTTTTGTTCACTAGTTCCAATGTCTGGTACATCTTGGAGTCAGTAACCTTTTTTTTCTTTGCTATGGGTCACATTTTAATTTCTATGTCTCTTAACTTCTTATTGTATAGTAGACCTAGTGACTGATGTGTTATAGACATTCTGGATTCTGTTCCTCTGAAGACTTGTTGACTTGTGTTCTATTAGGTAGTTATCTTAGGTTGATTTGTACTCCAAACTCTGTCTTCTTTGAGGTATACAGCAGCACAAATTTCTGCTCAGTTCTTTCAGCTTCCAGCTGCTATTGTTGTCAGACCTCCTGAAGTCAGTGATCAGCCAAGAATTTGGTCACAGTTTATACTCATTTTGAGGCTTATCTGAGGCTTCTTTCTTTCCAGGATTTCCCTAATTTTACAGCTGCTTTGTCAGCCCTAGTCTTGATTCTCTGGATTCTCAAACCAGTAAACCGGGGTTGTGCCCTCCCTGTGATATGTGGATTAAGAAGTGCCCTTAGGTATAAAGCCACAGACTTGTAAATCTCACCTAGTGCTGTTCCTGTCTTTTTAGGGTGACTTATCTCCAGTTCCTTTTTTTTTTTTTTTTTAATATTTTTATTTATTTCTAGGAGAGAGAGAGAGAGAGAGACAGCGTGAGCAGGGGAGGGTCAGAGAGAGAGGGAGTCACAGACTGAAACAGGCTCCAGGCTCTGATCTGGCAGTCAGCACAGAGCCCGACGCGGGGCTCGAACCCATGAACCACGAGATCATGACCCAAGTGAAAGTCGGACGCTTAACTGTCTAAGCCACCCAGGCGCCCCTCCAATTCCTTTTTTATTTTTATATGTGTTTATTTTGAGAGCATTCACATGAATGAGAGTGGGAGGGGGCAGAGAGAGAGAGAATCCCAAGCAGGCTCTGCACTGTCAGCACAGAGCGTGATGTGGGACTCGATCTCACAAACTGAGATCATGACCTGAGCCAAAATCAAGAGTTGAACACTTACCCGACTAAGCCACCCAGGTACCCCTCTTCAATTCCTTTCAAGTAACTTTCAGATAGTTCTTTCTTATTTTTTGCCCAGTTTATAATTTGAAGGCATGACCAAGACCTCCAACTTGTATATTCTTATCTAAAGGAGGGTTAGTTCAACTAAATTACTCCACTCTTTTTTTTTTTCTAAGAGAGAGAGAGAGAGAGACAGCGTGAGCAGGGGAGGGTCAGAGAGGGAGGGAGTCACAGACCGAAACAGGCTCCAGGCTCTGAGCTGGCAGTCAGCACAGAGCCGGACGGGGGGCTCAAACCCACGAACCGCGAGATCATGACCTAAGCAAAAGTCGGATGTTCAACTGACTAAGCCACCCAGGTGCCCCTAAACTATTCCACTCTTAATGGAAACCAGAACTTCCCTTCTTTTAAATTTTAACGTGCTTGAACTTATTTCCTCAAAATATATAGCTAATAGACTTAGCTGTATTTTATCGAATAGATTTAGCTAATATTTACCCCCTTCCCTCAAAAAAATAGTGTCAACAGTGTTAGTAGGATTTCATTTTTATTCTCACCCTCAGTAGACCATATTTCAAGTTGAGAATTCATTTGGAATTTTAGTTCCAGGTTTGAGGGGCTTTTATTTTTGAATGCCAGTTTGTCAAGGGTTAGTACTGTGTGTCCAAAATAAGTCTCACTCAGAAATTGACAAAGGAGCCTGAAAGAGTCTCTGGACCACCATGATTTATCTTGGCTTGTTACAAAATTCTCCAGTTTGTCTTGCTTAGGATCCTGTAATCTTAACAATTTTGTATGATTGTTTTCCAGATTAAGAGAGAGAAAGCGTAAGCAAAACTGCATCTCATGGCACAGAGCTGTAAATGCCAGTTACCACCCTCTTCACACAGTTGATTGCCTTCATGGAAATACATACACAACATCAGTGTCCAGCCCATTCATTTGGTTCTTAAATAGGACATATTTAAATTCATAGATGAAAATACTAAATTAACCACAGCTTATATTTCTCTGTTAACGTATGAAAATGTTGAATGTGTTGTCCAAATTTGGACATTCCCATACAAAAACAAATATGAATATAAGCATCACTGAGTTTTAGCCAATGGAAATACATATGGAGAAACATGCTGTTTTGTTTTGTTTTAAGAAATTTGAATTTCCATTGTCTTCCAGGCAATAGCTATTGCCAATGAAGAATCTTGTTACCAATACGTTACCAATGAAGAATCTGTTACCAATATGTTTTAGGAGAGGGTTCATGGTGTGTGTGTGTGTGTGTGTGTGTGTGTGTGTGTGTGTGTGTGTGTGTTTAATTTTTAAATGTCACAAACACTAAAGTTCTTGATGTACTATTCCAAGAGTTCTTAAGCATGAAATCTCAAGCCCTATCCATAAAAGAAAGAAATGATAAATTGGATTTTATTAAAACTGAAGGCTTTTGCTCTGTAAAGCACACTGTTAACCACCCAGCTGACTGAAAACTATAGAAAGTTTATGAAAGAAATTGAAGAAGACACATACACACATGAAGGAAAAATATTACATGCTCATGGATTGGAAGAACAATGTTAAAATGTTGATAGTACCCAAAAGAATCTACATATTCAATGCAATCCTTATCAAAATAACACCAGCATTCTTCACAGAGCTAGAACAAACAATCCTAAAATTTGTATGGAACCAGATAAAACCCCGAATAGCCAAAGCAATCCTGAAAAACAAAACCAAAGCTGGAGGCATCACAATATTGGACTTCAAACTGTATTACAAAACTGTAATCATCAAGACAATACAGTACTGGCACAAAAACAGACACTCAGCTCAATAGAATAGAGAACCAAGAAATGGACCCACAAACGTATGGCCAACAAATCTTTGACAAAGCAGGAAGGAATATTCAATGAAAAAAAGACAATCTCTTCAGCAAATGGTGCTGGAAAAGTTGACAGCAACATTCAGAAAAATGAACCTGGACCACTTTTTTACACCATACACAAAAATAAACTCAAAATGGATGAAAGGCCTAAACAGAAGATAGGAAGCCATCAAAATCTTAGAGGAGGAAGCAGGCTAAAACCTCTTTGACCTTGGCCACAGCAACTTCTTACTCAACATGTCTCTGGAGGCAAGGGAAACAAAAGCAAAAGTGAACTATTGGGACCTCATCAAAATAAAAACCTTCTGCACAGCAAAGGAAACAATCGGCAAAACTAAAAGACAACCAATGGAATGGGAGACGATATTTGCAAATGACATATCAGATAAACTGTTAGTATCAAACCTCTATAAAGAACTTATCAAACTCAACACCCAAAAACAAATATCCCAGTGAAGAAATGGGCAAAAGACATGAATAGACACTTACCCAAAGAAGACATCCAGATGGCTAACAGACACATGAAAAAATGCTCAACATCACTCATCATCAGGGAAATGCAGATTAAAACCACAATGAGATACCACTTCACACCACACAGAATGGCTAAAATAAACAACTCAGGCAACAACAGATGTTGGCAAGGATGCGGAAAAAGAGGACCTCTTTTGTACTGCTGGTGGGAATGCAAAGTGGTGTAGCCACTCTGGAAAACAGTGTGGAGGTTTCTCAAAAAATAAAAAATAGAACTACCCTACGACCCAGCAATTGCACTTACTAGGTATTTACCCAAGGAATACAGGTATTCCTGTTTCAAAGGGGCACATGCACCCCCAGTGTTTATAGCAGCACTATCAACTATAGCCAAAGTATGGAAAGAACTCAAATGTCCATTGATAGATGAATGGGTAAAGATGATGTGAATACACAGTGAAGTATTATTCAGCATTCAAAAAGAATGAAATCTTGCCATTTGCAAGTGCGTGGATGGAACTAGAGGGTATTATGCTAAGTGAAATTCATCAGAGAAAGACAAATATCATACGACTTCACTCATGAGAACTTTAAGATACAAAACAGATGAACATAAGGGAAGGGAAGCAAACATTATATAAAAACAAGGAAGGGGACAAAACATGAGACTCTTAAATACAGAGAATTGAGGGTTGCTGGAGGGGTGGTGGGAGGAGGTGGGCTAAAGGGGTAAGGTGCATTAAGGAGACACTTGGAATGAGCACTGGGTGTTATACGTAGGGGATGAATCACTGGAATCTACTCCTGAAATCATTATTGCACCATATACTAACATGGAAGGAAAAAAAGGAAGGAAGGAAGGAAGGAAAGGAGGGAAGGAGGGGAGGAAGGGAGGAAAGAAAGGGAAGGAAGGAAGGAAGGAAGGAAGGAAGGAAGGAAGGAAGGAAGGAAAGAGAAAGAAAGAAAAGGAAGGAAGGAAAGTAAAAGAAAAAAAGAAAGAAAGAAAGAAAGAAAGAGAAAGAAAGGAAAAAGAAGAAAAGTCCACTCAGTTGATTTCAGGAGGTTTTAAACAGAGGTTTGGGAGAGCAGTGGCTGAAAGGAGATGGGTTCGTATAGGAAAGGAGGATTGATTTTGGTCTTGAAAGAACCATTCTGGCTAATATTTATAATGTAGTGGAACCAACTCAAATTGAAATCATGCAGATTTGGTTATGAAATCTGGCCCTGGCTCACCATAACTCTGTAACCATGGCAAGTTTGGAACAACAGGAAGTGTGAATAAATTCTATGTCTTTGTAAACTAAGGGTGATGCTATTTTTCTTGTCTACCTTTCTGGGCTCTTTTCTGAGGATCAGATGAAACCATGTATGTGAAAATACAATGAAGAATGTAATGCTAATGCAAGGTGGGTGAGGGACTACTATAGTATTTCCACCTGCTCCTCTTTGCTGATATGATCCAGTAACATCATGTGAGAAAATATTTAAGCAGTGACCTACGACATATTTATATAGCAACTAAATTTTTTTTTAAATTTATTTCTAGGAGAGAGAGACAGCGTGAGCAGGGGAGGGTCAGAGAGAGAGGGAGACACAGACTGAAACAGGCTCCAGGCTCTGAGCTGGCAGTCAGCACAGAGCCCGACGTGGGGCTCGAACCCACGAAACGCGAGATCATGACCCAAGCGAAAGTCGGACACTTAACCGACTAAGCCACCCAGGCGCCCCGCAAATAAATTTTTTAAAAGAGCCATTTTATTGTTATAATTAAGAGTAGACTCTTGAAGACTGAAAACTCTCCAAAGCCAAAGACGGTGAGATTTGGAAATCCTGACAGGTAGACAGGGTGTGGTTTCTACTGAGATGGAAAGGTAGAGGGTTCAGAGGAAATACCACAGTGTTGTTTAGGCTACTTTGCATTTCTCCTGTGGTCTCTGCCCTGGGGGACCCCTCCACTTTGAGGAAGGTGGAGTGATTTAAAATGCATCCACTTTAGTGTGTCAAGAGGAAGCAAGCTTTGGCTGACCCTGCAACTGGCTAATGGGAAAAGAAGTCTGTCGCCAGCCTGTATTCTTTACCATGCGGAATTTATTGAGAAAGAAAAGAATGTTGAGAGGTGGGGGGGGAAGGCAGATGACAGAGAAGAATGACTAGTAGGGCATGGATAGGAGGAAAGGTGAGGGGTTTGAACATCCTGTCTGACACTCAGGCAGAGGCAGATGTGATTAGTTACTGACTGGGGGAGAAACTAAAAATAAATGGAGCCCAGTAAGGTAATGGAGAATTTTTGCTGCCTGCATCAGAGCGGGAGACAAGGGCACAGGCTTCTAGGTCTTGTTGCAGAAAGATTGGTTCCGACAGCATATAATTTGCATCCTGGTTCCATGGGAGAAGAGGTTCATTGATGGGCACATGTTCTCACATCCCTGAACCATGAATTGGAGTTTTCCACCTGAAAGAAGCAGAGATAGACTATAGTGAGCAGAAGGCTCCCTCCGCCCACCTTAGCCTTCGTTCATGGTCCTTAATGTCCCCATACAGGCACAACCAAGACCTCCAACTTGTATATTCTTCCTCCCCCTCTCCTTTCATCTGCTTTTTCTGGGCCCTTCCCCACATCTGTCCCCCATTGCCTGTATTGAGGGACTAGACAAACCACAAGGGAAATCGGGCAGTGTGGTTCACAGGATGGCAGTAACCAAGATCCTTTATTTTGGTGATGAGGAGTGAGTATAAGGGCAGAGAGGTATGAGAATATACCAAGACTGATCTGGCAACCTGTGAACACTGACTGATAGACAATTGTTTATTCATTTATTCAATACTCATCAACTGCCTCCCATGTACTAAACATTGTACTGAGTGCTAGGAATATATAGCCATGAACAGGACAGAGATAGTTCTGAGCTTATGGTCAATGTGTCAGCATCTCAAAGTGCAGCTCACACATTTATTTAATACAAAAAGCCAGTCTCCCTGTCTCCTTTTAAGACATCATAGACCTTTGGGGCACCTCATGGCTCAGTCAGTTAAGCTTCCAACTTCAGTTCAGGTCATGATCTCATGACTCATGAGTTTGAGTCCCACATTGGGCTCTGTGCTGTCTGTGCTGACAGGTCAGAGCCTGGGGCCTGCTTCAGATTCTGTGTCTCGCTGCCCTTCCCCTGCTAATGCTCTGTGTGTGTGTGTGTCTCTCTCTCAAAGATAAACATTAGAAAAAAATTTTTTTTAAGACATCATAGGCCTGCTCTTTGGAGGGGTTCTACATCTCCATCAATAGCTGGAATGCTCTCTTGAGTCTTGAAAGGATAAAGTTTTGAATCTCCAAGTTTCTGGGGAATCACAGCTTGACCTCTCCTCAGACTCCCACCACTGCAACTACTCCCAAGACTACTCAAATTAGTTGATGTGTTTCCCTGGCAAAGATTGTATCATGAAGTCCCCACATACCTTCAAAGATCTTCTTTAACATGCACTGCTGGGAATTCTGAGTGGAGCAGACACCCTCTCCACGAAGACATTTTCCTTGGTCATTCATATATGAGCATGTGTGGCAATTTAATATTGGGCCTGCAAAGTTTAAGGTTAAGCCTGATGAAATTCCCTGATGGAACAGGTGTATAGCTATGAGTCACAAGGAGAGGGATAACGGGCAGCAAGTAGCCTGGATACAACACATTTCATTGCTTGGCTCTCCTGGGACATCTGAGGACCCTGTGTCTGATAGAGCATAGTCTCTCTTCTGTACCAGAGGAAATTCCTTCATTCTTACTGCTTCATCTATGATTTTCTTTGCTGAAGAATCCCAGATTGCTCTCTATGTTACTGATGTTTACTCCATATCCCCACTGGCTTCCTGGACATTTATAATCTGATCCCCTTCTGCCATGTCTGACTCCATGGCAGCAAACTAGAACTTTCATCACTTGACTGGCTCTCCTTTGTACTTTCCCATCCTGCTGTTATCCATATGGCACAAATGGAGTAAAAACTGATTAATAAGTTATGTTAGAGTGCTCTAATGTTGCAAACTCTGTAAAGGGTGATCATTCTCCATTTTCAGACTGACCTTTAACAATGTCACAAAGGGCATTCTTCTTGAAATGCTTCCATTTTTGCCTCTTTTACTATCTCCATTCCCAATTCCCTAGTTAAGGAAGCACAAGGAAATAGGAAGGATGTGGGCTTCAGAGTCAGGCTGACCTAAGTTTGAATCCAAGGATTGCCACTTTCTAGTGATGTGATGTTAGCCTTCCTTCTCATATTTGGAATACTACTACTTAGGTGGTGGGAGGAAATATGAAGCAGTTATGTTTGCTAATATCTTGACACACCAAACTCTGGATCTTGTTTTCCTTCCTTGAACAACACCTTTTCAGTAAGGGCTAAAAAAAATTGCAGTTGTACTCGGAACTTATTTACGGATCTAACAGACAAGGTGTGTTCATGCTTTATTTTCCATGTTCAAACAAACAAAACAGAGCCACCAGCTCCAGGGCTAGACATCCATTTACAGAGTTTGCAAAACATTCTACCATGGTTTGTTGGGGGCAGATTTAGCATGAAGCTCATGGAGCAGAGCAGAAGTGGACCAAGGAAGAGGTGGGCATTTGTATTAAGTTTCTTATGTAGGGTGAAGTTAGAGGGACTCCTGGCATTTGGTATTTGTGTGTTTTTTTAAAGAAGGCCCTCAAAACTACTTAGCATTCAGGGCCCCACAAAACCTGTATCCTGCCCTCCTGGTATTATTATAAAGATCATCTTTGAGAGAGCTCTTTGTGAAGTGTTTGTGAACTAGTCTTTCTTCCATACCCTCTCCTTAAAGTTGGGTTTCTTGATGTTCTGCCTATTGCACACTGAAGTTAAGGACTGGTACTCATCCTGATGTGCCTCGCCTGAAAAGGGGCCTCACCTGAAAAGGGGCCTCACCTGAAAATGTGCTTGAAGGTGGAATGCCTGAAGGCTGTTCACCCAGTAGTTTTTCACCTGAAGCTTGTTCACCTGAAGCCTGTTCACCTGAAGCTTGTTCACCTGAAGCTTGTTCACCTGAAGCCTGTTCACCTGAAGGCTTCTCACTTGAAACTTGTTCACCGGAAGGCTTTTCAGCTGAAACCTGTTCACCTGAAGTCTTTTCACCCGAAACCTGTTCAGCTGAAGGCTGTTCACCTGAAGGCTTGTCAATGGAAGACTGCTCACCAGAAGTCTGGTCACCTGAAGGCTTTTCACCAGAAGTCTGTTCACCTGAAGGTTGTTCACCGGAAGTGTGCTCACCTGTGGTGTGTTCACCTGATGCGTGTTCAGTTGCAGCACGCTCACCTGAAGTGTGTTCACCTGAAGTGTGCTCACTTGAAGCGTGCTCACCTGAAGCATGCTCACCTGAAGTGCGCTCACCTGAAGTGCGCTCACCTGAAGTACGTTCACCTGAAGTGTGCTCACTTAAACTGCTCTCGGCTGAAGAAGTCTCATACAAAGTCTCACCACCAAATGAAGGGTTTTCAAGTGAAAAGGACCCACCTGAAAATTGCTGAACTGAAGCTTGATGATCCATAGAGCCAGGAGGCTCATCAGGCTGACCTGATGCTCCTGGGGTAGAGATGGAACAGAAGACAGATAGTGAAGGTGAGAGAAAGAATGTCTGGGATAAAGACTGCTTTTCTTATGCAGTAAGGCTAATGTGGGATTCCTGGGTTTCCTGTGGGCCAGATCAGGCACCTAAAGATATTACAGATATTGGAGGAGCTCAGTGAATTACCCAAGAGACCATGAAAGACAGACGTGTTAATAATGAAACACAAAGAGAACAACCCTGGCATTTAATTTTTAAAAAAAATTTTTTTTAATGTTTTTTTATTTCTAGGAGAGAGAGAGAGAGACAGCATGAGCAGGGGAGGGTTAGAGAGAGGGAGACACAGAATCTGAAACAGGCTCCAGGCTCTGAGCTGGCAGTCAGCACAGAGCCTGACGCGGGGCTCGAACCCACGAACCACGAGATCATGACCTAAGCGAAAGTCGGATGCTTAACCGACTAAGCCACCCAGGCGCCCCACAACTCTGGCATTTAAAGGAAGAGTTTTAAGATCCCCATTGTTAAGAAATGTATAAGGGGCCCCATTCAACCGTGTACCCAAAGCACCTGAACGGAAAATATTGTACTCCCCCTGGCAAAGCCAGCATTAGGAAATCAAAGCACCATAATCACTCACACAACCAGAAGTCCTTCCAATGTCTCCATGGGTGAAAGGTAAGACTGATGAAGATACGAAAGGGAAAGAGAAGCTAAGTAATTCTGGCTGGAATTGAATGTGGAAGATTTTAACTTTTGGAAAGGACAAATCTTAAATTAGAAATGACAAATATCTAAGGTATCCACAAACATTATCAGACAGGATTTAAGACACTTTCATTTGGCATATTCAAGTTCTTTCTCACACTCAGTCCCCAATCCATATGGTTTGGAGACTCAAAGTTGCCATCGATTATTAAGATAAAAACATTCTTTGCTTATTTATTTCTGACTTGATATTCCTTGTGACAAATGCCATTTACATCCACTTCATGTAGTTGTCATGAGTTTTCAATAAGATAAGTTGTGAAGTGCCTAGCTTATTCTTTAGGTGCTCAATGTATTTTTCTCTCCTTCCCACATTACCCTGGGACTTACAAAACTCTTAACTGGTCATTATCTTCTGGCCAATTTCTTCTACCTTTAATACATTTTGCCAAGGACTATCAGACAAACATTCTTTAAGTATGACTTTCATTTTGTTGAGTGTAGCACCGAACAATTTGATTATTAGTCTTTGACTAGACTGCATAACCCAGAGGAAAGTGGGTAGTCTACTGAGTTATTAATCCTAGCCACAAGTTGAGAGGAATTACCAGATCTTTTGAGGCTGAGGTAGCCTAAGTCTCTAAAACACCCTTTTCTCTGCAAAAGTCTTGCAATAATGTATATATTCTGGGCGATTTGCAGTCCTTATAATCAATGACTTTTTGAAAGGGTAGGATTAGAATACGTTGATAAAGGAATGATTTGGTAAGGCTTTGGGGAGGTTTTTGTTTTTATTTATTTAGTTTTTTTTTCTTAAATAGTTTATTGTCAAGTTGGTTTCCATATAACACCCAGTGCTTATCCCAACAAGTGCCCTCCCCCATTTATTTTTATTAAAATAATTTTTTAATGTTTATTTTTGAGAGACAGAGAGTGAGTGGGAGAGGGACAGAGAGAGAGAGAGAATGAATCTGAAGCAGGCTCCACACTCTACACTGTCAGCACAGAGCTGGATGTGGGGCTTGAACTCACATATCACAAGATTATGACCTGAGCCAAAGTCAATGCTTAACCAGTTGAGCCATCAGGCACCCGTAGGAGGTTTTTATTTTTTAAAGTTGTTACTGAAATATCTGCTTGACTGAATCTTCAATAGTTTTTAATTTATTTTTTCAAAATATTTTTTTTTAATTTTTTTTAATGTTTTATTTATTTCTAGGAGAGAGAGAGACAGCGTGAGCAGGGGAGGGTCAGAGAGAGAGGGAGTAACAGACTGAAACAGTCTCCAGGCTCCGAGCTGGCAGTCAGCACAGAGCCCGACGCGGGGCTCGAACCCACAAACCGCGAGATCATGACCTAAGCGAAAGTCGGACGCTTAACCGACTAAGCCACCCAGGCGCCCCTCAAAATATTTTTTAGAGAGAACGAGCACAACTGGGGTAGAGGAGCAGAGGGAAAGAGAGAATCTTAAGCAGTCTCCACACTCAGCACAGAGCCCAACACACAGGCTCAATCCTATAAGCCTAGGATCATGACCTGAGCTGAAATCAAGAGTTGGACACTCAACCAACTTAGCCACGCAGGTGCCCCTGATTCTTCAGTAGTTAACAGAAGTTTTAATAAAAGAGATTTCTGATACAGAAAGGAGGCTGAAAAAGCACACTAATTTCTTAGTCATTCTTAGAGTTGATGACTTACTTCTTCACCACGTGGCTGACATATACTACCATCTGATAGCTATGTACCTACATTTCTGAGTCAATTTTTGAAAACTCAAAGAAAGTAAAAAAAAAGTCTTTGAGAACCAACATTATATAAAAGCACTTTGTCATTTAATTGACAGCTCAGAGCTCATGGCCTCTCTCTTCTCCTCTAGGAGGAATGAGGGAGCACAGCCCACCATGAATGAGGATCCTGAAAGAGGATGGATAGAAGATGGCCATGAGGGAGAGGTTCTTAAGGTCTCTGGCCTACAGCTGTGTTCTGAGATGGATTTCTAGGTACAACACATTCCCATCTCCTTCTGTCTTTCCTTGCTACATTAACTACATAAGGATCCCTTGCACTTAGTTAATTGGGACAAACCCTCATTGGACTGCCACAGAACCCTTAGACCTATCTTCTCTTCTCACAGAGCAACAGGTACAAATGGAAGTAGGAATGAGACTGTGCCAAGCCAGTAGGCTTCTCTGGTGGTAAAGCCATAACTAGGAGGAACCAACTGGCTCAGGAGCTCTCAGAGATGAACCTGTTTAGCCATTCCTGATTCTGAGTCAGATTGGTTTGGGTAACTAAGATACTGGTCTTTCTTCTTCAAGGGCTAAAATACCCTGAAGAGGCTTCCCAGAGGCAATATAGGGGACTCACCTCTGGCAGATCCAACCAGATAAAGACTCATTAGTAAGAGAAACTTCTTCATCTGGATTTTGGGAACAAGGGGACCCTGGTGTGGGGTCCCAAGATCTGTGAAGAAAACCTGTGAGCAGAAGCTCCCAATGCTAAGTTACAGCTTCTGGGAATTCTAGAACCTCAGAGACCACCCATGTTGCCTCACAATGGGTTGAGCTTTGAGGTTCTCATGTAGGCTATTTAGGCAGGAGGGCCTTCTAACAACCCATGGCAGGTTGTACCGGCAAAGGCTAATTTGCCATGTGTGAGGTGGTATGTTGGGGCTCTCTCTCTGCCCTACACTTTTTTTTAAATCTTATTACCAAAATAACATACTCTCTCTTTGAAGTAAATTTTAAAAGTTAATTTACTCTCTTTTAAAAGTATTCTTGACAATGAGTTGTGATTGGCTGATTATTATCTTTTTGGCTCTTTAAATCAGCTTTTTGGGCCCTGTAGGCTGACCTCTATTGGCTTGATTACCTGGATGCTGGTTGGGTTTGGCTGCAGACTAGATTTAGCCAATGGAAAATTGGAAGGGGAAACACACACACACACACACACACACATACACACACGCACGCATGCACGCACACACATACACATTGAGATAGAATATTTCTTCTTTTCCTGCCACAGTTTTGACCCTAGTTGGATCTTGACATGATAAAGCTGCTGTTGGGTATGCTCTTTTCTACAGCTCCTGCTCTCAACCAGGCTGTGGTAACATGTTGGTTTTGGCAAATACATGATTTAGACACAAATAGGGATTTACAAAAGATCGTTGAGAGCTGTGCCTTGAGCTGTACTTTCTATCAGGGAGGGTAGAAGATGGCGGCAGTGAGGCCTCCACCTGATATAAAGCGAGAACTATTGGGGATTGGGTGTCCGAGATCCCCTGGCCCTCGCCTCCTGCTTCTTCCCCATCTTCCTCCCTTGTACCACTTTGTTACATGTGCTACTGGATGCTGGGTCCAGAATAGATGTATTTATCACTCTTATAATTCTTTGTTTAATGTATGTCTCCTCCATTTGACTCTAAACTCCTCGAAAACAGAGTTCCTGTCTGTCTTGATCACTGTAGTGTCCCCACTACCTAGCAGTAGGTTTGCCACAGAATTACATACTTAATAAATGCTTCCTGAATGAAGGAATGGATGAATTGCCTATTCTGGACTTCTCTCTGCTTCATGGAGGAAAATTTATAGAAAGTCCTTAGAGTAGGCTGGCTAAAGATTGTGGAGAAAGTTTAATCATCAGGGATCAAAAGTTTTTGTGTTGGAGGACAAAAGCTAGGATTTGGGGGTCTGAGGCTGGGCTTCTATAGAGTGGAGAAATGCATGAAAGAGCATCCTGTCAATAATTCTTTTCCATCATGTGCAGAGTCTGGAGAAACAGCTGGGAGACCATACTGAGTCAGAGTTTTGTTGATAAAAGCAGTGGAAATAAATAGAAAAGGAGAGGTGCTATGTATGCCACCCACTAGTTGTTTAAAGTTTGACAGCACACTTTTTTACAATTTTCAGAACTTTCTGGAATATTGCTACCTCACCTCTCCCGGGGAGTCACCGTATTGAAAAGCAGGACTCAAAGCCTGAATGGTCTCTCCTTAAACCTCATCCTCCAACTTTTTCCTCCCTCTTTTCTTAAGGTTGGCTTTATGGGACTATATCCCCATCCCACCCAGGCTGGCTTTCCTCAGGCTCTACTTTGGAAACTTTCTCTCTATGTCCAGTGATCTGGCCCTTCAGAGCCAAACCTAAAAGTATCTGAGCATAGCATATAAGACAATATGGAGTGACAGAGAATTTGCTGTGAGTCCAGAGTGTTCTGGAGCTAAGATATCCAGAGGTGTTCCTGTCCTTGTCTCCTCCTGGCCCAATTTCTGTTATCCTAGATGAAGCGAAGCTTTAATTTCTAATGGGCCAAAGCAAAGTGAAGAGCCTGGTAGGTCAGCCCTGGTAATGTGTGTGGTCTTCTCCCAAGGGCTTGCAGTTGGAACACAGGAGAGCCACCTATCTATGGAGAGCTGAGCTAAAAGGTTATATAACTCGTGCTGAGATGACTATTTGCGCCCAAAGGGAAGATGAGCAAGCCAAGAAGTCCAGAAAAGAGTAACAGGAAAGAACACAGAAGAGATGTAAGATACCATGCCTCTTTCAGTTTACCTTAAATAATGGGGGATGAGAAAGATACAAGTGTGCATGTATGTACAGACTAGGCTTTATGGAGACCTAGACACAGTCTGTGACCTGAAAGGTAGTTCTGGATACACAGCAGTTCTAGCTTTTTTTTTTTAATCAACTTTTAATTTTTATTTTCAATTTATTTATTTATTTATTTTAAAAGTAAGCTCTACACACAGCTTGGGCTTGAACTCACAGCCATGAGGTCAAGAGTCATATGATCCACTGGTTGAGCCAGCCAGGTGCCCCAAGTTCTAGTTCTGATTATCTTGCAGTCCTTAGTTTCTTCTAGTTTTCCTGCCTATGTTCCTATAGCCCTTGTTCTATTCCTTCTATTTTGTGACTTCCACTTACTCATAACTCCTACTGATTTGGAACTTTTTTTGCTCATTGTTTCCTACTGTTTGTTACTTCTGCTTACTCATGACTTTTGTTTATTCATGGCTTATGTTGTCCCTGACTTCTGATGCATGCCTGTCTGTCCTTTGGCCCTAATATGCACTGCTGACTCTCTTTACATTCAGTTTTCAAGACATAGAATCACAGTGCTTTAACCTCTATCATCCTTTTTGCACAAAATTGTGCCAGGCTCCCTCATAGGCCTTTCATGCAATTCGTGGTGGAAAGAACTGAAGGTCTAGGTGACACCTAGCATGGTCATCTATGTTAAGAAACAAACAAAAAAAAAAAAAAAGAGAGAGAGAGAGAGAGACCTAGAAAAGGGGTCACAGCTATGGTAACCATTCTGAAGCTTCCCAGAAGTCAGAGGGAGCACAGTAAAATTGGAAGGCATGAAGCGCTACCACCAGTGAAAGCCATCAAGACCTCACACCATCTGTCCCCACATTTGTTCCCTAGATCTCATCTCACTGCTCCCCTTCTCTTCCTTCATCTTCATCTTATGTCTATCCAAGCCTCACCCATACCCAACTTCTAGTTATTCTCTGAATATGCTAAGCTCTCTCCCTTTTCATAGAGCTCCTCTCCACTTTTCCTGAGGTTGTACTTCTCCATTCCATCTTCTTGATGAGAATTCTTACTTTTTACACACTCCCTAAGAAGTTTTATCTATGTCCACCACCTCTTACAAATTGAGGGCTCCTTATATCTACAAGCTGGCCCACAGAGCCCTCCCTCTTTAGTTCAGATCCAGATTTCCAACTACCAGCTGGACGTTTCTATCTAGGTATTCCCACGACATATCAAACTCGACATTTGTAAGACTGAATTCATCATCTGTACACAACTCTGTTCCTGGGACCTTTGGTTCAGTAACGGGCTCCTCCTTTGCCCTCTCCTCACACAATGCATCAGTTTTTTTTTTTAAATTTATTTCTGAGAGAGAGAGAGACAGTGTGAGCAGGAGGGGAGGGTCAGAGAGAGAGGGAGATACAGAATCTGAAACAGGCTCCAGGCTCTGAGCTGGCTGTCAGCACAGAGCCTGATGTGAGGCTCGAACCCACAATCTGTGAGATCATGACCTGAGCCGAAGTCAGACGCTTAACTGACTGAGCTACCCAGGTGCCCCACAATGCATCAGTTTTACCTCTAACTAGTTCTTCAGTTATCCAGCCCTTCTCTACTCCCACTGACACAACCCAAATTCAGGCTCATCTTTCCCCTGGACCACTGAAACAGCTTCTTCTTGGTCTATTGTCCTCATCAGAACTTTCCTTTGTTCTGTCACCAAAACTGACTTCTAAAACTAAAATCCTGAGCAATAAAGTTCCTCTGAACCTACTGCAGAAATCCAAGATTAGCCTTGTCTGATCTCCAGCTTTGGCTTCCATAGCCTTACAGCCCTGCCAGTTGCATGGCATGCAATAGATGGTTAGATGCAGTCCTTTCAACAACATGCATTCTTTTTAAAAAAAATTTTTTAAATGTTTATTTACTTTTAAGAAAGAGAAAGAGTGCAAGCAGGAAGGGACAGAGAGAGAGGGAGATACAGAATCTGAAGTAGGCTCCAGGCTTGAACTCACGGAGTGTGAGGTCATGACCTGAGCGGAAGTCAAATACTCAACCAACTGAGCCACCCAGGTGCCCCAGGACACCATGCATTTTTGAATATGGGACAAACCTGAGGAGAGGCCTGTTCAAAGGTGGGGACATCTGCTTGGCTGTCTGTATAGAGTTGTTCCTACTGTGATATATTAAATCAAATTAAGGATGGTCCATGTGATATCACTGAATTGCGTGAGTAAAGGGATTCAGCAATTTTTACCTTTCACTCTACCAGCTTCTTTGTATGATGGTGACTTAATCTGTGGCATGCTGGGAGCTGGCTTGAACTGGCTGATGAGAGCTGATGGTTAAAGTTCATGAATTTTATAAGCTGCTTGTTGAACACAGATACTATTATTTTGTTCAATATTTATTTATTTAAAGAGAAAAGCACGTGAGTGAGTACAAGCAGGGTAAGGGCAGTGAGAGAGGGAAAGAAGAATCCTGAACAGCTAACATGGGTCTCATCCATTTTTTCCACTGCAGGAAAGACTGGGAATAGCAGCCAGGGCAGTCCCTGGCCTCAGGGAGCTTGGAAAACTGGGCCTCCTGGAAAGAGGGTCAGGAATTAGCTTCAGGGAGTAGAAAGGGAAGAATGCCCTACAGCTGGCCTAAACAGCAGACCTCCCACCCCGTCCACAGCATTCTAGGAGTAAGACTAACTGGGAGTCCCAGAAGAACCATTTAGTAAAAACCTTATTGGTAGAATGTGGAAAATTTGCTGAGACATGTCCATTCTTGTGTGTGATGTGGAGCTGGTGCTGGGGGCCTTCTGTGCCCAAAGGAGCCACACTTCCTCTGTAGTAGGAATCCTGTCTTCTGGTACTTGCACACTAATTTAGAGGCTCTCAGATCCCATCAAGACTTGGGTTTCCTTGGCAGTGTGACAGGGTAAATGGAGTCTATAGATCTGGGTTTTAATCCGCCACTTACCCTCTTTGTCACCCAGGACTGATTGCTTCTTTTTAGCTTTCTCATCAATAAAATGGAAATACTAGGTACCACATGGGCCACTGTGTGAGCATCAAATGGAATAATACTGTTTGAGTATTTAGCACTAAGCCTGGCATGTAGCAAGCTCTCAGTCAATACCATAGGTTGTTTTGGGGCGGGGTAGGTGACCAAACCTCCTCAGACTTCAGAATGGGGTGGGGAATGATTATACCCCTGTGAAGCAAGCCCTCCATTTCGGTGGGCTTCCTGTTCTTAAGCTGGGAGACGTCAGTGCAGAAAGGTTATGTTCATTCTGGAAATCCGTGTTTGGGTAAAGGTGGACCCGAGGGCTGCTGCACAGGTGCCTGAAGCCAAAACTATAGAACTCTTTTTCCAGATCACTGTTTGTTTTTTTTTTTTAAATTAAATTAAATTATTTTGAGAGAGAGAGAGAGAGGAGACGGAGCATGGGGAAGGGCAGAGAGAATCCCATCCAGGCTCCTCGCTCTCAGCCCCAGCTGGGGCTTGAACTCACGAATTGGAGGATCACCACCACGATCACAACCACGACCATGACCACAACCACGAGCTGGAAGCTTGATCCACTTGAGCCACCCAGGCGCCCCTCCAGATCAGTACTTTTAAATTACATTCATCAGGGGGCGTCTGGGTGGCTCAGTCGGTTAAGCGCCGACTTCGGATCCGGTCAAGATCTCACGGTTTGTGGGTTTGAGCCCCGCGTCGGGCTCTGTGCTGACAGCCAGCTCAGAGCCTGGAGCCTGTCTTCGGTTTCTGTGCCTCCCTCTCTCTCTGACCCTCCCCTGCTCACGCTGTCTGTATTTCTCTCTCAGAAACAAATATTTTTTAAAAATTTAAAAAGGAATTATGTTCATCAGTGTATAAACGAACAAAAATCTCTAGTCTGTCATGCAGCCTGTCTGGAAGTTAACCCCAAGTCTGCTTTTTTTTGGGGGGGGGGGTTAGTGATTTATTTAGCAATAGTTCATCTCGGTGAAGTCCGATTTCCAAGTCTGCGCTCACACCGCATTCATGGGAGTGGTATTGAGTCCGGGAAATCCTGGCGTCCTGCGCCCCACCCCTCTAGGCTCCTCAGCTCACCCGAGCCTCACGAATTCTCGGCCTGAGTAAGGCAGACACGATTCTCCCATTAAAAGGTAGGAGAAAAGAAAAGATTCTCCCATTGAAAGGTAGGAGACCCAAAGAAGCCACAAGATAAGTGGCTCCGCAAGTGGGGCCAGCGGCGGTGGGCGGAGCCGCTGAGGTGGGCGGGGCCCCCGGGTGGGCGGGGAGGCCCGGGCTCCCACCTGGCGCTCCGCTCACCTCAGGGCCTGTGGAAGCGCAGCCCTCTGCTCCCGCTGGTAGCCGCTCCCCGCAGGGGTGATAAAGCAGGATACTCAGGGTCTGGGCCTGCGGCTATGTGCCGCCTTCAGTGGCTCCCTTGTCCTGGTCCGAGATGGGTGCGCGCCTCCTGCTACTGCTGGGCCTCTCCTTGCAGCTGGGCGTCCTGCAAGGTGAACCGGTGCGGGGCTTCTGGAAGGACCCTGGGGACTGAGCTAGCTGCTCTGTGGGTTGGTTGGGGCAGGGGAAGGTGAAGACCTAACCTCAACCTCAGGGGTGGGCGCCGCCTTCACTCCCTCGTCCCACTGTTTCTCCCTCTCTGCCTTCCCTCTCCGATGCTTCCTCCACTTTTGTCACAGCTTTTTCTTTTCTCCTTTCACCTCTCTTCCCAATTTTACTTCACCTCCTTCCCACCTCAGTTCTAATCCGATACTCCCCAGTTCCTCAGGGCTTTCTTGCTGAGAGTCCTACGTTTGAGTAAAAGGGAGCAGAGAAGGTTCTTTGTGGGTCGTGAAGGCAGTGGGAGCCGTCGGGAAGGATGGGGAAGATGGTCACGGGCCACATGAGAGGGGTTGGCGGAGCTGCGGTGTAGGACTTGACCCTCAGCACAGTCCCTCCCTGGGAGTAAAAGGGGATCCGGACTGTACTCACATGTGCCTCCTCCCGGGTGTGCGCCAAGCACCCAGAAATCCCCTGCTTTCAGCCACTGTCCAGGCTGCCAGTGACCCAGAGGGTATGCTCCCTGCTGATCTGCCCAAAGGCAGGGGGAGGCAGAGTCTTATTAAGCCTGTTTGGGTTTGACTTTCCAGCTCTACCATGTTTCCAGTGTTCCCGAGTCAATGCAAGCGGGGTTTGCGAGACTGGGGAAAGTGTCTGCGAGACTCAAGACAGCCAGCAGTGTTTCCTGAGGAAGGTCTATGAAGGTAGGTGGGTCCCAAGAAGTCACCTGGGTGACCCTTGCCTGACCCTGTGGGAAGTGGCTTTCAGGAGCCCTGGGGGCAAAAGCAGAGAGTTCAGTAAGGATTTTTTTCTTAAAAAGTTGGAAGAGGGTCCTGGATCTGGTACTGGGCTGCCACTAGCCCTTGACTGGACCAGCAGACCTATTAGAAGAAAAAGTGCCTGTTGAGGGGTCCCTGGGCCCTTGGAGAGTTCCCATGCTACTCAGGGGTAGGAGGGACTAGCTAAGAAAACTCCAGTAGGACTTGTGTGTGGTAGTGCCTTTGGGAAATGGATTAGTTCAGGTGAGGTAAGGGGTTGGGGTAAGATGACCCACTAGGAGCTCACCTCTGTCTTTGCAGGGTGGCTGATGTCCCTTGTTACCTGGCAGCCCGACTCCTTAGGATTGTGTGCTGTCTCTCCTTATTCGCTGAACCCTACATTCTTCCAACACATGTTTATTGCTTACCTCTTATATGACAAACACTTTTGAACTTGGAGGTCACAAATCATGAGGTCCTCTTCTCTTGTCTTCCTCTCCAGATGACAGGCTCCTGTACGGATACCAGGGCTGTGGGGACCTGTGCCTCTCCATGTCTTTCTTCAGACAAAATGTTCAAGTGGATTTTGTATGCTGCAATGACATACCTTTCTGCAACAGGTTCTAGAGACTTGCCCTTCCCAGTTATTCATTTAGCCCTTTTCTGTATGCCCACAGCCTCAGAGGATGGGCCATCTTTCCCCAGCATGGCCAAGCCCTGAAGCCTGTTCCTGCTAAGTTTCCGATGGTGATGTTTCCCCAGCTTACCCCACCAGATGGATGCTTTCTGCTCCCCATCACCCCTTCTGCTCTTTTTCTCAGATTCCTGTCTCCCCCACCTTTCTCTCCCTGTACCTACATCCCTCCTTGCTTCCCCTGTCATTGGCTGGCATGTAACAAGCTCTCCCATCTCCCTCTTTTCCTTCCTTGGACAAATATTTTCTGACAGCTGAGCTCTGTAACTAGATGCTGAATAGAAAATAGTGAATAAAACAGACCTGATCTCTGTCTTCAGTCAAGTGTGCCTTCATTTTAGTGGCTCCTTTTCTGCCAGGTTGACCAGGGTCACAATATCTTGCCTGCCTCTTATTCATAGAACTTAAGCCTGTAAGGGACTCCTTCACCAGTCCCTCCACTACACACACGCACATACACACACACACTCTCTCTCTCTGCTTCTCTTTCCCTCGGTCTTTCCCCCTTTCCACTGTATAGATTTTTCTGAATAAATCTTGCATCTTGGTGTTGTTTAGAATTTTTGTTTTTATGTTTTAATTATAAGAATAAATATTCAGTTTAGGAAAAATATAAAATAGTGACCCAAATAGACATCACTAGCAATCCCATCCTACCATGCAGAGACATACCTTGTTTTAGGGCTTATGGTATACATCCTTGATTTATCACATTTATTTAAAGTGACTTTTTCTCCTGCTGTCTTCAATTCACTCTCTATCATTGGTTTTAAGCAGTTTCATGTTTGTGCTGATGTTGTTTTCAGTGTTCATCTATTAGAGCTTCTTTCAGCTTCCTTGGGTCTGTGTTTTGATGCTTTTCATTATTTTTGGGAAATGTTGCCTCTTGTGATTTTAAGTATATATTCCATCTCATTTTCTGTTTCTTCTCTTTGTGGCAAACTAATGGAATATGTTAGAATGCTTGGTATTATCCCGCAGCTCTTGGATGCTGTATGCTGGCTTGTTACTGTTATTATTTATTATTTTATTATAGCTACTCATGCTTCAGTCTAATTTCTGTTGCCCAGTCTTCAGGTTCACTGATTTTTTCCCTCCATTGTATTCAATCTACTGCTGAGCTCATGACAGAAATTCTTTACCTCTGACATTGTGTCATTTTATTTCTAACATCTCCATTTGACTCTTTCCTAGAGATTCCGTTTCTTTTTTCAAATTGTTCATCTGTTCATGCATCCTAGCTTTTCCATTTAAACTTCTAACATTATAGTTAATGTTCCTGATTAATAGTTCCAACAGTGGGCCATTGCACAGTTCAGTTATGATAGTTACTTTATCTCTTGACAAAGGGCTGGGCTTTTTTTTTTTTCTTTTTTGTGTCTATAATTTTTATTTTATTTTTATGTTTATTTTTGAGCAAGAAAGAGAGACACAGATCATGAGCAGGGGAGGAGCAGAAATAGAGGGAGACACAGAATCTGAAACAGACTCCAGCCTCTAAGCTGTTAGCCCAGAGCCCTATATGGGGCTCAAACCCACAAACTGTGATGGGGCACCTGGGTGGCTTAGTCGATTAAGTGTCCAACTTTGGTTCAGGTCATGATTTCACAGTTCGTGGGTTTGGGCCCCATGTCGGGCTCTGTGCTGACAGCTCAGAGCCTGGAGCCTGCTTCAGATTCTGTTATCTCCCTCTCCTTCTGATCCTCCCCTGCTCACGCTGCCTCTCTCTTTCTCTTTCTCTCTCAGAAAAAAGAAAAACAAAACAAAACAAACAAAAAAAAAAAACCAACCCACAAACTGTGAGATCATGACCTGAGCCGAAGTTGGACGCTTAACCAACCGAGCCACCCAATGCCCCTGTGTTTGTAATTTTTAAATCAAATGTTTGACACTGGGGGTAGAATTGTAGAGCATAAGTTAAATAGTATTGACACCTAGAAATGGACATGCTTATTTTTATAAATTTTCAAAGTTCATTTATTTATTTATTTTGAGAGGGAGAGAAAGAGAGAGAGATGGAGAGAGAGAGAATGAGTAAGGGAGGGACAGAGAGAGAATCCCAAGCAGGCTGAGTGCAGAGCCCAACATGGATCATGAGATCATGACCTGAGCCGAAATCAAGAAATCAAGAGTCAGAGGCTTAACCAGCTGAGCCACCCAGGCACCCCCATGCTTCTTCCTGAGTGAGGTGGTCATTGTGAGGGGCTGAGGCAATCTAGTCAGAAATTGTGATAGGTGATGTTTTACTGTTGCTCTTGTTACTTTCCAGTTGTCACAGGCTTCAAACTTCTCCAGTGACAGCATGTTGTCTTCTTGTGTCAGGGAGGGTTTCCCTTTGTGCCCATGTCCTCTGCCAGTGATTAGACATCCCCGCATTCCTGCACAACCAGGTGTCTCCCTGAACTTATACTCTTCTGTGGCGGAGGAAAAACAATTTCCCCCTACCCATCTGGATTCTTGGCTAAGACTTCCCTGTAAGAAAAGATGAAAGAAAAACAAATTAGTAAAATGCATCCTCTTGTATACGTAGGAGATTCCCAGGAACACTGAGTGACTCTTCTTCAAACTGTCTCAAGCCACCACCCTAGATACCATCCCCAACTAAAGACAAAAAGAGACGTTGCAGGGAGAGAGGGCGGCAGGTACAGAGGTTATCAGGAAAAGCATAATCAACGAGGGTAAGGTTGTTGTACACATTTAAGTCATTGCCTTCTCTACCATAAGACATTCTAGAGATTTTAGTCAACTTCTTGCTGGTACAGAGAGGGGACCCATTTACAAGTGGAAATTTCCCATATAATATGTACATACTCAATCTTCAGAGCTTTTTCTATGTCTGCTGTGACTTAAAAATAACCAGCTTAAAACAACCTTTATTCCAAAGATACTTACTTTGGGGTGTCATATTCTGCTCCCCTTCACTCCTCTCTCAGCATGATAGTGCTGCCCCTGGTCGTTCAGTGCTGAGTTTGTGGCTGCAACATAGGGATTCTCTGTTATCCTGGTTCATTTGCAATCTGAGGCTGTCTCGGAATTCCCCGGGCCACTTTCAGCATGCCTGCCCCTCCTTTCGGTGGTTTTCTGCCTTGTTCTAGGGCTAGTATTAGGAGATAGCTTTTGGCCTTCTCAAAGAAGCAAAGATTTAAAAAAAATTTTTTTTTTAATGTTCATTTATTTTTGAGAGAGAGAAGCAGGAGGAGCAGAGAGAGAAGGAGACACAGAATCCGAAACAGGCTCTAGGCTCCAACCTGTCAGCACAGATCCCGACGCGGGGCTCGAACTCATGAACCTCGAGATCATGACCTGAGCAGAGGCTCAACTGACTGAGCCACCCAGGTGCCCCAGAAGCAAAGATTTTTTATAATTTTTATTTTACTTATCCTTATCCCAGCCACTATAGGATTTTGTGTCCTATGGTCAGGATTTTCTGCCCTTCTCCCAGAAATGTAAAGCATTTGCTTTAGAGAAAAAAAGGTCAAAGAAAGTAAGTGAGGCTGTATGTCTTTTTTTAGCAGCTGCTGATCAGGTCTTGCAAGTCTGCAAGGCTGGGGGGTAGAGGGTGGGTCTGCTTCGGTTTTGCCTTGCTTCTTCTCATCTTTTTCATTAGTACTGGGTAGATATCTCGGGAATAGAGGTTGTAAACAAGTACAAAACACTATTAGGTCTGAGGGCCTCATTTATTTCCAACTGACACTCAAGTCCTCACTTGGTTCTTAATGCTTGTTAAAACCTTAGCTAGTCAGCTCTTATGCCTTCTTCCTTCCTTCCTTCCTTCCTTCCTTCCTTCCTTCCTTCCTTCCTTCCTTCCTTCCTTCCTCTCTTTCTCTCTTTCTCTCTTTCTCTCTCCCTCTCTCTCTTTCTTTCTTCTTTGAGAGAGAGAGAGAGAGATGATGAGAGCATGGGCTAGGGAGGGGAAGAGGGAAAGGGAGAGAGAATCTTAAGCAGGCTCCACACCCAACGCAGAGCTCAATCTCATGACTGTGAGATCATGACCTGAGCTGAAATCTATAGAGTTGGATGACCAACTGACTGAGTCATCAAGTGCCCCTCTTTTTATGTTTTACTGGGCTTTTATGGAGGCTACTTCTTTCCTCTGTGCTCTGCCATAGATAAGCCAGCTTGTGTGTCTACTCAGATCTAAATCAGTCTGTTCTTAAATTAAAATTGGTCCTTAAAAATGTTTTTTGAGGCTTTTTTAGGGGTCTTATTCTGGATCCTTTCTGGTCTCCATAAGCAAATTGACTAAGAACTATTTTATTCAAATGATTCTTCTAGACTGCTAATTTTATGATTTTTGAAGAGCTCAAGCTCCAAGGCCAAAGTCAGCTCAATCCTAAGAGATTCATTTCTTTTTTTTTTTTTTTAATGTTTTTTATTTATTCCTAGGAGAGAGAGAGACAGCGTGAGCAGGGGAGGGTCAGAGAGAGAGGGAGTCACAGACTGAAACAGGCTCCAGGCTCCGAGCTGGCAGTCAGCACAGAGCCTGATGCGGGGCTCGAACCCACGAACCGCGAGATCATGACCTAAGCGAAAGTCGGACGCTTAACTGACTAAGCCACGTAGGCGCCCCCTAAGAGATTCATTTCTTTGAAGTCTCACCCTGACTCTGTCTACAAAGGATCCAGTCCAGAGGATTCTCCCAGTTCATAATGTTTGCCCCCCTGGATTATGAGGGATTGAGAGATGAACCTCTGGACATGAGAGACTACTGCCTATGCAGTGGTTCTTTTGAGAAAAGGAAACAAATATTAACACAAATATTAAGTACACAGTGACAAAATCTCACTGTGGGAGTACAGGGAAAAACCACCACAGTTTCTCGCTGGGTGAGTCAGCCCTTCACATGGAAGATGGGACCCATACTCCTCCAGCATCCTGTTATCTTGGTGGTATAGAAGCCAAAAGCCAGTTGCCCCAAGGTGTGCCACTCTGGGATGCAGATTACTTTGAGCTGAAAACAAGGCCCAAAATAGTCAGGAAGAAATTTTGACTTTCCTTTTAAGTGCCTAAAAGGACTTTAGATAGAACACTTGTTCCAAGAAGAAAGCTACCGCCATAGATAACTACATTATAATATGAACTAGGAATAGTAGACAGGGAGGAATTTAGCAAAGTCTGTTTGGTAAAATTCCTCTCTGCGTCCCATTGTTTCTGTATGGCCCAGCAAACATCTGTTACTAAAACATTTACTCTTTCTCGGCTTCCTGTGAATTGCTTTCCTTCCCTTTGAAGTCCCAGACCCCCACCTCCTTGCCTTTAGTTCAGGATAATGTAAATATGTCATTGTGCCTAACTATCTTCAGAATCTCATGTTTATGTGAATTCCCCATATGTACATAAGTAAATTTGAGTTTTTGCCCTGTTAATTTGTCTGATGTCAACTTAATTCTTAGTCCACCTGTAAGAACCTTGAAGGACATAAGGAAAATTTTTCCCAACAGTACATTTGGGAGAAGGGGCTCTGCAATGTGAAATATTTATGATTAGCAGAATGGGTGAGAAGTTCTGAAATAACGAAAAGACCAGCTACGTGACCTCCATGTGTCGCAGGCAGGAAGTGCAATGGCTGACGTGGGGACAGCTGCACCAGACAGCTGCCCTCCCCAGGCTCACAGAGTAGGGATAACTCGAGATTACAAGCGAAGCTGGTAGACAGCAAGTTTTCATCCAGGTCCCACGTACATATCAGCATCTCTGCTCACGAGAGCTCCCACCAGGCAGGGGTCCCTGTCCCCCAGGGGCTCTGCCCGGCCCCTCTCCTCTCACTGGGGCTTGGACACAAGCAGGGCACTCTGCCAGCGAGCAGAACCCTACATACCTGTTTTCCTTTTGTAGAACAGTCACCTGTAGGACAAAAACTATTTTGTGGCAGGATACCCTGCTGACCTACTGAACTTTTTTGTCTTTCCTCTCTCCCCTTCTCAAATACCTTCCACTTTCTTCTAAGATGGCTCTAGGTCATTTTATGCCTGCCCTCTGGGGGGGATTTTTTTGGGAAACACAAACAGAAGTAGCTTGAGAACAACCTTCCCCACTTGCTGGTATATTTGGAAGGCTGAAGCCCTTGGCAGGATTGCGTAGATGGAGGGGGAGAGGATGGATGGCTGGGGGGCTGGGGGGGCTGGGGGGCTGGGAGGCTGGGCTCACTTCTCCCACCTTGATCCTGGCAGCGCCTGCAGGAGTGGGTGACCTCACAGGGGTGAGGCTGGTGCTACATGCAGAGAGGTGGCCCCTCATCTCCATGGATTTCAGGTTTGTCAGGAAGCAGCGAGGCCCCGGCATGAAAACAAAATGGGCCGGGAGCATCAGCATGGGCAAATATTTCCACTGTAAGTTCTGGCAAAAATTCATGAACTTCCAATGCTGTGTCTTTTTCGACACTCTTCCCGAAGGAAGTGAGAAGTGGGGGTGAAGCCCCCAAATAACAGAGATGGAATTATTTACCATCTAGGTGGTGGTTGAGTGTCAGATTGGAGACAACTTTAAGAGAATGAGAAATGAGGTTTCTCCTGGACACGAGATTATAGTAACAACACATCCGTACCTACGACACCTATGCTTCTTGCCCTATAGTAGACTTTCAGAGAGTCCTCAAAAATCACGTGTAAGTGAATTTATATTCAATGCAGGCGAGTTTGAACCCCCTCCTAGCTTCTTAGGTCTTATCATACCTCCCTTGAATGTTGGCCAACTAAGGCCCTCACTGCCATGCTATCCCTGGTCCTATATTTTCTGCTAAACAAGGCTGTGTGATGAGGGTGTGGGAAGGATGGGGGCAGGGTAGGAAGTTTCTTATAACTTCTGGCACAACTCAAATTTTATACCTGAGGGATTCAGGAGGTGTGAGAAGTGCTCATTTCCTACCAGATTACTCTGAAGCCTCAGATCCGATCCTAGGGGCAGCCAGCATAGCACAGGTCTCCTGGTCACAGCCTGTCTGCTGGTCCTGCCTCCCTTACACTCAGAGATGTGCCAAGACTGGACTCACTTGTAGTGCAGGCTACTGGGGACATGGTCTTCTCTCCAGATAGTCTGTCAAAAGAAATACCATCCAAACCAGCTGCAGCCTGAAGCCCCCACTGCTCTCTGGGATGTTGAGCCAACTGGAGCCCAGAGAAGGAGGGGGCAAGATGAAAGTGCTCATGGCTCTGAGTGTTTGCTAAGGAAGGAACAGGGATGTTGGTCCTGGTGTGTGAAGAACCAAACCAGTGCCATGACAGGCTTCAGAAGGCCCCAGAGATTAGAAGACCCAAGTCTCTGAGCCTGACTCAGCAGGCTTGAGCCACAGCCCTTCCCTGTGTCCGAACCAATCACTGGAGGTTGGGAGGTACCGGACGTTCCGGCCACTATTCTGGCCCACCTTGCTCTAAACTCACCAATCCCTCTGCACCGTAACAACCTCTGCCGTCACCTTGTCCTATCACGTTGTAGTCCCTGTCCATCACCCCTTTCCCGCCCTAGAGTTAATAAAAACCCTACTCCTCCTTTGTTCGGGGCTCTCACCATGGATTCATTGCGTGGGAGGTCTGAAAGCCCGAGCTTAAGCCCGTAATAAAGCCCTTTGCCTTTGCATACGTGACTTGGACTTCTTGGTGGTCTTGGGATTTTGGAGAGATCACGATCTGGGCATAACAGTGTGCACCTGCTGGAAGAGGCAGCAAGACGCCCAGCTTCTGTTTGTCTCCTCCTGTACCCTGTTCCTCCCAGATGTGGACAGGTTAGAGGGCAGAGGGCAGGGTGACGGGCCTTGTGGTCTTGGCCTCTGTGTTCCTAGCCCGGCTACCTGGAATGCACGTTGATCTGGGAGAAGCCCGAGCATAAATGTTCTTTTCCTGATCCTGAGGGAGAACTGAGAAGGGCAGACAGTAGTGTACCTTGTGGGGCACAAGATGCCCTTGCTGACCAGAGTGCCCAGCTGCAGGCCTCGTGGCTGAAGTTGTCCATGAAGAGCAGGTAGTCATGGGGCATTGGGGGCAATGTCCACGTTCTCAGTGGCAGAGGGAGGGAGATCCAAGACTGAGACGGAGATGAGGCCAGTGCTGTCTAAGGCTGTAGAGAAATTACAGAAGAGTTAGGTCCTGCTGATGAAGTTGGTAAAACAACCACGTAAAGAAGAGGACAACCTCACCCTTGTACTTAAGCAGTCAGGAGTCTGCAGAAAGTGGACATCATTCACCAATGCTCCAGGGAAGCAGCAGAACAGCTTCATGTTCTCTGGGGCAGGGCCAGCTCTCAGGGGGCCTCCTCCTCACAGGGCCTCCTGTGGCCACAGGGGAGGAGACTCCCAGGGGCAAAGAGCAGGAAGAGGACATGGGTTTCCCCTGGGCTGAATCCACCACTGCTGTGTCCGTGGGGATGTGAGGAGACTCCTGGGGAAGGCTCCACACTAGCCACTTGCAGGGTGTTGGCCCAGGCTGGCGTGTGTGTATGTGGGTGGGGTGGGGGAGGCCAAATCCCAAGGGCATCTGAGGGATTTGCCATTGGGGTGCTTCTGTGTTTATGTTACGAGTGAGCCACCCTGGCCTCAAAGTATTTTTAATAGGACCTGAAACTTTGGCCAGACAGACCCCATCAGGGCAGATATTCTGAGGCCGCCCTGCCCTGAGCTTCGTGTAGGAAGCTTCACAGAGGGAAGGAGTTCAGGACACC
The DNA here is from genome assembly GCA_017311185.1 of Proteles cristata cristata. NCBI lineage: Eukaryota > Metazoa > Chordata > Mammalia > Carnivora > Hyaenidae > Proteles > Proteles cristata. The sequence continues at coordinate 1,212,911 of JAESUZ010004312.1, forward strand.
GGGCACCAACATGTCTGCCCTTCTCTCCCTAAGTCCCAAGGAGCATCTGTGATTGGCTGCTCCCTCCTTCTTAAAAACCTCTTCTGAGTATTGTGCCCTCCCCTCCCCTCTCCTGCCTGTCTGTGCCGTCCATCTCCCCCAGCAGAGAAAAGTGACAAAGACAACAAATATATGAGGAATTCCTAGAGATGTGTAAGGTCAACTTAGAGTGTAATACCAACCCACAGCATTTCAGGAAAAAAAAAAGATGAATAGGAAGAATTAAATAAGGAAATGTGAGAGAAACAACCTAAAATTTCCAAGTAATCTGAAATGAGACATAAATCTTCAAATAGCAAGTGTCTAGCAAGTGTCAAGGGTGAGAGCCCCATTGGACACATCATTGTGAACTTTAACAAGTATAAAGAAAAAATACTATCCTTTCCTAGAGAGAAGAGCAGATCAACTTCAAAAAAGTTTAACTGACATTGTTCATGCTAGTAGAAGCCCTGGATGCTGGAGACAATGGAATAAGGCCTTTCAATTCCCAGGGGGTCTCCTGGTTTTCAGATGACAAGGGAAAGATACTTCTGTCTTCTTCTTTCTGAAACTACTCAAACATGACGGGAGAATGGAAGGGAAACCCCAGTTAAGGAGTGAGAGAGGACTTGACAGAGCAGGGTGGTGAAACCGCAGGCCTGCAGCGGGCGCACAAGAGGCAGCTGGCGGACCCAGCGGGACTCCGCCAGCCTCTGGAATTGGAGCCACGAGGAACAGCACAGTGGGATGAAGTTTGAGCCTAAGAACAGAAAGTTGGTCAGAAGCCATTAGATGACCATTTCCCACCATACCCCACACTAAGAACAAGTACCCAACCCAGCCTCCAAGTGGAGACATTTATTCAGAGCTCCAGCCTCGGGACTCCAGGCGCAGCAGGTGTGGGGAGTGAAAGGCCAGCATGGAAACAGGGGCATTAAGTGAATGTCTGGATAGTGCATGGTGGTTCCAGCCTGCCTTTCTATACCTGCTCAATCTCCTCTCACCCCCCCCAAATCCTGGTGTTCCCTCCCTGCTGTTCTTCAAACTCGAGCTAAATCTGTCCCCACCATGAATCTCTTGCTCCCTATGTCCTGATAGGCACACAATCACTCAGAGGTATATTTATGAAGAGAAATGAGCAAGAAGAAGTAAGGACTGGAGGCCAGTACGCTGTGATCAGGACAGAAGAGAACTAGCAGAGTCACATGCAACACCCTGGCCTTTTGCCTTCCAGCATGAGACGGATAGTCAACATGTGCACCGAAGGACACTCCCATCATAAGGGTGACAAAGAAGAAGACTCATTTTGGCACCCCCATCCCCCACTGCATCCTTCTACTTCTCCCCAGCTCTCCAGGTGCTAAGGGCTCTGGGACATGGCAAAAAGTTCTTGGACTCAGGCTCAGTACCACATCTGGGATCTCAGGAAGGATATTTAACCTTCTCTGGCCGTCACTTCCTTTGTTGCCTCCGAGGAGAGGGGATTGGCCATGATCAAGCACGTAAAGAGCCTACCACAGTGCCCAGCAGTTGGCGCGTGTTAGTAGTTGGGAATAAATATTAGTGAGTCTCACTCACCCTGTGCTTTGAGAATTCGAGTCTTAGCAAACACGTTTCCTGACCACCGTCAGCCCTGCCGGACCCCTTTCCTGGCTATGAGCACCATTAGCCACTGATAAGGGCAGTGACTGCTAATGGACACAGGATGTCAGTTTTGGTGATAAAAATGTCCTGGGTGAGATAGTGGCAGTGGCTTCCCAGCTGAGAGGGCACACAAGAACCCAGGGATCTGTACACAGTAAAGGAGTGAATCTTATGTGCCTCAATTATATCCCAATGAAAAAGGAAGGAAGGGAGGTGGAAGGAAGGAAGGGAGGGAGGGAGGAATTAAGGAAGGGAGGGATGGAGGGCGTGAGGGAGGAAGGAATGAAAAAAAGGAGGGAGGGAAGGAGAGAGGGAGGGAAAAGGAATGGAGGGAGGAAGAAGGGAAAGAAGGAAGAAAGAGGGAAGGAGGGAAGGGAGGGAGGGAAGCAAGGGAGGCAGGGAGGAAGGAAGAAATCAAGACAGAAAGGTGGGGGAAAGGGGCGCCTGGGTGGCTTAGTTGGTTAAGCGTCCGACTTTCGCCTAGGTCATGATCTCGCGGTTCGTGGGTTGGAGGCCCGCGTCGGGCTCTGTGCTGACTGCCAGCTCAGAGCCTGGAGCCTGTTTCAGTCTGTGACTCCCTCTCTCTCTGACTCTCCCCTGCTCACGCTGTCTCTCTCTCTCTCCTGGAAATAAATAAAACATTAAAAAAAATTAAAAAAAAAAAAGAAAGGTGGGGGAAGGAGGGGAGAAAAGGAAGCCCATGCTTTAAGCCCCTCCCATCAGAGGTAGAAGAGGAGATCAGGCTGAGGGATAGAAAAGACATCATGAATTCAGGACACGTAAGGGCTCAGAAGGGGCTGTTGCCCTACTTCCCCGACAAGCCAGGGGAGACCCTGTGCTGTCTGAGCCAGGCGGTCCTGGTGCCTGTGCTCCTGACCACCTTAAAACCAGAGCTTCTGGGGGCATCTGGGTGGTTCAATTGGTTAAGCTTCTGACTTCAGTTCAGGTCACCATCCTGTTGTTTGTGGGTTCAAGCCCTGCATGGGGTTCTGTGCTGACAGCTCAGAGACTGAAGCCTGTTTCGGATTCTGTGTCACCCTCTCTCTCTGCCCCTCCCCTGCTTGCACTCTGTCTCTCTCAAAAATACATACACTGTAAAAATTAAAAAAACAAAATGAAACAAAACTAGAGCCTCTGCGCCCAGCTCTCTTCCACCCAGAGAAAAATGATGTCACTGACACTGAGGAGCACAGGTCACAAGGCAGAGAGCAGCTGAATGGTTCACTTCCCGCTGGAGAGACGGAGAAGACATCACTCCACGGGAACAGAGATCTGTGCTAGTCAAGGTGCAGCACGTCTGCGCCCAGCAGACCATGGCATGGGAAAGGGTTTTGAGTCTGCTTTGCCAGTGAGAACGTGTGCATTCAAAACACCAATGACCTGTTCTGAGTCACACCACTTGTCAGAGACATTGCTTCTCACCTCCATTAAATCCTGGAAAGTGCCAGCACGGGGTTCCCGGCACTGCCTTGGCTCCAGGTGGATCACAAACACCTGCAGCTGCCCTACCAGGATGACGCCACAGAGCCTGAACCAGCTGCCCACTTCCTTTCCCTTCTAGAAACATTTGCAGAAATTCAGAAACCAGTGCTTTCGGGACCCCTGCACTAGCCTCACCATAAATGATCCTGTGACTGGTCCCCACTCAAAATAATCCTTGCCAGCTCAAAACTGGGAGCCGAGTGCATCTGCAGCCTGCTCCCTGCTTTCAATTTCCCATGGGGGGGCCCAGATCTCACTGCGTTGGGGGCTCTCAACGGATTATAGGTCACTCGCCCTTCGCCTTCTTCCCCAGCAAGCACATGGAGCTCCCAGCCCCTTCTCGGGCCTGGGTCTCAATCTCCTGCAGAAAGACTCATGAGGGAAGCAGGGTGGGGGTGCCATTAGGGACTGAGGTTCTGGAGGGAAACTGCCAGATCGAATCCCGTGGCTGCCAAGTGTGCTGTGTGACCTGGGGCAAAGTCCTCAACTTCTCTGCCTCCAGGGAAACACGGGCATGACAAACCTACCACGTGTGTCCTTAGGAGGCTCATAGGAAACAGTGGCTGCCACCTGAGGAGCCCCGCATGAGTCACGGCCACCGGGTCTGATGTAATGGGCAGTGTCTTTACCAAAGTAAGGCCGTCGACTTCTAGCCTTGAGCTTAGCAAGACTAAATAGGCAAATATATAAGTAAATTGCAACAAGAGAAAAATCTTTCAGATGACTTCTGCTTCTCCAAAACACAACAGAAACAAAAACAGAGAGAGTTGAGACCACACAGAAGATGGCTATTTGGCCACCGCTCTGCTGGCTGTGGCTGCGGGACTCACACCTGTCGTCCGAGGCCCATCCTGGGGCCACACTTAGGGATCCTCGGCGGTGTCGGATCTGCATGTCCCTGGAGGGTCTGCATCTCAGGCTCCTCTACATGAGCTGTGATGATGGCGTCTGTGCCGCATCCTGATGGCGACAGGTGACTGTCGTCCTGGCCCCTCCCGGAACTCATCATGGACCTCTGTGACCTGAGGGTTCAGGCGGGGCAGCTGAAGGGGTCTTCCCTCCTTAGGCAGTCAGTCCACAGTGAGCAGGACTGCCCCCTGCAGGCAGCCTCTAGGGTGGAGGCACACATTCCCCGGGCCCTTGTTCAGCTGTGTGGGCGCCGGGCAGGCATCTCTGGTCTCACCCCGTTCAGACACTTTCCTCCTTCCTGTGCGAGCAGAGCGCACATGGTGATGGAAGGCACATGCACCTAGATTGGTGGGGGCCGGCAGGGCCCCTTCCCCTCTGTCCCGTGGAGCCCCGCCAGGCCTGCCAGCTCTCCAGAGAGAGGCGCCGTCTACTCGAAGCCTTCATCTCCAGGCCCTGGCCCTGTACTTGCAAGGACACCCCTGTTCAGTGACTCTGTCCCCCAGCAGGTGCTGCTGGCCGGGAGCCCCGCGTCCACGGGCTTCTGTGTCTGCCCATCGAGCCCATCGGGAAACATGGCTCCCTGAGCCCCTCTGCCCCCGACAGCTCTCTCCTCCCCAGGAGGCCTCCCAGGCGATCAGAAAGTGTGCATCCCTACACGGGGCGGGGGTGGGGGGAGCATTTGACTGTCGATCAGGGTCACCTGGGTTCCGAGGTCTAACTCTTCCTGGACTCGCGGCCTCACAACACCTCACCTTCCATGGCCTCCCTCGTGCCTGGGCTCCCACCACCCCCACCGGGAAAGTAGCCTCTTTTCTGAGTTTCACCCCTTTACCTTCGACGCAACAGAGGGCGTTTGTGCCCACGGAGGTTTGGAGAGCCTAGGATTTAACAGAGGAGTTGACTCACCAAGGTGCAGGCTGCCCTCAGGACGCCTCTGGCTCCCCCCTCCCCTGCCCCCTCCTGGCTCTGGAGCCCCTGTAACCACACCTGGCCCGAGTCTCCCTCCTATGACAACTTCTTCTCCCTCCCCTACCTCGTCCTGCCCCCGCCTCCCAGACTTCCCTTCTGGGCCATCTCACGACAAGGACATGAACCAAGGTCTCAGCGTCCCCCATTGGATGAGACTGAAGGCGCTTTTTCTTCTCCCTCCGCAGCAGAGCCGTCGTCAGTGTGAAGACGATGCCTCGTCACTTCCAAGTCCGTGTTTTCACCCATTCTGTTCGTGTCGGTCACGTGATCGTGTTCATTTAATGAGTCTGTGACACACGCTTCTGCCAACGTCTCCGGTTCCCCCAAAGGCATTTATCAGGAGGTGGAAGCCGAGCCAGAAGGCTCCCTGCGAACCTGAGGTGCCACGTGAGTCGCGTCCGACTGTTCGCACCGCCGGACAAGCGCAGAGCCCAGTTCTGACCGCTTTTCTTCATCTTCTCAGGCCACTGGCTGCTGAGGTCAGGCTCTAAACTGACACACAGGCAGCCCTGTCCGCTCCTGTCGCTTGTCATCCACCTGTACTTCTGAACTTCAAGCGCGGACTCCCTGACCTTTCTCACAGGCTGGGGCCCGACTTTGGTGCAAATACTGACGTGAACATGTCCGCAAGCATCACCAGGGGGCGCCCCTGACCGGCTCCTCCTGCCCTGATTGGGGACGCTTGGTCTCAGCAGTTTGATCCCAGAGACAGTATTTGAAAATTGTTCATGTTGCTCCTCTTGATTACCACATCTAGCGGAAAATAGGACAATAGAAATGGTGGTACCAGATAGGAAATATCATTTCCTAACTTAGTGTCTGATTTGAAAATGAGGAGCAGCGTCCTCAGCACCAACAGCACAGGCAGCTCCCTCTGCAGACTCAGGGACTTCATCCGGGGCTTCCTCAGCACTTGTGCAGAGAATCTCACAGAAGGAATGGGATTGAAACACTGAACCTGTGTGATCTACATTGTGTCCAAGGCATGGCATTAAGAATTTGGTACTTTTAGTTCTCTAGGAATGGACACCTGCTTATAACACGAGGCTACTTGTCACATTATTTTTCACGTACATTTTCAGGATCCATTGTGCCTGGAGCCGCCTGAGCTGCAGAAGGGTCTGCCCTGAGCTGAGCCCCTAGCCTTTCAGACCACATTTGCCATGTTTTGAGTAGAAAACCCCCAGCCTCAAGCCTGTGCCAAGACCCCAGGGGAACTGTGGGTGGCAGGGAGCAGTTCCCGGACCATGTGGATGGGCCATCTGCTGCTTGGTCCTTTCCCCGGCCCAAGGTCCATGGGAACTGGCGGTGGTGCACACAGGCCATCTCTCAGCCAGGACGCAGTAATGCGCTCTTACTGCCCATAGATCAGGGGCACGAGTCTGTCCCGTTTGTGTAGATAAAGACTCCCGCGAATGGGGTACTTGGAGGCCAAAGCGCCACAAAAATCGGTGCGCTTCGGTTGAGCACTTCGAGCTTCAGAGCACTTGACACCAAAGCCAAAGATTCTTGCGTTCAGATGAGCCAGTCATGGCACCGGTCAGATGGGCAGGAGGGCAGCCGCCGACCTCTAGAGGACGTCCGCGCAGTGAGGTGCACTGGGAAACACACTGCGCAACCCACCCTGCGGCTCGGGCCTTTCGGTGGTGAGTTCCGTCTATGAAACCCAGAGATTCGCGAAGTGGATGCTGAACTCTAAAGACTCACATGGGTCTTCTTCAGGCTCACCTGCTTTATTTATGTCTCAAATACTAGTCCTGGGAGCTATAAATATCTACCTAAATATCTACCAAAATAACAGTGTAGTATGGTCTGAGAACTTGTTTTGGGAAGCATTGCGTCCAGGGTCCCCGACACGGTGCTCAGCACCCATTTGGGAAGAGAAACGGCTGGAGGGAAATGTGGGTTGAGCTGAATTTGTGGCTCAGCGTCCTACCAACTGCTGCCGGCCTTCAGGATGATGACAACGGCCACTAGGAGGAACTTTAACTAAATTAGATAGGAAAATGTAAGAAGAGCATTTAAAAGAGAGGGATCCAAAATGAAACAAACACGTTGGGAAACCTATTTTAATTGGCCTGCAAAATCCCCAAAAGGCCTCAAAATTCCAAAATAGCTTCGGTGAAAGATTTTTTGCAAACACCAGTGAAAACTACAGAGAGCCGTTGTTTGCCACTGTCGGCGACAGTTACTGTTTGTCCTGCCTACAAACAACAAAGTAGTTCCGTGATCAGAAATTGGCCAGATCCCACAGCCTAAAAGAAATTTTAAAAAATTTTGTGCCTTCTCCCTTAAACTACAATGAAGCTATGTACCCAGAGGGACAGAAGAACCCCTGCAGCCTCCCTGATTGCATTTACTAAGAAAGATAAGGCACTAATACGCAAGATCAACCTCTGATAACATGTAAGTCGCAACCCAATCCCTGGAGGACTTGAGAGTAACTGTCCTCATCTTGCAAATCTTGCAACACTAGATGCAGCTCTAGAGGCGAGGGAAGGTCCACCCGTGCCTTTCCACCCACCCCCAACATCCCCTATTTCTCCCAAAGGGCTTGTGACTTGCATTCCTGCCTGGGCCTCTGAGATGTAAATGTTAGACAAACTTCAGGGAGGTATTAAATCAGACATTGGAACTCTGTTTGGAACTTGGCTACTGGGAATTCCTAGTGTACGGAGTCTGTAAGCTGTGTGTTCCCTCTGTCTGTATGGCCTATACGCATGTGTTGTGCTGTGGGTATGTGGTATTTTCTACCTCCAGATCGCATGGCTGAAGTTCATTGTAAAAGCACTGTATGTGACTGACATCAAGAAAATCAAGCTCTTACCTAAGTTAAGTATTCACAGAGATTCTCAAAGCAATCACAGCAAGTAACCCCATTACTTTTTAGGTTCATATGTTCTGGGATAATCTATTTTTTGTATGTTGTAACTAAAGCAACGAGAAATAATGAAGGAAAATTTACTGAATGCAAGGAAGGCAGGATGTAAGTTTTCAATAGCAGAAGGTATAAGGAACGGAAAGGCTTTTTGTTGAGGGAAAAGAGAGTGATTTTATCCTAAGAGAGGCTAATTGTTTCAAAGTGGGAAAGAGATAAACCACGGGACAAGTCAGGATGTAGAAAAGATGTTGGTAGAAGTTTTTTGAAAAAGGAATGTTTGGAAAGGGATTTTAATGTGTTGTCAAGCTGATGAAAATTAGAAAGAATTTAATGAAGTCACATGAATCCTAGTATCCAATGTAAGCCGGTGCAAAATTACAATCTGGTTTCCTCTCTGTTAAAAGGACAACGTTTTCTGGAGCTATTGGTCTGCTCTGGGTAAGAGACTGTAAGGACCTTGGGACCACAGACCTCGGGGGACCAAGCCGCCCCTGTGAGGAGCTGGCGGAGCTGCCGAGCAGAGGGTGCTCTGAAAAGCCTTCAGGTGAACTTCTATTTAAAGTCATCTCATTCTGACTCCCAACACCACCTATCTGGGTGGTCATCATTCCATCTCGTTATTTGGGGGCTTCTCCCCGCCTCTCATTTCCTGTGGAAGGAGTGTCTCTTTAGACACTGTCTAAAGAGTCTGTTCTTTAGACTGTTCACTGTTCTTTAACAGACACGTCGGTGGAGTTCTTGAATTTGTGCTTGAACTTACAATGGAAATGCCCGTGCTAAGCACCTGGTCCATTTTGGCTTCATGCCGGGGCCTCGCTGCTTCCTGTGAAATCTAAAATCCATGGGGATGAGGGGCCACCTCTCTGCATGTAACGCCAGCCTCACCCCTCTGAGGTCACTGCTCCTGCAGGCGCTGCCAGGATCAAGGTGGGGGAGAAGTGAGCCCAGCCCCCCAGCCCCCCAGGCATCCATCCTCTCCCCCTCCATCTACACAATCTGCCAGTGGCTTCAGGCTTCCAGATAAACCAGCAAGTGGGGAAAGTTGTTCTCAAGCTACTTCTGTTTGTGCTTGCCAAAAAATCCCCCCCTGAGGCCAGGAGCAAAATGGCCCGGAAACTTCTTAGAAGAAAGTGGAAGGTATTTGAGAAGGGGAGAGAGGAAAGACAAAAGAGTTCAGTAGGTCAGCAGGGCATCCTGCCACAGAGTAGTTCTGTCCTTAGGTTGGATGCTCTAGAAAAGGACAAGAGGTTCTAGGGGAGCTTCCTAGCCCGCAGCAGCTGGCTGGCAGAGTGCCCTGCTTATGTCCATGCCCTAGTGAGAGGAGAGGGGCAGGGCAGAGCCCCTGGGGGGCAGGGGCCCCTGCCTGGCGGGAGCTCTCAGGAGCAGAGATGCTGATGTGTGTGTGGCCCTGGATGAAAACTTGCTGTCTACCAGCTTCACTTGTAATGTCGGGTTATCCCTACTCTGTGAGCCTGGGAGGGCAGCTGTCCTGTGCATGTCCCCACGTCAGCCACCTGCACCTCCTGCCTGCAACACACGGAGGTCACGTAGCCGGTCTTCTCCTATCTCAGAACCTGCCACCCATTCTGCTAATCATAAATAGTTCACATCATGAGACCCGCTCCGCACATAACGCCAAGATCATGAGCTGCCCAGGGGACTGATTCCATCTCCTGTCCCCAGGCCCCGATCCCCAGTGACCACCGGAGCTTATCTGTGCGTACCTTCCACAGCCGACAGGTTGTCATGTCTCACCTCCTCCGATTCCCTTTATGAGCGCCATTAGCACTGGTTTTCTTTTTCAGGATTTAAAATATTGTCCTCTACTGCCTGCCTCCCACGCATGTGCTGCTAGGAATCACTGTACCAGAAGCAGACTCTGGGGGAGGGGAAGCCCTCCATGCTCTGGGCTAAGTCATAAAAATCAGGTCCAGCATTATGTGCTGCTTCAACACCGTGTGTTGCTTGGAAAGCCAGCCATACATTTCCTGGCTCGTTCTAGTCCTGTGGGGAAGGTTCTCTAGTGAGCCAAACCCTCATCAGGGCACCTAGTGTCGTTCCTGCTCTTCCCCCAGTGGCAGATTTCAGGTCCCTGACAGCCATGGTATTATGTCTATGACCTCTCTGCGAACTACAGGTCACCTAGCCTCTTCCTTCTACAGAGCCCGCCGTCCACAGTCCTCTGTGGTCACGCTATGCCGTGGGTCCTGTGTGGCATGATCTGTGTGGCAGTGGTGTCCTCCTGCCACGAGAATGTGTGACTGATAAAGTGTTCTCATCTCATCCGTCCCCTGTCACACAATGTGCCTTGTCCATCTTCCTACCTGCAGAGTGGAGATCCCTCCTTCATCAGTGGGGTGAAGGAGGTACATACCACCTTCTTCTCCTGGGTGGGGGTTCCCCTGGGCTCAGGTTCCTTAGAGTCAGGGAGAAGCTCCAGGCAATGCGTCCCTTCGGGCTGAGCCAAGCAGCTGGGTCCACTCTGTCTTCCCATCAGAGCCTTTCAGAAATCACATGACCCCGAGTGTAGGAAGAACCACCTGACCAATAATGTTTTTTAAGTCAATATGGTCATGGGGCCAGACTAGGGTCCCGCAGAAGAAGGAGATGTTCACCAGAGCCACTTCTATAAGGTGCCATGGAGCACAGTGGCACCCGGGGATTAGAGAGAAGTCATTTCTGCTGAGGTGGCCATACCCTCCAGGGACCGGTCCTTCCCAGAGGAGGTCAGAATTGTGTGGGATGCGCCGAGCAGGGCCCACGGGTGCCATGTTGCTGAAGGCTGCAGCCCAGGTATGGGGGATAGGTGCCAGCTGTGTGAACCTGGCCACATCGCCGACCCTCCGTCTTCAAATGCACAAAGTGGGAGTAACAGTACCTAGGGAATAATAGTACTTAGGAGTAACAGCATATAGGGCACTGGGAGTAGGGGAGCAAAGGGAAGCACTCATCCAGCTCTTGTCTCAGTGGATGGTTCAAACGTTCCGTTGAAAATAATTATCGTTACTGAAACTTCTGGAGCCCTTCGGGCACATGGAAAATAAGAATAGCTTCCTGGAATAACCACACTGCTCTCAGGCGCTAGGCGGGCGTTGGCTGCAGAGGAAGTACAGCAGGAATGGTGTGCGTGTGTGTGTGTGTGTGTGTGTGTGTGTGTGTGTGTGTGTGTGAACTTACCCTGATGTCCAGGGTTAAGGTATGGTCCCTCGTCCAGCCTAAAGCCAAAAAGTACTGGACAGACCATCCCAGTGAAGCCATACACATTCGGTACAAACCGTACCTGAATTTTGCTTTTGGCTCTTTCCCTGGGTGGGGATATGCATCGTGACCCTCTCTCTTGAGAGGTGAAGGCAGCAAGCCCCGGTCCCAGTCAGCCCCACTGTCAGGAGAGCCAACAACAGGGACGCAGACCCCATTCTGTCCCTACACACATGCTGTCTACACCATCATTACACTCTTCAAGCAGGTTCATGACATATTCGACACTCTTGTATACTTGTATAGATGTATAGGTGCTTCTGGCCAACTGTGGGCTGCTGTCAGCACTCTGAGCCATCTAAGGTGGGCCAGGAGTAGTTGGTTAAGTGTGTATTCAATGCCGTTTTGACTTAGGATTCTTCCAACTCAGGATGAGTTTGTCCAGAAGTAAGGTCATGGGGGTCAAGGAAGATCTCTGTTAGTTTCCTGCTGCTGCTGCTGCTTCAAATCATCACGACAACTTAGTGGTTTAAAGCAACCCATATTTATTTCTTAGTATTCTGGAGTTGAGAGAATCTCATGGGACTAAAATGGAGGTGTGGGCAGGGCTGGATCCTTCCAGAAGTTCTGAGGAAAATCGTTTCCTTGCTTCATTCAGCTTCTGGAGGCTATGGCACTCCTTAGTTTGTGACCCCGTCACATCACCCCCAACTTTTCCTTCCATCTCCACACTTAACACTACTGACTGATAATCTGCCTTCCTCTGGATGCACTCTTGTGAGTCCTCAAGGCCCACCCAGGAAATCCAGTGTAATGTCCCCATCTCCAGATCCTTAATGACAACTGCAAATCCCCTCTTAGCCATAAAATAACATCTGCAGGTTCCAGGGATTAGGACATGGACACATCTGAGAGCCACCATGTGGATACTATATACTGGCTTGTATACAGTACATACCATATACACTACAGATAGCCACAGACACACACACACACATGTGTGTGTTTGTACTAGGAGGCGTATATGTGTGTACACAAATATGTATACACATATTATTATCTATATCTTTATACACATACATATATATAAAGATTTGTTTTCATAAATGGACTCACATAATCATGGGAGTTGACAAGTCAAATGCACAGACAAGGCAGGCCACCTCTAACCCAGACTCTGAAGCAGGATTCAGCAGACCTTCTTAAGAAACTGCTTTTCCTCTTCAGACCTGCCACTGACCAGGTGAAATGCACTTGCATTAGTGAAGGGGATGTCTTTTCCTTAATGTCAACCGATTGCCCACATCTACAAAATATCTTACAGCAGCACCTGGGCTAATGTTGGCCCCAGTCACCGCAAACTGTAGCCTACCCACGTTGACACGTAAAACCAACCATCACTGATGCAGAGATCAATGTTTTCCACCCAGCGTGCAGCATTTTCAGCCACTGTTACAGTGGATCTCTTCCCCACCGCGCCCCACCACCGCCCCACCCTCTCTCTCCTCTCCTGCCCCCTGTTAGGCATCTGTGTGCGGGCTTGGTGGTGCCCCACAGCCTCCGAGGCTCTGTTCGTTTTGTTTCCTTTTTTCTTTCGTTTTTTCAGATTCATGGTCTCCGTTGACCTTTTTAGGGCATATTTTGTTAATGTTTATTTATTTTGAGAGAGAGCGACAGAGAGAGAGAGACAGAGCACAAGCAGGAGAGGGGCAGAGAGAGAAGGAGTCACAGAATCTGAAGCAGGCCCCAGGCTCCGAGCTGTCAGTACAGAGCCCAATGCAGGGCTTGAACCCCTGATTTGTGAGATCATGACGCTTAACGGACTCAGTCACTCAGGTGCTCCTCTATCGACCTTTTGAAAATTTCTGCTCGTTTCCTCAACCAGTCAAATGTACCTGCGACCCCTATTGAGATGTTTTTCATATAAGCTGACTTGTAAACTCCAGAATTTCCATGGTTCTTTTTCATAATTTCTATTTCCTTGTTGGTTTGCTATTCGATGAGGTGTTGGTTTCCTTTAGTTCTTTTTTTTAATTTTATTTTATTTTTTTTTTTTTTAATTTTTTTTTTTTAAATTTCTAGGAGAGAGAGAGAGAGACAGCATGAGCAGGAGAGGGTCAGAGAGAGAAGGAGTCGCAGACTCTGAAACAGGCTCCAGGCTCCGAGCTGGCAGTCAGCACAGAGCCCGATGCGGGGCTCGAACCCACGAACCGCGAGATCATGACCTAAGTGAAAGTCGGACGCTTAACCGACTAAGCCACCCAGGCGCCCCAGTCTTTTTTTTATTTTTTTAATTTTTAACATTCATTTTTGAGAGAGAGAGACGGAGAAAGAGTGGGGAGGGACAGAAAGAGAGAGGGAGACCCAGAATTGGAAGCAGGCTCCAGGCTCTGAGATGTCAGCACAGAGCCTGATGTGTGGCTCGAATCCAGGAACCACGAGATCATGACCTGAGCTGAAGTTAGATGTTCAACTGACTGTGCCTCACAGGTTCCCCATCCTTTAGTTCTTGAACATGGGCACAATGGCTGCTCCACCATCTTGGTTAAATGTGACATCACACTATGTCAGAAGAAGCTCCTCTTCCTCCAGCTTTATTGAGGGATAACTGACCATAAAAATGATGTATATTTAAGGGGTACAATGTAATGATTTCATATACACGTCATACACTGTGAGAGGATTGAACATCAGGCTAACCAATCACTCCACACAGTTACCATTTGTGTGTGTGTGGTGAGGACATGTTAGATTTACTCTCAGCTGATGTCAAGTACACAGCACAGCGTTCCCATGGTCACCACGCCCACGCCTACACCGGGTCCTCAGAACTCAGTCCTCTTGGAACTGAGCGTTTGAACCCTTTGACCCACACTCCCTCCCCGCCACCACCACCGCCCCGCCATCATAGACAGATTCTATGACCATTTCCTGTCTGAGTGTGGGTCACATGTTCCTGTTGCTTTGATGCCTCAATGATTCTGGATGCACCTCGATACTTGAGGTAAATTACTGCAGCAACTCTGGGTACGGATTCCTGCTCTTTCACCCCCCCACCCCCCACCCCAGGGCTTTTGGTCATTGTCTTCTTGACTCTCCTCAGTGACTTGCCTGGACGATTTTAGTGAGGTTGATTTTCCTGCCGTGGAAATGTCTGCCTTCTCCCCCAGAGGGACAGCCGTGTGCCTCCCCCCAGTTCCCCGGGAGGGTGGTCTAGCAGGACCCTTCCCTTTAGGCTCTCTGCAAGCAAACGGAGACTCCTCTGACTACTGGTTAATGCCTATGGATTTTCCAGAAGGCCCTGGGACGGACAGAGAGCTCCCAGTTTGTATTTCCTGGATGGCCTCGGGGCTATTTCCAGAGATTTGAAACAATAGTTTAGAAAGTATTTTCACCAGTTATGAGTGTTTCACTGGGTGAGTCGGGTGGGTGTTCAGATCTCCTCATGCCACTATCTGGAAAGGAAACCCACCCTCACTGTAATCCAGCATCCCGAAGAGATAAGAAAAGGTTAATAGAAAAGAAATAGTGGCATGGACGAGGGGATGACCACTGGGCATTATGTGGAAACCAACTTGAAAATATACTCTGAAAGAAAAAACCCCCAGAAAATTTATAAAATTGAAGGGATGAAAGAAGACCTAAATAAATGGATATAGCATAAAAAAAAAATAGTGGGGGTGCTTGCATGGCTCAGCTGGTTGAGTTTCTGACTTCAATTACAGTCATGATCTCATGATTCATGAGTTGGAGCCCCATTTTGGGGTCTATGCTATCAGCTCTGAGCCTGCTTTGGATCCTCAATTCCCCTCTTTCTCTGTTCCTCCTTGATCATGAACTCTCTCTCTCTCTCTCTCTCTCAAAAATAAACATATAAAACAAACAGAAAAAGAAGGTGAGATTTAAAGAAAAAAAACAACAAAAAAAGAGAAACCAACTACGGGTTACTATAGCATAATACTTAAAGACTTGGAGAGAAATACTTTCCTCTGCTCCACTTTGCCCAAACAGGACAAAACAATGCAGATGTGTTTCATTTCCAAGAACTGAGTCAATGCCACCATCAAAATCTATTGTGTTCTGTTGTGTTCTGGCCTGCACTTTACAAAAGTCTAAGCAAGTGTTTATTTCTCTGTGTTTATTGAATGAATAGGAAAGTATCTTTAAAAGGGTAAGTATCTTGATTCATACCGTACTTTAACACTTCCCTTACATATGGCAAACTTCTTTAGAAGGGGACATACTCCCTAAGTCACTTGAATTCCTCAAATTCTTAAGTTATGTAATCGGGCTGTATTATTCCATTTAGATTGGGATTTGAGATAGAAATGAGCGATGTCTTCTTATCCATCTTGGCTCCCTGACCTGGGCCCATGGAGGGAGCAGGGCCAGCATCGCTGGGGGGCAGGCAGGGCCCGGGCTTCTCAGGCACTGTGTCCACTCTGTGTCCCTGGGAAGGGCAGCTTTGCCAGGCTGTCATTGGCTGCTCCCCCAGCCTGCGTGTATAAAGCCCGCGTCCTCGGAGGCTCTGGATGCCTGCGGTCCTGCCTCATTCTGCCGGTCATCGGGGCTGGGAGCAAACAGAGAGATGGGTCAGTGCCTGCTGTTGCTGCTGCTGGTCCTGTCCTCACAGCCGGGCTTCCTCCAAGGTGAGCCCCTGGGGAGCACATGGGAGGGCAGTGAGGACGACGAGGATTGGGTGAGTAGCAGATTTCAAGCTCCAGGTGTGAACACTCTCTCTGACTCTCTCCCGGCCTGCATGGTCATGACTAGATCCAACAGGTAAGGTTACCGTGTGAGTTATTGAAATGGGACAGCTGGCTTTTGTAAGGATCCATGTCTCTGTCTTTCTGCTTGTACCTTTGTTCTTCATAACTTCATTGAGTTAAACACTCTTCAGGCTGAGATGTGCTGGTACTCCCTTCATTGAAAACTTTAAGATTTCGATTGTTGGGTTATCTTGTGGAATGGATGGTCCCTCACCCCAAATGTAGTTCAGATGTCAGGACACATTGCACCCAGAAGGAATGACAAAGGTTTCCACTTGCCTACTGAGGCTTTCTGGAGAGAGCAGGGCCTGAGTCCCGCTGGCATTTCATGAGCAGGGAAGGGAGACTGGCTAGGGATCTACATGGTGCTTGGGAGAGGGCAGGGGAGGGCTCCCGGAAGCAGCGAGGTCTGTATGGTTGGAACCTCCCACCCGTGCCAGTGCAGAAGCCCCAGGGCCCAGGTGTGGGGCAGAAGGCATGAAACTGGAGAGCTGTCTGCTGTCAACATCAAAAATGGCGCCAGACATGTTATATGTGGGAACAAAATTTAGGGTTCAATACCACTGTGGGTTGCTTAGATTGAATCACAAATTAGTTATTCAGAGGTTTAATCATTTTCCTCAACTGCTTGCTGACAGGCAGCAGAGGCTGAGCTTGCTGAAAACAATGTGGGTTTCATATCACATTCAATGCAAACTTTATTAATTCTGTTAATCTACCCGTGTGTGCACACATACTTATATATTAAAAATCATTTATACTTGACATACATATACATAGACGTACACATACACACACTATGACAATGGTTCAAACACAATGAAAATACAGTTCATTCGTTTTGTAGTCATACTATCACCGCAAAATAAATGATTTAATGTTCAATGTGAACATTAACACTGAATTTCCAATGGCATTCACAAAGAAGTTAGATGTTTTACCTTCTACGGAATACATGTCTGCAGCTTTTATTTGACCCCATGGATTGACTGAAAAATGGAATGATCACTGGCAGCATTTGTTTACAATGTTCACCGTCTGCAAGTGGTATCAGCCTATTAATAGTATACGTTTCTTTTGGCATGTGCACTGGAAGACTCAGAATAAAATATATGCCAAGTTGAGGTGCCTGGATGGCATATTTAGTTAAGAATCCAACTCTTGATTTAGGCTCAGGACACATTCTCAGGGTCAGGAGATCCAGCCCTGCATCGGACTCTGTGCTGTGCCTGGAGCTTGCTCACAATTCTCTCTCTCCCCCTTACCTCTCCCACTCATGCTCTCACCCTCTCACTGTCCAAAAAAAAAAAAGTTGGTTAAATTCCAAAAACACGCATTCGATGTAAAAGAAAATTCATCATCCTGACTTGTGTTATCCCAGAAGCTGACTCTAAGGGACAGAAATGAGTACAAATCATTGGTCCCGAAAGTGATGCCAGGAAAGGCCAGCAGGGGAGGGGGGAAGTGAGACACGGAGGGGAACAAGCTGATAGAAGATGCATCTGGATGCGAGGTGGGCACGTGGAGGACAATGGAAAGCAGGCCACCAGCTGTCCCAGGGCAAGGGGGAGAGAGCTGGAGTGTTTATCCACTGACTGACTGCCCGCTCTTGGGAAGGAGATGCTCTGGGGCTGTGTTTCTGCAGGACCCATGCAGCCCGTGTGCAGGGCGAGTGTGCGCCCCAGGCCCCAGTGAGAGGCAGGCCTGTGCCACGGTGGCCCTCAGCACGCGCAGGGGACAGCGGAGGCCACAAGGCAGGGCCAGGCCAAGGCCAAGGGCAGCCCCTCCGCTGACTGCTGGCTTCCTTCCCACTTCCCTTCTCGCCCATCTCACCCGCCCGGGGCCTCTTTCATGCTTTGCTGCTTAAAGTGCAGTGTGGCCAGGCTGTCAGAGCCTGTCCAAAACACAGGAACCGGGAACTGTTCAAGTCCCTCCCCACTTTTAACCCTCTGATAGCCTCCTCTGTAGAGTAAAATCCCAGTTCTTATGGGGGCTTGAACCTGTCCTGTCCAATAAAAATATAAGGCCAGCTACATATGTAACTTTGAATCTGAGTAGACAAATACGAAACACGTAGAGTCATTTTAATCATGTATTTTAGTAACCCTAAAATATCGGAAATATTAGCAGTTGCACATAATCAGTGTTGCACTTATGCATCAGCATTAAAAGAATTTTTCTGTACTCCCTGTTGGAAATCCACTAAGGCCTCATCTATTTGCTTTTTTGGGTTTTGTGTGTGTACACGCTAAAAAGTGTTTTTGTTATAGCACAACGACAGGCCCCATGGGCAGAGAGAGCCGCACTGGGATTGTGGGATTATGTACTTTTTAGTTAAGGAGTGAGGGGTGGCTTAGTCCCCAAAGAATTTGTACGTGGTAAAGGCAAGGTGTCCAGAACCTTGGAGGGCTAGCTGTCATGAAGCTGGGGCTGCTTTTCGTGTTGTCTCAGAAAACATTAGTCAGCAGCCCCTTCCAATGGGTAGCCGTGGGGCCATGTGTTTGCAAGGCGATTGCTACCATGTATCTAGGGGTGGGGGCGGGGTTGTCAGCGGTTATTGGAGGGAACTAAGAGTAACAGGAGCAAAGTCATTGCAGTAAAACACTAAAGGAAGTCGTTGGGGGAGCTTTGGAGCCTCAGGAATTCTGCCAGACCTGAGCCACAGCAAAGCCCTGTCTGTTTCTGTTCTCTTCTCCCATCATTTTGTCCCCTGAACAACCGTGACCTTTGTGTCACTAAGGTTGCTGAGGACGGAAGGTCTCATCTTCTATAACTGCTTCCTACTGAAGAGGGTGTAGACAGGTCCCTCCCCGTGGCTCAAGGTGAGTCGGTTGAGAATCTAGCAGGACTCACGCAGGGCGGAGGCAGCCGTGTCCCGAGTTGAGAACCTAGGAGAGTCACCTCGAGTAGACAGGACCCGGCGTCGGCTTGAAGTCGTGGCCGTGAAGGGGTCTCGGCACCAGGCCCAGAGACGCTGGGGAAGAAACCGCAAACAGGACTGAAATCACAAGAGGGAAAGGAAGCCCCAGCCAGAGTCCTGGGACGGTCGGCCAACATGCTGGGGCCCCTGCGGGACCAGCCGCCCTGTGCACGCTCGGCAGCCACGACGGCGGGGCCCCGAGTGGCCGCTGCAGCCCCGGGAAGAGCCCGTCGCATCTGGTTCCTGGCACCCATCAGTCTCCCTTCCCCAATCCCCCACCTTTCCCCATCCTCTCCCTCTGGGCCCTTCTCCTTCCTAGAACGGACCAAACCAGTTTCTCTCCTGGCCTTTGCCCTGGGCGCGTGTCTTCCCAGAACCACTGTCTTAGCGTCTCCCAGCTGGTTAAAGAGCCAGCTTGTGCCCTTCCAGGTCTCACGTTTGAGCTAAGTGACCCCTCCCTACACTCCTCTGAGCCCCCGGCTGAGGGGACAGCCCCACTTCCTCCCACCCCGCTAGGTCACGTTCACTCAGCCCCCGTTCCTCCTCCGTCACCAGGACCTGAAGTGCTCCCTTGTCCTCTGTCAGTCATTCCTCGCATTTATTTGTGACTCAAGCGCATAGGTGGCATGCATGTTTCCGTTCCCTCTCCTGTCACTCTGTCCCCAGCATCTGCCAGAGCGCCTTGCACACAGCAGGTGCTCAGGTGTGCAGAGTGAAGGCGGGGTGAGCTGCTGCCCATGTTCAGGCTGGAGACGAGTGAAGAGCTGGGCTGCGGGCCAGACATCGCAGGTGGCACCGCAGCTCCCCCTCCTCCTCCCTCTCCTCTCCTCTCCTCAGCCCTCGCTGACTTGCCTCCTTCCCTCCCCCTGATCCTCCCAGACCCTCGTCCATCCCTGGAGTCGAGAGGGATCCTGTCTGTACTCACGTGTGCCTCCTCCCAGGTGTGTGCCAAGCACCCAGAAATCCCCTGCTGTCAGCCACCTCCTCAGGCCCGGGACCCGGCCACCATCCAGGCTGCAAGTGGCTCAGAGGGGGTGCTCCCTGCTGATCTGCCAACAGGCAGGGGTGACCGAAGCTCATTCTACTGGTTTTGACTTTCCAGCTCTACCATGTTTCCAGTGTCCTCGAGTCAATGCCAGTGGCGTGTGTGAGACTGGGGACAGTGTCTGCGAGGCTCGTGACAACCAGTGGTGCTTCCTGAGGAAGGTCTATGAAGGTAGGCGGGTGCGGAGAAGTCCCCTGGGTGACCCTTGCCTGAAGTCAGATGCTAGGAGCGGCGGTTCAGGGTTAGAAGTGTTATGAATCCCCCATGGCACCAATGGAGCTGAGGTCCCCAGGACAAGGCAAGTGACTCTAGGACTCAGGGAACTGGGACCTTAGGAACCCTGTGAGTAGCAGCAGTATAGGCAGGGGTTGATTTTCTTTTGTCACTAAGCTTGTGAGGCTGCATCACCTGGTTCTGGTACTCAGCTGCCTGTGTACCAGATTGGCCTAATTGGCCCTGTATCTGTAAGAGAAGAAGACGGGATCTCTGTTAGCTCCTGGGGTGACAGGAAGGGCTGCTACAATCCCGCTGACCCTGACCTGAGTGCAGTAGTTTTACGCAACTGGAAGCAGACGTGAGGGGAGAGGAGTGGGGAGGGTATTAGGGCACTTTCTATTCACCCCTTCCTGCTCTCTCCTGTGTGGGGAATGATTGAACCCTATGACACAAAGCCCCCAGAACTATCCTATGAAGCACACTAAGCAGCTTTATCTCAAATATCTAATCCCAGGAGGCAGAGAGCAGGCATCTTTGATGAAAGTTTCCATTTTCTCTTCATTGCTTGATTTATCTGTTGATGCAAAGATCCACTGGTTCATTCAGCAGTATTTATCGAGCACCGCTCACCAGGGCATGCTGGCCCCCATAGCCAGGGGTCTGGAGTCTCAGCTTCAGGGTCTCACTTGCCCTCTTCTCTGCCCCTCTGTAGATGACACCCTTTCATACGGATACCAAGGCTGTAGCAGTGTGTGTTTCCCTTTGATGCTCTTTAATCCAACTGTGACTTTGGAGGAGAAATGTTGTGATGACTCACCTTTCTGCAACAAGTTCTAAAGACGGGGCCCGGCCCTGACCTGGTGGTAAAGCTGCCTCAACCTACCTTTCAACTCTCACGAGCTCTAAGGCTGCTGTGCACTGAAAACAGGTTCCCTACGAGGAGAAGTCACAAACGAGGTCTGCGCCAGGCCCACCCGCCTTTTCTCTTCCTCCTTGTGAGATGCCACTGGGATACTTTTTAAGATCAGACTGGGGTTGGGGCACCTGGGTGGCTCATTCGGTTAAGCATCTGACTTTGGCTCAGGTCATGATCTCACAGTTTGTGGGTTTGAGCCCCGCGTCAGACTCTGTGCTGACTGCCAGCTCAGAGCCTGGAGCCTGTTTCAGATTCTGTGTCCCCCTCTCTCTCTGACCCTCCCCTGCTCATGCTGTCTCTCTCTCTCTCTCTCTCTCTCAGAAATAAATAAAACATAAAAAAAAAATCAGACTCGGGTCAAGATTGGTGGGGATTGGTGGGGCCAGGCATGCCCATCCTCCTTTTGAGGACCTAACCACAAATCAACTGGTTTTCACTTTACAAAGGCAAGGTCTGGGGTTTGTGATTCTGGGGGGAGCTGACGGAAGAGGGAGAGTCCTGAGATGCTGAAAAGGACGGGAAATGAAGTGGCTATAGGTGATGCATTAGTTGGGGTAGGCAAGCTGCTGTAAACAAAAATCTCTGAAATAATAAAACATGATTGCTAACCCATGGCACAGTTCAACGAGGTGGTGGTGGTTATTTAGGGGTCCCAGCTCCTTTCAACTTTTTATGATACCATCTTTAACATAATCTCCAAGGTCTCTCCAGAAAGGGACATGAGCATGGAGATTCACAGGGCCAGAGATCAAAGTGTTATACACAATGTCTGCCCACATTCCACTATCACTTGATGCTAAACAAATTGCGAGAAATGCCATCTTGCACGGGGCGCCTGGGTGGCTCCATCGGATAAGGGTCTGGCTTCGGCTCAGGCCATGATCTCACAGTTTGTGAGTTCAAGCCCCATGTTGGGCTCTGTGCTGACAGCTTAGAGCCTGGAGCCTGCTTCGGATTCTGTGTCTCCCTCTCTCTGCCATTCCCTTGTTCACACTCTGTCTCTCTCCCTCTCAAAACTAAATAAACATTAACAAAAGTAAAAAAGAAAAAGAAAAGAAATGTCATCTTGCAATCTCGTGTGCCCGAGAGAAGATTCTGATGATCTGATGAACACGGTGGATGGAGTCTGCTTCCTTCCCCCCACCCCAACCCTGCTCCCCACTTTGCCCCCATATCAGACTCCTCAATTTGCACCCACATTTGACCCCTGTTACAAAAGAAAGAATGATCCAGCAAATGAGGACTGCAAAGCACCATATACTGATTAAAAGTAAAACATTTGTGACCTGATCAGATATTCCGCTCTCACCCTTTCAGTCTCCCCCACATGGAGCACATGGAGACTGGAGCCCAGCGCGTCTCATGAGCTTGTCTGTGACACCCAGTGCTCTTTTTCATTTAGTTTCCTCATCATTTCCTGAGTGCTGTCCCAGGGGTCCCAGAGCTCTCTTGCTGTGCCCGCCCCCCGGGAACCCCACTATGCCTGCCAGCGATGTCATGCCCTCATTCTCCCCAAGGAGCCAGCCCGCAGGAGAGGCGCTGGTCCCCGGATTCCCCCTCACCTGCTGTCCTGAGGGAGACCAAGCGGCACTGGTAATAAGAGTCCTCACCTGTGAGCCCTGCCCTGGCCGCTCATCACTTTGCGGCGACAGCTTCTCCACTTCCGCCTGTGGCTCTTTTTTGTAGCAAGGGACACCTTTGCAGAGGAACACCCCTAGTGGCTAGACTGGGAAAAGGCGGACTAAGAAGAGAAAAACCACGGGGACCCGGGTGGCTCAGGCTGTTGAGCATCTGACTCTTGATCTCAACTCAGGTCACGGATCTCATGGTTCATGAGATCAAGCCCCGCGTCGTGCTCTGCTCTGACAGCGCAGAGCCTGCTTGGGATTCTCTCTCTCTGTGTCCCTCCCCACGCTCGCTCTTTCCCTCAAAATAAATAAATAAACTATTAAAAAAAAAAACTAGCATGTCTTTGTGCCACGTGCATTTAGGAAAAAAAAAGAGGAAAACCAAACAGAGGGTGTCGACATCAGCACCGTTCACCTGTGTGCGTGGGCGTAACCAGTGAGGAGTGACTTGAGTGAGTGATCACAACCGGCGCTTCTACAGCCTCTTAACAAAGAAGACCCACTTTGTTCAGAAGTGACAAAATAAAAGAAAAGGGGTTTATACCTTCATAGACGGCAAAATATGGGAAGGTAAGTATATGGGAAAGGAATGGAAGGGCTGCCTAGATTGTTATGTTGATTCCTCACAGCTGCCGTCTAACGTGGCCTCTTGTGACAAGCCTTCCACCTGCCCTCCCTAACAGGGCAGGGAGTTTTTCTTGTCTCTGCTTCTCAGAAACTGCTTTCAGCTCAAAATAATCCTATGTCAAATGATGTGTTTCGGAGCAGTGGCCTCTGAAGCCTTTCAACTCAAAGCCATCTGTGAGGGATGGACAGAGTCAGAAATCTCACCACTGTCTGTCTGGCTTCTCTCATCATTAGGACCCTGGCATGACCCCCAGACCTCCTTGTCCAAGGGCTCCTCTGTACACATGCACAGTATTCATCAGTTCTGATGCTGGGGTTGGGGCGGGAGTCATCAGCTGTACACCCCAGTTCTGCTCAGGCTTAGCAGAGGACGCCTGACATGTTTGTTGATTCAGGGAACGTCCATCCTGTGTGGGCATTAAACACCCTCTGACGCTAAGCTACGCCTTCTTTTTTTTTTTCCTTTGCCACTCTTTCTCTTATTTGTTTATTTTTGTTCTTAAATAGTTTACTGTCAAGTTGGTTTCCGTATAACACCCAGTGCTCATCCCCACAAGTGCCCTCCTCCATGCCCATCACCCCCCTTCCACTCCCCCCCATTAGCCCTCAGTTTGTTCTCAGCATTTAAGAGTCACTCATGGTTTGCCTCCCTCCCCCTCCCCAACTATTTTTCCCCTTCTTCTCTCCCATGGTCCTCCGTTAAGTTCCTCCTAATCCACCTATACGTGCAAACATATGGTATCTGTCAGATGTCATTCTTTCTTATTGCCATGTAGTATTCCATCTTATAGATAAACCACATCTTCTTGAGCCATTCGTCTGTTGATGGACACTTAGGCTCTTTCCATGTTTTAGCTACTGTGGAGAGTGCTGCTATGAACATTGGGTCCATGTGTTCCTATGCATCAGCACTCCTGTATCCCTCGGGTAAGTTCCTAGCAGTGCTAGTGCTGGGTCATAGGGGAGTTCTATTGTTAATTTTTTTAGGAACCTCCACACTGTTTTCCAGAGGGGCTGTACCAGTTTACATTCCCACCAACAGTGTAGGAGGGTGCCCATTTCTCCACATCCTCGCCAGCATCTAGAGTCTCCTGATTTGTTCATTCTAGTCACTCTGACCAGTGTGAGGTGGTATCTCAATGTGGTTTTGATTTGTCTTTCCCTGATGAGGAAGGATGCTGAGCATCATTTCATGTGTCTGTTGTAAGCCATGCCTTCTGATGGCTCCGGACCACTTGTATGGAGGTAGAGTTTTCATCCACAGGGAGTTTCATTGACTCATGAAGTTTCCCTCCTCAGAAAAGACGGGTTCTCACTGTGGTTGTCACCTGGTAATGGTCTCAGGATGGCAATAGCTGGGCTTTGTCACAGACATACAACTTGCCATGGGCTGGGTGGTGGGTGTAGACACACCACCTCAAAGGCCAAACCATGTGACCCTCACAAGACTCTCTCCTCTGATCTGAGTTGACTGTAAAAATGGTAGACATTTGACCCAACCGTGCTAATGAATTCTCTTTCCTGTGAATTTCCTATTAGATGTGAGAGACTAATTTTCTCACCTGGGGAATGACTTTACCAAAGCAAAGAGCCAGCAAGTCCAACCTTAGCCTTAGCAGCACTCAGCAAACAACGACAACAACAGCAAAATGAAAAGAAGAAACAGTTTAAAACGTTAGCTATATTTTTATGTTGAGTGTATTAGTTTCCTTGACAAAAAAGAGGGGAAAAGGAAGAAATGCAGAATGACTGTTGGCCACCGCTCTGCTGGGTGTGGCTGCGGGACTCACACCTGTCGTCCGAGGCCTGTCCTGGGGCCGCACTTAGGGATCCTCGGCGGTGTCGGATCTGCGTGTCCCTGGAGGGTCCCCATCTCAGGCTCCTCTACGTGAGCTGTGATGATGGCGTCTGTGCCGCGTCCTGATGGTGGTAGGTGACCGTCGTCCTGGTCTCTGCCTGACCTCAGTGACCTGCGGGTTCAGGCGGGGCAGCTGGAGGGGTCTTCCCTCCTCACGCAGTCAGACCACAGTGAGCAGGACTGCCCCCTGCAGGCAGCCTCTAGGGTGGAGGCACACATTTCTTGTTCAGCTGTGTGGGTGCCTGGCAGGCATCTCTGGTCTCACCCGGTACAGACAATTTCCTCCTTGCTGTGCGAGCAGAACACACATGGTGACCCGAAGGCACAAGTCTGCCCAGCAGGAGATTTCTGGGTGCTTGGCACACACCTGGGAGGAGGCACACGTGAGTACAGACAGGATCCCTCTCGACTCCAGGGATGGACGAGGGTCTGGGAGGATCAGGGGGAGGGAAGGAGGCAAGTCAGCGAGGGCTGAGGAGAGGAGAGGAGAGGGAGGAGGAGGGGGAGCTGCGGTGCCACCTGCAATGTCTGGCCCGCAGCCCAGCTCTTCACTCGTCTCCAGCCTGAACATGGGCAGCAGCTCACCCCGCCTTCACTCTGCACACCTGAGCACCTGCTGTGTGCAAGGCGCTCTGGCAGATGCTGGGGACAGAGTGACAGGAGAGGGAACGGAAACATGCATGCCACCTATGCGCTTGAGTCACAAATAAATGCGAGGAATGACTGACAGAGGACAAGGGAGCACTTCAGGTCCTGGTGATGGAGGAGGAACGGGGGCTGAGTGAACGTGACCTAGCGGGGTGGGAGGAAGTGGGGCTGTCCCCTCAGCCGGGGGCTCAGAGGAGTGTAGGGAGGGGTCACTTAGCTCAAACGTGAGACCTGGAAGGGCACAAGCTGGCTCTTTAACCAGCTGGGAGACGCTAAGACAGTGGTTCTGGGAAGACACGCGCCCAGGGCAAAGGCCAGGAGAGAAACTGGTTTGGTCCGTTCTAGGAAGGAGAAGGGCCCAGAGGGAGAGGATGGGGAAAGGTGGGGGATTGGGGAAGGGAGACTGATGGGTGCCAGGAACCAGATGTGACGGGCTCTTCCCGGGGCTGCAGCGGCCACTCGGGGCCCCGCCGTCGTGGCTGCCGAGCGTGCACAGGGCGGCTGGTCCCGCAGGGGCCCCAGCATGTTGGCCGACCGTCCCAGGACTCTGGCTGGGGCTTCCTTTCCCTCTTGTGATTTCAGTCCTGTTTGCGGTTTCTTCCCCAGCGTCTCTGGGCCTGGTGCCGAGACCCCTTCACGGCCACGACTTCAAGCCGACGCCGGGTCCTGTCTACTCGAGGTGACTCTCCTAGGTTCTCAACTCGGGACACGGCTGCCTCCGCCCTGCGTGAGTCCTGCTAGATTCTCAACCGACTCACCTTGAGCCACGGGGAGGGACCTGTCTACACCCTCTTCAGTAGGAAGCAGTTATAGAAGATGAGACCTTCCGTCCTCAGCAACCTTAGTGACACAAAGGTCACGGTTGTTCAGGGGACAAAATGATGGGAGAAGAGAACAGAAACAGACAGGGCTTTGCTGTGGCTCAGGTCTGGCAGAATTCCTGAGGCTCCAAAGCTCCCCCAACGACTTCCTTTAGTGTTTTACTGCAATGACTTTGCTCCTGTTACTCTTAGTTCCCTCCAATAACCGCTGACAACCCCGCCCCCACCCCTAGATACATGGTAGCAATCGCCTTGCAAACACATGGCCCCACGGCTACCCATTGGAAGGGGCTGCTGACTAATGTTTTCTGAGACAACACGAAAAGCAGCCCCAGCTTCATGACAGCTAGCCCTCCAAGGTCCTGGACACCTTGCCTTTACCACGTACAAATTCCTTGGGGACTAAGCCACCCCTCACTCCCTAACTAAAAAGTACATAATCCGTCACTCCTCACAATCCCAGTGCGGCTCTCTCTGCCCATGGGGCCTGTCGCTCTACTTTAAGCAGACTGAAAGAGGCCCCGGGCGGGTGAGATGGGCGAGAAGGGAAGTGGGAAGGAAGCCAGCAGTCAGCGGAGGGGCTGCCCTTGGCCTTGGCCTGGCCCTGCCTCGTGGCCTCCGCTGTCCCCTGAGCATGCTGAAGGCCGCGGTGGCACATGCCTGCCTCTTACTGGGGTCTGGGGGGCACACTCGCCCTGCACACGGGCCACACGGGTCCTGCAGAAACACGGCCCCGGAGCATCTCTCTCCGATGAGCAGGTGGGCAGTCAGTGGATAAACACTCCAGCTCTCTCCCCCTTGCCCTGGGACAGCTGGTGGCCTGCTCTCCACTGTCCTCCACGTGCCCACCTCACATCCAGATGCATCTTCTATCAGCTTGTTCCCCTCCATGTCTCACTTCCCCCCTCCCCTGCTGGCCTTTCCTGGCATCACTTTCGGGACCAATGATTTGTACTCATTTCTGTCCCTTAGAGTCAGCTTCCAGGGGAACACAAGTCAGGATGGTGAATTTTCTTTTATGTCAAATGTGTGTTTTCAGAATTCATTTGGCATATTTTTTATTCTGAGTCTTCTGGTGCAGATGCCAAAAAAGAAACATAGACTATTAATATGCTGATACCATTTGCGGACGGAGAATATTGCAAACAAATGCTGCCAGTGATCATTCCACCTTGCAGTCAATCCATGAGGTCAGATAAAAGCTATGGACATGTATTCTGTAGAAGGTAAAATATCTGACTCTGTGCGTACCCTTGTAAATTCTGTGTTAACATTCACATTGAACATTAAATTATTTATTTTGCGGTGATAGTATGACCCCAAAACAAATTAATTAACTGTATCTTCATTGTATTTGAACCATTGTCATAGTGTGTGTATGTCTATGTATATGTATATGTATGTCAAGTATAAATGATTTTTAATATGTAAGTATGTGTGCACACACGGGTAGAATAACAGAATAAAGTTTGCATTGAATGTGATATGAAACCCACATTGTTTTCAGCAAGCTCAGCCCCTGCTGCCTGTCAGCAAGCAGTTGAGGAAAATGATTAAGCCTCTGAATAACTTGTGATCAATCTAAACAACCCACAGTAGTATTGAACCTTAAACTTTGTTCCCACATATAACATGTCTGGAGCCATTTTTTGATGTTGACAGCAGACAGCTCTCCAGTTTCATGCCTTCTGCCCCACACCTGGGCCCTGGGGCTTCTGCACTGCCATGGGTGGGAGATTCCAACCATAGAGACCTCGCTGCTTCCGGGAGCCCTCCCCTGCCCTCTCCCAAGTGCCATGTAGATCCCTAGCCAGTCTCCCTTCCCTGCTCCTTGGCCACTGAAATGCCAGAGGGACTCAGGCCCTGCTCCAACATCTCTCATTTCGATCTCAAATTCCCAATGATAAAATGGAATAATAAAGCTTGATGTACATAGCCTAAGCATTTGAGAAATTCAAGTGAATGAAAAAATGTGTTCCCATCTCAAGAAACTTGCCATATCGGGTGCCTGGGAGGCTCAGTCATTTAGCGTCTGACCTTAGCTCAGGTCATGATCTCACAGTTGATGAGTCTGAGCCCCGTGTCAGGCTCTGTGCTGACAGCTCAGAGCTTAGAGCTTTCTTTGGGCTCTGTGTCTCCCTCTCGCTCTGCCCCTTCCCTTTTCATGCTCTCTGTCTCCCTCTAAAAAATAAGCAAACAATTAAAAAAAACATTTTTAAAGACAATCTTAAAAAAAAAGGAAGTTTGCCATATTTAAGGGAAGTACTGAAATATGGTGTGAACAAAGATACCCACCCTTTTAAAGATTCTTTCCTATTCATTAAACACAGAGATATAAACAAGTGCAGAGACTTTTGTAAAGTGCAGACCAGGACACAAAAGAACACAACAGATTTTGGTGGTGGTGTCTGTTCTTGGAAATGAAATGCATCTCCAGTTTGGGCAAAGTGGAGCAGAGGAAGTATTTCTCCCCAAATCTTTAAGAATTATGCTACAAGTAACCCATAGTAGGTTTTTGGTTTTTATTTTTTATTTTCCTAAATAACCTTTTCTTATCTCTTCGGGATACTGGGTTACAGTGAGGGCAGGGTTTCCATTCCTGAATAGTGGCGTGAGGAGAACTGCACATCCACTGACCCACCCAGTGAAACACTCATAACTGGTGAAAATACTTTTTAATTTTAATTTTTTATTTTTTTGCTTTTTTTTCAAATAGTTTATTGTCAAATTAGTTTCCACATAACACTCAGTGCTCATCCCCACAAGTGTCCTCCTCCATGCCCATCCCCCCTCCCCCCACATCCATCAGTCCTCAGTTTTTGTCAGCATTCAAGAGTCTCTCATGGTTTGCCTCTCTCCCTTTCCCCCACCATTTCTGCCCTTCTTCTCCCCCTTGTTCCTCTGTCAAGTTCCTCCTAATCCTCTTATATGTGCAAACATATGATATTTGTCCTTCTCTGCCTAACTTATTTCGCTCAGCATAACACCCTCAAGGTCCATCCATGTTGCTACACATGGCCAGATTTCATTGTTTCTCATTGCCATGTAGTATTCCATGGTATAGATAAACCACATCTTCTTGATCCATTCGTCCGTTGATGGACACTTAGGCTCTTTCCATGTTTTAGATATTGTGGAGAGTGCTGCTATGAACATTGGGGTACATGTGCTCCTATGCATCAGCATTTCTGTATCCCTTGGGTAAATTCCTAGCAGTGCTATTGCTGGGTCATAGGGGAGTTCTATTGTTAGTTTCCTGAGGAACCTCCACACTGTTTTCCAGAGGGGCTGCACCAGTTTACATTCCCACCAACAGTGTAGGAGGGTGCCCGTTTCTCCACATCCTCGCCAGCATCTAGAGTTCTCTGATTGGCTCATTTTAGCCACTCTGACTGGCGTGAGGTGGTATCTCAGTGTGGTTTTGATTTGTATTTCCCTGATGAGGAGCGATGCTGAGCATCGTTTCATGTGTCTGTTGGCCATCTGGATGTCCTCTTTGGAGAAGCGTCTGTTCATATCTTCTGCCCATTTCTTCACTGGGTTGTTTGTTTTTCGGGTGTAGAGTTTGGTGAGTTCCTTATAGATTCTGGATATTAACCCTTTATCTGATATGTCATTTGCAACTATCTTTTCCCATTCCGTTGGTTGCCTATTAATTTTCTGGGTTGTTTCCTTTGCTGTGCAGAAGCTTGAAAATACTTTTTAAACTATTGTTTCAAATCTCTGGAAATAGCCCCAAGGCCATCCAGCAAATTCAAACTGGGAGCTTTCTGTCCGCCCCAGTACCTTCTGGAAAATCCATAGGCATTAACCAGTAGTCAGAGGAGTCTCTGTTTGCTTGAAGCCACAGAGGCAGAGAGCCTAACAGAGAGAAAGGTCCTGCTAGACCACCCTCCCGGGGAACTGGGGGGAGGCACACGGCTGTCCCTATGAGGGGAGAAAGCAGACGTTTCCACGGCAGGAAAATCAACCTCACTAAAATCATCCAGGCAAGTCACTGAGGAGAGTCAAGAAGACAACGACCGGGGGCGCCTGGGTGGCTTAGTCGGTTGAGCGCCTGACTTTCGCTTAGGTCATGATCTCGCGGTTTGTGGGTTCGTGCCCCGCGCCGGGCTCTGTGCTGACTGCCAGCTCAGAGCCTGGAGCCTGTTTCAGAGTCTGTGACTCCTTCTCTCTCTGACCCTCCCTGCTCTCACGCTGTCTCTCTCTCTCAGAAATAATTAAACATTAAAAAAAAAAAAAGACAACGACCAAAAGCCCTGGGGTGGGGGGTGGGGGGGTGAAAGAGCAGGAATCCGTACCCAGAGTTGCTGCAGTAATTTACCTCAAGTATCGAGTTGCATCCAGAATCGTTGAGGCATCAAAGCAACAGGAACATGTGACCCACACTCAGACAGGAAATGGTCATAGAATCTGTCTATGATGGCGGGGCGGTGGTGGTGGCGGGGAGGGAGTGTGGGTCAAAGGGTTCAAACGCTCAGTTCCAAGAGGACTGAGTTCTGAGGACCCGGTGTAGGCGTAGGCGTGGTGACCATGGGAACGCTGTGCTGTGTACTTGACATCAGCTGAGAGTAAATCTAACATGTCCTCACCACACACACACAAATGGTAACTGTGTGGAGTGATTGGTTAGCCTGATGTTCAATCCTCTCACAGTGTATGACGTGTATATGAAATCATTACATTGTACCCCTTAAATATACATCATTTTTATGGTCAGTTATCCCTCAATAAAGCTGGAGGAAGAGGAGCTTCTTCTGACATAGTGTGATGTCACATTTAACCAAGATGGTGGAGCAGCCATTGTGCCCATGTTCAAGAACTAAAGGATGGGGAACTTGGGAGGCTCAGTCAGTTGAGCATCCAACTTCAGCTCAGATCATTATCTCGTGGTTTCTGGATTAGAGCCACGCATCAGGCTCTGTGCTGACAACTCAGAGCCTGGAGCCTGCTTCCAATTCTGGGTCTCCCTCTCTCTTTCTGTCCCTCCCCACTCTTCCTCTGTCTCTCTCTCTCTCTCTCAAAAATGAATGTTAAAAATTAAAAAAAAAAAAGAACTAAAGGAAACCAACACCTCATCGAATAGCAAACCAACAAGGAAATAGAAATTATGAAAAAGAACCATGGAAATTCTGGAGTTTACAAGTCAGCTGATATGAAAAACATCTCAATAGGGGTCGCAGGTACATTTGACTGGTTGAGGAAATGAGCAGAAATTTTCAAAAGGTCGATAGAGGAGCACCTGAGTGACTGAGTCCGTTAAGCGTCAGACTTTGGCTCAGGTCATGATCTCACAAATCAAGGGTTCAAGCCCTGCATTGGGCTCTGTACTGACAGCTTGGAGCCTGGGGCCTGCTTCAGATTCTGTGACTCCTTCTCTCTCTGCCCCTCTCCTGCTTGTGCTCTGTCTTTTTCTCTCTGTCGCTCTCTCTCAAAATAAATAACATTAACAAAAAATTCCCTAAAAAGGTCAATGGAGACCATGAATCTGAGAAAATGAAAGAAAAGAAGGAAACAAAACGAACAGAGCCTCGGAGGCTGTGGGGCACCACCAAGCCCGCACACAGATGCCTAACGGGGGTCAGGAGAGGAGAGAGAGGGTGGGGCGGTGGTGGGGCGCGGTGGGGAAGAGATCCACTGTAACAGTGGCTGAAAATGCTGCACGCTGGGTGGAAAACATTGATCTCTGCATCAGTGATGGTTGGTTTTACGTGTCAACGTGGGTAGGCTACAGTTTGCGGTGACTGGGGCCAACATTAGCCCAGGTGCTGCTGTAAGATATTTTGTAGATGTGGGCAATCGGTTGACATTAAGGAAAAGACATCCCCTTCACTAATGCAAGTGCATTTCACCTGGTCAGTGGCAGGTCTGAAGAGGAAAAGCAGTTTCTTAAGAAGGTCTGCTGAATCCTGCTTCAGAGTCTGGGTTAGAGGTGGCCTGCCTTGTCTGTGCATTTGACTTGTCAACTCCCATGATTATGTGAGTCCATTTATGAAAACAAATCTTTATATATATGTATGTGTATAAAGATATAGATAATAATATGTGTATACATATTTGTGTACACACATATACGCCTCCTAGTACAAACACACACATGTGTGTGTGTGTGTCTGTGGCTATCTGTAGTGTATATGGTATGTACTGTATACAAGCCAGTATATAGTATCCACATGGTGGCTCTCAGATGTGTCCATGTCCTAATCCCTGGAACCTGCAGATGTTATTTTATGGCTAAGAGGGGATTTGCAGTTGTCATTAAGGATCTGGAGATGGGGACATTACACTGGATTTCCTGGGTGGGCCTTGAGGACTCACAAGAGTGCATCCAGAGGAAGGCAGATTATCAGTCAGTAGTGTTAAGTGTGGAGATGGAAGGAAAAGTTGGGGGTGATGTGACGGGGTCACAAACTAAGGAGTGCCATAGCCTCCAGAAGCTGAATGAAGCAAGGAAACGATTTTCCTCAGAACTTCTGGAAGGATCCAGCCCTGCCCACACCTCCATTTTAGTCCCATGAGATTCTCTCAACTCCAGAATACTAAGAAATAAATATGGGTTGCTTTAAACCACTAAGTTGTCGTGATGATTTGAAGCAGCAGCAGCAGCAGGAAACTAACAGAGATCTTCCTTGACCCCCATGACCTTACTTCTGGACAAACTCATCCTGAGTTGGAAGAATCCTAAGTCAAAACGGCATTGAATACACACTTAACCAACTACTCCTGGCCCACCTTAGATGGCTCAGAGTGCTGACAGCAGCCCACAGTTGGCCAGAAGCACCTATACATCTATACAAGTATACAAGAGTGTCGAATATGTCATGAACCTGCTTGAAGAGTGTAATGATGGTGTAGACAGCATGTGTGTAGGGACAGAATGGGGTCTGCGTCCCTGTTGTTGGCTCTCCTGACAGTGGGGCTGACTGGGACCGGGGCTTGCTGCCTTCACCTCTCAAGAGAGAGGGTCACGATGCATATCCCCACCCAGGGAAAGAGCCAAAAGCAAAATTCAGGTACGGTTTGTACCGAATGTGTATGGCTTCACTGGGATGGTCTGTCCAGTACTTTTTGGCTTTAGGCTGGACGAGGGACCATACCTTAACCCTGGACATCAGGGTAAGTTCACACACACACACACACACACACACACACACACACACACGCACACCATTCCTGCTGTACTTCCTCTGCAGCCAACGCCCGCCTAGCGCCTGAGAGCAGTGTGGTTATTCCAGGAAGCTATTCTTATTTTCCATGTGCCCGAAGGGCTCCAGAAGTTTCAGTAACGATAATTATTTTCAACGGAACGTTTGAACCATCCACTGAGACAAGAGCTGGATGAGTGCTTCCCTTTGCTCCCCTACTCCCAGTGCCCTATATGCTGTTACTCCTAAGTACTATTATTCCCTAGGTACTGTTACTCCCACTTTGTGCATTTGAAGACGGAGGGTCGGCGATGTGGCCAGGTTCACACAGCTGGCACCTATCCCCCATACCTGGGCTGCAGCCTTCAGCAACATGGCACCCGTGGGCCCTGCTCGGCGCATCCCACACAATTCTGACCTCCTCTGGGAAGGACCGGTCCCTGGAGGGTATGGCCACCTCAGCAGAAATGACTTCTCTCTAATCCCCGGGTGCCACTGTGCTCCATGGCACCTTATAGAAGTGGCTCTGGTGAACATCTCCTTCTTCTGCGGGACCCTAGTCTGGCCCCATGACCATATTGACTTAAAAAACATTATTGGTCAGGTGGTTCTTCCTACACTCGGGGTCATGTGATTTCTGAAAGGCTCTGATGGGAAGACAGAGTGGACCCAGCTGCTTGGCTCAGCCCGAAGGGACGCATTGCCTGGAGCTTCTCCCTGACTCTAAGGAACCTGAGCCCAGGGGAACCCCCACCCAGGAGAAGAAGGTGGTATGTACCTCCTTCACCCCACTGATGAAGGAGGGATCTCCACTCTGCAGGTAGGAAGATGGACAAGGCACATTGTGTGACAGGGGACGGATGAGATGAGAACACTTTATCAGTCACACATTCTCGTGGCAGGAGGACACCACTGCCACACAGATCATGCCACACAGGACCCACGGCATAGCGTGACCACAGAGGACTGTGGACGGCGGGCTCTGTAGAAGGAAGAGGCTAGGTGACCTGTAGTTCGCAGAGAGGTCATAGACATAATACCATGGCTGTCAGGGACCTGAAATCTGCCACTGGGGGAAGAGCAGGAACGACACTAGGTGCCCTGATGAGGGTTTGGCTCACTAGAGAACCTTCCCCACAGGACTAGAACGAGCCAGGAAATGTATGGCTGGCTTTCCAAGCAACACACGGTGTTGAAGCAGCACATAATGCTGGACCTGATTTTTATGACTTAGCCCAGAGCATGGAGGGCTTCCCCTCCCCCAGAGTCTGCTTCTGGTACAGTGATTCCTAGCAGCACATGCGTGGGAGGCAGGCAGTAGAGGACAATATTTTAAATCCTGAAAAAGAAAACCAGTGCTAATGGCGCTCATAAAGGGAATCGGAGGAGGTGAGACATGACAACCTGTCGGCTGTGGAAGGTACGCACAGATAAGCTCCGGTGGTCACTGGGGATCGGGGCCTGGGGACAGGAGATGGAATCAGTCCCCTGGGCAGCTCATGATCTTGGCGTTATGTGCGGAGCGGGTCTCATGATGTGAACTATTTATGATTAGCAGAATGGGTGGCAGGTTCTGAGATAGGAGAAGACCGGCTACGTGACCTCCGTGTGTTGCAGGCAGGAGGTGCAGGTGGCTGACGTGGGGACATGCACAGGACAGCTGCCCTCCCAGGCTCACAGAGTAGGGATAACCCGACATTACAAGTGAAGCTGGTAGACAGCAAGTTTTCATCCAGGGCCACACACACATCAGCATCTCTGCTCCTGAGAGCTCCCGCCAGGCAGGGGCCCCTGCCCCCCAGGGGCTCTGCCCTGCCCCTCTCCTCTCACTAGGGCATGGACATAAGCAGGGCACTCTGCCAGCCAGCTGCTGCGGGCTAGGAAGCTCCCCTAGAACCTCTTGTCCTTTTCTAGAGCATCCAACCTAAGGACAGAACTACTCTGTGACAGGATGCCCTGCTGACCTACTGAACTCTTTTGTCTTTCCTCTCTCCCCTTCTCAAATACCTTCCACTTTCTTCTAAGAAGTTTCCGGGCCATTTTGCTCCTGGCCTCAGGGGGGGATTTTTTGGCAAGCACAAACAGAAGTAGCTTGAGAACAACTTTCCCCACTTGCTGGTTTATCTGGAAGCCTGAAGCCACTGGCAGATTGTGTAGATGGAGGGGGAGAGGATGGATGCCTGGGGGGCTGGGGGGCTGGGCTCACTTCTCCCCCACCTTGATCCTGGCAGCGCCTGCAGGAGCAGTGACCTCAGAGGGGTGAGGCTGGCGTTACATGCAGAGAGGTGGCCCCTCATCCCCATGGATTTTAGATTTCACAGGAAGCAGCGAGGCCCCGGCATGAAGCCAAAATGGACCAGGTGCTTAGCACGGGCATTTCCATTGTAAGTTCAAGCACAAATTCAAGAACTCCACCGACGTGTCTGTTAAAGAACAGTGAACAGTCTAAAGAACAGACTCTTTAGACAGTGTCTAAAGAGACACTCCTTCCACAGGAAATGAGAGGCGGGGAGAAGCCCCCAAATAACGAGATGGAATGATGACCACCCAGATAGGTGGTGTTGGGAGTCAGAATGAGATGACTTTAAATAGAAGTTCACCTGAAGGCTTTTCAGAGCACCCTCTGCTCGGCAGCTCCGCCAGCTCCTCACAGGGGCGGCTTGGTCCCCCGAGGTCTGTGGTCCCAAGGTCCTTACAGTCTCTTACCCAGAGCAGACCAATAGCTCCAGAAAACGTTGTCCTTTTAACAGAGAGGAAACCAGATTGTAATTTTGCACCGGCTTACATTGGATACTAGGATTCATGTGACTTCATTAAATTCTTTCTAATTTTCATCAGCTTGACAACACATTAAAATCCCTTTCCAAAGATTCCTTTTTCACAAAACTTCTACCAACATCTTTTCTACATCCTGACTTGTCCCGTGGTTTATCTCTTTCCCACTTTGAAACAATTAGCCTCTCTTAGGATAAAATCACTCTCTTTTCCCTCAACAAAAAGCCTTTCCGTTCCTTATACCTTCTGCTATTGAAAACTTACATCCTGCCTTCCTTGCATTCAGTAAATTTTCCTTCATTATTTCTCGTTGCTTTAGTTACAACATACAAAAAATAGATTATCCCAGAACATATGAACCTAAAAAGTAATGGGGTTACTTGCTGTGATTGCTTTGAGAATCTCTGTGAATACTTAACTTAGGTAAGAGCTTGATTTTCTTGATGTCAATCACATACAGTGCTTTTAAAATGAACTTCAGCCATGCGATCTGGAGGTAGAAAATACCACATACCCACAGCACAACACATGCGTATAGGCCATACAGACAGAGGGAACACACAGCTTACAGACTCCGTACACTAGGAATTCCCAGTAGCCAAGTTCCAAACGGAGTTCCAATGTCTGATTTAATACCTCCCTGAAGTTTGTCTAACATTTACATCTCAGAGGCCCAGGCAGGAATGCAAGTCACAAGCCCTTTGGGAGAAATAGGGGACGTTGGGGGTGGGTGGAAAGGCACGGGTGGACCTTCCCTCGCCTCTAGAGCTGCATCTAGTGTTGCAAGATTTGCAAGATGAGGACAGTTACTCTCAAGTCCTCCAGGGATTGGGTTGCGACTTACATGTTATCAGAGGTTGATCTTGCGTATTAGTGCCTTATCTTTCTTAGTAAATGCAATCAGGGAGGCTGCAGGGGTTCTTCTGTCCCTCTGGGTACATAGCTTCATTGTAGTTTAAGGGAGAAGGCACAAAATTTTTTAAAATTTCTTTTAGGCTGTGGGATCTGGCCAATTTCTGATCACGGAACTACTTTGTTGTTTGTAGGCAGGACAAACAGTAACTGTCGCCGACAGTGGCAAACAACGGCTCTCTGTAGTTTTCACTGGTGTTTGCAAAAAATCTTTCACCGAAGCTATTTTGGAATTTTGAGGCCTTTTGGGGATTTTGCAGGCCAATTAAAATAGGTTTCCCAACCTGTTTGTTTCATTTTGGATCCCTCTCTTTTAAATGCTCTTCTTACATTTTCCTATCTAATTTAGTTAAAGTTCCTCCTAGTGGCCGTTGTCATCATCCTGAAGGCCGGCAGCAGTTGGTAGGACGCTGAGCCACAAATTCAGCTCAACCCACATTTCCCTCCAGCCGTTTCTCTTCCCAAATGGGTGCTGAGCACCGTGTCGGGGACCCTGGACGCAATGCTTCCCAAAACAAGTTCTCAGACCATACTACACTGTTATTTTGGTAGATATTTATAGCTCCCAGGACTAGTATTTGAGACATAAATAAAGCAGGTGAGCCTGAAGAAGACCCATGTGAGTCTTTAGAGTTCAGCATCCACTTCGCGAATCTCTGGGTTTCATAGACGGAACTCACCACCGAAAGGCCCGAGCCGCAGGGTGGGTTGCGCAGTGTGTTTCCCAGTGCACCTCACTGCGCGGACGTCCTCTAGAGGTCGGCGGCTGCCCTCCTGCCCATCTGACCGGTGCCATGACTGGCTCATCTGAACGCAAGAATCTTTGGCTTTGGTGTCAAGTGCTCTGAAGCTCGAAGTGCTCAACCGAAGCGCACCGATTTTTGTGGCGCTTTGGCCTCCAAGTACCCCATTCGCGGGAGTCTTTATCTACACAAACGGGACAGACTCGTGCCCCTGATCTATGGGCAGTAAGAGCGCATTACTGCGTCCTGGCTGAGAGATGGCCTGTGTGCACCACCGCCAGTTCCCATGGACCTTGGGCCGGGGAAAGGACCAAGCAGCAGATGGCCCATCCACATGGTCCGGGAACTGCTCCCTGCCACCCACAGTGCCCCTGGGGTCTTGGCACAGGCTTGAGGCTGGGGGTTTTCCACTCAAAACATGGCAAATGTGGTCTGAAAGGCTAGGGGCTCAGCTCAGGGCAGACCCTTCTGCAGCTCAGGCGGCTCCAGGCACAATGGATCCTGAAAATGTACGTGAAAAATAATGTGACAAGTAGCCTCGTGTTATAAGCAGGTGTCCATTCCTAGAGAACTAAAAGTGCCATGCCTTGGACACAATGTAGATCACACAGGTTCAGTGTTTCAATCCCATTCCTTCTGTGAGATTCTCTGCACAAGTGCTGAGGAAGCCCCGGATGAAGTCCCTGAGTCTGCAGAGGGAGCTGCCTGTGCTATTGGTGCTGAGGACGCTGCTCCTCATTTTCAAATCAGACACTAAGTTAGGAAATGATATTTCCTATCTGGTACCACCATTTCTATTGTCCTATTTTCCGCTAGATGTGGCAATCAAGAGGAGCAACATGAACAATTTTCAAATACTGTCTCTGGGATCAAACTGCTGAGACCAAGCGTCCCCAATCAGGGCAGGAGGAGCCGGTCAGGGGCGCCCCCTGGTGATGCTTGCGGACATGTTCACGTCAGTATTTGCACCAAAGTCGGGCCCCAGCCTGTGAGAAAGGTCAGGGAGTCCGCGCTTGAAGTTCAGAAGTACAGGTGGATGACAAGCGACAGGAGCGGACAGGGCTGCCTGTGTGTCAGTTTAGAGCCTGACCTCAGCAGCCAGTGGCCTGAGAAGATGAAGAAAAGCGGTCAGAACTGGGCTCTGCGCTTGTCCGGCGGTGCGAACAGTCGGACGCGACACACGTGGCACCTCAGGTTCGCAGGGAGCCTTCTGGCTCGGCTTCCACCTCCTGATAAATGCCTTTGGGGGAACCGGAGACGTTGGCAGAAGCGTGTGTCACAGACTCATTAAATGAACACGATCACGTGACCGACACGAACAGGATGGGTGAAAACACGGACTTTGAAGCGACGAGGCATCGTCTTCACACTGACGACGGCTCTGCTGCGGAGGGAGAAGAAAAAGCGCCTTCAGTCTCATCCAATGGGGGACGCTGAGACCTTGGTTCATGTCCTTGTCGTGAGATGGCCCAGAAGGGAAGTCTGGGAGGCGGGGGCAGGACGAGGTAGGGGAGGGAGAAGAAAATGTCATAGGAGGGAGACTCGGGCCAGGTGTGGTTACAGGGGCTCCAGAGCCAGGAGGGGGCAGGGGAGGGGGGAGCCAGAGGCGTCCTGAGGGCAGCCTGCACCTTGGTGAGTCAACTCCTCTGTTAAATCCTAGGCTCTCCAAACCTCCGTGGGCACAAACGCCCTCTGTTGCGTCGAAGGTAAAGGGGTGAAACTCAGAAAAGAGGCTACTTTCCCGGTGGGGGTGGTGGGAGCCCAGGCACGAGGGAGGCCA
This sequence comes from Proteles cristata cristata, assembly GCA_017311185.1. Classification (NCBI taxonomy): domain Eukaryota; kingdom Metazoa; phylum Chordata; class Mammalia; order Carnivora; family Hyaenidae; genus Proteles; species Proteles cristata. The sequence goes on from JAESUZ010004312.1 coordinate 1,252,815, forward strand.
TGGCAGGTGAGGTGTTGTGAGGCGGTGAGTCCAGGAAGAGTTAGACCTCGGAACCCAGGTGACCCTGATCGACAGTCAAATGCTCCCCCCACCCCCGCCCCGTGTAGGGATGCACACTTTCTGATCGCCTGGGAGGCCTCCTGGGGAGATAGCCTGGGAGGCCTCCTGGGGAGGAGAGAGCAGCTGGGGGCAGAGGGGCTCAGGGAGCCATGTTTCCCGATGGGCTCGATGGGCAGACACAGAAGCCCGTGGACGCGGGGCTCCCGGCCAGCAGCACCTGCTGGGGGACAGAGTCACTGAACAGGGGTGTCCTTGCAGGTATAGGGCCAGGGCCTGGAGACGAAGGCTTCGAGTAGACGGCGCCTCTTTTTGGAGAGCTGGCAGGCCTGGAGGGGCTCCACGGGACAGAGGGGAAGGGGCCCTGCCGGCCCCCACCAATCTAGGTGCATGTGCCTTCCATCACCATGTGCGCTCTGCTCGCACAGGAAGGAGGAAAGTGTCTGAACGGGGTGAGACCAGAGATGCCTGCCCGGCGCCCACACAGCTGAACAAGGGCCCGGGAATGTGTGCCTCCACCCTAGAGGCTGCCTGCAGGGGGCAGTCCTGCTCACTGTGGTCTGACTACGTGAGGAGGGAAGACCCCTCCAGCTGCCCCGCCTGAACCCGCAGGTCACTGAGGTTCATGATGAGGTCGGGGAGGGGCCAGGACGACGGTCACCTGCTGCCATCAGGACGCGTCACAGACAGCATCATCACAGCTCACGTAGAGGAGCCTGAGATGGGGACCCTCCAGGGACACGCAGATCCGACACCGCCGAGGATCCCTAAGTGCGGCCCCAGGACAGGCCTCAGATGACAGGTGTGAGTCCCGCAGCCACAGCCAGCAGAGCGGTGGCCAAATAGCCATCTTCTGTGTGGCCTTAGCTCTCTCAGTTTTTGTTTCTGTTGTGTTTTGGAAAAGGAGAAATCATCTGAAAGATTTTTCTCTTGTTGCAATTTACTTATATATTTGCCTTTACTCTTGCTAAACTCAAGGCTTGGAGTCGACGGCCCTTTACTTTGGTAAAGACACTGCCCATTACATCAGACCCGGTGGCCGTGACTCGTGCGGGGCTCCTCAGGTGGCAGCCACTGTTTCCTATGAGCCTCCTAAGGACACACGTGGTAGGTTTGTCATGCCCGTGTTTCCCTGGAGGCAGAGAAGTTAAGGACTTTACCCCAGGTCACACAGCACACTTGTCCGCCACAGGATTTAGTCTGGCAGTTTCCCTCCAGAACCTCACTCCCTAATGGCGCCCCCCACCCTGTTTCCCTCATGTGTCTTTCAGCAGGAGATTGAGACCCAGGCCTGAGAAGGGGCTGGGAGCTCCATGTGTTTGCTGGGGAAGAAGGCGAAGGGTGAGGGACCTACAATCCTTTGAAAGCCCCCAACGCAGTGAGATCTGGCCCCCCCAAGGGAAACGGAAAGCGGGGAGCAAGCCGCAGGTGCATTCCTTATCTCTTTCGCTGCCCCTCCCCCACTCACACTCTCTCTGTGTCTCTATCAGAAATAAATAAACATTGGGGCGCCTGGGTGGCTTAGTTGGTTAGGCATCCGACTTTCGCTTAGGTCATGATCTCGCGGTTCGTGGGTTCGAGCCCCGCGTCAGGCTCTGTGCTGACTGCCAGCTCGGAGCCTGGAGCCTGTTTCGGTCTGTCACTCCCTCTCTCTCTGGCCCTCCCCTGCTCACGCTGTCTCTCTCTCTCTCCTAGAAATAAATGAAACATTTAAGAAAAAAAAAAAAAGAAATAAATAAACATTAAAACATTTTTTTTCAACTTAAGAACAGAAGAACTGAAACGAGGGGAGAGGAAAAAAAACCAAGTGGCACAAATAGTCACTTATCAAAATCAACTGAGATCGACCCTAGATGCTGGCGAGGATGTGGAGAAACAGGCACCCTCCTACACTGTGGGTGAGAATGTAAACTGGTGCAGCCCCTCTGGAAAACAGTGTGGAGGTTCCTCAAAAATTAACAACAGAACTCCCTATGACCCAGCAGTAGCACTGTTAGGAATTTACTCAACGGATACAGGAGTGCTGATGCCTAGGGGCACATGTACCCCAATGTTCATAGCAGCACTCTCACCAATAGCCAAATCATGGAAAGAGCCATGTCCATATACTGACGAATGGATCAAGAAGATGTGGCTTACCTATAAAATGGAACACTACATGGCAATGAGAAACAATGAAATCTGGCCATGTGGCAGCAGCATGGATAGACCTTGAGGGTGTTATGCTGAGCGAAATAAGTCAGGCAGAGAAGGACAGATATCATATGTTTGCACGTATAGGAGGATTAGGAGGAACTTAATGGAGGACCATGGGGGAGAAGAAGGGGAAAAATAGTTGGGGAGAGGGAGGGAGGCAAACCATGAGTGACTATTAAATGCTGAGAACAAACTGAGGGCAGATGGGTTGGGGGGAGGGGAAGGGGGGTGATGGACATGGAGAAGGGACTTGTGGGGATGAGCACTGGGTGTTATATGGAAACCAACTTGACAATAAACTACTTTAAAAATAAAAAAAATTTTGCCCAATTTTAAGTTGGATTTTTTGTGTTTTTAATTGTTCAGATGTAAGTATTCTTCATGTATTTATTATAGTAAGTAATGAATATTATTTATAATATGTATGTATACACACTCTGGATACTAGGTTCTTCTCAGGTAGATAATTAGCAAACATTTTCTCTCATCTTGGGTTTACACTTTCTTGATAGTGTCTTTGAAAGCACAACGTCCTTAATTTTGATGAAGCCCAATTTACCTATTTTTTTCTTTGTGCTTTTAGGGTCAAACTGCTGGGTAGGGTTTGTACAGGTGGGGAGGGGGCTCACCAGGAGGCCAGGGAAGGGTTCTTTCTGTCACGAAAACAACCCTAACCACATGTTATTGAGCCCTCACCCTTTCAAGTCTAGGTAGATCATCTGGGGGAAGATTCTTATCCTTGGAGGACATGCTAATATAGCTGGGCACACAAACACATCCTTAGGGAATGAGAGTCTTGGAGACCAGGGCAGAGTGTCTTAGGAGCTGATGGTGCTCATAGCCAGGAATGGGGTCCGGCAGGGCTGATGGTGGTCAGGGAACGTGTGAGAGAGAAAGAGAGTGCAAGCAGGAGGCGCAGAGAGAGAGGGAGACACCGAATCCGAAGCAGGCTCCAAGCTCTGAGCTGTCAGCACAGAGGCCAATGCGGGGCTTGAACTCAGAAACCGTGAGATCATGAACTGAGCCAAAGTCTGACACTTAACCGACTGAGCCACCCAGGAGCCCCAGTTTGATTTTTTAAAAATGACTTCTATCTTTTTGGTAAAACATCTCATTTTGATAATGTATTTTTTGACATTTCATCGATTTGTCTTTCTGAATTTTTAATTTGTTGGTTTTTTTCAAAACAACAGTTTTGAAATCTTTTATCAGTTTGATCACAAACTTTCATGTCTTTGACCTTGGTTATTGGGGAATTATTATTTTATTTTGTAATGGCATGTTTCCTTGATTTTTCATACTCCTGGTATTTGAAGTAGCAGACATATCCTTAAATCTTTGTCAGTGACCTTGAGGTGGTGTGTTCTCTTCGATGTTTTTATTATATGGATTTTTCTGTCTTTGTTTGGTACGTCTTTTTCACCCTTCTTGCTCTCTCTTGCGCAGAATTCTTAAGTTTTTGTGTCTTCTCTGATTCTTACAGCTCGTCAGGTTGGCTGCTGGAAACTTCTTTTTCAGTTTCCAGAAGGTGGTGCTCTAGCTCCTGTTAGTGGTTTCTTCTTTACCCTCAGACCAAAGCCAGTTTTCTAAGCGTCTCCCGATCTCCTGGGGTGCACAGAAGTGGTCCAGGAGCTGGCAGCAGAGTGGGGGGAGGGTAGGTTTAGCACCTGGGGTACTGGTCGGGGAACCCCAGATTCAGTAAAGAGATCTCCAGGCATAGTACTCACAGAGGCTCGTGGTGGTGAGTGGACTTCCCACTGAGGGCAATCCCTTTATCGTCTTTTGAAATTCTCATCTGACTCCTTCCCAGTATCCTCCCACCTGGTGGAGGTCCCACCTCAGTGTTCTAGGTGCTGGTGAAGAGCAATGGGTTTCTTTCTGTGTCCTGCTCAACTGGGATAGCCAGCCCCTCACCCACTGGTTCCCCTTGTCCCCATGGGAGGTTGCCTCTGTTGGATAGACCAGCTCCATGCAGCGCTGCCTTGACAAGCAAAGGGCCATAAGGGGCAAGTTCCTTACCATCACCTCTGCTGCAGCCAAACTCATATTTTAGTTAAATAATCAATTAGGATTTTTGAATCTAGTGAGAGGCCAGAGTGTCCCCCTAGGAGGGCGGGACTTCCGTGAATTCTCTCAGGCTGATCTTCCCAGGTCAGCACTTTCCAGGTTTCCCCTTGACCATGGCACAAGGAGTCTGTGCTGATCCGCTGGCTCGAAGGGCTCTGGAGCCTGTATTGAGGTCTGTCTGCCCATTACCAGATGCCCAGGTGGCTGAGACTCCTCCTGGGGATCTTGACATTCTGTAGGAGATCCCACAACACACACCAAGGCACTTTTGCTTGCAGATAGACCTCTAATCACTGTTTAACAAGTGGGATAAAAAGGAGAACTGTCTTACACCATCGTGATGTTGACATCTTTCTCTCAGCAGGATTTTCTTAAAATCATGGGCATCTGTGATCTATGTCATCTGTTTAAAATAGACAAATAGGGGGGCGCCTGGGTGGCTCAGTGGGTTGAGCGTCTCACCAGCTCAGGTCATGATATCACACTTTGTAAGTTTGAGTCCCAAGGAGCCTGCTTCCAATTCTGTGTCTCCCTCTCTTCCTGCCCCTCCCCCACTCATGCTGTTTCTCTCTCAACTACAGTTTTTTTAAAAAACCCAAAAAACTAGAAAAAAATAAAACAGACAAATCGGTAAAAAGAAAACATGCAGAAGAAGTCTATTATAACATTTACCAACAAAAATTCAGCAGGCGAGAATTCTACCACTGAACCACCCATGCACCTTTTATCAACAAAAATTTGGAAACAGTCCTAAAGTCCAACAGCAGGGGAGATGTTAAAGCAATGCTGATATGTTATTTAATGAGACGTCAGGCAAATGTAAACTGATTGCTATTCTGGTAAAAGGCCCTGTAAAAATTACATAGAAACCAGTCTTTAAAAAAAAAAGTTTACTTTGAGATGGGAGGAGGAGCATAGAGAGAAGGAGAGAGAGAATCCCAAGCAGGTTCCCCATTGCAATCAGCTCAGAGCCTGACATGGGGCTCAATCTCATGAACCGTGAGTTCATGAGCTGAGCGAAAATCAAGAGTCGCACAGAATGGTGAGGAACAAATGTCTGTGGCTTAACCAACCCAGTCTGTGGTATTTTTTCGTGGTGGTCCTAGCTGACCAGTAGACCCTCCAAAGTCCCTTCAGATAACTTCCCGGGTGGAGGCGGCTGGAGTAATTTCCAGGTCTTGTAAGTACTAACCCTTTATTTTTTCAAAGTTCCCTGATGGTTGTTGCTTAAGGGCATTTTACAATTATAAGGGCTGAGCTAACTACAACATTGGTTGATAGGCTGAGACCTGTGCTAAGCAGGTGTACACTGTACTGATTTGATATCTGTGTTTATTGTGAAAAGGTCACCATAATAAATCTAGTCAACATCTATTGCCTTACATGGTTACAAAAAGTTTTTTCTTTTTGCGATGAAAACTTTTAAGATCTGTGCAAATATATTATTATAATTTGTATATTATTAACTGTACTTATCATCATGCTATACATTATACCCCCATGACTTATTTTTATCACTGGAAGTGTGTACCTCTTTTCCCTTTTCTACTCTGTCTTCATTGCTGTTTTGCATGAGCAAATGTTTGCTACTATGACTGTCCCCACAGCTGTGAACACTGGTTCAGTTTTAGAGGGACCCGGTCCCAACTGTAAGCACAACATAAGGAGGGGAAGAGAAGCAGAAGGTATGGGCCACACTCATGATGGACGCATCCTGAGCCCTGAAGCGGGGTGTCACCTAGGTTATCGGCTGGCTTGGGCCATGGCACTGGTGGGGAGGTGGTCGCAGGGGACATTGGACTCAGACGAAATGGGCATTTTAGCAAAGCCCTGCCCACATTAGAAGCCCCGTCTGGGACCTGGACAGTGGGATGTCCAGAGAGTGAAGGGCCAGGGACAGTTGAGGGCCCAGCAGATCTGGCCAAGCAGCATGTCCCCCACTCATCAGGAGGCAGTCTCCAGGCAATGGGAGGGCACGTGGGTCGCCCTTTGCCCTTGGAGGTAGCCAGTGGGGGCAGAGTGTGGGAACGTTTTCCGGGCATGGGAGGTGGTGGAACAGCCACTAGCAGGCATGAAAAAGGAAGCTTCTGCCCACAGCCCGGGAGCAGCTCAGTCCGGATTCTCCGCCCTTCTCTCTGCGCACGCTAGAGCAACCTGTGCCAGCCCTCCCTGGGCACGCGGCTCCCCTGCTCCGGCCACACCCTGCACACCTTCCTGCCGTCCCCGACCAGATGGACGGGTTCCAGCTCCTGCTCCTGCTGCTGGCAGTCTCCCCTTTCGTGTTCGTCCAGGGAGTGGGTGAGGCCCTGGGCTGGCTGGGCAGGGGGTGAGGATGTGCAGGTGGGCTGGGGAGCACTGCCGGCATGGAGATCGGACCTGGCTGGGAGGGAACAAGGTTAAGGGTCAGGTTCTGGGATGATCTGCTCACGAAAGGTTCAAGGTCTCTGTGTGCTGTCCCGGCTCTGCCTTCTTCCAGGGAAACAGGTCAGGTCCCTTCCCAAGGTCTCAGAGTGAGATAGTCACTTGCTTGAGGGCAGATTGGGGTAGGAGGACTCTTCTCACTTTAGACTTTGGGGCTGGATGGGATGGGAGAGCCAATGGTAGCTCAAGACTTCCTATAAAGAAGCAGCCTAAGGGCGGTGATGTAAACAGAAGGGTCATCAGATGGCTTACTGAGAACCAATATTTTCATAGCACTCTTTTCGCTTAGATAGGTATGTACTTCGGATGACTTTGGGGGCTCAGCTAGGAAACCTTGGGAGACTACAATCTGCCTCCTCACCTTCAAGCCAGTATAATCCTTATGCCCATCCATTTCCCCAGAGATCCTGGCCCAGGGTGGCTGAGTGCATGTGCTCCTGCTTCAAAGCTCCACAGCCAAGGGAAGACCCTTTACATAGTAACCTCTTTTAGATTTTTATGAGCCTGTATGAGCCTGTAGCGCGGAGCTGGGACCAGAGAGGGGGAAGGGTTGCTCAGCCAGGCTCCTAGGGAACAAAAATTAAAGAAAGACGTAATCTGGTAGTGTTGTTTGGTGCCAGGTTGGAAATTTCACTTGCCTTTTTTCCTTATGTCTCACCTCCTAGGATCTCCTATATCACCTGGCCGGTAACATCTTATATTTTTGGTCAAGGTTGTTTTTTCTAAACTGCTTTAGTGTGATATAATTCATCTACAGTACAATCCACTCCTAGAGTATGCATAAAGCTGTGTAGATTTACTAGATTTTTGAGAACACTATGCCAAAGACCCCATTTCCTTCAATATCCAACAGCAGCAACCTAGCGGGAATATCTCCTGCCCCGAATTGCGTGGGGAAGTGTTTGGTGTCCCGCCATGTCCCTGAACTCCTGGCTCAGTCCACTGGGCCCCGGGCTCATGCCTGTTTCTCCACAGCTCCAGCCACAGTGTGCATGGTGTGCAGTGTGTTTACGGAGGGCAAATGTAAGGCAGGCAGAAGCAACTGCACGATTGAGCAAGGCCCAGGATGCAGGACCAGGGATATATTCTATTTCAATGAAAGAGGTAATGATATTGAGCCAGGCTCCACCGACCTGATTTGGTGCCTGCCTCTTGCCACTGGGTCAGCAAGGTGTGGCGGGTGTGTCCCCAGTCCGGGGCCGGGGTTGCGTGGCTGCGGAAAGTCCTCTTACTCTGAGCGTCTCTGACATCCTCCTCTTCCAGAGGGATATGCGTACAACCACACTCAACTGGACTGCTCCGAGAACTGTAAGTCGTGGAAGCTGATTCGTGGCAACCTGAAGGTTTCGAGCTTTTGCTGTAAAGATCAAGATTTCTGCAATAAGTATAAAGGGCAGTCGCAGAAGTGGAAGCCTCGCTAACTGTTCTGCCTTTGTCGGTATAGGTGCCTGCTCCCTTCCCCCACCCTCGGCTTGCCTCTCTGATCCTCCCTCCCTCTGCACGTGCTCCTGAGGAGGGCGCATGAGCAGCATCCTCCTGTCTCCGCCCAGTTTCTCTCTTCACTTCTCTCCTGCCCCTGGACACCAGGCAGGCTGGGTTCACCCTTGCGCCGTCTAGCCCACAGATCACCTGTCCTCCTAGCCTCGCATCTCCTCCTGCACAATCACTGCACTTCTCTGGCTGACCCGCAGCCTGGTTTCTAATCCCGCAACTCAGGAGCAACTGCCACGTGCCCAGACACTCGATGGGTTGGTTCCATTTCGCACATCAGGAGTTGGAAGGGTCGGTGGAAAACTCAGGAAAACGTGCCCAACTGGCAGACGGAGAGAGGCCTCAAAATCCAAGAAGGTGCCAAGGCCCGAAGCGGAGGAGATGGGGTCACCAGCTTTAGGTGTTATGCACATTCCCTGAACCTACTGAGGGCTTAAGTTCTGAGACTTCCAGAGGTTGTCCAGGGAGATGAGTGGGGGAGGGGGAATCACAGCCACGGGAGACCACGGGAGAGAAAGTGAGGAAAGGCCACAAGAGCAGGTGGGGAACCAGGACGCAGGGGCGGTGCTGTTTTCTGGGACAAGTCGCAGGTCACTGGCAGAGTAGGCTGAAGGGAGACGTGACACAGAGGCCACATTACAGAGAGTTGAGGAATGAAGGGACCGTGACAGCAGGACATAGTATCAGCCACTCTTTCAAGGAACTGGGGAGCTACTGAGAATGTGGAATAGTACTTTTTCTTAATTAAAAAAATTTTTTAAGGCTATTGATTTTGAGAGAGAGAGAGCAGGGGAAGGGCAGAGAGAGAGAGAGAGAGAGATAGATTCCCAAGCAGGTCCCATACTGCCAGCACGGAGCCTGAGATGGGGCTTGAACCCATGAACCTGTGATATCATGACCTGAGCGGAAATCAAGAGTCAGATGTTTAGCCTGCTGAGCTACCCAGGAGCCCTGAAATAGTATCTTTTACAAGAACAATGAATCTCTTATGTTTTTAGGCAAAGAAAGATTTATATTTTTTCTAGTGTAAAATGTTTCTGCTACTATTATTATAGAAATATTTATCACCATCTCATTATCTTTTTAGGCTATATTTTAAAACTTCTATCACCACTTTTATAGGTATTTTTCCCACTCTGTTGACCCTCTCTTTTTCCCTTTATATTACATTTCCTCTGCCTTTATCTCTTGCCTTATTCTCCTTCCCTTACCAGCCATGGTGTAAAAATGGAGACTATTATCTTTTTTTTTTTTTAATTTTTTTTAATATATATATATTTTTTAAATTTATTTCTAGTAGAGAGAGAGAGAGAGACAGCGTGAGCTGGGGAGGGTCAGAGAGAGAGGGAGACACAGACTCTGAAATAGGCTCCAGACTCTGAGCTGGCAGTCAGCACAGAGCCAGACGCGAGGCTCGAATCCACGAACCGCGAGATCATGACCTAAGCGAAAGTCGGATGCTTAACCGACTAAGCCACCCAGGCGCCCCTGGAGACTATTATCTTGTTAACATGCATATTTAACATAAGCTTACAATTTTCATTCACAAATTAAAACAGAGGAAACAGATTTCTCTTATAGAGACTGATCAAAACAGATTCATTTTGTGTGGTTTTTTATTTAGCTGAGATTTTTTTTGAACTCCTGAAAATATCATTTTAATATCTACTTTTATTTTCAGGATGTCAAATGTAAATATTTTTGATAGAATGTCCCCCTCAAATTCAGACGAGATAGGAGTTAGAAGGTATGGCCTGTTGGATTAGCCACTGGGGGATACATCCTTGTCCTTAAACTCGAGAACATCAAGAACAACCCCCATAAGTATCCACAGTAATAAACCCAACTCAAGTATTCCAGTCTACATTATGCTTATGTATCCTACGTACTAAAGAGAGCCATGGATGGGTCATGGTGAGAGAGGACAGACCAATGAGAGGCTTATTTTTTTTTTTTTTTTGTAAACTGCCTCAATAACCATACTCTAATGAGCAATATAAATCCCAACTATTGTAAAATATCCGAAACATACAGATAAATTAACAGAAAAGTTGAAAAAGAAAAACGTAATGGGCTCTGCTTCGTGACTTGCTTTCAAAGAATACCATATGGAAAGGCGGAAAATACTACCTTACGGTGGTGTGGACTGGCACACAGTACTCAGCCAGGTGGTCAAGGTTAACATCCATAGTGATACATCCAAGGCTAACGTACACCTTTGCTATGATGTGACAAGATTGGCCCTTGGCCTCTGTGATTCTCCTGCCGCAGGATCATACATAACCCTAGTCTAACCATGAGGAAAACATCAGACAAACCCAAACTGGGGGGATTCTGCAGATTATCTACACAGTCATTTTCAAAGTTAGCGACAGCACCAAAACCAGGGAAATTCTGTGATTCTGTCACAGTCCAGAGTACATAAAGAGCCATGATGAGTGAAAGAAATGAGGTATCCCTAAAGAGAAACAAGACACTTGGCCAGATGCTAAGGAAATCTGAATACAATATGGCGTTTAGTTAATAGTAATGAATCCATATTTTCTCATTAGTTGTGACAGAAGTACCCGGGTGATGTAAACTGGTAATAGTAGAGGAAACTGGGTGAAAAACTGAGTATTGTCTTTGTAACTTTTCTCTAAGTCTGCAATTATTCTAAAATTTAAAAAAATTATGGAAACAAAGCAGCCAAACCAATACTTAGAGATTAACATCGTAAGTTTTAGGCAGGTCTTACAGAATTTCTCATGATGGGAAATGCAACATATACACGTATATATAAGGATGTTTTTAGCACATGTTTTACAAGAGTAGGATCATACATAGAATGTGGATATTGAATGTCAACTGTTCTTTTGTGGCCACAGAGGAGGCCTCAGACTCCTGATTTGTCTTAGGCCACCTTAGATCTCGCTCCAGCCAGTTTTCTCAGACTCTTCCCAACTTACCTTCTTCAGGAAAGGGCGTGGGATGAGCCAGGAATCCTACGCCCAGCCCCCCATCCCCCTCCAGCCTAGCTCCATCAAGGATCACCAGAGCAGAAGCCCCACAACTTGTCCAAGGCCCTTAGGCACTGAGGTCAGGCAGTGGTCATTTGGCAGCAGAGTGATTATTTTTGAGAGAGCAAGAGAGACAGAGCGTGAGCAGGGGAGGGGTAGAGAGGTAGACACAGAATCCAAAGCAGGCTTCCGGACTCGAACTCATGAGCCATGAGATCATGACCTGAGCCGAAGTTGGATGCTTAATTGACTGAGCCACCCAGGCGCCCCTGCCCTTTGTGTTCTTGAATATGAGCAGAGAACACTCCAGTTTTCTTCCCCTGGGATTGCTGTCCGGTGATTCTAGGGTGTGACTGGGCTGCCTTGTGAATCCCCTTTCTTGGAAACTTTCACGAGTTACGGCCCTCCAAGCTTGCATTGTTCCTCTTTGTTTCTGGGAGTACCAGAGAAACTTGGGGGGTGGTGTGCGAGGAGCCACTGGGGAAGGGGATGCTCTCAGACTCCTCTTCCTGCTTGACCAGAGTCAGCTGGAAAGGGTTCGTGACTCATGACAGCTGGTAGACAAATGAATAATCACAGCCAGGACCTCTGGGGCCTTACGTCTGGATCTCTCCCTGGGACTGGGGCTATTCCTAGAAGACACAAGGCCAGTCTCTCTGGGTATGAGTGATAAATAACTATCTCCTTGGATGGGTTTTTGTATGAGGTCGTGTGAAGCTGTTTGGTGAGAGAGCAGATGTAGATGTTGAGGCTCCAAAACAGGCGTCAGTACCTGGCTTTTATGTACCACTTGCCTTCATTCCATGTGGGCAGATGGTTTGTCTCTCTCACTGTCTACACTTTCCCTTCTTCCACGTAGTAAAAATTTAGGCGGATTGATAGCTTGTCAGCTAAAGTTTACAGTTCATTGTTTTAGTTCATTTACTTAAAGCCATCTGAATAAAATTTTAAGAAGTTCCTAAATCATGGGGCGCCTGGGTGTCTCAGTCAGTTAAGCATCTGACCCGAGCTGAAGCTCCGGTCATGATTTCATGGTTCACGAGTTTGGGCCGTGTACAGTCGGGCTTTGTACTGACAGCTAGCTCAGAGCCTGGAGTCTGCTTCAGATTCTGTGTGTCTCTCTCTCCCTCCCTCCCCCGGCTCACTCTCTGTCTCTTTCTCTCTCTCAAAATAAAATTAAGACATTAAAAAAAATACTCCCAAATCACCCTAAGAATATGGCTCTTAAGTAGAGCAGTCTTATGCAAAGTTTTGAAACAGTAGTGAAAGACCCTCCATAAAATACACAAACAAAAGAAACAAAACCCAAAAGTAAGTTCTGATGGCTTCACAGGTGACTCTATCAAACTTTCAAGAACTGTTCTCAAACTTCTGAGACATTTTCTGGGAAATGGAAGCCATACTAGAGCTAACCAGCTGATCTGACTCCAAATTCAGATGATAGTAAAAGAAAGAAAATTATAGCCCAAAATTATTTGAATTATTTATTTATAATAATTATGTAGTATAATATTTAATTATTATATATTAGTTATATAATATAATAAATTATAAAATAACTAAATAAAGTTAAATAAAAATTATAATAATATATTAATTATATATGACTATTATTAACTATAATATATTGATTTAATTTCATTTATAGTTAATGAATACATACTGTATATTATATAATATATTAATTATAATCATAGAGGATGATTATTTATTTGATTATAAATGCACAATACCAAATAAAATATTAACTGTAGAATCAAAATACTCAGCTAAAAACTACACTCCTGTATCATCACTAATTTCTATAGGTCAGATGTAAGTCTATCTAAGTAATCTCCTGAATTTGTGGCCCAAAGATTAGTAAAATTCATTACATTTGCAAAATGCCCTTATGCCATTTAACACAACATCATCATGGAAGTCATGACAGGTGGCAAAAGTCACGGGGCTGTGATAGACGTCTGTCTGTCACAGACAGTGAGCCACATCCTAACCCACCCCACCACTCAGCAGCCAAAGCAGAGCCACATTTGGCACCAGCAACCTGGCCATCGTCTTCAGGAAGTGAGGTCTTCCCTGCAGGCCAGCTCCATGACCCATCTTCCCTGTGACTGTAGTCTTATGTCACCCAAGTGGGCAAAGGGTCCAAGCACTGGCCAAGTTCAACCATCAGTGTCCTGAGATGAGATGAGAAGACTCTGACGTGGACTTTCTGCCGTTAAAGAGTGGTACCGTGGGAAATAGGGCAGAGTGACAAGTCCTTTTATCAAGCTGGCCCTTAAATGTGTTCCCAGTTCATGTCTTTCCTTTCTGTGTGTGGGGGAGTTAGGGAGTTCAGTGAATGAGGCCAAAGCAGACAGTGGAGGGAGGGAATTCCCAGCAGCCCTCTCACTGCTTGGCCCTGATGCATCCGAAAGAAACTTAATACTGATGTCATCTGAGAAGCTGACACAGACTCAAAGTCTGATCTCTCCAGTGCTTTCTGCAACAGATGCATGTCCAACACCACCCCGTATGCTGTTTGTCCATGCCCCGAGCTCACACAGCACTGGAAATAGCCTGGATGCCCAACAGTGATGGCTAAAAAATGCCTGGAGTGCCTTTGTGGCCAGTGTTGGTGGTGGAGAAGGAAGTGGTAGTCGTGGTGGATGGTGCGAGGGGGTGGATGGGGCGAGCCCGACAGGAGACGTATAGGGGCTGGCTCCAGGTGGCTTACACATATGGTTTTGTAATCAGTGTTCCAGAAAAACAGTGAATATAGTCTTTCATTAGACTATACTTTGTGCATAATGGATGAAACTATTCAAAATTCACAACAGACATGTAAGAAGATGCATGTTCACCATGGTGATTTGGGAATTGATGGAGGGCCAGTGGTGGGGCGGCCTGTTCATTTCCTCATAAAGTGACATTCCTTTTCTTGCTGCTACAATTTGTCACTGGCCTAGACGGTGGCAGCAGGTTCCCAGGGTGGAACATGAACGAGAGGGGAAGTACGTGGTCGGAGACGGTGGTTCAGAGACTGTTGGCAAGACAGCCCACAGTCTCCGTGTGCTGCTGCGAGGAGGGAAGCACAGGCTTGTATGGCTGTGTTGTTCAGGGTGTATGTGCTGGGGGTGAAGTTCTCTGCTCCCGCAGGCAGAGAATAGGTGTCACTCACTGTAAACTTGGGATATTTCCTAGTCCAAATTTTTTTCTAAATTTTTAAAATGTTTTTTATTTATTTCTGAGAGAAAGAGTATGAGCAGGAGAGGGGCAGAAAGAGAGGGAGACACAGAATCTGAAGCAGGCTCCAGGCTCTGAGTTGTCAGCATGGAGCCTGATGTGGGGCTCAAACTTAAGAGCCATGAGATGAAGACCTGTGCTTAAGTTGGACGGTTACCTGACTGAGCCACCCAGGTGCCCCAAACCTGTGATATTCTTAGTCCCTATTTTAAATCCAACTATTATTAAGAGGTTTAATTGTTAGCATTGAAACAAGGCAATAATATGGATAATGGAGGTAAGAGTTATGACTGTTAGTACTATGACATTAAGTACATGACTATGACATTCAGTACTATTATTATCATCTCTCCTTGGTAGAGGAATTGAGATCTATAGACAAGATGGAATGTGTGATGGCCCTACCATGTTTAAATGCTGGAATGAGGCCTTAATTGTAGATCGGTCTTGTTTCTGTGTCTGTGCTCTGGCCAGAGCACTCCCTCACTTAGCCTCAACCTACACTCTTCCCCGGAAGATCTGTAGGGACTGGCGTGGGTCTGGAAGTGTGGTGGTTCCGGAGGCCCACTGTCTGGATACCGAAGATGGGGGGTGGTGAGGTTCCTGCACCAGAAGAGAGATTGTGCCTGGTGACCTTTAAGTAGGCTGGCCATATAATTTATCCTGTGGACTGGGACATGTTGGGAGTAAATCGGTCTTTATTAATAACTAAGCTTGGAATAGAGGCACAAGTTAGTCTAACTGTTGGATTTCTGCCAAGTTCATGAGTCTGGGAGGCACTTGTGGGTTCAAGATGAATTTAATACATGGTATCCATCATACTTCCAATTCCTCATGGACCCCAAGCCCCCCACCCCCACCCATACTCCTAAATAGTCAGGAAACCTCCCCAACTTATCACTCAACACAATTCCACCATGTAAAATGACCTTCCTGTGTACCTGATGTAGAGTCATTACCAAGTGGTGTTTAGGAAGCTTTACGGGAAGAGCAGATGAAGGAAGTACAGCCAGGACTCTATGGCGATATGGTCTTCTGTGAGGTGATCGTGGCCTCTGCTGGTGCAGACTGAACTTGTGATTCTTGGGTGGTATCAGATATACAAGGAGGCTTTTAAGTCATTTACCATCCCCATCTTATTTTACTGTAATTACATAGCCATCAGGAACATTTTCCTAGTGGGACCGCCTCCCATAAATCTTTAAAAGAAGGTTTGTTTATTGCCCACAAGCCACATAGAACATGTGCGCCTCACAACAAGAATTCCGTAATGAAGAGTCCCCCCCGCTGTCCTCTCCTTAGGGAGCACCATCAGGATGTTCGAGGAGCATACTTGTCCACAAGGAGATTTGACCAGATCATTAGTTTCTTTTATTATTCTCTTTGCCTAGATTCCCAAGATGCTAACATGTCCCTTTCCAATATCACATTTATTATTACTGTTATTATTATTATTACTATATTCTTTACGTTTGCACAGAATGGTATAACTTCGGTAAAATAATGCTACGGAAAACAATGTTGCTCTTTGGCAGCTCCAGTATTTTGTCTATATCCTGCTCCAGGGTCTCTCTCCTTCCCTTGGCTGGATCTCCAAGCATGACTACTCAGGTGGAGTGTTGGCTTTTTTTTTTAATCAGACATGATGAGTGAGCTGAAGACACTTCAGCAGATGTCAGTAGAAAATTGGAATTAAAAAATCAGAAACGTATATTGTACCCTCTTTGCTTTGTGCCCCCACCCTAATTAGCTACATGGATGAAGAATGTTTGTTAAATTCTGAGCCTTTTGGCCAAGTCCTGGAGCAGTAAGTGAGAGTTTCTACCTAAAGTACATTCATCTTGGTGGACATGGCCCCTGTTGTTAGGGGCTAGAAGAATAAGACAGTGAATCTAGTAGGAATTGTTTTTACTCTGTAAAATAACCTCACCACTATCTATCTACGAGGCTTCTATTTGTCATTTGGATGGTATCTGCTGTATATTTTATGTGTTTGCGATAGGCTGAAGATAGGTCTTAAATAATGTATTGCACGATAGCAGGCAGATGTAGATCTTGGTTTATAGAAAATACTAAATGCTGGTTATTATCACTATTCTCATGTTGCTAGCACTGATTTACCACTGGGAGGTCACAAAAGCTCTCTGCTTTCCCCAGACTTGAGTAAAGCTCTCCTGAGTACTCCTTCTGACTAGTTCTTGACTTTGGGCCTCATCCTTGGTATGTTATATCCACTTTTTGCAAGAAGCCTGCTTGCAAAGTCAGTTTAGTAGAAAACCTTCCCTGTGATATCTGATGAAATGTCCCAATCCCTAGCCCTCTGTATCTCACCCTGCTCTGCCTTCAGCAGGACTCCTGTTTGGACAACCTAGAAAAAATTCTTAGAGACCCTCTTAGGGGTTTTGCATTACGACTGCATGCACCCTGCTTCTTGGCTATACCTATCTCTCTCCCCTTCTACAAAACCCTGTAATGGTTTCCCCCTTGGATAAAGTCTACCTTACTATCTTTAACAAATGTCATGAATAATTTTTATTTAGCAGAGGGCCCCAGTCCCAACTATGAGCACAAACATAGAGAGGGGAAGGGAAGCAGAAGGTACGGACCACACTCATGATGGACGCATCCTGAGCCCTGAAGCGGGGTGTCACCTAGGTTATCGGCTGGCTTGGGCCATGGCACTGGTGGGGAGGTGGTCGCAGGGGACATTGGACTCAGACGAAATGGGCATTTTAGCAAAGCCCTGCCCACATTAGAAGCCCCGTCTGGGACCTGGACAGTGGGATGTCCAGAGAGTGAAGGGCCAGGGACAGTTGAGGGCCCAGCAGATCTGGCCAAGCAGCATGTCCCCCACTCATCAGGAGGCAGTCTCCAGGCAATGGGAGGGCACGTGGGTTGCCCTTTGCCCTTGGAGGTAGCCAGTGGGGCCAGAGTGTGGGAACGTTTTCCGGGCATGGGAGGTGGTGGAACAGCCACTAGCAGGCATGAAAAAGGAAGCTTCTGCCCACAGCCCGGGAGCAGCTCAGTCTGGATTCTCCGCCCTTCTCTCCGCGCACGCTAGAGCAACCTGTGCCAGCCCTCCCTGGGCACGCGGCTCCCCTGCTCTGACCACACCCTGCACACCTTCCTGCCGTCCCCGACCAGATGGACGGGTTCCAGCTCCTGCTCCTGCTGCTGGCAGTCTCCCCTTTCGTGTTCTTCCAGGGAGTGGGTGAGGCCCTGGGCTGGCTGGGCAGGGGTGAGGACGTGCAGGTGGGCTGGGGAGCACTGCCGGCATGGAGATCGGACCTGGCTGGGAGGGAACAAGGTTAAGGGTCAGGTTCTGGGATGATTTGCTCACGAAAGGTTCAAGGTCTCTGTGTGCTGTCCCGGCTCTGCCTTCTTCCAGGGAAACAGGTCAGGTCTCTTCCCAGAGTGGAGCAGTCACTCCCTTGGGGCAGTTTGAAGCTGAAGGCTCTTCTCACTTTAAGGTTTTGGGGCTGGATGGGATGGGAGAGCCAATGGTAGCTCAAGATTTTCTATAAAGAAGCAGTTTTCTAGCAGAGGCAGGTCACTGAAGGCTTGTGTTGAACCAGCACCACCATAGCAAGTGTACTGCTGACATGTAGATATGCTTGGGCATCAGATGACTTTAGGAGGAGGTACGATGGGAAACTGTGTGAGGCTGCATCCGCACCTTGGAGCTTCCACAGTCCTTATAGCTTATCATTTTCTAACAGACTCCTGGTCTCAGGCAGCTGTCTGTAGATGCTCTCACTGTGTTCCACGTGAACTATGATGTGTTCATCATAACTAAGGGGATACCTTTCGCTTTATTTTTAATGGAATCAAGATCCCTGGGTCAAAGGCTCATATCCTTAAAGAACTAATAGACATAATCCAATGGGGAATATTTCCAAGCTCTAAGAGTATATTGATGGAGGCGTTTAGGGTCATGGTTTCCCCTTGAACTCCTTGGCCCTACCAGTGTCCTAGCATGCTTTAGTCTCAGTCCATTCAACCCTGGGATTGACCTTCATGTCTCTTTCTGTAGCTCCAGCCACATTATGTATGGTCTGCAACAATTTTAAAAAAGGTCACTGTTTGAGGGGCAAGGCCAATTGTACCATGGAGCAAGGTCCTGGATGCAGAACCAGAGATTTCTTCATTTTCACTGAGACAGGTAAGGCTGTGGAGTGAGGCTCTACTGGCTTAAGTTGGTGCCTGCCTCCTGATCCTGCGTAGGGGTCCTCCAGTCTGATGGGGCCTCGCTGGGAGGCAGATGTGCCCCTAGTCTGGAGGCCTGGCTTGGCATGGTTGGGAAAAGTCCTCTGACTCAGAGCTCCAACTTTTGCTCTCTGACCCTGAATATGAACGTCCTTCTCTTCCAGATGGATGGAGCTACAATCATACTCAACTGGACTGCTTTGATCATTGTCTACCTTTAAGTTTCCATTTTGGAGTCCTGAAGATTTTGAGCTTTTGCTGTAAAGGTCAAGATTTCTGTAATAGATATCAAGGAGAAGGACAGGAATGGAAGCCTCGCTAACTGTTCTTCCTTTGTTGGTATGGCTGTCCGCTCCCCCTCCCCCATCCTTGGCCTCTCTGGTTCTCTCTCCCTTGCACGTGCTCTTGAGGATCGCGCATACGAAGCATCCTTCTGTCTACACCCAGTTTTTCTCTTCATTCCTCTCCTGCCCACTGGTGCCTGACCCCAACACCAGGCAGGCTGGATTCACCCTTGCGCCATCTAGCTGCCCGCCTCACCTTGCATCTCCTCTTTCCACACAATCACTGCACTTCTCTGGCTGACCTGCTTACTGCTTAGTTTCTAATCCCACAACTCAGGAGTGACTGCCATGTGCCCAGACAGGTGATGGGTTCCATTTCGCACATCAGGAGTTGGAGGAGTCAGTGGAAAACTCAGGAAAACGTGTCCAACTAGAAGATGGACAGAGATGCCTCAAAGTCCAAGAAGGTGCCAAAGCCCGAGGTAGAGGAGATGGGGTCACCAGCTTTAGGTGTTATGCGCATTCCCTGAACCTACTGAGGGCTTAAGTTCTGAGACTTCCAGAGGTTGTCCAGGGAGATGAGTGGGGGAGGGGGAATCACAGCCACGGGAGACCACAGGAGAGAAAGTGAGGAAAGGCCACAAGAGCAGGTGGGGAACCAGGATGCAGGGGCGGTGCTGTTTTCTGGGACAAGTCGCAGGTCACTGGCAGAGCAGGCTGAAGGGAGACGTGACACAGAAGCCACACTACAGAGGGTTGAGGAATGAAGGGACCGTGACAGGAGGACATAGTGAGTATCAGCCACTCTTCTAAGGAACTGGGGAGCTACTGAGTAAGTAGAATACTATCTTTTATAAGAACAGTGAATTTCATCCGTTTTTAGGCAATGAAAGATTTATTTGTGCAGCAATAGTACAGTTTCCTAATGATGCAAAATTTGAGGTACAAATTTGGAACACCTTAATCTGTGTGGAAATTCATATGAAAATTTTTAAATGTTTATTTATTTTAGAGAGAGAGAGAGAGCGAGTTGGGGAGGGACCGAGAGAGAGGGAGACACAGAATCTGAAGCAGGCTCCAGGCTCTGAGCTGTCAGCACAGAGCCTGACACAAGGCTGGAACCCATGAACCATGAGATCCTGATATGAGCCAAAGCAGGATACCTAACTGACTGAGCCACCCAGGTGCCCCTAAAAAGCATATTTTTGTTTTAAGACCAAAATAGGCCAAATTTGTAATTTACCATAGATCTACGTACCTAGGAAGGAAAGCAGATAACATGACTATGGATTCACAACTAAAATTTGTTATAATAAAGTTGCTGGTGTCTTTAATGAATTGATCTTGTGGCTTCCTACAGATTATCTGCACATTTTATTGATTTGACATTCTTCTTTTCCTTTCTTTATGTGGACAGACTTTTCCTTTTTATGTATATGCTATATTTGAAATCTAGAAAATATTAAAATATTATATATACTTATTCTGAGTATTTTCAGCTGATTTTTAAATATTGACTGAAATACTATTATATAATTCTGGACATAATAGACTGTTTTCAACTGATTCTGAGGGGGCTTAGATTAGTATATTATTGAGATTATAAATATCTGTATTTATGTAAGGTCACTGGGAAATTAAAATGCAACCACAAGACTGTCTGTAT
Source organism: Proteles cristata cristata (assembly GCA_017311185.1). Lineage (NCBI taxonomy): Eukaryota > Metazoa > Chordata > Mammalia > Carnivora > Hyaenidae > Proteles > Proteles cristata. The sequence goes on from JAESUZ010004312.1 coordinate 1,273,427, forward strand.
AAAAAATGATGATCGTTGTAATTTAGATTTACTCTTTTCTAAAGGTCAAATCTTTCTTTAAAAGAGATTCTTCAGATTTCATGTTTTTGTATGTTTTTAATGAGGTTTGTATTTTTTTTTAATTTTTTTTTTTTTATTTATTTCTAGGAGAGAGAGTGTGAACAGGGGAGGGTCAGAGAGAGAGGGAGCCACAGACCGAAACAGGCTCCAGGCTCTGAGCTGGCAGTCAGCACAGAGCCCGACGCGGGGCTCGAACCCACGAACCGCGAGATCATGACCTAAGCGAAAAGTCAGACACTCAACTGACTAAGCCACCCAGACACCCCATTTATGTGGTTTGTATTATTTTGTGCCATAGCACAAAGAGGAAAAATATCCCAATTGTAGCAAATACTCTTCTTTTTTTTTTTTTCACAAATAGTTTATTGTCAAGTTGGTTTCCATATAACACCCAGTGCTCATCCCCACAAGTGCCCTCCTCCATGCTCATCAGCCCCCTCCCCCCCCACACCCATCAGTCCTCAGTTGGTTCTCAGCATTCAAGAGTCTCTCATGGTTTGCCTCTCTCCCTCTCCCCCACTATTCCCCCCTTCTTCTCCTCCATGGTCCTCCGTTAAGTTCCTCCTAATCCTCCTATATGTGCAAACATATGATATTTGTCCTCTAGCAAATACTCTTCTGACTAATACTGGCATGCTTAAATAGCATGTTAAATTTGTGACAGTTTATCACTGCATATGCATTATTTGGGAGGAAAGAGAACATCAAGTTGTGAAGATGGGAGACTAAGAATCCAGGAAGGTATTAGGAAGGCAGCTCACTGCTTTTAAAATTACCATTTTATTTTATTTTTTATTGTTTACTTATTTTTGAGAGAGATAGAGAGGCAAAGTGTGAGCAAGGAAGGGGCAAAGAGAGAGTGAGACACAGAATCCCAAGCAGGCCCCATGCTCTGATCTGTCAGCACAGAGCTCCGTAAGGGCTTGAACTTACAAACAGTGAGATATGACCTGAGCAGAAGTCAGACGCTTAACCAACTGAGCCAGCCAGGCACCCCGCCCACTGCTTTTAAATAGCAATCCCTCCTTGGGAAGAAAACATTTATTCTTTTTATTAAAGTCTATATAATTCAACTATATCACCAGATAGTTTTCTAGATTAGAGGTCATAGAAGTGCTACCACCAGCTGGCTGAGACATGTAGGTAATTTACTGGCTGACAACACTGGAAATCAAAAGGATGAAGTTTTTCTGGAGTTGGTCAAATCTAGGAGCTCTGGTTTCATTTCTCTGGGATTCACTCACCCTGCCTTTTTTTTCCTGGGAAGGATAAGTCCTCTTGCTGTTTACATTCATGGTCACAAAATGGCTGCATTAGCACCAGGTCTCAGATATATACACATAATCCAGAGAGAGACTTCATTGATGCCAGAATTTTCTTCCCAATTCCTGACATTCATTTGCATAAGACAAAGTTAAGTCTCATGCCCACTCAAAACAAGTCCTTGGGGCACCTGGGCAGCTTGGTTGGTTAAATGTCCAACTTCAGCTCAGGTCATGACCTCATGGTTCGTGGGTTCAAGCCTCGCATCAGGCTATGTGCTGACAGCCTGGAGCCTGCTTCGGGTTTTGTGTCTCCCTCTCTCTGCCCCTCCCCTACTCACATGCTGTCTCTCTCTCTCTCAAAAACAAATAGATGTAAAAAAAATTTTTTAAAAACCCTTGTGTTTTTGCCAAAACCCAATTATTGACTGAGCCTCGGTTTTTGCACCATCCCAGGGAACCAGGTAGGACTTAGCCTCCCTGCAATCACGTGGTTCTCCAATAGCGATCTTGAAAGGGGGAAAGGACTGGATCCTTGTCAGGACAATCAACAGCTGTCCATCCAGTAGGGTTCCACGTGGAAATTCTCCTTCCAACTGTCTGCCAAAGGCACTACATGACCAAACAACTTTCATGACGGAGATGAGCTTTGAGAGAGTGAATGCCCTAGTTTCCAAGGGAGGCCATCCCTACTGTAAGTGACCTTGAACCATTCCTATTCCTGCCCAAACGTATTTTCCTACTGAGTAACACCGGGACCGTTAAGCAACCATAGGGCTTCCGCGGTGAGTCTAACACATAACAGCTTGGAGGAGAAGATGTCTGAGTGAAGAGTTTCATACCGTCTGTCTGTAGACATACCTCTCATGAGAGGAAATACCCTAGCGCCATGTATAAATTGGGAGGTTGTGGTGAAAGAGAAAATGGAGACGGAAGGGGCAGGCACAGTCCCCAACATTTCAAGAACTGACCTTAGCATACGTCAGCAGCCTCATTTTATTGGACTTCCCACAGCATTCTCAGCTAGTCTGCACTGCTAGGTGTCTATTCGTCTCTTCTGGATTTACTCTCCTCTTCTGTGCCTCAGTGCTTTAGCGCATGCAGTCCTATGCTTCAAATACCTTTCCTCCCTGCCTCGTGGTTTCTATTCCCTCTTCAAGATCCAGTTACTTTTCATTCTTCTCTCCATGCTTCCTCAACTGATTGATCAGACCAAGGAACTCTGTCTTCTGAGCTCCCAGAACAGTCTCTCTGTTCCTCAATCAGTAAATGTGAAAAAAATTTTTTTCTACGTCCACTTCCCCTAAAAAGTGAATAAGCTCCCTGAGGTCAGGCACTATCGTTCAATCTCCAGGTGTAACCACACTGTTTATTGCCCAGCATCGTGTTCACAAAGCAGGTGCCAAATCAACATCAGATGACTAATGAACTGAATTAGAGTGAAAGTCTATTCTGTTTTCATGGCTTCATTCTCTTCTACCACACTGCTCCTGCCTCCATAACACTAACCTTTAATTATCTGAGCTGTTCCTCAGATAATGGTCACAGAACATTATTATACCCAGGCACTGCTCTACACACCCTGTGTGGATAATCATATTTGAATTTCATCAGAGCTCTGAGACAAACCCTTACTTTCTGCCCATTTTACATATGAGGTAATTAAGCAAAATGGTAAAGAGACTTGGTCAAGCTTAGACAGCTAACAATGCGTTCCTTGGGATTTAAATCCAGCCTGTATGAGGACAGAGTCTACACTTGTAACCACCACACAGCACAGTAATGCAAATCTGTATCCTGTTCCCGTTTCCTATATTTATATCCTATGTACCTGTTACCTCATATTCCTCATAAACATACCCCAAATTGTCCTGACTACAGACCCAAGTACACATTAAATGGATGTTAATCAGCACATTCCTTTCCTGTGTGACTCTTCGTCTAAGATTTCCAGCACAATTGACATACCCCCTATTTCCAGTTGCCCATTGCTGTTATAAATTCTAAATTAAGAGAAATATTCAAAACTTTAAAGTAAGGAGACATGGTAATGGGATGGGCAAAAATAGGTGAAGGGGAGAGGCTTCCAGTTATGGAATGAATAAGTCTTGGGGATGAAAAGCACAGGGCAGGGAAAAATAGCCAATGGTATTCTAAATTTTTTTTAACTTTTATTCAGTACTGAGAGACAGGGAAACAGAACATGAGCAGGGGTGAGGCAGAGAGAGAGGGAGACACAGAATCTGAAGCAGGCTTCAGGCTCTGAGCTGTCAGCACAGAGCCCGACACGGGGCTCGAATTCATGAACTGCGGGATCATGACCTGAGCTGAAGTCAGACGCTTAACTGACTGAGCCACCCAGTCACCCCAGATTCAGGCTTTAAATCCCAATTATAGTACCTATGAGGTCTATGAGCTTACACAAAGTACTTTATGCTTCTATTTCCTCATCTACAAAATGGAATAATGACAGCATTTACTCATTGAGCTGTGGGGATCTTTTAAATGATGTAACACATGTACATGATCTAAACATGTAACACATGTAACATGTAACATATGTTTAGAAGAGTGTTTAACAATTAGCAGTTGCTCAAACAACATTTGTTATTCTTCGTTCGGAAGACAGAGCAAGGAGAGGTTGAAATCAGTTGAGGTGTGGGAGGTAGAAGCCTATGATAAGTGAATAAGTTATACCCATTTATAAACTTGTCCAAAAACAATTTATTAATTACCAACCACATGCCAGGTTCTGTGCTAGACACTGTGATTACAGTGAGAAATGAGACCCAACTCCTGTCAAGGAGCTCACTCTCTAAGTAGGAAGGCACCCTAAACAAGGAGCTTCAGTCCACAGCGCCTACAATCCAACACCAAAGAAACCAAACAATCCAGTTCAAAAATGGGCAAAGGACACCAAGACACATTTCTCCAAAAAAGCTGGATAAGATGTATTTTTTCACATTAAGCATGTGAAAAAAATGTTCATCACTGGTCATTAGGAAATGGCAAATTAAACAAAAAACATATCATACCCATTTGGGTGGCTATTATAAACTAATCAAACAATGACAATAACAAACAGAAAATAATGAGCATTGGCGAAGAAGCGGATGAATTGAATCCTCGGGGGAATGTAAAAGTGGTGTAGCCACTGCAGAAAATAGTTTGATGGTTCCTCAGAAGGTTAGTTACCATATGATCCAGCAATTCCGCTACTAGGTGTATAATCAGAAGCATTGAAAATGAGGACTCAGACAGATGCTTGTGCACCAATACTCACAGAAGTTTTATTTATAATAGCCAAGGGTGAAGGTAACACAAATGTCCATCGACAAATGAGTGGAAGAAGAAAACATGATGTATAAATAGATAGATATAGATATAAAAAGAAATACTGGTAAGTCATACAAAGGAATTGAATTTTGAACATGCTACAATATGGGGGAAATGGGAAAACATACTAAGTTAAACAAGCCAGACAAAAAGGGCAAATCTTGAAAAATTCCACATGTACGAGTCCCCTAGAACAGGCCAATTCATAAAGCCAAAAAGCATATTCGATGTTACCAGGAGCTGGGAGTTGGTTTTTAATTGGGACCGGAGCTGTGTTTGAGTTGATGAAAACATTCTGGACATGGAAGGTGGTGATGGCTGCAGAACGCTGTGAATGTACTTCATGTCACTGAACTGTATGCTGAGAAATGGTTAAAATGGTAAACTTTGTGTTATTTATATTTTACCACAATTTAAAAAATAATGGCTACTGTGTCGGTTTTCTGTTACTGTGACATAGACTTTTCTGATTTAGGAACCATATTATCGTGTGATTATGACTTACATATGGTAGGTATTTTCTATTAGGTAGTTAATGTGTGCCAGTCACTATCTTAAGTGCTTCTCATGTGTTCTATCAGTTAATCTTCACCACAAGCCACGGGAGGCAGTTTTTATCACCCCCAGTGTGCAGAGGGGGAATGAAGCCTCCAGAAGCTTTGGAAATGTTCCCCAAATCCTATGTCACTGAGTAGTGAGCTGCAGTTAGAGCCCAGACCCCTCTGTCCTACTGTGCTCCTTCTTGGTTTTCTGTGGCTGAGTCCTTTCAGTCCATTTGCTGGGACACAGGACAGGACTCGGGCAAGGAAACTGGGCCCAGGAGTCTGTAGAGCTGAGCACAGAGCCCTGGCTTGTCACCTTTTGTCTCAGTTTAGCTCATCCCAGTGCTATAATAGCTGTGTGACACTGGGTAAGTGATTCAGTCTCTCTTTGAGATCCCTCATCTGCAAACTGGACCATCCTACAAATTAAAGGAGATAAATCGTATAAAAGGCCTTTAAGTAGGAAGAAGAGCAACAGCTTCCATCCACTGAGGAATTACAATGTTCCAGGCACTGTGTCAGGGACTCGTTTTATATACCATTAAGAGTACCATTAATACTCTTTTAATTGTCACATGATGATGCAAAGGAGCTATATAACTTCCATTTTACAGAAAAGAAGCTTAGAATCAGGGTGGTGAGGTGTCTTGTCCAGAGTCCTGTGACCAGCAGGCATCAGAGCCCTGCTACCTACCTGGTTCTGTTTGAAGCCAAAGTGTGTACCCTTTACCACTTGGCTCTCCTACCTCAGCAGGCCACACAGTCAAGGGGACACAGAGGTAAATTAGAGCAGATCCCGATGGCAGAGTTCTGGGCAGAGTGGGGAAGGGACTCCTGGGCCAGAGTTAGGAGACCAGGGCCGTCAGAGGGAAGGAGGGGAGACCAGGATTGGGTGGCAGTTTCTCATGGAGCCAATCCCCCGGGAACCCTCATAGGACACTCATTTCTGGAGTGTAGAACGAGTGCGGTCAGATGCCTCTGTCACTTTCCTGTTCTGCACATTCTACAAAGTGAATTAAATCCCTCCCACTCGCAACTTCTTCCCCTGGAAAAATGGAGATAATAATAACTTCCTCATTGCACTGGAGGGTTTATGGGCTGATGTGTAAGATCACCAGCCCGACACTTGCCACACAGTTGATAAGAAACTTCAAACAACTGTGCTCAATAATGTACCTCCAAGCTATAAACTCAATCTTCATATCCACAGTATAAAGTGGGAGGCGGCTGTGGTACAGAGAAGCTAAGGGGTCGTCCAAGGCCATTAGGGCTTGTAAGAGTGTGAGAATCTAGCATTCTCCTGCAAAATATGTGGTCCTCAATACAAAGTCCTATAACAACCAGAGCCAGTTCCACTGTCCACATCCCAACCAGCCCCAAGAAGGAAGAGGATGCTCTGCGGAAAGCCTGGCCTCCTTTTCAGCCCTTCCCCCTGCTTCTGGGACCTACCCAAGCCTAGAATGTCATTAGCCTGGTGGGACTTAGGATCTGCGACACTTGAGAAACGATTTGGGGACCTTGGCTAGGCTGTTCTCTGCCCAGCATCCCTTCCTTCTTATCTGGCCCACTATTGAAACAGCCTTTAAGTTCCCTGCATAATGGTCTCCTTATTAAGTAACAGTTGCTATTGTAATCCATTCAGAGCCCCCAGGGTGTCCCAGGGCAGAGTCCCCCTCTTCTTCCCACACCTAGACTCCGGTTTGGTCCCCAGCCAGAAAAGCAGAGCCAGATGACCAGGCTGGCTGGGTGTTACTTGGGCCCAGACAACATTTCGAAGTTGTGCCATAGTCCTTCTTCATTGATGGTTCATTTCTCTTGGGCATCTTGGCTCTTAAGAGATGGTGTGGGTGGCAGTTGAGAGTGAAGGAATTTCTGGATGTTAGTTGGTCCAGGAAGGATGGGCAGGATGCCATCAGGAGGAGATCCCTGCAAACCAGCTGAGTATCTCAAGCTAAAAACTCTCTAACGGGAAGGGTTGGAATGGAACATGGTCCTTCACGTTCAAGCTGTTGCAATGGCTTTCATTACAGCAGAAGAACACATTTTTCTCCCACTTGGTGATGCGTATATATTCCACACATCTTTTTGGGCAGCCCAGGATGGAATATTGATAGAAATATTCTGAAGAATAACAGAGAGGTCCAGTTAGATTTGGAATGTGAGGGAATGTGGCTGAGAACGGAGTCCCTGCCTTCCCTCCTGTCCTCTGAGGCAGAACCCAAGACTTAAACGCCCTACCACACAAGGGACAGCCTCCTTCCAGGAAAGTTGGGTGTCCCCAACACCCCCCCCCCAATTTATAGCAAAGGAGTTGCAACAGCTGTGCTCTCAGGGATTTAGTCACTGAATATCAGGGATGGATGGGAATTTGGAGGGTCAATCATAAAACTCAGTCATTGTTCAGGTGAGATATTTGAACTCAGAGAAGGGAAGTAACATGCCCTAGACTATTGGCTGAGTCAAGCCAGAACCAATGGGACTAGAGAATTCTGACTCCAGATCTTGTGACCTATTTTTGGCCAGAGCAATCATAAAATTCAACTTCCCATCACCCTCTTTTCTTGCCCTCATCTTACCTCCAGTGTAATGTGGAGTATACACTTCTTTGGTCTGACACGCAGAATCAGGATATTTGGATTGACAGGAACCTAAATTCTTTCTGCAGTTCTTCCCAACAAATTCATCACAGGAGGTGCAAGATATAAGTCTCCGTGTAGGATCTGGACATTAGATGAGAACCATAGGGTGAGACCAAGTGGGGAGAGAAGAGGATCGCTGCTGCAGGTCTTGAGATTGAGTCCAGGGCCCTGAGCTTGGCAGATTTCCCTCATCCAGACTCTGGGCCCTCTCCCTGCAGAACCCAGATTTATCAAGGGGTCTGGTTCTAAGAGTCATGGGGTCACCAGGAAGCCCTCTCCTTTCTTTCCAGGATCAGCCTGCAGTGCTCTGAAGGGAGCACTGAAATGGACATTTCTGGCTGGTAGGAATGGGCTAGGTTAGCTGAGAGAGAAGACCCAGTGTCCAGTGGGGTAAAGGAAGAAGGAGGATCTCTCTTCTGAATTATTTATCAAGACCTGGGTCTTAGTTGAAAGAAAAGGTGATATAGCTCTCCAGCTTGCCTATCTATAGACCCCAGTGATTCTGCGTCACCCCGTCCCCTCACACCATTCCTGAAGTTAGAACTTGGGGAAGCTCCTGGCCAACAGCAGTAGCAGGGTCCCCAGGGAGAGTTTCCATGGTAGAGAAGGGAGTTTGCAGCAGCCAGAGGCCCCAGAGCCCATCAACGCTGTCAGAACTTTACAGGACTTGGCTCCCAGAACTCATCACCCTGCCCCCTGTGCCTCCCTGCCATAGGACTCACCCTCTGTGGAAGAACAGCACAGAACCAGGAGGGCTCCCGGGGGCAGAAGGAACAGGAGCCAGTCCATATATGTTAGGGAAAGGATGATGAGGCAGGCAATCAAGCCCAGGAAGCGCTCAGTAATGGAGCACAAGACAGAATGTGGGGTGGAGAAGAAGCTGTGGTCTCCTCTCTAGTCTCCTACTCTGTGAGTTACGTCCTAGACTATGAAAGGTGCAGCTCATTTACCTATATTGGGAGGCCCTGCCTCTAAGAGAGTGGGTGTTGTGCCTCCTGCCCCCACTCCATTCCATGGCCAATACAGGGCCTCAGCCAAGGAACTTGCACAGGGAAAAGGTGGCCTTACTCTTAAAGGAAGATGGGATAGCAGCAACCTTATCCAAAAGAAGGCAAAGGATCTAAGTGAAACAGAAGTGGGAGCCACCTTGAGATTCCACATTTTCTCTGTGTATTCAGCTTTCTCTGTGTGATGATACCAACTTCCCCGCTGAGCCCTGGCATCAGGCTCTGCCCATCGGGCTTACATGTGTACCGCACACTCCTGTGTCGTGTTGGATTCCCTGATTCAGCTAAATCACATATGGCTGCTAGAGGACTCAATTACTTTCAGATAGTTTCGCAGTATAATCCACCTGATAAGACTAAAACCTGTTCAGAGGAAGTGCTGATCACCATTGTCCAGAAGAAGATGGCAACAATTGATAGAGGGGGTTTAATGTAAAGCATGGTAGGATGTGGCTAAGCAGAGTCAAGATCAATGGCACTCTATAATGAGAGAAAGGTTCATGTGAAGGTCTAGAGATGGGAACTGATGTCACCGATCAGATGCTTTTCTCATAATGTCATTATCTGGTTTTGATACCAGAGTACTGCTGGCTCCATTAAATGAGTTAGGACAAATGAACTCCTCTTTAATTTTCTCCAAGACTTTTTCTAGAATTAGTAGTATACCTTTCTGAAGTGTTTCACAGAGTTCACCAGTGGAGCTATCTGGGCTTTCCTTGTGAGGTTTTTAACTACAAAGGCAGTGTCTTTACTAGTTAGAATTGGGGGTGCCTTGGTGGTTCAGTCAGTTAAGCTGCTGACTCTTGGATTCAGCTCAGGTCATGATCTTGTGGTTTCATGAGTTTGAGCCCTGTGTAGGGCTCTGTGCTGGCAGTGCGGAGTCTGCTTGAGATTCTCTCTCTCTCTCTCCCTCTCTCTCTGTCCCTCCCCTACTCATGCTGTCTCTGTCTCTCTCAAAATAAATTTATATAAGCTTAAAAATAGATAGAAGTGTACTTATTACTTTTTGAGCATCCTTTGGCAGCTGGGAGTCCTTCAGGACTTCCCATTGTCTAGCACGACAAACACCGGATGACTTTGCCTATTTTACTTTGCTTTTGTGAGGACTTCAGATAATGTATTGGCAGTGTTTACAACCCAGAGCAGGTGCTTAGAAAACTATAGTCCTTATTATTGCTATTCTTCTTCTTCTAAGGAGAAAAAGAGCCATCTTTAATGAAGACAAAAAATGCTCTATGCTAATTTTATACTACAGAGTGACAGGAATGCAAAAGATTCAAATACTAACACCCAGGAGGGATAAAAACATCAATACTGAACCCCAGGGCTTTTCATGTGCTCTTCTCTGAGCTAATATAATCTTTAAAGTAGCAAGCAATCATTTCTAAAACTGTCTCTATATCTCATATATGGATATAGAAATGTCAGATAAGTCCTTTTCCACAGCTCAGGGGGCCAGCAGATGACTGGCTCTGCACTCCTTCTGTGGCTGTGGCGAGGAGCCGTCGCTGACAGGTGGGTGTCCGGCATTCTAGTGGAGATCTTCCTGTAGCTCTGCCCTGGTTACAGAGGCCCTTTGATGTGAGCAGCAGGGCGACTCACGCTGCTTGGGTGCCCTGTGTTTTCTGGTTCTGGAAGACCAAGCCGATTCCTCAATTAATTCTGACAGAGGTCTTTGAGGAAAACTCGGAGACACTGACCCTGGACTGTTTTCTCCTTGAAGCATCCTTCTACCCATTTTACAGATTTGGAAATGGAGGCTAAAAAGGTTAAGTGATTTGCCAAAGTCAAAATGCCGGAGAGCAGAGTGGAGATTTCAGTTTGGGCCTGTCACCAAAACCCGGGCAGCTTTTGTTTTTCAATTCTGTTTTTTTTGTTTGTTTGTTTTACATTTCAGCATTATAGAATTATAATTGACAAATAAAATTGAAAAATACTTAAAGTATACATCATAGTGGTTTGCTATACATATAAAACCAAAGATTTATACAAAGATTTCATCATCCCCCATCTAGATAATTAATATATCTATCATCTCATATATTTATCTTTTAAGGGGGAGGGAAGTGGGAACATTTAAGTCCTACTTACTTTCTTGGCAAATTTCAATTCTACAACATAGTGTTTTCAATATAGTCTCCATGGTTTACATTAGATCTTCACACCATTTAACAAAAAAAATTTTTTGTAGTTAAAAACCGAATCCCAAGTCGGCTCCAAGCTGTCAATGGAGAGCCCAACATGGGGCTCCATCTCACAAACCATAAGATCATGACCTGAGCTGAAATCAAGAGATGGACACTTAATTGACAGAGCCACCCAGGCTCCCCTGCAACTCATTCATCTTACAGTTGAAACTTTGTACCATTTTACCAATCTGTCCCTATTTCTTCCACCCCTGCCCCCCCCTCCCCCACCGGCAACCTCTTTTCCACCCTCTGTTCTATAAATTAGACTTTTTTTTTTTTCTCCTGATTCCACATATAAGTGACACCATGCAGTATCTGTCTGGCTTATTTCACTCAGCATAACGCCTTTGAGGTCTATCCATGCAGCTTTTAATCACTATGCCAGACGATGTGTGTAAAGCGATGAACCAAGGACTTGGACATAGCAGGGATTCATTTAGCATTTTTTTCTGTTTCCTTTTCATTTGAAGCACATATGTAACTCTCTGCTGTCTGAGCAGATGTTAATAAATTGAATGTTAAAATATTCTAGAGCACTGATTTCTGCAAGGAAAGCCAGAGAAACTGTTCAGAATGCAAGAAACAAGGAAGCAAGGCAAGAACACAGGATAAGCTTGCTTTCATTATTGAAAGGGAGGAGAACGGCATGTAGCTTACTGGATAAGAAGATCTCTTCTGAGCCAGGCATTCTGCGTTTTGAATCCCTGCTGAAAGCTGTCTGATATTGGGCAGATTAGTAACTACTCTAAGGTTCCATTTCCTGAAAGGTAACATGCAGAGGGTGATAGTATCCACTGAATATGCTCATTATGCTTAGTTAGTTAATATATGTAGAGCTGTTAGAGCAGTTGCTGGCATACAGCTAGTATTTCTAATTGGTTTAGGACAGACTGGGGGCCAGAGTAAATGGTGGCTGCAGGATGGGAAAAGTGGTGTGAAATTGCCTGCGGGAGCCTGGCATGATGAGAAGGATCAGGCTGAATTGCACAAAGCGACTATGTCCTGGGACAAGCACATTTACAGGGTTTTAGCCTAGAGCTGAGTACTTCCGGAGTGTCATCCGACATGCGCTGAGCACCTTGCACATCTTATAATTCCTTACACCTCTGGGGATTAGGGGTCATCACCATTCATAGACAGTAACTATGGATACAGCCTGTGAGCAAGACAGTAGTGCTAAAGAGGCTTTGCACCCTGAAAGAAAATTGGGCTGGAGATGCTAGAGAGAAGAGCGTGCGGACTTACAGAGAAAGCAGAGCCATCCAAGGACTCTGTCTTTTAAAGAAAAACATCTTCCTTCTTAGGTCCTGCCAGAAGGTGACCAGGACCAGTCTTCAAAGCAGTCTTCCTTTTTTTTTTTTGATCATCCTGCAACAATTCTTTTTCTCCGGAGGGGGGGGGTGTCTCTTGAATATTATTTGTTCTTTAGGCCTCCTGGCTGACCCCCAACCCCTCACCGCCAGCTTTTACTCATCTCTCTCAGAACCCAAGAAGGATCCTTGTCATTGCCCAAAGCACTAGGAGTTCCGTTTCTGAGGAGGGAGTGTTCTGGTAGCAATGCGTAGGATGGCATGGAAGGGGCTGGTTACAGTGAAGTTCAGGAGACCAAACCCCTGGGTGCCAGGGGTCAGAACAAGGGTATGTGATCTCATTAGCTCCCAACCACAAACCTCCTGAGGGAGGTTATTTTTGGGATGAGGAAACAGAGCTCTGAGAAGGTGTGACCTGAGGGGAAGGGGAATCTCAGGGAATCTCAGAGCCTTGTGCTGTTGTGACCACACTGTACAATCTCTTCAGTCTCCATCATCATTTTGGGTGGTTGGGGCACATTTGGAGTTGGGGGTGGGGCTTCCAAACTTATTACCCCCAGTCCTATGCCCAGCCCAAATTCCTCCCCATCTCATACTATTTATGGTAAACCCACCCACTGAGAGGATGAGGGGAAAACATGTTGACCATCTTTAGCCAGAGAAGTGACATAGCAGGATCTTTTCAGAAACCCAGGTCTGAGGGTTTTCCAACTGCCTTTGTAGTCAGGGCTCAAGGAATGTGTCCAAATACAACCAGCTGCAGAAGCTGAGGAAGGGGAGACATCGGGGTACCTCAGAGAGAGGCTTTTTGCCCCTTCCTAGCTGCTCAAGGCTCCCCCTTGACCCCAGAAATCAGTGCCATTTCCCTAAACTGTTGCCATGGCTAAGAAAGGAACTTGAGAAGTTAATTCCTCCTGAGTTGTTTTGTTTGTTAAAATTTTATTTTTTAAAGCAATTTCTATACCCAATGTGGGGCTCGAACTCACAAACCTGAGATCAAGAGTTGCACGTTCCAACTGAGCCAGCCAGGTGTTCCCAGAGGTGTTTTGGACATAGGACCCCCCCACCCAGGGGTATTCCCATGTATTTAATATATAGTTATTGAAGATCTCAAACACTCCAGGAACTCCATGTTAGAAAACACACAAAGGGGCGCCTGAGTGGCTCAGTTGGTTGAGTGTCCAACTTCAGCTCAGGTCATGATCTCACAGTTCGTGAATCTGAGCCTCACGTTGGGTTCTGTGCTGACAGCTCAGAGCCTAGAGCCTGCTTCAGATTCTGTGTCTCCCTCTTTCTATGCCCCTCCCCCATTCATTCTCTGTCTCTCTCTCTCTCAAAAATGAACATTAAAAAAATTAAAAAAGAGAAAACACACCAAAAGTGACTGTTGGCAGTGAGCCAGGCCCTGTGCCATTGGGCTCAACCATGAAATAATTGTGATACTAATAATGATAAAATAGATTTTGTATGTATTATCTCATTTAAGTATCCTGGCAACATTATTATTTCTTTTTTGATGAGAAACTGAGGCCCAGTGATGTTAAATCTCTCACAAATGTGCCATTTCTACCAAGTGGCAGAGCTGGGATTCATACCCAAGTCCGCTTAACTCTAAGCACTAACTTTTAATCACTTTGAATGGGGTGGTGGCCAGTTTAAGGAGAAGTCACTGGTGAGGTGGAAGTGGCCCCTTTATGAGGAGGATTCTTTGGAGTACCCTCTGGGCAAGTGTGGCAAGCTAAGGAGGGGGTGTAAGTTGTAGCATCAGAGCTTGGTGTTGGGGAAAAGTCCACTTTTTTCATGACTTTGTCTTATGTCTATTTTACTGGAATTTAACGATCTCATTTATCCTGGGTGTGGGGTTCAAGGTCTATGCCACTACCTTCTGGCATCTTCTTCCATTTCCCTTTCTGGGGTAATCTCTGTCATCTTTTTGAGCTAGTTTTCCCTTGGGGTGGTCATCTTTTTGAGCTAGTTTTCCCTTGGGGTGGTCACTGTGCACTTTAGTGGCAGGTGGATGGGATGGCCCGTGGGCAGAGACACCTACATCCACCCTGACTGGCTCCTTTCTCAGCCCCCAGCTCCAGCTGTCCTGAGCCTCACAGGTACACTGTGGATCCCAGTGTACCAGGGCTGAGGGGTTGGGATATAGGGAATATATTTTCTTGAGCCATTGCCTCAAGGTTTCAGTTAATTTCCGTGACTCAGTCCTGGCAAGTGGTACTTCTCAAAATACGTTTAATGAACTATTTAACTAAACCTGTGTCTTCCTAGCTGATATGGGAGAGAGTTCACATCAACTCTCCCTCTGCTTGGGCGTTACCAGAAACATCGCATATCAGTCAACAATCAGATCACCTGTGCTTCGTGAGCTCCTACCCTCTGCCCAGCCCTGTCCTGGGCACTCTGGAGAAACCATGTCAACATAAGTTAAGTCTCTAGAGGGGCTAACGATCTAGTAGAGGAAATGAGGCTAGATGGAGGAAACATACCAAATGCTAGAAGTTTTCAGTGTGCCGAAGGTACTTTTTTTCAGTGGCAGCTCGCTTGAATCTTAACCACCTTTTAAACAAATGACAGAATAGCTTTACAGAGGTAGGGGATTGCAGACCCATACTCATGTGTGTGTGTTGGGGGGGGGGTGTGGGACACAGGGGAAGGAGATGAGGAATATTCAGAATACAAGATACTCAGTGATATGATAAAGACAGAAGAAGAATAGGGGGTGGTGAGGTTGGAAGAGGCTTGTGTGGAGGGTATATGTTTGTATGAGATCAAATATGAAATTAATAGTTTGGTTTTGGGCATGTTGAATTTGAGATGTCCATTCAAATGTAGAGGGAGAGAGGCCAGATTGGGGGGAGGGAGGAGGTTCGAGGAGGAAGGTGAAGATTTGTGGGTCATCCACATACAGAAGGTACTTATAGCCATGACATGCCGTCACTGGAGGAGGTAATTCATAGGACAAGAAGACCAAGGACTGAGCAAGTCCCATCATGTCCACAGCCTTAGGTTTTTGGTACCAAAAAGCAAAAATAAAAGCCTGAGGGGCGCTTGGGTGGCTTAGTCGGTTAAGCCTCTGACTTTTGCTTAGGTCATGATCTCGCGGTTTGTGGGTTCAAGCCCCGCGTCGGGCTCTGTGCTGACTGCCAGCTCAGAGCCTGGAGCCTGTTTCAGAGTCTGTATCTCCCTCTCTCTCTGACCCTCCCCTGTTCACGCTGTCTCTCTCTATCCTAGAAATAAAAATATTTAAAAAATAAATAAATAAAAGCCTGAAACTCAAACCACTAGGTATTATTATTATCATTATTACCATTACCATTAGCAGTGGCGCTGCTATTGTTTTGTGCAGCTATTGTGCACCTACTGGTAGAGAGACAAGGCTAAACAGGCACAGTCTCTGCCGTCTGGCTTTCACCTTGTAGCTTATGTTCTGACTGAGCTGCCCCCTAAGAGTCCTCCTGGATGGTGCAGTTGGATCTGTGCCTGCTAGCTGACTTCTGAGGAGGGGCCCAGAACAGAGGGCGTCAGAATAATGGAAGTGCCATAAAGCTCAGTGGTGGCTCTGAGTGGTAGGGGTGGGACAGAAGACATGCTTGTAGGCCACTGGCAAGGGGTGATGCTAAAAAATTACTTGATAATTAAAAAAAAAAGAAAGTATGATTCCAGTTATGCCCAAGTATACCTGTGATGCTAAACCTTTGGCTATTGCAATGGTTTTGAAATTATGGAGACCTGGGTGCCCCAGTGGACCTGAGCAGAGCCCCCCTCAGACTGCCTTCGGACATGCATTCCAGACTTCTGTTTGGGAGAGGAACTTTCTGGGCCCAGGTGGGGAGTATGGAGGTTAATACAAGTATTTCACTTCCTTGTCCTATATGTGAGCATATCTCCTCAGGAAATTTCCATGGCATCCTCTTTCTAACTTTGGATCTTCAACATTTGGGCATATGTCTAAATCTCTGAAGTGATAAGGGCTGGGTTTTTTTTTTCTTTCTTAAGTAGACTGGTATCTTCTTTTTTTTTTTTTAAATCTTTTAAACTATTTATTTATTTAAAAATTTTTTTAATGTTTTATTTATTTTTGAGAGACAGACAGAGACAGCATGAGACAGCATGGGAACAGGGAGAGAGAGAGAGAGGGAGACACAGAATCTGAAGACAGGCTCCAGGCTCTGAGCTGTCAACACAGAGCCCGACGCGGAGCTCAAACCCATGAACTACAAGATCATGACCTGAGCCAAAGTCGGATGCTTAACCGACTGAGCCACCCAGGTGCCCCAAACATTTATTTATTTTTGAGAGACAGAAAGAGGCACAGAGCATTAGTAGGGGAGGGGCAGAGAGAAAAGGAGACACAGAATCCAAAGTAGGCTCTAGGCTCTGAGCTGTCAGCACAGAGCTTGCACCCATGTGGGGCTTGTATCCATGAACTGCAAGATCATGACCTGAGCTGAAGTCAGACACTTAATGGACTGAGCCACCCAGGTGCCCCTAGACTGGTATCTTCTAAACATAGCTCTTACTCCTCCCCCGCCCCAGCTCTGAATGGTGCCAAGATTTCAGGGCTCTTTGTTCCTTTTTCTCGTCTGATTAAGCTTTCCATCTCTCAACTGCTGCCCATCTGGGCTTTAATGATCAGAAACCACCTCAGCTCAGGGCCCCAAGGAGATGTTCTGTTCCTCTAACCCCAAGGGCTGGGTCCCAGGCTGTTCCTGGAACAGTGACCCCAGGCATAACAAGATGACATACCACAGAGCTACTGGGTCCACAACCCACTTCCCACCCTGTCTGGAGCTACACGAACCACCTACCCGCCCCTCCCCCCCGCCCCCAGCATCATCTCCCCTCTTTGAGCACAGGCATCCATCCAATCTGAGTCTCCACCCCCCCCCACCCCCCCCACCCCCCCACTTCAGGCCCTGACCAGGGGATGCATTTCTCTTGGGGCTCCTGTTCTTGACTTTTGACAATCATTCCTTCTGCAGTTTTATCATGTAACTCCTTCCTCTGCATCTTCCCCCAGGTTGAAGTGCTTAACACAGCCTCTCCTTCCAGCTCCTAAATCCTTCTTCCATTCCTTTTATTTTAATGTTTTATTTATTTCTGAGAGAGAGAGTGAGCAGGGAGGGTCAGAGAGAGAGGGAGATACAGAATCTGAAACAGGCTCCAGGCTCTGAGCTAGCTGTCAGCACAGAGCTCAATGCGGGGCTCGAACCCACGAACTGTGAGGTCATGACCTGAGCCGAAGTCGGACGCTTAACCGACTGAGCCACCCAGGCGTTCCCTCCTTCTTCCATTCCTAAATCATTCCTCCAAGCAGCTTCAGCAGCCCAGCCCTGAAATAGCAGCCTTCTTTTATGTGAAGGAGCAAAGACAAAGCTTTCTTCTCCAAACCAGTGTTCATAAGGCTCCATTTCTGTGGATTGAACTCAATAAATTGTTCCATGCTGAGAAAAGAATAGGCTCCAGGTGAAGCCTGTTATGAGGCCATAACAAAACAGCAAGGTGGAATGGGAGGGGAAGAAGAGTCCAGGTTAACACTATGTTCCTGTCATGGCTCTCAGCTGTGCCCTGGGAGTCAGAGGAGGAGTTCTGGAAGAAGGAACATTTATACCAACACCTGAAGGCACTTTCCTAGGAAGGAAGAGACGGAGGAAGTATGTGGGAGAGAGAATGGAACTTCTGCCGGGAACTGGGGAAGGTCCTCCATCGTGCAAGCCCTAGGGAGCACGTTGGGCGGGGCTGTCTGCAGAGGGGCTACAGGGAGAGAGCACTTCCCGGCTCTAGAGGTTTCCCAGGACCCCTCAGTCTTCCCCACAATGACCTAGGGGCTCAGCTGTCCTTCTTTCCTCCCCAGACTGCTATTAGCCACTGCATCTTTTAGAGATTTTCTCCATTGATCCCCGGCCATGAAATAGGCCCCTAAACTTCCTACATATATTTTCAGTTTTGCAGTTTTACTGTCAATCACCTCAAATGCAGGAATATTGCAAGAGTTTTAAAAAATCTTACCGTGTTCTTATAATCCTTGGTCTTTGAAAACCCGCTACCTTCTTTCCACAGTTAGCCATTATAGCATCATGATCAGGAGGCAGACGGGACTCTGTTTAAACTTGGATTCTCCACCTGGCTGGTTGTGTGACCCTGTGTATGTCCTTCAACGTCTATCTTCAGTTTTTGCACCAGAAAAAAAAATAGTAGTGTCTATCAAGAAGAATTATGAGGACTAAATTGGTGAATATAAGCTGTTTAATTGTTTTTAAATGTCGCACATTTTGAGGAAGCCTGGAGGTGATACCAGTGGAAATGGCGGAGGAGGGAGCTCCAAAGAACAGCCCCTCCACAGAAATACTGACAGTAACCAGTCAGAATCAACTTTGTAGGGTTTACAGCCGTCAGGAGAATGATGGGTCAGAGTAAGGCAGCCTAATCATGGGGGGAGAGTTTTACGACATTTTTTATTTTTTATTATTTTTTTGAGAGAGACAGAGACAGCGTGAGCAGGGGAGGGTCAGAGAGAGAGGGAGACACAGAATCTGAAGCAGCTCCAGGCTCTGAGCTGTCAGCACAGAGCCCAACACGGGGCTCGAACCCACGAGCAGCGAGATCATGACCTGAGCCAAAGTCAGATGCTTAAACGACTGAGCCACCCAGGCGCCCCTTACGACATTTTAAACTTGGCCTTTGTCCTAGCAGCCTACATTCCTGTTGTGGGTACCTGACTCTAGAGGAAGCAAAACGGATTTTGTTTTCAAAGAATTGTGTTTGTCTTGACATTGTGACAACTGTCTTTGTTTCGCCTGACTTGTAACTGTCTCATGGACAAGCTCTTACTACTTGGGGCAAAAAATTTAAGTTAAGGCAAACAGTAGACATGCCAAAAACCAGGGAGAAAAATCTGGGGCGAGATTTACTTTGGGGAATGAGCTTCAAAAGGCATATACAAACCCTATGCAAGCTATATACAAACCATATATAGACTATATACAAGCCATATACAGACCATATACAAACAATGCAAGGAAAAATTATGAGATTCATGTACAAAACACTTTTTGGATCAATTTTACTAAGGTATAGATTGTACACATCAAAATGAACCTATTCAAAGTATAGATTTCAATGAGTTTTGACATATGTGTATCACTGTATAGATACCATCCTAATCAAGATATAGGACTTTTCCATGACCACAGAAAGCATCTTCATGCCCCTTTGCAATCAATACCACTATCCGACCTCCTACCCATTTAACCACTGATCTGCATTCTGTCACTAGAAATGTGATTGTTGACTGTTCTAGTGTTTAAACACTCTGTGTCTAGCTTTTTTCACTCAGTATAATGTTTTTATCCTAGGGGTGCCTGGGTGGCTCAGTCGGTCAAATGACCAACTCTTGATTTCGGCTCAGGTCATGATCTCACAGTTTGTGGGTTCAAGCCCTGAGTCGGGCTCTGGACTGACAGTGTGGTGCCAGCTTCTGGTTCTCTCTCTCTCTCTCTCTCTCTCTCCCTCTCTCTCTCTGCCACACACTCTCTCTCTCAAAATAAATAAACTTTAAAATATAAAGTTATTTTGTCCTAGAGGAAGAAAAACAACCACAAGAACCTGAAAAAGGATATTCATAGCAGCTTTATTTGTACTAGTTCCAAACTGGGGAGAACCCCCCAGATTTCCTTCCATGGGTGAATGGGTAAACAAACTGTTTATCTGCAATAGAAATGAATTTGATACACACAACAATTGGATGGCTCTCAAGGGTATTATGCCAAGTGAAAAAAATCCACACTATATGATAAGATTACATACTATATGATTACATACTATATGATTACATTTATGTAACACCCTCTGAATGATAAAATTATGATGATGGAGAATACATCAGAGGCTATCAGCCTGTAGAGTTAGAGGGGGTGCCTGATAGAGCTCCTTTGTGGTGACAGAACAGTTATGTATCCTGACCTTGGTGATTATTACACAAATCTATCTATGCAATAAATTTCCATAATAGTATACACCAGAAAAATGAGTACATGTTAAAACTGATGAAATTTGAATAAGGTACATAGTTTTGTTAATAGTTTTATAATAATATCTATTTCCTGTTTTGTAGAATGAACAATGGTAATGTACAGTATTTCACTGGGAAAGATGGATAAAAAATACACAGAGATTCTCTGTACTATGGTAACTTCTTGGGATTCTTAAATTGTATCAAAAACTTTTTTTGAGACTTTATTGACTCTATAGGTCTAGAGGGAATTAATTTACACTAATGAATTTTCCATCCAGTAATCATGATCTCCATTTATTTGTAGATCTTAGTTGGCATAATTATGCTATTTTCTCTTCAGAAAAATTACACAACTAATATTTATTCCTAGATGCTTATATATTCTACACTGTTTAAAACTTCACTTTCTAACTTTTTTTGTTGTTGTTAGTTCATTCTTTATTCCTTTTCATCTGGCTTCCCCTTCTCTTCTTTATTTGTCTCACTGTGGACATGAAAGACCTCTATATGCTCAACCATTCAGGCACCTTTCAGGCTTCATTTTAACTTGGTCTTAGTAGATATCTTAGTAGAATTTGACACTAAATTTGTACATCATCCTTACTGTGTTTTTTATGAACCTCTTGAGTACCAAGGATACTGCTGGCCCAAATGTAACATGTCTGTGTTTTCCTGGGTTCAGTAAGAACACCTGGACCCACTTCTGAACATTCAAGAAGATTGACCATGGAGGAAGATTGTGGGGTTGGGATTGCTGGAGCGTGGGTTGAAGCACTTAAGGAGGTCTGAAGTTGAGGACTCTGTGGGCCTGTGGCAACAGATGGAAGCATCGGAAATCTCTCCTCCTCCTTCTTACCTCCTCCCGCTCCCCCTCCTTCTTCTACTTATTCTTCTCCCCCTCCTCTTCCTCCTCCTCCTCCTTCTTCTTCTTCTTCTTCTTCTTCTTCTTCTTCTTCTTCTTCTTCTTCTTCTTCTTCTTCTTCTTCTTCTTCTTCGTTGACACACAATATTACATTAGTTTCAGGTGTACAACAAAGTGATTGAACAGGTTTATATATATGCTATGCTCACCACAAATACGGCTGCCATCTGTCACCATACAACACTTTTACACTACCATTTACTATATTCCCTATTGCCTTTTATTCCTGCAACTTGTTCATTCCATAACCTGAAGCCTGTATCTCCCATTCCCCTTCATCCAGTTTGCCCACCCTCCCCACCTCCTCCCTTCTGACAACCATCACTTTGTTCTCTGTATTTACAGGTCTGACTCTGCCTTTTGTTTGTTTGTTATGTTTGTTTCTTTGTTTATTTTAAAAGATTCCACATGTGAATGAAATCTTACAGTATTTGTCTTTCTTTATCTGGCTTATTTCACTTAGTGTAATACCCTCTAGGTCCATTTGTGGATTCCTACCAAAAAAATAAAAGAGAGAGAGAGAGAGCAGGGCGCCTGGGTGGCTTAGTCGGTTGAGAGTCCGACTTTCGCTTAGGTCGTGATCTCGCGGTTCGTGGGTTCGAGCCCCGCATCGGGCTCTGTGCTGACTGCCAGCTCAAAGCCTGGAGCCTGTTTCAGTCTGTGACTCCCTCCCTCTCTCTCTGACCCTCCCCTGCTCACGCTGTCTCTCTCTCTCTCCCTAGAAATACACACACACACACACACACACACACACACACACACAGAGAGAGAGAGAGAGAGAGAGAGAGAGAGAGAGAAAGCACTTCTTTATTAATAGGAATCCACAAATATATACACTTGTTCTCTAGGCTTGACTAGTTAAAATTAACATATCAATACAATTGAACAAATATTTGTTGATAGTACGTGGTTTCTACAAGTGCAGATTTATTGATGGCATTACTATTGTCTAATGATGCCTTTATTTCACTTTACTCCTGAAGAAATTTTTCTCTTGATGTAGAATTCTGTGCTGGCAGCTCTCTGGTTTCAGCATATTGAAGATACCATCCCACTAATTTCTGGTTTCTATTGTTCTGATTGTGCATTCAGCTGCCAAACACTCTTTTGCATGTATTGTGTTTTTTTGTATTCTGATTCCTTTTAACATTTTATCACTTTCTTTGACTTTCTGAAATTTCATTATAATGCTGTATTTTATTTATTTTATTTTATTTATTTATTTTTTAACTATAATTTATTGTCAGGTTAGCTAACTTAGTATATACAGTGTGTTCTTGACTTTGGGAGTAGATTCCCATGACTTGTTGCTTACATACAACACTCATTGCCCATCACTCATTTTCTCCTCCCATCTGCCCCTCCCAACAACCCTCAGTTTGTTCTCTGTTTTTAAGAGTCTCTTATGGTTTGCCTCCTGTGTTTGAAACCATTTTTCCCCTTCCCCCATGGTTTTCTGTTAAGTTTCTTAAATTTGAAAAGTCAAATTTTCATGAGTATACCTATCTTTCTCTGACTTACTTCACTTAGCATAATACCCTCCAGTTCCATCCATGTTGCTGCAAATGGCAGGATTTCTTTCTTTCTCATTGTCAAGTAGTATTCCATTGTGTACATAAACCACATCTTCTTCATCCATTCACCAGGTGATGGGCATTTGGGCTCTTTCCATAATTTGGCAGTTGTTGAAAGCTCTGCTATAAACATTGGGGTACATGTGCCCTTATGAATCAGCACTCCTGTATCCTTTGACTAAATTCCTTGTAGTGCTGTTGCTGGGTTGTAGGGTAGTTCTATTTGTAATTTTTTGAGGAAGCTCCACACTGTTTTGCAGAGCAGCTACACAAGTTTGTATTCCCACCAAGAGTGTAAGAGGGTTCCCATTTCTTCATATCCTTGCCAACATCTGTTGTTTCCCAAGTTGTTCATTTTACTCACTCTAACTGGTGTGAGGTGGTATCTCAATGTGGTTTTGATTTATATTTTTCTGATGATGAGCGATGTTGAGTGTCTTTTCATGTGTCTATTGGCCATCTGGATGTCTTCTTTGGAAAAGTGTCTATTCATGTCCTCTGCCCATTTCTTCACTGGATTATTTGTTTTTCGGGTGTCGAGTTTTATAAGTTCTTTATCAATTTTGGATACTAACCCTTTATTTGATATATCATTTCCGAATATCTTCTCCCATTGTGTCTGTTGCCTTTTAGTTTTGTTGACTGTTTCCTTTGCTGTGCAGAAGTTTTTATCTTGATGAGGTCCCAATAGTTCATTTTTGCTTATATTTCCCTTGTCTTCAGAGACATGTTGAGTAAGAACTTGCTGCAGCTGAGGTCAAAGAGGTTGTTACCTGTTGTTGTCTAGGGTTTTGGTGGTTTCATGTCTCACATTTTGGTTTTTCATCGTTTTGAGTTTTTTGTGTGTGTATGGTGTAAGAAAGTGGTTCAGATTCATTCTTCTACATGTCATTATCCAGTTTTCCCAGCACCATTTGCTAAAGAGACTGTCTTTTTTCCATTGGATATCTTTTCCTGCTTTGTCAAAAATTGGTTAGCCATACATTTGTGGGTCCAATTCTGTGTTCTCTATCCTATTCCATTGGTCTAGTGTTTGTTTTTGTGCCAATACCATACTGTCTTGATGATTACAGCTTTGTAGTACAGGCTAAAGTCTGGGAATCTGATGCCTCTTTCTTTGGTTTTCTTTTTCAACATTACTTTGGCTATTCACAGCTTTTGTGGTTCCATACAAATTTTAGGGTTGTTTGCTGTAGCTCTGAGAAGAATGCTGGTATAATGCTGTATATTGAATTATTTCTTGCTCAGGAATTTTTTAGGCTTCTTGAATCTCTGAGCTGATGTGTTCCATTGTTACTGAAAAGTTCTCAGCCCTAAAATACACATAATGGAATACAACATAGAAAAAATATAAAGCTTGATACAAAAACACAAATAATTCCTAGGGTGCATGCCATTTGATTCCATTTATATCAATATCCAAAAACAAGCAAAAATACAGTGTGGAAAAACTATAAAACAAAACAATGGTTAAATTCCATAAGAAAAAGGATAATGTTTTCTACTAGATGAGGAAAAGGAGACTGTAGTTAGGAAAGAGCACTTTGTGTGGGGGACAGTCTGTGACTTTGGTAATATTCAATTTCACGAGCTGGTTCATTGTCACATAGTTTACTTTTCAATGATTTAAAATATGCACTTATATTTTCTACCCTTCTTGGTATGTTTATCATTGTTCATCAATATAAAAACTTTGCACTGCATATACATGCTCACATAGAGGAAATAACGGGGGGGTGGGGAACAGTTACTTTGGTCAACTGGTCAGGGACAGTCTCTGAGCACAGAGATTATTTTTATAATCTGAAGGGATTCATTTAAATAGCATGTCGTGAACTCAGCTATACAGAAAGCTACAGTGCCACCATGGAGGTGCCTGCAGTTTGCAAAGGGGTCTTGGAGCATGGTCTTTGTTGTTCTGGTGAATTTACTGTGGAAGTAGGTAAAGATTCCCTAATTTCTCCTTAACTCCTTTAAGTGAGTTCTCCGGGTGAGAGCTAAGTTTGCTGACACAGCATATTGAAAGTATAGGAGATTTTATTTGAGCTGTATGCCGTAACAGGGACAATGGGTAGAGTATTGGTTACTTCTGCACCCTTGAATCCTAGACTTACTTCCCTAGTCATGTCAGTGTCCACGCTGTCTTCTCCAGTCCTTAGCATTAGAAGAGGGAACAATCCTGAAAGCTGTGGACACAATGACCAATTCTGAGATTCCCAGGATATCCTGGGGGATAGCAAGTCTCATGATAGAAAAAAGATACACACGTGAAGCCTCCCCAGAGACATTCCTTTTCTGTTCTTTCTCGGACCTGCTCATACTGTCTGAAAATTTTCTGTTTTCACAGCCCTCGATAGGGTAGAACTTCTCTGATTTCATCTAGTCCCAGTCACCCAAGGCTGTACTGGTCACTGGCCTGAGGGAAAAGAGACAGACTATTCTGGTCTGACCATTTTTTCAAGCCCTAATTTAGAAGAAACTGTTCTTTCCCTGTTAGATCACCAGTACAAGTCTTGTAGGTCTTGGGGAAGCCCCAAGAGCTGAAGGCTACTGGTACTTCAATGGAATAACTGGAGTTCTTCATTTTGTTGACCCTCCTCATATGTTGGAACTGGCTAAGCGAAGGTCTCATTCCTCAAACCCTGGTGGTGTTCACCTCCAGCCCCATTAATCTAATAAAAAATGTTGTTATGTGAAAATATCACAATTACGAATGAATTTCTGCATATTTTGCTGTATTCCTTGTGTGGTAGTAGAGAAACGGTAGTCTGTTTTTTTTTTTTAAATAATGATAACTGATTGGAAAGTGAATTTCCATTCAAAACACATATTTTTTATTTACCGTTTTACACGACAACATTGGAGAGGCAAACCAAAAATGCTAGCATATAATTGAACACCTCCTATTCATACACATAAAGACATAATTGAGTACCCACCTTGTCACTCTCAGAGTTGAGTATTTGGGCTACTCTTCTGGACCAACAATTATACTCCCAGGATGCTGTGGTGGTGAGAAGAACATCGTGAGCAAAGGGGTTGTGACAGACTCAAATAAACTTCAGAGAATAGGCAAAAGGGATCCATTCCTGAATACTTTTAAGCCATAGATGTGATGGGGATGAGCACTGCATGTTATATGGAAACCAACTTGACAATAAACTATTTGTAAAAAAAACAAAAACAAAAACATAAAAAACCCCATAGATGTGAAACCTATGACATAAAATGAATTATGTGGGACCCTGTGAGAATAAGAGGAGAGTTAGGGGCACTGAGAAAAGGAAAGAGGGGGCCCAATAAGAAAATCAGGTATTGTGAGACACTAAGGCTGAAAGTATGAATTTAAGGGGACTTGAGAAAAGTATGTCAATTAAATAGGCTTCATATACGGGTAGGAATCCAGCTTAGTGATCCAGCATCACTAAGGCTGGGAAAGGAAAATTCTGCTTTAGGAAAAGTGGTATAATCATAGCATGGGAGTGTAATCATGGAAAGAGAGTTTCTGATGAGCCTGATGAGGGGAACATTTCATCCCTCTTTGTGGGCTGCCATTAACTCACGAATGAGATATGGAATTCTTACGTGATAAAGAAGGGAGATCTCAAAAGGTCGGAGAAAGGAATGTAAAGATGGAAGAGAAGTTACTAAATTCCAGGGCAATGAGAGGAGGAAAAGGGAAACATCTCTTCGTAAATATGCAGAACACAAAAATCAGTGATGTCACTTGTATGTGTGAGTACATGTGTACAAAAGCTTCGCCAGGGTCCTATGTATTCTGGATAAGCAGTTAACTAGTTATAATTCTCTTCCTCTTTCCTCCCTGTATGGAGATGCCAGTTTTCTCTTTTGGTATGTAATAATAGCCTCCAATATATCGTGGGGAAAATCTCCACACATCACTCTCGTTGTCCCCTATCTCTTGAGCCAAGAGATATCTGGTTAAGGCCAAGACCTCACTTAGCTGCCGTAGCCCTGAATTGCGTCCCACTGCAATCTGCTTCCTTCTAGTTGCTGTTTCTCTCCCTGTATTGCTCTGCCCTAACCACAAACACAGACATTTCCCTTAATTCCTTGCCATGACAGCAAAGACAAGGCCCCAACTTCCACTACTACCTGTTGAAAGTATAGGAATCACTGAAGGAAACTACCAGAAGGCTTAGAATGAGATACTAGGTATGGCTGTTCTTAGAACCCCCCAGCTCAATCCCTTCCATGGGAATTGTACCTTCAGCCACCTCTCTGATTGAATATCCAGCCCTTCTCAGAGTTGCGGTAACCAACCCCAATACCTGGCCTGACATCAAGTGGGAAGGACCAGCTTACCTCACTTCAGAAGTAATCTCAGTCCTCTGTCTCCTAACAACATCTGTCTCAACCTCTGGGGAACTCCTAGAATGGCAAACAGCTTCCTCCTCAGCTCTCATCTCCATGATTTGCTTTGTTCCAGGATGACTGACAGTTTGAAACTGGCCCCTTATGAGAATCCTCAGTCAGTGCCTCTGGGTCTATTCTTCCACCTCTCTTTTCAACTCTCCACAGGTATGCCTTTTTAAGGGTCTGTGCTCCGTGTCCTTTTGGCTTTTCTGCATTGCAATTATTTGTGTGCTCATATATTCTCTCATCTTTAATGAGCACCTTGAATCCTACCCACTCAGCTCAGATTTATCCTTGTTTTCTCCCACAGTGTGTGGTATCATGAAAAAAGCCATAGAACATGGCATCAACCATCCTGAGTAGTTGGACTGAAATACGTCAGGTCAGCTGCGCCCTCTTCTCCCCGGTTCTCCAAGAAGAGAAACCACAGAGTCACTGATTTCCCTAAGAGAAAGGCATGCCTTTCAAGAACTTCCACAGTGTCCCCACCCCTACCCTTTCCTAGGGAAACCCAACCTGACAGAGGTATAAATAGACACCCGGCAGCATCTTGCCCTACTTGCTCCTTTCTTTCCATAATGGACAAGCCCCTGTTGCTGGGACTTCCCATCCTGCTTTGCTACATTAGAGGTGAGTCCCTATGGTTGACAGTTGGGGAGGTGTGTCCAGGATACTGGAATGGGTCAGGGCTCCTGTGACAAAGGTCCTCTTCTGGGAGCCATACGACCATTCTTTTTAAAATTTTTAATGTTTATTTTATTTTTGAGAGACAGAAAGACAGAGCATGAGTAGGGGAAGGGCCAAAAGAGGGGAAGACACAGAATCCAAAGTAGGTTCCAGGCTCTGAGCTGTCAACACAGAGCTCAATGCAGGGCTCAAACTCATGAACCGTGAGATCATGAGCTGAGCTGAAGTCGGACTCTCAGCTGACTGAGCCACCCAGGTGCCTTCATATCACCATTCTAATACCATGCCTTCCACTCACAATGCACCACATCCCTGGGACCCTTCCTCTTATAGGATGAAAGAAGTGAATTGAGAAGATTTTCACAGAAGCAGACATAAGGTCTGCAGAGCATGTATTTTTTTTTTCCCCAACAGTACTGTCTGGGTCCCTGGAAGAGAGTGATCATTCCTGTGAGTATAAACGGATCATTGTGTGGGAGAGAGAAGAAGGAAGGAGGGCAGAGATGAGCCAGGCAGTGTGGGCATTGGGTGTTGAGAGGAACCCAGAGATAGCCCTTGAGTTTCAAGTCAGCAACCTCTTTACAGCAGGATGGGCTGGGCTGGGAGCTGATTTGAAGTTTGACAAAATAACATGAACAGCAGCTGACAAGGCTGAGGGTGAGTGTAATAAAAGGCAAGCAAAAGGGAAAGGAGAGAGTGGACTACTGACTTTATAGGTACCAGGTGGCCAAACCAAAGTGTAGCAACCTCATGAATTTCAAATGATTTTCCCCATTGTCAGCTTCCAGGCACACAGAGATATGAAAGCCATGTAGGTCAATTAAAAAGAAGGGAAGGAGGGGGAAAAGGTACATCTATCTTTCTCTTCTGGTCTGTGCTACACCCTATAGTGATGGGTAGGATATCTGACAGACCCCACCAGAGGTGAAGGGAATTGAAAGGAGGGAAGAGGTGCAGAAATGTCAGGAGGCAGGTGCTGAGGCTTTGGAGGGACAGAAAGAGCATACAGTGGTCCCAGGTGAAAAGCACAGGCTGGACCCCATGTGACACAAGCATCCCAGGGGCCCTGTGCAGGGCTAAATCTCAGACAAAATTGCAGATTGATTTTGTTTCTCTTCGCCAATACAGTTCAGGGACCATTTTTTGATGAAAATCATTATTCTGGTGAGTCTGAAGTGGGCCTGATTTATTTCAGTCTTGATTTAGTTCTTTTCCTTATCCCTCCACCTTTCTTTCCCCTCCTACTTTTTGAGCCTAAACTCCAGAGACCATTAACTACAATCCCTCTCCTGGCTTAGCCTCTCTTATTAGAGGCAGATGCCCATACCTCGTGGGTCTCTGGCAAAGATCTCTGGGCTTCAAGCAGACTTCAGACCTGAAAGGGGAGATGGGTTTTCTCATGACAGTGCGAGATTGCTTCTCACTTTTATTTCTTGACCCAATAGCCCAACTTGTAGGAATCGTTCAGTGTAGGATGTGCCACCTCCAGTTTCCAGGAGAGAAGTGTTCCAGAGGCAGAGGAATATGCATCATAACAAGAGAAGAGTCTTGCACAACTGGGAGGATTTTCAAGAGTAAGTTGTGGGCTGGGGGTGGGGGAAGATCACTGGGACATACGAGCTATAGGAAAAAGCAGGGACTGTATTTTGCCACAGGCAGCCCCAGCCCTGGGATGGCTGCTCTCCCTACCCTTAACATAGGCCATAATGAAAAATAGATAGAGGTGGTCACCAAGGGGTGAGGGTCTGTAGCTATGGAACCAGTATTTTGAGCAGCTTGCAGAAAGCAGGAAGACTACATGGAGTGGAGAGGGGAGGCACAATATGGCCAGTGGGACATAGGTGGTTGTTGGAGTGTGGAGGGCAGTTCGTTGTCTGTCCCGACCTGGACTTCCATGGGGGGTGGTCAGTGCCAGCAATAGATACTGTCTAAATGACCCTCTCTATTTTCCGACCCTTCGTGTAAGCGAACTGTGGGCATTTATCACCCTTCCTTAAACCAGTGTTAAGATTCTCCACTGAAATATCCAGCTTTGTAAGTCCTTCAGTTGCTGCTGTCATGACCTCCCCACCCCCAAGAATTTTTTCAAACCTCTCTGCCATTGCTTTTCTTCTGGGAAGCCTTCAACTTGTAGCATCTTGGCGTTCTTCACGTTTGAATAACAGACTTGAACTACACACAAGGTTGTTCTATGCTGGTATGTACTGGAAAGGAGTTTCTTTGCAGAAGCCTCTTTGCTAATCTGTTTCTTCATCCTTCTGCAGGAGATGGTACTCCATGGTTAACCTTCATGGGCTGCCTGAAGAGCTGTGCTAATGTGGACAGAATAAAATGGAGTGTCTACTTGGTAGAGTTCAGGTGCTGCCGGGGCTATGACTTCTGCAATGAACTCCTATAGAGATTGCTTGTCCTTCAGTGGCCCCAATCTCTGGAGGATATTGCTGCCTCCACCTCTTTACAATGATTTCCTAAAAAGCCACATTTCAGATTGCAAGCACATGGTTCTGCCTTCTGCGTGTGTAAGAAAAATTCCTCTCCTCCTCCAGATTTTCTTTCTTGGTCCCTGGTGGCGATGGGATTTGAGGGAAGGGTGGGGAAGACAAACACCTGGGGAGTAAGCTAAATGCCTCCTGCAGGTTATTACAAAGGCTAGTGCTTCTCCCACGTAGCCTACATTGCTTCAGAAAAGGAAGACGAGAATAGGTCCATTTTTTCCTGTCTCTCCCCCTTCTTTCTGTGGCAGAATATTTTCATTTCTTTTCTTTCTTCTTAAATGTTTACATCTCTTGGTATTACCCTTCCTATCTTACTCCCACTAAAACATATAGCCCTGGCATCGCAGGGAGGGAAGTAGCAAAATGAAGAGACAGCCTGAGTCTTCTTGAATTTTGTTCATGAATGGTATTCCCAGATTGAAGAGAAGGGAATTTGCATCAGAATCCTGAAGAGAGAATGATTTTCTGCCTTCCAGGATGAGGCTCTCTTCAGAGTCACAGGTTGGAGAAGAAGTGGAGGAGTCATACATGGGATCTAAAGATAGTAACTTGTACCCTGCTTCCCTGGTAAATTCACAAGAAAGCATCCTTAGATACGGAAGAGCAATGAGGTACTTCCAAGGAGATGAAACCAGAAGTAGCCATACACATATTACCATGTGTCTAGCATTGCATGAAAGAAGCTGAAACTTGTAGTATCTGAGCAAGCCATGTGAGTCTGGCCCCTGGACATCTCAACAGCAACCTCTGTACACAGCTGTCCCCATGAGCAGATGCCTCTCCCCTTCCCTCGGTCGCGCGCGCGTGCGCGCGCGCACACACACACGCACACGCGCGTACACACACACACACACACACACACACACTCAGGCTTTCCACTCTATCTAGTTCTAGTACCTGGGAAAAATAAGAGTGAGAATGACCATGCTCACAGGATTGAGAGTAATTTCTTTCTTTTTAAAAAAATTTATTTAAAATGTTTATTTTACTTTGTTGTGAGAGACAGAGCATGAGCATGAGCCGGGGAGGGACAGAGAAAGAGGGAGACACAGAATCTGAAGCAGGCTCCAGACTCTGAGCTGTCAGCACAGAGCCTGATACGGGGCTCGAACCCACGAACCGTGAGATCATGACCTGAGCCAAAGTCGGACGCTCAATCGACTGAGCCACCCAGGTACCCTGAGACTAATTTCTAACAAACTGGTAGGATGAGCCCTATTTATTTGATTATATAAATATAAATTTACTTTTCCTATTTTGTTCAACTGATTATAATTTGTTACTCCCACACATATTTTAATGTTTAGATTTGGCCAGCAAGAGTCCTTTCAATAGTCCTCATCATTCTTTGAACATGTCCTTATTTCTTCCACAGCCAAACATTCCAGGCTCATTTTGAGCTTCCCTCTAGGAAGCCCTGTTTCTTTTCAGTGAGAAAAGGTATTTAGAAACCAAAATCTGGGAACTAGGTAAACACATTGCTATGGGGGTGCCACTGCTTTTAGGTCTTCTCCACGGTCAGAGTTGGAGAATGCATGTGTGCATGTGCATGTACACACCCACACACAAGTACACACGCTTCCGTCTAGAATTTATTCTCATTTTTTTCTCCTTCCATATTTCTAAGTCCCTTTTATAATATTGAGAAACTGGGCTCAAGTGATCCTCAATATATTCCTTATTTTATTATTCTCCTCTGCACAAAATCAAACTCCCATTGCTACCACCTGGCCCCCTTGGGCTTTATCTCACCTGTGTTATCCCCATGTGCAGATACCCCCCTTGCAACTTTCAGATGCCAAATCCTTTCTTGGGTCACCATGCACCCCACTTAAACCTCAATGTTCCTTCCCAGCTTGCCACTGCTATCTACCACATAAGTGGCCTTCTTCACACAGCCTAGATTCTAATAACTAACACTGGTCCATGTGACACCTTCTCAATCCACTCAGTCACCAACTACCGATCTTCACCCACATCTATCACCACGTAACTCTGCAGGGATACCCTCCTCACCATAGCAGACTGACATTCTGCACCAAAGTGCATGGATGTTGTCCTTACCCACTTGGGTTTCAAATAACCTACGTTGGACTTATACCCAGCAACCTCCTTCATGAAGACTTACCTT
This sequence comes from Proteles cristata cristata, assembly GCA_017311185.1. Lineage (NCBI taxonomy): Eukaryota > Metazoa > Chordata > Mammalia > Carnivora > Hyaenidae > Proteles > Proteles cristata. Next base: position 1,305,978 of record JAESUZ010004312.1, read on the forward strand.
GCTAAGCCTAAATACTTTTAGATTGAATTCCTAAAAAGGAAGCTGAACATTAAAAAAAATTTTCTGTGCTGCTTTTTCCTTTTTTAATGTTTATTTAGTTATTTTGAGAGAGAGAGAGAGAGAGAGAGAGAGAGAAATGTGTGTTCATGCAAGCAGGGAATGGGCAGACAGAGAGAATCCCAAGAGGGTTCCATGCTGTCAGTGCAAATCCCAATGTGGGGCTCAATCTCACGAAGTGTGAGATGGTGACCTGAGCCGAAATCAAGAGTCAGATGTTTAGCTGACTGAGCCACCCAGGTGCCCCAATGCTGCTTTGTCATAGTTTCTAGCATTTCTTTCATATCTTTTAGTTCACTTTGAAATATCGCATTGAGTTTCTATCCATTTTGAAGCCATATTTTTCTGGGATCCTTTGTTTTCTGTAAGTATGGTGTTTAGTGCATCTGTCTCACACCATTATTATATGGGGTTTATTTGCAGTTCTTTTATGTCGTACATGCTTAAATTAAATGTTTTTTTTTTTCCCAAGTAGCTAAAGAGATCCCTCTGTTGGGGATGGAAGTAGACCAGGGAAGCTTCCCTAGTTTCATCTCTTGAAGGCATTGAAATGGAAGTGGTTTAAAACATTCATTCATTTCTATATAGCACCCTCTATAGAGATTTACAAGATTTGCTACCTGTCATCCCCTCTCCCACCAGGATTTGAACTTTCTCTTACCACTTTAGTCTTTATTCCCTGCTCAATTCCATGTCTGCCAACTCGTCCTTTCTTCCTCAGAATAGAACTTTATTTTTGTGGAAGGAATTTTAGTGACATATTCCTTTATTTCTGAGATCTCTGAGGGCTTTGGCCACCCTCATAGATCCTGCTTTTGTTAGGACACCTTCCTTTTGCTGTCTTTGCTCTTCTGCCTTATTGCTAAGAGGATTTCTGGAGATTCATAAACAATGCTTCTGTCTCTAACTTGTTCCAACTGAAAGACCACAGTCCTGCCTTGATAGTCAAAGCAAAGATTTAGCTCAACCCAAGAAATTTAAGGCAGACAACTTCAGTCTCCAGACTCACAGCCTTTTCCCAGTTGTGGCTCACAATGTTCTTCCTGGGACTATTTCCCCTGCCTGAGGGCCAGTGGGCAGGTGTCCCTGCCCTGATAAATCCGCAATAGAACTACAACTGATATGCACCCAAACTGCTGAAAGAGTACACGTAAGTTTAGTGTTTCTAGCTTTTCTTTGTCACAGGTTAACAGCACCTTCCAGTATAAATCAGGCGATCTATACACATGTGTTGAATATTCACGGGGCATATTTTGAAATATTCAGCAGTTGTTTTAGAATTTTTTCCACAAAAGAACACAAGATTAAATAGTAAGCACAGATCATGTAATATCTCTATATAGAGTCTACTGAGAAACTGGAGTCAGCCTCCTGGTATTTCAGTCCAGCCATGACTTGCACCTGATTTTTGAGCAGGACAAAACTTTTAAGATGTAGTTTTCTGACAACTTCTGAACGCATTTCTCTTAGAGTTCTATGATTTTACACAGATTTATACAAAAGAAACCTTGGTTTCCTAGTACCAATAATTCTTCAGATTTTTAGCTACATACCGTTCCTTTGATCAATTTTTCCAGTCTAAGTCTACCACCCAAGCAAGGAATCTTCCACCTGAAAGAGTGTTCTAGGACCTGAATCTAGAACTGGGATGTGCATTCAGGGTGTCTTCCCTCATTGTTCCCTCTACTTCCTATGTTTCCCCCCCACAAAAATGTTAAGCACAGAAATGGACTCCAATTGGACAAGAAAATTAGGAGGTGATGGGGTGTTGTAAATGGGACAATATAGGAGTCAGAATCTCATGAAAATCCGAGCTGGGAAACATAATAGGACAGGCTCAGGGAGGTTGGACCTAGAGAGCTAGCGTGGGCAGGATGAAGCTCTGGGGCTCTGTCACACTGGCTCATGAAACCTCACTTCAAACTTAACTTTAAATGTGTGCCAGTCAGTCTCCATCTCTCTGTATCACTCAGTATCTCTCTGCTACTCTTCCTGCTACTGGATAGCTTCTTCACTCTCTACATTGTTTCTCTCCTCTAATTTGAAGTTTCCAATTTTGACTTGCTTGGGACCATTCTGGGCATGAATGGCAGTAATTCCCCCGGTGAAGCGCCTCACTGTTGGAAGCTACTGCCAGCATCTCCATTCTAACCATATAGACTAATTAATTAATCCTGAATGGAAGAATCTAGCGAATTTTGTACTTCTGAATATACTAAAGTATAATACTCATGCTAACATGACACAGTTTGGAAGAAATCCAAGCATGCATATATAGAAAATATTTCAGAATTAATTTCTATGTTAAAATATTTTATTATATTTATGCAAATACAACATGGTAGAAAGCAATAAATAATTACAGGCCTGGATCATGAAGGAAACTACTAAACTTGGGATATTACATATGCATACATAATTAAACAGCCAAATATTAAATATAATAGTGTCTGTAGATTCTAACATAGGAACAAAAACATGGTAAAAGAAAAGTTTAACCCAAAGTGAGTGAATAATACTTTAGGGAGTCATTTTTGTCATTTCATAGCTTATTAGTATAGTGAAGTCTGAAAATCTAATCTTCCTCTGACATAATTTGTTGCGGGGATGTGTCACTAGATTAAAAATACTCAGCTTTTTACCAATGAATTCATTGACTGCAAGGAAATATTTAAGTATTTTTCAGAACTGGGTGGTAGTAGACACCTCACATGCCAGGAAACAGAGTAGTTGGTCAATACTAGGCCAAGTGCTTATCCTAATGTCCTTGGCTTTGGCCATGAAAGCAAGAGAAGATCTTTAGAAATATGGTAACTTGGGTCTGTGTGCTCAGGAGGAGATGTGGTTGGTACAATTTCCCCCAAATAGTGTCAGGCACAAAGACTCTCTTTACATTTAGTTTCTCAAGCCCCTACTCAATACAAGCCTTTCCTGCCCTCCAACAAATCCAAATTTTTCTCCTAAAATGTCTTGCAATTTGCCATCCCTATTTCTAACCAGCCTGCTTTCTCTTGATCTTTGCTCAGAAGCTCTACTAGAAAAATACTTTGTCCCCTTTGCCAGAGATTTTACCCCAGGTTTAGCATCAGAACTTGGGGTAGTTACAGATTGCCATGCACTACCAGGTGGTAAAGAAAGGGAAATCCAACCAGAAGGCACAGATGGGTGTTCTTATTTTCCTCTTAATGGAAACACTGACATAGGATACACAGAGCTTCTATGAGTAGATCTCCTGGAGCAGAGAAGAGAGTAGGGTCTGGGTTTTGAGATAATGTAAGATGATGTTGCCATTATGTAGGGGAAGGGCAAAAATTGCTAGAGGAGAGTTTAAGGTTATGGTAAGATATCATCATGTACAGTGTTTTCTTTATCTTCTCTGAAAAGTCCCGACTTTTCCAAAATATCATTTCAAGTATTACACATATGTTCATTAGTGCAGCAATGTGTTTCTCTCAGTAAGTCATGGAATACTTGGAACATTCCATCTTCACAAGGATTACATGACAGTTTTGTATAACGATACAGATATCTGCCTAAAGAGAGAAGAAAAGAAAATGTAATCGCCTTATTTAATCACATTGTGTATCTAGCAATGATGGCTCTCTAGAATCTCATGGGTTTTCTGTAGACAGGAATGAACCCCCAAATGGTGCCTGCATTTCATCTAGGTCTTTCTAGACAGGACCAGGCAAAAGACATCTGCCTCCCACACAGGCTCCACCCCAGGTTGTTGTACGCAGAATTCCATTTTCTCAGCCCCTCCCGTGGTCCCAGTTCCCCTCCACACCTTGACTCCAGGGAGGGTGGGCACCACTGGTAATGTCTTGTGTCTCTCTCTAATCCTCACTTACCTGTAACTAGATCATTATAGTAATAGTGATCTGTGGTACAACTCCTATTATGACAGGAATAAATTAAACTTTCAGTAACGTTTCTTGGGACCACGGCACTTGAATCTATCATAGAAATTACAATCGTGGCAAAACCAAAACCCTAAGGAAAAGGGGATTGATTTAAAGCAGACTCTAGGGGAAGTAATTCTTCAGAAACCTGCCCCATCTGTCAACATTTACGCTGGTGAGGGGCGGTCTTGACAGAAAGGAAGTTGACACCCTTCCTAACATCTGCCGGGGGTCCTTACTCCCTTAGGTAGGCAACACCTATAACCCTAAATATTAAAGGCTCCTCCCCCCTTCGCCCAAGGCTGGGGCAGAAGGAAGACTCTAAGGCAGTGAGTGAAAAGACTGGAATATAGTCAGGGAGAGACAATGTGTGAAAAAACCAGGAATGTCCTCTCTCATTGTGGCAGTATATATCCCCAAACTGCAAACCAACTACACCATACATTAGGCCACGGTTTTCTGTGAAAAGAAGAAGAAAAATTCTCCTTAAGCCATTTTACAATAGCCCAAAATATCAGCTTTAGAAACTGCCTCCATTTCCTCCCCATATATCCTCTCAATACCCATTAAAGCCTCCCTCACCACGCTTTACCTTTATCCACGAAGACCACTGAGAATATGGCCAGCAGAAGCAACGGCAACAGCCTGAGACATTCCCAGTGGGAGGTCCCAGCTTTTTATTTATTCCCATCACCTGCCCTCAAGCATCCCACTAGATCACAGAATCATAAATTTCAGACCGAGCCACCTGAATCCTCTCTACAACATTCCCAGGAGAGGGTGCATCCTGTCTGCATTTGCATATCTCCAGATACTTAGAATTAGGCACCCCCCCCCCCCAGACAGCCCATTTCGTTTTATTAGATCTGGCATAAGGAACTCATTAACGTTGGTGTAGAATCTCTCACCCTAGTGCCTCTTCCCTTTGCTTGTAGTTCTATTTGTTGGCCTACACAGAGCATGTCTAACCCCACATTCACAGGAATGTCTACACAGAGCATGTCTAACCCCACATTTCCCATGTAACAAGTCTGGGGTCACTGACCATTGTGAGGGAGCTGCTCAGGCCCTTTCGGGTACCATAACCATCCAGGACACTTGCCTCAGCATGACCTCCAGGGGTACTACATCCCTCGCAAAGTGAGCCATCACGACTATCAGGATACTCCAGATATGGTCTGACTGCCCAGCATAACACCCCTCTGAGAGCTGGGTGGGGCCACACAAGAAAGGGGGATGAAGACGTGAAGATGGTGTTTCCCTTGAGCTTTATTCATTAATTTCTTCAAGGGGACAAAGACCAGAAATGATTACAGTGGGAGAGACTTACACTGGGGGCTCTGGGGAGAGAGGAAGACATGTTTGGATTAGTTGCTAGAAAGGGGAGAGAGGGGGGAAAGAGAACAGAGGGGGCTGGAAATGAGTTTTCCCATCAGTTTCCTGCCTTTGCCTCACTTCCTCCAGATGGTGCCACACATTTGTGTCTCCCTCCCTCATCTACTATGTGTCGCTTTATCACTGAGGCTTTCCAATATACCCACATGTAAATAGGAAATACTTGTATATACATGCAAAAGTCCCTTACCACGCTTGCCATGACCCATTCCTGTTTTCTCCAGCATGCTTAAGCCAGTTTGTCATTCTAAGGCCCTTTCTTATTTAGGTTTTCTTGTCTCTATTCCGTCTCAAGAACGAAAGTGCCATGAATGCAAGATTTCCCTGTGTTGTGTTTGTTGCTTTCTCCTCAGCACTTAGATGCCTTGCACATATCAGATAATCAAAACTGTTCGATGAGATAGTGAATGCACCGTTGGTATGGTTAACCTGAGAGACACGAGGGAATGGTGCCCCCATACAGAAAGCCCCAGGTACCAGGTGTGCAGGATGACTTGTGGTTGGTGGTCAGCACAGAGAAGACAGGCAATGATAAAGGCAGAGTCCCCTGTCTTGGGGACAGAGTGCGTGTGGGGCCCATTGATCTGAACAGGCTTATTCCCAGAGCCAGACACATGCTATTCTCAAGTATGATCTCTTACATAATCTTCGTTAGGAGGGTACTCCCTGTACATCTGGATGGGGGCCCAAGGGTGCTGCCTCCCTGCTTAAAACAAGTTACTCACTTCTCTGTGCCTCTGGGACCTCACAGGTGAAATCAAGGACTGTCAGAGGTATATCAGCTATAGTTCTTGGGACCTAATAAATGCACATATGACCCTATTTGGTGGCAAACATTCTTGGGGCATGTTATGCACTTGATTTTTTGGAATTCTCTGAATAACCACAGAGGTTAGAAATAATTGACCTCATCTTCCAGTTGAAGCCCAAGCACACTCAGAGACAAAAGATTTTCCCCCAGAGAATAAGGTGCATATCTGTGGGACCCCATGAACCATTATCTTTCCAGTCTACCATGTTGTTTCTTTATCTTGACAATCTGAGAAGGGTTCCCAGGGCTGGAGTTCTAGGGTGGGCTAAACCCTGAATCATCAGATGACAGTGTAGAGGGAGGGAGAACAGGTAAGAAAAAAAGCGATCTCCATTATTTAAAAAAAAAAAAAAAAAAAAGAACTCTGCCTGGCAAAGGCATTCACCAACTCCCACTGAATCTAGGGTGTCCTCCAAGCCTGGCTGGGACCTAAGACTTATGAGCCATTATCTGGGAAGCAATGCTCACTAGGGACCATATTTGTGCATCTTGCATTTGGAACCTGTGAGACACAGGCCCCAATCCATGGACGTAAGTCTGGTGGGTCTGAGCCAGGAGCACCACACTTATGCTTCCAAGCAAAAGACCCCTTGATCTACTGGGAACATGCTCCTGCATCATGATCTGGACAATCAAGGTTTCAAATCTGCACATGAATCCCAAACTTCATGCAATGTGTCTTTCTCCTGTGTTTGTCCAGACAACTTTGAACAACATTTTACTCTGAATAGAAGTAACAGAAATTGTGGAAATATACCACCCTTACTAAGAAATAAACAAAATCCTCTCTGTGCTTCCAAATCAGAGAAAAACTGGGGAAAATGTGCCATACCCTCATACAAGAATATTTCTGGACATATACCACAGGTCCATGTCAATAACAACTGTCGTAGTTGACATATGTGTGAGATTCTGACTTGTTATTGTGAAAATTGTGCCTTTATCAGCATATCTGTCTTCCCTCCTGAATGTGAGGCCCAGAAATGATGGGGGATTCAGGAGCTGGTGCCCAGGGAAATCCCTTTAAAAAGGCTAACATCTGACGCACTTTCCAGACTCAACCAGAGCTTTGGCTAGCTGCTTAGCGTTTCAACACTTCTGACCTCAGGATCTTAGTTTGGGCCTCAGACAGATCTTGGACACCTGCGGCCACGTCTCTCTCCCACAGACAGAGGGGATGTGCCGTCCAGGCATTCTTTCCTCCCACACTCCATATCTTAGCCACTAGAAATAGGTTTCCAGCCCTCCCCTGAGGCCTGTCCTGGGGCTGAGAGTATATACCTTCTCCCTTCCACCCCTGGCTCCTACTTAAAGCCTTTCCATCTTGCTGCCTCTTCCTAGATGGGAGGTCAAAGGACTCACTGTCCTGTACCTTTGCTGCTGTTGCGCTGCCTGGAGGCTCAACCTGTACCCACCTGCTATCTCTGCAGGCAGAGGAGAAGGTAATGGACTTGAAGCCTTTGTAGTCAGCCCACGGTTGGGCTCACCTTGTCCCTGCAGGAGAACAGGGACAGGACAAGGGATGCAGGAAAACGAAAATAAAAGCAAAACACTCCCACCGCATGCACACAAAGAAAGTTTCCTGCATAGAGCAACATCCTCTTCAACCATTTCTGCCAGCCTCAAACAAGCACTTTGCCTGGCCCTGCTCAGCAGGGAACACACCTGAGAGTGGAACCATCTGGTCCCCAGTGAGTCCCTGAGAAGAGGGAGACTTGCTTTATTACAGGACTCCATGTGAGCCCCCCCCACACAGAACAAAGGACGTGTGGGGATGTCCAGGCACGTTTCTCCTCCATGACGTTTCTTCTGCACACAGTGGAGACCTGCCTCACTGCCAGGCCAGCAGGGCACATGGGGTCTGGCTGACTTGTTCTCCTGGCTGGCACTTCACCGAGACCTGGTTCAACAGAACCACGCTCCCTCTAGGAGCTGGACCCACCCCAGAACACTGCCCTGAATGCCTGGGTCTCGCTCCAGAAACCGTTGCCCTCCCCCCTACTCAACCCAAATCAGCCCCCTGACCTTGCCCCACTTCCCTCCTTCAGACTCTCTCACTACGGACAGCCTTGAAGGTACTGTTTTCCCAAATGGGTCAAATGGAGGAGCTGGGCATGGAAGCATTAGAGCCCCACGTCTTTATTTTATGCCTAAGAAGCAGGACGGAATTGAAATTTTGCCACAGTGTGAAGACAGAGGGAGATCGCGATTTGGGTCCTCTCGGCTGTCGGGTCAGGGATCATGTCTGATTGCTGACAGAGCAAGAAAACAAGAATTCAGGGTCAGACATGGATTTTGAGTCGCTATTTCTCATTGGTTCAGTCCTACCACGTTCCCTGCTTAGGAGCTTAACTCATCTAACAGAGTTGACAGGGGATGGATTGTGGGGAGGCCGGGGTAACAATGGACTTCTTCCAGAGGACTCCTCCTAAAGCTTTTGTGCCTGACTCTTTTTCCCAAGACTTTTCTTAGACTGAGTCAGCAGGATCTCAGTGTTTAAGGCAGAGAGGGTTTTGCCATGAGGCCATTCTCTGATGCCTGTCCCATCACTCAGCCTACTGCCTACCAGCCCATTGTGCTAGTGCCCACCATATTTTGGAGCAGTAAGTACAGCATGGGAGGCTGCTGCAAGACACCCCCAAACAACAGTTCTCGACCAATTTCCAGGACTTTTGTCACAGTAGATGCACAGTAGTTGGGTTTCCCTCAGCAGGCTGTTGGGACATTGACAAATCAGGCTGGAGAATAGGGACTAGAAGTTATACTGACCTCCAGCTGTGACTTGCACCTGTTCTGCCTCCCTAGAAAAACCCACGTGTGATGCCCAAGAGAGTGAGAATACCCACTTTAACATCATTTGAATTTTCTCTGAGTGTATCGAGAAGAATGGAGATTGTCACCCCAAACATGACATGCTAAGAGTGAGCCAGGTAGGTAGGCATTCACCATAACTACCGGAATAGAAAGCCCAATGATAGGGCTGAAATAAGAACTAAGAATGTAAAACACTTTGTATTTCTAGCTTTCTGTAGTAGCCCAGACCTCCTAGCCAGGGTAAATGTCGGAGACTTCAGGCAACAGGAGCCAGTCTCCAGATGGTCATCCATCCATAGAGAATATCGGGCTAGAGCCTTCAGGTGCCCCTCTGGCATGGGATGAGGAACCACCGGGCCATGAGTGTAGCTGCACGACTGCCCTGATAAAGGTTTACTGCCACAGAGGCATAGATTAGGCTTGTGTGTTGAAGTACGAACAAGAACTGTTTCTTCCAGAATGACTTTGAAGGTGGAGGCTCAGGTTCAGGGTGTACTGATTTTCTTTGATGGCTAAACAGCACCAATATTCACCAAGTTCTGATATTGAGCCTGAGCAAGACTGGGCCCCGCTCTGTAATTCTTGATGGACACCGTCTGGGGAGACAGCCAGAGAATGCACAGAGATCCCAAGAAGCTCAAGTTAAATGCATAGAGAGGTTCTCTTTGCGTCTCTTCTTCATTTGTACAGCCACCAACTCTTCGAGCTTTGTTGGCACCTATAGGAGCCCTTCTACATGTTCCAAACGTCTGGGAAGAGGTCATCTTCTCTTGGTTCCCTGGGGGCAGGGAAGAGCAGGTACTTGGGGGAAAAGGAAAGGTGTTAGCCTACAGATAGTGTCAGGATTTGGGGGAGACAGTCTATTTTCTGTACACGTCTAGCTCGGGAAAAATTTCCCGAGCTTTAACACACTGTGAGATCATGTGAACTCACACAACACCATCTATTAGATAGGGAGTCAGAAACCCCCTCACACATACTAGTTACTACAGGGATCCAGGACCTCAGCAAGAGAGTAGAGGAGAGCTTCAGTAGCAGAGGGAGGGAAGAGAAGGCATCACTCTCTAATCAGGAAGTTCCCTGTTACGGTCCATTAACTTGCCATCAAGATTTCTTTTTTGATTAAAATTTTTTTTTAATGTTTATCTTATTTTTGAGAGAGAGAGAGAGAGAGAATGCAAGAAGGGGAGGGAGTCACAGAATCTGAAGCAGGTTCCAGGCTCTGAGCTGTTAGCACAGATCTCAACGCGGGGCTCCAACTCACCAAATGCAAGACCTGAGCCAAAGTGGGAAGCTTCACCGATGGAGCCACCCAAGCATCTTCCATCAAGATTTCTACTGCTTACCCTCCCAGGACTTTATATGCATATACCTTTCCTGCCTCTGGCAATCTCTCTGCTTATCCTTTTTGACCTTTTCTTACTGGCAGTGCCTTTGCTTTCTCGTTTAGTGGCATCACCCTTTGCACCCAGTTGTGACTGGGGGATAGGTAGAACTGGCTATGATAGTGCTTTCACCTAGAACCAGGTGTGAAGGCTCCTGTTATTATCAATTACATGTTCATCCTGGATTAGTGGCTTCTCCCTCTATTTGCATAGAAGCCATTTAAGATCAGAAGGTTCTTATCATTTAGATAACATACTTATCTGAACACACCCTTATATGAATTTAAATCGAGCACTTCTTGGGATGTTTTTAATGCATCACATAGAGGAATGACATAGAAACTGTTACATTGTGGTTCACAAAATTTATGTAACTAAATAAACAACCCGCTCTGCCACCCCATCCCCCTGCATATATGCCAACACCCACATGACCACCTTTGTCGTCCTGATTCATTTGGGGACAGAATAAAACTTAAAACTCTTGCTATCTCTCTTCACACATAGACAACAATGTGGAAATCCCCTGTTGAAAACGGTAGCCTTCCCGAAGCAGAGTAGTCAATCCAAAACTTCAGCTCAGGTTTTTGCAGCCAGTCATGGGCTATCAAATTGTTATCTTTATCGCTTAAAAAGATAACATTTGTGGCCTCATTTTTATGCACCTGAGCTGCTCATCAAGGTTTGGAACAGGAGGATGAATAAGGGGTTGCAAGTAAAACTGAGCATATTGATGAAAAGTTTATCCTCAGAATTGATGGAATTACATGAGATTATAATCTGTTTAGTAGAATATTTATCTTTGTAAATCAGTGTTTGCATTCGGAATAAGATTGTTTGCAGCTCGATTCCCCATGATGGAGGGAGCATTGCCTCACCTTGAATTGCTAGGAAGATCTTCAAGGGAATAGGACTTGAAGAGCTGAAGCCACCCAATGAAACTTCTACTGGATTTTCAGAGAGCTAAAGTTCACCCAGATTGTCCTCCTAAAATACACATCTTCCAGCTCACCACAATGTCAACCAATTCATTGCTTTGGAAACAAAATTCTATGGCTTACCAAGTACCAGTATCAGGCTGAGGGGGAAGGAGCAGGCTTGGGCTCATTTTTCAACACATACTTTGGATGCTTGCCATGTGCTAGATATTGAGGCATCGTTTTAGGTGCTGGGGATACTTCAAAGAACAAAAGAGACAATTAAAGGTCAGGAGGTAGATAGTGCTTTGAAGAAAGACTCAGAGGGACAGAAGGACTGATTTCAATCTAAATGGAATTAGATAATATGAAGTGGAGAATCTAATGTATGCTCCCTCAGAAAGAACGGAACTTACAAAATGAAAGACTGATTTCCCACAAAAGCTTGAATTAAAGACAATAGAGCCTCATCTCCTGACCACTGAGCATCTGCCAAAAATCTCTCGCTATCCTCAAGCCACTGAAATTACCTGTGGACTCTAGCTGGACTTCTCCCTCTTTTGCATTCCTTGACCATAAACACAGCTCACTCCAAACCCTGAATGGACTCACTTGGTACAGCTCTGCTTGCTACAGCATGTGTTTCCCCTATCGTAATTCCTCTGCTATTACCTAATGAACTCAATTTTGGTAATTTAAACTTGCTTCCATTTACCTCTTTATTTAGGTAGACAGAACAAAGCTAGGACCTGGGTCATGTCTGTGAGAAGGCCAACTGGGATAGATTTCACTTTCCTTCTCTTTCCATTGGACTATGGAAATGATCATATTTAGTAGGTAGTTTGCATTTTTGCTTCACCTATGCCAGCCACTCAGTAAAGTGTGATATGTCCGTATAATTCTGAAAGGTGGTAATGTTGGGAATAAAGGAACTAGGCCTTACTATGTTAACTCTTTTATTGAGGCCCATTTCAAGGTAGCAGCACCATATCAGTTTAACATAATGCTCCCCATGGCTTTTGGTTCCAAACGACAGCTCTACTACATTTGTGACCATAAGAATGGAACTTAACGTCAAGTATTCATGAGGTTGTAGTAAGAATAAAATGAGATCATGTGCATCAATGGCATAGATCAGCACTGGGCACAAGAAAGTACTCATTACCTTTCTAATGTAAAAATTATAATAAGTTATTAAATCAAGAAGGACAGCAGCCAAGGAGCCCCAGAGAGTGACCACTATCAGGGCCTATAGTGGAAATGAGATCACACTGAGAACAAGCTATAGTATTAATCTGAATTAGGAGTGAATTTAAGCCTAATCTCCCTTTGTCTCCAATATATTTGCAAGATGAGCCCTTTGAAGGAGGAGTTCACAAAAAAACAGAACCAGAACTTGGAGAGGAATACTTTGAGCTGCTGCTGGATGAGACCACGGAAGCTCAAGGGCAGCCATGTGTGAGATGAAACCACTGAGTCTGGCCTTAGACTGGGGTTTCCATGCAGCCGATGCCTCAGAGTAGAGGGTCAATCTCCAACATCCCTAGGATAGAAACTTGGTTTTGTAGATCTTAGTAGAGGAAGTCCATTTCACTTCTGGACACATGACACAAGAAAACCCAAAATATCTTTTGTGTTGCTGTTCCTGTGGACGAGGGATGCTGATGGTCCAAATGCCCCCTCAATTCCTGAAGTAGGCTGGTGGGTTCCTTATGCCCTGCACAAACCTGTAGAATTAGACTCTTGATGCATAAAGCTTTGTGAGGTTTTTATTAAATTTTCCCATTTCCTGTCTGTTTTTATTTTTTATGTTATTATTTATATTTTAGTTAAATACAGTGCAGTATTGTTTTCAGAAGTAGAATTCAGTGATTCATCGTTTACATACAATCCCAGGGCTCATCACAACAAATACCCTTCTTAACACCCTTCACCCATCTAGCCTATCCCCCACCCGTCCCCCACCAACCTTCAGTTTGTTCTCTATCATTAAGAATCTCTTATGGTTTGTTTTGAAACTCTCTCTTTTCCCCCCTCTCCCATATGTTTACCTATTTTGTTTCTTAAATTTCACATATGAGTGAAATCATATGATATGAGAATAATCTCTGACTTATTTCTTTTAGCATAATACACTCTAGCTCCATCCATATCATTGTAAATGCAAGATTTCATTCTTTTGATGGCTAATATCCCATTGTGTGTATATATATATATATATATATATATATACACCACATCTTTATCCATTCATCAGTCAATGGACATTGGGGCTCTTTCCATAGTTTCTCTATTGTTGATAATGCTGCTACAAACATAGGTTGCATGTACCCCTTCGAATCCATCGTTTTCACTAAGAGTGCAATTGCCGGGTCATAGGGTAGGGTTTTTTTTTTTTTTAAGTTTTTTTTTTTTTAAGTTTTTTGAGCAACCTCTATCCTGTTCTCTAGAATGGCTGCACTTATTTGCATTCCCACCAGCAATGGAAGAGGGTTCGTCTTTCCCTGAATCCTCACCAGCACCTGTTGTTTTTTGTGTTGTTAATTTTAGCCATTCTGACAGGTGTGAGTTGATCTCTCATCATGGCTTTGATTTGTATTTCCTAATGATGAGTGATATTGAGCATCTTTTCATGTGTCTGTTAGCCATCTGGATGTTTTCTTTAGAAGGAGGTCTATCCATGTCTTCTGCACAATTCTTCACTGGATTATTTGTTTTGGGGGGTGCTGAGTTTTAAAAGTTCTTTATATATTTTGGATACTAACCCTTTATCCGATACATCATTTGGAAATATCTTCTCCCATTGTGTAGGCTGCCTTTTGTTTTGTTGATTGCTTCCTTTGCTGTGCAGAAGCTTTTATCTTAATGAAATCTCAATAGTTCATGTTTGCTTTTGTTTCCCTTGCCTCCAGCAACGTGTCTAGTAAGCAGTTGCTCTGGCAGAGGTCAAAGAGGTTTGCTGCCTGCATTCTCTTCTAGGATATTGATGGTTTCCTGTCTAAAATTTAGATCTTTCATCCATTTTGAATTTATTGTTGTGTATGGTATAAGAAAGTGGTCCAGTCTCATTCTTTTGCACGTGGCTGTCCAGACTCCTCAACACCATTTGTTGAAGAGACTATCTTTTTCCCACTGGATATTCTCTACTGCTTTGTCGAATATGAGTTACCATGTAGTTCCGGGTCCATTTCTGGGTTTTCTATTCTGTTCTATTGATCTGTGTGTCTGTTTTTGTGCCAGTAGCTAACATCTTGAGGACTACAGCTTTGCAATATAGCTTGAGGTTCAGATTCATGATGCCTCCAGCTTTGCTTTTCTTTTTCAGGATTTCTTTGGTTATTTGGGCTTTTTTGTGCTTCCATACAAATTTTAGAATCGTTTGTTCTAGCTCTGTGAAGAAAGCTGGTGGGATTTCCATAGGGATTGAGTTAAATCTGTAGATGCTTTGGGTAGTAGCAACATTTTAACAATATTTGTTCTTTCAGTCCATGAGCATGAATGTTCTTCCATTTTGTGTCACCTTCAATTTCTCTCAGATGCATTCTAGAGTTTTCAGTGTACAGACCTTTTGCCTCTTTGGTTAGGTTTATTCCCAGGTATCTTATGATTTTTGTGCAATTGAAAATGGGATTGATTCCTTGATTTCTCTTTCTGCTGCTTCATTTTTGCTGTATAGAAATGCAACAGGTTTCTGTATGTTGATTTTGTATCTTACAACTTTTTCTGAATTCATGTATCTAGCAGTTTTGGGGGGGGTTTGGGTGGAATCTTTTGGATTTTCTATACATAATATCATGTCATCTGTAAATAGTGTACATTTTCTTTGCCAATTTGGATGCCTTTTATTTCTTTTTATTGTCTGTGGCTAGGACTTCTGGTATTATATTAAATAACAGTGTTGAAAGTGGACATCCCTGTCTTTTCCCTGACTGTAGAGGAAAAGTGCTCAGTTTTTCTCCATTTAAGGATGATATTGGGTTGCTCAGTGGTTACGCAGCCGACTTCAGCTCAGGTCATGATCTCACAGTTCGTGAGTTCGAGCCCTGCATCAGGCTCTGTGCTGACAGCTCTGAGCCTGCTTCCAATTCTGTGTCTCTCTCTCTCTCTGCCCTCTGCAGTTTGTTCTCTGTCTCTGTCTCTCAAAAATAAAATAAAACATTAAACATTTTTTAAAAAATACAAAAGGATACTAGCTGTGGGTTTTTTATGTATGGTCTTTATAATGTTGTGGTATATTCTCTCCACACCTGCTTTGTTGGGGGGTTTTATCATGAGTTGTACTTTGTCAAATGCTTTTTCTGTATGTGGTGTATTACATTGATTGATTTGAGAATATTGAACCATCTTGCTATCCAGGGATAAATTTCGTTTGATCATGGTGAATCATTTTTTTAATGTATTGCTGGATGTGGGAATTTTTGCATCTGTGTTCATCAGGAATATTGGCTTGCAGTTCTCTTTTATACGGGTGTCTTTATCTGGTTTTTGTATCAGGGCAATGCTGGCCTCACAGGATGTATTTGGACATTTTCCTTGCTTTTCTATTTTTTGAAATAGTTTGAGAAGAATATATATTAACTCTTCTTTAAATGTTTGATGGAATTCACCTGTGAAACCATTTGGACCCAGACTTCTGCTTGTTGGGAGTTTTTGATAATTGATTCCATTTCTTTGCTGGTTATTGATCTGCTCAAGTTTTCTATTTCTTCCTGTTTCAGTTTTGGTAATTTACATATTTCTAGGAGTTTATCCATTTCTTCCAGATTTCCCAATTTGTTGGTATATGATTTTTCATAATATTCTCTTAAAAATATTTATATTTCTGTGATGTTGGTTGCTATTCCCCCCTCATTTGTGATTTTATTTTTGGGTCCTTTCTGTTTTCAAAATGACTGAAGTTGTTGTAAGTTGGCTTTTATATACTTATATAATGATAAATGGAATTGAGCAAAAATTCTGGTAGATCATGGGTTTGTATTATTGACTGTTCTTTTATCAGTATCTTTGCTATGCAGGCAACATGAGTGATGATCTTGTTATCTGTTTCTACCTAGCCTAGCAAATTGCCAGCAGTATCATAACTGAAAAGAAAGTTAACTGATATTCTACTTTGATGTGTCTAATTTACTGAATAATATAGTGTTGTCCGATTTATTTTTCAGGTTTATTCATTTGTTTTGAGAGGGGTGGGAAGGAGGAGGGAGAGAGGGAAAGAGAGAATCCCAAGCAGATTTTCTCCGGTCAGCACAGAGCTCCATGTGGGGCTCAGTCTCACAAACTGTGAAATCACGACCTGAACTGAAATCAAGAGTCAGATGCTTAACCAACTAAGCCACTCAGGCACCCCCAGTGTTATCTTATTTAAGTTATTTATGTCTTCCATTCCATTTTTAAGCTATTAAAAATAATTGTACATTCATTTAAAAAAAAAGTCAAAAAGGAAAAAAGGCAAAAATATAAATTACTTACAACTTTACTATTGTCTGAAGATTTTTTGTCAAATGGTTCTTAATCGTATTTTGCACCTCTCTGTTGAGATTCCCTCATGTCTTTTTTCTTCTGTAAATTCTTGAGAATATTTATAATCTCACTTTTATTTATTTATTTATTTTTATTTCTTTTAATGTTTTATTTATTTCTTTTTTATGTTTTTATTTATATCTAGGAGAGAGAGAGAGACAGCGTGAGCAGGGGAGGGTCAGAGAGAGAGGGAGTCACAGACTGAAACAGGCTCCAGGCTCTGAGCTGGCAGTCAGCACAGAGCCCGACGCGGGGCTCGAACCCACGAACGGGGAGATCATGACCTAAGCGAAAGTCGGACGCTTAACCGACTAAGCCACCCAGGCGCCCCTATAATCTCGCTTTTAAATTCTTTGTTAATTCCAACATCTGGGTTGTTGCAAGGTCTTTTTATATTGATTCACTGAAACTTTTTCCATGGCTTTACTTCTATAGGAAAAGAAAATAAACTTATGCCAGAAAAGCATATCACTCAATGCTTAAGACTAGATATTAAAATACCACAATTTTTCACTATTAAAATTTGATGAATAAAAAAGTTGTTTGAGAGAGGTAGATAATCAATTTTAGGTGAAAATGGGATCAAACTAAACTGCACTACTTAAAAAAAAAACCCTATTTTACTGAAATATTCTAACATGTTTTCAAATCCATATATTTGTATTGAATATTATATCAGTTCTATGGATGTATCATATTTCAGTATATCAATGCATCATACTCGATTTAGGCAATCCTGATTGTTTCTAACTTTTGACTTTTATTACCAACATTGCCACAAAGCTTGCTTCTTCAGATGTATTATTTTTTATCTTGTTTCACTCTTTCTCTCAAATTAAAATTATTTCCTTGTGATATTTTTAAAATTGAGATATAATTGACATAAAAATATTAGGTGTACATTCAGGTGTAAAAACACTGTGATTTGATATTTGTATATATTGTAAAATGATCACCACAAGAAGTCTAATTAATATCTATCACCATACACACTTACAAATTTTTTTGTCATGGGAACCTTTGAGATTAACTGTCTTAGCATGTCAAATATACAAAATGGTATTATTAACTAGTCACCATGCTCTACATTAGATCTCTTATTTATTTTATAACTGAAATTTGTATCTTTTGACTCCCTTCACTCATTTCATTGATCCCCTACCCTCCAACTCTGGCAACTACCAATCTGTTTTCTTGTTCTCTGTATTTATGAGCTTGTTTTATTGTTTTACTGTTTGCTTTTGTTTTTAGATTCCACATATAAGTGAGATCATATGGTATTTGTCTTTCTCTGTCTGACTTATTTCATTTAGCACAATGCCCTCAAGTTCCATCTATGTTGTTGTAAATGGCAAGGTTTATTTCTTTTCTGTGGCTGAATAATAATCCATTGTATATTATATATTATATATGATTAATAAAGCTTCACCATATCAATTTAAGGAATTGTGGGCTCTTGGTGTTGTCAATTGTTCCTGATTGATCTTTTGATGTATATGTGCATGCATGCACGCACATGTGCGTGCGCGCACACACACACAGAACCCCCCAACACACACTTTTGTATGTGGTCAAATCTATCAATCTTATCCTGCTTCTGATTGATGTTATGATTCAAAAACTTCCTCCATACTAGATTATATAAATATTGCTAATATAACAGTGAATTTGGAAAAGGAAAGTGCTTTGGGATTGTGTAGATATTGGATCCAATTCCAACTGTGCCACTAACTATCTGTAACAAATTGTAATTTTCAAAGATGGCTGCCACAATATCTCTCATATCATAGGCTCGTCTACAACTTTGCTACTTTCCAATCAAAAAGTGGAGCCTGGCCAGGCTTGCTCAACCCACTGAGCCACCCAGGAGTCTAGGTCTTTTGTTTATTATGTTTAAGTCTTTAAGAAATGTGACATTTATTTTGGTCTAACGTGTAAGGTTGTATGAATTGCCAGTATACTCCAATTAACTCCTAAGTTAACACTTAGATTAGTAGCCAAATTACTGTCTTTTAACAGAAAAATCACCTGCATAACTACATGCATATATTAAGAAAAAGGGCATGTGCATATCAGAGGATTGATACTTGGGGTGGTCATGTGGATATAGAAATATTCATGTAGGTCTTACTGTGTTCATTTGTTCAAGTTGGAAAATGGAACTAAGATGAAAATCCTAACATGGGGTAAACCAAAAGATAATATCCAAGCTTGGAGCACTTTTATCTAGGAAGCCCAGTAAGAAAGATTCTTCTCATTCATGAGGAGGAGTCCATTTATACCCTACACACACTGTCACTCATAAGTACCAACATGTAACTTCATTTTCTAACCTAACTTCTTGTTTTGGAGCGTCATTCCCAGTGATGGTGGAAACTACATAGTCTTCTTACAATTCAAGGGAGTAAAACAGAAGCAAGGGGGGCCAGGGGGCAAATGTTAACAAGAACATGTTCTTAGCTGGAGACTGGCTTTAGTCAGATCTCCTAGAGAAGCTCTGGAGCACAAATTGCACCACAGGCTTCGTGCCATCTTGATGCAATAAGTCTGCCATTTATTGGCTATGGTCTACGTTCAAGTTGGGAGCTTAGCATCTGGGCAAAGCAGCTCCTATTTGGCAGAGTGCAAATCTGCAGAGTAAATAGCTATCAGTTGTCATAAGCCAACACTCAGTGCAGCTGAGTGGCAGAAGCACTGAGGAGCTAAGAGGATTTGGGTTCGGCACCAAAACCAAATGAAAATCATTTACTACCTTTAAAAAAAAAAAAAATCAATGCTCTGATACTGAGAATGCCAACATTTGCTCTAAGGCCATCCAGGAAAGGTTTTATAACTAGAACCCTCTTCTTGTTTCACAAAGCCAAGCTTTGTCCAAACATCGATTTGCAAATATTTTTAAAGTCCAATGCAAAACATTGTCTCTCTTTTTTATCTCCCTTAAACTGATGTCTCCCATCCCCATGATTCAATGGGTGAGCAAGCCCCTAAACAGCTAGGAATAAAAATATGTTCTTTCCCTAACTCAAAATAGCCATTTTATATTGGCTTTTTCAATCTGTCCTTTTGAAAAGGTTCTCTTCATGTCTTTCATCATCCTGGCTCTGTAAAATCCCAACTGAGAATTCCTCAGAAAGGATCATATTCTCAGACACAGACAGAATGCATCCAACTATTCAAGGAGAGGGGTGGTTGGTTTAATAAGAATTTTATAAGGCCCAATGAAGGAGAAAAAAGCTCATGTAAATCCAGGACCAGAAACTGCAGTAGGCCTCCTAAGGAGAGAAATGCCAGGGTTATTCTGTATCCGAGAAAGCGTCACCACTTTGGCCACATTCCACTATCAATGCTACTCCATTTCTCTCTGCCTGTTTGTTTCACCCTGTCTGCCCGCTTCTTTTCCCACCACTACTACCTTCTGCTATCCCATGCTCAGTTTACTCATAATGTCATTTTATATAGGACATTTTGTAACTACAACACTACTTCATGGCATCTCTGTTCATTCAGTTATCTTCAACTACCATGCCACTTGTTCTTTTTCTTTTCTTTTATTAACTGCAGTTCATACTTTTTTTGTTTGTTTGTTTGTTTTACAAACAGTTTATTGTCAAGTTGGTTTCCATATAACACCCAGTGCTCATCCCCACAAGTGCCCTCCTCCATGTCTATTATTCTATTTTTTCCTCATTCTTTTTTTTAAAGTTTATTTATTTATTTTGAGAGAGAGAAAGAGAGCATGAGTGCCGGGGGCGGGGGGGCACAGAGAGAGAGGGAGGAGAGAGAATCCCAAGCAGGATCCATGCTGTTAGCACAGAGCTTGACTCAGGGCTCAAACTCACAAACAGCAAGTCTGTGACCTGAGCTGAAATCAAGAGTCAGGTGCTTAACTGACTGAGCCACCCAGGCATCCCTTTCCTCATTTTTATAAGGAGAAACTGACTGGCCATCCTTGCACAAGGTCTCCATTCCCAATTAAATCACCTTTTCCAATCTGGTGCTAGCTGGTCATCTGGCCAGCCAGGGTCCTGATAATTTACACCAATTTCACTCACACCAAATTGTCTCTCAAATCTTAGTTTCCACAAACTAAAATGCTCTTTCTCTGATGCCTCATCCTTATGCGTGTCTAGTTTTCTGTCTGCCTAAAATTTCCCTCCTCTAAGAGCTCTCTACCAAAGAAAGATACGGCTCATGTTCCCAACAAATTGGGAAGCCAGGCCTATTTCTCTTTTATCTCCAGAACCCATGGGCAAAAGGAGAGCACCAGGAGCTGTCAGGGCTAATCCAAAGAGAATCTCAATTCCAACCAGAGGAATGAATATAAATGAGCATAAAGTATGGCCATAAAGTTCTTGGTACAAGTTTGGGATTATTTTGACCCAATTCTTTGCATTACCATACAGGAGATAATAAGTAATCAGTTCCAAACCCAACCTTATTTGTAGCAACCCTATTTGCATCATAAGGAAATCCAAACTTCCAAATGTGAGCAACAGGGATTTGCAAAATTTCAGTCTAGCTTAGTCCTCCCTCATTAATGAGACTCAACTACCCTTCACTCTCTCCTTGTGACCTTCACTAGCTGGCTTTCTCACTCTCTACCAGTGGTTGGAAGAGGAAAGCAAAATACAGGTTTGGGGGAAGAGTTAAAGGGGATGGTTAGTTGAAGAGTGACCCCAAATCCAGGATAGCTGCAGAACTAAACTCCCTCAGGGAGGTTGCAATAGTTAGCATGTTTGCAACAGATGAGCTCTGTTCTTTTTTCAAAACTCAAGAGGTTGATGTCCTCACAGTTGCTCACACATGAGAGTCTGGAATAATAATACAAGCTTCGCCCTAAAGAGATGAAAGAGAGAGAACACAATTGTAATGACCCCACTTCCTCCTATCATATTCCCAGGAATATTTTCTCTACAGAGCGTCACTAACCTTTCACTGAGCTCCAGTGAGCTACGAGGCTGAATCTACTAATGTTTGACCCAGAGAATGGTTTGTATTTCCTCAACCGATAGGAGACATCAACGTCTCCTTTACCCAATATTGTCTTAAGGAAAAATCCATCTTTGCCATCCCCTCGAAATGACCACCCCATCTTTACCTATCCACTCACCCATTTACAGGTTGCTATTTCTCAGCCACTCTACTCCACATTACCTTTTTTCGTAAGGAAGTAATAGTTCTCAACAGCACAGGACTGTTGGTCCTTTAGGATGCAAATCTTCATGATGTCATAGCATAACCCAAGATGATATTTTTGACATTTATAACATGTTACTGCAGATTCTGGCAGACACAGAAAGAGGTATTTAACAGATATAGTCTGAAGAAGATTCTCCAAGCCTGTGGGTTTCTCTACGGGAACTTACTATTGCCTGGTGGTTCCTAATCTTTCTCTGGCCATTGACTCCTTTGATAATCTTGTGAATGACAACTTAAACAGACATAAATCAATTGTTGTATATGATTTTGAAAGATCAGAGTTCCCGGGGGAGGAGGGATGGGCATGGAGGAGGACACTTGTGGGGACGAGCACTGAGTGTTATGTGGAAACTAATTTGACAATAAACTATTTGTAAAAAAAAAAAGAGGAAGCAAGAAAAAAAAAAAAAAAGAAAGATAAGAGTTCCTATAAAATTTATCTATGGACCCAAGTAAAGAACCAGTTATTTAACCTAATGATTTTGTCCAGTAATGGGGAAAGGAAGGAAAGCAAAGGAGATTTCAGCTTCCTTACTCCAAGAAATGGACTAACTTGGTCTGTGAGAAGATATAACTCCTAGGATTATAGAATAATCCTCAATCTGAAAAATGAGAGGAGGTTTGCTCCTAAACACACCACAAATGATCTGTTTGCTAAAGATCGTGGACAAGACATAATTGTACCTGTCAGATGGTCCTTAAATTCACCTGGGGGTGGGGGAAAAAAAATAACCTTTGTCATAATCTCATATACATCTGCCAACTCCCAAAGAGCCAGTTGTGGAAATTTCTCTTCCTCAGCATCTGCCCATCTCTTAATCAACACCCAGCTCTCCCCATGTCTCCATGACTTACCCTTATTTGAGCAGACCAGAAAGACGATGCACAGCAGAAACACAACAAACATCCCGGGACTTTTGTCACGTACAGCTTTCTGTGAAAGGGGCTTGTGTTGATCTCCTCCAGTCATCTGTCCTTGGGCTATTCATCCAAATCATATAATCGTAAAATTTCAGGGACAGACAGCACCTCAGTGTTCCCAGAACTAAGGCACCAGCTGAAGATTCACTACCCTTCTGGCATCTATTTTAAAATTGTCCTCAATGATGAGATCAATGGTGCATATGATATATAATCTATAATATAGGATTATATAGAATATATTATAATATATGGCATATATTATATTTAATATTATACTTATCATTTTATTACTTTATATATATTTTATAGTCTATATTATAATCTATAATATAATATATACTACACTATAGTATATAATATACATGTATGTAATTTCTATTCATTATCGCCTAGCTATGCCTTGTGCTTTGCAAGTAGAGTCAAATTTCTCTCTTACATTTTAACATTTCAAGTATTTGAAGACAGGATTTGGACACCTAGTTCTCTTTATTTCTCTTCCCTAACCTGGTTACTCTCCTCAGAATAATCTCAGATTTGTCTTTGTCTTGGGTTGACTGAGGCAGACTCCAGATATAGTCTGGATGTGTGGGCAGTATTGGATTACTGTTTTTGTGGTGGAGGAAAAGGAACTTCAGGAAGAAGGTGAACAAAAATAAAATTTGTCTAGTTTGCCTTCAGGTGTTATTAACCAATTGATTGGTATTCTAATTAAAAAATTCCTAAGCATATATCAAATGCCAGGAGGAAACATGCTTAGCAACCAGGACATCAGTCAATGGCCTCACAGAGGTAGGAGTCTAGTTACAGAGATCAAAAAGGACATTAAGCACAGGTGGCAATGGACATCTAGAAAGGCATCACATTTGACTGCCTGAGCAGGGAAGGCTTCCTTGAAGAAGGGGAACTTTGAGGACTAGCAATGTGTTAGCTGGAAAAAGTGAGTAGGGACAGGCACGCAAAGGGAAGTCAGAGTACAGAGATGTCAAACAGCTTGTCACACTATGAAGAGAACAGGTCATGTGGCTGCAGAGACATGAGTGAGCCAGAAACTCAAGCACAGAGAGACACAGCTTGTTGGAGGTGATCGCATATGGGTGAAGGGAGAGGTCTAAGGGGACACTGCACTGGTCTTGCTGCTGACACCACTCAGTCCCATGCTTGCAGGATGGAGTTTCTTGCTCGTTACTGTGCAATTACAAAATGTCAGTTAAAACAGCCATTTTCCCTGGAGTTGGGAAAGATATGAAGGTACCCACTCTGCTTTAGCACCAATAGTGAATTCTGGAAAGGATGCCTCCTTTAATCCCAGACTTAATTTTGCCACACATATGGGCTCGAATCCTGATTTTGCTGTTTGCCAGCTATGTAATTTTGGGTGAGATACTGATGTTGAGGATAATTTTCATATCTCACAGGATCAGTATTAGGATTATATTACAGTTTGTGAAAAAAGGGAGCTCATATTTGTTAAGGCTCTGGAAACTATCAAGCACTAACACCCTGTGCAGTGCTTACAATTTCAGATGTGCAGCCTTGGCCCTTTTGCTAGGGTAGGCATCAGAAACTTCTATCATAAGGAGTCATATACAACAAAGGGCATCTGGTCAAGAAAGACAAGTGGGTAATAGATACAACTGTGGTTCTTGGCATTCAAGGGGCAAGAGACCAGCTGTGAGGATGGTATCAGGAGCATTCTGTCAAGGGTTAACTTTTTTTTTTAAAATATTTTCATTTATTTCTAGGAGAGAGAGAGAGACAGCGTGAGCAGGGGAGGGTCAGAGAGAGAGGGAGTCACAGACTCTGAAACAGGCTCCAGGCTCTGAGCTGGCAGTCAGCACAGAGCCCGACGCGGGGCTCGAACCCACGAACCGCGAGATCATGACCTAAGCGAAAGTCGGACGCTTAACCGACTAAGCCACCCAGGCGCCCCAAGGGTTAACTTTTAATAAGACTTCCATTTGGCTTGGTTGTTCAAAAAGATGGGAAGTTAGGAACAATCTCATCTGGAATGGACTTTGAAGACAGAAAGTCAGATTCAGAACAAGTTTGGGTAAGTGAGCACCTGGGAACAAGCTAAATTCTGATGCACTGAGATTGAGGAAGAATTGGGTCTATTCTTATAGCTTAAAGTATGCACCATATGCTGATGACAAGCCATTTTATATCTCTACCTCAGTCCCCTATTCTGAGTTCCAGACTTACATCTACAAAGAACCATTGAATTTTAGGAGGCTCACAAGTACCACAATCTCAGGCTGTATCAAAATAAAATCATAATCCTTCTGATTCACTAAATCTGCTCCTACTGAAGTGTCTAAG
Organism: Proteles cristata cristata; assembly: GCA_017311185.1. Classification (NCBI taxonomy): domain Eukaryota; kingdom Metazoa; phylum Chordata; class Mammalia; order Carnivora; family Hyaenidae; genus Proteles; species Proteles cristata. The sequence goes on from JAESUZ010004312.1 coordinate 1,331,221, forward strand.
GTCTCAGTAAACCTGGGAATCATTCTTTACAGGTCCCTGTGCACTGTCCTCAGAGAGAATCTGATAGCAAGTCTTATCCATTCTACCTATTAACTTCTCCTTGCCTGGGTTTATTTTTCTCTATCCACTGCCACTACTATAACCTTCAACTTTATCTCTTGCCTGGTCCAAGCAATAACCTTATGTTTTGGCCTGCCTATTTTTACTCTTTCCCTATTACAGTCCAGTCCTTACAAAGGGGTTGGAGAGCTCTTTTACAGGCCATAGATGCCCCACTCCTGCTCAAAACCCTCCAATGACTTTTCATCACACTTTGAAGAAAAGCCAAAGGTCCTCTCAAAGCAAGCCTTCCCCATTCAGAGCAAAAGCCATTCTCCCATCTCATTTTCTACCACATTCCCCTTGCTCATTCAGATGTCTCCCTCTCAGCACAGCATGTCCTGGTAAATCTTTAGGAAACGTCAACATCCCTTCTCCAATTGCATATTTTAACAATAAGCCCATCAAACTAGTGTTGATGTTAACTAACATTAGTCTATAGAACTAGACTTTTGTGGTGTAAATATGGAGCTATAGATTCATACATATATATTTCTGACCTCTAACATTGATTCCTTTTTTAAACTCTTTTGATTGTGACTTCTTATTAATAAAGAATTTCTTATTCAAAAAAATTTGAGTAATCCATGTCTCTAGTCATTTTCATCAGAAGTCTTTTTTCAATGGATTCTTTAGAAATGGTTTATAGAAATAATAATTCTGAAATTCCTGTATGTTCAAACACTTTGTTCTTTACCTTTGAAGGTGAATCTTACTAAATACAAAATCCCATTTTCTTTCCTTACATATCACAAATATATTTCTTCCTTTACAAAAGCCTAATGATTAATTGATTTTCTGTCCTTTATAAATTATGGACATTGGCCTAAAAAGCTCAAAGGATTTTTTTTTTTAAGTTTGGTAATTTTACAAGAATATGTCTTGATATTGATCATTCTAAGTTGATAGCATCAGGCACACAGTGTTACGTTTCAATGTAAAGTTTCAAATCTTAAACATCATTTCAGAAAAGTGTTTATTATGATTATTGATTTTTAGTATTTGTTCTGTTCTTTTTCCTTGGTTTTCTTTTTTCAGGAGGTCCTACTATCTGTATATTGAATATTTTTTGTTTGTTTAAAAAATTACAGCCTTTTAGGGGCACCTTCATGGCTTAGTCAGTAAGCATCTAACTCTGGATTTTGTCTCAGGTCAAGACCTCATGGTTTGTGAGTTCAAGCCCTGTGTTGGGCTCTGCATTGGCAGCGTGGAGCCTGCTTGTGATTCTCTCTCCCTCTCTTTCTGTTCCTCCCTTGTTCACTCCTTCTCTTTCTCTCAAAATAAATAAATAAGCAAAAATTTACAACCTTTTCAATCTCTTGATTTCTTTTAGATTTTAAACTTTCTACCTTTTTCACTTTCTCTTTTTGTAGAGCACAATATTTCACTATTTGTGCTTATATTCTTCAACTTTTATTAGTAGAGATTGTGGACCATGGGCCTTGAGCATTACAGTATATTCTTGTTGCCAAGATGCAAGGCCGTGACCACTCTCTTTTCCCAGACCATTGCCTGGTTTGCATTCACAGTGAAAAATATTGAAGAATGAGGTAACATCTCTCCCAGGACAAAGAGCAGTCTTGCTTCCGCTTAGTATATAAGTGGTCAGTTCCTCAAACTCAGTGTTCCCCAGCTTAATGCAATCCCACAGTGACTAGCATCTACCTGGGCCTCAGCTATACTGCCCTGTGGGACTCTGGGAACCTGAGAATTGATGCAAAGCAACACGGAGTCTGGCTTCTGCTTTTGCCATGAGAATGAAGTCCTTTGTCTCTGATCCAAGAGTTTTGTTTCTTCTACCAGCATCTATAAAACAAGAACAGGCCAGATTGTCAGCTTGCAAGTAGGGTAAAATCCCAGACCCTTCACTATTCTTGACAGTGTGGGAGATGAAGTTGAGATTGGTGACTGGGACATGGCTTCCTGGAAGATAAAGTGCAAGGGCTCCCACAGGATTGGGTTAAAAGAGAGAGGGAAGATGTCTGGGGATCTAGTAGCAGTTGCTCTCCCCCAAGTGGGGTTGGGGAGGTAAGGGAAACTTCTTCTAGCTGTTTGTTATTACTTTTTTTTTTTAATTTTTATTTATTTCTAGGAGAGAGAGAGATAGACAGCGTGAACAGGGGAGGGTCAGAGAGATAGGGAGACACAGACTGAAACAGGCTCCAGGCTCTGAGCTGGCAGTCAGCACAGAGCCCGACGCGGGGCTCGAACCCACGAAACGCGAGATCATGACCTAAGCGAAAGTCGGACGCTTAACCGACTAAGCCATCCAGGTGCCCCTTGTTATTACTTTTCTATTGTTGCACAACAAATTATCATACACATAGTAGCTTAAAACAACACAGATTTATTATCTCACAGTTTCTGTAGGTGAGAAGTTTGGGCACAGTGTGACTGGATTCTTTGCTTAAGATCTCACCAGGCTAAAATCAAGGTGTTACAGGGCTGTTTCTCATCTGAAGCCAACAATCAGTGAAGAACTCAATCTGTCTGCACTATGTAAGTGAACTTGGAATTGGCTCCTCCCCCAGTTGAGCCACAAGATGACTACGGCTTGGACAAAACCTTCATTATGTCCATGAAAGACTCAGAAGCAAAGGACCCAGCTAAACCATACCGATTCCTGACCAATAGAAACTTTGAAATAATGTATTTTGTTGTTCTAAGCCACTAAGATTTAGGAAATTGGCTACCCAGCAGTAGTAATAATATGAATATACTAGCTGAAAGCACAGAGGACTGAAGGGCAAAGCCGCAGCAGTGCTTGGAAGGAAAGGAGGGAGCCCCCAGATGGAGGAGTCATGTAGGAGTGAGGAGGGCAGTACCAATAGTGAGAGAAGGTGCAGAGGAGGAGGAGGAAAAACCTCCCACTGCTCCAGCCATGCCCTGCAGACTAGCTTCACCTCCCCTCTGCACACACCACTCTCCTGACCATAGTAACAATCTCCCTGCAGCTGTGGTAACCCCAGAAGTGTGTGTGTGTGTGTGTGTGTGTGTGTGTGTGTGTGTGTGTGTGTGCGTGAAACAACCTGGACTTTCTCCCATAGGGGAAAATCTGTGGCCCACTCTCCACCTCTGAGCCCCTCAACCCTAATGACCTTTCTGAACTACAGACACTGTGGCTGGTGATAGTCAGACATTGGAGCTTCTGGCCACAAAGAAGCAACGTCCACTTGGAGATTAAGACTTCTCACCTCCTTGACACAGCTCTAGCCTTTCAAAAAGCAGCTATTCGTCTACTACTGAGTGCTCACGAAAACCGAAGCCCAGTCCAAGAAAGCCTTGTGATGTGTTTTCTAGGCTGATTTTTGCATTTGGGAGTGAGTCAACTCAGTCTTGATAACTCAGTAAAAGGGACAGGGCTCAAAAGCTCAAAAGGCCTCACTAATCAAATGAAATGGTATACTCATGAGACATGTGAAATGTATTCTCAAATGTGGCTTCCCTTTGTGTTTTCTTAGTAGTGATTTTTAGAAATTAGAAGACTTGAATTTTGATGAAATTAAATTTATAATTTTTTTCCTATGATTTGTGCTTCCATGTTTCGTTATAGAAGTCGTTGCCTAATTGAATGTGGTGAATACTTTCTCTTAGGTTTTCTTCTAGAAGATTTATCATTTTAGTTTCTACATAGCACATATGATCCATTTAAAGTTAATATTTGTGGATGATGTAAAATCAAAGTTACATCTTTGGCCATATGGATATCTAGTTTTTCCTCCACAGCTTGCTGGAAACACTATTGATTTGATAATTCACCATTACATGGATACTAATAAACACTCTTTATAAATTTTTAAAGTTCTCTTCTACTGTTATTTGATGATAATTTTATTATAAATTGATATTCAATTTTTATCATTGTAGTTTTATTTTCCTTCTTCCATGAATGTGGATAATTAAAGTGATTCCCTCCTCTGAGGTTTAACCTCCCTTGCATCCGTCAAACTGGTGCAGCTGCTCAGGAAAACAGTATAGCGCTTCCTCAAAAATTAAAAAGAAAACTGTCCTGCAACCCAGAAATTGCACTACTAGGCATTTATCCAAAGGATACAGGTGTGCTGTTTCGATGGAGGCACACTCGCCCCAATGTTTATAGCAGCACTACTGACAGTAGTCAACGCATGGAAAGAGCCCAAATGGCCATTGACTTTAGAATGCACCGAGCAAGCAAAACCAGAAGGAAAAGGGACACTTGGTAACCCTGAGAGGTGGCTTTAGTTTCATCCCATTATAAAATGAAGAGGTATGCCCGAAGTGCCAATCCCTCAATGACTGCTTCACATTTTTAAAGAAACACCAACTATTTGACAAGGAAAATGGATTACGGAGTTTTTTTTTTCTTCGTTGCAGTCCACAAATCAGTGACGACATGGTTCACCAAAGCTTAGCCAATATAAGTGAAGCTTCTATTTATTCAGCAAGCTGGTAAGAAAATGTGTGGAAGCCCCAAGAAAAGGGTTTTGTAAAATGGCACAGCTACATTTAGAAACATGCCAATTCTTTTCTAGGAAGCTTTCTTAGGAAGAATTCCAAATTCTAAGATATATTTTCTGGACAGACAGAAGTGAGATACACTTTTATTCTAGCTGCATTCACACTTACATTCACAAGAACATTTACACACACACACACACACACACACACACACACACACACACACACACACTGTGGCCTTTCTGTCCTAGGAAGTTCAAAGATGCAAATGAAAACATCTAATTCCTGTTCTTTCGCTTACTTCTGTTAGGAGCAAAGACTTAGGCACTGCTAACATTTTGTAGTTTGTTGCCAAAATTGAATATGGAAGGTAGTGATTGATAACCTTTTTTTAAAAAAATATTTTTAAATTTTTAATGTTTATTCATTTCTGAGAAAGAGAGAAAGACAGTGTGAGCAGGGGAGGGTCAGAGAGAGAGGGAGACACTGAATCCGAAGCAGGCTCCAGGCTCTGAGCTAGCCATCAGCACAGAGCCTGACGTGGGGCTCGAACCCACAAACCATGAGATCATGACCTGAGCTGAAGTTGGATGCCCAACCGACTGAGCCACCCAGGTGCCCCGATTGATATCCTTTAGAGTGTAGGAGCCAAGAGCAGGATGCCCCAAAATGATCGCTACTTTTTTTTTAAAGACAATTCACCGTACACATTTTATTTACAGTTTTGTACACTGTCTGAATGTGAATGGGACCATTTTTCTACTTGAGCCATTTTTTTAACCAAAGAAAAATAACCTGAGTAATACAAAGGGTTAATATACAAAGTAAAGATACAAAAAGAGACACACTAATTTTAATAAGGAATGTAATTATGATGTTACATTTTCTTTATAATCCACAATTATGTTTAGGAAATCACACAAACATAGATCATTGATTTGAATGAAATGCATAAATTTGTAGCAAGGCTTTGTAGTTACAAAAAACAGCAACAAAATGACCAAAGAATGCACAAAATTAGTGTGTATTCCACCTCTGTGTCATATTCCTGGATCCTTCACCAATGTTACATGAGGAAAAAAACAAAAGCAAAAGAAATGAAAAAACTGAAATCAGAATCACTAATGTTATCAGGTAGGGAAATAAGTAAATTAGAATCTAGCAGCCATCAGCAAGAGCACAGCAAAGACAATGCTGTAAAAAGAAACAAAGAAAATTGCTGGAAAACTACGCATCATACTCTTTCAAACTAGCAAAATATGCTCCTGCCTACGATGGGACATAAACAGGATTTTTTTTCCTTTAAGGTATAGAAATGCACGTTCTTTTTTGAATATGGTGGATGGGCAAAAATGTGTTTATAATGGTAATTCTACTAAGCTATTACAGAGTGGGCCAGGAACACATTCATGGATTCTGGGGATGATGTGTACTGTAATTTGATTGGGACAGTGGACAGTCTAGCAAATAAAAAATATGAACACAGAAGTATAAGACAAAGGTGAATGAGACTTCTCTCTCAGCAACGTTTAGATGGAAATCAAATTTAAATGCAGTCCACTCTGCTTTTGAAGAGGCTTTGGTTCAGCTCCCAAATCTCGACTGCTTGACACAGTCTCCTCTGAGAATACTCAGAAGGTGTCTTCTTAAACTACAAACTTATTTGTAGTGGTAGAGCCACTCTTAGCAGCTGTGTCCACATGAGACTGATAACCAGTCACTATCTTTGGAGGAGGTCCAACCTTTCCTTGTACACCCTCCCTATATGTGTAACAGCCTCTCTGTTTTCACATTCAGAAGTTCGTATTGCTGTCTTACCACCTTTAGCTCTAACATTAACAACCACTTCACATACATCATCACCGTAGTCATCAAAAGATTCTCCAGTAAGGCACTGCAGTGTCTCTAAGCCAAAAGTCACCCAGGTCACTTAGTCTCTGCTGTTTGTTCAATGTAATTAACCATCGTCCTCCTCATTTGTTTTTCTCATCTTCCCACATAGGCTCAATACCATCGTTAAAAAGTGAGTAGTCACAGCTGGGCATTAAGTTACTAGACAACTGGATGTGGTTGTACAGAGTCCAAAAGTCTTCAACGGTATCAAACTTAGAGCTCCACGGAAGGTTTGCTTGCCAAGCTTTGCTTTTATCATTTTTAAAAAAGCCAGAGTGCCCATCTGTAGAGGATGTTTAATATAGTGTTCTGGGTTAGCAACCTCCTGATTAGGAAGTTGGAGGATTAGGAGTAGGGGTGGCTTCCGGTTCCACAGTCGCCATCTTAGCAAGATGGATCATTTTGGCGTGAAGATTGAGTTAGGAAGCAATCAATCAAAAGCCAGCAGATTCAGGAAAAGCACCTCTCAACCTCTTGAAAGAATTTAGATGGAGGAACTGGTGCGGGAAGAGAGCTATCACCTGTAGGTAAAACTACAGTATGATAAGAACTAGGTATGGTAGATGGGGGGAAACTAGTCCTCCATGTCCCACTGTTTCTGAGCGGCGCAGCAAACATTTGTTTCCCAAATATTTACTTTTTTTTTTTTTTAATCTTCCCATAAGTTGCATTCTTTTCCTCCGAGGCCCCAGGCCCTTGGCCCCTTTTTCCTTAGTTTGGGTGGATATATATACCTCATCTTGCCTGTCTTTGGAATATCTATGTGTGGATTCCCCATAGATATGCTATTAAATTTAATTTTCTCCTGTTAATCTGTCCCATGTCAATTTGATTCTTAGTCTGGCTAGAAGGACCTTGAAGGAGATAGCAATTCTTGCTTCCCAACAAGAGGTTAATGAGAAATATAAAATTTTCTATCAAAGCTCATGGACCTCATGAAACTAAGAGGCCACTAAACCCTATACTAATAAATTTTGCTCAGGAATCAAGGTGCTAACAAAAATCTGTTTACACACATGCATAAATTCAGTCCATAAACAGACCTGAAAGGGTTTTTTAAAACTTTTCATTAACCATTGGGACTCTTCGTCTAAAACGTTGTATTAACAGCAATACTGTGAGCAAAGAGAACGGTAGTGACACTGATCTATGCTTGAACCTCAGCTGGGTTGCTTCATGGACATTTCACCACCAGGGTGTTGTGAGGGCTCCATGAAACCATGCAAGAAGAAGTGACTGGCCCCATGTGTGGCACATAGCAATCACTCAATAGATGTTGGTTTTTGTTCTTCTCTCATTCACCTCTCTTACTACCAGCAATTGGAAGTATGAGGGTGATTTCCCTGGGCCTTGCAAACAGCCTCCTCTCCACCAGACTTTTTAAAGATCATTATCTCACACTCTAGTCTCTATATACTCTGGAAAGCCATTACTTCCCTTGGAAGCCAAGGAACAAAGTAGCCTGATTTCTGACTCTATGTCCATTCTCCCCCAAAACAAAAGGGCAGCATTTAGAAGCCAAATTAAGAGGATTGCTCATCTGTGGTATCACCAAGATCTCAGTTACCAACCCTGAAGCCAAGAGAGACCATGAATGTGAGGACACAATGTTCTGCTTTCTCCTCAGAGCAGGACAAACGGCATCTAGGCTGAGTAGATGGCCTTCTTGCCATGGGGTGCATTAATTTGGGACTCTGCATCAGTAGGATTATGGACAGTGGTATCCTGTGAGACTTATCCATATGTTCAGCACATCACCATGTGTCAGGCAAAATGCTAGGTCAAGAATAACAGACCCATATTCATAATTAGTACCTATATTCATGATTTACATTACAAAACCATAGAATCTTAAAGTTGTAAACGACCATGGAATTGTTGAAGTCTAAAATCACAGATAAATGGCTTGCTAAAGATGCTATGAATTACATAGTAATCAACCAAAGGTCTCAGACTCCTAGGAAAATCTTCTTTTTCCATCGTACCACACAGCCTCTCATAGGTTCTAATACTTATTCTTTCCTATGCAGTGCTAAATGAAGAAGAAAATTGTTTCCAAGAGAAAATTTGATAGGTGAGGTTCTGGGAGAGGATGAGGAGTAAGTCAGAGCACCCAATGTTTGGGTAGAGTTGCAAAACTTCACAATCTTAACTACAAATAATCCAGTAGAAAAGAGATTCAAAACTCAGTGAGCCTTTCAGAAAGCATCTGCCAAGAGGAACCTTGAAAGGAGAGTGGACATTGAAAACTAACTGCAGTTTAACCTGGAAGGTTATTTACTTCATTTGCTATGGCTTTAGAGTCATTCTCTTTAAACAGCTAAATCAGAGAAATGCCCTGTTGGCCTTGTAAACCCAAGCACCAAAGGCTCAGGGCTTTGCCTTCTTGATAAGCCTTTGAAAAGTCCTGAAAAAAATGCCATCCAGTTTCTAAGACGCTCTCCTGAAATATGGCAGAACGGAACACTAGATTCAAGACTTCACAATCTTGCTCTTCATTCTAGAGCCAATTCTTGTGACAGAAACAAATTCCCTAATGTCTCTCCTTAGGCAACGATTGGCTCCACACTCTAAGTGGTCAAAGAAAAAGAATATTGTAAATTTTGTGGCATTTGAGATGAGACTTCCTGTCACTTAATCTTCACCTGATATCTAAAAATGTCAGGCTTGATATGTTTTAATAAACATATGGTTTCTACAAGCAAAAAATGTCATTAAATTAGTTCTCTATGGAAGATTCCTAATACCTTTAGCCAAGGTGCCATCAGCTCACTGACACAGGTTTAGGAGACTTAGAATGCCAGGCTGAGCCATGGTTTCCCAATGCTTTGCCCATGGTGAACCTTCACTGGGTTAACTTTTGTAGAGATAGGTAACCTAAATCATAGAAAAATGAGCCAGTTCGCAATATAAATTTGGTAAAGATCATGCTGTATGGTAATTCTAGCAAGAATTTCACAGTCTTACGGAATAAATAGTCCCTGACTACGGAGGACAGATTTCTGCTAAACTTAAGTAGTTTTGGGCTGAGAATAAAGATCTAGACTGAAGACCCAGCTTGGTCATAGATGATACGTCTTTTCCTCTTTCACTCTCCTGTTTCTTCCCCGTCGGGTGAGGAGCTACATGAGCTTTTCTTACTTATACTCTTCGTTCACACATGGAACTGTACCTGGCACACAAAAGTTCTCACTAATACTTATTCATTGAATATATGAATAAATCTCCAAGAGACATTGAATCAAGGTGATTAAAAGTGTGGCCTTCACTAGATATGTAATCATGGGTAAGATATTAGACCTCACCAAGCCCCAGTTTCCTCTCTGTAAAAATTAGAATAAGAATGATAATATCATAACTATGACAATAATTACTAGGCTAAAGATTATAATTAAAAAATAAAGTTAGCTTAATGTAACACTCCCCTCCCTTTACTAATTATCATTATTCTTTGCTATGGGGTAGAGAGAGATTGAACTTGAGCTTCCAGAGAAAAGCTTGTGTGATTGGTTTCCCTTAGGCATGAATAATCCCTGCCCTGTGATGACGAAGGTTTCCTCCCTGCAGCCTAAAGAGCTGTTCTTGCAGTTCTTGGCTTCTTTTCTTCCTGTGCAAGGGACTTCTGGTTCAGGATGGACAAACACTTGTTGCTAGCTTCCTTCTTTTTCTGCTTCATTGTAGGTGAGTCACAGATCTGAGAAGTGGGCTCCAGAGGCAGGGTCTATAAACCCTACATGCACAGTATGTATCCATGGAGGGCTGAGCCTTGACCACATTTATAAGGGAGGGGAAGCCATTCTTCAGAATGCTCCTTCTGCCTTACGGGCCAACTTTTCTGACCTTTTCAACGTTCAACCATTCCTCCCCAGAGTCTCAAGCCCCTATGGTTGCCCCTTCATACTCTTTGCCCATTCTGTCCCTACCATTCCCCATAATCCAAAATCCCAGCAAGATTTTCCTTAGGTCATCCTTTCCATTCATAAATCTGTATCACATTTGCTGGGAGAGCTGGTCAGTTTATAACGAATAATCTTGTAGTCTGTTTTAGTTCTGGACAATGATTTCTGATACCCTTATCAGGGACTTTATATGAAAACAAGTGATTATGGGAGAGGAAATACTGGATGCTCTAGAATCAGATTTTTAAAATCACTGTCTTAAAATCTCTGTCCCTTTGGTTGCCCATCTGAGAAATGGGGAAATACTTACAAGGCTTTTGTGATGATTAAATCAAATGTGAAGTGAGAAGGTATGGCCCAAATAGGATGCTCAATAAATACTACTTTCCTTTCTCACTTGGGTGCACCAGGGAGAGGTTTTTAGTTTGTTTTATTAAACCTGTATTTTTTATTAGCTCACTCCACAATATCATGGTAATTGTCACTAATATGTTTTAATTCATGAGGATGTTACATACATTCATTCAATTCCAAGTTCAAAATTACAGAGTATATTACCTCACAATATCTAAGCAGAAAATGTTAGTAACACTAGCTTGGATAAAATATTTTAAAGCTTTCACCCTCATTATTACACTCTCACCTATCTACAGTGCTGCCAAGT